>JAJQQW010000008.1:4918783-6118783 GCA_025583905.1 Ia io
GCCGTGTCCTCTAGAAACGGCTCCCGCAGAAACGCTTACGCCCGCCCTCGCAGGAAGGTGCAGGGCGACAGGGTGGTTGGGGCTTTTGGTACCTCTGAGCAGCTCACTCCTCACCCAGGAGGTGTGAGCTTTACCGTGCCTGCTCACAGATGGGGAAACCGAGGCACAGAGCAGGCCTAGCATCTGGGCCGAGAGGCACTTCTCCCGGTTGCGTTGCAGTCACATGTCACCCGTTTCCCTCGGGTCCAGGAATGGGGAATGTTGAGCGGAGTTGGCCCCAGGGTGACAGACAACCTCAAAGGCGGCAGAAGGTCATCTGAGCACCATTTTCCAATCCGGGAGTTATCTGTGTCTCCCCCTCCAGATGTGATAAGCCTTCAAGGCTCCCTCCTTGGCACCGGACGGGGACGTTGCTGTGTCTGGCTGGCACCTGGCCAACACCGGGGTGCAGGGAGGTCCTTGCAGAGATGAGTTTGAGTTGACCTTCCAAAGAGTTCCTCTGGGTAACTCGGGAGGAAGGAAGGCCTGCAGTGCCCACGCCAACCCCTCAGCACTATCAGGAGGGGGGTGATGCCGCCCCCAGGATCGGCCTGTCGCACCACAGGGAGTCGCCGTGAAGCACTAGGAGCGCCAGCCCCGTGACGTGCCCAATGCCGTGCACGAGTGTCAGCCATCGCGGTGTGCACAAAGCCCCAGGCCGAGTGTGGCCAGTGCCCGCGCGCTGCCCACCCTGGGACCCGGGCACTGCGGTGAACCCTGCTGCGCCATGGGGCAGCGAGCCTCGGTGTGCCGGTCAGGGACTCTCGCAGGCCCACAAATGGTTCGAAATCGCTAGACCATCCAACTCATCCCATTTTCAAAGCCACCAAGCAGCCCAGGCATGCATCTGCACATCTTAAAGTCATCTTTCCACTTGTGCAAAGGATAAGGGTGGCCGGCCAGAAGCGCCCAAAAGGCTTCTGGCAGTTTTGGGGTGAACCCCTAGGGTGCTACACCTCCTCGGAGACTCACAAATCCCAAACCTCATTCCTCAGTCCTCAGGGCTGAGCGGGGAGAGGGGGATGGGCAGCCTTCAGCCTCACCCCTTCTCCCAGAGCAGACACAGTCATTTGCAAACTAGCAAGACCAGGCTGGGGCCCTGAAAACTCCAGGCTGGATGGCCTCTTGGCCTTCTTAAGGGAACAGTGAGCGAGGCCAGCTGGAAGCAGCCTGGACCCAAGACCCCCCTCCCTCAGGGGAGATAGTTCTGTTCACTTCCTGGGCTAAGTCACACCACCTCTTGCTCCAGACTGGGGGAAGGCGACCCCAGGTTCCGTGAGTGTTCCTCGCTGCCTCCTGGGGCCTGGGAAGGGCTGCACCCCATCCAACACTACCGAGGAGGGCTCTTTCGGGATCCTCAGGGAACCATTTCAGGCCTCCTCTTACAACTTATCGTGACTTCGGGGATTGTGATCCAGATTTCTGTTCTCATTGTTATCCTCAAACTCTGCCCAGCAGAGCTCCCATCCTTCACTTCTACAGAAGCCTCAGCTGGGGTGCCCCGAGGCCCCAGAGACATACCCCGACTCCAGCTCGGACTGGGCAGCGCTAAGGGGGAGGGCAAGGCTTTGGACTGCCTAGCATTTCTCCTCACTGCCCCAGGGAAATCGCTGACCTGGGAATTGCGTGAGACGGTCAGGGCCTACCATGCGGGTTCCTGCGTAACAGTCCCTCCTGGCATCCCTGGCGACAGGCCAATGTCAAGGGTCAATGTCCGAAGGAAAAGGGCACCATACCGGGCTGCCTGGGGCGCTTCCTGTGCAAGTCAGAATGACACAGCAAAGCCCCATGCAATGAGCCAGGGCCCGAGCATTAGTCAAGGTGAGACTTAACGGAAAGTCACAATTGTCGTGAGAACCTTATCCCGATGAGACAGGCATTTCAAGGGGTGCAGAACCTCTCCCCAGTGAACCCCAGTCTTTACGCACACCAGCTCTCTGTCTCCTGACAGCCTTGTTGCCCTCCCTTCTGGAAAAGCAAGACCCAGGGCTCGGTTGAGTGCTGGGGAACAAGAATGGCCCCTCCTGAGACTGGCACAGGGCCTGAGTCCCAGCAGCTTGGTGTCCAGGAAATAGTGAAGGTCCACCTCACAGGGATGGAGCAGCCCACACGGGAGCGTGGGTGTGCAAGATGTGCGTGTGCCCCTGCTCACGTGTGCGTGGGTCATAGTGAGGCTGGCCACAGCACATGACATGGCTCAGCTTGGTGCTCGCCAGAGTCGCATACGCAGTTTGGCATCGGACCCAAGCACCACCAGCAGCGCCAGGACTGCACCACCTCTGCTCAGGCAGCTCCGAGGGCTGAAGTCGGCCTAGGAACGGGAGATGAGGCTGAGCCACCCTCGGATTCCACCATCCCCCACTTGGGGCTGTTGATTTACTGGTAACCAAGAGCCTTGGGGAGGGTCAACTAAGAGTCAAGTATCAATTCCTCTTGAAATGCTGAATTTCAGTTGGGGGAGGTGCAGAACGAGGGCCTGGAGCAGTGTAGCTACAGCCTCTCAGCAAATACTTGAGTCTTGCACAAAGTGGCCCGAGGCCCGTAGATAACCCTCAACATTGAGAATCCCGGACGCCATGACTTCGCAAACCATGGCGAATTGTGGTGAATCACTGTACTGCCGAGAAACACGTCCAAGGACCAGGGGGATAGGGCAGATCAGTGTGGCCAGTTATAATGCTGAGGACGACCACGCGGCGGATCGCAGGCACTGGCGGACCGCGGGCAAGTGGCCGGACCGCGGCAACTGGCGAACCATAACACGGCAATTGCCGTCTCCTCTCCCAGACCCACACACTTCGAACAACCCCCGATTTGAGACTGGGGCATGAATATCACCCTGACTTGCAAGCTGCCCAGCAGCCCACCCTCAGAGATACAGGTGCCAAACTTCCTCAGATCCCAAAACTCAATAGCTTGAGCGCCAGGCCGAAAAGAGCGAGGCGTCCCAGACCGCATTCTTGGAACAACCCATAAGGCCAGTGGGAGAGTCATTTGCAAAAATGCAGGGCCAGCAGGGGGGCAGCCTCATCCTTGGAATTCAGGAGATGAGTTGATCTTTTCAACTCTAGTCTTTTTTTTTTCTTTTTTTCTTCTTAAAGGAACAGGGCATCCCCAGGCAGGTTAGTAGGAGCAGCTCTGAGGATGAAATTTATGAAGTTCATTTTGGTACGAGGTCAGTTATCGCTCTTCTTGTCCTCTCCCTCACCCAGCATGGGAGGGCCACAGAGCGGACACTTAGGAGTAGCCCCAACAAAGCCATTCTAGTGACACTGTCGTCCCCAGACTTGGGGAGAAGCCAGTGTGATCACCCACACCTCACCTGTGGTTCCTGAGGGAGAGGTTCTGGTACACTCATACAGTTAATAGTGTTTCCAGGAACTATACAGCATGTCATTTATTTCCTTTATTCAATTCAACAACGCTAGGAAATGGGTCATCTGTCTTCAAGTTTTGGAGAATCCCACACTGGCTTCTCTCACAAACTGACCAGGTACTTGGTCCACACAAACCGTACGGGAAAAGAATTGGGGGTACAGATGGGATCTCAGCAGAACTGGATCTTTGAGAAACCCGTGAACTATTTTCCTAAGTTAGGGCAAAGCCCTGGGACACTTCCCACTGGAGAATTTCAGGAAATCACTGAGTGGTGCACATGACTGTGGGCCAGTGCCTCACCCTGAGAACCAGTGGATCTGAGAACTGCGGGTACCCAGGAAGTTGCAAATGGGGTGCATGTGGGTGAATCACAGTGTAGAGAACGGCCTCCAAACAAAGAAGGTCCAGGAAGCTAGGGCTCGGCAGGCCCGATGTCTCAATCACCACGCAGCAGGATGACGGTACCACGGACCGCGGCAGTGGGCGAACCCCAACCGCACACCTGGCTGTGCTCTTTCTGGCCAAAGTGGTAGTTAATGGTTTTGGAGGACGCTGCGGGTGCCAAACTTCCCCCAAAGACCCCTATCTCCATTTCTTTGACCCTAACACTCAAGGACATTCTCGCTCTCCGGGCGGGCCAGCCTCGGGCAAGGAGAGTCATTTGCAAAACAGTAAGGGGAGTGCAAGCCTCCTCCGGAATTCTTCAACTTTTGAGTTTCCTCTTCTTAAAGGAACCGAGCACACTCTACGAGCTTTGGGAGCTGCCGCAAGGATGACATTTACCAAAGTCAAAAGTCAAAAGTCATCCTGGAGAGGCGTTGCGTGCACTACGACTCTTGCCCCAGATCTGGAGAATGGCCATGCGTCACTCCAAGAATCAGAAATTTGAGCAAACACCACTGAAACCTGGCATCATGGTGAACCATGGGCACAAACCACAGTCTGGCAGGGGTGGAGCAGGGAGTGGAGAGGAGCGGTGGTGAACCTCAGCGTCTGTTCAGGATTACAGTGCTGGTGCTGCTGACCGCAGGCCACTAGTGAACTGCGGGCCACTGGCGAACCGCGGGCCAAACTGCGGGCCACCGGCAAACCGCGGCCACTGGTGAACCGCGGCCACCGGCGAACCGCGGGTCACGGGCGAACCATGGCCACTGGTGAACTGTGGCCACCGGCGAACCGCGGGCCAAACTGCGGGCCACCGGCAAACCGCGGCCACTGGTGAACCGCGGCCACCGGCGAACCGCGGGTCACGGGCGAACCATGGCCACTGGTGAACTGTGGCCACCGGCGAACCGCGGGCCACCGGCAAACCGCGGGCCACCGGCGAACCACGGGTCACGGGCGAACCGTGGCCACTGGTGAACTGTGGCCACCGGCGAACCGCGGGCCACCGGCGAACCGCGGGCCACCGGTGAACCGCGGGTCACGGGCGAACCGCGGGTCACGGGCGAACCGCGGCCACCGGCGAACCGCGGGCCACCGGCGAACCGTGGCCACTGGTGAACTGTGGCCACCGGCGAACCGCGGGCCACTGGCAAACCGTGGCCACTGGTGAACCGTGGCCACTGGTGAACCGCAGCCACTGGTGAACTGCGGGCCACTAGCAAACCGCGGGCCACCAGTGACCCACAAGATGCCATTGCATCTTGGGCCATTGGTGAACCATGGATCGCCGGCAAGCTGCGGGTCACTAGTGAACCGCGGGCCATTGGTGAACCGTGGGTCTCTGACAAGCCACGAGCCTCTGTTCAACCACGGGCCACCAGCGACCGCGAGCCGCCGCTGAACCACAGACCACTGGTGAACTGCGGCCGCTGGTGAACCGCGGGCCACCAGCGACCGCGAGCCGCCGTTGAACCACGGACCACTGGTGAACCGCGGGCCACCAGCGACCGCGAGCCGCCGTTGAACCACGGACCACTGGTGAACTGTGGGCCACCAGCGACCGCGAGCCTCAGTTGAACCACGGACCACTGGTGAACCGTGGCCATTGGCAAACCACAGGCCACTGGCAATCCGCAAGCCACCGTTGAACCGTGGGTCACTGGCAAGCTGCGAGCCGCTGTTGAACCGCGGGCCATTGGTAAGCCGTGAGCCTTCATTGGACTGCGGGTCGCCGGCAAGCTGCGGGCCACTAGTGAACCGCGGGCCATTGGTGAACCGTGGGCCACTAGTGAACTGCAGGCCACTGGAAAACCGCGGGCCACGGGTGAACCATGGGCCCTGGGAAGTCACCTCTCACAGGCCAGCACACTATAATTCCCACTTAGGGCCTGAGGCGGGACAAACCTTTCTCTCTCTAGCCACCAGCAGCCCAATCTTGCACCTGGGCTCAGTGTTTTGAGGAAATCTTGCAGGTGCTGAACGTTGTCAGGAATCCCGAAGCTCAATTCTGTAGTCCCCTGGGCTGAAAGGAGATTGCGCGCTCTTTGACCAAGGGCTGGGCCAGCTCTCATTCTTTGGGGACACTCTGCCCCTCCCAGTGCTCAGTCACTGGCAGACAGCCATTTACAAAGCAGCAGGAGGGCAGTTTAGTAATTCAGGAAAATGGTAATTCGGGGGAAAATGGTAATTCTTTCCCAACTCGGTGGGTTTTCTCTTAAAGGGGCAGAGGCTCTCCCAGCAGGCTTAAAGGGGCAGCGTCGGGTTGAAATTTACCAAATCCTTTTGGGAGCCAGCACTTACTCATCCCACGCCTTCCCTGATGGGGGCCCACAGAGTAGGGTCCCCAGATTTCTGGAGTGCCGTTGGCTAAGTCCTTCCGGCTGAATCGCCTTTCTCTCAGACCTGGGGAGAGGCCGATTTCCTGTGCACTCTCACCATGTATAGTCCTTCATGGACCACAGCTTTAATTGAACACAGACCTAGGAAGTAGGTCTTCTAGTCTCCTGTTTTGTAGAATCCCTAACAGGTCCATCTAGTGCAGGGAGAGGGCTGAGCTGAGCCACCCTGGGGAACACCAGCAGCGGTGGCAGCCAGGTCCTCCACTGGGAATGATTACAAGGCAAAGGGCTGCAGCCATGGCCATTCCCCAACCCCCACCCAGCCTTTTAGCAAACGTGTGGTGCGCCGAGTCCCACGCAGTGGACTGCATCTCATGGCAGTCCAAGGCCACAGTGCCGCAGGCAGCCGCGATCGCCCGTGGGTACCAGAGCACAGGTAGGGATGAGGAGCAGGCAACCGCGGCACCACGAGCAGGGCCAGGACCGTGCCCAACATGCCGCAGCACCGTGTGCGCACAGCAATCCTTGGCACTGCCAGGTCGAGTCACTTCTCACACCCTCCCTACCAATTTGGGGTCTGGGGCCTTCAGTGCCGCCAGGCAGCCCCACCAGGCATTTGGGCATCAAGACGCCCTCAGCTCAAAGGGCAAGTGTAGTGGGCAAACATCACTCACGTGGCCCCAGAGGGTACCATAGGCCCAATTTCCCAGTCCTCACAGCTCTGCCAGCCTCATTCCTACACCGCCCCCCCCCCCCCCCCCCCGCAACCTTCCCAGCCCCCAACCTTAGCCATTTTCAAACTAGCTCAACCAGGTAGGGGCTGGGAAATGTGAATCCTGTTGGTCCGAATCCCCAGTGAGTTCTTCCCCTTCTTAAAGGAATAGCTTGGAGCAGCTTCTGGGTCTGAAGACCACCCTTCCCTGGGGCGTTTGCTTCCATTGACTCTCTGGGCTCAACCACCAGCCCTCGCACCCGGCTGGGAGGCCCACCCCCACCCCCACCAGCTCTCCGGCTCCGGAGCCCGGGCCGCCACACTCCACGGGAAGCCACTCCACGGGAAGCCACCAGATGAGACCCTCAGGGACTCCAGGCGCCTGGCAGTTGCCAGCTCTTCAATTCACTGTGATCTCTGGGGTCTTTCCTTGGGATTTATTTCACCGAATCCTCACCTCAGTCCCCAGAGGTGTGCTTTGTTGTTGTTCTTCAGCATCATCGGCGCCTAAACCAGAAAAGCGGAGGCACCTGACTTCCCGCAGTGGCCACGGTAAGAGTGACCCCAACATTGTGACTGCCCCAGGCCTTTGTGCCGCTGAGAAGGTGAAGTGGAGGATGTAGCTCCCCAACCTGCCAGCACGGAATCCTGGAGATGGAGAAGGGGGGTAAGCGGGGGGTGGGGTGGGGGGGTTGGGGGTTGCTGGAGGCTGACATTGGGTGGTGGGGTGAAGGGGATGTTCGAGGTCTGGATGGGACAGGTCTGGCGAGGTTGAGTCCTGTAATAAGAATCATACGCCAAAGTTCTTTATGACTAAAAATTCCACTCAAAGACTTAAATGTGCCATTAGTATGGAAGCTCTCCCTGGAGACGCCCGGAGAGAATCTGTCTTGTGGAGGATGGCAGTAGCCAGGATTTGATGAGTGACAAGCGTAGGGGCCCAAACAGCTCCCTGCGGACAACTGAGGCACAGGAGCGGGCTGGTAGAAGGACAGTTCTCTCTCCCGCGCAGCCAGAACGCGCCGGAACGCCGCCCTGATGTTCCCGGGAGCCTCGTCGCACTTCGTTCTCCCAATAGCTCAATCAGGGAGCTGTCATAATATTTTAACCTTTAAGACAATTACAGGAATAATTCTTGTTTCTTGTTAAAAAAAAAAAATGACAAGAACAAACAACACAAGAGCGGGAGAAGGCAGCAATGTGACCATGAAAAGTGGTATTTCTCAGCCCCTGTTCACAGTCCCTTCCCACCTGCTCCACTGGGATGGGAAGGTGGTCTTGGGAGCTCCATGTCACCCCCGGAGGGTCAGGGGACACACTCAGTTTTAGGGTGCCCCTCCCACTCTCTAACACCATGGAGGGGGGCTGGAAGGGAGGACCAGGGAGGATGCTGCCTGGTACAGGGAGCCCCTTTGTGTCCTGTGAAGGAGGTTAACCTTCCCAGATTGAGGGGATGACAGATTTCAGAGAGCTTGGGGTGGAACATGAACCCCAAAATGCTAGGAGAAGAGGGTCATCGCTGACATAGGGAGATGCCAGTTCCCAGCCCCCCTTTACCCTCTAGAAATACAAAGAGAGCCATGAATATGTGATGGCCTCAGGGTGCCAAAAAGCCTCCCAACGTCCAGGGAGCAGGTCTGCAGACCTTGTAACCCCTAAGGAGATCGGAGGCAGCTGTGCTAGTGGAAATCCCTGGCTGAGCGAGCGTACTAGGCCTGAGGGGCAGGGCTGACTCCAGCTGTATGCCCTTCTTCGTGGCCAGGTGTTGGGAGCTGAAATCGAGACACTCTTTCTGCTTCTCACCTGAGGTTTTTTTCACCCTCACTCTCTCCTCCACCCCTAACCCCAGACCCAGGCCCTCCCTGGTCTTCCCTCCACCCAGGGAGGGCAGCAAGGGAGCCCAGACACCCCAGACCTGACATCCCACCCCTCCTTCATCCCCAGCACTTTGCCAAGAGGGGGTAGGTTGATGAGGAAGCTGGAGCATTGGTTGGTTCTGACTCAAACTTTTAAGTCGTTGTGTAGTAGTATCTCATTGTGGTTTGAAATGCCGTTTTCCTAAAAAAAAAAATAATAATGTTAAACAGGTTTTTGTATACTTATTTGCCATCCATATGTCTTCTTTTGAAGTATATGCTCCAATATTTTGCCCAGCTTTGTGTGTTGTTTTTTTTTTTTAACTTTTTAAATTACTTTTGTTAAGAGCCGTGGTCGGCAAACTGCTGCTCGCGAGCCACATGCGGCTCTTTGGCCCCTTGAGTGTGGCTCTTCCACAAAATACCACGGCCTGGGCGAGTCTATTTTGAAGAAGTGGCGTTAGAAGAAGTTTAAATTTTAAAAATTTGGCTCTCAAAAGAAATTTCAATCGTTGTACTGTTGATATTTGGCTCTGTGGACTAATGAGTTTGCCGACCACTGGTTAAGAGAGAGGAAGGGAGAGAAAGAAAGAGAGAAAAACATAGATTTGTTGTTCCACTTGTTTATGCATTCATTGGTTGCTCCGTGTATGTGCCCTGACCAAGGGTCAAACCTACAACCTTGTGTCGCTGGGCGATGCTCTCACCAACTGAGCTACCCGGCCAGGGCAAGTTCTTGGTTTTCTTATTATTCAGCTTTGAGAGTTTTTCTATGTTCCAGTTCCAAGTTGCTTTGTGTTGTTGGTTTTTGTTGTTGTTGTGTGTGTTTTTTTCAAATATGTGCTTTGCAAATACTTTCCAACAGGCTATGACTTAAAAGTATTTTTTCAAAGAGAAGATTTCTTTAATTTTGATGAAGTCCAGTTTATCATGCTGTTTACTAGTAGTATGGTGTCTTAATTAAGAAATCATTTTTTAAAAATATTTTTTATTGATTTTTTACAGAGAGGAAGGGAGAGGGATAGAGTTAGAAACATAGATGAGCCAAAACTGGTTTGGCTCAGTGGATAGAGCGTCGGCCTGCGGACTCAGGGGTCCCGGGTTCAATTCCGGTGGGGGGCATGTGCCTTGGTTGTGGGCACATCCCCGGTGGGGGGTGTGCAGGAAGCAGCTGATCATTATTTCTCTCTCATCGATGTTTCTGGCTCTCTATCTCTCTCCCTTCCTCTCTGTGAAGAATAAATAAAATATTTTTTTTTTTAAAAAAGAAACATCGATGAGAGAGAAACATCGATCAGCTGCCTCCTTCACACCCCCTACTGCAGGTGTGCCTGCAACCAAGGTACATGCCCTTGACCAGAATCGAACCCGGGACCCTTCAGTCCACAGGCCGACGCTCTATCCACTGAGCCAAACCGGTCAGGTTAATTAAGAAATCTTAACCCAAGCCCCACAAAGGCTGTTTCCCTCCATGTTGTTTGAGAAGTTGTATGGTTGTGGGTTTTACACTGGGGTCTCAGTTGTGTTCTGTATTTGCAGTGCAAGTGAGACATCATTTCCTGCACGTGGGCATCCCCAGTCCAGCTCTCTTTGTCAAAGACTCTCCTCTCTCTGCCGAATTGCCTGTGCGTTTTTGTCAAAAATGTGTGTAGCATGTTTCTGGGTTCTCTATTCTGTTCCTTTGATCTATTTTATCTCCCTTTAAAAATATTGTTTTTGATTTTTAGAGAGAGAAAAGGGGAGAGGAGAGAGAGAGAGAGAGAGAGAGAGAGAGAGAGAGAGAGAGAGAGAGAGAGAGAGAGAAGCACTGATAAGAGAGCAAAACATCCATCGGCTGCCTCCTGCACGCCCCCTACCGGGGATGGAGCCTGCAACCCAGGACATGCCCTGACTGGGAATCCAACCAGCAACCCTTCAGTGCACGGGACAATGCCCAGCCAACTGAGCCACACTGGCCAGGATGGCTAGTTTAAGCCTTACACTGCCATGTGAGTTTTAGAATCAGATTAGAACAAATTGATCAATTACTGTTTTTTTAAAAAAAATCCTGCAGGGATTATGATTGAGATGGTGTTTTATCTATTGATTAATCTGGGGAGAAATGACATCGTAACAGCATTGAGTCTTCCTATCAAGGGCCAAGGTATGTCTCTCCATTTATGTTCACCTTTAGTAACTCTCCACAGTTTTCTCAATTTCATTGTACAAATCTTGCCCATCTTTTGTTAGACTTATCCATAAGTGTTTCATGCAGTTTGATGTTTTTGTAAGTGGCGTTTTAATTCCTATTCCTGATTATTTGTGGCTAGTGTACAGGAAAACAATAGAGTTCTAATTGGTCTGGTAATCTGCAATACTGCTTAGCTTCATATTAATTCCAGTGGCTTTCTTGTGCTAGATTCTGTGAGATTTCCAACATAGATGTTCACACCAACTGCAAATAAAGACAGTTCTACTTCTTCCTTTCCGATCTGAATGCCTTTTATTTCTCTTTCTTTTTCTCTTCTTTTGAAATAGAGAGGCTAGTAGGCGACTTAGAACTCCTAGTACAATGTTGACTATAAAGGTGGGAACAGACATCCTTGCCTCGTTATTGTTCTCAGGGGGGAAGCATTCAGTCTCTCACCACTAAATACGATATTAGCTGCGAGATTTTTAAAGGTGCTCTTTGTCACTCCAAGGAAGTTCTTTTCTTTTCCTTGTTACTATGAGTTTTTATCACACATGGATGTGAAGTTAATTAAATGCTTTCCCTGAGTCTATTGAAACATTCTTATGGTTTTTCTTTTTTTAGTGCATTAATATGATGCATTACACGGATTGATTATCCAATGTTAAAGCATTCTTGCCTTCCCGGAATAATCTCCACTTGGTCATGAACATTTTCCTTTTTATATGTTATTGTTTCATTCCATTTCCTAAAGTTTCACCGAGGGTTTTTACATCTAGGTTAATGAGAGACGTGGGTCCACGGTTTTCTTTCTGGTAATATCTTTATCTGGGTTTTCATACCGGGTTAATGCTGGCCTCAGCATACGTGAAGGAAGTATTCCTTCTTCTTGAATTCTCTAAAGAGTTTGCGAAGAACTGGTATTATTTCTCCCTTAAATGTTTGGTATCGTTGTCTAGGGAAGCCATGGGGGCCTACAGATCTCTCTGTGGGGAAGTGTTGAACTATAAATTCAATTCTTTCATCTGTGTACAGCTAATTAGGTTATCAACCTCTTTTTCGGCGAGCTTCCATTGTTTGATTTTAGGAAGACGTTCTTCCATATCATGTAAGTGGCAGAATTGGTATGCACACAGTGTTCATACTTAATATTCTCTTGTTATCCCGTCCATAGTGGCAGGTGTTCTGGGGGGTGCCTCTCCCAACCCTGATATCAGCCATTCAGATTCTCTCTGTGTCTCCTGGTCGCCTGGCTGCCCGGTATATCTCTCCGCTTGATCTCTCAGAGAAGCAGCTTCTGGCTTCCTTTGGTTTTCTCCATTGTCTTTCTGTTTGACTGTTCACGGATTTCTGTTTTGATCTTAGTGATTTGCTATTCATTGTCTTTGTTCATTTGGAAATGGAAGTTATTGCTTTTAGACCTTTTTTTTTTTTTTCCTTTTTAACACAGGCATTTGGTGCTATAAATTCCTGCCTTCGTACAGCTTTGAGAGGCAGCACACACATTTTGACATTCTTGTGTTTTTTTTTTCATGTTTCTCCCATTCAACACGCTTTTTAACTTTCCCTTTTTATTTCTCTTTGGCCCATGCATCGTTTGGAAATGTGTGATTTCGTTTCCAAGTGCTTGGCCATGTCCCAGAGATCTTTCTGTTATTGATACGGTATCTAATTGAATTCCACCCTGGCCAGAGGATATACTTCGTATGACTTGTATCCCTTTAAATATACGGATACTTGTTTTATGGCCCAGGATGTGATCTATCTTTATAAATGTTCCATGTACACTTGAAAGGAATGTGAGTCTGCAGTTGTTGGGCGGCCTGTTCTATAAATGTCAGTTATGTCAAGTTGGCGGACAGTGCTGTTCACGTCCACTCGATCCGTACTGATTTTCTGCCCACTTGTTGTATCAATTACTGAAAAGGGAGGATTGAAATACCCAACTATAATTGCTGATTTGTCTATTTGCAGTGCGCTCAGTCTTGATGGCATGTGTTTTTCACGCTCTGTTATTAGAGGTATAAATCGGGAAGATTGTTATGTCCTCTTGGTCAATGACTCCATGACCATTATAAAATGAACTTGGTTTGGAGCCTAGAAATCTATGTGTCGGATATTAAGATAGCCCCTTGAAATGCCTTTTGAGTCGTGTCAGTATTTGTATATATTTTTCCATCCTTTACTTTTAACCTGTTTGTGTCTCTCTGCTTGCGGGTGTGTTTTTTTTTGTTTGTTTGTTTTTTTTTTGTAAGCAACTTTGGGTCTTGCTTGCCTATGAATGGGGGGGCTTAGACACTTAAATTTAATGTGATTCTCGATCTTAACTTTAAAAAACCAGTCACCTTACGATTAGGTTTCTATTCGATCCAGCTCTTCTTTGTTCTCCTTTTCCTCTTTTTTTTCTGCATTCTTGGAACTAATTACGATGTTTATTATCTCATTTTATCTCCTTTGTGGACTTGCTAGCTATAACTCTTAATTTTGTCATTTTAGTCATTATTTAAGGTTTACAGTCTTCACCGTTAACTTACCACAGTCAACCTTCAAGTAGATTCCACTTTACATCTAGTGTAAGAACCTTTCACACCAGACTTCATTTCTCCACCACAACTTCCATGCTGGTGTCATATATTTGACTCCATATATGATAGACACTAATACATTAACATATTTATTTATTTTAAAATATGTTTTTATTGTTTGTTTGTTTTTAGAAAGAGAGAAACATTGATGTGAGAGAGAAACATTGATCTGCTGCCTCTTGCACACCCACAACCGGGGCATGAGCCCTGACCAGGAATTGAACTGGCAACCTTTTAGTTCACAGGACAACACTCAACCAACTGAGCCAGGGTTAATATTTTTATTTGAACCATCAACTATCTCTTAAAGAAATTTAAAGAAGAAAAAACAACTTTGACTATTTACCCATGAAGTTATCATTTTTTGGTATTCTTTAATTTGTGTAGATCCTTATTTCTAATATCATTTGCCTTTTGCTCAAAGGACTTGACATTTCGTGGCGTACTAATCTGTTGTTGATGAATTCTTTCAACTTTTGTATATCTGAAAATGTACTTTACTTTTGTTCTTGTGAGATATTTTCCCCAGGTACATCAGTGTAACTATTCTAAGTGAACAGGTTTTTTTTTTTTCCTTTTGGTATTTTATTTTATTTTGTTATAAGTTGCTTTTTAAAAAAAATGCATTTTATTGATTTTTTTACAGAGAGGAAGGGAGAGGGTTAGAGAGTTAGAAACATCAATGAGAGAGAAACATCAATCAGCTGCCTCCTGCACACCTCCTACTGGGGATGTGCCCACAACCAAGATACATGCCCTTGACCAGAATCGAACCTGGGACCCTTCAGTCCACAGGCTGATGCTCTATCCACTGACCCAAACTGGTTAGGGCTATAGGTTGCTTTTTTAAAAAAAAAAATATTTATATTGATCTCAGAGAGGAAGGGAGAAGGAGAGATAGAAACATCACTGATGTGCACGCCTCCTACTGGGAATCAAGCCTGAAACCCAGGCATGTGCCCTGACTGGGAATCGAACTGAGACCTCCTGTGCACGTTCAGCCACTGAGCCACACCGATTAGGCTCCTTTTGGTGTATGAAAGATTGCTGCTCTATTGTCTTCTTGTTTGCATCGTGTCTAGTAAGAACTTTGCATTCATTTTTAGTTTTATGCCTCTGTGTCACATGTCTTTTTGCCTCTGGCTGGGTTTAAGATTTTTGTTCTTCATTAATGGTTTTGGGCGATTTCATTCGGATGTACTTTTGTATAGTGTTTTTCTTATTCTTGTACTTAAGGGTCATTGAGTCCCTTAGAACTGAGGGTTTATAGTTTTCATCAAATTTGGGAAAATTTGGCCTTTGCTTCTTTAAATATGTTTCTGCTCCCCGCCCCCTTAGGATCTTTTATCTATGTATTAGGCTGCTTGAAATGGTCCCACACTCATTGATGCTATTTTAATTTGGGGGATTATTTTCTCTGTGTGTTTCATTTTAGATAGCTTCTATTACTAAATTGTTGAGTTAATTATCCTTTCTTCTGCAATGTTTAATCTGCCAATAATCTTACCCAGTGTAATTTCCTCTCACACACTGCGGTATTCGTCTCTGGACGTTCCATTTGGCTGTTTTTATATCTTCCATTTCTCTACTTAACCTTCTGAACATATGGGATACAGTTATAATGACTGTTTCGATATCTTCTGCTGCTGATTCTAATATCTGCGTAGGTTCCAGGTCGGTTTTGAATAATTAGTCTCCCCATGGTGTGTCCTGTATTCTTGACTCTTTGGATGCTTAGCAAACTTTCTGTTTAATCGTCACCTGAGGACATGCTCAGAGAGAGAAAAGCGGGGGAGGGAGAGGGAGAGGGAGAGAGAGACATGGATGTAAGAGAAAAACATCAATCTGCTGCCGTCCCTACCTGCCCCAACCGGGGGACAACCTGCAACCCCAGGTATGTGCCCTGACCAGGAATTGAACCGGCAACCTTTCGGTGCACAGGATGGCACTCAGCCAACTGACACGGCAGCCGGGCTGGATGCCTGGGCAACTTCGATTGGGTGTCAGACATTATGAATTTTGCCTTGTTTGAGTGTTGAACATCTTTGTGACCCTATAAATATTCAGAGCTTTGTTTTGGAAATTTAGTCTGATCCTTGAGGGTCTTGTTTCTCGAATGTGCTGGGCGGGTCTGAAGCAACACCTTAGTCCAGGGCTAATTCTTTCCTGCTGCTGAGGCCACACCTGGTTGAGAATTCTAGCCAATGTCCCGTGAATATGAGCTTTTCCCGGCTGCTGGGTAGAAATAGACACTTCCCGGCCCTCTGTGCGTGCTGGACTCTTCCCACTCACCCTTTGGGATGGTTTAAGGTGTGTGTGTGTGTGTTTTAGTTTCTGGGTTTGAGCAGTCTGGTCTTTCCCACCCGAGGTCCTTTTCTTCCAGGCCCCAGGGTTTTCTCACTCCTCGCTGTCCTCTGCCCTGAGAGCTCTAGCTGCCTCAGTTTCCCTTCCAGCCCCACAGCCTGGAAATCTCCCCGGGAAGTCAGCTGCGGCGGTTGTAGGACTCACCTCATTTGTTTCCCAACTTTCACTGATGTCCAGGGTCTTGAAAAACCCTTGGTTCCTATAGTTTGCCTGGTGGTTTTGAAGGTTTCACATGGGAGGGTAAATGTGTTCCCATTACTCTGCGTTTTATTGTTGTTGTTGTTGTTAATTCTCACTGGAGGATATTTTTCCATTGATTTTTAGAGAGAGTGGAAGGGAGGGGGAGAGACGGAGAGAAAGAAACATCGATGGGCTGCCTTCTGCATGTGCCCCGACCAGGACCAGGGATCGAGCCTGCAATCAAGGTACATGCCCTTGATCAGAATCGAACCCAGGACCCTTCAGTCCATAGGCCGGCGTTCTATCCACTGAGCCAGATGGGCTAGGGCAGTGGTCGGCAAACTCATTAGTCAGCAGAGCCAAATATCAACAGTACAACGATTGAAATTTCTTTCGAGAGCCAAATTTTTTAAACTTAAACTTCTTCTAAGGCCACTTCTTCAAAATAGACTCGCCCAGGCCATGGTATTTTGTGGAAGAGCCACACTCAAGGGGCCAAAGAGCCACATGTGGCTCGCGAGCCGCAGTTTGCTGACCACAGAGCTAGGGCCTATTACTCTGTCTTGACCAGAACATTCTGGAGGTATCTTCTCGCCTCCCAGTGTCCACCTGACCACGATTCCTACAGCTCTCATTACGTAGCTTCCATTTATCCTGGCGAGAAGGCTGACACCTGTGCCAATGCCCCCCTGACTTTCTCCAGAAAACCAAGAAATGACAGGCCCGGCCTCTGGGCTCCACACCCCCCAGCCCCGTCTCAGGTCTCAGCAGAACTGCAAGGAGTCGGCAGCAGTCGTGACAGGCGTGGCCGAACGAGGGCCGAAGTGTGGGCCTCCTGGCCGTGTTGGAAAGGTGGTGCTTGTGGACACAGCAGGGCAAGGGCAGCCCCCCAAACAGGTTTGACACAACAGGAGGCAGCAGGTCTGTGGTGGGGAAAGTGGCCGAGATGGGGAGGGGGGAGGCTTTCTCCCCTGGCCCAGAAGGGGACCCGGTCTTGGAGAGGGCAGAGTGGGGCCCTGTTCCCCTGACAAAATGGCAAAATTTGTTCTTGGAGGTGCCTCTTGCCGCTGAGCCACAGTGAGGCCTGGAGCGTGCGCACACACACACACGCACACACACGCACACACGCACACGCACACACGCACACACGCACACACTGGGTAGAGCGAGGCAAGGCAGGCTGGACCTCTCGGGGCCTGGAGCCCGCACAGCCGAGCCCGGGCGCTGCCAGGGTATCAGTTAATCCCCATAAGAGGTTAGTAGGGTGGGTTCTTGGCCCCATTTTGTAGAGTTTCTGAGCTACTCAGCTGGCACACGGGCGAGCCGAAGGGCCAACTTGCAGCCTTCCCTGTGTTCCAGCCACGAGTGGCCCCTTCGCTGACCTTCAGAGCTCAAAACCTCCGTCCCCAAATTTCCTGGCTGAGCGACATCCAGGGGTGTCCTGGACCCGAGGCCCTAACTTCTGCCCCCCCCCCCCCCCCCCCGCCTGGCCCCCCACATGTGCCTGTACAGCGCGGACCCACCGCAGAGCTGCCCGCCGGCCTCCAGGCCTTATAAGTCGATGAAGCGGCAGCGCGCCGCTGGCATGGGGACGGCTAGTGAAAGATGGCAGGAATGCTGGCCTGGGTCGGAGGCAAGGGGCGCTCCTAAATAGGGCATGTGCGGTCCCCAGCAGGACACTCCGTGTCCCGGAGCCCGAGACGTGTGGGTCTAAAATTGGAAGGTGCAGAGGTGGCCTTGACTTTTTCCGGCCTTGGATCATCCACACCCGCCCTCAGCTGGGAAGGATCTGACAGGTGGTCCCGGCCCCTGGGCCCATGTGCCTGGATTCCTGTGTTCTCAGCAGAGGCCCGAAAATAGACCGGGACATGCTCGCACGTCCGTCCTCAGCGCCCTAAGTCTCCGTGAGGAGCCGCCTGCGGACTCGCGGGGCCTAACTTGCCGCTTCCCCGAGCCTGTGGCGGGTGAGGGGGCTTTGGCGCCAGGCAGGCCCAGCCCCGTATTGCCACTCAACTCCTTGTGGGTTTGGGGCAAGACAGCGAAGTCCCCTGAACCTCATGCTGCTCATTTGTTCACATTTTTTCTCTCCCTCAATTCGTGGAGGGGCCTTGAGATGCCCCCTGCTCCCAAATGCCTGAATTTGCCATCGTTCTCATTCTCAAGTTCCAAGACCATCACTCTATTGCTCCCATCCACTCAGATCACCCTGAATTCCGCTCTGCACAGATTCACCCTCTGCTCTGAAGCCTGCAGTTTACTTGGGCCCAAAGCCACTGTCCTCCATCAGATTTTCCGTGTCCCTGGCTGACCCGCAGGGGTCAGAGCCGAGGCTGCCATGTTTCCTGGGGGGTGGGTGGAGGCGCTCAGCTTCCCTGTCTTAGACTCGGGGCTCAGGGGCCCTGGGGGCCTCCATCTGGCAAGAGACAGGGCATGGCTCTTATGAACTGCAGACTGCACAGGTGTGTGATAGTGATTTTTACAAGAATCGTGCAGGGTAGCTCACTGTCCGGAGGAAACTGAGGCACGGAGCTAGGACAGAGCGTGCTCAAGTTCACACAACCCATACCGATCAGATATCTGATCCGTGTACCCAGTTCTGTCTCCTTCGGAATGCGGCCCTAGAAACTCTTAATATGGTTCCTTATTCCCAGCCTGGAGCCACCAGCTGCCGAGATGTTGAACGAGAGCTTCCTGGCGCCGCGTCCCGTGTCCCAAGCTATTTTAGGTGTCGGGAATTTGTGCACATTAAGCATGTGGCCAGGACCACTGAAGACTCTCTCCGGCTCTGCCCGCGCACCTCAGCCCATCCCAGACCCTTTCCATGCCCTGGTGGGCGGGGGTGGGAGGGTGAGGGTCTTCCCCCGCTGAGCCGGGGCCTCTGGACGCGCACTGACCTTCTGCCCGTGGCCGTAACCTCTGGCCGGCTCTGAGAGGCTTCTCTGAAGTGGTAGCCTCCTTTAGACCGTAGGAGCCGGCCAAGTCGCTGATCCCCTGTGCGGGAAGCTTGGTGGCGTTAGCTCTGCCCTAATATGACTCTTGGGCACAGGATCCATCTGCGGTGTCTTAGCAGGGCCTCCCAGGTCCTTGTTTGCAGGCCGGGGCAGCAGGGGCTGCAGGAAGGGGGCCTCGGCCTGTGGGACCACACATTGTCGGTGAGTGACCGTGTGCTTTCTCGACGAGGCCATCCCAAAGGCTCCCAACGACCTCGCTAGGAATGACCTCCTGCCCCTGTTCCACAGAAGGGGGTACCAAGCCCCCCCAGAGACTGATTGTGCCCATGGTCTTTGCATTCAGGCCTGCCCCTCTCTAAAATCCATCCATAGCTTCTCACTCTTGGAGTTGAAGAATGTCCACCCCCCAAATCCTACACCGTAGCTACCTCCTAGCAGGCGGTCAAGGGCAGCAGCGCCAACGTGGTGTGCCCTGTCCCAAGCTATTTTCAGGCCCTGCTTGAGTTACAGGCATCCAAGCACTTTCAACAGGTGGCGGGACCACCCAGTGTCCCCCCGCTCAAGAGGAGCGGGCTCAGCAAGAGCTGGATCGGAATGCATACGTGCCCGGAGTCCGGTTTCAGCTCTGCCTTCCCTTGTGGAACCTACATGATGATTTTATTTAATTTTTTAATGTATTTTTTCTTTTCTTTAAATGTGTTTTTATTGATTTTTAGAGAGAGAGGAAGGGAGAGGGATAGAGACATAGAAACATCGAAGAGAGAGGAACATCATCCATCGGCTACCTCCTGCACAGCCCCTACTGGGGATCAGACCTGCAACTGAGGTACGTGCAGTTGATGGGAATCAAACCTGGGACCATTCAGTCCACAGGCCAACGCTATATCCACGGAGTCAAACCGGCGAGGGCCTACATGATTATTTTATTAATCACTGGCCTGCACTGGGCCCCACACAAGCTCAGGTTGTGGCTGACTCGCCTCGATTCTCTCCTCAGAAGCTGTAGGGGGGGCTGCGATGGATGGAGCATGTGGGGAACGTCCCCGAGGCCCAGTGCTCTCTGGGAGTCCCCTTTTCACGTGGAAAGTCTTGGAAAGCGGCCCAGTTCTCCTGGAGGGTGCCAGGTTTGGAAAGCAAAGCATTTCAGAGATTTCGAAGTCAAAGGTTAAAGGGAAGGCCACCCAGAGCCCAGCTCACTGCCCCTTGCTTCATCTGTGGGTGAGGGGCGAGGTTTTCCCTGGGGGACATCCCGTTCAGGGCCCTGTCCCCTCCTTCAGGCACCCGATGGCCGCAGTCATTACCCGTGTCCATTTTCCCTGCAGGGCCGTCTGTGTCCAGACCTGCCAGATCCCAGCGGTGCCCCACAAGCCCTAATACGAGGAACTTGAGGTCATCCCTCCAAACTGCCACCCTCTGGATCCTGGGAGACGGCCAGGCAGGTAGGACAATGGGACCCCTTGACTAGTCTTGAGGGGGCAGCAGCTCCAGGGCAGGTGCCAGGTGAAGGAGGCGCTGTGTGCAGACCCTGCCGGGCCCCACGGCGCTCTCGTGGGGGGCAGGGCTGTGTCCCTCCACGCGCCCACATGACCTGCACAGAGCCTGGGCAGGCAGCCTCCCCCAAACCTCTCCTCCCGGTGGCCATGGCACACGCACCAACACCAAGGTGCCACTCGCTTCATCCACAGGCTTTAAAGAGATTGTCCATTTGTTTTATCTTCTAATAAAGGAAACTTGGCACGTGTTTCTTCCAGGGTCGATGAGCCCTGGAGGGGGCTGGGGGGCTCTCAAGGACAGCAGGATGCAGGGTGCCGCCGGGAGGCCCTGCAGCCACGGGATTGGCCGAGGCCTTCAGGCCATATGGAGGCCCCACCTCCGGACGTGCCTGGCTTGGGTTTCCCGGCCTTTGGCGCTGGAGGCCACACAAAGATGGTATTCATGGCGAAGCCTTAAATTCTCTCTGGAATGAGGCAGGGTTTAAATAAATACATAAGAAAGTTGGATGCTGGGGCTGGACTGGGCTTGCCCGGGGGTGGGTGCTGGTAACGCTAAGAGAGAGAAGGGGCCCTTCTCTCCCTACTTTCATGCCAAATTTGTAAAAATGCTGCTTCTGTGTCCATCCGTGGGGGACTTCCATGCTCCCATTTAGCGACAGGCATACAAGACTTGTGTTTGTTGATAGCTCCAGTGACCGAGACACTCTGTGTGCCGCTGTGACATAAAGAATGTAAACTTCCAGCAGGCCGAGAGGGAGGGAGGTCCTGGACTCCTTTCTGGCCCCCTTACAGGGGGTGATGGAGCTGGACTTGAGTGGGTGTTGGAGATGCAGACACAGGAGCCTCAAGACCTGTGAGGTCTCTGCTGCCCCTCAGGTCGAGGTCACACACGATTAGAAAATGAGATGAAGAGATGTCTGCTCAGAGCCTGGCCCGGAGGCTCCACTGGACAGTCACCTGGGCCTGCCCCGGGCGCCAGGGGAAGACACTGAGGCAGGGGATGTGAGGGACCTGTGCTAGGAAGTGGAAACGAAACACGTCCTCCTGGAGGCAAAACATTCTGGCCCGGGTGTACGTGCAGGGGATGCTGAACCTCAGGACCACCCCATCCCAGCCAGCCCGGAAATAGCGGAAAGGTGTTTGAATGACCTTGGGCTTCTGAGTGGAGTATTCTAGGGCTCAGAGTGGGGCTCCGGGGCTCAGAGTGGGGCTCAGAGTGGGGCTCCAGGGCTCAGAGTGGGGTTCAGAGTGGGGCTCAGAGTGCGGCTCAGAGTGCGGCTCAGAGTGGGGCTCCAGGGCTCAGAGTGGAATACTCTAGAGCAGGGTTCCATGACCCTTTGCTTGAAGCTCAGGGCTTACTTTGAAATCACTGAGGATGGCCAGAGGACAGAGGCATGAGGCCCGCTGACCACAGCGCCAGGCACTGGGAGTGCCGCTCTCTGGCCTGGGGCTCTCCTGGAGATGAGGGCTACCACCTAGAGAAACACAGATGCTCCTGTTGCCCTTGGCGGTTGGACTCCCACCAACGAGGGAGATGTGGGAAGAGTCGGGGCACCCCCACCCCACCCACAGAGCCATCCCGGAGTGGGGCTGAGAAGGGGAGGGTATGTGGGCGACATTTTGGTCTCTTTTCCTGGACTGTTAACAGCATCCCCCTCTGCCCCCGCCCCCCGGAAATGGAATTTGCCTGAAGAGTCTCCACCTTGCTTGAAAAGCGTCCTTGAAGAAATGCAATAAAGCACCCAGTAGGGCTGCTCTGCCCAGGGTTGAGAAAGGAGAAGTCCGAGGACCAGGCAGGACCCTCCAGCATGGAGAGATGGGTGGGCACGGTCGCCGCGGAGTCATCATGCCAAGGGGAACAGAGGCAAAGCCTCCCTCTGAGTCTGATATTAGGTTTAAAAAATTACATGAACGTTGCTTTGTATGCCATTCTATTGCCTCGCTAGTTGTAATATTTTTTTTTAAATCGCATGCCATTATTGTGTGTAGATTGGTGTAACCTTTTTGGGAGTAACATTTCAAATGCCCTTTCGCTGTAGTGCTGAAATGGATGGGGTGTTTGGGGCCTGTTTTCTTCCCCTGGCACTATTTGTAATTATAAAAAATTGCAGCGACCTCTTTATCTGTCATTAGAGAAATGGCTGGATGAACCGTGGTGACACCCATTTAAGGAATACTATTTACTATTCCATTGATAGACAGGGAGGCAGAGCCGCGGGTGTGGGCCTGCGAGGCTCTGAGCCCTTGGCAAGCGCTAAGACAAGTTGAGGAACTGTATGGGTTGGGTGAGCCCATCTGTTAAAAAAAAAAAAAGAGTGTGTGCGTATGTACATATTTAGTTCAATGACTATATATGCCTAAATATATTTGGAGTAACAGCGATGACTTTTGGGGAGTGTGTATTCTTCTGTATTTGAATCTGTTACAACTAGGCAATGCCACTTCTGCCACATAAAAATAGAGATTAGAAACAAATCCCTTAACCTTTGGACAAAATCAGAGGCCCAGGAGAGTGCTTCCTATCTACCCTGTGGGTTCTGGCCACAGGCACATCATCAAGTTCCCAGGTGTGGCCTGGCCCCTGGACAGTTTTGGAGGGGGGGTCCCCTACATACCCACCAGGCTGGACACCGACTTGGGAGCCCGGAGGCCTCTCCCTGCCGGCCAGCCGGGCATCAGCGAGGACGTTGTCCGGTGAGTTTCTGTTCAGATCGGTTTGAATGGTGCCTTTTTTCTGGAAGTGGGTGGAGGCAGGGCCGATGCCTCTGAGAGCCCCCCAGAGGGAGAGAATGGACCCCACTGTCTGTGGGTGGGAGACTGCTGTCTCTGCCCACTAGTTCTCATTCAGCCATTCAGGACAAGGACACCGAACTGTAGGAAAACTCACTGTCCAGTCTCCCCCTCCCTCTGGCTCAAGAAATTCACATCCAGGCACCTCTGATTTTTGTAAAGAAAAAAATAGACGAGGAGATTTGTACCAACACACTCCATGGGCAGTGCCGAGAGAAGGGGGGCTGCTCAGGTCACCAGGACTAGATGGGCAACTGGTACTTTGGGCACCAATATGGCGCCAGGACACAGGGCTTGGGACCAGGGGGTTTTGGGGGTGCCAGACAGCAAAGGGGGTGGTTGGGGGGAGGATGAGAGACCTAGATTGCCTCACTGTGCCCTAAAGGAGAGTAACGGCACTGCCACCCACATACCCCACATGGTCCCATTTTGGGGAAGGAAAATAATGTGATGATGACAAAGAACACATGAGAAACAAAAGAAGCCAGTTGGCATCGGCCGTGTTGACCAGTCACCTGGCAAGAGTGGAAGGCCAAGGATGGAAGCCCAGGTCATCGCCACAGTGAAGCGGGGGCAGGAGGCAGGAGGCAGGGAGGCGAGCCTGGAGCCAGGATTTGGACGCAGGCGCAGAGCAGAAGGGACGGGTGGTCAGGGCCCCAGGCCGGCATCTTTCTAGACCTCAGGCCGCTCACATGGGTCCACAGCAGTGCCCAGCCCACAGGCAGCCCCTGGCCCTGGGATGGGGCCTGCAAGGTCTCCAGCGAGAATAAAGAAATCAAGTCAGCCTTAATTAAGTCGCACGCAGGGACCGGGGGTCCGGAGAGGCCGCGCCACCTGCCCGCAGCCCTCATTGTGCACAGCTAATCCCGTCCAGGTGTCTGCTGGCAGCCCCTGATCAATTAGTCACTGCAATTGAAGCTGAGTGTAATTAATTATTCAATTTTGAGCAGTTCCAGCTTAATGCGTCTAAAATGACATCATGCAGCCTGGGCGTCCTGCAGGCGGGGACAAAAGGCAAACAGGTCTGAACAAAGGCCTGCACCTGACCCGCTCTGAATCCACGCTAATCCTGGGCCTCCCGGCGGGAGCCACTCACCTCCACACCAAAGTCGGCAGGTGCACAGCCCGCACGTGGGGCCACTCCGGGGGCCTCGACCTCAGGTCACCCATCCCGCTTAATCGGTGTTCTGTCACCAGCCTGGTCCCCCAGCCCCTCCGGGGGTCTTGCTCTACACCCTCTCCCCTCTCCGCTGAACTCACAGCTCTGGCTCCACTTGGAGCCACCCCATCAGTCTTACTGCCACTGCTCTGTCCCAGGCTCAGAGGGAAGGCAGGGGCCCAGGGCTCCTCAGGAGACAGACAAGTCCTGTGGGGAGGCCGGAGTGGGCTTCCTGTCAGTCTTCTCTCCTGCACAGGGCCCACGCCACGGAGGAGGGCAGGCGGGTTCCTGGATGAGTCTTTCAAGAAGAGGTAGGGGGTCCCTTGACCCCCTCTGATCTGCGCCACGGAGTCCACAGAGCGCTCTGGTGCTCTCCCACCCCGTCTCCCCGTCCTCCTCTGCCATGGCCCATTCGCAAAGCCTCCCTACTGGACCCCAGCGCTGGCATCCACCCGGAGTGACAGCGTTCTTGCCTGAACAGTCCTTGGCTCCCTATCACTTTGGTCAAGTGTAAACCCTCAGCTGGCTGCAGGGCTCCAGGATCTCCACTCCGCTTCGCCTCCTTACTCTCTTTCTCCCTCTCTTTCCTCACACAAGCTGCTGCCACCATGCTGGTCCCTGGCCTTTGGACTTAATGGCCTTCCCAGGCCCCAAAGCCCCCTCTACCTGCTCAGCAACCCCTAATCTCTCTCTCTTTCCTCGGAGACGTGTTTGTGTCTCTCTCCCTCCCACCCCCCAGCGGGCAGCCATGGTCCCCTGATGGCCCCTCTTATCTCGATGCATCAGGAACCTGTGTTTGCAGGGCAGCTCCAGCTGGGGGGTGGGGGTGTGGGGGGGGACAACAAGCTGTCTCCCTGGGCTCTGTTTGCCAGGCGCCCAGCACAGCACTTAACACATAATGGACCCTCCAGAAATGTTTGTTGAATCATGAAGGAAGAAATGATTAAATCGGTCAAATTGAACTCATTATCTCCCCCCTTCCTCCTTGCCAACGAGGGGGCCTCCCGTGCTGCTTCTGGGATAATGGTGTCATTATCAGCCACTCAGCCCGCCCAGCTGCAGGCCTGGCCATTTTCACCCTCTTTGCCCACGGCCAGTGTATTATCCAGGCTGGCTCAAAAGCCCCCCAATCCTGCACTCCCCCACCCCCTCCCCACCCGGCTCATGCCTCATTGTTTCCTCCCTGGGCCTCTGCCCAGCCTCCACCCAGGAGGCGCTGCCTCCAGTGTCACTCACTTTCCAAGATGGCCCCCAAATGGGCTTCCTGAGATGCGAACCTGGCCCTGAACTTCTGTGATTGAAAATGCAATTCCACTTCTAGATGGACACCCGGAGGAATGGAAACCAGGGACCTGACAGATATGTGTGCACCCCATCCACACGGCATCACTCTTCACGGCAGCCGAAAGGTGGAAGCAACTCGTGTCCACTGACCGGTGAATGGATGCACAAAATGCGCTCCATCCATACAGCGGAACGTCGCTGTCTTGGGAGAAATGGGATTCTCACAGATGCTACCCCATGGATGAACTTGAGGACATTATACTGAGTGAAATCAGCCAGTCACAAAAGGTCAGATCCTGCAAGATTCCAGATATATGAGGCTCCTAGATTCATAGACTGAGTGGAATAGAGCTTAGGAGGGGCTGGGGCCGGGGGTGGGCGGGTTGTTTGATGGGGACACAGGTTCAGTCTGAGAAGATGGAAAAGTTCCGGAGACAGACGGTGGGGATGGTAGCACAATGTGAATGTACTAATGGCACTAAGTTGTACAGTTCAAAGGGTTACAAATGGTCAATCTTATGTATATACATTTTAATTTATTTTTATATATATTTTTATTGATTTCAGAGGGGAAGGGAGAGGGAGAAATAGAAACATCAATGACGAGAGATAATCATTGATTGGCTGCCTGGGGATCGAGCCCATAACCTGGACATGTGCCCAGACCAGGAGTCAATCCATGACCTCCCAGTTCATAGGTCGACACTCAATCCCTGAGCCACACCAACTGGGCAAGGTTATGTATATTTTACCACTTTTTTTTTTTTTAATCTTACAAATAGAATTTTAAAAAATGGTCAGTAGGCATCATATTCCCTTGGAGCTACCCTCTCACCTACCCTCCCTCTCTCTGGGACCTCCTGCCAGGCACCATCTTGACCCTAACTCCCTCCAACACCCTTGCCTCCGGGTGCCAGTTCTCTGCCTCAGCCCACGTTGCTCCCTGTTCCCTGAACACCTGCCCACCCCCTTCGATCTGCCTGTCCCGAGGGCTGGAATGTGTCCTGTCTCTTTCCACGTACCCCAGAGGCCTGGTAACAACACAACTCTGGCCAGTGTCACCCTGATAAATTCAATAAAAAGGACAAAACACACACTCTGTGAATACTGCGTGAACGAATGAAGGAGGGAAGGAATGCCTGGGTGTCTCCTGACTCCGACCTCCACATGGTCTTCCCTGTGTTGATGATTCTGGCTCCCAGAAGTCACGCCCCCACCCTGCCAAGGCTCCCAGGGGGAGGGGCCAGGTGTGCTCACAGAAGGAAGACATGGCCATGTGCTCTGGGCAGTGGGACAAGGGCCTTGAGATTTGGGAGTGAGCCCTGGGGGACAGCACCCCCAGCCTGGGCCACACCCCAACCACCAGGCCCCCACATTCTCAGGGTCCATCTGGGGATGAACGAGGGTATCTCACGGCAACCCCCATGGGACTCGTGCTGGGTTGGTCATGCCTGCGTTGCTGACTCTTCATGCATTTGTTCAGGTTGAGAGCCACTTCGGGGTCAGCTAGACTGAACCTCAGTTTCCCCAATTGTGAAGTGGGGACTGCACACTCATTGTGCGTTGGGATGATGGCAACAACAGCAGCTGCTCCAATGGGCTGGCTCTGGCCCCAGCGAGCACTGCGGAGAAGCCACGGAGCTCAGGTCTGCGCAGAGTGGAGGCAAGGAGGTCAGGAGCCACTCTTCCTCCAGGTGAGCACCGCAGAGCCGTGTGGGGAACACTAGGAGGCCCCCCTCAACCTCATCCACCCGGAGCTAGGGGCAAGAATGCTCACAGTAGCCAGACTCCACGTCTCAAGAACCACACGCAGCCACATCCTCTGGAGCAGGGGCTCTCACCGAGCCCAGGGATGAGCACTCCACGTCCACGTTCAACAAATGGCGACGCCCACAGCCACCGGAGGGCACAGGGGGCACCTCATTCCTAGAGAGAACATACACAAGCAACACTGAGCTGTGGGTTTAATGGATTTACATTGTCCACTCGGGAGAGGTGTCAGCCCTAGGGGAAGGGGTCAAGACTGGGACTCACAGGAGAGGGCCCTGAGCTGTGGAGAAGTCCGGGTCTGGCCAGAGTACACAGATGTGTCCATTTGGTAAAAATGCATCAGTTGGCACATTTATACCATGAGCACTTTTGTGTGTGTATATTAGGCTTTGATAAAAGGGAGGAAAAAGGGGAGTGGGAGGGGAAGGAACAGGAGGGAAGGAGAGGAGACCTAGTCAGACAAACCTGGGCCCATCTGGAGAGTCTGACAGGTTGAGGGTGGGGAGGCCGCTCACGTGGCCTTCTGCAGAACCCTGTCTTCTAGCTGGAAGTGCCTCTGATAAAGTGGGTGCTTCTGAGCCCAGGGTGGCCAGCTCCCAGGGAGAGCTGAGAGGGAACCTGGTGGGGGGGGTGGCCACATGGCTGGACATCTGCTCCATCTGGGAGCAGGACTGGAGGGTGGACCCCTGTGCCTGCTGTGGCCATAGCTCTGAGCAGGCCATCAGCCCCCAGCAGGCCTTGGGCATGGCCCTGCCAGGTGAATACTAGGCAGTCAGAGGTGAAGATCAGGGACAGGGAAGGCCTGGCACACCCCTTGGCATCGATCCGATGGCTCTAATCCCCTGCTCCAGGTTCCCGGGAAGAAACGTTTCCATGTGGTCAAGCCTCATTCTCTCCATCTGTGGTGCAGTGAGGACGGGGCTTCGTGCCTGGGACCCCTGAACTTGGAAGCAAGCAGGTCTGCCCTCCAGGCTCAGATTCCGCTACCCAGTTTAGTCTGAGCGCATCCAGGAGTGCCTGGTGCCCAGGAGCCTGCTCGAGGCGGCCCACGGTGACGCTGGGCTGGCACGCTCCCCACGTGGTCATGTCTAATTGCCACCGCAGCCTAGCTGATTAGCACAGTAACCACCAGCCTCCGGAAGGAGGTGGACTGCAGAGCGCCAGGAATTAAGCTGAGACTTTGCAAGTTCATGCCTCTGCCTGCCCCGGCTAGCAGCATGGATGCCCAGGGGCAGAGTCGGGCCTTATCCAAACTTAACTCCCATGTTCTCATCTGTTGAGTAAAGTGGGGCCCTTCCAAGGCAAGCCCTCTCGCTTGGTTCCTGCTGGAGGCATCCCAGCGGGGACCCTGGGACCCCATTTCCCCAGAAACAACACCGAAGGGAGTGGCACCACTGCGCCGGGCGGGGCTGCG
Organism: Ia io; assembly: GCA_025583905.1. Taxonomy (NCBI): domain Eukaryota; kingdom Metazoa; phylum Chordata; class Mammalia; order Chiroptera; family Vespertilionidae; genus Ia; species Ia io. Next base: position 4,947,652 of record JAJQQW010000008.1, read on the forward strand.
CCCTCGCACTAGGGGAACACCAAGCCCTCAGCTTTCTAAGAAAGGATTTGGCCAACGCCTGTGGCAACAGCATGACCGCATGGCTTGGCCACAACCGAGGCTGCCTGTGTGGGATCCTCCAGGAATCGTTTGTCTCGGAGGATGTGGTCAGGGATGGAGGGAGAGGCGGAAGGCCTGCCTGCGTCCGTGTCTGAGACTGGGCTGCGGTTGATGAGCCCAAGGGAGGTGTGGATGTGCCCGCAGGTGGAGGGAAGACGGGCCAGCTTTTTTATTTTTTTCTTGATTTTTTTTTTTTTTTTTTACTTCTTAATGATGAAACATCCAGCAGACTCAAAGGTAGAGAGAAGAATGAAGAACCTCCACACATCCTTCACCCCCGTTCGCCAGCACGAGAGTTCATGCACCGGGACGCCACTTCTCCACCCACGGTGGGGCCGAGAGCACCCCCTTCCCTCTCTGACCCCCGAGCCAGCACTTCTCCACCCTGCTTGGCTGCCTTCTGGGACTTGTCTCTATACCCCAGGCTCATGCCCTTGGGAAGTCCTCTGTCCCAACGAGACCCCCACACATGCGCACAGGGCTCTCTGGAAAGTCCCTCCAAGTCCTTTGAGGTAGCCCCAGAACAGGTGGCATGGCAGAGAACGAGAGCTACTTTGGGCACCGCAGGGCGGCCGCATGCCACCTGACACTGTCAGAGCCCAGCATCCGTGATAAATGGACTCAGCTCGGACACAGGCTTCAAAGCGGGTGCCACCGGCCGTTCCAAACCCCGGCTCCTGGGGCTATAGGGTTTCATGATTCCTCCTGCAGCCTTGGTTACGGGTTAGCATGAATCTCCTCACTCCTTAATTATAGTCCTGGCATTCGAAAAACACGCCACCGCCACTCCCTGCCTTGGCGCCCTCGCCTCATTCCTCCCCACTCCCAAAGGCTCCGAGAGCCGCAGATAATCCCCGGGCTGTTTATGGCCGTCCCCGTCCCCATCCTGTCCTCCTGAGCTGACCGCGCACTCCTTGGCCCGTGCCTCTCAGCTGCCATACAAGGTAATTCTGCCAAGAGATGCTACTTTGGGAAGAGTCAGGAGGACAGAGAACGTCGGGATCTTTTTCTGTGCGCGGAGCCAAGCCATTCCGGGCCGCTGGGAACAGGCGTGTTCAGTATCCGAGACGGCTTGAAACCCGCTCTCTTCCCGGGGGCGGGATGTGGAAAAAGTAAGCCTGCGGCCTCTGGCTGGCGGCGGAGGGAGCCGCGTGAAACACTGAGGAATTTTCCCCTTCCAACTGCAGATCTGTTTTCGGTCTGATGTCTGTCAACCAAATTAAAATAGATGAAAGCCAGTCTCGACGGTGTCTCCGGGCGCAGAGGAGGGGCTCAGCCTCCCTCCGTGGTGGGACTGGTGACCTCCCTCTTGGCCGCTCCCCTAATTGATCGCATCTCCAGGGTGGAAAACGCGCTCGGGATCCAGCCCTCTGTTCCTTCCCACACCCTGCCCACATGGCCACGGCGGGACCGCCGAATGGAAACTTTGGGGTGACCAAAAGTCCTTTGGAAGCAAAGAAAAAGACTTGGGGGTGTGTGTGTGTCGGGGGGGGGGGAAATCAAGCCACAAGAGCGGGGTGGGACCTACAAGGTTCTGGCATGTCAGGGACAGTGAGTTCAGTGCCGGGCCCCGCTGGGCGTGTCTCACACTCGGCTTCCACTCTGGCTGTGTGATTAGGGAGACGTGTCCACCACAAGGGAGGGGTGGCCCTACACGTCCTGGCCCTGGTCCCGCCCGCTCCCGGACCCCACGCTGTAAGGAAATGGGTAGATTTTCCCTCTTAGGTTGCAGTGTGGGGAGGACACGGGGCACTGAGAGTGGAGGGCAGGAGCCAGTGGGGAGGCCACTGTTGGGATGCACAGACCCCAATGCACAGAGCAGTGAGCTCCTGCTGCCCCACCTGGCACCCGCCCCTCCTGTGCTCAAGGGGATGGAAGTCAGGAGAAGAGTGGGCAACAGCAGAGAGAGGCCCCCAAGGGGAGGCTCCAGGGAAGGACGGGACTCTGGGAAGGAGCACCTAGACCCCCACTCAAACACTCGCATTGAATCCTCCCCGAGAGCCCACCCGCGGCTAAACGTTTTCCTGCTTTGGCCACGAAGCGGCCGAGAGGGAGGCCCAGGGCCCCGCGTCAGGTGGCGTGTCCCTCAGAGGCCCAAAGGCGAGATCCTGCCCCCTCCTCCCCTCCCTGCGTCCCTCCAAGGCTAAGCCCCCAGGGGCCCGCTGGGTGTCCGCCAAGAGCTCAGGTTCGCCCCTGCCAGCTGCCACCCTCTCCCTCCCAACGCCCCCGTCCTGGGCCCACAGAAGGGACCCAGCACGTAGCTCCTGCCGTCGGCGGCTGCTCCTGTTAGATCACCGGGCAGCAATGATGGCATGTGCTGTCCCCGCACATAGCTGTAACCAGATCGGCAGGGAGCCCCTGCCCTCCTCCCACTGGGCCCTGGCGGCCCTAAAATAGCCCTAAATGTGTGTCCAGCATCTTCTGAAACAGGACCGGCCTGATCGTTCCAACATTCCTGGCGGCCCGTGTGTGCTGGGCTGTGATCGATAAGGCAGGTGCTGCTGGCAGTGCCCATTCCTGGGGGCCCATGTCGGCCGGGGCCGGGGGGCTGATGTCAGGGCCCGAGTGCGCCGGGCTCGATGAATGGCCTCTACCCAGGCTGACAGCGATAATTATAGTCTGGGCATTGGGACTGGCAGGAGCCCAGGTCCAGGGCCTTGACCCCGCCGCTCTTCCTAGGGAGAGGGAAACTGAGCCCAGAGAGGTCACAGTTGCTGCACAGGGAGCCGGGGACCCAGGTATCCACACGCCACGGCCACTGGCCCTGCTCTGGGCTTAACAAGAAGAGTGGGTAGCGTGCCAGGCGCCCTGAAGGCCAGCAGTGGGAAGGAAGGTTTGACCCTGGTTCAGCCAGAGGGGCAACAAGCCCTCGGTTCTTGGGATTGGGCCCCGAGGAGAAAAAGAGGCTCCCACACAGGAGGACCCTCGGATGGAGACCCTCACACGCCCTGGGAGACCCTGGACACCTGTCCTGAGCCCCACTTTCTGTCTGTGCAGAGGGGTCTCCCAGCCTTGGCACTGCTGACTTTGGGGAAGGATTTCTGTGCCACGGGGCTGCCCTGGCCTGCCCTGGCCTCTGCTCAGCACATCCCAGGAGCACCTACGCAAAACATCTCTACACATTGCCCTGTGCCCCCGGGCAGAGTCCCCAGGCCCAGGACCCTGCTGGGGAGACATGTTCCCGCCTGGTCTGGGAAAGGGGCCTATGGCTGTCACCACCTGTCTCCCCTTCCTCGTAGCACACACGCAGGCTATGGGGTTCAAGCTCTGCCTCCCTGCCCTGACCAAGGCTTTGGAAGGTTCTGGCCTTGGCGTTGGGCCCCACATGGAGTGCACACACTCCCAGGGGAGGAGAGGGAGGGCAGAGGGCATTGGTGGGAAGCACATAAGCAAAGGCAGAGAAACAAATCGACGAGGGCTTGTGCTTGTCCAGGGCGCCAGGAGGAGATGCTGAGCCAGGTGGGAGCAAGGAAGCCAGGAGGGAGTCGCAGGAGCAGGTCAGGGAAGGACCTCCGAGCCTGCTCAGGGGCTGGGCTGTGTCAGGAGGGCCAAGGGAGCAGCCCCGGGTGAATCTTGCCTTCCAAGGGGGGCTCTCTGACCTGGATCCTTCCTGTCTGCCCAGGAGGCAGATCCACCTGTTTCTCTTGGGCCCGCCCCCCATATACCCTCCAGCACATGACCCTTCTCGGGGAAACACCTGCTCCTCTGGCAGCCCAGCCAGGGTCCTCAGGCCCGAATCTGGGCTTGGGAAAGGGAAGGGCTGGACACTGTGAACCTGTGCCAGGCACCAGAGGCCCCCAATTCCCGTGCCTCATCCTGCCCACCTGCGGATGGGCTGCCCATGAGGGACCTGGCACCTGAGAAGTGGTGGTGGGCCCAGGGGAACCAGGTGATGGGGGGCGTGTGTGTGTGTGTCGGGGGGAGATGTGATGTGAAGGTCTCCCAGACAGCACTGGGGACGTCTCAGCAGCAGAACCTGGGGATCGAGGCCAGGGAATCGAGGGCGGTGCTGGGTCCCAGCCCAGACGGGGCAGCCCTGCGGGCTTCAGCGCGTGCATGCTGCCATCGTGTGGAGGCCTGCCCGGATGGGAGCTGTGGGACACCCCCGGGTCCCCCCTGGGACCCTGTCCTGCCCAGGGAGAACTCTGGCCCCAGGCTGCAGGCCTAAGTGGGCCCAGATGGCCTTGGCACAGGAGCTGGCTGGTCTGCCACATCCTGGGAGGCCCCAGAGTAGGAGCCAGGAGCTGGAGGGCGATGGGTGGTTTGAATGGACAAACGTATTTGAAGGGCCTTTCAGAGAAGATTGGCAGTGTGTGTGTGTGTGGGGGGGGGTGGGGGTGGGGGGGACGGGTGTGGAGGAAGTGCCTGCCTGGAGGCCAGACACAGACCCAGCCCTGTCCCATCCTGGCTTGGCAGCCTGCGGTCTCCTCACAAATCCTGGAGGGAGACTGTCCATCCTCAGGGCACACTGGCACACCCTTCCCGCAGCCCTGCCTCTCCACCTTGCCTCTCCTTTCCCCCCACCCCTCCCAGCAGCATCCCGCATCACGGAGAGTAGGTTTTCTGAGAGAGGAGGGGAAGCGGGGAGAGGAGAGCAGAGCAGAACCCTCAGGTTGGCCCCAGACCCACGACGCTGTCTGCATCCCACTTCTGCTTCGACTCACCCTTGCGTGCCCTGGTCCCTTGCCCGGGGCTGCCCCTCCCACCCACACGAGCAGCTGTGGCCTCTCTCCAGCAACCAACTCATTAAAAACTGCAGTGGCTGCATCAGACAGTGTTGCAGGAAGTAGATGCACACTCAAGGTATCAGATATGAAAGGGACAGTTTAGAAGAACCAAGATGGTGGCATAGGTAAATGCCTGTACTCGCCGCCTCCCACAACCACATCAAAATTACAACTAACATACTGAACAACCAGAACTGCCTGAAAGCTGGCTGAATGGAAGCCCTACAACTAGAGAAGTAAAGAAGAAAGCACACTGAGACTCGTAGGAGGGGCGGAGGCATGGATCCGGCTGGACCAGATCTCCCCCCTGATTAAAAAAGCACCCATGTGTGACGTTTTTTAATCAGGAGGGAGATCATCTCTCTGAAGACCACCCATGGGGAGCAAAGAGTCCAAGCCCCACACCAGACCCCAGCCCAGACCCCCAGAATTGGGAAAGAGGCTCAGTGACACAGTGGCTGCTGGAGAACCCAACTTAAAGGGCCAGGCACAAACTGAACTTACAATGTTCCACTTCCTCTGAGCTCCAGCGCCAGGGCGAGGCTGTGGGAGACACAGACACATACAAGGAGGAACTAGATTGTCTAACATCCGGGCGGGAACTCCAGGGTGGCTTTCTCCCAGACAGAGGTGCTCTCAGGGGTCATTGTTCCTGTGCTGGGATCTCTCGGGCCCAGGGCTGACTGGTAGTCATTTCTATTTGCTCTGCCCTGGGGATTCCCTGAGAACCTGACCCCATCCAATTTGCAGCCCCACTAAACCTGTGTGCAGTGGCTTTTTCATCTGAATGGCCTGTCCTTGCTCAAGCCTCAGACTTTGCTAAAAATCTTTCAAACAAGCTGCAGCTGGGTCAGGGAGCTTGCCCAAACCTATCGATAAAAGGCCCAAGACACTGCACTAGCACCAGCCTGCCTTGCTTCACAGCCGAGCCTCACCTGAGCACTTCCAAACCTGATACAAGGAGGAGGAATTTGCAGCTCTCTCTGTAGCTCCTGCTGGGTGGCCCCAGGGAGTGGCTGACTTTGCACCTCCCTGGAGACCCAAGGGCCAGTGCACCTGGTGGTCAGTGTCAGATCATACCAGATCACATCCACAAGCAATACGCTCAAGGGGCAGACTCAGTGAGCACCAAAGGCCCACTGAAGCAAGTCCTGCTCCATAGGGGCGTCTCCTGCACAGCAGCTCTTCCCGCTGGTCCTCACATACACTTGGCCTGGAGGTCAATTCCTCCCAGTGACACCAACAACAAGCAAGTCTCAACTACAGCAAGACTGTGCACACAGCCCACAAAGTGCCCAGCTCAGGTGACTAGGGAGGCTAAGCCATTGGGCCCTATAGGACACCTACTACACAAGGCCACTCTACCAACTCCAGGAGACATAGCAGCTCTACCTAATACATAGAAACAAACACAGGGAAGCAGCCAAAATGCAGAGACAAAGAAACATATCACAAATGAAAAAAATGGAAGAAAGCAAACTACTGGATATAGAGTTCAAAACTACAGTTATAAGGTTACTCAAGAAGCTTCTAGAAACCCCCAAGGGACTTAGTGAGACTTTGAAGGATCTTAGTGAGAATGCAAAAAAAAAAAAAAAAAAAAAAAAAAAAGGAAAAGGACCAGTCAGGAATTAAGCATCCACTGACTGAAATAAAGAATAATATACAGGGATTCAACAGTAGACTAGAGGATTCCGAGAATCAAATCAAAGATTTGAAATATGAGGAAGCAAAAAACACCCAGTCAGAAGAGCAAAAAGAAAAAAGCATCCAAAAATATGAAGATAGTGTAAGCAGCCTCTGGGACAACTTCAAGTGTAACAACATTCGCATTATGGGGTGCCAGAAGAAGAGAGAGAGCAAGATATTGAAAACCTATTTGAAGAAATAAGGACAGAAAACTTCCCCCACCTGGTGAAAAAAAATAGACTTACAAGTCCAGGAAGCACAGAGAGTCCCAAACAAGAGGAACCTAAAGAGAACCACACCAAGATACATCATAATGAAAATGTCAAGGACTAAAGACAAAGTGAGAATCTTAAAAGCAGCAAGAGAAAAACAGTTAGTTACCTACAAGGGAGTGCCCATATGACTGTCAGCTGATTTCTCAACAGAAACTATGCAGGCCAGAGGGAGTGGCAAGAAACATACAAAATGATGAATAGCAAGAACCTACAACCAAGACTACTCTACCCAGCAAAGCTATCATTCAGAATTGAAGGTCAGACAAAGAGCTTCACAGATAAGAAAAAGCTAAAGGAGTTCATCACCATCAAACCAGGATTATATGAAATGTTGAAGGGCATTCTTTAAGAGAAAGAAGAAGAAGAAAAAGATAAAAAATATAAACAATTAAAAGGCAATAAATACATTATCTATCAACAATCAAATCTAAAAATCAAAATAAATAAGAAATCTAATGAACAGAATAAACTAGTGAATAGAATCAGGGGCATGGAAATGGAACAGACTGATATTCTCAGAGGGAAAGGGGGTGGGTGGGGGGAAGAAATTAAACAAAGATCTTATATGCATATATGCATTACCTATGGACACAGACAACAGAGTGGCAAAGGCCTGGGGTGGGGCAGGAATAGGGAAGAGAGGGGCAATGGGAGGGTGGAGGGGGGGATCGAGAGACGTCTATAATACTTTCAACAATAAAGATTTTTTTTTTAAATTATATACTTTAAAAATATTTTTAAAAATTAAAAACAAGAAGAAAGAAAAAAAAAAAAGAAAGGGACAGTTTAGGAAGATGTGAGAAGGGATGGGGCAGAGGCACCATCCGGGGCGTGGGTCCGACCAGGTCCATAGGACCAGTGAGGGCACACAGTTCCCAGAACTGGCTGTGGGGACTGGACTCCACAGGGAGGAACAAAGATGCCAACCTCAGGAGCCTCCTGGTCCCGGAGCAGGGGTGATCCTGAAGCTGGGCAGGTCCCCAGAGCCCGGTGTCATTGCTCCCAGTGGGGACGTGTTGGTGGCAGAAAGCACATGTCTATTTCAGCCCTGGCAGCAGCCCTTGGTCTCCTCGGGAGCAGGCCAGACTTTTCTGACAGGGTCAGGGGGGCAGTAAGGCTGGAGGCCGCAGGGTGGCCCTCTGTGCTGGCCACCCAGCCTGCAGCCATGCCCCATGCCCGCTGAGCCCTGGCCCTTGGTCCTCTGCCATCTGTTCTGATGGGCTCTGGAGACAGGAAGGCAGGACAGAGACTGGGCCCCTCGCGCCTCCCCCCGTCCTTTCCCCTCAGTCATCGCAGCACCTTCTGGGGCATCTTCGGGTGGCTCTCTTCACCTGAACCACCTGAGTGGGACTCCGTTCTGGGTCAGGACTCAGACCTCTAGACATCGTCCACACGCGGAAACACACGCCTGTTCACCACCAACATGTTCACTCCATGCCCCTATCGGGCTCAGCCTCATCTGACCACCGCCTCCCCACCTGGCGATTCCCATGGCTCAGGCCTGCTTGCCACAATCCCCCCACCCACCTGCCCAGGCCCAGCCCCAGCTCCCCTGAAAACCTCAATCAGAGCATGTGACTCCCTGCTGAGAGCCCCCCGGAGTAAAGTCTCAAGTTCCTGCCCACCGGCTGATGTGCTAGGATAGGGGCTCACACATGTGGCTGGCCCCTCCTTCCTCCTCCCAGCTCAGGGCTCCTCACCCTCCACACTGCTCTCCAGGCCCCCCTGCACCCATCCTCCTGTCTGTGGCCGTGCTGTCTCCTCAGAGATGCCTGTCCCAACCCCACGGCCACTCTGAAAGCTTCTTGCTTCTTTCTTTGGGAGCTTCTGGGATTTCTTCCCCTCTTTCTGTCCTCAGCCCCCTCTTGAGCTCCTCGCCTGTCCCCTTTCCGCTCTCTCATGGAGCTGGGACACGTTTGCAACTTGTGGGGACCGTGGGTCGCTGAAGTGTCTGGATCCCCACTCCGGGGCCACATGGGCCCTGCCTGTCCCCAGGCGTCAGGAGCATGGACATTCCCTCCGGGTCGGGGAGTCTGGGAGACTTCCGGAGAAGGTTCTGGGCACACTCTTCAAGTGGCTGATTGAGAATTCAGCAAAATGCCTACAATTGCTCCTGGCAGGCACAGCCCTAGGTGATTAACATAAAACAACCTAATAAATACCCCCAGAAGCCTTTGCCACACGTCCTTACAGGGATGCTTAAGAAAATTAAGGGCTGAAGTGCTTTTTTTTTTCCCCAGAAAGAAAGATTGGGCCACTTAATTAAGAGCTAACCTTAATCTCGGACAAACGAGGTCTAATTTCTTCAAATTATTCCACATTTCACTAATTTCCCCCCCTTTCCCTCAAGGGTGTCTGTGCAGGAGTGCTCTGTGCAATGTTAAATGCCTGGATGTAACGACTGTGCCATTTTCATCTGACGTGAGCAGAACATCTCAGCACTTGTTATTTGCATCAGAGAGGAAGACTGGGCGCGTGGGGCTGGGAGGCCAGGGCCGTCTGCAGCCCCCTAGGGCCCGCGCCGGGAGCTTCACCAGCACCCATTGTGGCTGCCTGGTCAAGGGGCAGGAACAGACGGGCACCTAGCATGACAGACAGAGCCTGAGATGCACCAGGCAGAAAGCGTTTGAGTCCCAGAAGAGGGGTGCTGTCCAGGGGTCCCACAACTGCCTCGCCCACCAGCAGCTCATTTAGAAACCTCATAGGCAGTCTACGTCTGTTCCAAACTCAAAACAAAACACGTGAAGAAAGAAGGGGCAGACCCTGGCCGAGCGCCAGCTGGGCACCAGGCACAGAAGCCAGACCGAAGCCTTGATATTCCAGCTTAGTCTGTCCCCACTCATCGTACAGTTGGGGAAACCGAGACTCAGAGCCTTCACACCCAGGAAGTGGGGGAGCTGCGAGGGAATGTGGTTTTCCCAGCTCCAAAGGCTGTGTGTGTGCTGGTGTGCCACGGGCCTGCCAGGCCAGGCTGCACCTGCACACGCTTCCTGTCTCTCCATGGGCACTGTGCGGGGCTGGGGCGTGCCGTACACCAGGGCGCGAGTGTTCACGCTCCAAGGACCTGCAGTGGGCAGCGGTGGGCTTTGCATAGTTGACTGCCATCCCCTTCTGCTGGCAGCACCCCCCTTTTCCTTTTTTTAAAAAAATATTTTTATTGACTTCAGAGAGGAAGGGAGAGGGAGTTAGAAACATCAATGATGAGAGAATCACTGATCGGCTGCCTCCTGCTGGGGATTGAGCCCGCAACCCATGCATGTGTCCTTGACCAGAATCAAACCCTGGACCTTCTGGTCCGCGGGCCGACGCTCTATCCACTGAGCCAAACCAGCCAGGGCTCCCTTTTCCTTTTGAGCAACAACTCTCCCCACTGGGCGCCATCGAGGTTGGAGTGCCAGAACCCCATCCCTGACTTCAGCGGCCAGCTGACCAGACACACTCCTCCCCTAGCCAGTGGGACAGGCTCCGGAACCCAACCACTACCAGTGCTAGGACATGCGTCCCCTCCCTGGAAAACAGACACCCTCCCTCATCCGAACCGGAAGCTGGAAGGACCTGCGCCTTGAGGGACAAGTGAAAAAACTTGGAATGAAGGCACGAGGGCAAGGATCTGAGAGAGGGAGACTCCCGGGCTGGGCTTCTCAGGATAGGTGACCCAGTTGCCCCCTAATGTGGGACAACCCTGAGGAGCCACCCCAGGGCCAGGCACCCGTGGGATCGGCTGAGGCCTTTGCTATGATTGCATTGAGGCTCCATTTCTTCTGAGGTCGCCCGGTGTCCCAATGACCCTCCCCCAAAGACGTCCTACGTGCAAACCTAGTCTCAGAGGCTAAATGCCAGGGAACCCACCCTGCAACAGATGGTGCCAAAGCGGTCCAAGTGCTTCTGGAGTGGGATGTTGGAGCTGGCTCCCCTACCAGATGGCTGGCAATGAGGACTCCGTCGCTGGTGATGGGAGCACTGAGAGCCCCTGGCACCGGCACCAGGTAGGAATAAGAGCAGCAGGAATGACGCCCGGGAATGCAGGGCTCCGGTACTGGAGCCACGAACCAGGGGGCAGTCCTCCTCCTGGCCATGGAGCTGGATGGCGGTTGCTGGGGGCAACTGAAGCTTTGGAGGAAGACGAGCAAAGCCTGAGGGTGGTTAATCACCAATTAAAGGCTAATTGAGATGACCAGAGGGTCTCCTTAGCACCGTGCAAATGAGAGGCACCTCCCCTGCAGCTGGGGGAGGGCAGAGGGCACTGAGGATCTGGCCCAGGGCGTCATTACAAGGACCACAGAGCTTGGGAAGAGGCAGACCTTCCGGTCAGGGTCGGGGCTGGAATCGATCACCTGTGGGCCACTCGCTCACCTGTCCGGGCCGGGAAGGCAAACAATCGGGAGCCAGACAGCGGGTACTCCTGGGGCCTCCATGTCCATCCTGATGTGTCCTCCCTCCAGGCGGTCTGCCCCACAGGAAAGCATTGGGGCAGCTGCGTTTCTCACGCCGTGGCTCCGGCGTCCACAGCATGTGTCCCGAGAGAGCCAGGCGGAGGCTGGTCCAGCCTCGTTTGAGCTGGAGGCCTCCGCCCCGTCGTCCCTCCGTATGGAGAGAACACCACTCGAGGTTAGACTATGGGTGGGTTCTTGAGCGGGGAAAGTGGTTCGCCTGGCCTCCAAGGACCCGGAGAGAGTGTAGCTCAGGGAGGAGGCAGGCTTGAGGGGCAGGCGTGACGCGGGAAGGTCTGTGCCGCAGGGGAGCCCCAGCCAACAGCATCTACGACGGAAAACGTGATACCTTCCTGGGGAGGCTAGGCGGCTGGGCCAGCGGAGGTCAGCCGGACTTTGTGGCGGCCAGTGGACAGGGCACAGGACCAGGGTAGCCATGGGGCCAGCAGCACGGCCGCCCACTGACCAACCTGCCAGCAAGAGGCCCCCCCTGAGCTCCTGGTACGGCACCTCGGCTGAGGAGACCACCAGCCACTTGGTGGCAATTGACTAGATCAGACCCGTCCGCTCTGGAAGAGGCAGTGTTTTCATCTCCGCTGGGGTTGATACATTCGGCATATGAGTCGGGGTTCTCCAGAGGGAACGGCACCAATAGGATGTGTATGTACACAGAAAGCAATTTTTATTTATTTATTTATTTATTTAAATATATATGTCTTTATAGATTTCAGAGAGGGAGGGAGAGGGAGAGATAGAAACATCAATGATGAGAGAGAATCACTGATTGGCTGCCTCCCACACGCCCCCCCCCCCCCCCCCCCCCCCCCACTGGGGATCGAGCCCACAACCCGGGCACATGCCCTTTGCCAGAATCGAACCAGGGACCCTTCAGTCCGCAGGCAGAAGGCTCTATCCACAGAGCCAAACCGTCTAGGGCAGCAATTTTTTTTTTTTTAAAGGAATTGGCTCATGTGCTTATGGACCAGCGGGCCAGAGACCCAGGAGATCCGATGGAGCAGAAGTCAAAGGCAGTCGCTTGAAGAATTTGCAGGCGGCCGAGCCTGTTGTTCTAGTCAAGCTATCACCTGATTGGGTAAGGCCCACCCACACAGGGAGGCAATCTCCTTGGCCTGAAGCTCTCCGATTTCAATGTGAATCTCATCCTAAACCACCCTCCAGGTGGACACGTAACATTAAGCATCACATTCCTATAGGGGTTTGCCTCAGCCAGCCCCACCCCCCTCACCCCACCCGAAGGCTTATACGAAATGTGTAAGCCCTCACCCCCTGACCCACCCACACAGCAGCCACAGAAAACCCCAGCAGAGGGGGCGTGGCAGTGTGAACGTGCCCATCACAGACCAGACTGTCCAAAAGCTGCAGGACCTGGGCAGTGGCGTGGCTTGTTGATGGCACAGCCGAGGGGCCGGCTTGCACATGACTCCCCGTGAGAGTGGGGCGCTGTCCCCCAGGACACATAGACCCTGAGTAGATGACCATTATACCGTGTTCTGCCCCTGTAGGTAAAATACACGAGTCCAGGAACCAAGGGCCGAAGTAGGAATGGCCCTGCTTCTAATCCCCCCATGGCCCATTTGGAGAATTTGTGATCCATTCATGCTATTCAGTGCCCTGTGACTGTGAAGGTCCTGGCTCTCAAAGGGGGATCCTTCTGCCAGGGGCACAGACAGAATCCCAATAAACTGTATTTTAACAGCTTCATTGCTTCATTAAAATTCACCCGTTTTAGGTATGCAAGTCAATGATTTTCAAAGCAACCATCACCATAATCCAATTTTAGAACATTTCCATCATCTCAATAAGACCTTTCATCCTCATTTACAGTTAATCCTCATCGAAACCCCAGCCCCAGGCAACCATGAATCTATTTCCTGTCTCTATAGATTTACCTTTTCTGGACATTTCGTATAAATGAATATGTGGTCTTTTGTGTCTGGCTTCCTTTGCCTGATGTGTTTGAGGTTTCCCCACATTGGAACGTGGATGGATACTTCATTCCTTTTTATTGACCCATTGTGCTCCATGGTATGGAGATACTATATTTCTGCTTAAGTGTTCACCAATTAATGGGCATTTGGGCTGTTTCTACTTTATGGCTGATAGAAATTCAGCTGCTATGAATATTTACATGCAAGTTCTGTGTGAACTGTGTTTTTATTTCCCTTGGGTAAATACTAGGAGTGGATTTTTTTGGGGGGGTCATTTAGTAAATTTATGTTTAACTTTTTAAGAAAATGCCGCACCATTTTCCAAGTAGCTGTACCATTTTATATTTCTACCCGAGGAAGCCCATTTCTGCACATTCTAGCTAACGTTTGTTATTGTCTATCTTTTTAATTATAGCCACTCGGGTGGGTGTGAAGTGGCATCTCATTGTGGTTGTGATTTGCATTTCCCTAATGACTAATGATGGCGAGCATCTTTTCAAGTGCTTATTAGCCGATTGTTTATCTTCTTTGGTGAAATATCTATTCAAATCTTTGGCCCATTTTTTAATTGGATGTTTGTCCTCTTGTTGAGTTCTCTGTATATATTCTGGGTACAAGTCCTTTATCAGAGACATGATTTTAAAATATTTTCCCAGTCTAAAGTTTGTGTTTTGTTTTCCTAATGTCTTTTGAAGTACAAACGTCTGTCTGTTTTTTTAATCCTCAACCGTGGATATGTTTTCATTGATTTTTAGAGAGAGGAAGGGGGGGTCAGAGAGAGAGGGAAGAGAGAGAGAGAGAGAGAGAAAAGCATCGATTATTTCTTCCTTTACTAGCACCGACTAGGGATCAAACCCACAACCTAGGTATGTGCCCTGACCCGGAATCAAACCCACAATCTTTTGGTGTACAGAACGATGCTCCAGCCAACTGAGCCACCCAACTAGGGCCAACATTTTTAATTTTGATGAAGTTCAGTCTTACAATTTATTTTATTTTATAGATGATGTTTTTGATGTTGAGTCTAAGAAATCAGTGCATAACCTAAGGTTATGAAGATTAATTGCTATATGTTTTTCTTAAAGGTTTGTAGTTTTAGCACTTGCATTTACATATATAGTCCATTGTTAGTTAATTTGGGGATATGGCATGAAGCTCTAAGCTGATTTTTCTGTGTATGGATATTCATTTGGCTCCACACACTTTGCTGAAAAGCCTGTCTTTTCCCCATTGAATGGCCTTGGCACGTTTATCAAAACTCATTAGACCGCTGGGCTGGGCTCTCAGTCCCATCCCGTTGATCTGTATGTCCATTCTTATACCAGTTTAAAACTGTCTTAATGACTGAAGCTTTCTAGGAAGTTTTGAAATTGGGAAGTTGAAAGTCCTCCCACTTTGCACTTCTGTTTCAAAATTGTTTCTGCTCTTCTGGGCTGTTGTTGTTTTTTTCCATTTCCATATAAATTTTAAGATCAGCTCGTCAATATCCGTGAAAAAGCCTGCTGGGATTCTGATAAGGATGGTGTTTATGCTCCAATCCATTTGGGGAGAATTGCCACCTTAATAATATTGATTCTTCTAATCCCTGGGCATAAAATGTCTCTATTTATTTAGATATTCTTTAATTTCCTTCAGCAATGTCTTGCATTTTCACGGTACAAGTCTTGCCCTTCTCTTATTAAATTTATTCCTAAGCATTTTATTTTTTCTGATGCTATTGAATGAACTGTTTTCTTAATTTCGTTTTCAGATTGTTCATTGCCAGTAGACAGAAATCCAATTGCCTTTTGTGTGTTGGTCTTGTATCCTATATCCTTGATGAATTTGTTTATTAATTGTAATAGAAGTTTTTTTGAGTCCTTCAGACTTTTTATATATAAGAACGTGTCACCTGGAATAGAGGCAGTTTTGCTTCCTCCTTTCCCATCTGGGTGTCTTTTATTTCTCTATCATATCTGATTGCACTGTCCAAAATTTTCAGTCCAATGTTGGATACAAGTGGTCAGAGTGAGAATTTTTGCCTTGTTCCTGATCTTGGGGAGAAAGCATTCATTCTTTTACCGTTAAATGCAACCATAGGTATAGAATTTGGATACATGCCTTTCATTAGATTAAATGAAGTTTCTGTCTATTCCAACTTTGTTGGGAGTTTTTTATTATTATTATTATTGATTTCAGAGAGGAAGAGAGAGGGAGAGAGAGAGAAACATCAATAATGAGAGAGAATCATGGATTGGCTGCCTGCTGCACAGTTGGAATTGAGCCTGCAACCCAGGCACATGCCCTGATGGGGCATGGAACTGTGACCTCCTGGTTCATAGGTCAACACTCAACCACTAAGCCACTGCAGCTGGCGGGAGGGGTTTTTTTGTTTGTTTGTTTGTTTTGGGGGTTTTTTGGTTTATTTTAAAATCATGAGTGGATGTTGAATTTTGTAAAATGCTTCTTTCTGTATCTATTGAGATGGTCAGGTGGGGTTTGTTCCTTATTCTATTGGTGTGGTGCATTATGTTAATTGATTTGGGGGTTTCAATCCAGCCTGGCATTCCTGGGATAAACCTCACTTGGTCATCCTATATAATAAAAGCCTAATATGCAAATTGTTCCACCAGGAGCTTGACTTCTCGCTATGATGTGCACTGACCACCAGGGTGTGGTGCTGAACATGGCAGTGGGTGGCAGTGGAGGTGCTGCTGGCCCCGATGGGCCCCGATGAAAGTGGGACCATGGTGCGATGGTGGAGCAGGTGAGGGGGGCGGTGCCAGGCCAAGGCGAGTGCAAGCGTGGGCCCGATCACCCTGCCAATCGCTCGCAGACAGTGACCAGCGGTGGTGGTGGTGGCGGGGGGACAGGGCTGCCACCTGGCTCCCAGGTGCTGAGGGAGTCAGGCAGGGGGCCCGCCCCAATCAATCACCCACAGGTAGGATGGTGGAGCAGGTGAGGGGGCAGCACCAGGCTATGGCAGGGTGCCAGGCGGGACTACAGGGCTGGGAGACTTGGGGTGCAAGCTGGGGCCACCCAGAGGGATGCCCACCTGTGCACGAATTCGTGCACTGGGCCTCTAGTGATATATAATCCTTTTCATATGTTGCTGATTTCATTCTGCTAATATTTTGTTGAGAATTTTTGCATCTATGTTCAGGAGGGATAATTTTCTTTTCCTGCGGTGTCTGTCTGGTTTTGCGACCAGGGTTAATACTGACCTCAAGGAATGAGTGAGGAGCGTCCTTACTCCTCTGTTTCTGGAAGAGTGCATGAAATGTTGATGTTTATTTCTTCTTTCTTTTTTGTGGGTTTTTTTTGTTGTTATTGTTGTTAATCCTCACCTGAGGATATTTTCCCATTGATTTTTAGAGAGAGTGGAAGAGAAAGGGAAAGACAAAGAGAAACATCAGTGTGAGAGAAACACATCAGTTGGTTGCCTCCTGCATGTGTCCTGACCAGGGCCGGGGCCAGGGAGTAGTTTGCAACCAAGGTTCGTGCCCTTGACCAGAATCGAACCCAGGACCTTTTGGCCCACAGGCCGGTGCTCTATTCACTGAGCCAACTGGCGAGGGCATTATTTCTTCTTTAAACATTTGATGGAATTCACCAGTGAAGGTATCTGGCCATGGGATTTTCTTTGTGGGAAGACTTTTAATTACTATCCAACGCTTATTATAGGTGTATTCAGATTTTCTATTTATTTCCTAGAGTGATTTTTGGTGATCTGTGTATCTTTTTAGGAGTTTATCTGTTTCCTCAGTTGCCTAACTATTGGCATAGAATTAGTTGTTCATAGCATTCCCTTATAATCCTATTAAGCTCTTGGCTGGGGGGCGGTAGGGGGGAGACTATGTTTCCATTTATTATTTTGATGATCTGTTGTATTCTCTAAGTCTTTTCTGATCAGGTTATGCAAAGGTTTGGTTATTTTGTTGACCTTTTCAAAAAAAACAACTTTTCATCTATTTTTTCTTTCTTTTCTATAACCTCGATTTCCATTCTAATCTTGATCATTTCCTCCTTTCTGCTTGTCTTGGGTTTGGTTTGCTCTTACGGATCCAGATTTTTAATGTGAAAGATCAGATGGCTGATTGGAGACCTTCTTTCTTTCACACAGAGGCGTATCAGCCACCGTCTCCCTGGAGCACCCCTTTGCTGCAGCTAGTGGGTTTTGGTATGTTGTGGTTTTATTTTCATTCAGTTCAAAATACTTTGAATTTCCCAAATTTCCTTCTGCTATTTTCTAATTTAATGTTGTTGTGATTGGAGAACATACTTTCTGTGATTTCAGTTTTTAAAAATTTACTAAGATATATTTTATGGGCGGGAATGTGGCGCATCTTGGAGAACATACCATGTTCACTGGAGAAGGATGGCTTACTGAGGTTGGGCGGGGTGTCGGGCAGAGGTCAGTTCGGTGGAGTCCACTGATGGTGTTTTTGCTTTTTTTCTCTCTAGTTGTCCTGTTGTTTAGAAAGAGGGTATTGAGATCTTCCACGGGAAGTGCAGAATTACCTATTTCTCTGCACTTATATCAGCTTTAGTTTCGTGTCTTTTGAAACTCTGTTTTGAGACACATAAAAGTTTAGGATTGTTATGTCCTCTTGATGAGTTGATCCCCTTTGCACTATAAAATGTCCCTTTTATGTCTTTAGTCACACTTTTTGTCTTAAAAGTCTATTTTTCCAATATTAACATAGGCACTTCAATTCTCTTATGGTTACTGTTTTCTTGGTATCATTTCTGTGCTTTTACTTTCAATCTATTTGTGTCTTTCAATATAAAGTGTATCTAATGCAGACCATATAAAGGTGGATCCTGGTGTGTTTTTTTAAAACATCTGACAGTCTCTGCTTATTGAGCATTTACTCTATTTATATTACACGTCATTAATGGGATGGTCGGATATATGCCTGCTTTTTTGTTGTTGCTGTTACAACAAAAGAAACTTCATTTAAAAATACTTTACAGACATGGGTGCTTGAAAAAGCTCTCTAGTTAACTGTGTATATAAATGAAAAAATTAATAAATAACATTGGTATAAAAGACCTGGACATGGGCACACTTGCAAAACAAATGGACTTAAAATGGAAACGAATCTTAAAGCTCTGCTATTCTCTGTACAAATATTTACCTTCTGTGTATCTTATTCTTTACAAGTGAGGAAGATTAAATGCTATGAATATAAAGTTTCTATATTAATGACACACTTTTAAAATAGCCAACATGACAGATCTCACCTGCGCTTTCTGTTTAACTTTCACACGGATGCACCGAGTGAGGCTCTCCCTCGGGCCCCACCCAGGCCAAGCATACTCAGTCACAAATGAGAACCTTAGAGAGAACTGGTTCTATCTCCACATTCTTTTTTTTTTTAAAATATATTTTTTATTGATTTCAGAGAGGAAGGGAGAAGGAGAGATAGAAGCATCAATTATGAGAGAGAATCATTGACCTGCTGATTCCTGCATGCCCCCTACTGAGAACTGAGCCCACAACCCAGGCATGTACCCTTGACCAGAATTGAACCCAGGACCCTTCAGTCCCCAGCTCTATCCACTGAGCCAAACCGGCTAGGGCTCCCCATTCTTTGTTAGTTAAATATGCCTGCTTTTTGCTGTGTTGTTTTCTATGTGTCTCATGTTTTGATGTTTCTCTATCCCTCTGTCACTTCATTCTTTTGTGTTGGATACATATTTCCTAGAGGACTAGTGTAGCATGTCAGTCTCCCCTCCCCTGTGTCAACACTAATATCTATGCTCTTTCAAAATTCTTGGTTTTATTATTAAACCTGGCTTCCTATAAACTGACCCTGGGTGAGCAGAGCTTCCTAGTCAGCCAATGGCTGGTCAGAAGCTCTGCTTAAACACCCTGAGCCAGTAAGGTTTCCACCCGTTGCTGTGGTGCGGAGCCCATTCAAAGACCAGGCAGTTTTACAAGTCTGTCCCAGCCTTCCCCATCTGCTGGTGCAGGGCCCCCTGCTCGGCCAGGGACAAGCAGATAACCGGGCCCTCCCTGGTCTTTCGTGAATACGCACACGTGCACAGCCTGCCAGATCACCAGGAATACGTGAGGCCTTATCAAAGCCCCTGTGGCGATCCCAGTCCCCAGATCTCTATTTAAATTTTTGGCCCATCTGCTCTGTTCCCAACTCTATATTATAGCCCCGGGCCACTGCGATATTGGCCTCCCTTGATTGTTTGCTAGAGAGATGGCAATTGCTTTTGACAGTGCCCCCGAACAAGGGCCCTTTCTCTGGAGCTCCAAATTAGATCAGCCCTCTCCAGCCGCTTCATCCCCGCGACAGGGAGAGGGGAGCAGCCTCGTGTTAAACGCACAGATCCCACCATTGTCGACCCGCCTGCGGTCCTTTTCCTTGAGTAAATGTCTCTCAATTTGTTAATTTCCAGGGTTCGGAAGTGGTTGGTTTTGACAGTACGTCCAGGGTTATCATTGCTTTTATAGAGACAGGACTTGCTGAGGTCCTTCTGACACCACTGCCCGCGTTACCCTGCAAGCTCAATTGCCGCCCCATCAGTCATGTCAGGCTCTTCGTGCAAAGACTGGGAGACAAGGAAAGGAGTTGCCCCTCAGGCTGGGGAAACGGAGCCTGACCCGCAGGAGGAGGCAGGGTTTTTATTAAATTGTGGGGACAGGAGGGAACATAACCAAGGTTATTTTCTGGGCACCTCTTAATGTCTTGGCTCAATTCAATGGTAAATGAGCAAGTACAACAGCAATGATGGCCTGAGCGGCGCCTGGCGACCAAGGTTTCAGGCCCTCTGCAAGCTCCTAGGACACTGGACAGGCTGGGCAAAGGAGGGTTACAGTGTGCGTCTGGAAAATCCTATATAATAAAGAGCTAACATGCTAATTAGACCCAACAGCAGAATGACCGTCTGGACATCGTCCGGAGGACCTTCCGGACGAAGCTGGGGCTGCGAGGGGCTGCGAGGGCCGAGCCCCTTGCATGAATTTCGTGCATCGGGCCTCTAGTAATAAAATAATTAAAAATACTCTCTCCCTCTCCCTTTCTCTCTGAAATCAATAGAATATATATATTTTAAAGCCCTCATCTATTTGGCTCAGTGGATAAAGCATCAGCCCACGAACTGAAGGGTCCCGGGTTCGATTCTGGTCAAGGGCATGCATCTCCGTTGCAGGCTCGATCCCCTGCCCCGGTCGGGGACCGTGCAGGAGACAACCAATCTAAGTGTCTCTCTCATATCGATGTCTCTGTCTCTCCTCCTCCCTTTCACTTTCTCTAAAAATCAATGGGGAAATAGCCTCAGGTGAGGATTAACAACAACAATAAAAAATTAATAATAATACAGCAATAAACTCTATGTTTTGTGCACTCACAACTGCAAGCCTCCTTGTGCCCTACGCTGTAGGCACCGCATTAGGAGGAGAGGGACCTCACGAGGTGGAGATGCGGGAGCCCCAGCTGCAGTGGCAGGGGCAGCAGGTTCCTCTCACCCACGCTCCTCCTGTGAGGTTCCCCAGAAGGAGAGGCCCAAAGAGTCCAGAGCAGTTGCTCTCAGAAACTGTCGGGTAAAGCGAGGCAGCCAAGTGGCCCCAGGGGTGAACTGTGGTGGACACTATTTGGGACTGAAATGTCCATTTCCCCAGCTGCTGGAGTGTTGATAGCTGACAGCCGTCTGCTCAGTCCCATCCTTCACTTCTACCATTGTCCTTGGCTGAAAGGAAACCCCTTGCCCAAGGTCAAAGTCCCTTTCTAGGGCAATCCACATGCGATGCCTGGCCCATGTGGAGGCATATAGGCCCAGCTCCCTTCCTCCACGGTGAGGCCACTCTGAAAGGCCATCCCAGCTCCAAAGCTCCACATACAGCTGTCGGAGGCCTTTGCATGTTCTGACAACTCAGCCTACCCCACTGTCCCCTCTTGTTTCCTCGACACCCTACAGAGGTGTGGATCCTGAGAGCATTTCTCAGCCAGTCTCTTGTACATCAATCTCCACTTAGAGTATATGTCCAGGGGGACCCAATCTACAACAACTGGTATTTCGCTCTTGATTTAAGCATCAGAACTAGGCCCAGCATTTATTGGCAGTCAATCCCCTCCTCCATTTTGCTGGGAGCTGGTAGGGAGAGAAGGGTGGCCAGAAAAAAACAAACAAACAAACAACAACAAAAAACAACTAATGAAAACAAAAAAAGAGGTCAATTGATCAATATTTTATTTTATTTTATTAATTGTATTTGTACTTCTTTATCCCTTTACCCTTTTCACCCAGAACCCCTCAGGCAACCACCAGTCTGTTCTCTGTATCTGAGCCTATTTCAATTTTGTTTGTTCATTTGTTTTGTTTTAGATTCCACATATAAATGAAAAAATGTGGTATTTGTCTTTCTCTGACTGAGCTATTTCACTGAGCATAATACCCTCTAGGTCTATTCATGCTGTCACAAATGGAATATTTCATTCTTTTTATGACTGAGTAATATTCCATTGTATATATGTACCATAACTTTTTAACCACTTGTCTACTGATAGGCACTTGGGTTGCTTCCATATCTTGGCTATTGTAAACAATGCTACAATGAACATAGGGATGCATACATTCTTTCAAATTGAAGTTTGGGGTGTCTGTAGATACATACCCCGAAGTGGAATTGCTGGGTCATAAAGCAGTTTCATGTTTACTTTTTGAGGAAACTCCATAGTGTTTTCCATAGTGGCTGCACCAATCAGGATTCCCACCAACAGTCCATAAAGGTTCCCTTTTCACCACATCCTCGCCAACACTTGTTTGTTGATTGATTGATGATGGCCATTCTGACAGGTGAACGGTGATGTCTCATTGTGGTTTGAATTTGTATCTCCTCTACAATTGGTGATGTTGAATATTTGCATATGTCTGTCTATTGGCCATCTTTATGTCCTCTTTGGAGAGGTGTTTATTCAGGTTATCTGCCCAATTTTTAAAAAAAATTCTATTTTGCCCTAGCTGGTTTGGCTCAGTAGATAGAGCGTCAGCCTGCGGATTGAAGGGTCCCAGGTTCGATTCCGGTCAAGGGCATGTACCTTGGTTGCGGGCACATCCCCAGTAGGGGGTATGCAGGAGGCAGCTGATCAATGTTTCTAACTCTCTATCCCTCTCCCTTCCTCTCTGTAAAAAAATCAATAAAATATATTTGGAAAAAAAAATTATATTTTTATTGATCCCAGAGAAGAAGGGAGAGGGAGAGACAGAAACATCAATGATGAGAGCGAATCACTGATTGGCTGCCTCCTGCACACCCCCTACTGGGGATCAAGCCCGCAGCCCAGCCATGCACCCTCAACAGGAATCAAACCTGGAACCCTTCGATCCACTGAGCCAAACTAGCTAGGGCAGTCTTCTGCCCCTTTTTAACTGGATTATTTGTTTTTAGGTATTCTGCATTCCAGACATACTCCCCCTTACCCTCGATGTGAAGTAGCACCCCAATTTCTCCTTGGTAGTCAGCATCAATCTCCCCAGACGGTGCGGTAGCCCCGTCTTTGCTTGTTGATTCAGCGCCATGGAGAGTTCCATGGCCTGATGGCCATCTCAGCATCTGGCTCAATAGAATTACTGAACTCCCAGAATTCTCACCGAAGGGGAAGGCCCCTGAAATTTTGTGGGGTATATTTCCCATCCTCTAGCATGCAAGTGGTTTACCAATGTGTCCTGCTCAACTGATCCAATGTGATGAACCAGCATGATGCCCCGTGAGAGGGGAAGACAAGTGAAGTCCCTGGGGAGCAGATCACAACAAGGCTGGGGAGTAGATACACCCCTGGGACGGGACAGTGGGATGTATTGCTGGCCTTGCCAACGGGAAGCAAATTGGTTTGATGTTCTTTACTAACACGTATGGAGAAAGAAGTGTTTACCAGCTCAACAACTACATAGCAGGTGTCAGGCGATGTATGGATTTGCTCCAGCAATGAAACCACCACTGGAAAGCAGATGCAAAATTGGAAGCACCAGCTGATTAAATTTATAATAATTTACCGTCATTTTGCAAAATCCATCTGTCTCCTTCTCAGACCAAATAGGTGAGTCGAATAAAGCTATTGTAGCAATTGCCACCCTGCATCATGCAAGTTCCCGAAGTGGGCATTGATCTCTACAACCCCTCCAGGAATACAGTATGACGGGGGTGTACTATCTTCATGGATAGAGACAGTTCTGGTGGCGTCCACTTGGCCGTTCCTACAACAATAGCCTCCACTCCACGGGTCACGGAATCAATGTGGGGATTCTGACAGTTGTTGAATGTATTCTCTCTAATTATGAGTTCCAGAACTGGGGGGATAACCGCAAGGTGGGTTCAAGGACCCACTGGGCTCATGACGATATGGACCCCAATCAAACTTCACTGGTCACTTGACTTCTAAAAGCCCTTGCTTTGCTCTAGCCTGTTTGGATCAGTGGATAGAGCGTTGGCCTGCAGACCGAAGGGTCCTGGGTTCGATTCTGGTCAAGGGCATATACTTCGGTTGCAGGCTCCTCCCCGGGCCCTGGTCGGGGCTCGTGCAGGAGGCAACCCATCGATGTGTTTCTCTCATATCAGTGTTTCTCTTTGTTTTTCCCTCTCTCCACCACTCTCTCTCTAAACATCAATGGAAAAATATCCTCAGGCGAGGATTTAAAAATTAATTAACTAATTAAAATAAATAAAATAAAAGCCGCTGCTCTGACTGGTGGGTCACAGGGATGCTTCCGGAATTAGGACTAAGAACCAGTGTGCAACAGCCCCTGAGGGTCTGATAAGAGATAAGTGGAGCACTTAGCATTAAGAATAGCAGATACTGTTATGGTTGATAATAATTGCAGCAAATGGTCTTGATTCCATCCTTATCTACAAGTTGGCAACGTGACATCTGGGTGTCACGAGGCAGTGGGGCCGGGGTCTGTGGGAGGCATCGCAGGTACAATGAGCTGTTCCACAGGGAGGGAGTGGGCAGAGCAGGAGCTATACAGAGAAGCTGTATTCTGAAATGACAAAGGTGGGCCCTCATTGTACTCAGGATTCTTACTGACCGCGCACAGGAACGATGCAGCCTGAGGTTACCTGTCCCCAGAAACGCCCAGTAAAACACAACTGCTACACTAAGAAAACGGGGAAGAAATTATTTATTTAAAAACCAGAAGGCAGCCCAGCCAGGTGGCTCAGTTGGTTGGTAATTTTTTTACACCAGAAAGGTTGCGAGTGTGATTCCTGATATCTGGGCACATACCTAGGTTTTGGGTTCAAACCCCGGTTGAGACGCGTATGGGAGGCAACCCATCGATGTTTCTCTCTCACATCTCTCTCCCCCTTTCTCTCTCTCTCAAATCAATAAGCATATCTTCAGGTGAGGACTAAATCAACCAATCAATAAACATCAGAAGGCAGAATCGGTAAGTGGAAGAAAACTGGTGTGAACATTTGGAGATCTGGATTCTGGGTTTTAGCTCAACCACTTTCTGGCCAGATGATTCTGGGCGTGTGTTTCCACTTCTCTGAGCCTCAATTTCATTTACCTGTAACACCAGAAGATAACGTTATCTCCCTCTTGGGTTATTGAGTGAATTACATAAGATTAAGCATTTAAAGTACTTAGCACACATTCTAAAAAGACAAAAGATAACAAATGCTCAAGGATGTGAGGAAAAGGGAAGGGACCCTTGTGCACTGTTGGTGGGAATTTAAGTTGGTACAGCTGCCAGGAAAACAGTATGGAGTTTCCTCACAAAATGAAAAATAGAGCTGCCCTGTGATCCAGCAATTCCACTCTGGGTATCTATCCAGAGGAAATAAAATCACTATTTCAAAGAGATAGCTGCACTCACATTCATGGAAGCATTATTTACAACAGGCAAAAACATGGAGACAATCTACGTGTCCATCAATGGATGAATGAATAAAGAAAAAATACACACACACACACACAGGAATATTATTCAGCCATAAAATAAAAAAGGAAACCCTGCCATCTGTGAAAACATGGATGAATCTTGGGGGTGTAATGCTAAGTGAAATAAGAGAAAGGCAAGTGCTATATGATCTCATTTCTATATGGAATCTAAAAAAGCTGAACTCATAGAAACAGAGAGGTGGTTGCCACAGGTTTGGGGGTGGGGGGTGGAGTGAGGGGTATATGAGGAGATGTTGGTCAAAGGGCACAAACTCCCAGTTAGAGGATGGATAAGTCCTGGAGGCCCAGTGGACCGCATGGTGGCCATAGATAACAATGCTGTATTGTGTCCTTGAAATTTGCTTAGAGACTAGGTCTTAAATGTTCTCACAACCACAACGGCCATTTGCAAGGTGAAGGAGGTGTTGGCCTTATTGTGGTAATTATTTTGCAGTAATCATGTGTATCAACTCATCACGTTGTACACCTTAAACTTACACAATGTCACAGGTCAATTATATCTCAATAAAGCTTGGCAGGCAGATAAAGTACTTAGCTTGGTGTCGGACAGAGTCATGTGCTATTGTTTTTAACACTCCCTTTTCTGTCCTATTATCTTGGCCAGGGTTTCTCAACCTGGGCAATACTGACATTTAGAGCCAAATAATTCTTTGTGGTGGGGGCTGTCTTGTGCTCTGTGGGTCTCTCCCATTGGGTGCCAGTAGCACTGGCCAGTTTTGATGATGAAAAATGTCTCTAGTCATAGCCAAATGTCTCCTGAGTGGCAAATCTGACCTCAGTTGAGAACTTTAGGCTGGTTGTTCTATTGACCTCAGTTTTCCTATCTATACTAATAAAATAGTATGCTAATTAGACTGGACATCTTCCGGACAGCCTTCTGGACGTCCTCCGGACAAAGCCACGGGGGCAGGGGCCGAGGCAGAGGTGGTTAGGGGCGATCAGGCTGGCAGGGGAGGGCAGTTAGGGGCGACCAGGCTGACAGGGGAGGTCAGTTAGGGGCGATCAGGCTGGCAGGGAAGGGCAGTTAGGGGTGATCAGGTCAGTAGGGGAAAGCAGTTAGGGGCAATCAGGCTGACAGGGGAGGGCAGTTAGGGGCATCAGGCAGGCAGGCAGGCAGAGTGATTAGAGGCAATCAGGCAGGCAGGAAGGTGAACGGCTAGGAGCCAGCAGTCCCAGATTGCGAGAGGGATGTCCAACTGTCGGTTTAGGCCCTATCCCAGTCAGACATCCCCCAGGGGGTCCCGAATTGGAGAGGGTGCAGGCCAAGCTGAGTGACACCCCCCTCTGTGCATGAATTTCATGCACCAAGCCTCTAGTTTGTTAACAGGCAAGGCTGAGGCCCTGGATGACTTACTTCAACAGCTCTCACTTGTGGATGCATTTGTTTATTCCCTGTTCAGAAAACCAGGACTAACTGCCCTGTGCAAGACACACTGCTTTTATTCTTATGGTTTTGTTTTAATATCTGATGGTGCAACTTGCCCCTTCATTATTTTTTCTTGATTATTTTTACCAGTTCATGCTTTTCAGATAAACTTTAGTATCATATTTGTCTAGTGACCTTGTGTCAATGAATAGCATTACATTTATGTGGTAATTTTAGGAAGAGCTAGCAGCTTTATAGCATTGAGTCTTAATTACTTTGATCATTACTTTTATTTTTAATAAATCTGTTTTTAAAATGTGTTATTATTGATTTCAGAAAGGAATGGAGAGGGAGCTAGAAATATCAATGATGAGAGAGAATCATTGACCCACCACCTCCTGCATGTCCCTGACTGGGGATCGAGCCTGCAATCTAGGCATGTGCCCTGACCAGGAATCGAACTGTGATCTCTTGGTTCGTAGGTCGATGCTCAACTACTGAGCCGTGCCGACTGGGCCAGATCAATACATTTTTAAACAGGTTGTTATTGGTATGTAGGCTTTTATATATACGGTGTATGTGCACCAACTTCTCACATGTTACCTGCAGGCCATTCTCTTAAGTTTTTGTGGTAGACAATAATATCATCCTATATAATAAAAGGCTAATATGCAAATTGTCCCCTCGGTAGTTCGACTGACCGGGAGTTCGACTGACCGGGAGTTTGACCGCTCGCTATGATGTGTGCTGACCATCAGGGAGTGGCATGGAACAAAGGAAGGCCCCGATCAGCCCTGATTGTCAGCCAGGCCTACGGACCCTACCCTTGCACAAATTTTGTGCACTGGCCTCTAGTCTGTAATAATCATTGAACCACTTTTCTAGTAGTCATACTTCATTTTTCTGTTTCTTATTGCCTTGGGTTTTACTGATCAGTAGGATATTAAGTGTTAGTTTACAACAGAAGTTTCATATGACATTTAGGAGATATGTACTTTCCCCTAGTATCTCATTAAATTCCCTCTAGCATCTACTGAGTTGGTATTATATATTTTTCTTTTGACCTATTTCTGTGTTGATGTTTGGTTTCCCTTCCATGTGCATCTTCACTGTGGACTCGGTGCAGTGTCCGAGCCTGGCATGCTTCTGAGCAGGGCAGAGCCCCGGGCATGTCCCCACCCCACTGGCTCCGGCAAGGACCTTGGGCTGGGTCTCCCCCCTTGAACGAGGCAAGTTTCTTGGGTGGGTGACGTGCATGGCGAATGCTTTCTTCTTCGGCAGTGGGAATGGTCACTAAAGAAAATGAAGCCACAGGCCTGAGATGACAAGCAAACTATTGTCGTAGCAGCTATTCCCAGACCCAGGTGCCCTGAGCTGGGAGCCCACCTTCCCCTTTACTCCCTGTCCAGCTGGCCCCTCCCTCCTCACTCTCCTTCTGAAAACTTCTTTCTGTCCATCCATCCCCCGCATGTGCAGCTCATGTCACTTCCCATGTGGAGCTTGCTGGGTACTTCCCTAGCTGGCTCCCTGAACAGTGGGCCCCGTGCAAGGGCCCCTCGCAGCAACAATCTCCAATAGAGCGTGTCCCCCACTCTCACCCCACCCACCCTGCGTTCTGGGGCCTTCCACATCCTGGGGCCCTCCTGGCCAGAACCACAGCCTTCTGAGCCCTCCCCACTACCCAGACTGCAGCAGCAGGGCCCCAAGTGGAGACTTTCTCCCTTCACCCTGGTCGCCCCACTGCCCCGCTGCCCAGGGGATAAGGCAAGACCCAGGAGCTGGATGGATCTGGGTTCTTTTGCCCAGGTCACCTGCCTGGCCCCTGGCTGGCTGCAGTGACCCCGGTGATCCCGCTGTTCCCTCCCTCCTGGGTCTCCCAGGGCCCCCTCTCTATGGATCTTGCTTTCTCATAAAATGCTCTACTTGATCAGGGTTTTTATAAAAAACTAGAGGCTGGTGCATGAAAATTCATGCACTGGACGGGGTCCCTCAGCCCAGCCTGCCCCCTCTCACAGTCTGGGAACCCTCAGGGGTGGGAGACAACCCGGCGATCAGGGGAAGGTGACACCCCATCACACCTCTGCTGCTGCTACTGCTGGCAGCGCAAGCCTCCGCCAGCCCCGGTTACCTAAGCCTCGGGTGGCCCTGGGTGGCTGGGGGGCTGAGGGGACTGAGGGATTCTGGAGGCAGGCACGTGGAGCGACCGGGCCCACCTGGAGGCATGCCTGCAGCCCCAGTGGGGCTGAGGGGACTAGGCGCCACCGTCTTGTGGCTGTGGGCGTCGCCATCTTTGAGAGTGTGGAGGCAATTAGCATATTCCCTCCTTATTGGCTATGGGCGCCACCATCTTTGAGGGAGGAGCAATCAATTAGCATATTCCCTCTATTAGATAGGATATTTGGCTGCTTTCTATTTGTTATTTTATTGAGGATTTTTGTTTCTTCACGAGGGAGGACAGTAACTCTCTTTTGTTAACTTTGTTTGGGTTCCCTTTCCCAGCTTTGAAAAAAGAATCAAAAGACCTTCATCTTGTCTCCATCTTTGCTCCAGAATCCTGGGTGCCCCATTCCATCAAAGGGTCAAAGGTTCAGTACCCAGGTCAGGTAGCAGGCAGGTGGCCCCATGGGGGTTCCTCTCAGGCAATGCTCTAATCCTATTGGCCCCGGGGAGGATTCTGGGTAATTAACATTTGCCTGGAAAGCCCATTCCTTTCATAGAGGTTTCTACGTTTATCTCAACATTGTCATCTTATTTTCTTACGGTTTTTGAAATGCATCCATCTGCTTGTCCCTGTGTGCCCCGTGGCATTGAAGAGACCCCCACCCCAGGGGGCCAAGGGGGATGGTTCCGGCAGGATGTGGGGGCCCAGGAGGGAAGAATATCAGGGACATGGCTGAGCATCTAGGTGAGGGTGGCAGTGACCTGGCAGAGAAGGAACAGGTATGGCAGCAAGTGGAGAGAAGACCCCACACACACACACTGAGAGTCACTCTCTGGGACAGCAGAGCGAGGGCCTGGACAGAGGTTCCTGCACCCTGGAAAGAGGTGGGGGCTCTAGCTGATCCCCCTGGGGTGGGCACAGGCAATGTCACCCCCTCCATGGGACCTAAAAAGGGTGTTTCCAGTGAGCTGACCCAGTCAGTCTGGGGCTGGGCCTGGGGCCAGAAGAGAGTTGGGTCCCCCCCAACGTGTAGGGCCCAAGTCAGGAGAACAAATGGGACTCATACACCGGATGTGCCACCATTTAAAGGCAGCAAGTCCCCCAACTGAGTATCAGACACAATTCCACCTCTAAGTCCTGGAGGGCGGGGCCAGCATGGACTCTCAGACCCCACCACCCACCCCAGAGTTCTGGATGGAACCTGTGCCTGGAGTGAGCTGGTCCCCGGCTCTGTGGAGGGTTCTGGGCTGCCGCGCAGCCCCCTTCATCGTCAAGTCTCCACTCCACCCACTCTACCCACACCATCCACTCACACCACCCACACCACCCACTCATACCACCCACTCACACCACCCGCACCACCCACAAATGGCCAAGACGCAGGGAAGAGGCCTGTGAGGGCCCTGGACGGGGGCAGGAAATTCCCGTCTGCAAACACAAGGAGTGTGGTCCGGAAGGGGGGGTGGGCTC
This sequence comes from Ia io, assembly GCA_025583905.1. Classification (NCBI taxonomy): domain Eukaryota; kingdom Metazoa; phylum Chordata; class Mammalia; order Chiroptera; family Vespertilionidae; genus Ia; species Ia io. The sequence goes on from JAJQQW010000008.1 coordinate 4,977,718, forward strand.
GCCCTTAGCCTTAGCCTCCTCCCCATGTGCGAAGGGCTGAGTAGGGCCAGAGCAGGGCCCCCTGGCCTGGGGAAGGGAGAAAGGGAGCCGGCGTACACAGCACACACACCACAGAAACATGAGTAGCCCTTGGGTGTTGTTTATTTTTTAATAAACAAACTTTTTTGCACGTCTGGGCAAGTAGATGGGAAAGCCAAAAAGAGTGCCATTGACATTTTCCACGTTTTTGGGGTTACAAGATCATCACGCCTCCTCCTCCTCTCTCAATTTTGGGGCCAAATTGGTGGTCATGTCGCTGACAGCATCTTGGAGCTTACCCTTTTGTTTACGTAAACTACACACGACCCCACACACACCGAGGTGTGGCGGGCAGCCAAAGTCCCAACGCTCTCAGCAGAACGGGCGACCCCACCCAGGAGGGAAGGCACCGTATCTGCGGGGCGTGAAGACCGAGGCGAGGCACTAACCCTGTTCTGATCTCGTGGGACGTGTGAACTGGGCACTGTGGAATTTGGGCGGGGTGGCCGCATCAGGTGCTGGTAAGAGACACTTGGTCACGTGGGAGGTGAGATGGTCTGGCTCTCGGGGAGGCGTCTGTTGAGGACTCTCCAATGCTCCCACGGCATGTTACCTGCACTGCGCTTGGCTTCCTGGGCACACCTGCGTGTCCCCTTCCCTCCCAGACTGCCCCTAGTCCTGCTGGACCTGCAGCTCCCTGCACGCTGCCTTGCACTCGGCAGGTGCTTGAAAATGCTTCCTGATTGAATGAATGGTGGATGACTGGGTGGACCGGTGAGGAGTTGGTCAAGGATAAATGGTGGGACGTCTTTTCCTTGTCACCAGGGGACAAGGCTGTTTTCCACAGCCTGGAGATCGAAAAGGTGGAGCAGAGAATTTGATCATGTCATCCAATCTCAGAATTTCAAGTTTGGGGAATCTGAGGATCAGAACCGGTAGCTGACTCGATCAAGGTCTCACGTGAGAGAGGCCAGGTGGGTGCCAGACACCCACCTGACACATGCCAACCGTTCTGTGTTTTTTTTTGTCTTTTTAAGATTTTTAAGACACACTCAAAATGAGATGTTGACTCAAATGACTTGTGGGGAGAAGGAAGGACTGGGGGGGGGGAGGGGTTATCAGAGATGGGAGGTGGGGAAGCCAGGGGATGAGGGTGAGGAAGGGGAGGAGCAGGAGGGCAGCAACAGAGCCTGGAGGTGGGAGGGGGCTTGGCAGTGGTAACAGGGTTTGGGATTGAGGGAGAATTGTGGGGAGGCAGGAGGGGAAGGGCAGGTTTAAAATGGGGAGGAGTTTGGTGGGGAAGGTGATGGGAGTTTGGGATGGCATCGCCTGTCGGGGACGAGGTGACCAGGGTGGCATCTTGGGGCTAGGATGAGGAGGAACTGGGAGTGGGACATCGGGGTTTGAGGGAAATGGCAGTCAGGCTTGGAATCGGAATTACAAGGGACTTGGCGGTGGTTTCGTGGGTGGGGGTGACAAGGTTGATGGCTGAGTGATGACGGTGACGCATGTGGTGATCTGAATGACCGTGATGAAGGTGATGATGACTTGGAGCAAGGCAAACACGTCAGTAATACTCAACAAAGCTCAGAGTATTGATTCCTACCCAAATAACTTAAGCAAAATAGTCCTATCTGGTACCCAAGGGCTGTTTAGCTGCCCAACCCGAAGAGCTGGGAAGCTAGACAGAACTCTGTCCCATTTCCTTCTATTTTTTTTTTCCCCAACAAAAATAGATGCTCTTCTTAAAAAAGTCAAGTTCATGATTCAGAAACTGGCTAGGTCTTTCAGGATCTGAGCGTTACTAACTCAGCAACACAAATGAACTCCATAGCCATGTAGGCCAGGTCTGGTACCACTTCGGCCACACAACTAGAAAACACCCCACAAGGGACAGGTTCCACTAACCCCTGCGAACACCTTGGGGAGGGCCGTGTTGCCGCTCAGATTTCGCCAGGGGCACTTGTGGTTCACCTGCATTTACATTTTCAGAAATATGGCTAATCTACAGGGGAAGGGAAGGGAAGGGAAGGGAGGTAGAGTATTGGAGATTTTGGTGGGTGGGGGTTGCCCGAGGGGCAACTCCAAGGCTACGTATTGTGACTCAAAGCGGCTAATCATCGTTCCCAAACGGGAAGTGAGCCAGGAGGCTCCCCACTTTGAAAACTGCACTTAGGGGTGATTTCAGGATGCCAAGTGGGCATCAGAATAGACCAAAACATTCGGACCCAGGGATGCGACCTAGTCTCCATCCGATCCTCATGGGGAGGGTCAGGAACTGTTTTGGTTCATCCCCCATCGTTCCTAATTCAGAGTTTTAGACAAGAGAGGACCTTGGTGGTCACTGTGGTCAAGCCCCTCCCTAAAGAGGGGCGAAATGGTGGGCTCGCTAAGGATTTCGTAGCAAGTTAGTGGCAGGGCTGGGACAAGGTCCCGGCCCCCCAGCAGCCAACCCGGGTTTTCTCTCTGCCTGACACACGGCCGCTGCACTCCGCAAAATCTCAACTCCATCACAAAGATCTAAGGACTGCGATGTTGAACTTGAAGTGAGTGCGAGTCGGATGTGACGTGTGAGAATTAACGAACGAAAGGGATCTTAGCCCAGTTCACAGTGGTTGGTCATGCAGAATATGTTTACAAGGACCCTGTGGCCGAGGCCCCTCAGGGAGGGACGTCGGCACGGAGTCCTGGTCCAGTTGCCTTGTTTTTTTTTTGTCTTTTTTTATTTTATGCTAAAAATTTAAAGTTTAGAATGACATGCTACTTATCTTACTCGTTTAAAGATTAAATTCTTATTCTTATTATTAATCATGCATCGGGAGAGAGGGGGGAGGGTGCCTTCATCATTGCATTGAGCGCATTGCATTGGTCACACAGTAGTAGCACAAAGATAATACAGCGAAGCATAGCGCGTTCACCAGGTCTGACACGAGAGCTAGCAAATTCGCCCACAAAGGTTAGAACCGACCGCATCTAGTGAGCTCTGCGGGGACCCCGAGGATGGAGGGGGCGGGGTAGTGGGGACTCTGCTTAGATCTCTGCTTTAGATCTCCTCATCGCTAGCCTCCTTGAAGGTGGTCATGTCGATCTTGTCGGGGAAGATGATGTTGACGGCCATGTCCTCCCCGCTGTTGTAGCGCAGCAGCAGCTTCTTCTTCTTGTTCAGCATGCGGTTGTAGCGCAGGTTGGCAATCCAGGCCTCACACTTGTTGAGGAAGACGATGCTCAAGGTGCCCAGCACCACCAGACCGGTCAGCACGCCCAGGATGGTGAAGCAGATGGCCTGGCCCTCGGAGAGGAGCGGGGTGTCCTTTTTGACCTCTCTCATGGCCACCTTTAGGATGTGGTGCTCGGGCTGCCCCACTGGCAGCTCGTGCACCCCGGGGGTCACGCGGTAGGCCAGCCCGGGCCCATTGGGCACACGGGTGCCTTGCTGGGAGCTCGCCGCGCGCTTCTTGCCGCAGAGGGGACCTGTGAACTGGGGCTTGCACCGACACTCGAATCTCACCTGGGAGTGCTGCAGGCAGGTGCCCCCGTTCAGGCACGGGTCGGAGGCGCAGTTGGTCACCGAGCGACTGCAGGTTTTGTCCACGAAGCCAGGGGGGCAGCGGCAGCGGAAGTCACCCCCAATGTCGGTGCAGGTGCCTTGGTTCTCGCACGGGTTGGAGGTACAGCTGTTGACCACGATCTCGCAAAAATTGCCCGAGAAGCCAGGGGGGCACAGGCAGGAGGCATACGAGGCCTGGCCATCGTCGTCCACGCAGGAGCCACCATGCTGGCAGGGGGAACTACAAGACAGAAGGGGACAAGGCCGAGGTCCCTTGGGGGGGGCTGGGCTATGACAGTGGTGCTGCGGGCAGGGGCTCAGAACACATTATGTGAGTGGGTGGTGCCAGCCAGGGGGGCTAAGGGAGGTGGCGGGCACTGTGACCCCTGCCTACGAGGGCCTCTGGTGTCTGAGGCAGCTGCACACCCGTGTGGGGGTGTGCCCCTCACCCCAACCTGGAGCACGCCGACCTCTCGCCCCCCTATGCCCATCTCTCCTACCAGAGGCCTGCCAGGGAGTCCCTGGACTGGTGGGGGAAACTGAGGCTGAGAGAAGCAAAGTTAGTGATCATGCAGGGCTGGAGGGAGCCCCCTCCTCTGGCTTGGTCCCTGGGCCCCCGAGGCCGAGCCACACAGGGCGCCCCTCGCGGTCTCTCCCGCCCCCATCGCCACCCCATTATTACTTTTACTTCTATTTTCAGTGGAGCGAGCCTGCAGCTCATTGTGCAGAAGCCCTTGGGGACTCGGCGAGTGAAAGAAATACACGGTCTGTCTTAGCGTCCCCGCCGCTGGTTAATAGTCGCTCATTCACCCAAGTGCAGCTTGCAGACCGAAGCTGTTTGCTCCAAGCGGAGCGCACGGAGCATTTAACGTAAGTGCTTCTAAACGAGCAGGCCCTTTGTCATCTGATAAATGCCGAAACTCCAGGGAAGAAAGGGGCGGTGGGCGCGAGACGGCAGCGTGGCCGCCTCGGAGGAGGGCTGATGAGGAGCAGGGCTCTGAAGGAATTTCAAGGACCCCGGGCTGGATTTTGTTAGAGAGCAAAGCAAAGTACTTTAAAGGGCTTGCCCTGAGCGTTCCCTTCTCTCCGGTAAGCAGACACGGTGTGCGATGCCGCCCCTGCCCCGGGAGTACGGATCTCTCCACGCCGCACATGTGCCTGCGTGTGGCACCAGCCGGCTCCGCGTCCTCCACACCACCCTGCCATGCCAGGGCAGGAGGCGCTGGTCGCCCCTGGGCCAGGAGCTAGGGGTCCCCGGTGGAATTCTTGCTTCTGTCAAGATCTCTCCTGGCCTCCCTTTTAGCCCCATCCATCCGTGCAGCTATGCACATAAGGGCCGGAGGGGGCGCTGAAGGGAACCCTGCTCAGGGAGGCACAGGAGAGGCCAGTGGCCATTCTGCCTCTGTGCCCACTGCCCAGGGGTCCCAGGGCTCCCTCCCCACTCAGGGTCGCTGAGAGCTGGACCCCACCCCCTGACCCTTACGGTTTGTCTTTGCCATCCCGCCCCCACTCTGTGCTGGCCCACAGCCCCCTCCCCCCTCAGCCAGGCAGCCTCCTCCTGAGACACCCCAGCAAACCCACCTGCAGAGCCGCCCAGCCCCTAAAACCACCCCCTGAAGCAGGTGTGTGGGTCTCACAAAAACAGCCTGGGGCCCTGGGAAACTCTGATCTCCCCCCCCCGAACCCCCCCCCCCAGTCGCCTGTAGAAAATCATGTAGCTCTGAGCTCCGTCCCAATCTACTGTCATTCACACACGGGGACTTGGGGACTCGGGGAGGGCAGGGGAATAGGAAATCGCCTTCGGGATCATTTGAAGAAATTATGGAAATGACACCTTCCTCTGATGGAGGGCGGCCCCCCACGGGGCTGCGGACTTGCTGGTCTTTTGTCAGGCGCCAGGTCTCCCTGGCGTGGGCGGACAGGGGCTTTGGGGGCGAGGAGGGGATGCAGAGGCGGCCTTCCTCAGAGCCCAGGTGGCGGGAGGGACATTTACCCGTTGACCTCGCAGGGCCCGTTCTTCTTCTGGCAGTTCTCTCCCGAGAAGCCAGGGGCACAGGTGCACTGGTAGTGGCCCTTCTGCATGGTGGTGCAGGTGCCGTTGTTAGCGCAGGGGTTCGAGGTGCAAGCCCGCATGTCTGGGGGAGGGGAGAGAACATCAGACCTCGTCCCCCTCTCTGCCAGGGCGGGGAGGGGGGACAGAGGCAGGAAGACACACCTCCAATTGGTCGAGAGAGGGACCCCAACTAGGCTGCCTCCATGTCTCTGCCCGTGGCCACTGCCAATGGTCACTAAGTGGGGTCCTGAGTAAGAGGTGTAGTGACCTTCCCCCAAAAAATTCCTGAAAAGCTTAGGGAGCTGAAGGAGGGTACCTGTGTTAGGTCACGGGGACAGAAAGTCACAGCTGCTCCCTGCCACTCCACCCAGACCACCCCTACCCTTTTCTGGGGAACCAAGTCACCCCGAAGTCCAGCATCAGAACCTTCATGAGAGACACCTTCCCTCCCCGCAAAAGTACGCCGAGCTCCCCGTGCCTGCCTCCTCCAGGCAGCTTTGCACACCCAGCTCTTCATGTTTTTTTGGTTTTTTTTAGGGGGGTGGCTGCCACTTGGGGGACTAGTACAGCCCAACCGTTAGAAACACCAGCGGCCCTTTGTGCCGGCCCATCCCCAGGGGCAGGGGGGAAATGGAGATGTGATTTAGCCCGGCCCTGCCTCCTCCTCCAGGTGGTCTCTGCTCGCAGGTTCTGAACTAAGGGGGTCCAAGATTAAAAGGCTGCCTCTTCTGAAGGCAGCAAGATGAGAACTATCGAGCCCTCTCCCGTCAGCGTGCGTTTCCATGAACACGGGTACGTTCCCACCGCCTTTCGACACCACCCGTCACGCACACTTCATTATCCCGGCTCAGCGAGCCCAGGACGCGCTGAACAAAGGGGCCCGGGTCAGGGGCTCTCAGACAGTGCAGCCCCCAGACCCCCGCCTGCCAGGGAGGGGCCGGCCTGCGCCCCCCTCCCGCCAGCTGCGGGGGTCCACCCCTCCCCACTCGGTGCCTCACTTTCTCCACTTAGAAAAGGAGGGGCTCTCACGGGTGGGTCTCCAAGGGACCTTTTTTTTAGCTTTGATTTCCTACCAAATAGAAAGCCAGGACCTACCAGACACACCGCGAGTTAGTTAAGGCAGATGGTGGGGAGGGGTCCACACATGGACAGATTCCCCCTCGGTGACAAAGACCGCTCCCTGGCGGAGGGGAGATGGCAAGCCATCAATAGAGAAAGGCCTGGCCGCCATGCTGATGGCCTATCCCGAGCCCACCAGGCGTTCCTGGGAGCCCAGCTGGGAGCGAGGAAACATAAAGAGGATTTATCATGAGGGAGGGAGGGCGCCAGCAAAGCCTCGCAGCCGGCTCCTTCCTCACCCTCTGCCCAGGGCTCGGCGGTCACCTGGGAGCCTGAGAGAGAGGCTGAAGGGCAGTGACGACCCTCCTCCTGTCCCCTTCGTGCCCAGCCTCCTGAGCAGAGGCCAAGCCCACCTTTGCCCCAGGAGCAGGCTGCCCGTGGGGGAGGGGAGCCATGCCTACGCAGGGGCAGGGGCAGCAGCTGTGCTGCCTGCGACTGACTGACCGTGACAGTGACAGCCTGAAAGACCAGGGGAAGAGGGGGAAAGGGAGAGGGCCCTCAATTACCCGGGCAGCCGCGTCCCCTGGACCCAGCGTCCTAAGCGGAGAGCCCTTGTCAACCCAGTGAGGAGGGAACCTAGGTCTGGAAACCCCATGGGGAGTCCCGGGCTAAGATACCCAACTGGGTGGGCTCCAGGCTGAATGCCTGATCCCAGATGGTGATGTCTCTGGGATCCTCTGGTCCTGCGAGGGCACGGTGGGAGGGGCAGCAGAGCTGCGGGCCTGGGCATGAGTCAGCTGCTGATAAAACTGCGCCATAGCGGTGGGGAGGGGGGGAGGGAGAACTTCAAGGACCCGAGACATGGTGGTGGGGGGGGGGGTGCTTGATTTTGAAAACTAGCTGCTCTTTCATTTCCCTTAAGGGAGGGCATTAGAAAAAGCCCAGGTGAGAACGAATCCTGAGCAAACCCTTTGGCTTCTCTGAGCCTCAGTTTCCCCATTATTCTCTGCTAACGTGGGGCACCGGGGGACAGAGGCCCTTCGGCCCTGCCTAGGCTGCTGGGGTTTTCTTGAGGACTTCCGTCTGCCCAGGTTTCCAGGCAGGTTTTGCCAAATGAGAATGGGCTCAGAGGAACATGTGCGGCCCAAAAACGCAGCCAACTCTCCATTGCCCGGGGTAATGGAGGACAGAGATTGCATAAATTAATGAAATCAATAGATAACACCAATCCGTCCTTTAACCGCTTCTCAGCCTTTCCCAGGCCCCCCTCCACCTTAGTTCTTCTGTCACAGCCCCCAGCCCTGACCCTGGGCCCTGCCTCGGCCCCTGCTGCCCACCCCTCAGCGCTGGTCCCCTCCCCTCCCCTCCCCTGTTGTTTGTTTGCTTGCTTTCAGCAGCTCTTCATAACCATCGCCAGTGCGGACCTGTTGGAGTTTTCTTGCTGCGTCACACCCCCCCCCGCCCCCCCGTCCTTTCTACTCCCTATGCTTCAGTGACCTGAGCAGGTCTGTGGTCCCCACCCACTCAGCTCCGTGTGGTGTGTGTTTACTTTGTGACTGTTTATTCCACAGGCAGCCCCCCGACACCCCACCCCAGTGCATCCTCTGGGTGCAGGGTGCAGAGGGGAGCAAAATCATGTCCCCTACCTGTGAGGAGGCTCCTGCCACCATCCATGGGGAAGTGTGTAAACAGGTCATTACCATACAGAGCACCAGGTGCATTAGAATAAGGCAGGAGGGAGAGGGCGGAGGTGGGGTGGGGGAGGGCAGGGGGAGTGCCCACCTATGTCGCAGTAGTGCCCATCCCAGCCTTCGTTGCAAGTGCACTGCCAGGGTTCGTCGCAGAATCCGTGAACACAGCCAGGAAAGGGCATGCACTCGTTACACTGGGGTCCCTGCCAGCCGGGGTGGCACCTGCAGGGGGCGGGGAGAGTACACGTGAGGATGGACAGGGGTGACAAGGGAGCGGGGCTGCTTTCTGTGTACAAGGGCCTGAGGGGTCTTTGCACAGTGCCAGGCCAGTGGGTCCCAGAAACAAACACCAGTCACCTGAATGGAAAAGCTTACACAAAGGGGGGCCGTCTGAGGAGCAGACAGAGGGGCCCTGGGAGCCAGGACAGTGCTGCGTGCTGCGTGCTGCTGCAGTGGCCCGCAGAGGTGTGTCATCACCAGGAGCTGTGGCTGTGCCCCACCCCCTGCCGTCACCCCCCCCCCCAAGTTTCCTGCGTCATCCCTCACCAGTTTTCTGCGGGGGTGATGGTGACGAAGCTGTTTTTTTGCAGCCCAGTGGCCAAGCCCCCTACCCCCTTTTTTTCTGCCTGACACCATGACTCCCCAGGATTCTGCCCTAGCCCCCCGCAAGATGCTTCAGGGGAGCACTCCATTACCTGCAGACATTGTCTTCGGTGCAGAATCCATAGTGGCGGTTGCAGGGCGGGAAGCATTCAGCTCCTGAGGCACAAGGAAAGGTTACACCGTTCATCTCACCAGGCCCCAGAGGCCAAAGCAAGGGAGCACACACCCGCTGTGGTCCTACTGGCCTGGCACACAGTAGGCACTTCACGTCAACCCACTCAGGAAAAGCTCTCTGCCACGTTCCTGCTTATGGAGTGACCACGGAACGTTGCTTTATTCTCACCAGCAGGTCAGACATCTCCTTTCCCTCCAAACAGAGTGTGAGACCTCAAGCTCTAAAACTGGGGATGGGGCAGAGGGTGGGCAGGCTTTGACCTCTGGGCACTCGGGCAAACCCTCAGTTTTGCTAAGTGGGCTACAAGGGGGAGCAGATTTTGAGGTATTCATCTCTGGGGAAAGCCAGACAGGTTCACCTGGCAGCTCACAGGTAAGGCATCTGGATATTTTTGAAGGTTCATCCCAGTGAAGCCAGGCACCCAAGTCAGGGTCCCCCCCAAGTTCCCCTGCACCACACTCCGCGTCGAAAAAAAAAAATGCGCAACAGCTTTGCAGAGCTGACTGCAATCCTGACCCTATTTAAAGATTCTGACGTCTTCCTGGGCGCCTACTGTGTGCATTTACGTCAACCTGCACCCCAGCTCTCCAGACAGCCCCCTCCGCCATAACCACTGGTGCAATGGGGCGGGGGCACCGCGGGAGGGGCCCCTCTCGCTGTCAGAGACGGATGGCCGCTGCAGGCAGAAGTGGCGCAGCCCCTCACCTAGAGAAACCACGCAGCAGGGCCCAGGCTGGGCTCCTGGTTGGGAATTGGGGACTATGATGGCAAAGTCGTCCCCACTGCCCCCACAGACCTGTACCCCGATGTGCACACAAAGACCCCCAAAGTTGCACCCCAGAGCCTTTTCACAGAGGTCTCCCAGCATCACCTCGTTTCTCCTACCTCTTGTCTCTGCGCACCGACACCCCTCCGAGCACCACTTTTGTGAGGCGGGAAGGGGCTGGGGTCCCACACCTCCCCTGCCTCCCCTGTCCCCCCGGGACCCCCGGGGCCGGGCTTGGCGTGCAAGGGGTGCGGAGAGGCCGAGGCAGGTATCGCGCGGGGGCTTAGGGTTAGGCGGGACGGGCGGGAATTCGGGCGCATGGGACGGGGCGTGCAGGGCACTGGGCGGCCGGGGGGCGTCGCAGGCTTCCCCAGAGGGGGCGCGAGCCGAGCCGCCGGGGGCACTCACCATGGGCATGGTGGCCGAAGGCCAGCAGGAGCAGCAGGACGCGCTGGAGGGCTGCGGTCGCGGTCATCGCGGGGCGGCCGGGGTCGCGGTCCCGGGAGAGGCGCGGGCGCGGGTCCGGGTCCGGGTGCCGCACTGGGCTTCTGGTTGCGGATGCGAAAGGGGGCGCGGGAGCGCTGTGAGGGGAAAGCCAGGGCTGCACCCGGCTCCGCGTTGCGCTCTCCAATGCCGCCGCCGCCGAGCTGCCGCCGCTGCCGCGCGCACCGCCCTTTTCGTACCGTCGCCCCCCCCCCCGCGGCCCCCGCCCCCCGCCCCGCCTCCGCGCGCACGGGGCCGGCGCCGGCCAGTCCCGGTGACCCCCCGCCCCTCCCGGGCCCCCCACCTCTGCAGCGTCCCGGAAACCCGCTCGCGCACGAGGCGCACTCTTGGCTAGACGGGCACAGGTACCCCGCGCGCGTGGAGCACACGTTCGTTCCCCACACAGGACGGCACAGAGGCGCGCACCGCCGGGCCGCTCAGCGCAAGTCCTGGGAGCGGCCGGGGTCGGGCCGCAGCCCCCAGGACGGCGCTCGGACGCGCTCGGAATCCAGACACCCGCACCCGATCACCAAAACACTTCCATCGCCAAGGCCCCGGGCACGCAGGCCAGGGTTCGCACGCCCGGAAAACACACGCACACTCTCAAGATGGACTGCGCACCCGCAAAAACCCTCGTGGCGAGCCCTAAGACCCCTGGCCACAAAGGCGCGGGGAACGGCAGGCACACCGCCACCCGGACACAGCCTACCTCACGCACACGCCGCAACACCACTGCCCGTTAGGGAAAGGGTCGGGAGTGCCACATGCCCAGTCACGGGCACGCACAGGCCCGCGCACACACGGTTATGAAACCCTGGGCCCGGCCGTCCACACGGAGGCACGTTCGGAGCCACGTGCACACCTGCACATGCGAGCCCCCTTGTAAACATGCTGACGCCGAGCACATGTTCAGTCCATTACCTGCACCCCACACACACCTGCATACGCAGCCAGGGCCTCGGTCGGGGGCCTTAGTGGTGACGAAGCAGATTTCACACAGGGGCGCAGCCACACAGCTGGTATTCACACACACACACACACACACAAACACCCCCGTCCCCAGAACTTACCATCCACTGGCCCTTGGTTACACACTCACCTAAACACACTCACACAGCCACCCAACACACAACTCACACCAATCTTTGCTCCCACGGACGTGTGTGGGCAAGCTCACACGTATGCTCTTCTCCCACGCGCAGATGCACACCAGGCATCAAGCACATGTTCCAGGCCCCCGGAAGCAGGGTGGGGGGACTCCAGAGAGGGCTTTTCGGGGCCTGGGCTTGGGGGTTGGGACCCTACCACAGACCTTCCTTCTCCAAAGAGCTCCTCAGGAAAGCCGGGCCTGGGCCTTCCAGCCTGACCCTCTGCTGGGCGGCCTCCCACTCCTTGTAGGGATGTGGGAGGTGCAGGGCAGTTTCCAAGAGGCAGTGGGGGAGGGAGGAAGGGGATTGAAGGTGTGTAGGAGGTCAGGACCTTCAGGGGGTCCTTTGTGTACCCTACATTTGCATAGGTTAATTTACATACCGATCCAGGTGCATGCTCACTCGGGTCACACCCTCCCCGTGTCTTGGCCTCCCCTTTCCCACATTGCTGATGGGGGTGGGAGCAGGGGGTGGGGGGCGGGGGGTGGAGAGAAGGGGGGGATTTCTGTCACTTTGAACCTTGGGGTGAGGCCTTGGCCTTGCAGCCATCTCCCCAGGACCCCAGGATCTGGAAGGTTTGAGGACACACTTGCCGACCTGGGGACCATGAGGTGGGAAGTCAGGTCCAGGTGAGCCCCCAGGCACGTGGGTCCTGAGGCCCTGTGTCTGAACTGGGGTGGAGACTCTGGCCATTTCTTGGCCGGCTTTCCAGAGGCTAGAGGGAAGCTCTCACCCACTTGGGGAAGGTGCCCCTTCCCTGTTGTTCTTTGCTGAAGACCCAGAAAGGGGGGGGGGGGGCACACTGGGGCACCCACTGCATGCCCCTGCCTTTCCGTTATTCCCAGCTCCCATGGCCCCTTCTCAAAGGAAGAAGCTGAGTCCAGAGATGGAAAGTGTTTTGCCCAAGACCCCTGGCTCAGTGAGAGTGGCCGGAGGCCCACCTGCCCACTGCACAGAGAAGGCCGCAGCTTTCCCGATGACCCCCCCGCCCCCCCCCCACCCCACACACACTCTCTCTTCCCTCCGAGGACCCTGACCTCAGCCTCCAAAATTATCCTACCCAGTTCATCAGCGGGCAGCTCCAGAAGGCTGGGTTCTTAGCCAGAAGCTAAGGAGGGCGGAGGGATCTCAGGCTCAGCAGCCCTGGGCGCGCCCTCCCCACCCCCTTTCAGATCTAGTCACGAGGTGTGGTGTGGACTGCACAGGGGGGGCCCCAGAGGCCATCAGTGCACCCCCACCAGGACCCCTTCTTTCTCACCACCACCCTCCCCAGTTTTGGAAGAGGAAGGAGGCCTGGGCATTGGTTCCAAATGCCACAGGCTCCACTGGAAAGGGCATTCCCTTGGCTGCCTGGCACCTGCTTGCTAAGCCCAGCTCCATCCCCTGACTGCTGAGGGCCCTGGGCCAGTCACTTCCCCTCAGAGCCCAGTGTCCTTGTCTATAAACAGGGATGCCACCGTTGTCCCCAAAGGGAACTGGGGTTTTTAGGAGTAGAAAACCACTGTACTTACAAGGCCTGGCCCCTTCCTGCCCTTCTTCCAACAGCTGCCACCGGCCTCTGCCCAGGCGGCTGCAGGGAGCTGGAGGAGGGGCGGGGGCTTTCTGCGGGCCTCTCCCAGAGCCCCTGCAGGGCTGCCGCGGGAAGGGGGCCTCCGCCCGCGGGACCCGTGAGCCTGCAGCTTTCTGTGGCTTTGCTCTGGTGTCAATAAAGCGTTTGTAAATTCAGGAGACCAGAGGTTTCTTTTCAGAGAGCAGACAAGAGAAGGGGTAGCTCAGCAGCGGTGGGGAGGAGAGGTTCGTGATTGTCACAGGCTTCAAGACTGCACAGAAAGCATGAAAATGCCAATGGGGTCCCTTGGGGAGAAGTCGGCACCGTCTGCTGTTTGCAAGCAGACCCTGGGGGCTGGGGAGTGCAGGGCTGGAGGAGTCAGGACAGGCAGATGCTGCTCTATCTGTGCCCTCCCCACTCCCCTCCCCTCCCCACTTCTCTCTTCCCCTCCCCCCCTTCCCCTCCTTTCCTCTCTGTTCCAAAGTACAAACCTCTGGGACCCCAGAAGGAGCAGGTAGCCCCCACACTCCACACAGCAGAGCTTGGCAGGTGGTCTACACAGGCAGCAGGGACTAACCCTGCCAAGGGTGGGCCTGGATTGGGCTTCGGTGGGGCCCAGCCCCACCCACAGCAGCCAGAAAGTGTCCTCAGCTCCTTCTGCCCAGAGGCCAGAGGCCAGCTGGTTGGACAGCAAGGGAGCTGGTGATGGGTGAAAGTTTTCCGAGGGAACCAGAGAAATGTTATCTTCAGCGTGTTATCTGCAGCCCTTCTCCAAACACTAACAGCACCCCAGCCCACACCAGACCTCCTCGGCCCTGATTAAGGACAGGATGCTGCTCTGGGAAGCCCAGCAGGGCCCAGCTGGAGGGCTCAGAGGCCAGCTAGTCCTGGGTGTGCACAGCAGGGCAGGCCGCTGGGGGGCTCGCCCCCATCCTTCTCTGCACCCCAACCCAGTTGAGAATCTCCAAACCTAAGGCTTGATTTTGGAGGTCTATATACCCCCACTGGTCCCGTCCTAGTGGGACATTACACAGTCAGGGAAACTGAGGTCCAGTGAGGACCCACCCGAGTGTTTGTTTCCTCTCCCCCTCCCTCCCACCAAACACCCTGCAATCTCCATCCTCCCAGGGAGGACTCAGGTCCCCTGGCCCTGCCTGAGGAGGCACAGCTCTTCCCGAAGGGACTGCTCATTTACTGGGGTGGCTTGGTTAAAGTGGGGAGCTGAAATATCCCAGACAAGTGAGTGGGCAGGGAACGTTGCACCCACATCCTGGGTTAGGGGTACACAGACAAGCAGAGGGGGAGGCTCCTTTTCTGCTCCCTTGGCTTCTGAGTCCAGCCCAGCCCCATAGCAGAGGCCATCTGTCTGCTCAGGCCTCTCCCAGCAGGACTTGGGGTTGCAGGCCCATTTCAGAGATGAGCACACTGAGGCTTGAAGACCCTGAGACAGCTGAGCAGGTAATGAATACCAGAACTGGGGTTCAAAACCCGGTCCACTGGCAACTCTGGCACCAAGCTCTCTGCTCAGCCAAACAGAGCTTAAGAGTGGGAGGCAGGGAGGATAATGGGGAGGCCCAGAGGGAGTCCCTGCCCTCCTGGCATTGGGGGGGGCCCAGCCCAGCCTTCTTGGGAGCTGTGAGGTTCCTGCAAACACCTAAGAGATGCACACACGGTGACCACGACCCTGATTCTTTTTTTGAGCTAAAGTTTGTCGGAGAGAGAAATTCTCTCTCTCTTTTTTTTTCTGCAGAGGGGAGGGGGCCAGAGGGTGAAGGAGGGAGGGATGTTGGAGGCACACCAGGTACTTTTAGGCTCAAGAACATGAAGGTTTGGTTTCAAGTTCAATCAAAGAGAAGCTTCCTTCCTATGCGGGGCCTGGAGAGGCGGCTGGCAGCCAGGCCCGCCGTGTCCCTCAGGCCTGGACGCAGGTCTGCGCGGGACGCGGGGGAGAAAGAGTGGCTCTCACCCACCTACCCCTGGCCCAGCCCCAAGTTCCTGGAAAAATACAAGAGGGAGTGGGGAGATGGGGGAGCCCTGGTGTGAGACCATATTTAGTGTTGGTTTCAGCGGGGTCACACCTCTCCCCCAAGCAGAACCAATTTCTCCCGTCATAGATGGTAGGATTCAAAAATAGATTTTCTCGCGTCCTCCCTCACCATTGGAATCGATGTGGATGTCAAGTTCACAAGTCTAATTGTCCACGTCATCAATCAAATTATCTCCTTAAAGGGCGCCACTGAGTCATGCTGTGCGCGAGGAGCTCTGGGGGTCTCTGGGGAGAATTAATGACGGCTTCACGCCCCACCTCCACATCTTGTGGGTACACTCGCCCCCCACCCAAGCGGGAGGAAATCAGGACCCGGGGAAAAAAAGGAGTCTTTTCATCACTTAGCCTGTCAATGCAGGCTTTGGCAAAAAGTACAGTAATTCTTCATTCATCACAAATTCCCAGAAGTTAATTTTCCATAAAATGGAGCCACACCTCTTTAAATGCATTCTTTGATCTGCTCGGCATTGGCTGAGCTCCTACTGTGTGCCTGGGGCTCTGCTGGGGGGAGGGGGCAGGGTTTGCGAGGAGTGAGCACTTGTATCCTCACCTCCTAGAGTTCAAGGCTGGGAGACCTAGTGCTTAGAGACCTCGGAGATGCAGAGGTGTGGTGCTGAGAGGGAGGTGAGCGAGCTGCCGGGGAGCTGGGGACTCGTGGGAGGGAGACGAAGCATTTCTTGGAGGGGGTCCTGGGGCTGGGGGTGCAAGGGTGCCTAGGCGTCCTGCAGGGTGCGCCCTGATGGGAGACCTCCTTTAAGCCCAGAGGAAGCCCCGGTCCCTGAAAGGAGGACCTCCACCTGGACCCCAGAGTAGGCGTTTCCGGGGTGATGGTGGCAGAATTGTTACCGTCTCCATCTGCAGGAGTCCAGGTCTAGGAGAAGGAAGCAGCGCACTGTGGCTGGGCCTGCCGCAGGGGTCAAGTTTAAGTGTGTGAGAACACACGGCTCTCAAGGAATGGAAGATGTTCCTGCACTATATTTTTTTCTCTTATTTGCAAGAAACCATTAGCATCTTCATTCAATTACATTTTTTAAAAAAAATGTTCGTTGTTCTCCTTCATCCTGGGCGTTAGGAGACCCTTGCAAAGGGAGGCACTGCCCCTGCCAAAGCAGGGCGAGGGGTGGGGTGGGGGGGTCAGAGCCCCGCTGCTTGCTCCTCTCTCCTTCCTCCTCAAAAGCCTTCTCCCTCCCCTGCCTGCCATGTCCTGCCAGCTCCCCCGCCCATGGGCCCTGGCCCAGGCCCGAAGCCAGTGAGCCCGCGGCCTCCTCCTCCTGTCACTGCTCACCTCGAGCACATCCTCCCGCCTGGTGTTAATGGATTTTGCACATGTGTCTGACCTCTGCAGGCCCAGAAGTGCCCCTCACAGGCGACCTACAGCGCTGCCCACGAGGTGTTTGTGGATTAAGTGAATTGATGAATAAACGAATGAGGCACAAAGTGTTCTCCGAGGGTTACTATGGGCCCCTCGGGAAGATCCTGTGTCCTAGCAACTGGCGGCCTCGCATGGCCCACTCCAGCCACAGCCCGCTCACCACCCCGGATCCCTGGGTTCGGGGGTTGCCGACCCACAAACTGGGCTTGCTGAGTGGAGGGCCCCTGAGGCGACAGGGGGACCCCACCTTAGCCTTGGCCTTGGCCTCTCCCGCCAGGGCCTCTCGGTTCTCGTACTAGGAATGTGGAATGCGGGGAGCAGCTGCACGGAGGCCACAGTCAGCATCCCCTACCGTCACCTGCTCCCACTCCCCCCAGTGCCTGGCTCCTCTGCGCTGCTCTCCGTGAGCCCGTTCCTATGGTGACGCTCTGTGCCTCCAGAGGCCCTACCTAGCTGTCTGCAACTGTGCTCCAGCTAGCGATGGGGGCAGGGGACCCCCGTCCCCCCCACCCAACACGCATGGGGTTGTTTGATACCCAAACGCAAGTTGGGTCTGATACGATGAGCCTTAAATTGATCCACACACAAAAATATCCCTTCCTCCTCTCTCTCCACCTGTGGGGGCTCCCTATGAGCCACAGGGCTGGACCCTGGGGCCCAGAGAGGCTGAGCAACTCTCCCCATGTCACACAGGAAGGCAGCGGCAGAGCAGGACTAGAATGTCGCGGCCTGGAACCCGCCAGGACGACCATGAAGTTGATCATAAACAGTGCTTTGAGGGACCCCAGATTTCCCTTGTTTAACGGGGTCCATCTGAGGTCAGACGGGAGAGCCCACAGATTCAGAAGCTATCGTGTCACGAGACAGGAGTCTCGCTGGGACTGAGTTGGGTGGTCCTCTCTTTACTGTTTCCGTGTCAGGGACTTTGGGGAAGCAAGGCCGCTTCTTGGGGCTGGACCCCATCTCTCCCTCCTTCTCTCTCCTGCCAGGCCTCTGGCCTGCCCAGCCACCTGCATGACGGAACCCATTCTCTCTGCCTTTGTTACTCCAGAGCTAGTGCCTGTGTGGGAGCCCCTGGCTTTGAATACCCACCCTGAAGGTCTCTCTGAGCCTCTGATCTCCATTCATCACCACCCCCATCCACCCGAAAGCCTCCTGGAGGGCCCCGGAGTTCTGCAGTTGCCGGAGCCAAGCTTGGGCCTCTGCCTCGGCCTCACCCGAGTGTGTGTGCACACAGGCCCCAGGTCCTGGGTCCTCCTTCCCCAGTGGCTCTCCTACCCACTCCCACACTCCCATCCTGTCACCACCACCCTGGCCCAAGCCATCAGACCCTGTCACCAAAGGTTGCCTCAGGCTGCAGGCCTCCCAACTCTCTGAGGTCGGCAGGGCTGGAGTCGCAGAGAGGTTTCCTAATGCAAGTCTATTCCGACTGTGGTCCTGTTTAAGGCCTGCACACTGGGAGGTAGATGGAGGCAAGAGGGAGGAAGGGAGGGAGGAGGAAGGAAGGAAGGAAGGAAGGAAGGAAGGAAGGAAGGAAGGAAGGAAGGAAGGAAGGAAGGAAGGAAGGGAGGAAGGAAGGAAGGAAGGAAGGGAGTCCTGAGTTTTCAAAACCCATCTCAGCTCCCCCAGGGCTACACGTGCAGAACTAGGCGCACAGTAGGTCCTCATTAATTAAGTATTTGTGGAGTTGAATTGCACCATCGCATCAAGGAATCGATGAGGAAGCATTTGGCAGGAATGGGGGCAGCTCGGGGATCGGAAATGGTCTTTCAAAGCCTGGGAGCCCCACTGGCCTCCGGAGCTTTGCCTCCAGCCCGCAGGCGAGTTCCTTTTCAGTGCCTTCGCCTGCCTCTCTCCGGTGGGTCAATTATTTCTGGCTGCATTTTACTTAATTCTGCCTCCGCTCCACGAGGGGCAGGCGGCAGCCTTCACTGTCCGTGACCAGAAACGGCCCCAATTGATCCAGGCGTCGAGGGGGACCCTGCTGCACAGACTCACCCTGGTTGCCTCCCCGCACCCCCCTCCTAGAGGAGATGGAGGAACGATCTTGCAGGCGTGTTTTCTCCGCACAGGCGCAGTGGCGGGGGCAGGAAGGGCACGGAGGGCAGGCGGCCGGTGAGCTTGGGAACTGGTTCAGGCTCCAGGAGGCTGTTTATTCCTTGTAGGGAGGTGAGACTCAGTGAGAGTCCTTAGAAGGTGCTCAGGGTTGTGGGGGGAGGGCGGGAAGGGGAAGGGGCCCTCATGCCTCTCAAATGGGGGTGCTGATGACACACCACCGGGTCAGAAGTGCTGTGTGTGCAAACCACAAAGGGACATGCAGGGTCGGCCACCATCTGGGCTCCCTAGCTGCTGCCCTCTGGGCCCACCTGCCCCAGGCCCGGCCGCACCCTGATCCCGCACTTGCAGCCCACCCCCTCTGCCCCGGGATCTGTGCCCGGCCGCGAGCTCCCCGCGACAGCTTGGATTTACAAGCAGACACCATCGTGGGGCTGCGGAGCCCACAGCATCCAGGCGGGCCCGTGGGGAACAGATGGTGCACACCACACGGTTAATTCGAGGCGAGTTTAGTCAAGTAAAGGACTATTTACAGAGGCGTGGGCAGGTGTGAGGAAGCCGGAGGGGCGGCAGCAGGCCCAGGCCCCGGTGGGCCTCAGGGCCGAGGGGGGCACCTCACCTGGACTGCAAGCCGAGAGCGCGGGTGGGGAGGGTGGTGGCTGAGCCAACCTTTGGCCGAGGAGGCTCTAGTCCACCGTGACTCCCCACTCTGGGGCGCTGGGGCCTCCAGGTGCACAGAGCAGGGGCAGAAGGACAGAAGGAAAAGAGCTGTACAGCCAAGGGCCTCTCTTCCTTCTCGGTTGGGCCAACGGAGCTCAGGCAGCCTCTGCAGGTGGTGGGGGCAGTGGAGGGAATGAAGCCCATGACGCAGCAGCGTGCAGGCAAGGAGAGGGGCGGGGCTCGCAGAGGGAACAGAAGAAGCTTCCAAGGGCAGGTGGGCCCCATACACAGGAGCCCCTCAGGGCTCCCCACTGCCCTCCCTGCTCTGAGTTCCCTGCTTCTTTGGCCCAGATGGCTCCTCCCTCGACACCCATAGACACTCTCAAAGCCCTCATCATTATAAAGGCAGAGAGGAAGCCCGGGCGCCAAGGAGGAAAGAGAGTGAGGAAGGGAGTGAGCATTGGTCTCAGTGCTGGAGGGACAGCAACTGCGATCAAGGAGAAGTAGCGGTTGGGCGGGGTAAGTGGAGGCCTTGGGGCAGGAGCAAAGGAGCCAGGCTTCAGAGGGCTGTGGGGTGAGTAGGGGGCGTCAGAGGCCATAACGCATAGCTCTGAACCTGAAGAAAAAAGAGAGAGAGAGAGAGAGAGAGAGAGAGAGAGAGAGAGAGAGAGAGAGAGAGAGAAGAGTGGAAAAAGTTTCATTTCCCAAGAAGATGGTGTGTGTGTGTGTGTGTGTGTGTGTGTGTGTGTGTGTGTGTGTGTGTGTCTGCATTAAAGATGGGAGAGACGGGAAGTGTTTACAGGAGGAGAGGCTGCAGATGCCAGATGAGGCGTAATTGATTAATTGAATGAAGAGAACACCGTCTCTCGTCTGCGAGTTCCTGGTCTGGTGGGGAGACAAGGATTTGAACCGACACCTCTGCTAATGGGAGACGCGCTGTAATTGAATTCCTGGGCCCAGCAGTCTGCGGCTTGGTAGGTACTCGACGGTAATTCACCTGCCCTGCCCTGTGTCCCTGTGCGTCACGGGCAGAGGGAAAGCCACCTCGGATCTGGGCCCTAGGAAGCGCTCAACAACTGCCCTTAGAGGAGGAGGAACACGTGTTATGTTTCAACGTGGTTGCACGTTTGTTCTATTTACTCCTCAGAACCCAGCATTTGCCAATGAGTCTCTTAATGTGATGGGAGGTCAGGGGAAGGTTCTGGAGGCCACAGTGAAATGTCTTGTTCTCTTCTGTGGCCTGGCCCATGTTGTAAAGGCCCAGGGAGTGTTTGTTGAGTGAATGCATGATAGATGATGGATGGATGGATGATGGATGGATGGATGGATGGATGGATGGATGGATGGATGGATGGATGAGTGAAAGGGTTGATGGATGGATGGGTGGATTGATAGATGGATGGATGAGTGGATGGGTTAGTGGGTGGATGGATGGATGGATGGATGAGTGGATGGTAGTGGGTAGAAGGATGGATGGATGCATGGCACCTTGGAACATTCAATAGGAAAGCTTACCTCTCATCACAAGGGTAAACTGAGGCCTGGCCACCAGAACTGTGTGTGGCACAGTGCCAATCATTGGAGGCCCTTCTGCTTGTCTCAGGACAACAATCACAGCTCAGTTTCTGGCAGGAGTCAGTCATCTAGTGCCCCTCCCTGCCCCAATAAAGTCAGGAAAGCCCTTCTCCTCATCACTCCCTCTGAGGAAGACACTGGGGCTGGTGTATTGGGGCTCCGTGTTCCCCTACCCATGGTTTTGTTGATTCTGGAACCCTCTGGGAGGCCTGGGAGAGGCGGGGCCCATGTCTGGGAGGGCTCTGAGGGTTTCCCACATGGGGTGCCTCCTTGAATACTGTCTCACTGCCCCATGCCTATGCGTGAAGGCCAACATCCTCATCCTGGCCTCCAAGACCTGTCTGTGAGCAGGACGACACCCCAGGGCCCACGCTCTCTTACCTCCGCACCCTGACTCACCCTGGGCTGCGCTTGAAACATCCGCCCTGGGCCCACCCCTAGGTCTGTCCTTGCTGAGTGCCACCTCCTCCAGGAGCACCTCCAGGAACACCTGCCAGGGTCCTCGCCCTGTACGACCCCAAGGCTCCTGCAGAGGCTGGTGGCCCATTGATTGCATTATGTCCAATGTCACACACACTCCCCACAAACTGGAAGCTCCTGGGGGGCAGAGGGGGGTCGGCATGCAGTGGGTGTGACTGCACCTCACGCCTGCCCATGTCTCTTTGGCACCCAGGGTGGGCGGCCTGGTCTTGCGCATCCACTCAGCACGGGCTACGAGGCTGGCACAGCTGCAGGTGGCCGCCGTCTCCCTGCAGCTGGGTAGGGATTCCCTTGGGAGGAGTGGCCCCAGCTCCCTCGAAGTCGGGGCGCCAGTCTCAGCAGCCCCCTCGGCCGGCACATCCCTGTCTCCGGTATTTTTAACTTCGCCGGGCTTTTAATAAACCCTCCATGTGTGCGGAGCAGTAAACAGTGAATCGAGAACTTGCCTAATGAAACACACTCTGGATGCAGAGAGAGGGCCCCGCTGCTGGTTCAGTCCCTTCCCTCCGGGGCCGCCGCAGGTGGGCTCTGCTCCGTACCTGCAGGACAGCAATGCGTTTGGCCCAGAAACCCCAGGCCACACCCCCTTACAGCCAGGGCCCATCTCAGCCCTCTGGGCTGTGCAGAGGGTCGGGTGGGTGGGTCTATTTCCCCACGCCCCCGTGGCAGCTGCTCATGCTCTTTCTCTGGGGTCTCTGTTGCATGTAGCTCAGCTCCTGACCCCCACCAGTCCCTGGCTCTGTCTTCTCTCTTTTGGTCCCACGAGACCCCTGGGCTCACCTGCTTTCTCTCCACTCCTTTGCTTGAGGGCACTCTGCAGCCAGTCACGGTTGTCATAGGCCCCCTGGGGGGACACTAGCAGGTTCTCTCTGTCTGTCTGTCCATCTCTGTCTGCTCCTGCGGCCCCCCTGGGGGGCCTGCCCACACAGGGAGGAGGCCCTCCTTCTCCTGCTCTCCCCTAATAGTTTTTTTCTGTAATTTATTGTTGAGAGAGAGAGAGAGAGAGATGAGAAAGAAGGAAAGATGAGAGAGAGGTGAGAGATGAGAGGGAGAGGGAGAGAGAGAGGTAAGAGAGATGAGAGAGAGGGGGGGAGAGAGAGAGAGAAAGAGAGAGAGAGAGAGAGAGAGAAAGAGAGAGAGAGAGAGAAACATCAATCGGTTGCTTCCCATATGCACCCAACTGGTGATTGAACCCACAACCTGAGTATGTGTTCTGACCAGGAATTGAACCCTCCCCCTTCCAGTGCACAGGACGATGCTCCAATGGGGCCACACCTGCCAGGCTCCCCTAATAATTTGAAGCCTCAGCCCAAACCCCCAGGCTTCCGCCTGATGGCAGAGGCCCCGCCCTCTCCTGCTTCCCAGCTGCCTGGGAGATGGACACTCGGACACTCGGCGGGCAGGGCCCTCCTTGGCTGCTGGGAGTGCCCCCTGAGAACTAGGGTCCTTCTCTCTGTGGGAATCTGTGGGGAGGACCCCTCAGGGAGCTGCCAGCTGTCCTCTGGAGGCAAACAGTAGGAGCTTGATAAATGTCAGAGAGGCCCCCAGAAAGAAGGGGGTGGCCAGGCCTCCTCGGGGGGGCGTGGGTTTTGTATAAAACCAGAGGAGGTGACCCCCCTCTATGCTGTATGTGATCTCAGGGCCGCCCCCCGGCTCCCCGGTGAACTGACGCCCACACCACACTTCGCGTCCAAAGTCAGTAGTTCGAAGCCCAGCACCCAGACCCCCCACCTCCGCCCGCTGCTGCCTTTAAGCAGGTGTCTTGAGCCCCATCAGATTTCAGGGTTCGCATCTGAAGAGAAGGCTAATGTCCCCTCTGAGCTCCGGCGAGGCCACGGGCTGGGCGTGGTCAGCACCACCCCTGCTAATTGTTGTTATTACATTAATAGGAGTGTGCCCGGTGACCGCCGGGGAAATGGAGCCTCTCTCAGGGGCGGGGAAGTCTCCCCACTGGCACCCCTTCTACGAAGCCAGGCCACCTGCTTGGGGGCAGCCGGGCGATGACTAGCCAGCGGGCCAGCCTGCGGGCACCCCGGATGGTCACGCCGCGCCGCTGGGCCTGGGATGGGGACACTGCCTCCCACCAAGCGCTGGGCCACGTTCCCAGCGCCCACATCTGCCTGCCTCCTCCCGGCCCCACTTGCTTGTCAAGACAGAAGCTGGCAGGGAGAGGTTTGCAAACAGGAATCGTGGCATTTATTCGTATGTTCCCTGGCCCCGACTTTGTGAAAACATCTGTGGGTGCCTCTTCCTCCAGAGAAGGAGGCAGCTGCTTTTTTCCTCTGAGTTGCCAGGAAAGAGGCGACACTGGGCGCTGGAAAGCGGGCCGTGGGATAAAGACAGCCACACTTCTCGGGTGTGTAGTGGCCGACGAGTTGGCAAGACGGAAGACCTTGACTGCAGAATGAGTGACAGTAGGGCCCAGGGAGGTGGCCCAGATGCTGCTTCCTTCCTTCCCATCGTCCCCGAGGCCCGGGGGGCAGGGGCCACAGGCTGGGGACCGGCTACCAAGAGCCCACAGCAGGGGTCCTCAAACTTTTTAAACAGGGGGCCAGTTCACTGTCCCTCAGACCGTTGGAGGGCCGGACTATAGTTTAAAAAAAAACTATGAACAAATTCCTATGCACACTGCACATATCTTATTTTGAAGTAAAAAAACAAAACGGCAAAAACACCCGCATGTGGCCCACGGGACATAGTTTGAGGACGCCTGGCCCACAGGCTGGCAGGGAGCAGGCCTGTGCAGACACATGGATGTTCTGGGCCAGAGCAGTGCTGGCCCCTTACACACACACCCCAGACTCAGTTTCCCGTCTGTGCCTGAGGTGGTTATGACAAAACCCCAAGACTGCCTGGACCCTGGACCCTGGATCCTGGAGCCAATTCCCCTCCTGCAACCCAGTTCTAGCACCTTGGTCACGCCCCCTCCCTCCACACGGGGGTGGGGGTGGGGGTGGGGGGCCGAGGCAAACCAGGCTGGCCACGAAGGCCTCCCCCCTCTTCCGGTCCCTCCCAGGCCAGACTTCCTGTCCTGACACCACAGCCATGCTGACTGCTGTCCACCCCCTGCTTCCCACATGCCCACCAGATCCCACCTCCAGGCCTCCGTTTTTGGAGGATTTTTAAAGACATTTAAAATATATATATATATTTGTTGATTTCAGAGAGGAAAGGAGAGGGAGAGATAGAAACGTTGATGAGAGAGAAACACCGATTGGCTGCCTTCTCCTGCACCCCGCATGGGGGGCATTGAGCCTGCAGTGCAGGCATGTGCCCTAACCGGGAATCGAACCCCGAGACCTCCTGGTACACGGCACTACGCTCAACCAGCTAAGCCGCGCAGCCGGCAGGCCTCCGATTTGGCCATTCCCTCCACCTGTGGCCCCTTCTCAGCCCTGTCACTTGTCGAAACAGAAGCGTATTGTGCAGCAGGAGCCCCAGACACCAGGCTGGCCCTCCTGCCCGGGCGTGGAGGAAGGCCGGCCCGGCCCGGTCTGTTCCCTGGCGAGGCCGCATGCACGCCTGGCATGCAAGCACAGCACCAAATATGGGCCGTCCCCGGGGCACACCGGACCCCAGCACAGCTTCCGGCTGGGTGCGTCCTTCTTCAGCGTGGCCCCAGGGAGAGGGCGGGAGGGCTGTGCTGTAGAGATGAGCACAGACTGACTGAATGTGCGGCTGCGGGGCCTGGCCAAGCTGCTGCCTCCTCTCCCAGCCTCAGCGCCCTGACCTGCAAGACAGAAACAGGATCAGGAGCAACCTCCTGGGTCACTGCGCCCACAGGAAGTGCCCAGCGGGAGCTGGCGGCCAGGGTGCCTGGAGGGGGGGTGGACGAGGGGGCAGGTCTTTCCCAAAGCCCCCCCCCCCGCCGGGGGCACCGCCCTGGGCCCACCTGAGGGTCCTCTGCCAAGGCTAAGGTGCAGGAGTGCCAAGGAGTCCCAGGCAGGGCCTGAGAGCCTTGGGAAGGCTACCCAGTGGACATGACCTTGGGGATGGGCCTTGGAGGTTACAAATGAGTTTGCCAAATGCAGGGGAGGGGGAGGCTTTCCCAGCAGCAGAACAATCTTGAGCCAGGAAGGCCAGGGTGCCAACGTGCCCGGCTATTTTGGGAGCCTTGTCAGAGACCCACAGAGCGAGGGGAGCAGCTGTTTCAGAGGCTGAAGGTCAGAGGGGTGCCCAGCTGGGGTCCCGAATGCCAGGCCCTGGGCAGTGTGGACGGGCCCCTCAGACAGCCTCTGAGAAGGGGAAGGCCAAGGTCAGAGCTTTAAAAAGCTCCAGAGATGGGCCTGCAGCCATGGAGGAGGACAGGGTGTGGGGACAGCGGTGAGGAGGGTGGAAATGGGGCTGGGGCCTCAGGGCCAGGGGGCCTGGGCTTGGAGGAGGGCTGGAGGCAGAGGCCCAGAGATGGAAGGTGCAGAGCTGTCCTGCCCCTAGCCCCCCACTTGCTCTCCCTTGCAGGGTGGGGCCCCTACACTAGGCAATGGCTCCGCTGCCCTGCTTCCCAGCTAAGAAAGGGGGAAGACAGGGCTGGAGAAGGTCTGCATTTGGCTGACATCCAGGCATGGCGAGGGGCTGATCCAGGACGTGGTGAGGACCCAGAAGTTTCCAGAAGGCTTGACTCTCCTCCCTGCCCATCTAGCTGGTCACCGCGCCAACCTCTCGCATCCCCCTTAAGGTTAGGACAAGGGCCCTGCCCCGCCACCTCCCCGCTGGCGGCGAGCCCGCTGCGCCCCCTGCCGGCCTGGCGCGGAGGAGGCGGGGCCAGGGCCAGGGCACTGTTCCCCGGGACAGGCCCCTGCCTTTCTCCTGGCGCGTGGGTATGTCTAAAAAGAATGGTACACGGTACGTGTGGCAAAGAGATAAGAGGGGAAGCGTTATTAATGAAAACAGGTGAGGGGAAGATATTCATGATCGTTTTCAGCCTAATGAACCCTGGTGAAGGCTCTCTCCAGGGTGATAAATCCCTCCACCCGTGTCCGCCCAGCCATGGAGCCACCAGCGTGTCATAACTCATGTCACAGGGATCGCGCGGCTCACCCCGAGTTTCCTCAGTGCAGCCCGCCGGGGAGGACGGAGCGAGGCTGATAACAAATTTTGGAAACACAGAATTTCATGCCTCATTGCACCAGCATTAAGACAACAATGCGCTGGGCTATTTCCTGCTGATTGCCCATCCCTACCAGCCTCGGTGGGGACAACGGAGGCCAGAGGGGAGCCTGCAAGCCCCGTGGCCACCCGCCGTGGGATTGGAGGGTACGTGAGGCCCAGGACTTGTCGGGCCTGGCCAGTGGCGACCCCGGGGTCGAGGGGGACACGGTGACATCTGTGTCACTGATCCTGTGAGCCCGAGGGCCCCGTGGAGCTGTTCTCCCCATGCCAGGCCCCCATGGCAGCCACCGCGGCCAGTTACTGCTCTTGCTGCCCGTTCCCAGCAGCTCAGCCAGGTGGCTAGATGCGCTCACCCCTCCTGGGAGCCCGCACAGACAGCTGCGTGAGACAGAATCCAGACGGCCGGGCCTGCTCCATAAAACTTCCCATCAGGCCGCTGCAAAGTCCAGCCAAACGGCTCCCCTGGCGTCACGAGGCCCGAGGTCTGGCCACCCTGGCTGGAGGGGCACAGGAGAGGCGCCCAGGCCGGTCCTGATGCACCCAGATGTCTGGGGAGGCAGAGGTGGAGGAGGAGAGAGAAGCCCACTGCCTGGTCCCCCCCATGCTGGCCTGGCATCTGCCCTGCCCTCCCCCGAAGTATGCAGGATTTCCCCACCTCTATCCAGCTCCCCGCTGCCCCGGATTTTTTACTTTCTTTGCACAAAAGTGAGCATATTTCCAGCATATTTCTGTTCCCAAACATGCAAGGACTTGGGGTACACAAGGGTCATTTTATGCCCCCTGCGGCCACCTTGACTAGAATGAGGAGAGAGACTGTTCCAGCCGTCCCAGCCCTGTGGCTCTCAGGC
The DNA here is from genome assembly GCA_025583905.1 of Ia io. Classification (NCBI taxonomy): domain Eukaryota; kingdom Metazoa; phylum Chordata; class Mammalia; order Chiroptera; family Vespertilionidae; genus Ia; species Ia io. Next base: position 5,004,956 of record JAJQQW010000008.1, read on the forward strand.
CCTCAGCGGCCGCCAGCAGGAGGGACAGACATTCCAGGAAGGAGCAGCTGGGAGGGGTAAGAGGCCGGGCAGGACCTCCTCCCAGCCTAGGGCAGGTGGAGCCACCCAGAGGCCTGGGCCAGTAACTGACGCCCGCTCTCACCTGGGAGGCTCCGGACCAGGTGACCAGGTGAGGGCAGAGAAGGGGGGATGAGCCTGGGCCCTGTCAGGGGCACTCTGCGGGTCCTCAGGCTGCTCAGTGTATGCAGTCCCCTCCACTCCCGCCGCTTGCCCCTCTGGACCAAAGCTCCCTGAGGGCTGGGAGGGTGAACCCAGACACCCCCTGACTCCCTGTTGTACCTGCAACAAGACGAACCTTCGAGCAGGGGGATGGAGGGGTCCTGCAAGGACACTCATCTTGTATTGGGCTTTGAAGCCGGACTCGGAGGTGCTAAACGAAAGTAACTTGGAATCGTTTTTCTTTCCAAAAGTAACACACGCTGTTTAAAAACAATGTTAGAAAAGGCTGAACGTTAAGAGCAGAAATAATCATGGTTCGTCTACACAGAAAACACGGACAAGATGCATTTCCTTCCAGTCTTTCTTCTGTGCATTGTTTCCTGGTTTTTTCTGGAAGCCAGAGTCCTGACTTCATCTGCAATCTTGGTTCCCATCCGCTCCCATACAGAAACATTTCCGTCTGTTTGTATACGTTCGACACACCAGAGCAGCCACAGCTACTCAATATCGCTCATTAAGTGGTTTGCACTGCAGTTGGAAGGTGGATTTTATTCAGAACATTTAGGATTGGCAATAGCGCTGCTCTCGGGAGCAGCAGTGCTGCAGGTGTCATTGTGTCTAATGGTGTTCTCCTATTTCAGATGAATTGCTTTCAATCGTTTTCAAAAGTAGGATCTCTGTCTCTAAGATGACAGACTCCTTTAAAGGAAAAAATAAGGCGTTTGGGGCCTGGTACAAGTAACACACATTCATTTTAGAAAACGTAGGAGATAGAGGCACGTACAAAGAGAAAAACACAGGTCACCAGTAACCTGGTGATTGTGTGTCTGCGACTCAGAGGGGAGTGTGTGTGCGCACGCGCGGACACAGTTAGGACAAGAGAAGATGAGCTCCAGCTTGCCCGGCTGGCACTTCACAGACGATGTGTCCCTGGCTTTAGGGAAGGCTGGGGCTCTGGGCACCCAGGTCCCCGCGGGGACCCTGCACTCCCTCTCTTCAGGCCTCTCATCCAGCCTGCTGGTGCCTCTTGGTTTGGGGTGGCGGCTGGAGAGGGACCAACACCAGCCAGGAAAGCCAAGATCGACTGGGGAACTCAGCTCGGCCACCTCGGTGTCTCCACCGCCCTCTCGTCCCCTTCACAAGGCCCACGGGAGCACCCACCTCCCTGCCCTCCCCGCCCAGGGCTGGCAGCATCCTGACCACTCTCCTCTCACAGCCCACATCCAAGCCATCAGCAAGGCCTGTGGGTTTTATTTTCAAAATGCGTCCAGAACCAATCGCGTTTCCCTTCTCTGTGCCACCACCTGTCTGGCCTGCATCATGGTGACAAGCTCCCAGCTGCTCTTCCAGCTTCTCGCCTGCAGGGCAAGGCTGTGAGCGCCAGACAGCCCCGTGCCTCATGACCAGGCCGTTAACCAGGGCCCTGTGCCTCGTGACCAGGCCGTTAACCAGGGCCCGTAGGATCTGGCTCTTTCCCACCTGCCACCTGACGGCCCTTCTGTCACCCCTCCCTCCCCTCCAGCCACAGCAGGCCCCTTGCGTTGCTCAGGCCGCGCCCTCTATGGAGCATCCTTTGCCCAGCTCCCCACACAGCTCACACCTTCACCTCCTTATGGTTGCAAATCCACCTTCTCTGTGACCCATCCCCTTCCCTCCTTGGTTTGTCCCCAAGTACTTCTAGCCGATCAAACGATCGACTTTGTTAGCACTTTGCTGCCAACCAGCCTCTTAGCTCATTAGATGCCCACAAGCATCCCCTCAGCGGGCAGGGCAGGGTTGGCTCCCGCTGCCCAGGAAGGAGACAGGGACCTAATATGGCTGGGTGCCCACAGGTGCACATCCATAGCTCTGGCAACAGAGGAAAGAGATCCCCACCCTATTCTCCTATGGCTTCTGTCACAGAACCCAGGATTCTAGAAGGCCAGCGTAGCCACACCCCAGTCAGCTCTGCAAATAGTATTTCGAAGCTTCCTCCTCCCCTCTCCCCCGAGTAAGTGCCAAGGAAGGTGTGGGCCCCTGAGCACCAGGGACTTTCAGAAAGCTGGCAGACACCTCGGGTGCCCTGGGGTCCCGTTTTGGCCCCTTTGAACAGACTCAACTTCGTGTGTGGGTCCTCACTGTGGTGCGGAAAGCCCTGCCTCAGGCATTGGCTCGGACCGGACCCCTGACATCCCTCCACACCAGCCACTTCCGTCCACGCTCATCTCCAGTCCACCTCGGGGTTTTGAGTTCCTCAGCCGAGGTCACTGCTCATTCGGATCAAGACTGACTGAGACTGAAGTGGGCACCACCTGCCCTCCAGCTCGCACACACCTGGGCTCCAGGTAGGGCATGTGCTTGGCAACCCTGCCCCCTTTGTCCCTTGGAACTGCACCCCCCACTGCAGGGGGCACCCCATGGGTCAAGTGCCACCATGTTGGCAGCGGCTGTCTGCTGGAATTCGTGTCCACCCCCCACCCCCCACCCCTTCCCTGGGGGCATCTGGCTCTGGGAAATTGTCGGATCCTTCTCTTGGGGACGTGTGCAGACTCCTTCCCCGCCGTCAATCCAACACCAGACATGCCCTTGATGGTGGCGGCTCCCCAGGGCCACGTGCAGGGTCACTTACCACGCACACGCTCACGTCATAACAGGCAGCGTGCTGCGGGCGGTACCTGCATGGGTGCCTTCATCTCACAACTGCCCTCCCGTGCACGTGTCCAATGACGGAAGGCTCAGAGTCACGGGCCTTGCCCCAGGGCACACCGCTAGCCTGCCGGGGAGCCAGGACGGAAGCCGCAGCTACCAGGAGAGTTCATCTGGCCTTGGCCCCTTCCTTGAAAGTCACCATGCCCCAGAGGCCTGGTCTCCTGGGTTCTCAGGGGCAGCCGCTCTCCCCTCCCCACCCTCACAGCCTGCTCCTCCACCCCGGCCTGCCCACGGAGAGAAATCAACCCAGAAATAGGCAGACGGGATGCGAGCCTGGGCACAGAGTCGGTGGGACAGGGGTCGGCCAGGCGGGGAGAACCGGTGTGAGTTCAAGTCCCCTGCTGGCTGGGCCTTGCGCCCTGGGCCCAACCCCTCCTCTGTCCCCGCGAGCACACTGTCCTCCTCGCCCGGGTTTCAGAGAGAGCTTCGTGGACTGCAGGGCCCACCCCGCGGTGACTCACGATCGTCAGAGACCAGATCCCTAAAGCTGGGACCACGAACGTCCCGTCATGGCCAACATGGGCCCCAGGACAGACAGACGGCCTTTATCCAGCCTCCCAGACACCTGGTCCTGCCTGACCACCACCAGGAGATGGACGGCGCCCACACAGCGGGGCCCCTTGTTCGGGGCCCTGGCGGCCTCGGCCGTGTTGATCTTGGAGGGCTGGCAGGCGCTCACGGGTTCCAGCCGAGGTGTTCCTCAGCTGCCTTATGGAAATTATTTTATGGTCCGTGTAGGTGTTGGGCAACTCCCATCCTGCAAACATTTCCAGGCTAAAAATACTGCGGCCAAGCTCCGCAGAGGACTTGGGGCCCAGTGTAATGGTACAAGTCTCAAGCCACAGACTCAGGCATTTTTCTATAGCTCCGCTCTGCCGAGGACCCGCCCGGGGGTGGCAAAGCCGGCCCTCCTTCAGTGTTCCTCCCCACAACCCATCTGCGGGGCTGGGAGCCTCAGGGGGCAGACAGAGCAGGCAGCTATTGGGGGGCCATATCTCAAAGACCCACAGCATCCATACCCCACCCAGCTGCCCCCAGCTCTCCATCCACTTCTGCAAATGAGCCTCAAAAGCCTATTTTGAAATTCAAAAGTCAAGAATTAGTCTCTAAACAGCACAATGGGTCCTGTTGGAAAAGTTAGCAGAGTTACCATGTGATCCAGCCATTCCACTTCTGGGTATGGACCCAAAAGAACTGAAAGCAGGTGGCACATCTACACAGTGGAATTCTACGCTGCAGTAACAAAGAAGGAGCTCTTACCATTTGCAGCAGCATGGATGGAGCTGGAGAGCATGATGCTAAGTGAAATAAGCCAGTCGGAGAAAGAGAAACACCACATGATCGCACTCATTTGTGGAATATCATGAACCACATAAACTGGTGAACAAAGTTAGAGCCAGAGACATAGAAGCATCGAACAGGCTGTCCAACCTATGAGGGAAGGCGGGGGGTGAGGGGGGTAACAGATCAACCAAAGGACTTGGATGCATACATCTGAGCAAAATCAATGGGCATAGACTGTAGGGGGGTGAAGGCTTGTGCTTGGGGGAGGGGTTGGGGAGGTGAGAGGTCAGTGGGGGGAAAAAGGAGACTCATGTAATACTTTAAACAATAAAGAATTAAAAAAGAAACAAGAACTGAAAGCAGGGACTGAATAAATATCTGTGCCCTCGAGCTCATAGCAGCTTAGTTCACAGAAGACAAAAGGTGGAAGCCCCCACATGTCCACCGATGGATGACTGGCGGATGGATCAAGTGTGGTCTGTTCACACGATGGAGTATTCTTCAGCCTTGAAAAGGGAGGAGATCGCTTCTCGGCCTTTTGGCTAAGGTCAAGTGTAAAAAGGAAGGAGATGCTGACGTTTGCTACAACATGGATGGACCCAAGGGGTTGCGTGAAATAAGCCAGTCCCAAAAGGACACATGATTCTACTTCCACACGGGACCTGACGTGGTCCTGAGGGCATTGTGGCTCCGTGGGTGCCGGCTGCTGTTGGGAAGGGGACAGGATTCTGGAAGGGGCAGCAGTGGGGATGGCGCACCAGTACAGATGTGCCCGATGCCCTGAGCAGTACACATGGAAACGGTGAAGTTGGTACATTTTATGTCATGTGTACTTTACTAGAATTTTTAAATCACTAAAAATGTTTATTTTCTTTCCTTCCTCTTTCCTGTTGTATCTTCTAGGGCCTGAGCTGCGAACGCAGAGGCTGTGGGACAGTGGTCCCCAACCCAGGTGATGTTGTGCCCTCCAGGGGACACTTGGCAGCACCTGGAAATGTCCTGGTTGTCATCACTGGGGGTGGGGAGGGATGCCACTGTCACCAGTGGGCGGAGGCCAGGGTTGCTGCTCGGCGCCGCACACACAGCGCAGCCCCCACCACGAAGCGCGATCTGGCCCCAAATGTCAACAGAACCGAGGCTGAGAAACAGCCTGCTCTGGGGAGGGACCACGCAGAGCTCAAAACAAAACATCAGTGCCACAAAAACATCCAGATTATTTCCTCTTCTGTGTCCTGCTGAAGAAACAAAATATTTTCTGAGGAAAAACATTCTGTTCTCATTCCTGCACTGGCTCAGCAGCCCGGCCTGGGGAGGGGGCATGCATGTTCTCGCTGGGCTCTGCTGGCCCGTACCCAGCGGGATGGAAGCTCCATGGGCCAGTACCTGTCTGTCTGGGTTCATCCTGCGGCCCCGTCCCAAAACACACCCAGGTAACGAACACTCCGAACCCCATGATCCATGGAGACCCCCTGATCCATGGAGGGGAGCCAAGGAGGGACACCACATCCAGGTTCAGGGAGCACAGCTGCTCCCCCCCCCCCCCCCCAAACAGTCCAAAGGCCATCACCAGCATGGATGAGAGAAATGGGACTTAGCAATCACTGCAGAGTACCCCCAGTCCTTCTCACCGTCTATACCAGTGTAAGGCTTGGTTTCTTACAACCACAACTTGTGTGAAGCAATTTGTGAGAACTCTGTGGACCCACTTAACTGAGAGGTCTGGGGACAGATGTGAGGGTGTCAGCCATGGCTGGATCCAGGCGCTCTCTCCATCTGACCACCATTCCTTTCTGCTCAACCCTGCTCTCCCTTGGGCCCTGGCTGGCCTTGCTTCTTGAAGCACAGAGCCACCTCTAGAACGTCCTGGAACACAGACAGGGCAGCCCCCTCCCAACTAATATTGTCACCAGAGCTCACGACCCCCCAGGGCATGACAGCTCAGCTCTCTCCTGGAGCGCATAGCAATCCCAACCTGGACTCTGTCGGGCCTCCGGGGCACATCCTCATCGCTATGGGATCCCATGAGTGGCAGGGAGAGCTTCCCAAGAGAAAAGATGCTGGCAAACAAAACCAGACCATCCTTACTACCGTAGGGCCAGACTGGCTGGCTCAGCAGAAAGGGGTCCAGCATGAGGATCTTTTGGTCCCAAATAGTGCTGTGGCTGTAAACCATTGTCCGGCTCCAGGCCACGCCCTCTTGTATCTCACATGGCTGGGACCCTCTTCCTTCTGGATGCTAGGATGCTTAGCACCCACCCCCTGGTCTGCGCTGGCCTCGGGGTGCTGCTCGTGCTGCTCCCTCAGTCTGCTGTCTCCCCGCAGCCCAGCCTCCTCCTAAGGTAACGTGCGGGGCGGGCATCCCTTCCTCAGCCACTTTAAGGCCGTTCTGTAGCAGAGTGAGGAAAAGAATGAAGCAAGGCCATCAACAGTGACACTGGTGTGACAGCTGGGTTTTCCCCCAATTCATAGGGCATTAGCACCGACGAAAGCCTGAACGCTCCCAACAGCCACGAAGGGGTTCTTGCAGGCACCTGGGCTCAGGGCATTCATCAAAGGACCTTCTTCAGGGTCGAGGATGGGCCTGAAGGACAAGCGTAGCTCCAGGCAGTGCTCAGACCCATAAGCCATAAGCCACAAAGGCCACTTTGGGATCTGAGCAAATAAGGAATGAATAAACGTGGCCTCAGTTTCCCACTTCAAGTCGGTGCAGAGTCTGACCACTGGTCAGAGGCCCCCACTCGGGGCTTTTCCTGGCTCAAATCCGGGTCCTTCCACTCCAGCCCTGGAACCTTAGGCAAGTGCGCCCATTTCCCGTGGCTGCTGTCACAACGCAGCACAACATGGCGGCTGACACAACAAACATGTATTCTTTCACAGTCTGGAGGCCAGAAGTCCCAAGTCAAGGTGTCGGCAGAGCCTGGCTCCCTCCAAAGGCTTAGGACAGGCTCCTTCCTGGCTTCTTCCAGCTCCTGTGGCCCCAGGCATCCTTGGCTTGTGGCCACGTCACTCCCATCTCTACCTCCTTTCACATGACCTCCTCCTCTCTGAGCCACTGTAAGGACACTTGTGAGAGACCACATGTACAAAGGGACGATGGCCAGAGCACGCATGAAAACAAAACTCCGACCCACGGCCTGACACCTGCCCAGGAGACCAGCCCTTTACCTACAATAACCAGCCTGGGACGCTGTGCTGGAGTCGGACTTGCCTACAGGCGGCCAGAAGGCTGCCCTGGGGACAAGGCAGGAAGCGGACAAGGACTTGGTTAATGACTCACAGTGGCCTTAATTTTTGTCCCTACTTCTAACTTGGGACCAAGCGGAGAAAGGACAGTATGTCCCCCAGTGAACCACACAGGATGCCCGCCTCCCGTGAGCTGCCTCCTCTTCCCCAGGCCCAGGCTCCGCCAGGCCATCCCCTCTCATCTCCCCTTTTTCCTCCCCGAAGCCCTCCATCTGCCTCCTCTGAGGCTCTGCCAGTGGAGGAGGCCGACGCCCTGCTGGGCCAGCTTGGAGCGCCTAGCCTTGGCTTTCTCATACGGTGGGTTTCCGTTTATTTCCACGCTGGCCCTCGGATTTGGGGCCCACTGGTGATCTCATCTCAAGACACTTTTCCCAGATACGGTCACACTCCCAGGCTCTGGGGGGTTAGGACACGGACACGTCTTTTGGGGCGCCACCGTGCAACCCAGGACGGCAGGTGACTCCGCCGTTCTCTCCTCCGCTCCCTTGGCTGTACGTGGGAGATGATAACAGGACCCGCCCCACTCGCTGCCATGACAGTGACTGTCTCCATGGAAAGCCTGAGAATGGGACCTGGCGGGGGACAGAGCGCTCCACATGAGCCGTCATTATCCACAAAGTGGGGACAGGCGCCTCCAGCAGGGAAGATAACAAAAAACAAATTAGGAGGCATGAGGTTTCTTTTGAGTGGTGGCAACGCTCTAAAATTAGATTGTGAGGATGGCTGTACAACTTTACAAATTTGCTAAACACGATTGAATTAGACACTTAAAATGGGCGATCGTTATGATATATCAATTCTGTCTCAATAAAGCTGTTAAAAATCAAAGTGGGCCGCCCTGGGCCGGAAAACCCTGTCTGCAGGATCCCAGGTCCCTCTGAACTTCCAGAGCCCGGGGGAAGAGGCAGCGTCAGAGGCAGCTGGGGAGGGAGGGAGGCTGTAAAATGTTGCCTTCCTAAGCAGCTGACTCACAAACCCAGCAAAGCCGGTGCCATCTTACTTCTCCGCGTTACCCAAGCATGTGCTCTGAGGAAGGCGGAGGAATGGCTAGCTGAGCGCTTCTGTGGGACGGGGGGCGGCGGGGGGGGATTGGCAATAGGTGTTTGAGGGTGAAGGTGCTCTAGCTCACACTGAGAGCCAGTCACCTTGTCACACCCTGAGGCCTGCACAGCTCATGTTGCTTCTGAGAAAGAAGCTGTCATTTGGGATCCAGTGTCTTTCGGTCTTGGGGTTCTCCCCAAAACCACTGGCTCCCACCGTCTCCTCCATTCCTGCAAGCTGCCCTCAACCCAGCTCGGCCCCCGAGCAGCTGTGCAGCCTGGGGAAGCTGCATAATCTGTGCCTCATTTTCCCCAAATAGGAAATGGGGGTAATCGTTAACAGACATCTGTCTGGAGCCCAAAGAGCTCCTTTTCCTGTTTCCTGCCCCCCCCCACCTTCCACCTCTGCAGGCCTCCACCTGCTCAGAGGAGGGGGACGCTCTGCCCATCAGGAAGGAGCGGAAGTGCCTCTGTCTCTACCCCTGACTGTCTCCTGGACTCACACAGTCCTCCCTGGGTGAGGGGCAGGCCTTTGCCCCGGATGACGACACACATACATGACACAGGAACACAAAACCAGATTTGGAGACCCTACAGACATCCCTGGTTTATCTTTTAAAGTGATCCAGGTCTTCAGTGGTGTTCCCACAGGGAACAGGATCATGGTTGCAAACAGGGAATGGAGAGAGCACGTTTGAAAGCAGGAAAATTAGCACGCACGTGGTGAGGACTTTGAGTCTCATGTGGCCCTGACCCCTTCTCCTCAGTGATTCCATACCTCTCCTGTCCCATGCAGGTAGGGCAAGACACTGAACCTCTTGGGAACTTGGTTTGCTCATCTGTGAAATGGGGGTGAAAAGAAATGGGCCCCAAATAATACATGTTTACATAGGCTCCCTATGCAGACATGTATCACTTCACAACAGCCAAAAGGTGGAAACAACCTAACTGTCCATCAACAGATAAATGGATAAACAAATGTGGTCTATCTATGCAATGGAGTATTACTCAGCCATAAAAAGGAACAAAGTTCTGATACATGCCACCACATGGATGGAGCTTGAAAACATGCTGTTTCAAACAGTCCGCCAAGGGCTCATCACAGACAGCACCTGACATTGACCTGCACCAGAGTCTCTCCCAAGAGGCCCAGAACCAACACACCCAGTGGCCAGTTTCAACAGCATTAGAGCAGGATCCAATAAGCTTCACAAGTGGCATAACCAAAGGAAGATATCAAACCCTGCTGAGACAAATCCCACTTCGTGTAGTCAGCAGCTCACAAGCCCTGGTAAGGGTTGAGCCTCACAGTCAGCAAATGTCAGATCCCATGTGTGAATAAGCCAATAGCAATCAAGACTCAATTACAACAGAAGGGACCACATAATCCACATAAGGGACATTCTTAGAGCACCCAGCTCAGGAGATCAAGGAGACTGCACTATTGGACCCCACAGGACACCTACTACATAAGGCCACCCCATGAAGACTTGGAATCATAGCAAATCTATCTATTACATAGAAACAAACACAAAGAAGCAGCCAAAATGGAAAGACAATGAAACAGGCCCCAAATGAAACAAATAAATAAACAAAACAAAACAGGAGAATTATCTTTAAAAAGAGCTAAATGAAATGGGGGCAAACAATTTATCAGATATAGAGTTCAAAGTATTGGTTATAAGGATGCTCAACAGCATGAAAAAGGACATAAAAAAACAGCAACAGTCAGAAATGAAGACTACATTATCTGAAATGAAGAATACACTGGAAGGAATAAACAGTAGGTTGGATGAAGTAGAGGACAAATCAGCAATTTGGAAGACAAGGTAGAAAAAACACCCAATCAGAGCAGCAAAAAAAAAACCCCAAAAAGGATAGTTTAAGGGTCCTTTGGGACAAAATGAAGTGTAACAGCATCCACATTATAGAGGTACCAGAAGGAGGAGAGAGAGAGAGAGAGAGAGAGAGAGAGAGAGAGAGAGAGCAAGGGATCAATAGCCTATTTGAAGAAATAATGACCAAAATTTCCCAAACCTGGTGAAAGAAAATGACACACCAGTCCAGGAAGCACAGAGAGTCCCAAACAAGATGAACCCAAAGAGACCCACACCAAGTCACATCATGATGAAAATGGCAAAGGTTAAAGATAAAGAGAAAAATCTTAAAAGTTGCAAGAGAAAGATAGTTAGTTACCTACAAAGGGAGCTCCCATAGACTGTCAGCTGATTTCTCAATAGAAACATTTCAGGCCATAAGGAATTGGCATGAAATACTCAAAGTGATGAAAAACAAGCACCTACAACCAAGACCACTTTACCCAGCAAGGCTGTTACTTAAAATTGAAGGAGCTTCCCAGGCAAGAAAAAGCTAAGGGAGTTTGTTACCACCAAACCAGTATTATAAGAAATGTTAAAGAGCCTGGAAGAAGAAGGAGAAGAAGAATAAGATGAAGAATAAGAATAAGAATAAGAATGAGAAGGAGAAGGAGAAGGAGAAGGAGAAGGAGAAGGAGAAGGAGAAGGAGAAGGAGAAGGAGAAGAAAGAGGAAGGAGGAGGAGGAGGAGGAGGAGGAGGAGGACAAAAAGGAGGAGGAGGAAGGGGAGGAGGAGGAGGAGAGGAACATAGTAAAGCGAATAAAATGGCAATAAATATGTCCTACCAAAAATCACTTTAAATCTAAATGGCTTAATTGCTCCAACCAAAAGATATAGGGTAGCTGAATGGATAAGGAAACAAGACCCATTTATATGCTGCCTACAAGAGACCCACATCAGAAAAAAAGATACATATAGACTAAAAGTGAAGGGATGGGAAAATGGAAAGAAAAAAAAAGCTGGGGTAGCAATACTTATATCTGACAAAATAATAGACTTTAAAACAAAGGCTATAGTAAGAGATAAAAGGACACTACATAATGATAAAGGGAGCAATTTAACAAAAGGATCTAACCCTTGTAAACATTTATGCACCAAATATAGGAGCACCTAAATATGCAAGCAAATCTTGATGGGCATACAGGGAGAGATTGACAGTAATACAGTAATAGAAGGGGATTTTAACACCCCACTGACATCAGTGGATAGTCCAGACAGAAAATCCACAAGGTGGCCTTAAATGACACATTAGATCAGATGGATTTAATTTACGTCTTCAGAGCATTTCACCCCAAAACAGCAGAATATACCTTCTTTTTAAGTACACTTGGAACATTTTCTAGGATTGACCACCTGTTAGAATACAAACAAGTCTCAATAAATTTCAGAATATTGAAATCATATCAAGCATCTTCTCTGACCATCCTATCTAATAAAAGAGTAATATGCAAATTAACCATCACTCCGCTACACCCACCAACCAAGCCCACCAGCCAATCAGAGTGAGTATGCAAATTAACCCCAACCAAGATGGCTGTGGCCACAGAGAGCAGGAGGGAGGCTTGGGTTTCCCTGGCAATGGAGGAAGCCAAGCTTTCCACACACCCTGGCGGGCCCAGGCCTCCACGCAAGGGTACAAAGTTTCAATTATAGAAGGTAAATAATTTCCAACAGAAATGGCGGCAGCCACGGAGCTGGAAGAGCAGGAGGCTAGTGTTGCCCCAGGCGATGGAGGAAGCCAAGTTTCTGCAGCCCTGGCCAGCCCAGGCCTCCACTCCAGGCTACAAAGTTTCAATTATAGAAGATACATAAATTCCAACAGAAATGGCTGCTGCCATGGAGCAAGCAGGAGGCTTGGCTCCTCTCCAGGCTACAAAGTTTCAATTGTAGAAGGTAAATAAATTCCAGATACCAGGGCCTCCGCTTGGGTTGCCGGGGGGCGTGGCTGGCCTGCAAACCACCATAGGCCCCTCGCCCAGGCCGCCCCACGCCCCAAGGGAACCCCCACCCTGATCTGGGACACCCTTCAGGGCAAACCAGCTGGCCCCCTCCCATGCACCAGGCCTCTATCCTATCTAATAAAAGAGTAATATGCAGATTAACCATCACTCCAACACACAAGTTGGCTGCCCCCATGTGGTCAAAGATCCTGCCCCCATGTGGACACAAGAGGGCCGCCACAAGATGGCCACCAGGGGAGGGCAGTTGGGAGGGACCAGGCCTGCAAGGGAGGGCAGTTGTGGGTGATCAGGCAAGCAGGGGAGGGCAGTTGGGAGGCACCAGGCCTGCAAGGGAGGGCAGTTGTGGGCGATCAGGCAAGCAGGGGAGGGCAGTTGGGAGGCACCAGGCCTGCAAGAAAGGGCAGTTGAGAGGGACCAGGCCTGCAAGGGAGGGCAGTTGGGGGCGATCAACCCTGCAGGGGATGGCAGTTAGGGGTGACCAGGCCGGCAGAGGAGGGAAGTTGGGGGCAAACAGGCTGGCAGGGGAACAGTTAGACATCAATCAGGCTGGCATGGGAGTGGTTAGGGGGTGGTCAGGCTGGCAGGCAGAAGCAGTTAGGGGCAATCAGGAAGGCAGGTGAGCAGTTGGGAGCCAGCAGTCCTGGATTGTGAGAGGGATGTCCGACTGCCCGTTTAGGCCCAATCCTACCTGGATTGGGCCTAAACAGGCAGTCGGACATTCCTCGATGGGTCCCAGATTGGAGAGGGTGCAGGCTGGGTTGAGGGACACCACCCCCCCACCCCCACCCCCGTGCACGAATTTCGTGCACCAGGGCTCTAGTAATGGTATGAAACTAGAAATCAATCATAACAAAAACAAAACAAAACAAAACTGAAAAACACACAAAGACATGGAGGCTAAGTAACATTTTACTAAACAATGAATGGGTTAACAATGAGATCAATACCCTGAAACAAATGAAAATGAGAACAATCCAAAATCTATGGGACACAGTAAAGGCAGTCCTAAGAGGGAATTTTATACACACACACACACACACACACACACACACACACACACACACACACACACTAGAGGCCTGATGCATGAAATTCGTGCAAGAGTAGGCCTTCCTTCCCCCAGCTGCTGGCACTGGCTTCCCTCTGGCACCTGGGACCCGGGCCTCCCTCCAGCTGCCGGCAGGCACCCGGGACCAGGGCTTCCCTCAAAGCCTGGCTTCATCTAGAAGGTCGACCGGAAGGATGTCCAGTCTAATTAGCATATTATGCTTTTATTAGTATAGATATATATAAAATATATATTTTATTGATTTCAGAGAGGGAGAGAGAGATAGAAACATCAATAATGAGAGAGCATCATTGATTGGCTGCCTCCTGCATGCCTCCTACTGGGGATCAAGCCCACAACCTGGGCATGTGCTCTGACCAGGAATCGAACCCAGGACCCTTCAGTCCACAGGCCAACTCTCTATCCACTAAGCAAAACTGTCTAGGGCCTAAGAGGGAAATTCATAGCATTACAGGCCTTCCTCAAGAAACAAGAAAAATCTCAAATAAATACTCTAACTTTCCACTTAAAGGAACTGGCAAAACAACAATAAACAAAGCCCAAAGTGAGTAGAAGGAAGGAAATAATAAAGATAAGAGCAGAAATAATCAAAATAGAATCTAAACAATACAAAAGATCAATGAAACCAAGAGCTGGTTTTGAAAAGATAAACAAGATTGACTAACCTTTAACTAGACTCATCAATATAAAAAGAGAGAGGACCCAAATAAATAAAATCAGAAATGAAAGAGGAAAAGAAATAAGTGATACCAAAGATATACAAAGAATTGTAAGAAAATATGAACAACTATATGCCAATACATTAGATAATGTGAACAAAATGGATAAATTCCTAGAGACATACAATCTTCCAAAACTGAATCAGGAAGGATCAGAGAAACTGAATAGACAAATTACAACTAATGAAATTGAAGCAATAATTTAAAACTTACCAACAAACAAAGGTCCTAGACTGAAAGGCTTCAGAGGTGAATTTTACCAAACATTTGAAGGAGAACTGATACCTATCCTTCTCAAACTATTCCAAGAAATTCAAGAGGAGGGAAGACTCTCAAGCTCATTTTACAAGACCAGCATTGTCCTAATCCCAAAACCAGATAAAGGCACTACAAAGAAAGAAAATTATAGGCCAATATCCCTGATGAACATAGATGCTAAAATCCTCGACAGAATATTAGCAAACTGGATCCAGCAATACATTAAAGAGATCATATACCATGATCCAGTGGGATTTATTCCAGGGATGCAAGGTTGGTACAATATCTACAAATCAATAGACATGATAAACCACATTAACAAAATGAAGGATAAAAACCACATGATCATATCCATAGATGCAGAAAAAGCATTTGATAAAATCCAGCACCCCTTCATGATAAAAAACTCTCAGCAAAGTGGAAATAAGGAGGACATACCTCAACATAATAAAGACCATATATGACAAATCCACATCCAACATCATACTCAATGGACAAAACCTACAGTGCTTCCCTTAAGATCAGAAACAAAACAGGGATGCCCACTTTCACCACTCTTATTCAACATAGTACTGGAAGTCCTAGCCACAGCAAACAGACAAGAAGAAGAAATAAAAGTCATCCAAATTGGAAAGGAAGAAGTAACACTGTCATTATTTGCAGGTGACATGAAACTGTATATAGAGAACCCTAAAGATTCCAGCAAAAAACTAATAGAACTGATAAATGAATTCAGGAAAGTAACAAGATACAAAATAGATATCCAGAAATCAGTTGCATTTTTATATACCAACTAAAGGCCCAGTGCATGAAATTCATGCACTCGGGAGTGGGGGGGGAGGGGTCCCTCAGCCCAGCCTGCACCCTCTCGCAGTCCGGAAGCCCTCGGGGATGTCCGACTAATGGCTTAGGCCGGCTCCCTTTGAGGAGCCAGCCTAAGCCATTAGTCGGACATCCTTAGTGCTGCTGCGGAGGTGGGAGAGGCTCCCGCCACCACTGCTGCGCTGGCCAGCCATGAGCCAGCTTCTGGCTGAGTGGCGCTCCTGCTGTGGAAGCGCATTGACCACCAGGGGGCAGCTCCTGCGTTGAACATCTGGCCCCTGGTGGTCAGTGCGCATCATAACCACCTGTCATTCCACCATTAGGGTCAATTTGCATATTACCCTTTTATTATATAGGATAATGAGCTATCAGAAAGAGAAACTAGTCCTAGCCAGTTTGGCTCAGACTAAAGGTCCCAGGTTTGATTTCGGTCAACATGTCCAAGTTGTGGGCTCGATCCCCAGTAGGAGGCATGCAGGAGACAGCCGATCAATGATTCAGCCAATGAGTTTCTCTCATCATTGATGTTTCTCTCTCTCCCTCTTCTTTTTTCTCTGAAATCAATAAAAATATTTTTTTTAAAAAAAGGGAAACTAAGAAAACAACTCATTCACAATTGCTTCAAAAAGAATAAAATACCTAGGAATAAGTTTAACCAAGGATGTAAAAGACCTGTGCTCAGAAAATTATAAGACACTGAAGAAAGAAATTAAAGAAGAAAGAAATAAGTGGAAGCATATACTATGTTCATGGGTAGGAAGAATTAAGCTTGATAAAAACCCAAAGCAATCTATAGACTCAATGCAATTCCTATCAAGGTAACAATGGCATATTTCACAGAACTAGAAAAAATATTCCTAAAATTTATATGGAATAATAAAAGACTCAGAATAGCCTCAGCAATCTTGAGAAAGAAGAACAAAGTTGGAGGAATCACGCTATCTGATATCAAACTATACTACTAAGTATAGTAATCAAAATAGCATGGTACTGGCATAAAAACAGTCACAAAGGTCAATGGAACAGAATAGAGAACCCAGAAATAAACCCACACCTCTATAGTCAATTAATATTTGACAAAGCAGGCAAAAACATACAATGGGGTAAAGATAATCTATTCAATGAATGGTTTGGGGAAAATTGGACAGATATGTGCAAAAAAAATTAAACTAGAACACCTTCTTATACCATACATAAGAATAAACTCAAAATGGATTAAAGACTTAAATGTTACACTCAAAACCATAAAAATCTTAGAAGAAAACACAAGCAGTAAAATCTTGGACAATTCTTGTAGCAATATTTTTTATGATATAGCTCCTTGGTTAAGGGAAACAAAAGAAAAAATAAACAAATGGGACTACATCAAACTAAAAAGTTTTTTGCACAGCAAAGGAAACCATCAACAAAATGAAAAGACAACCCACTGAATGGGAGAATGTATTTGCCAATGATATAGCTTATAGGGGGGTTAATATCCAAAATTTATAAAGAAGTTATAAAACTCAGCACCAAAAAAAAACCAAACAATCCAATGACCTCAGCGATTCCACTTCTGGGTATTTAGCTGAAGAAACCCAAAACACCAGTTCTAAAGAATATATGCACCCCTATGTTCATCGCAGCATTATTTACAACTAGAGGCCCGGTGCATGAAATTTGTGCACTGGGGGAGGGGTTGTCCCTCAGCCCAGCCTGCATCCTCTCCAATCTGGGACCCCTTGTGGGATGTCCGGCTGCCAGTTTAGGCCCGATCCCACCAGCAGTCAAACATCCCTCTCACAATCTGGGACTGCTGGATCCCAACAGCTCGCCTGCCTGCCTGCCTGCCTGCCTGCCTGCTTGATTGCCCCTAACCACTTCTGCCTGCCAACCTGATCACCCCCTAAACACTCCCCTGCCAGCCCGATTGCCCCCAACTGCCCTCCCCTGCTGACCGGGTCACCCCTAACAGCCCTCCCCTGCCGGCCATCTTGTGGTGGCCATCTTGTGACCACATGGGGGCAGCCATCTTGTGCGAGAGTGTGACGGTCAATTTTCATATCACCTCTTTATTATATAGGATAGCCAAGATATGGAAACAGCCCAAATGCCCATCAATAGATGAGTGGATAAAAAAGCTGTGGGAGATTTCTACAGTGGAATACTACTTGGCCATAAAAAAGAAGGAAATCTTACTCTTTGTGACAGCATGAATGGACCTGGAGAACATTATGCTAAGTGAAATAAGCCAGTCAGAGAAAGACAAGCAGCATATGATATCACTCATAGGTGGAATCTAGTGAACAAAATGTACTAACAAGCAAAATAGAGACAGACTGACAGTTGTTGGAGCAGGGGGGCTCAGAGGCTGGGTGGGGGCACCAGAGGGATTGAGCAAAAAAAGAGAGAAAAACTAAAAAAGAAAAAGAAAACATGCTTAGTGAAAGAAGCCAGGCACAAAGGACCACATTTTATTATTCCATGTCTATGAAATGTCCAGAACAGGCAACTCCACAGAGACAGCAAGTAGATGAGTGGTTGTCAGAGGGAAGGGAGTAACGGCTTAATGCTATTGGTTTTCCTCTTGGTGGGGGGAACTAGTTTAGAAACTAGTAGAGGTGACGTCACACAACCTCGTGAATGTGCTACAAATGCCACTGGATAGTTCATTTGGAAATGAACTATAGTTTGTTTTATGTGCATCTCACCTCAATTAAAGAAATCACGGCCCCTAGCGGACGGGATGCTGGCGAGTTCACCCCTCCACAGAGGCGCCTGGAACCAAGCTCAACCAACAAGGTCCCGGGAGCCACAGCTGCCTGCCTGCAGGTCGAGTGCTCTTGGATTCTGGTTAAAAATGTGGATTTCATCCTTGTGACAGGAACCCAAACATTTGGTAAAACCTGAGCGGTTTCTCCAACAAGACACGGCAAGAACCCAGCTCCTGGCAGCGACATTCACAAGCTGGTCATGCACAGTCGAAAGAAGCGGCACCAGAGGGTTTTGCTTTGAAAGGGAGCGAGCGCCTGGCCGGGATCAGTCTAGCAGAGAGCGCAGGCCCGGCACAACCAGGGCGGGCCAAAGGGGCTGCCTGCAAGGCCCTTTCCACCGTCTCCCGGGAAGATGGGGCAACGCGGGGATTTTTCGAGAGGCCCTGAACGGCAGACATGGCCGGATGGGTGAGGAAGGGGTGGCTGGGCCGAGAAAGGTGCCCTCGCGGAACTCCACCTGACGCTGACCCAGCGGGTCCAGGTGTGGCGTCGCTCCGGTTCCTCGGGCCTTTCTCGGAGTCTCTGATGTTGGGTTTCTGGCTGTGTTTATAAAGCCGCGTCGATCTGAGAGACGCCTGATGGGCCTTTCAGTAGCGTGAGCTTTTGAGAGCATGTGATGGTGCCAGACAGTGAAGAGATGGGACTCCCCCCCTGGCCTCGCTCCTCCTGGATCTGTCAACGGCCACCTGGCAGCCGCTGTTGGGAAGGGTGGGCAGAAGGCCAGTTTTCTTGACAGTTTAGATCCTTCATCTTTTTAAAAATATATATTTTTATTGATTTCAAAGAGGAAGGGAAAGGGAGCAAGAGGTAAAAACATCAATGATGGGAGAGAATCACTGATGGACTGCCTCCTGCATGCCCCACCCGGGGGATCGAGCCCGCAACCCAGGCATGTGCCCCGACTGGGAATGCAACCATGACCTCCTGGTTCATAGGTCGACACTCAACCACTGAGCCATGCCAGTCGGGCATAGAACCCTCATCTTTTAGAAAAACCCAGAAAGAAATGGCAAGTAGGGTTGAAAGTCAAGGTTGGGAATGGGGGGAGTAGGGACGGGAAGAGCCCCCTGCCTTTCTAACTCAGGGTCGAGTGGTTATTTTTAGTCAGAGAGAGGGAGGGGAGATACTTTAGAACGAAGGTCAAAACGCGGATACAATGAATGAATTCACCTTTCATCTTAGCGATAAAGAGCGGCTCACGCAGCCGGTGACGCGCGGGCCAGACTTTCAAGGCTGCGAAGTCTGGTCCAGCGGCTCCCTCCGCCACACACTCATGTATGTGTTTGCGTTTGGTCTGGAGAACGTCGGGGGATAGGACAGGGGAGGTGTGGACGGGGACACACATGTCCGGACCATAAAAGAAAGATCAAGTCTCAGAAGTTTTCAATCAAGTCTGTGACGTTCTCGCCGTTGTCCTGGTCACCCGTCCGGGCAGCTGTGACTAGAGCTGGGGGCAGACAGGCGGTGCCACCGTGCTGAGGCTGGCAGCCTGCTCTCCATCCCTTTCCATTCTGCGGGGGCTTTCGGCAGGTGGGAGGGGTCAGATAGATGAGAAGTGGGAAAACAAAGCCAGGGGCCAGTGAGCCAGGGCCGAACAGTGTCTGCACCCCCATCCCCCCGGGTGGTTTGGCTCTGAGCCTCCCAGACAGAACAAAAGAGAGGCGTGTTGTTCTGCACACAGCTCAGCCTGTCCCCGTCCTCGTCCTCCTCGCTGACAGGGCCACAGGGCCAGTCTCTGATCACAGCACCTGCTGCCTTTGGTGCTATCTGTAGCCACCTTCTCGCTGGCTGGGCGAGGGCAGGGGCCGTGTCTCAGTTCTCCCTGAGCAACCAGAGCTTGGGTGTTCAGTTAGGGTTTGATGAATGAATGAATGAATGAATGAATGAAGAATGAATGAATGAGCAAATGAACAAATAAAGGAACACCAGTAGCTAAGAGAACTCACTTCTCTCCATCCTCAGGCCAAGGGGCAAGCTGGGAAGAAGAGAGCCCCTTGCCCCCGCCCAGGGCCACCTGCGCAGAGCTCAGCTCGGTCACACACCCCTTGTCAGAAGTGTGTGGGGGCACTTCCAGCCTGTTTGTTCTCTCATCAAAGCCACACAGTCTGCAGGTCATCTTCCCCAGGGTCTGAACCACTCACCGGTTGTGTGACCTTGGCCAGGTTACCAAACTTATCTGTGCCTTCATTTCCCCAGCGGTAAAATGGGGGGAATAGCCATGTCTTCCTCAGGGGGACCCTGGGAGGATTCAGGGGATTAGAGGCCAGGGAAGGTGCACCTGGAAAGCATACGCTGGGGTTGGTTTTCATTATTATTATTATTATTATTATTATTATTATTATTATTATTGACTTTGAGCTGGGCGCACGGGGGAGGCAAAGAGACATAGGCTGTCCCTCCATGGGCTCCTAGAGGCCGTCCAAAGCCGCATCCCCATTCTTAGCCTCTCACTGCAGGCCCCGCCCTCGGTCTCATGTACTGTATGTCTCTGGCCTCGTCTCCCATCCGTGTCTACACGCACATCCACGTGGGGCCGGTGGCGGCGGCTGACGGTGGGAGATTGCGGTCACTGCTGCCCACTGGATCCCGCATGTCCGGGCACCCAGACACCCCTCCCTTCCTGCCCCAGGAGGCTTCTCCACCTGGATGCCCCGTCCTGGGACCTCACAGCATGGCCACCAGGAGCATGGACACTGAGGCAGCCTCCTTCTCCTGCCCTCCCCCACCCGAGACCTCTTGGGCCGCGTGTGTGTGTGTGTGTGTGTGTGTGTGTGTGTGTGTGTGTGTGTGTAGACAGGGCAGGATGGAGGTCTGAGAGGCGGAGGGCAGACGGTCTCCTGAGAGGCATCCAGAAGGGGCAGAGGAGGACACAGGGGTGGGAGGGGGGAAGGAGGAGGAGAGGGCGCAGGGGCAGGTGGGGTGAACGCCTCCCGCGGGCCCTGGCCGGAGCTCCACGAGGCACGCGCGCTGGGTAAATGTTTGTGAAGTGGATCGAGCTGAATTGTATCAACAGAGAGAGCGGGGCACGCGGCCTGGAAGTTTCCATGCTTGCCGTGCGGGCTCATCTCGACGGGGCCCTGGAACACAGCAGGGGCACCCCATTGCCCCAACGGCACCAGCACAGGCCACCTGCCCCACCAGGACGCCTGCCCCGCCCCACACACTCATGCCAGACCTGCCCTTCCGCCCTGCACCAGAGACAGGGGCTGAGAAGCAGCAGCAGCCAGGACTCCAGGGGAGGGGACGGGGGAAGGGGAGTGGGCGGGGAGGCATGGAAGGTTTCCATCCGGGCCATGGCATGGGTGGGGGCTGATGCTGTTGGGCAGGGTGGGGGCAGGGGAGAAAGAAGGAGGTTTTCATTGTGAGTTGAGGTTCCCCAGGGACCGTCAGGTGAGTGTGTGGGGGGATTGTCCACAGGGACAGGTGGTTGGAAAGGGAATAGTCGATGGAAAGTTCCAGAAGGGAAGCATGGGGCAGGGGCAGGTGCAGCCCGGGCATGGAGAGAGGAGAGTTGACTGAGCCAGTGTCCATTACGAGGGACAGAGGCAGAAGCGGGCAAGTCGCATGGGCCAGCGTCCAGTCACATGGGAGAAGATGAATTGTCCTAATGGAACAGCCATGACTGAGCATCTCCAGACACAGCTGAGAGGCTGACCCCATGATGAGGGCCGAAGGAGTGGAGGCAGCTCTCGGAGGGTCAGACGCTTCATTCACTCACTCACTCACTCACTCACTCACTCACTCACTCACTTGTTCCCTCACTGCCTACTTCCTGAGCGCCTATGTGTTCCAGGCAAGGTCTAGGGCAGAGCCGCAGCGACCACGCAGACACCCCCTGCCCCAATCCCTTTTGCTCTGTGGGCCTTACATTTTGCCGGTGAAGACAGACAGCCAACAAGATAAACAACCAAACTGCTGTTAGTGGAAGTGCCAGGGGGAGGCAGTTTCAGACACAGTGGGGAGGGAAGCCGCGGGCCATCGGGGAACAACAAGGAGGCAGGTGCAGGTGCAAAGGCTCTGGGGCAGCAGGTTGGCCTGGAGTGAGGTGGCTGCAGGGGAGTGAGGAAGGTGAAGGGTCACAGGGGGCCCAGCCAGGGAGGCACAGGGAGCCCGACCAGGTGGCTCGGAGCCTTTGGGCAGCGTTGGACGGAGGAAAGGCCTGTGTGGTTTGCACGTGCATAGGGTTCCTCCGCTGTGGGGTTGAGATTGGGGCGGGGCAGGGCGGAAGCAGGGGGACCAGGGAGGAGCTTCCACAGTCATCCGGAGGCTCTGGGTGGGAGCTTGGGCCAGCCCAGCACCGCGGCCATGGAGGAGGCCCAGAGGCTGGACCCTGGCTGGTCTCAGAAGGCAGGCCCCCCTGGTGGGCTGCATGTGGGTGTGAGAGGAAGAAAGGCGTCCCAGAGGGCCCCCCCACTTCTGGCCAGATGGCTGAAGGACCCGAGCCAGTTGTGGCTGCACGTGGACGTGGCGGGTTTACGATGCCCGCTTACGATGCCATTCTGCATCCCGGTGGAGATGTTGAGTGGGCATTTAGGAAGCAGGGTCTGTGGTCCGGGCGGGGGGTGGGGGGTGGGGGGCGGGTCCCGGCTACAGGTGAAAATTCGGGGAGTGAGTAGGGTTTATGGCCCCAAGTGGGGCTCCGGGCAGGGCTGAGAAGCCTTGGCGTGAGGAGTGACTACTGGGAGGATAAAGGCATCAGGAAATAATTGGGTCCAAGCTGCCGGAGTGTCCGGGCTGGACTCCTGGCCTCGTGCCCTCGCGCAGCGCCCCGCCGTCGGACCCAAACAGCCCCTGTTACCTTCCTGGCCGCTGAGGGAGAGAGCCCCGTGAGAAGCGTGATGATAGAGTTCAAAGAATTGATTGCTTCTGCTGGTGGAGTTATGGAAGTTAATGAATTCTAAGCAGATCTATTTTTGAAAGGATGCATTTGAGTGTATCCATATGGCGACCATCCTTCCCAAAGCGGGGCCGGGGACACTGCCTGACACCCGGGCTGATGGATGGCCAAGGGATGCGACAGAATATCTGCAGTCCGGCTGCCTCGCCTCGGTCCTTCATTTATTCCTCCCGCACGCCGGGCAGGATATTAAGAACTCACAGTCTTCTGTTATCGCCAAGCGTGTCCGCACTTGTAATGGGTTGACTTCAGTAAACCTATTTGGGAGGCTGTTATCTCTGGCTTGTGTTTCGGTGGGGAGGAGGGGGGCTCTAGAAAAGTAATACAGTAGTTAGAGTACGTTTTTCAATTTTCTGCCCATCACACTGTGCCAGAGAGAAAGCTTTGCGGGAAGGCGAGGCGGCTGCAGAGGCTGGCGTAGCAAGGCGGCGAGCTCGCCCGGGCCGCGTGCCAGGCCCAGCACTACCACTCCATCATCATCATCGTGAGCCCTAATGGAGCACTTAAAGGTGCCAGGCCCCGTGCCAGGCGTCTTCTACGAGCCACCTTGTCAAGACCTCCCGAATTCCCTGGGAAACAGGGACCAGGGTTATCGCCACGTGGCAGACGCAGCAGCCACACCTCAGAGAGGCAGAGCGGCTTGTCCGAGGACACACAGCATGTGATCAAAATGAGCCATCACGGCAGGTCTTTGTCGAGAGCTCGCTCTGTGCCCATCCCAAGGTCTTGGCACGCCAACCCAACTACTCAGCCTTGGGAGAAGTGGGTGCAAAGAACCAGGGAGTCATCAGCTACAACTGTGATTCCCACATGCAGATGAGGAGACTGGGGCTCAGAATGTCTTCCCAGTGTCCCCACAGTCCTGCAGTGCATAAAGGCATCGCACGCAGCAGCCTGAGTTTGGGGTGTGGGAATGCCCACTCTGGCCTTGACCGTCTCTGTGACTGCCTTCCGGAGGTCAGGCGAGCAAAGGTGCAGGAGGGGGTGGCCGGGCCACTCACCCCTGGAGTTTTAGTCACCTGAGCAGCTGCCTGAGAGGAGGTTCAATGCTTTGCCCCAGGCAAGTAGGCAGCATTTGCCCTGCCCAGGGCTGCCCCCATCTGTGCTACGGATGGACAATACACTTGGAGAATGTGTCTGATGCAAAAGGAATGCATTTGGAAACAGCCTAACTGCCCATCAGTAGATGAGTGGATAAAAAAAAAAAACTGTGGTACATCTACACGGTGGAATACTACACAGCAATGAAAAAGAAAGCACTCTTACCATTTGCAACAGCATGGATGGGTCTGGAGAGCATTATGCTGAGTGAAATAAGCCAGTCGGAGAAGGATAAGTATCACATGATCTTTCTCATATGTGGAATCTAATGAACCAAATAAACTGATGATCAAAAAATAGACCTAGAGACATAGAAGCATAAACAGACTATTGAACCTCAGAGGGAAGGCAGGGGAGGGGATGTGGGAAGAGATCAACCAATGACCTTGCATGCATATATGCATCATCCGGGGACACAGGCCATGGGGTGGTGAGGGCCTGGGGGTAGGGGATGGGAGCGGGCTGGGGGAGGTTAATGGGGGAAAGAGGAGGACCTATGTAATACTTTCAATAAAGAGTTTTGAAAGAAAGAAAGAAAGAAAGAAAGAAAGAAAGAAAGAAAGAAAGAAAGAAAGAAAGAAAGAAAGAAAGAAAGAAAGAGAGAGAAAGAGAGGAGAGAGGGAGAGAGGGAGGGAGGGAGGAAGGAAGGAAGGAAGGAAGGGAAAAGGAAGCTGGGAACTGGAGGTGGGTGTGGGCAATGTAAAGTGGGGGTCGGGGGACATGGAGCCCTGGAGATGAGCTGCTCCACCCAGACTCTCCCCTTTAGGACGAGTTCCCTCGCCTTCTCCTTGATTTATGCGAGTTCCACTGGGTCAGCTTCGGAGGCCCATCCTCCACGGCCCAGGCCAGCTTCTGCTCTCAACCTCCCCTCCCCAGGTGCCTCCTCCAGACCCTCCTGCCTCCTGTGTTGTGTTAAGATCTGATCTCTCACTCCCCATCTCCCACAAGACAAACATCAACATTATCCCAGCCCTCGTCCACCTCTCTAACACAGGGTGGGGACCTCAATTGGTATGGTTGACTGGGGCCAAGGGCCTGTGCATACAGCAGCTGTGTGACCTCTGATGAATTACCTAACCTCTCTGCGCATTTTGGTTACCT
This sequence comes from Ia io, assembly GCA_025583905.1. Taxonomy (NCBI): domain Eukaryota; kingdom Metazoa; phylum Chordata; class Mammalia; order Chiroptera; family Vespertilionidae; genus Ia; species Ia io. The sequence continues at coordinate 5,029,988 of JAJQQW010000008.1, forward strand.
GTCTGTAAAATGCGGAGATGGCCTTCCTACAATAGCCCCAATATTCGGGGGGAAATGCACCTCCTCTTTGCAGTCCCCATCCCCGGGAGGGGTGGTGCTGGGCAGGTGACGTGGCAGGACCTTCCTTGTTCTGCAGACTCGCCGCCTGGGCCTGGGTGCATTTGTGCAATGGGTGCATCCTCTGGGGACCTATCCTATCAGGTGCTGTCCCTGCTGTCCCAAGGGGGTTAGTGACCCGCTGAGGTCTCGTGGCAGGTGAGACCTGAGCCCAGACTCCCACAGTTCCCGCCGCGGCAGCTGCAGGTGAGTCGACAAAAGACGTTTTTATTATCATAAACAGAGCTGTATCAGAGTCGACTTCTAGACAGAAGGAAAGGTCTAGAACAGGGAATAAAATCTCCATTGCTTAGTTTTTAAGATTCACTGAACCTTCCCACTTGCAGCAAAAACAGCTTACTTTCAAATTAGTCAACCAGTGTGTGAGTCATTTCTTTGCAAGCTCCTGTGCGGGGAATACTAATGCGAGCTGCCCTGCGGGTGGGTCCCAGCACAGGCGCCTACGGGGGCCCTGCAGGAGCGGGGCAGGGGGCACCTGCGCAGTGAGCACCCCAAGGGATGCAGCCCCCACCCCCACGGTGCCTTCGGGCCCTTAAGGAAGCAAATGCCTGCTTTTGTCACCCTCCCTGCGGGTGCCCAGCAGCCGCCAGCCTCAGCCTTCCTGCAGCAAGAGGGTAATGAATCCAGGAGGCAGGGGCTGAGGCGGCGCCCACATAAGTCATGCCCACGCTGATGGGAGGGGGAGCGGCCTGGAGCCAGGCTGCTGCTCACTTACCCCAGAGACCTCGGCTCTGCGGCAAAGGGGGTGGGGCGCCCAAATGACTCAGACGGAAGCCGGTGATAGCATGAGGGGCAGAGGGGAGAATGGCCCAGTGAACTGCACCCTGTCCCACTCCATGGCCTGCAGAGGCACCTCGAAGCCTGCACATCCATCCACATCCTCATTCATTCGTTCGTTCATTCATTCATTCATTCATTCATTCACTTGTCAGTCCTTTGTTACTGCTGCTCTGAATGAAACCCATTCAGACCGGGGTGAGGATAGGGAAGCAGAGAGTTCACCCCAAAGTGGATGAGACATTCTCTGAGGAGGCGGGCAGGGAAGGCTTCCTGGAGGAGAGGACAGAAAGCTGAGCCTCAGGAGGGAGCGAGGGAGCCAGGTGGTGGAGGGCAGGGAGGGGGACACACAGGCCTGAATGTATAGGCCACATGAGGCATTGTTGGTACAGATGGAGGGGCAGGGCCAGGTCAAGAGGCCACTGACGGAGGCCTGGGGGCTGTACCCCAAGGCTGCTGGGGCCCAGGAGCTGTGTGTAGGCAGAAGCCTGGGCAGAGTGGAGGTCTAGACAGCTTTCCCAGGGATATGCATAACCCGTGGACACAGACACTTGAAGCCCTGGGAGAGGATGTGGCTTCAACAGGGGCTGTGGCTGCAGGGATGGAGAGGCTGAGGTGCGGCCACGCTGGAGGCCCAGCTGATGGTGTTGCTGAACTCAGAGGGGGAGGCCGGGATGTTGCCAGGTGTTGTTGGGGCTCCAGGCCTGGAGAGGGGGTGACAGAGCAAAGACTGTGGTTCCGGGGAGTTCCTGGAGCTTGTCACAGACCCGGCCACACTGAGGTCCCAGGACAGCCCCGGGAAATCTCTCCCCATGACGGGCGCCCGCCCAAGAGAGACCCTTCCTTCCTCACATTGATGCTGTGCTCAGGAGTGGCTGCCCCTGGCAGGCCCTGACTGATCCAGATCTGAGTCCCATCCTCCTCTCCTGCCCTCCCTGCTCAGCCGTCCTCAGCTGCACGGCTGCCACTGTCACCTCCCAGGGCTGGGGTCTCCACACAGGGAGCAACATGAGCCCCCTGAGACCATGCTTGCGGCCCATGGGGGTGGGGCTTCCCACCTGGGCCCCTGCAGACAGGGAGCTCCTCGCCTCTCACCCCTCACCACCTCATCCTGGCAGCCTTTCCAGAGGCCCCAGCAAAGGTCATTGCTCCCTTGTGCTTCCTGTGGCTAATCCATCTCTCTTAGGAGCAAAAAGGTCCTGCATGTCAGATCCAGAAGGGAGGTTCCAAAAGAGAGCCCCCCCACCCGAGTCCCCCTGTGCTCCGCGGCCCAGGGCGATGACTGGTCCAAGGTGTCCAGGGAGAAGGGGAGGCCTGGGCCCCAGGACCAGGAGGAAGTAGCTGCCAGCTTGAGGCTCCTGCGTGCCCAGAGAGGGACACTCTCCCCCCTCCTGGAAGGAGGTTGCAGGCGTGGGGAGGAGGGAAGCTGTGGGGGAGGCAGGTGTTGTTAGCATGGGGGAGAGAGTGGGTGTTGTCAGTTGGGGGGGGTGCCCGACACCCTAGAGTAGCGCCCAGACCCCTCCAACTGGCCAGCTCTTCCCTGTACTGTGGCTCCCTGCTCCTGCCACCACCCTCCTCCCCCCCACATGCCTGATGGGGCTGTGGCAACGAGAGGGGGGGTGAGCGGAGGAGGGCAGCAGGGTTTGGTCCCTCAAGGCTCTGGGAGGGCCCCGGGGGGAGCAGAGGGTGCTGGCAGGAGTGGAAAGTATGAGCCAACCCCGCAAGTCTGAGCACGGACTGCCTGCAGATCTCTTAGATTTTTTCACCTGAAAAAAAAAATTTTTTTAAGAGCATTAAGCATGAAAGTCAATTTTGACGAGAGAAGCACCGTGTGACCCCGCACCCCAGCCACTGCCCGGCTCGCCGCCTCGGTGCCCACTGCAGTCACGGGCACAGCCACCTCTGGTCTCTGCTTCCCCGTCTCGTCATGTTTCATTAGCCGTCTCCGTCTTCTGGCTGGGAAAAAAGTGCGGCCGCACGCGCGCGCGCACACACACACACACACACACACACACACACACACAGGCCTAATCCCCGGGCTCCCGAGCTGGAGAGGGGCCGCTGCCATATTTCACCCACAGGCTGACGGGCCCACGAACATTCTCCGGAGAAGACCTTTCTGTGGCAGAGTCACCGGGGGTGGCGTTTTCACCGGGGTCGGGGAGGGCTGGGGCACCACCCTGCCCTGGTTTTCCCTTCTCTGGGGGACACGGGGAGCAGCCCCTCCCTCCTCTCCCGTGGCTGCCGAGCCCCTGTCATTAGCCGTGAAGGTGGAGCCCCGCGTGGCAGCAGGCAGCTCAGGAGGCAGGAGGGGCTGCTGCGAACCCCTTGCTGGTGGCTTTCTTAGGAGCACAGTTCCAGGAAGCGGGCGGCCCCGCGAAAGGACGTCCACACTTTCATATTCTTCCCATGAATTATCAGCTCCCTCTCAGGCGCGCTGGAGGGCTGTCGAGCCCCCACCGCCCTCCTGATGATTTCAGCGCAGCGCTCCGGCTCTGGGGGCGTCATTAACAGTATCTATTCAGCTTATGCATTAGGTACAAAATGATCTGATGTGAATCTCAGTGCTATCACTTTCCCAGAAAATAGATTGCTGGGTTTTTTTTTTCCCCTTTATTCTCTGGTGCGGTATTTTCACAGCTATTTTGATTAGATAGAACCCTATGAAATTGCCTAGATTCTATCAGTTCTGCCCTCCAGACATGGCGATTTCATATGCCTCACCCGGCACTGAAGATTTGAGTGGCAGGCTGCAACAGGCCATCAGGAGAGCAAAGACCAAATGGTCGTTTCTTCTTCCTCCCTGGCAGGAGAGCTCGAGGTGGCTTTTCGACATGACATTCAATTTTAGGGAATTAATTCCATCCCTGACCTGCTTGTTCCCTACAGGCTTATGTCAACGGAACAGGGAGCCGGCGGGGGTCCCCGAGGCGTCTGCTATCTCAGGGGCCAAGAGGCTCAGCGAGGCCCGCGCATCCCATAATTGTCTGTTCTCTCCAGCCCGGCGGGGGGATGCCGTCGGAGCGTCCCTCAGTTTTCCAGCTGCAAGGGTGTCCCTGAGACCCCTACCTCCTTTTTAAAAATATATATTTTTTTTTATTAATTTCAGAGAGGACGAGAGAGATAGAAACTTTCATCAAAGATGAGAGAGAATCACTGATGGGCGACCTCCTGCACGCCCCCCACGGGGGATTGGGCCCAGAACCTGGGCATGTGCCCTGACCAGGAATCTAACCGTGATCTTCTGGTTCATGGTCAACCACTGAGCCACCGCAGCTGGGTGAGACCCTACCTTCTTCAGGCTCTCCCCATGCCATGCCTGGCTGCCCGGGAGCTCCCGGCAGGGCACCAGGATGCCAGACTGTTGCCTGAGTGTGTGTAGGGGAGGAGCGGGGCGGGGGGGGGAGGGTTGGAGAGAAAAGCAGAAAAGAAAACCAAGGTGCAGGCCGCTGGCCAGAGCTGCCCGCCATCAGGATGGTGAGGCACAGTTGGGGTGTTTTTTTTAACCACGCGGATTTAATGAACTCTCGAGGACACGCACTACTTGTGTGTTTTTTTTCTAAACTTCTGTAAAATACATACACACAGCACAGTTCACCATCTTAACCATTTTCAAGTGTACAGTTCAGGGCGTTAAGCACGTTCATGTTGCTGTGCAGCCACCACCACCATCCCCAGAGCTTTTCCATCTTCCCGGCTGAAGCCCTGTCACCATGAAACACTCACCCCCACCCCACCTCTCCCCAAGGCAGCCTCCATTCCCCTGCCTGTCTTTGTGGATTTTGCTGCTCTCCTGTCAGTGGACTCTTAGAGCATCCGTCCTCTGTGACTGCACCTGTCAGAACACCCTTCCTCTCAAGGCTGAAAATACTCCCCGGTGTGGATGGGTCAACCCGTCTTGTCTGTCCATCCACCATCCACCCATCAGTGGACACTGGGTGGCTCCCCACTCTGGGGTTGTGAACAGCGCTGCTGTGAACATGGGTGTGCAAATACCAAGCACATTTTTAAAATGGATGAAGCTGGGCCTGGCTGGTGTGGCTCAGTGGTTGAGCATCAACCTATGAACCAGGAAGTCACGGTGCGATCCCCAGTCAGGGCACATACCCAGGATGTGGGCTCAATCCCCAGTAGGGGGCGTACAGGAGGCAGCCGATCAACGATTCTCTCTCATCATTGATGTTTCTATTTCTCTCTCCCTCTTCCTTCCTCTCTGAAATCAATAAAAAAGAGGAAGGAAGAGGGAGAGAGAGATAGAAACATCAATGATGAGAGAGAATCATTGTTTGGCTGCCTCCTGTATCCCCCCTACTGGGGATTGAGCCCAAAACCCAGGAGTATGCCCTTGACCGGAATTGAACCTGGGACCTTACAGTCTACAGGCTAATGCTCTATCCACTGAGCCAAACTGGCTAGGGCAATAATAATATATATATTTTTAAAATATATTTTATTGATTTTTTACAGAGAGGAAGGGAGAGGGATAGAGAGTTAGAAACATCGATGAGAGAGAAACATCGATTAGATGCCTCCTATACACCCCCTACCGGGGATGTGCCTGCATCCGGGTACATGCCCTTGACCGGAATCGAACCTGGGACCCGTCAGTCCGCGGGCCAACACTCTATCCACTGAGCCAAACCGGTCAGGGTAAAAATAAATAAATAAAATATGGATGTCGCTGGGAGCAGAGTTCAGCCTCTCCCACACTGACCCCTGACTCTGACCTTGGAGAGAGGTGTCTGGAGGAGAAACTGAGGCACAGTGGGCAGTGACATGCAGTGATAAGAGGAGGGGGCTCTGGTTCTCCCAGCCCCCTCCCCCGGGCAGCTAGGGGCAGTACCCGGGCCTATCTCTGGGGCCAGCTACGGGATGGCCTTGCCGGGGCCAGGACGCGCTGGGAGGCCAGGCAACCCGCAACACACCGAGACCTGCGCGGGCCCCTCCCTCCGCGGTCCAGCCCATGGACCCTTCACCAAGATTTGGGGGACTCACAGAGCTGGAGTCCCCCCTTACAGATGGGGGACACTGAGGCGGGCGGGCCCTCCTGGAGACTGGGCCAGCGCCCCACCAGCCAGTCTGGGGCACAGAGCGAGGGCAAGGCTCCCAGCCTCTCGGCGTACTGAGCCCGGGGACAGCTGCCAGGAGACTCAGGTAATTGATCGTCCCTCTGACCCCCGGCACTTCTAATGTGATTGATCACGCACTTAGGGGAGGGCCAGATCCACACGCGCCAAGGGGCGGGCCGTAAATCAGCGCTCCGAGGAGGCCGCCCCGGCCAGGAATGCTACGTCTCCCAACAGCAACGCTGAGGAGGCCTCCGGGGGCCCGGCCACCCTGCAGGTGCAGGAGAACTCTGGGCGCTCTCCCACTCCACAGGGGGCGGCGGCACTGCCCCCTCCGTGGCCCCAGGGCTGAGGGAGGGAGGTCCTGCTGAGACTCGGGACTCAGAGCCCCTCACAGGTCAGCCCTGGCAGTGGGTGTGGGGACGGGGAGGGGGGGCAATTTCCAGCCTCAGGTGCTCCTCTGAGGCCAGGTTTTGGGATGGGAGCATCCTCTCCCTCTTCACGCCGCCTTGCCACTGTCCCCTCACCCAGGACTTCTGCCCCCACCAACAACCCCAGCTGGCTAGATCTGATGGGCGCCCTCCTCACCCTCCCTGGGCAGCCGACCACCTCCCTTGCACTTGGCTTTGGCGCCTTACTGCTCAGCTCCTGGCCTCCTTGGGACCCTCCCAGACGTTCTTCCCAGGCCTGGCTCTTGCCCTTGGCCCTGCATCCCAAGGGAGGGTCAGCCTGGATGCCCAGCTCTGCTCTTCTTCCCAGGCCCCCTCCTCTGCCCTCCCCTAGGCTTGGCTTCTGGGATCAGGAGCCAATCCTGGGATCAGGGCCAAACCCCACTTATTGCCTCCTTCATCCCCGGATAATCTCTCATCTGGAAAGTTCTGCCTCAATGATGCCCCTTCCCACCCACCCACTCCAGCATCCCCCTGGCATTCCCAATACCAGCCCCCGTCACCCCAGCCCCTTCTTCAAGGAGCTGCCTGGGGCTCTCAGGCGCAAGCCCACCTCCTCAGCACAGCCTCTGGGCCCTCGGGACCTGCCCTGCTTGTCTTCCCGCCCCTTCCCCTTGTTCCGAGGACACTGAGGCAGACATGGAGCAAATGTTGCTTCCTCCGAGGTCCCCAGGCACAGCCTGTGACAGCCTACCAGCTGAACTGGCTGCTCGCCTGCCTCTCCACCTTTGCATATGCTGTTCCCCGGAGGGGCAAGGACCTGTCTGTACCTCTGTATCTCTGACAGAGGACTGGGAAGGGTATTCTGGGCAGAAGGAACAGCATGTGCAAAGGCCTGCGCTCAGCAAGAGAGAGTGGCCTGGGCGGCCGGGGTGCCAGGGCTGAGGCCTGTGTGAGTCAGGTCAGCAGGGCGGCCTTTATCTGGAGGCTGCAGGGGACGTGGCCGAGTCTGGCTCTTGAGGAAAGATGCCGAGGAGAGGCAGGAAGTGGCCTCTGGCCGAGACCGCCTGTGCCCGGCCTCGGTGCCTTCCGCTTTCCCACAAGGCTCCTGGCCAAGGGTGTTCAGGCCACTGTGCACTTTTTTACAAGCCTGGAGGTTTGTAAAAATTATTAGTTGGTGGAAACTGGAGGGCTGCTGGCCAGCCCTCTGCGGTGGCGGTGGCCGCCCGCCCACAGGACACCCGTACAGCCTCTGGCAGCCGCGGGGACGGGAAGGGGGAGGGGGGCCTAGGGCTCTGGAATGGAGGCCGGGCCACAGCCTCCCCCCTCCCCCCCCGAGTCCCCAGGACCACCTAGAGCCCCTGGATGGGGCACAGGCGGGTGACAGTGCAGAAAGGAGACCACTCCAAGGCAGCATGTCCCTCCCCACAAATAAGCTGGCCTGGCTGGAGGACACGAGTTCGAATCCCAGGCCAGCTGGTACCTAGCCACGTGGCCGGGGACAGTAGCTGAGGCCCCGCACCCACCCACCCTGGGCTCTGTGCTGGGCCCTTCCATGAACTAAGTCACTTGTGAACAGGCCCGGGAGGGGGACGCCATCACCCCCTCCTGCATCGAGTCACCTCCCCGACGCGAGAGAAGGCGATAGTGGCGCCCGCTGCCCCGAGCGGCACGCGGGGAGTGGCCCCGGGAAGTGGCACCGCAGCTGGTGCGCATTAGCCGGCGGTGGACGTGCGCTATCTCTCCTTTCCCACCACAAACCCTCCTGGAGCCGGAGGCCCCTCCAGCTCCGGGGAGTTCCCTCAGCAGAAAGGAATGTGCAGCCACGGCGATCTCTGGACACACCCAGGGTTTGCAGAGCGAGCTGGACGGGTCAGCCGTGCAGGACCCCGGCCCCAAGGCCCCAGGCGCGGCTGATTTGCTGGAACGGCTCGCAGGACATGGGGCCCGGGTCCCCTCCCTCTATGCTCACCCCTCCACCCGTCATCACGGCCATCTGAGGGCCCTGGGCCTCACCTTCTCTGGCTTAGCTGAGAGGTTCTCAGGGAGGGAGGGAGGGAGGGGGTGGGAGGTGGAGGGAGGCCCGTGTGCTCGGTGGACGGGCAGCAGTCGGGAGGTCTGGCTCTCCTCCCAGCCCTGCGGTTGCTGCATTGTGTAACTCTGAGCAGGGCCTTCCCCTCTGGGCCTCAGTTTCCCCAAGCCAATGTGCCGTCCTCCTGCTTCAGCACCATCACCACGGGAACGACCAACATCACCCTGTAGGACGCCACTGTGCTGAGCTGTCAGAAAAGACGCTGAGGGCCGAGGTGTTATCAACAGGAGCATGCTATCCATAGCTGGGGAGGTGAGCATCCGAGACTAGGCTAAGCTGACGACTGAGTCCTCCTCAGAGGAGGGCATCGAAGTGCATCATGCAAGGAGCAAACCAAGCCGCCGAGACTTGAAAGACCTCAGGAGGTCAGGCTGCCACCTCCAGAGGCACTGGGGCCCACAAGCAGTTCTAGAAAGCTCTTTGCTAACAAGGAGAACTCCTCCACAAAGGAACGGGCCTCCAGGGAGGTAGGGAGCTCTCTAGCCCTAGAGGCAAGCAAGGTTCTTTGTGAATCCTGGGGTTCAGGGTGTGCCCCTCCAGGCTGGAGGGAGCGGCGTGGTCCTTTAGCCTCGTGGTTCATGAGGCCTGTGTTGCTCTTGGCGAAGGGGACATTTGTGCTCCTGGCCATGGAGGTGCCTGCTACAGATAGCTTGTTGGGCCACATGGCCGGCTCCAGACGCCACTTCCTTAGTCTCCAGGCTGAGAATGCAGGGCCACACCAGGGGCTGTCAGGATGAGCACCCCCCCCCCCCACCTCCTCTTTCTGGCACAGGGGTGTGGCTGCCACCTCCAGGAACCTGGTTGGGTAGGAGAGCCCCATCCTCCCTTTACAGATGGGACACAGCACCCTACAGGGGGCCACGTGGCAAGGCCTGGGCAGAGAGGACCAGAGCCCCGCCGGCCTGAGCCCCCAGCCCAGGGCCCCTGCTCCCCAGGCCCCGCCCCCGCCCAGCTGCTGGGGCCTAATCCAGGCCTGTGGGAAGTGGACCAGGGCTGGCGTGGAGGCGGTGGGGACTGGAGGCCCCCGATGCCTCTGGGATGCCGTGATGCTACAGATGCGGCTCTGGGCGGGTTTGACAAACTTGCTAAATTGCAATTCTCCGTGGCTTAGAGATCTGGGACCCAGCCAGAACCTGCATTAAACTCGGCAGCTGCAGGCTCTGAGAGCCAAGGGGTGGAGAGCTGGCTGGGCAGGGGGCTCGGGGCCTGGGGGCCTCCAGACCCTCCACCCTGAGGGCCAGCAGCTGCGGGCTCTGAGAGCCAAGGGGTGGGGGCTTGGCTGGGCAGGGGGCTCAGGGCCTGGGGGCGTCCAGACCCTCCACCCTGAGGCCCAGCAGCTGGGGAGGTGCTGTTCTTCGGAGGTGCCGACCAGAGCCACACGGGAGGGAGGGGCCGGTAGACCCCGCCAAAGAAGGACTTCCATCCAGAAAATAACCTTTCCCAGGATTCTGCAGACCGGAGTGGGGTGAGAGCACTGTGTCCTCACCCTGTGTGGGGAGCAGGCTAGAGTCACGTACGGTGCTGGGATCTGAACTGGCTCCCAGGCAGGGGCTGTGCTCCTCCCCCCAACACACACATACACACACACACACACACTCACACTCACAGACTCACACACACACTCACACTCTCACACACACACTCACACATACACACACTCACACACACACACTCACACTCACACACTCACACACACACTCACACACACACTCACACACACACTTACACACACACTCACACACACATACACACACATACACACACATACACACACACTCACACTCACACACTCACACACACACTCACACACACACACACACACACACACACTCACACACACCACTCTCACACACACACATACACACACACTCACACACACATACACACACATATACACACATGCACACACACTCACACTCACACACTCACACACACTCACACACACACACACACACACTCACACACACACCACTCTCACACACACACATACACACACACTCACACACACATACACACACTCACACACACTCACACACACATACACATACATACACACACATATACACACACACATACACACACTCACACACACACACACTCACACACACATACACACACATATACACACACTGACACACATACACACACATACACACACATACACACACTCACACACACACTCACACACATATACACACATACATACACATACATATACACACACACACACTCACACACACATATACACACACATACATACACACACATATACACACACACACTCATACACACACTCACACATACATACACACACTGACACACATACACACATATACACACACATACACTCACACACATACACACACTCGCACACATACACACATACATACACACATATACACACACTCACACACATACACACATATACACACATACACACACTCACACACACATACACACACTCACACACACATACACACACACTCACACACACATACACACACTCAGTTCTAGGGTGAGGGGCTCCCTCAAATGGCAGGCCAAGAAGGGGCCTGGGCATGAGATTCCGGCTCCGAGAATACCCCGCTCGGGCTCTGTGCCAGCCTGAAGGCGCCCAAGATTCCCAACTTCAAAGACCCGCAAACCCCAATTCCAGGCTGAGGGGCCACGGCCCTGGAAACCGGGTTGCCCCCTGCCATGAGGCAGACAGACCCAGCTGACCTCAGGAGAGTTAATCCCCCTAAAAAAGCAAAGGCAGCAAGAGGGTGGGTGAGGACGTCCAGGTACGTGCTGGGCGCATAGTAGGCCTGCTGCAGCAGAGGATTCTGGGCCGGGGTCTCTCCCCGAGAGAAGCAGCAGATGTTTCTGGCACCGGGGCCTTGAGCAGAATTCTGTGCTCCAGACAATAAATTTCCACACACGTACACAGAGAGCAGCGTCTCTGCTTCCGGCTGCCTCGTCTCCTGGCATAGCTGCCTTTTAATTACATGGAAAGGTCACCAGAAAAAAAGGAAAGAAATGAAAAGCCAGTGTCACTAGAAACGTCTTCTCTATGCCTAGAACTTTACAACAAAGCAGCCAAGAGCCGAGGGGAGGGCAGAGGCGGGGGCCCCATTGGGCAGGGGGGCAGGTGCCCATGCCTCCTGTTCTCCACTTCGAGGATGGGTTGGCAGGTCTGGTGAAGCCCCCCTCAACCATTGAGTACCACTGCAGGCAGGCAGTGGGCTGGGCACTGCAGACAGTGAGCAAAACAGCTCCAATCCATGGACTTATAGTCCAATGGTGGTGGTGGTGGTGGTGGTGGTGTGTGTGTGTGTGTGGCACACATGAACCAATAAATCACACAGATTTGTCATCTCCATAGCGGTGAGTGCTGCAGGCCTGGAGTAGGGAAGCTGGTCAATCAGAAAAACCAAGGAAGGCTTCCTGAAGGAAGCGGCACAGGAGTTCCAAGGTGGAGTGGGCAGGAACAATGCAGAGGAAGAAGTCCTTATCCTCTGAAGCATGAGCAGGGCATAGTGAGACGCTCCCTAGAAGAACAAACCACGTTCCCTACCAGCTGAGCTGGCTGCTCGCCTGCCTCTCCACCTTTGCATATGCTGTTCCCCACCCAGAATGCCCTTCCAGACAGAGCCTTCACAGACCTCGGGTCTTCCCCTGCCTTTCTAAGCCACAGAGAACCACGGATGGAAGGGGGCTTCCTCCTCCAGGGGCTCCACCTATCTCCTCAGACGCCTCAGGGACCCTCAACCTTTCCTAGAGTCCCCAGGGGCATCTCTTCGTGTTAGGACTCTGCATGCTGGGGTAAGGGGGCAGGTCCTCCCGTCCCCTTCACGCCCCTAGCAGCGACCCCACATGCCCGAGGGCCTCTTAAAGTGTGGGTGGAGTGCGTGGTCACGTGGTCGACCTCACCAGGTTTGGGGAGAGGCGTCTCGAAGGATTTTAAGTGAGTGGAATCGCTTCCTTTATCCTCTGTGAATGGGATTTACTGGTCAAATGGACAAAATTTATATCATCAGTTCAGCCCCATGCCTGAGACTAGCTGTTTGCCTAAAAATCCATGTTAAAAACACAACGCACCCTCTTCACCGTGTAGAAACAGGAACGCAATGCAAACGCACATACACAGGGCCGTGGGAGTGTGCCCACAGCAAAAATCCAGTGCTACCTGCCTCCAGGCGGGGACTTAAGGGTTTTCATTTTCTTCTTTGTACTCATCTATTCCTGCCAATTCCACAGGGAACGGATTTCTTTTATGAGCAGAAAAAAAAAAAAAAAGATAACAGTTTCAATAAAAGGATGATGCATCGATCTGATTAATTTCGGTTTCGAATGTTAAGCAGCCGCCCTGTCCCCTCCTCTTCCCGCTCCAAGAGGGGTTGTTTTCCTGGCCACCCCGGTTCCAGGCAGGCATGGCTGCTCGCAGCTGCCCACAGCCGGGCTGCGCATCTGGTCTCCTGCTCTGTTCACTTAACATTAACGATAAGCATCTCTTTCCACCAAGACTTCATAATTATGGTGGTTAAGGGCCACGGCATCTTCCTGCAGGCGGCCTGGATTCTCGCTTGAAATTCGGCGGGGGGGAGCGGCAGCCTGCCGAGCTATTAGGGGGCAGTGATTGATGGTTCACTCAGCCCGGCCAGCGCGCAGCACACCCCGGGAGAGCGTGTCGGCCTTATTAATCTGCTGTACCTGTCTGGCCTGGGAGAGGACTGTGTCCTTGTTCCGGGGAAACAGCCCAGAGCTGGCCTTCCTGCCGCCCCTGCTGCCCCCAGCCCTCAGCCCCCCACCCCCCAGCCTCTTGCCCTCAGGCCCGCTTTCTCCCCGGCATTCCAAGTCCTCTGGACCTGATCTGCCCCATGTCTCCTGTTTACCCCCTGGCCTCATGGGATACCCTCCTGTCAGGACCCTCAGACCCCCACACAGAGAGGGCCAGCGCCTATCTGAACATCCTCTTATTCATTTCCTCAATGCTCCCCTACGAAGCCACACCAGTGGCAGGCTGTGCCTTATGCAATGCCCCCCTGGCCCTGGAACAGAGCCCCCCCCCAAAAAAAAAGAGGAGGGGCCAGGAGGAGAGTAGGGCAGACTGGCAAGTTTCTCTCCTTTCCCCAGACCTCTCCTCTCATTTTCCCCATCTTGGGATATGGCACCAGCAGTCATCGGGCCGAGCCAGGTGACCCCCTGCACCCCCATGCTGTGGCCATGAGCCTGAAGTCCTTGGTCCCTCCACCTGCAGCCGTGACTCCCTGCCCCACAACTCCCCTCCTCTCGGCACTGGGGGAAGCACATTAAAATGCCAATGGCATCGTGCCCCACTTAAAAGTAAGTGGCTTACATTGCCCTTGGGACAAAGTCCAAGCCCCTCGCCGGATCTCCACTGCCCACCCTCGGGCCCCGCCCCTCCAGGCTCCAGTGCAGAAGTCCAGCCGCCCCAGATTCTCCTGCCCGGGCCCCCTCTCCCCGCCGACCTCTGCCGGGCCAAGCGCACTCCTGCGAGTCTCTGTTGAGACATCCCTGCTTTTCCTTCAGGAGATCTGTCCCTACTGCCTCCCGCAAGGCTAGATGAGGAGCCCCTCCTCTGGCCACTGGTCCTCCTCATCAAAGTGCGAGCGTCCCCCGTGTCAATTTCACCATCGGTCCCACCAGACCAGCAGCTCTTTAAGTGTCAGTTACTCCTGCCATCCACACCCAGGCAAGACCTGGCAGGCACTGGTGGGTCCCCAGGAAACATTGGAGGAGAAAATGGGGACAGAGGAAGGAGAGGAGGGAAGGTGGGCGGGAGGGAGGGAGGGAGGGAGGGAGGGAGGGAAGAAAGGAAGGATGGAGGGAAGGAGGGAGGGAGGAAGGAAAGGAGAAATGGAAGGAGGGAGGGAGGGAGGGAGAGGGGAGGGAGGGAAGGTAGGAGGGAGGGAGGGAGGAAGGGGGAGGGCGGGAGGGAGGGGGGAGGGAAGAAGGAAGGGAGGGAGGAAGGAAAGGAGGGAGGAAGGAAAGGAGGGAGGGAGGGAGGGAGGGGAGTGGAATGAATGATATGCTGGAGATGACTGGCACCGGCCCACAAGAACTAAATGTTAAATTTCCAAGAGAGTTTGTGAGTTGGCTGTTGAACATGGGCAGCTTGAAAGTGGTCATCATCGGAGCATTTACACCAGGGAAATTGTCAGATGCTACACATCAGGGTTTGTGTTCCCCAGAGAACTGGTCTACTAGCTCACCACCAGCTGAATTCCTCATGTTGCCCACCCTCGCCCCGATTTCAACAAAGAACGATGGGCTCGGAGGATTGGAGAGGAGGTTGAGGTCCATCTCGTCAGGCTCCCACACACTCATGCACCTCACTCAGCCATTCAACAAGCAGCACTTCCCACGCCGGGTCCTGCTGGGCTCAAGAGCTGGCGGTCTGAGGGGCAAGCTACACACGTAGGTGACAACAGGGTAAAGCGCTCTGACCAAGGATGGCCGAAGTCAGGGGTGAGGCTGGAGGAGGGAGCGGTCACCTCTAGGCCCCTTCCCGAGGACTCCGAGGAGGAGACCCTGCAATGTTGTTAACACAACTCAAGCGACGGAACTTCTAGAAGGTGCTCAGTTCCTTGTGGCCAGTCCGTGGACTTATACATTAGGAATGAACTTGGAGACGAGTTACATACAGCCAACCCAGCTGCCATCAGCTTCAACAAACAAGGCTCTTCTCTCACTTAGCAAGAAGGTCAGAGGGAGGCGGTGCTGTGGTTGGCAGCTCTTTCTGTCCCCTGCCCCATCGCTCTGTTACCCAGTTACCAACCCGAGCCCGCAGGAGGGCGAGGGGAGGGGCAGCCTGTCTGGCCACCTGTAATTAGGGGTCTTCGGGGCCGAGCTGCTTCTGAGCCCCAGTTCAGCCCTGGGCCGGGTACAAAGTGTTTGTGTGAGCTGAGCACACAGCTCAGTTACCTGTGGGGCCGGGAGGGCTGGCAGGGCGGCCACGGCGTCTGGCCCTGAGGAGCGAGATAATGCGCGTCCCCATCCGTCTGCGCCTGACGACCAGCATCCTCGCTGCCCAAGCTGCTCGCTGGCAGCTCGCCGGGAGCCTGCAGAAGCCGTTAACCTTTTCAGTTCTTTCCAAGAGCACATTTACCAAAGGATGAGGGATGTTTGCTCCAGATGGGACGGCCCGGGCCCCAGCGTCACCCCTCCGGCTCTGTCTGGGTTCCACGGCCTCGGAGAGGCTGTCATCATGATCGCTCTCTCGGGTCACCATCTACGCGTCTCACTTCCTCCGAAGCACCCCGGCCTGCCCTCCTCCTCCGAATGAGCTGCCTGCTGCCACGTTTATTCTGTCTTCTCTTCCAGAACAGAAGCTCCAGGAGAGCCAGCGTCTCACCGCTCTTGTTCATCACTGTGGCTCGGTGCCTACAGCTGCTCTCAGCACACAGTAGGGCCTCAAGAAATACTTGTTGAATGAATTGCTGGTGGGCCTGTCTCTCGGGTTGCTGTAGTTTTTCTCACCATGGTACACATTAAGGGCCTAGCACAGTGCCAGACACAGAGTAGGTGCTCAACAAAATGCCAACTCGGGGAAGGTGATCAAAGCATCATGTTCTTGTCTAGCCCCTCCATTTTCTGGGTAAGACAACTGCAGCCCGGAGAGGGGCAGGAAGTCACAGCAGGGAACCTGGGTCTCCTCCACCACACGGCCCCCACTGTTTCCATTTCCCCAGCTGGAGCTCAGGCCCCCCGAGGACCAGCCTGGCGGTTTTGAAATAATAGAGGGAAAAGTTACAGCTCTCCTCTTCCTCGAGAAAAATGAATTCCACCGCCAGGCATTTGTCCCCAAAGCTCCGGAATCTGGGGATCAAATCATGGTCCTGTCGCTGCCGTTGCTCGGCTTCGATGTTTCAAAGGCGGACGCTCAGGTAAAATATTGCCATCTCGGTGGCCTGGCGCACAGCAGCGCCCGAGTAATCTCGCTCGACACAATACAAATGGGATACAATGTCGCCCATCCGGGTTTTAAATGAGAAAGTTGGAAAAACAAAGTGCAGAGCGAGGACGCGGGCCTGATTACAGCGAGCAGCAAATAATTGCCTTGCCCAGCAAGGCAGGCCGCCGCCGCCGCTGGGGGGAGGGCCGCCTCCCACCCCCCATCCATCATCCCATCACTCGGACTTTGAATATTAAGTAAAGTTTTATTTATGGTGCTTCTTGCCGGCTTATGACTCTCCAGCGAGGCAGGGATAATAACAAACCCTCTCACACAAAAGTTCGGCTATAAAAAAATAATTAAGGGAAATTTCCCCTGCAGCACCGGCGGCCGGGAAGCAAATCCTTCGGCAAAACACCCTGCGCGTGGCCTGCTAATGGGAGCAAATTGCTCCTGGGCGGGGAAGGGGGCGCACTGCCCCACACAGTCCGCCTGCTCCTCCCCTTCCTGCCGCCAGAGGAGGTAGGACCCCAAGGAGGGAGGGGGCAGGGCTGGCACCCTAGGAGAGGCACAGGGGTCCTGCCTGCCTCCGCCCCCTTCCTTCCTGTGAGCCAGCCGAGGGGATGGAAAGTAAAAATGGCCCTTGGAGCAGATGGCAAGAGACTCACAGGCTGCTCGTTGGCAAATACCAGCCTATTCGATCGGCCCCACTTTGCCTGGGGAAGGAAACTGAGTCTGGGGCAGGCTGGTTGCAAGGACCCCAAACACAAGATCAGGATGCCAGGTGGCAGAAGTGGGGTGTGGAACAGTGTTTCAGATGGAGGGAACAGCATATGCAAAGATCCTGAGTCTGGAATGTTCCCTCTCCGCCCTCCCTCGCCCCCCGTTGTTCCTCTTTCACTGTATACCAAGCAGCACTCAACATTCAATTTTTGCAAGAGTATGCAGTGCGTGCGTGGTGTGTGTGTGTGAGAGAGATGCAGCAGTAAACACATAGACAATGCTATCAGCCAGCTCTCCTGAATCTCAGCTCTGCCCAGGCTTCAAAGCCCGCACAGTAGGCCTCCCACGTCAAGGCTGCATTCCCAGAGTTCCAGGGCTCACATGCAGTTTCCTCTCTGTGGAATGCTGTTTTCCGCCTTATCTGACCATCACACGCCTCTTCGCCCATCAGAAACCAACTCCCACGTCACCTCCCCTGGGCAGCCTCCTGTCAACCCCCCAGCCCAAGTGCTCCCCCCCTCCATCTGCTCCGTCTAGGTGAGATGTATGGCTTCCGCCCCCAGGGCTGTAGGGTGAACCCGAGTCTGTCAGGCAGGAAAGGAGGACGTGGAGGATGAAGCAGGGACATGGCTTGTGTCAAGGCCAGGAAGCATCGGTCAGAAGGCCCCAGTCTTCCTCAGTGGTGGCACCTGGCACCTGGCAGGTCAGAAGTCACGGTTGCTGGGGACAGGGTACCTGGGCGAGCGAAGACCCGGGAAGACACGTTGCCCCCAACACTTTGCTCTTCATCTCGGACCCCCTGCTGGAAAGACGCTCTGTCACACGGGACTTTGCAACAGGCCTGGGCCTCCTTAAAGAAAAGCCATTAAAACAGACGCCACGGTGGAGGCCTGAGCCGGCCGTGAGGCCCATGACGTATGGCCAGTTTATGAGACAGACTGAAATTCCAGGAAGCCGGCGCAGACGGAGGCTCGAGTGGAATGACAAGCAGGCTGGGCCAGCGGTCCCATATTTGATAACCTGGTCATCTCTCCCTCCTCACCTCAGGCCTGAGCAAACTGCAGACCACCCCCCCCAACCCCCCGCAGCAAAGCCCCTCCTCCCCTGGCCACTGTGTCCCCCTGACTCAGGAGGGGAGGGGGACTCGCCCCTTGGGGCCTCTGCACAGTCCCTGCATTGCCCTGCCCCCTGCCCGGCCAAGGGTGTCTCCCTGACAAGGGCCTCGGGGTCAGGGGAAAGAATTCACGTACGTGCACATCGCCAGCATACACTCAGCCTTCTGGAAAAGTTCTCAGCCTGGGCTGGGGACCCCACCCCTCAGAATCCTCAGGGAGGGGCCCCAGGGGCACGGGGCATCCCCAGACACTTCTCCCAGGTTCTCTCCAGAGCAATCTGGGTTCCCACGGGTGCAGCTGGGAATGGGGCCCGAGGCTCCCACACAGACAGACCCCTGGGGCTGGGGTCTCGGAGGATCTGAGGAAAGATCTGACCCCACGGGGCAGGGCTCGAGCCCCACCCACCACCAGCCCCCCTGCGACTTGGTCCCCAGTGTCGGGGATGCACCTCCAGGGTCAGGCACGATAGTGCTGGGCTCCTCTGGGGGCCTCTGCTCGGGACTGAGACAATCCCAGCTGCCGCCAGCCCCTCTGAGGGGCGGACACCCCAAGCCCAGGATGTGCTGGGCACAGGGCACTGGGGGGGCGAGGGGGGGATGGGTGTCATGACTCAAACCGACCAAACTGCCCGTGGGAGCCCCATGTCCAGCTGGTCTGCACCTCAGCCTGTGCTGGGGGCGAGGAAGGGGCTTCCCGGAGGCCCAGCCCAGGCCACACTGCCCAGTGACAGCTGGCCACCTCCCTCCTAGGCCTGGAAAGCCCTGTCCCACTCCGCATGGCTCTGGGCAATGGGCGGGCCCCCTCCCCCCGGCGTGGCCTGCGTGTGAGGGAGAGAGCCAGAGGGTGTATGATAGGAGTGTGCATGTGAGTGTGAGGGATTGGGGTGCTCCTGTCCCAACAGGGCAGTGGCCTGCGGGGTCTCCCCCTCCAAAGCTCAATTCTAGCAGTTTCCCTGGTGGCCACTGTCACCCCTGCGCCTGCTCTGGCTTAGTCCGCCTCCCTGTCAGGCCCACCCCTGTGCTGAGCAGTGCTGTCCATCCAGGAGGCCCTGGCCCCTGCCCCCTAACCCTGACCCAGGCCAGCCGCTCACTCAGCCCCGGGGTGAGCCCCCGGGCCCCGCCCACTGTGGATGAGGCCCAGGTGTAGACACAACTGGCCGGGTGGTCAGAGCAGGCCAACGAGGCCATGGGAAGATCCGGCCATGGCATGTCAGGCCCCATGGGCCAAGGGGCCCCGTCCGTAAGCGCCAGCCACCTGGCACTGCCTGGCACTGCCACGGGAACGTTCCTGTGAGATGAGAGCAGGCATGGCAGCATGGGGGACAGAAGAGCACTAATCCCCATGTCCGCCCGGCCAGGGGATATTTGGTCTCTTGGCAAGGAGCGTGGGTACGCGTCCTGCCTCCGGGCACCCCACGCTCCATCTGTGCCCGTGGCGAATCGATGCTCCTCGGGGAAGGCCTGGGGAATCGGTCCCGGGCCAGGGTGCCTCCTGGAACGGGAGTGGGTGACTGGGGATCGACACTTCAGACAGGGTGCCCAGTCACCCCTTCTTAACAACCATGTGGCCATCTGCGGCTGGCCCAGGCTACAGAGGGTCAACCCCACCCTCTCCACTGCCCACGTGGCCCAGGCTCACCCCCTTCGGCTGTGGTCTCTCACCCACGGGGAAAGCCTGAGTCTGGAGACTCCCATCCTTTCGCTTTAAAGCATGATTCTTCAAACCTGCTCCCACACACATGCCCCCAAATACCAAACAAATCAAAATGGTCCGGGGGGTGGGGCTGCTGGGGTGACCAGGTGATGTGGGGCCCTGTGTGGGCCCTGTGTGGGTGCTGCCATCGTCCTTGGGTGAGTCACTGCATCTCTCTGAGCCTCAGTTTCTTTCTTTCTTTTTTTTTTTTTTTAAGAATATTTTTATTGATTTCAGAGAGGAAGGGAGAAGGAGAGAGAGAAAAAAAATCAGTGATCAGAGAGAATAATTGATCGGCTGCCTCCTGCATGTGCCCTGACCAGGAATTGAACCTTGACCTCCTAGTTCATAGGTTGACACTTAACCACTGAGCCACGCTGGCAGGGCTAGCCTCAGTTTTTTCATTTGAGAAACGGGAATGGCATCTTGCTCCTGGTAAAGGTGACATCCTGTGTCCTTGGCCTCCCTGGGCTCGATTTTCTCATCTGTAAAATGGAAAGGTGCCCCCCAAATCTGGCGCTGTGCTGTTCAAATGTGATGGTGGTCACTACCCATGTAGGCTGCTGGAGAGGGGCTGGGAATGAGGGAGAGGCAGGCAGGGGTGGGGTGAGAGGGTGGGCTTAGGAGGTGTGAGAGCAACCTCAGCACCTCCCACCAGCCCCCCTGTCCCCATCGTCCCCTCACACCCCTCGAGACCCAGCTCGGACTGTCTGTTGGAAGTCTCTAATTACTCCCCTAAATCCTCTCCTAGTTTCATAAGGACAGGCTCAGCCCAAGAAGGAGTTCAGCTTCATAGACTCAAGGCCAGGGTGTTGATGGGGGCCATTCTGACCTTGAGCTCTTTTTCTGCATCAATAACATAAGGAGGACGCCAGCCTGTCTGACCCCAGAATCCATCACTCTGCAATGCCCGCCTGGGTGGCTGCTGCCCTTCACCCCTAAAGCCAGTGCTGTTTAGATAACAAGACCAACATAAAGGGGAGGAAGGCCAGGCTTCTCCGTGGCGGGATGTGGTGGGCAGCTGCTCGGGCAGAGCGATCCTCCCCAGCCTCGGCCTCCTGGTCAGTGGAAGTCCCCGGGGCCCCAGGAGGAGGTCAGGGCAGGGCTGGAGAGTGCAGAGTCCCCCGCACCCCCCGGGCCCAGGCTGATTTGATCTTGCTTCTTCCTCCCTCCACCGGCTTTGCCCGCCTTGATGCAAGGAAGTGCTTGTGACTAAGGCACAAATATTTACAGTCATTTATAAGATGGATGGTCCACACCCGTTGCTCCCAGTGTTCCCAGGCATGAGAATGGCCTGGGCAGTTAGTCCCAGACGCAGGGTCCTTCCTGCCTCTTCTGAGCCAGAATTCCCAGGGTAGGGGTGGGGGGCGGGGGCGGGGGTGAAGCTGGGGACTGGAAAATTTTCAAGTTTCCCAGGTGATTCTTCTACAGCCAGTGGGATGACCCATGAGCCCACACTCTCCCAGAACACCTGGGGGAAGGTAACAGCGAAACCACAGGCGTTGGATTCAGCGTCCTGGACAAGCCCTGGCTGCCCCACGGGCTCCCTTTCAGGGCACCCTTGCCACCTCTCGGGGCTTGGTCCCTCCACCTTCCAGAGTCAGCCGGGTAGCGTCGGACTGTGATGGAACCTTTTCCCTGATGGGTAAACTGAGCCCCACAGAGGTGAACCCTGGCAGAGTTGAAACTCTGCTCCCCAGACTCTGACCCTGGACAGGTCTAGACCACGGGACCCCTGTACCTCACCACCTGCCGGCCCTCCCTCCTCCCTTCCCTTCCTCCCCCCAACAGTTGTCCAAGCTCCTCCATGTGCCAGGCATTGTCCTCAGTGCCAGGGGGTATGAAGACAGATTGGACACGGCCTGCCAGGGGAGACAGATGCTGGAGCAAATGCGCGCAGGACAGGGTGGCATGAGTCAGAACAGAAGTGCATTCAGGATGTGACTCAGAAGATAGGGGCACTCAGAGGAGGGGGCGCAGCTCGGGGGTGGGGGCCAGAGAGGCCACAGAGGAGGCAGAAAGGCTTGCTTCCCGCAGCCCCCGCAACAACCGAGCTGCTCAAAGCCCCCCAGGACCTCGCGCGAGAGGGTCCAGCCTGCTCCTTGCTCATCTCAGTTTGCTGAAACCCGTCACCTCCTGACTCCACCGGCCACATCTGTTTATGCGCTCATTGGAATCTGTGCTGACAATATATTTGTTTAATTTCCAGCAAGAGGGGGAATATTTGTCAGGGTCAGGAATACATCTTGCATAAAACATTTTGATTAAACTCTGTTGGCCAGAGATTCACTTTCCCCTTCGTACTGAGAGAAGCCTGTTGTTCCCTAATTGCAGCCGCTGCCTCGCTGACACGTTCGCCGTTTACCGTTCATTTTCTGCCAGATGTTGCTGGATGTCAGTTCCTCCCCAGAAGGGAACCTGGGGTGTTTTTGGGGAAGGTGTGAAGTCGTGGGGGCCACGGGAGACCGCTGCACGCTCGGCTGGAGGGGAGCCAGCGTCCTGCGGGGAGGCCGGGCGAGGGCGTCCTGCCTGCAGCGTCCTGGAGGGAGTAATTAAAAACATGGGCCTGGCAGGGTCTCAGCTCCATCGGCCGCCTGATAGGTGTGGAGGCCCCATTGGAGCCGGCAACGGCGTGCCTGCCAGCGGAGCCTGAGAGGCTGAGGCTATTGTGCTGAGGGCTGAGGGCTGAGGCTGTCCTTGGCCTTGATGGAGGGGCCCTCCGAGGGGCAGGAGGGAGCAGCAGCCCTCACTCAGCCCTGGGTGGGGCAGAGAAATCACGGGGCAGGCGCCGAGAGGCAATGTGTGCCTCCTGAAAGGGTTTCAGGTGGGAACAGACTTTGCCCTATCCTGAGTGAAATGGAGGTTGGGGGGTGCGGGGAGGGTCCCTGAATTGAAAAAAAAAAAAAAAGGAAGAGCAGGGAGCCACCTCTTATTGCACACCTACCGTGTGCCAGCCTCTGACACACTTCATCTCCTTTACTCCTCATTGCAGTCCTTATGCCCATTTTTCAGATGTGGAAACTGAGGCTCAGGGCAGTGAAGTGGCTTAATCTGGAGTCACACAGCCAGAAAGGGGAGGTGCAGGGGTCTGGGCCCAGAACCCAGGCTGTGTACATGGAGCCTGGCTCAAGGCAGACGGCAAAGCAGAGAAGGCGGCTCGCCAGCGACCTCAGCGTGGGCTCCGGTGCCCACCACGGGGCCGCAGAGGCAGGCTTGGCTCACTAACAGCAGACGAGAGGCCCGGGCCCTGCCACAGTCCCTGTCCTTGTTCATGCAGGCATTGCTCATCAGTCCCGTCCTCCCGCACCGAGTGGGGACGCTGCCTCAGGAGCCTCCTCTACTCCAGCCCCCAGGCAGCCAGCACCCACCCGCAGGGCTGGCCGATGAGAGGGACCGATCGCCATCCCAGGCTAGTGCTTAGATCTTAAGTTTCCAGGCCCTAGCCGCACGGTCCAAGCCAGTAGCCACGAGCAACATGTGGCTACTGAGTGTTTGAAAGGCAGAGAATATGCAACGCGACGCCGGGTGCCAAAGACGACCAAAAAAATGTGAAATATCTCATTCATCACACTGATGTTAATTGCGTGTCAGAATGATACTATTTTGGATATACTGAGTGGAAGAAAATGTATCAGTAAGATTAATTTCACCTTTCTTTTCGACTTTTCTGAAGGGTGGTTCTCATTGTTTCTGCCTGATCACGCGGCCCTGGGCTCGGGCTGCTGTGCAGGGCGCCCCCGGTGGCTGGGACACGGCAATCACCCGCCAGGGACCTGGGTTACCATCTGCGACCGGGGCAAGTCATTTAGGGGCTCTGTGCTCCAGCCCCGCCCCCCCCCGACCCCCTTCGAAATGGTAATAATAACAACAATTATTATCTCGAGGGGCTGGGGCTGGGGCTGAGGAAGAGGCGAACGGAGCCACGTCAAGTATGTGGAACGGCGCCTGGCCCTGCAGGACGTGCTCAGCAAGGGTTCACTGTGTTTTTCACATCGTTTTGCCTGGGAGGTGGAGCCGGGGCCCCTTTCTTCCCTGCTGGGCCTCCCGACCTTGGCCTCCCTCCAGAGCAGCCTCCCCTCTGCAGGCGAGGGGTGGGGGGACCCGCCCCGCCATCCCCCCATCCCCCCCCCCCCCCAGCAGGAAGGGAGAACAGCTTCCTGTGGTGTAGCCTCCAAAAGGCTCCCCTGCTAGGCCAAAGTCTTCGTTGGTGCCACTTCCTGTGTCACACCAACAAACCTCCCTGCGACCCCTCCTCTGGGTTCCTGCCTGCCAGGGCCCTGCGCTCTCAAATCCCAGCCCCAGTTCTAATCTTTGACAGCCTCAGAGCACCGCCCCCACCCCACCCCCCATTCTTTCCGCTGTTCTCACCACACAGTGGGTGACACTATCGCTCGCAGGGAAGCTGCTTAGCTCACTTCCACTTCCCAAAGAGCCCTGGGATTCGTTAAGAACAATAGTAGCCGTGCCTTTTCTGATATAAAGCAAGTGTGGCTAGTTTTGAAGCAAAATGAAGAAAATACAGAAAGAAACACACACACACACACACACACACACACACACACACACACACACACACACGGGGGAAAACGTCTTCTGTAATTCCACCAACGAAAGACAGCCTTTGTTCATCGCCTCTTAGTTCTCTTCTGGATCAGCGACTCCCAATAGAAACAGAAGTCGAGCCACAAATGAGAGCCTTGTGGGTAATTTAAAATCTTCTAGTGGACACATTTTAAAAAAAGCAAAACGAGCAGGTGAAATTAATTTTAACAGTATATTTTATTTAACCCAGAGCATCCAAAATATTGTCGCCTCCACGTGTGATCGATATAAAAAAATAAGAACGAGATAGTTTCCATGCTCCCGCGGCTCTGAGTCTGGGCCGTCCAGCATGCTCTCCACTGGGACCAACCACATTCCAAGCCCCCACAGCCCTCCCCCCCCCCCACCCCGCCCCGCCACACACACACCACCACCACCACCCAGGTCTGGGCTGCTGTCTTGGACGGCACGGGCAGGGTGCTTGGTGAAGCATATGGGCCTGGAGGAGTGTGGCAGCGTCGGACCGGCATGGCCTGTGGAGCTCGGGACCCCGCTGGCCCACACTTGACCCTGAGCAGCCTTGCAACCACAGAACCGCCTCCTTTCTCAGGGCAGCTGCTCCAGGCGCCTGCATGGAACCCGCACACCCTGTCATTCCAGGAATACCAGGAGTAAGCCATGAGGACAGAGGAAAAGGGCAAATGTCTTCCTTGAGCTCGGAGCCCACGGTGGGGCACCAGGCCTCCAGCGCCCCCCCACGGTCAAGCGCCCAGAACTCCTGGGCCATCGCACTGGCACTGCGGCTGCCGCTGCCCGCACTTCCTCGAGTTCCCTGCGCTCTGCACTCGAGGCAGAAGCTCCCAGACGCCGAGTGCTTCAGCCTTGACATCCTGCCAACTTGGGCTCCGCGCACTGGGCTCCCCGTACTTTGAGCCACGTGGCTCCCGGGATGAAAGACTGTAAAAGATAAAAATAGTCCCACGGAAGGGACCGCTTCAGCTGGCCCAGTTTGCCGAGTCCCCGTTTCCTCGCTGATGTGAATAATTCATCCCTTTAAAGCACTGCTGTTAAGTTAGAAACATCATTATTGCATTTTCTTTGATGAGGCCCTTAAAAAAAAAATCATAAACACCCCGCGCACGAGGAGGAGGCTGCAGAGCAGCGCTGAAAGCTGCTTGCTCAGGCAGAAGTGGCGCCTGGGACCCGGAATCCGGGATCGCTGGGACCGGCGTGTTCCCAAGTCACACAGCAAAGCTGCCTTCAGTCCCCGCCCCGGCTCACACGGGACCATGGCCTTGTTTCTTGTGAAGGGTTTGCTGAGGTGGCCTTGGGAAGAGACACAGCCCGGACTCCGAGGCTGGCACCCAGACCCCCGGCCCTGCCTCCACCAGCGGCGCACTGGGCCAGGGCACCACCCCTCTCCCAGCCTCTTGTCCTCAGTTTCCTCATGAAGCCGAGTCCAAGGAGCCACCCTGGAGTGGTGCCGCTTGCAGAAGCCGAAGGATGTCCGTGGGGACCTGGGGGTATTAACAATGAGTGAACAACAGCCACCGCCGCCACCACCGGTCATTGCGCACTTGCTACGTGCCCGGCCGCCTCACTAAGAGCTTCGGGTGCATCGTCCCATTTAATCTGTGCAACTCCATAAGGAGGGCCTCTTAGTATACCCACTTTACAGATGAGGAAACTGAGGCAAGGGGCCGGGGGTCCTTGGCAGGGCCACCTGCCCTGTCCTGTCCTTCTCAGGAGGCACCCTCGATGGAGAGGCCACGCCACTCTGATCTCTGACCACCCCTAGAATCCCAGCTGGAGCCTGGAGCTTACAGTCTGCAAGGAGGTCTCTGAGCTGGGTGACAGCAGGCTAAGCGACATCCTGAAACCAGCCATTTCCTACACAGCCAGGCAGCCCCCCTCAACACCCCCTGCCCGCCTCCCCCCCCCTCCCCCCGACACACAGGCTGCTGGGCTCCTGCTCACATAGCAAAGTCGGGGGTGGGAGGACTGGAGGGTGGCCGCACGGGATGGGCACCTGGCCCAGCATTCCAGCAATTTCTTATTCAGAAGCCCAAGATGTCAAACAGATTTCAAGGGGGCTGCCTGGTGGCAGAGGGGGTGACGGGCCTGGAGACCCCTGGCGCAGCCCCTGGGCACCCTGGGGACCTCTGTTCTGGGCAGCTCCGCCCACTTGCTGGGTGGTAAACTGAGTTTTGAGCACAGGATGCATGGGCCCCCAGTGAAGAGCACCCCTGTGCCACCTTGCCCCGGCGCCCCCGCAGCCCCCAGGCCCCCGAGTTCACCAAGCCCGGGTTTTGGGGAGCGGACGCTGAGGCAGGACGTGAACTAGGTCACGTTCCCAGGCCCATCCCTTGGCCACGTTGTCCATCTTGGACTCCTCAGCCGAGGGGCCCCTGCCCCTCTATCCTCGCTGACAGCTGATGGGTTCCAGATTTTCTGATTTACTTTCGCAGGAAAGTGGAGCCCAGAGCTTTGGTTTGGCTCCCCGCATGGAAAATCCACCCTGCCGCTTGGCGGGCGGCGAGCTGACCTCAGGAGCCTCCCGTCCAGGAGCGCAGAGCCAGGGAGGGGGGAGGCCCCGCTGGAAGGGAACGGGATGGGGCTTGGCAGGGCCCGTGGCGAAGTGGTCAGCATGGCAGATGCCCCCAGCTGTGGGCCAGGCCTGCCCCGCGGTGGGCCCGGGCCCAGCTCAGGCTGGTGGGAAGGGGATTAGAGACGGTTTTCCTGGCCTCACGGAAACCCACAGCCGCGATGAGCTCACCCCTGTCCCCCGCCAAGAGGGGAGCAGAGGGGCTGCCTGTCTGCTGACGCGCAGCCTGGGGCCCGTGCTGGGGCCCAAGGCCGAAGGATCCCTGTCTCGGTCACACTCCCTCCATCCCCACCCTCTGAACCCCCTGCTTTCTTTTGAAGGGGGCTCAGCCCGTCCGCCCTGGGGCTGGGGTCCGGGTGCACCCACAGCCCAGCACCCAAGTTCTCCCGGGGCGCCCATGGCTCCAGAAGGCCTCCCCTACCCTCGCCTCGCGGTGGTGGCAGAGCAGGTCTCCGGCCCCATCTGCCAGGTGGGAGAATGGAAGGGTGACATCGAGGGCCCCGCTGAGCTTAAGGGACCCTGCCCTGAGCCCTCTCATCCCTGTGGAGAGCTGCGTGGGCCCAGGCCCAGGAAGGGGTGCACAGGCTGGCTGCGTGCAGGGCTCCAGAGGCTGGAGGGGAGGAAGGGGAGGCAGCCCCTGCTCCTTGGCAGCAGCCCAAGGACCATGACCTTCTGCTGCAGCTGCTGGGGCAGGGGGGGGCGGGGAGGTGTAGGAGGAAGGGGAGAGGGGGGTGGATTGGGGAGGGAGGGGTGGGTCAAAGCAGTGAGAGAGGAGAATTGAGAAGAGATGAGGAGGGAGGGGAGTAGTGAAAGGGAGGAAGGGGAGGAGGGGAGGAGGGAGGGCACCCCCAGAAGCCTCGAGGGGTCAGAGCAGAGTCTGGCAAGTTTGGAACCAGCTTGGCGCCTCCATCCTCTCCCCTGTGACCCAGCGGCCTCCTCTTTGGCTTTGGGCTGCAGCCTCTGCTCCCCCTTTACCCGAGCCTCATCTCAAATGGAGCCTGTCACCCCAGCAAAACCCTCCAGTGGCTTCCCATTATCACTGGTCCCCACTCCTCCTGCCAAGGCCAGCGTGATGGGGCCCAGCCGGCCCTCCTGCTCCTTCCCAGCACTCCCCGGCCACGACGGTGCCCGGCCGCACCCCTGGGACCCGCCAGAGCCCGAGTGCTGGGGCTCCCCATCGCCTCCAAGCCTTTGCTGGACCACGTCCTCCTTCTAGAAGGTTCTTCCCGCTGCTGGCTTCCCAAGACCTCTCAGCGGGCTCCCCTCCATCCCTTGCCGGTCCGAGCAGCCCCTCCTCCGCCTTGTCCAGCCCCACCCTGACCTAGACTGTGGTTTGTCACAAGTCAGCCTGTGCAGAAGCCGGGGGACTTCTTGGGGCCACGACCCCCCCAATTACTTTCCTTGAGCTTCTCTGGGCCCAGCACAGAACAGAGCTCAGTGCGTGTTTGCTGAATGAATAAAAGACCTCGAATGGGGGCCTGAGCCTTTCGTACCCGGAGCAAAAGCAACGCCTCCTCCCGGGGACACTTTGCCTCCAATGCCATCATCGCTGTCCTCTCACACGCCCTCACCTCCCAGGGCCCCCAAGGGTTCCCCCTCGAGGCAGCCTCACCCCAAACAAAGAGAATCCCAAAGCCAACCAGAGGCTCATCACATCCTTGGCTTCCAACCCTTCGCCGCCACCATGGCTCCTCCCCGGGGCCAGGGCTCCACCCGGGTACCCTCCACTGGCACAGGGCCCAGGGGAGCGGGCCCCCCCACCACCTGCCATCTCCCTCGGGGGCTGCAGAGCTGCTCCGTCAGTCACCGCCCTGACCCTCGGATGGAGCTGCCTTCCCTCCCCTCCAGGCAAGGAGCCCCGGGCTCTGGTCTGCTGATCGCACCTACTTCTCAGGACGGCTTCCAAAATGTTCCCGAGCAGTTTCTGTTTTTCCAAGAAAAACAGGATCCCGCTCTCCCGGGCCTTCCTCCCCGTCCTGGTGGCACGAGCGGGCCGTGGCCGTGCCATCATTTAGGACGCGCGGCTTCCTCCTATTCTCCTCCAGTGACTTTCCTGTCGCAAAGCCCCATTAAGCTTCCCTCTGCCCCGGGAGCGCGCCTTCGGAGCCGGGAAGGAGGCAGTTTCTTGCCTGTGAGCAGAGGGAATATGGAAATGGGCTGTCTGGTCCCCCCAATGCCACCCACCTGTCCCCAAGAAAGAGCGTTCCTGCCTCACCCCCGCTCCCCGCTCCGGGAGGGGGCGCTGCAGCCAGGCAGGGCAAAACCATTTCCAAACCCTGATCTGGATCGTGGTTCCTTCCAGGGGCGAGGAGCTCAGTCCCGGGAAGCGGGGCCGGGGAGGGGCTGCTTTGTCCGGAGGGGCCCTGGACAGGGAGTCGGGGCCGGGGCGGGGGCAGCACCTGGTCCCAGCGGTGCTGACCCCTCAGACTTTGGGCGCGGGGCATTTATTGGGAATATTTCTGAATATTCACCCTTGACCTGCCCTTGGGGCTACTCCAAACTGTGTCCATGGAGCTGTCACCCACCAAGCTGCCACGCCTCTGACCGTGTGGCCCTGGGCGGGCCATCTCTGTCCGCAGGCCTCGGTTTCTCACCTCGCTTCCGAGCGGGATTGTGAGGAGTGCGTTGTGTTGCAATGGGGTGTCACAGTTCCCAGACGCGTCCGCCCTGCCATCGGCTTGAATTCCCGTGAGAACGCCCTGAGGTTGGCAGTCTCCCCGCGTCACCAGCTAAGCAGCCGGAGACGCAGCACCCAACGGGATGAGGGCGCGGGCTGCCTTCCTGGCTGTCTGCAGAGGGCGACGGAGCCACCACAGACCCGCGGGTCCGTGCCCACGGGCAGCCCCTCTCCTCCCAGACCCCAGTGAGGGAAGGAAGGTGACCCCATCTCCTCTCACTGCCTCCAAACTGGGGAACTTACTCCTGAGCTGACTGCTCAGACACACTCATTTGTGGGGTTTTTTTAAATTTAATATATTTTTATTGATTTCAGTGAGGAAGGGAGAGGAAGAGAGAGACAGAAACATCAATGATGAGAGAGAATCACTGATCGGCTGCCTCCTGCACGCCCCCTGCTGGGGATCAAGCCTGCAACCTGGGCATGTGCCCTGACCAGGAATCGAACCCAGGACCCTTCAGTCCGCAGGCCGACGCTCTATCCACTGAGCCAAACCGGCTAGGGCGACACACTCGTTTTGAACCCTCCCAGCAGCCCTCCCCAAAGCCCCATTTCACAGAGGAGGAAACGGAGGCTCAGAGAGGCGAAGTCCCTTTCCTCGGGTCACACAGCCGATGCGGATTTGTCTAGCGGTGAGCTCGTTGTCAACGGCGTGACACAGGCCTCGCCCGTGTGGCCCGTGGTCCCGCCTCCCCTCTCTCCATCTCACCGTGTCTGACTAAAGGCCGCCCTAGATTCTGGTTCCGTCCTTCCTCACTCTGCCCCAAGCTGCACACAACTTCAGCCGGGGGGACCTGCCAGCAGCCGGGGGGCTCGCACCTGGGAGGCAGGAGACGGCAGCTGGGCAGGTGAGGACCATCCTCCGAACCCCCAGACGGGGCGAGCCACCAGCGTCATGTCCGCCATCTCTCTCTCTCTCTCACCTGCACCCTCAGGGGTGGTCCCTGCCCCAGAGCACTGGCCAGGGACCGCACCCAGATGGTCTGCGGCTTCTCCCCACACCGTGCCACCTCTCTGACAGGAGACGCAGGCCCAGCAACCTGGCGCTAAGGTGAGCAGCGGGGCAATCCGGGGCCCTCCTGGAGGAGGAGAGCTCCAGCAGTGCTGGGCTGAGGCGTTCACTCCTACCCCCAAAAGGTCACCGTCCCGTGGAGCTGATGTATTTCAATCGAGGAGGCATCGTATGTGTATTTCTTAAAACTGAAAAGGCAGGGACGTGCGAAGGCTCGCTCCCTGCGCTGAGCCCTGGGCAGCCCGTGGCTCATTCCTCCTGTCTCCTCCGGCTGTAATTAAGCCTGAGATTCGGGGCGTTTCTGCCTGCTCAGCTCCAGCCCAGCACAATATTTCACCCCGCAGTTAAACGACGGCAAATAAAGACGCCCTGGACTCCTGCGAGGCCCACGCCGCACTCTGCGGACCCCAGGCACCCCGCTGTGCGGCTCATGCAGCTGGGGCCGCCGTTGGGACAGAGCAGGGCCTCTGAGTGGGGCCGCCCCGGAATGCGGGGCCCCCTCTCAGGGCCTCAGTGTCCCCGTCTGTAACCCGAGGGAGCAGACCAGGCCCTCTTGCTTCCACACAGTCCGCCTCAGCCTTCATATCCTGACTCCTGAGTCTGACCGGCTGAGGCACCTGTACTCCCCAAGGCACCCAGGGGCCCCTCGGTTTGTAGGAGGCTGTCTGCCCCGAGACCTAGGCAGGAGGGCCGGTCTCAGGATGGTCTTAGGGTCCCTCTCCCTGCCTAACCTGGCCCCAGCATCCCAGCCCCTGGAGGGAGACCAGCCCCGGTGGAGCCCTGGGCAGCAGTGCTGAGATGCCCTCGAGCCACCAGGGGGCAGAGGCGCCCAGGCGAGGCACGGGCCTTCCGCTCCAGCGAGCCGGCCAGACATCACCGGACTTGTCCACAGAGGGGACCAGGCGATGGGCAGGGCCCACCAGACCTCCCCCTGCAGCCTGGATGGCCCTCAGGCCTCTGTCCCAGACTCTCGCAAAGAGTTTGTTAAAACTCAGCCAGACCCCTCGCCTGGGAGCCCCAGCGAGGGCCCACGGGTGGGGGTTTCACACCAGCACCGCCGCCCTCCACTTCTGATGCGTGCGAAGTTCAACCCCCACTGGTCCTAATCTCGTCCTCCCTGCCCCACTTCACAAGTGGGGAAACTGAGGCCCAGAGAGGGCAGGGGCTTGAACCAAGACCCTCCCCTGCAGCCGTGTTCCCGGCGCCGGGCGGCTGGGCTTTCTGTTGTGGTGGGAAGTGCTTCTGAGAATTTCTTAATTCCTTTTTGCGAAAAGACAGGTTGTGCTTTATGCAGAAATCGTTATTCAAAAATTACAGACTCCGGTTGTTTCTATGGAAACATTTTTCACCTTATGCAAATGAAGCAAGAGGCATGATAACAACGCCCTCCCTTTCTGCGCCCCCCCCCCCCCCCTTATTTCTTTTTGGAACCTTGAGAAGCAGCCGCTGAAAGTTTAGTCCTGGGCAGGGCGGCTTGGCTTCATTAACACAGGGCCTTGGTCCCCCAGCCCCCACCCAGAGCCCCCCAGCCAGTTACTCAGAGAACCTGCCCCATTTCCTCCCGCTCTGATCACTCGTGGGTGACAGAATGACACTGAGTGGCGAGTGACAAAGGTCCAGTGTCCCTCCTACGCTTTGAAGGGGACCCACACTGCCCACCAGACACAAAACACAGCCAGGAAGCACCCCCTTTCTCGTTGTCTCCCACCCCCACCTCCTGTAATCACCTGCCTCTTTCTCAGTATTCCTTTGAGGGGCTCTCCCTCTGCACCCCCTCCTCCAGGGAGGGGAGTGGTTGGGGGGTCCCGGAGATCAGGGATGGGGGTGTCGGGCACATCTTTCCTCCAGGGTTGATTCCTGCCCCGGCGCTGGTGCCTCCCATCTGTGTGGCCTTGGGGGAGTTCCTCTCCCTCTCTGAGCCTGGCTTCATCCCTATTACCCCACCCCCACCCCCCTTAGAATGGGGGTGATAGCCCCCACCTTGCAAGGTTGAGCTGAGGGTGCAATGACAGGTACTTAGCACACAGTGGGGCTCAATCCACAGGAACCCCCAAGCTACTCTGTGGGAAAGGGGGGCCAAGGGGAACACTGACTCGTGAGGGGTGTGCCGTGTGGGGCCTGGGCAACCCCGGGAAGCTCACTTTCCCACACAGAGAATCCCCCCAGCGCTTCTGGCTGAGGCTGCCACCAGGAGGCAGTGTTTCACAGAGCAAGGGCACTGAATTTGGAGCCGGGGAAACCCGGGTTCGAGTTCTGGCTCAGAAGTGTCCTCACTGCATGGTCTGGGGATCCTTTCTCCTCCCTGGGCCTCAGTTTCCCCATCCATCAGGACCCCATCATCTTCCTGTGCACCCACAGGGCTGTGTTCGGCGATGACGGAAGGCCATGGGAGGTCAGCGGGTGAGGGTGTCTGATATGGAGGATCCGGAGGCCAGACATGCCTACTCACCCTGGGTCCTTCACGGCCGTGACCCAACCCAGCAAGCTCTGGCTTTGGGGCCCCTCAGGACGCCCTTCTCTCTTCCTCTGCTGGCTCTCCCCTGACCCCCTCTCCTGACCTGGTGCGATGGGGACCTCTATAGCACATGCTAAATGCTGTTCTGTATCACTCATTTAAGTAAATACGTAAGTAAGCCCACTGTGTGGTTACTGATATTCTCCCAGAAAGCGGAGGCACAGAGAGGCTGAGCAACTTGCTCAAGGTCACACAGCTGGTAAGTGGAAGACAGGGATGAAAAGCAATTCAAATCCAGAGGCCACACTGGACTGCTGTGCTGTGCTGTCCTGATCCTGTTTGCATCTGGGAGTTGTATCCGTTTCCTGGGGTTGTCATCACGAAATACCACAACCCGAGGGGCTTAAACAGCAAACATGGATTCCCTCACCGTTCTGGTGGCTGGAAGTTCGAGATCAAGACGGTCATGGGATTGGTTCCCTCTGAGGCTGAGGGAGAGTCTGGCCTCTCTCCTCTCAGCTTGTGGACAGTTGTCATGTTCACATGGCGACCTCTCTGTGTCTCCGTACCCAAATTTCCACTTCTCACAAGGACACGCACATTGACTACAGCCCACTAATGACTTCATCTTACTTACTGCCTCTGTAAAGACCGCCTCCAAATAAGATCACAGTCTGCGCTACTGGGTTTTAGTGCACCAATATATGAATTTGGGGGGGGTAAGGGGAGGGGACACAGTTCCACCCAAACAGGAGCGAAGAGACCACCTAAGGCACAAGACACAGAAATTCAAGAGTGGACAAGGACAGTGAAGAGACTTCCTCCTCTCAGAATAGGACCTTCACCCCCAGAGTTGAAGCAATTAACCTGAGGGCCCCCATTTTCTAAAGAAGCCGCCAGAACCTGCCTTACCTGAGGACGGGGCCGCTCTCCTCATCCTTCCCCGGAGCCTGCGCAAGTCCGCACGCAGCAAACACACTCTCTACCCCACGGAGGCCAGCTCCGGACGCCAGCTAGAAGAACATCATTTAATGTCATAAAAGAAAGCCAATGGGAAGTATGAAATATCATTATGGGGGAACAAAATGGGGTACAGGGGCAAAGATATGACGGAGCAAATATGTCAGTGTCCTTTTTTTAAAGATTTTTAAAAATTGATTTTTAGAGAGAGAGGAAGGGAGAAGGGGAGAGAGAGACATGCAGAACATGGATCGGCTGCCTCCTGCACGCCCCCTGCCGAGGATCAAGCCCACAACCTGGGCGTGTGCCCTGACCGGGAATCAAACCAGCAACCTTTCGGTGCCTGGGATGATGCCCAACCAACTGAGCCGCACCAGCCAGGGCAAACGTGCCAGTTTTCGGAGAGGGCCTTGTTAGATGGTGTCCCTGCCAAGTGTGAACGTCTGCCTCTCAGCTCCAAATCCACCCTTTATTGCTTGCTGCTTGTGAAAAAAGATGAGTCCCAAGAAAACGAGCCAAGTCTTCCCTCGGCTGGCTGGCTGGCTCCACGCCGAGCTTTGCTGGGGGCGGGGGGTTCTGGAGAGACAGTGGGGGAGGAAGGGGTTTCCTTGGCGGCCTGGGCTGCCCCCCGCCCCGCCCGCCAGCTCCCAGGCTTCTCAGGCAACAGATCCCGGGCACAGCCCACAGTCCTACTGGGCAGCCAAAAGCTTCTCCCAGCACACACCCCCCAGCAATACCAGATCTCCGTCCGTCCAGGGTGGGGTGTCTTCTTGGGGGCTCGCCCTCAGCCCTAAGGGCAGTGACTGTTCCTCACATTCGCTGTCCTGCGATCTTCAGAGTTCTCCTCCCTTCTTACCAGCTGACCCTTCATAATCCAACCTCCTGTCGTAGGCCATAATCCTGCATAGACGTTCCCTGTTCACTCTACGGTGGCACCTGTCTCCTGATTAGACCCCGACTGAGACAAGATTGGTACCGGGAGTGGTCCCGGGTGGCAGGCGGGATTTGGGGGTGGACCTGGCCATGCCTCTGGGCTCCCTGCCGATGGGAAGCGGGCATGAGTAGTCCATATATTGTAGCAATAGCATCACAGCTGCTCCGACGACCACCTGTGGTGGATTGCCACGCAGCGGGGCTGAGCGGGACGTGACGCAGTCCTGGGTTTGGGCGAGCTGGGGTCCTTTTGCACGGACCTGAGCACCCCCAAAGAGACGAGGACAGGACGAGCGCAGAGGCGAAGCCCCGCTCGCCAGCGAGCCCCGTGACAGCTCTAAGAGGAGCTCATTTCTTTTCGCTACAAGGCTGATATTGTTGGAAATCAAACACCAGATTTAATTCTGCAGGTTGCTATCATACAATTGAATTCACCATCTCAACGAGTTTCTCAGGAGCATGTCAAAGGCATCGATTGGCAAAGTCGAGGATCCCGAGACTTGGAATGGGACCCCCCTCTCTGAGACGGTCAACCTTGAGCCCCCCACATCACGCCGAGTCTCCCGGGCAAGGTCGCTCTCCTTCTTGTGTCTGAAGAGTCCGCCTCTGCCCAAAGCCCCGTGCACACTCCCCGGGGGCCCCGAAAGGGGTGCCCGTTCTCCTCAAGGCCCAGCCCAGCCCTTCCCTGCCGCCCTCAGGCACACAACAAGGGCCCCTTCTCAACACACGCTAGGTGGACAGGTGCACACTTTGACCGCCGGAAGTCTATCCACCAAAAGAAAGGCGAGGCAGAAACCCGGGCACGTGTGGGAGTGGCTGCCGGGGTGTTAGACCGGGAGGGAGGGATGTGGTGTTAGATCAGACCAAATCCGATGGGCATAGCTGCACTCACGAGAGATTCCGGATTTCATGTCTTAGCTTGTGTAAGGATGTGCTCATTATATAACCAATTATCACAAATTTAGACTCAAAATAACACCTTTTATTATTTCACAGTTTCAATGGGTCCGTCATCCGGACGTGGTTCAGCTGGGTCCGCTGCTTCAAGTCTTCTCACGGGCAACGTCGAGGCGGGAGGGGGAAGAGCCCGCTCCGGGCTCTTGGTGGAAGTCAGTTCCCTGGAGGCTGTGGGTCTGAGGGCCTCGGGGACTCGCTGGCTGTTGGATGGAGGCTGGAGGCTGAGCTCATGGACCTCCTGAACAGAGAGTCTCTTTATCAAAGCCTCACGCTGAGGAGGCAAGATCGTCTGCTAGCGAGACGGAAGTCCCGTCTTATGTAACCTAACCACAAAAGTGCCATCCCAAGAGCTCTGTCATATTCTACTGGCTGGAAGTTTGTCGCTGGTCCCACCTGCACCCGAGGCGAGGAATGACACGAAGGTGTGAGCATCATCACCAGGGTCGCTGGGACCAGCCCCGGAGCCTGCTCACCACCCGCCGGAAGCAGTGCCGACAGCTGCCCCACAGGTAGGCGGGGAGGCCAGGGCGCCCGGGGCCTGGGGAGGCGGCGGGAGTGCAAAGGCTGACGTGGGTGGGCTGGGTGGACTGGGTCTAGTGTGAGACCTGCACACCCAGCCCTCGACGGTGTTCTCCAAGGAGGTCCTGGAGGTCTCCCTTCCCCGGGGAATCTAGACTCATGTTGGAGCACAGAGCATCTGCGTCCGGGACGCCTCCGCTGTCGCGCTGACTTGCAGGCCAGGCATGAGCATGCCAGGTTTCACTGGGAGAGGAGACCACCACCGGGCCACGGTGAAACCCCTGAACCGACCTGGGAAAAAAATGACTCCACGAGCTGGAGTGACGGATCCTGGTTGCAGGGGGGATATAGCTGGAGTCCAGAGGGTTCGCTAAGGCGCCCCGTGGCCTGTTCATGCCCAATAATAATGGTTGATGGAAAACTACACCAACCAAAGAATTGAAGGGTGATTGAAGACTCAGAGCCTTCAGGAAGGAAAGGTGGGGTCACCCCACTGGTTAAAGGCCAGCGGAGGTTCTGGCTGAGGGCCGGGACGCAGGGCTCAGGGCAGCGAGCTGGACAAGGAGGCCACGGAGGCCAGCGACGGCCCACGACTGGACGACAGACCGTGTTCCGCAGCAGCTCAGCCTGTTTGCATTTGTGATGTTTGCGTGCTTATTTACATATGTGAACTGTCTTTGCCTTCCCTCTCCTTTCCATTTTTATTGTATATACAAGTTGGTGGACGTTCGCTTTACAGCGTAGCCTGCAGGTAAGAAGATTCTCCGCGGGCTGCTCAGAGTTTGAGGGGCAGTTCCCATAGTCAGCGCCGGCCACAAGGACTGTTGGCGCCACACGTACCCTGGTGTCCAGGGAGAGGGTAGGAGCTTTGTCACGTGTGCGACGTATGGCGGGATCTTGTGAGGTGGGAAGATAACGCTGTGCTGCTATCAAATCGGAGTTGAGGCATGCAGCTGGGAGCTGAGCTCCGGCGGGGTGGAAGGTGCCGGTTACCAACTGATTGTCCCTCAGCTGCACACGTGCCCTGCATTGCCCGCTGCGGGAACAATGAGCGGGGCCTTCAGACACCCTTTCCTGTGCCTCCTGGCACATGCCCAGCTTGGCCAGCAGAGGCGCTGGAGAGGCAGGACGGGAGGCAAGGGCTTCCTTCCTGGTTTGGTGCCCCGCCAGCACCAGGCTCCTTGCCCTGTGGCTTCTCCTCCGTCCGCTCCTACAGAGCGGTGGTCAGCAGCACCCCGTGGCCAGCAGCTTCCCAGGTTCTCTCGGTGGTTTTGCAGCCGATGGCCTCCAGCAAGCTCTCGCTCCATCAGAGCCTCCCCCACCACCCTGAAAGTTCCGCTGTTGCAGCTTTGTAGCCACATCCACTGAGCCCCAGCCATGCCTTCTCGGAGGAGGTCTGGACCTCGGCCCTGGACCAGGGGCAGGGTGAGGGAGCCTTCCTTGGAGGCTCCTAGGGTAGTGGCTGCTCCCACATCTCCTCTCCTTATATCTTGAAAGTTCTCTTCATTTCTTACCATCCAGCCTCTCCCTACTGCAAGCCCCTGTTATCATCAATCTTTCTATCAAACGCTGCTTGTTCAAAGTACTGTGTGAGTTCTGCCTTCTGACTGGAGTCTCGTCACTCACACTGGTTTCACTAGTCCTTGTTGAGAGGCTACCGCAGGCCAGCTGTGTACCCCGAGAGCAGCCAAAAAATGAGCCATGGTCTCTGCTCACACCCTCGGGGCCCAGGCCCAGGTGCAGATGCACGAGGGCATGGCAGAGCAGTAAGTGCTAGGAGGCAAGTTCAAAGGCTGATTTCACACTTGGAGGCTCCGAGGACCAGGACCTTGGCTGGGAGAGTGGTGCCCGCTGGGGGGTGTTCAGGGGCTGCCTCTGCCAGGAGAGGATGTTTGTTCTGAGACTGAGGAAGCTCCAGGAGAGACGGGGGCAGGGAGAGGGTCCCTCCAGGTGCAGAAGTGGCCACGGCAAAGGCCCTGGGGTGGGCATCGATTTGGCATGTTTGTGCAACAGAAAGAAGACCAGGTGGTGCAAGACAAGAGGAGGACGTGGTAGGAGGTCTGAGCAGAAGCAGGGGGCAGAGGTGTGTGACCCTGCGGGCTGGCTGGCTGGTATTTGAAGTCAGTAGGTGCCCTGGAGGGTTTTTATCAAAGGCATGAAAAGGTTACCTCCGGAGAAACGGAGGGGGCGGAGGGAGGAACTGAGGGGCGCAGGGAGGAATGGAGGGGCGCAGGGAGGAACGGAGGGGCGCAGGGAGGAACGGAGGGGGTGGAGGGAGGAACTGAGGGGCGCAGGGAGGAACAGAGGGGTGCAGGGCAGTTTTCCTCTCTATTTAAAACATGGTGTTGCACCGCTTTCTTGTATCATCATCGTTGTCATTATCCTTATCACCTGGTGCCTGTTTTATTCCTGGAGCCAGGATTTCAGAGTTGCCTTCCGGGAAAGCCTCTCAGACCCTCCCAGGGCACAGATCCCGGGGTGCTCGCACTCCCCGCACAGTGCAGACCTCTGTCCCCTGCTCAGTCCTCTGCCCTCTCCACCGCCCCACTGGGATACTGCCCACTCCAGGAGGACCACAGCATCTGGCCCAGCTAAGGTTGAAAAGACTGAGGACAGCTGATCTGTGTGCCCTGAAGGGGGAAGATACTCAGAGATGTTTCATCAAAGTAGCCGAAATAAAACCCAGGGAGCAAGGCCAGGCAGGAACTGCCCCCTAACTCCACATTACAGAACAAGACCAAGGCCCAGAGAGGTAAAGAAATTTGCTCAGGGTCGCACAGCACATGGGTGGTTCACACTCCCGGTCCCATGCCACACTGCCAGGCCTTTCTGCACCCCCCTATAGGGTGCCAGGGGACAGGGACAGGGACAGGGGAAGGGTATATAGCTCCTCTGCTGAAGCTGGGGAAACTGAGGCCCAAGACCTAGATCACCCGGCAAAGGGGAGCGTGTGCCCCTCACGCTCAAGTTGGCGTGACCAGGAGTGACCGAGAGCCTGGCTGGACTGCCAGGGATGGGGAGCCAAGCTCTCTCTGGTCACCAGGGAGCAGAGCTGGAGAAATCATTGCAGGTGGATGAATTATTCACGGCAGCGTCGACCTCCTCAGGCCTGGACAGCCGAGAGCTCGCCGCTCAGCCCCGTGCATCTTATTACCCACGTGGAGTGGCCTCTTTTTCTCTGTCTCAGAAGAAAGCGATTCCACATCATCAAATATTGATGTGGGGCGCTGACACGGCGCCACTTGCACGCGGGTTGGGGCTCTGTGCTGCCCCGAGGTCAGGGATGACGCCAACCCGGGACCCAGGGACTCAGCTGGGGCAGGGCCAGGCGGGCATGCCTCCCCTCCGGAGCCTGACACGGGGCCCCCACCTGTGGCAGCCTCCCCTCGCCCTGATCTCGGGGGCCCTGGAAATGCTATGCTCTGTTTTTCTAAAATAGAGGGTAATGTTGGTTAGCTCTGCACACTGTTCTCATCTCAGTTGGCTTGGGGTCCGGGAGCAGGCGGGTGTCTCTGCCCTGGCCTGCCTGGGGCTCAGGACGAGGAGGCGCCTTGAGGTCTGGTTAGGGTCCTGTGGCTGCCCTCACAGGTGACCACAAACGGGGAGTGGGGGGGCTTAAAACAACAGAAATTTGCTCTCTCACAGCCCTGCAGGCCAGGAGGCCGGGATCCAGGCGTCCTGGGGCCGCTCCCTCTGTGGGTCTGGGAAGACCCCTGCCTGCCTCTGGGAGCCCCCTGTCTTCGGGACACCGGCCGCTGGACGTAGGGCCACTGTGTTCCGGGGCGGCCTCCGCGTCACCCCATCGCATCTGCATGACCCCATTCCCGTGACCCCATGTGCAGTGTGTGAAGGCCCCCTCTGAGGTTCTAGATGGACTTCATTTGAGGGGACACGGTTCCACCCCCTGCCCTCAGGGGAACGCCCACACCTACCTGGTTTCTGACATGGAGGTCACGCAGGTGTCCTGACCCAGCTCCTCCTCCGGGTGGGTTTCTCTCTCGGGCAGCCCACCCCGCTCCCCTCTGTCTGCAGCCCCTCCGGGTGCAGGGCGGTCAGAGGGGCTGCCCACGGCCCTTCTTCCAGGTGCCTCGGACCGCCCCCCACTGCTCAGAGGGACCAGGGGCTCCTCGTACCCGGGCCCTACCAGGGAGTGGGAGCCCTCTACTCTCAGGTGGGGGAGCAGCCAGTGCTGCCGACGCCCCTCCCACAGCCCCGGGGCCTCCCGTCCCCAGCACCTGCCCTAACAGACCCAACTACCCACACCTGGGACCTTCACCTGCAGCTCCTCTGCCATCAGAGCACCCAATGCCAAGCAGAGTCCTGCCGGCTCAGCCCAGCCAGACGCCAGCTGCCTCGCCCGGAGTGGTCGGCGCGGCTGCACGTTCCTCTCTGTGCCCCAGAGACACCCATGGACGAGGCTCCGGGACCCCACTTCCCGGAGTGACGCCCCTAGAAAGGCTCCCTGTGCTGCCTCCCCGTCCCAGTCCCGCACTCATCCTCACGAATAAGCGTGTGCTCACAGCCTGCGGGCGCTGCTGCTGCCACCGACGCCACACGGGCCTGACACGGGCCCCTGTGAGTGTGCCGGGTCCCTTCCTGGAGGCCCTCCGCATCCCGCACTCTCCTGCCTGCTCGATCGCATCTCCTCCAGGCTTCGCGCTTAGAAATTCAGAGTCTGAGGGGGAGCTGGCCAGCGCCCTCAGCCAGGCGCCCACCTGCTTCCGAGTCATCCTGGCGGCGGGTGGTGAACGGGAGCCCCCAGGGCCGGGCACGTCGTCCGCCTCGGGGTCCTCCCCACCGTCCGGCGTGAGCCAGGCTCTGGCTTCACCTGTTTGCTGAACATTCACTCCTTTCAGCAGCAGAAGTTGGCTGCGTGCCTACGTGGGACCAGAGTCCTGCAGACACTGCGAGCACAGGCAGGACGGACAGAACCTGGTGACCCGCGGGCACTGATGACGCCGGGCTGAGTGCCAGGGAAGACGCCAGAGTGGGCAAGCCCACACCCGGCTTCTTACGGGGAAGCCCCTGCAGGCTCTGGGGGGCACAACCCTCAGCACAGGGGTTCCCAGCCTTTCTTTGGCCACGCCCCACACAAGCATCTCTAAAATCCTGATGCCCCGGTGACATAGAATTCTTATTATTCAAAAAGTGAACTCCTATTCACATGGAGGAAGCCTGAAAGGCCATTGGCTTGATCTAAACAAGCTTCCAAAGAACATGGCATCCATGAAAGAAAAATAAAAGAACGAAGGGACAGCTGAAGTACTGAGGAAGAAATCACTAAGAAATTGTTAAAAAATAATAATAATAAAATGAAGTGATATGAAAAAATAGCCAATAAAGTTTCAGAACATTTAATAGAGAACTGTAATGCATAAATGTCACAATATATATTTATATACTGTATATGAGGCCCCTGGAACCATAAGAAATACAAAAAAAATTCAGTTCATAACTCATTCTCGAATTTCCCCCCTTAAAAATCAAATTGCCCCCCTGTGGGCCTGTGCCCCACGCTGGGAACCACTGCTCTGGAAGGAGGGTGGCCAGGCTGGAGCTTGAGCTGGGAGGGACCCTTTCCATGTGCACTCTGCGCGTGAGCGCAGTCCGGACAGTGCCCTGGGGCGGCGGATGCTGAGCGGGCACCAGCAGGTGCTTCCCAGGGTGCACTGTGCTGGCGCTGCCCAGGCCCTGGGAGCAGGCAGGCACACCCAGGCTCTGCCTTCAGAGGCTGGCGCCATCCTGAGAAGACCATTACTTCTGAAACGTCTCCTGATGCCTTTCCCTCCCCCTTCCTCTCTGACCCGCCCCTTCTGCCCTTCGCTTCACCTTGAGGATCTGGCTTTGGGAGGGGTGGCGACCACTGAGAACAGGGACCTGCCCACCTGATGGGAAGAGGGAGCTGGAAGCCGGCGGGAAGGGGGGGGGGTGGCAATGAAGGTCCCTGGAACTCCCAGAGGATTCCAGGAACATGGCAGAGCCTCGGAATGTGCCATGGAGCCACATGGGTGAGGCCTACACAGGGCAATGTCTCCGGTAAACCCCTGACTATTGCCCCTCCCCACTCGGCCCACCAACACTTGGCCACCCCATCCTCCCCCGAGAGGCCGGGTGAGCTATTGAAAAGTGAACCCCAGCCTTCAGATCTCCAAGCTGACACTGGGAAGTCGCCACTTAGTTCTAACAACTAGAAAAACACGGAGCTGAAAAATCAATAACTCTCCCTCGATCCATGAGAAAGGTGAGGCCACCGTGCACACCGCCGCCCTCAGAACTGGAAACACTGACAGGTGCGTAGAGAGAACCACACGTTAAGCAGCGCAGACCTGCCCGGAAACCGGACTGTCACTGACGAATTGCTGGGGGCTCGGTGTGGGCGCGTCTGAGAGTTAAAGCCGCAGGGGCGGTCGGTGGTCCCAGGGGGCTCTCACCCCTCTGTGGAGTTTACCTGCAGGAGCTCAGTCTATTCCTGACAAGTGAATATTGGAGTAAAATCCCCCCGCCCCTGCCCAGTGCGTCTGGGGTGGAGGGAAAGGGACCATCTGGAAATACATTCTGTTCTTCCCAGCAAGTCCTGCCCTCAGGGGAATCCAGTTAACCAGTGCCCAACCCCCTGGCGTTTTGTCAGAGCCTAACTGGCCAGGGGAACGGGAGACGCCCAGCTCCTGCCCACTCTAGCCGTCCTGGCCCACGTCAGGGGGGAGGACTGAGAGACATGGTGAAGTTCACGGAGACACAGGCTCACCGGAAGGCCAAGACCTTCTCGTGGGA
This sequence comes from Ia io, assembly GCA_025583905.1. Classification (NCBI taxonomy): domain Eukaryota; kingdom Metazoa; phylum Chordata; class Mammalia; order Chiroptera; family Vespertilionidae; genus Ia; species Ia io. Next base: position 5,073,287 of record JAJQQW010000008.1, read on the forward strand.
CCACAGAAGCCCTCTGCTCGGGACACCGCCCCACCGCAGCGCTGACGGCCTAGGGACAGCAGTTCCTTTTTCACCCGGCACATCATGCCCGGCGACCGAGAAAAAATTGCCAGGAATACTAAAAGGCAAATAACACAGTTTGAAGAGACAGTGCAAACATCAGAACCAGACTCGGCTACGGCAGGGATGTTGGCATTATCGGACCAGGGATGTAAAACGGCTGTGATCAATATGCTGAGGCTTTCATGGACTACATAGACAGCATGCAAGAGCAGATGGGAATTGTAAGCAGGGAGATGGAAATCCTGAGGAAGGACCAAAGAGAAATGCTGGAGATCAAACACCGTAACAGAGGGAGACGGCCTCTGATGGGCTTTTTAGTGGACTGGCCACAGCTGAGGAGAGAAACTTGGAGCTTGAGAATATACACACACACACACACACACACACACACACACACACACACACACGCGCGTGTGTGTGTGTGTGTGTGTGTGTGTGTGTGTGTATAGAGAGAGAGAGAGAGAGGGAGAGAGGGAGAGAGAGAGAGAACCCTCAAACCCCAAAGCGAACCAGGGGGAAGGAACAGTGCCTACGAACGGTAGGACAACAGCAACTGAGGAGCATCCATTAATGAGAATACCAGAAGAAGAACGGAGCAGGAAAAATATGTGAAACAATAATGACTAAATTTCCCCCAAATTAATGCCAGACACTAAACCATAGCTCTAGGAAGCTCAGAGAACAACCAGCAGGACAAATATAAAACAAAACAAAACAAAACACAGTTAGACCCCAGCTGGGTGGCTCAGTTGGTTGAAGTGTTGTCCCGTACACCAAAAAGGTTGCAGGTTTGATTCCCGGTCAGGGCATATACCTAGGTTTCAGGCTCCATCCCCAGTTGGAGAGTGTATGGGAGGCAACTGATCAATGTTTCTCTCTCTCTCTCTCCCCCTTCCTCTCTCTCTAAAAATCAATAAAAATATGTGCTTAGGCAAAGATAAAACAACACACACTTAGGCATTTCATTTTCAAACGACACTAAATCAATGATAAAGAGCAACCAATATAGGAGCACCTAAATCCTATATAATAAAAGGCTAATATGCAAATTGTCCCCTCAAGAGTTTGACCGATTGGGAGTTCGACTGCTTGCTATGACGTGTGCTGACCACCAGGGAGTGGTGTGGAATGAAGAAAGGCCCTGGCCAGCGGCTGGCTGCCAGGGAAAGGAAGGCCCTGATCAGCCCTGATTGCTGGCCAGGCCTAGGGACCCTACCCGTGCATGAATTTCGTGCACCAGGCCTCTAGTATATATATTTTTAAAAAAACTTCCAGAGGACTTTAAGGGAGAGATTGATGACAATACAGTCATAGCAGGGGATTTTAACACCCCGCTGACCTCCCTGGATAGATCTTCCAGACAAAAAAATTAACAAGGAAACAGTTACTGTAAAGGACACACTGGATCAGATGGATTTAATTGACATTTATAGAACATTTACCTCCAAAGCTGCAGAATATACATTTTTCTCAAGTGCACATGAGTCATCCACATAGATAGACCACATGTTAGGACACAAAACAAGTCTCTATAAATTCAAGAAGATTGAAATCATATCAAGCATCTTCTCAGATCACAATGAAATGAAATTAGAAATCAACTACAGTAAAAACACTCAAAAATATTCAAACACATGGAGACTAAATAGCATGTTATTAGACAAGAAATGGGTTACCAATGAGATCAAGAAAGAAATATAAAACTTCCTGGAAACAAATGAAAATGAACATACAACAATCCAAAATCTCTGGGACACAGCAAAAGCAGTCCTGAGAGGGAAGTTCATAGCACTACAGGCATACTTCAAAAGAAAGAAAGAAAGAAAAAGAAAGAAAGAAAGAAAGAAAGAAAGAAAGAAAGAAAGAAAGCAAGAAAGCAAGAAAGCAAGAAAGCAAGAAAGCAAGCAAGAAAGCAAGAAAGCAAGAAAGCAAGAAAGCAAGAAAGCAAGAAAGCAAGAAAGCAAGAAAGCAAGAAAGCAAGAAAGCAAAAGAAAGAAAGAAAGAAAGAAAGAAAGAAAGAAAGAAAGAAAGAAAGAAAGAAAGAAAGAAAAAGAAAGAAAGAAAAAAAAGAGCCCTAACCAGTTTGGCTCAGTGGATAAAGCATCGGTCTGTGGACTGATGGGTCCCGGGTTCAATTCCGGGCAAAGGCATGTACCTTGGTTGTGGGCACATCCCCAGTAGGAGGTGTGCAGGAGGCAGCTGATCAATGTTTCTCTCTCATCGATGTTCCTAACTTTCTATCTCTCTCCCTTCCTCTCTGTAAAAAAATCAATAAAATATATTTTTTTAAAAAAGAAAGAAAGAAAGAAAAATTAATAATAAACTATTTAACCCTACATCTTAAAGAATTAGAAAGAGACCAACAAGAAAAGCCCAGAGTAAGTAGAAGGAAGGAAATAATAAAGATTAGAGCAGAGATAAATGACATAGAGGCTGAAAAAGAAACTATACAAAAGATCAATGAGCCCTAGCTGGTTTGGCTCAGGGAATAGAGCATTGGCCTGTGACTGAAGGGTCCAGGGTTCGATTCCAGTCAAGGGCACATGCCTGGGTTATGGGTTTGAACCAGTAGGGGGCATACAGGAGGCAGCCAATCAATGATTCTCTCTCATCATTAATGTTTTTATCTCTCTCTTCCTTTCCCTTACTCTCTGAAATAAATTATATATATATAACAAAAGATCAATGAAACTAAGAGCTAGTTCTTGAAAAGATAAGTAAGATTGATGAACTGTTAGCCAGAGTAATCAAGAAACAAAGAGGACTCAAATAAATAAAATCAGAAACAAAAGCAGAGAAATAACAACTGACACTACAGAAATACAAAGGATTGTAAGAAAATACTATGAACAACTATATGCCAACAAGCTGGATAATGTGGATGAAGTGGGTAAATTCCAAGAAAAGTACAACCCCCAAAACGCAATCAGGAAGAATCAGAAAACCTGAATAGGCCAGAGTAAGTAGAAGTAATAAAGCAGTAATAAAAATTAAAAAAAAAATAAAAAAATCCCAGCAAACAAAAGCCTGGGTCTGGATGGTTTCACAGGGGAGTTTTACCAAACATTTAAAGAAGAACTAACACCTATACTCCTCAAAATATTCCAAAAAAATCCAAGAGGAAGGGACACTTCCAAGCTCTTTTCATGAGGCCAGCATTATCCTAATTCCAAAACCAGATAAAGACACTACAAAGAAAGAGAATTACAAGCCAATGTCCCTGATGAACACAGATGCTAAAATCCTCAACAAAATATTAGCAAATCAGATCCAGCAATATATTAACCCTTTGCACTCACTTGCTTTTTTCTCGATTTCTTTATTCTACTCGGGATTTAATTTTTTAAATACCCCAGATTTTACAAAGCGCAGCAGTAGAATAAAAAACTGGAGTTTCTTTTCATACAAACTTATTTATTTGGATTTTTTTATATTTCAAATTATTGATACATTCAAAGAGTAATTTTAATCTCGATGCTAACCGTGTCGAGTCACACTCGACATCCGAGTGCAAAAGGTTAAAAAGGTCATACACCATGACCAAGTGTGATTTATTCTAGGGATGCAAGGCTGGTACAATATTTGCAAATCAATAAATGTAATAGATCCCATAAACAAATTAAAAGACAAAAACCACATGATCATATCAATAGATGCAGAAAAAGCATTCAACAAAATCCAGCACCCATCATATCTAATAAAAGAGTAATATGCAAATTGACCATCACTCCAACACACAAGATGGCTGCCCCCAGGTGGACACAAGATGGCCACCACAAGATGGCGGCAGGAAAGGGCAGTTGTGGGTGATCAGGCCAGCAGGGGAGGGCAGTTAGGAGGGACCAGGCCTGCAAGGGGGGGCAGTTGGGGTCAATCAAGCCTGCAGGGGAGGGCAGTTAGGGGTGACCAGGCTGGCAGGGGAACAGTTAGGCATTAATCAGGCTGGCAGGGGAGTGGTTAGGGGGTGATCAGGCTGACAGGCAGAAGCGGTTAGGGGCAATCAGGCAGGCAGGCAGGTGAGCGGTTGGGAGCCAGGAGTCTTGGATTGTGAGAGGGATGTCCCAGATTGGATAGGGTACAGGCTGGGCTGAGGGACACACACCCCTCCCCCGCTGTGCATGAATTTCGTGCACCAGGCCTCTAGTTTTTTATAACAACTCTCGGCAAAGTGGAAAAGAAGGAGCATGTCTCAACATGATAAAAGCCATAAATGACAAACCTACAGTGAACATCATATTTAATGGGCAAAAAAAAAAAAAGCATTTCCCCTAAGAATAGGAACAAGACAGGGATGTCCGCTTTCACCACTCTTATTCAACACTAGAAGTCCTAGTCACAGCAATCAGACAAGAAGAAAAAATAAAAGGAATCCAAGTCGGAAAGGAGGAAGTAAAACTCTCATTATTCGCAGATGACATGATATTGTATATAGAAAACCCTAAAGACCACCAAAAAACTATTAGGTGTAATTAATGAATTTGGCAATGTAGCAGGATACAAAATCAACACCCAAAAATTGATGGCTTTTTTATACGCCAATAATGAATTATCAGAAAGAGAAACTAAATAATCCCATTTACTATTGCAACAAAAAAGTAGGATACTTAGGAATAAACTTAACCATGGAGGTAAAAGACTTGTGCTCAGAAAACTACAGAATGTTGAAAAAAGAGATAGAGGAAGATATCAACAAGTAGAATAATATACCGTGTTCATGGATTGGTAGAATTAACAGCATCAAAATGTCCATACTACCCAAAGCAATCTACATATTCAATGCAATCACCATTAAAATACGAATAGCATATTGCACAGATCTAGAACAAATACTCCAAAAATTTATATGAAACCAAAAAAGACCCCGAATATCTGCAGCAATCTTGAGACAGAAGAACAAAGTTGGAGGAATCACAATACCGGATTTCAAGATATACTACAAAGCCACCATAATCAAAACAGCCTGGTACTGGCACAAGAACAGGTATATAGATCAACGGAATCCATAAATTGACCCAAGCTGTTATACTCATTTAATATTTGACAAAGGAGGCAAGAACATACAATGGAGTCAAGCCAATCTATTCCATAAATGGTGTTAGGAAAATTGGACAGATATATGCAAAAAAATGAAACTAGGCCACCAACTTACACCCTATCCTATCTAATAAAAGAGTAATATGCAAATTGACCACACCCCTGCTACACCCACAAGCCACGCCCACCAGCCAATCAGGAGCGAGTATGCAAATTAACCCAACCAAGATGGCTGCGGCCATAGAGAGAGCAGGAGAGAGGCTTGGATTTCCCCAGCAATGGAGGAAGCCAAGCTTTCCGCACACCCTGGCCTGCCTTGGCCTCCACTTAAGGCTACAAAGTTTCAATTATAGAAGATAAATAAATCCCAACAGAAATGGCTGTCGCCACGGAGCAAGCAGAAGGCTTGGCTCCGCTCCAGGCTACAAAGTTTCAATTGTAGAAGATAAATAAATCCCAGGTACCAGGGCCTCCACTTGGGTTGCCGGGGGGCGTGGCCGGCCTGCAAACCACCACAGGCCCCTCACCCAGGCCGCCCCATGCCCCCACCCTGATCCGGGACACCCTTCAGGGCAAACCAGCTGGCCCCTACCCATGCACCAGGCCTCTATCCTATCTAATAAAAGAGTAATATGCAGATTGACCATCACTCCAACACACAAGATGGCTTCCCCCATGTGGTCAAAGATTCTGCCCCCATGTGGACACAAGATGGCCAGCAGGGGAGGGCAGTTGGGAGGGACCAGGCCTGCAAGGGAGGGCAGTTGGGGGTGATCAAGCCTGCAGGGGAGGGCAGTTAGGGGTGACCAGGCCGGCAGAGGAGTGAAGTTGGGGGTGACCAGGCCTGCAGGGGAGGGAAGTTAGGGGCAAACAGGCTGGCAGGGGAGTAGTTAGGCATCAATCAGGCTGGCAGGGAAGTGGTTAGGGGGTGATCAGGCTGGCAGACAGAAGCAGTTAGGGGCAATCAGGAAGGCAGGCAGGCGAGCAGTTGGGAGCCAGCAGTCCTGGATTGTGAGAGGGATCCCAGATTGGAGAGGGTGCAGTCTGGGCTGATGGACAACTTCCCCCCCTCCCCCCTGTGCACAAATTTTGTGCACCAGGCTTCTAGTGAAGCCATAAAAATCCTAAAAGAAACCATAGGCAGGAAAACCTCAGGCATCTCTCAGAGCAATATGTTTACAGATACATTTCCTAGGGCAAAGGAAACTAAGGAGAAAATAAACAAATGGGACTATATCAAAATAAAAGGCCTCCGCACAGCAAAAACAAACAAACAAACAAACAAACAAACAAAAAAACCATCACCAAACAAAAAGGGCGCTCACTCTATGGGAGGACATATTTGGCAATGATACAACTGATGAAGGGTTAATATCCAAAATATATAAGAAACTCATGCAACTTAAAAGGAAGACAAACAATCCAATTTAAAAATGGGCAAAGGACTTATATAGATACTTCTCCAAAGTGGACATAAAGATGGTCAAGAGTCATATGAAAAAATGCTCAAAGTCACTTACCATCAGAGAGATGCAAATTACAATGACAATGAGGTATCACCTCACACCTGTCAGAATGGCTACCACCAACACATAAACAAACGACAAGTGCTGATGAGGATGTGAAGAAAAGGGAACCCTAGTGCACTGCTAGTGGGAATGCAGACTAGTGCAGCTGTTATGGAAAACAGTATGGAGGCTCCTCAAAAAGTTAAATATGCTACTGCCATTTGACCCATTGATCTCACTTTTAGGAATATATCCTAAGAGATCCAAAATGCCAATCAGAAAGAATATATGCACCCCTATTTTCATAGCAGCACAATTTACAATAGCTAAGATCTGGAAACAGTCAAAGTGCCCCTCAGTAGATGAGTGGATAAAAATGCTGTGGTACAGCCCAGTCGGCATGGCTCAGTGCTTGAGCCTCGATCTATGAACCAGAAGGTCCCAGTTCGAATCGCAGTCAGGGCACATGCCAGGGTTGCGGGCTCAATCCCCAGTGGGGGGGGGGGGGCATGCAGGAAGCAGTCGATCAATGATTCTCTCTCCTCACTGATGTTTCTACCTCCCTCTCCCTCTCCCTCTCCCTCTCCCTCCTCTCTGAAATAAAAAAAGATAAAAAATTTAAAAAAGCTGTGGTACATTTATACCATGGAATACTATGCAGCAGTAAAAAAGAAGGCTCTTGGAGAGACCTGGAGAGTATTATGCAAAGCAAAATAAGCCATCCAGAGAAAGACAAGTATATGATATCACTCATATGTGGAATCTAATGAACAAAATAAATGGTTGAACAAAATAGATCCAGAGACATAAAACAGACTGTGGAATCTCAGAGGGAAGGCTGGGGAGGGTGGGTAGGTGGGAAGTGATCAACCAAAGAACTTGTATGCATATATACATAACCCATGGACACAGACAATAGGGTTCAGGACACAGCTGGGCTAGAAGGGGTAAATGGGGGAGGAACCAAGATGGTGGCATAGGTAAATGCCTGTACTTGCCACCTACCACAACCACATCAACATTACAACTAAAATACACAACAACATCATCCAAAGCTGGCTGAATGGAAGTCCTCCAATTATAGAAATAAAGAAGAAAGCACACTGAGACTGGTAGGAGGTGTGGAGGCAAAAAACGGGCTGGTCCGGCACCCACATGGGCCACTTTTTTAATCAGGAGGGAGATTGTCTCTGCAGAGGCTGCTGGTGAGGAGCAAGGGATCCCAGCCCCACACCGGAAGCCCAGCCCAGGTTCCCAGAGCTGGGAAAAGAAGTCCCTATGGGCAGTAAGAACTACAGCCTGTAAAAACCAGTGTAGATTGGGGCTCAGTGACACAGAGGCTGCTGGAGACCCAGCTGTTCCTCTTAAAAGGCTGGCACCATGAACTGAATGTACAAGGTCCCGCATCCTCTGAGCTCCAGTGCCAGGGCGAGGATCTGGGGGACACAGACACATGTGAGGAGGAACTGGATTGTCTGGCATTGGGGCAGGAACTCGGGGACAGCTTTCTCCTAGATGAAGGTGCTTGCAGGGGTCATTGTTCCTATGCTGGAACCTTTTCGGTTGCAGGGCTGACTGGCAGCCATTTCTGTTTGCTCCACCCTGGAGATTCCCTGAGACCCCACCTCATCCAATTTGCAACCCCACCAAACATGTATGTGGCAGATTTTGCATATGAATGGCCTGTCCTTGCTCAGGCTAAAATCTATCAAACAAGCTGCAGCTGGGTCTGGGAGCCCCAAACCTATCAATAAAAGGCCCAAGACCCAACACCAGCACCAGCCTGCCTTGCTTCACAACTGGGCCTCGTCTTGGCACTTCCAAACCCCATACAAAGAGGAGGAATCAGCATGTCTCTATGTAGCTCCTGCTAGGTGGCCCCTGGCAGTGGGCTGACCATATCAGATTACAACTCTCCGCATCCATAAGCATCACACTCAAGGGTCAGACTCAGTGAGCACAAAAGCCCCACTGAAGTAAGTCCTGCTCTATAAGGGTGTCTCCTGCAAAGCAGCTCTCCCACTGTAGTCACAGTTGGTCCTCACAGCCAGTTGGCCTGGAGGTCAATTCCTCCCAATGACACCAACAGCAATCAAGTCTCAACTACAACAAGACTGTGCTCACAGCCCACAAAGGGGTACACCTAGAGTGTCCACCTCAGGTGACTGGAAAGGCTGAGCCACTGGGCTCTATAGAACACCTACTACACAAGGCCACTCTACCAACTCAAGGAGACATAGCAGCTCTACCCAATACATAGAAATAAACACAGGAAAGCAGCCAAAATGCAGAGACAAAGAAACATGTCACAAATGAAAGAAATGGAAGAAAGCAAACTACTGGACATAGAGTTCAAAACCACAGTTATAAGGTTACTCAAGAATCTTCTAGAAACCTCCAAGGCACTTTGTGAGACTTTGAAGGATCTTAGTGAGAATGCAAAAAAAAAAGGGGGGGGGGGGGAAGGCCCAGTCAGAAATTAAGCACACACTGACTGAAATAAAGAATAATATACAGCAATTCAACAGTAGAACCAAGGATTCTGAGAATCAAAGCAATGATGTGAAATATGAGGAATCAAAGAAACACCCAACCAGGAGAACAAAAAGAAATAAGAGTCTAAAAATATGAAGATCGTGTAAGAAGCCTCTGGGACAACTTCAAGCATACCAATGTTCACATTATTGGGGTGCCAGAAGAAGAGAGACAGCAAGATATTGAAAACCTATTTGAAGAAATAAGGACAGAAAACTTCCCCTACTTGGTGAAAGAAATAGACTTACAAGACCAGGAAGCACAGAGAATCCCAAACAAGAGGAATCCGAAGAGGACCACCAAGACACATCATAATTAAAATGCCAAGAGCAAAAGACAAAGAGAGAATATTAAAAGCAGCAAGAGAAAAGCAGTCAGTTACCTACAAGGGAGTGCCCATATGACTATCAGCTGATTTCTCAACAGAAACTATGCAGGCCAGAAGGGAGTGGCAAGAAATATTCAAAGTGATGAATAGCAAGAACCTACAACCAAGATTACTCTACTTAGCAAAGCTATCATTCAGAATTGAAGGTCAGATAAACAGCCTCACAGACAAGAAAAAGCTAAAGGAGCTCATCACCACCAAATCAGTATTATATGAAATATTAAAGGGTATTCTTTAAGAAGAGGAAGAAGAAGAAAAAGATTTTAAAAATATGAACAACAAAATGGCAACAAATACATACCTATCAACAAGTGAATCTAAAAATCAAAATAAACAAATAAAAAATTTAATGAACAGAATAAACTAGTGAATAAAATAGAATCAGAGGCATGGAAATGGAACAGACTGACAATTCTCAGAGGGAAGGGGGGTGGGGGTGGGAAGAGATTAAACAAAGATCTTATATGCATATATGCATTATCTATGGACACAGACAATAGGGTGGCAAAGGCCTGGGGTGGGGCAGGAACCAGGTGGTGGGGGCAGTGGGTAAAAAAAGGAGGGACATCTGTAATACTCTCAACAATAAAGATTTTTAAAAAAGATAAAGAAAACACTGTGGAAGAAGCCAGGGGGAAAAAAGCACATTATCTTTAGAATTGCAAAGATAAGAATTACATCCAACTTCTCGGAAGCCATGCAAATAAGAAAAGAGTGGTGTGAGATATCAAAGTGCTGAGAGAAAACCCCCCTAAATCTAGAATTCTGTACCCTGTGAACGTATCCTTCAAAGGTGAAGGAGAAATAGACTTTCTCAGACAAACAAAAATTGATGGAATTTGTTGCCAGTAGACCTGACTTCAAGAAATGTTAAAAGATGAGAAACCAAGATGGCGGCATAGGTAAACACCTGAACTTGCTGCCTCGCACAACCACTTCAAAACTACAACTAAAAGACAAAACGGACATCACCCAGAACCACAGGAAGGCTGGCTGAGTGGAAATTCTACAACTAGGAGGGAAGAGAAAAGCACACTGAGACTCAGAGGAGCTGCAGAAGTAAAGTGCAGAGGTATGGAGGTGCATGCGCGCACAAAGGGTTGGCAACTGAGGATGCGGTTGTCTTTTTCAATCGGGAGGGAGACACAAGCTCCCAACTGCTCTGAACTCCAGTTCCGGGTGACACTCTGGGGACCCAGACTCATTGGGGGGCGGGGAGGACTGGACTGTCTGGCATCGGGCCGGAACATGAGGGCGGCTTTCTCTCAGAGGTGCTTGCAGCAATTACTGCAGGACACTGATACTGAGGGCCTCTTAAGGCAGGGCTGACAGGCAGCCATAGCTGTTTGCTCTGCCCTGAGACCCTGCCCCACCCAAGCTGTGCGCAGAGGCTTTTGCATATGAATGGCCTGGCCCTTTGCAATCTAAAATTACCTAAAAAACTGCAGCTGTGTCAGAGAGCCCCAGATCTTCCAAAATAAGGCCCAAGGCTCCACAGCAGCTTGCATTGCTTCACAGCTGGGCCTCACCTGGGCACCTCTAAATCCCAAACAAAGAAGAGGAATCTGCAGATCTCTCCGTAGCCCCTGCTGGGTGGCCTCAGGCAGAGGCTAAATTAGCACCTCCTTGGAGATCCAAGAGCCAGTGTACCCAGGGGTCAGAGTGGGACCATCCAGATTACAACTCCTCAGATCCATAAGGGACACACTCAGGGGGCAGACTCAGTGAGCACCAAAGCCCCAGTGAAGCAAGTCTTATCTCATAAGGGTGTCTCCAGCACAGAAGTTCTCCCAGTGTAGACACAGCTGATCCTCACAGCCAATTGGCCTGGAGGTCAATTCCTCCCAGGGATACCAACAACAATCAAGGCTTAACTACAACAAGACTGTATACACAGCCCACAAAGGGGTTCACCAAGAATGTCCACCTCAGGTAACTGGGGAGGCTGAGCCACTGGGCCCTATAGGACACCTAGCACACAAAGCCACTCTATCAACACAGGGATGCAGCCAAAATGCGGAGACAAAGAAACAGGTCACAAATGACAGAAATGGAGGAAAGCAAACTACTGGATATAGAGTTCAAAACCACAGTTATAAGGTTTTTCAAGAATCTTCTAGAAACTGCCAATAAATTTAGTGAGTCCCTCGAGGATATGAGAAAAGACCAACTAGAAATTAAGCATACACTGACTGAAATAAAGAATAATATACAGAGATCCAACAGCAGACTAGAGGATCACAGAATCAAGTCAAAGATTTGAAATACGAAAAAGCAAAAAACACTCAACCGGAAAAGCAAAAAGAAAAAAGAATCCAAAAAGTTGAAGATAGTGTAAGAAGCTTCTGGGACAACTTCAAGCGTAACAACATCCGAATTATGGGGGTGCCAGAAGAAGAGAGAGAGCAAGATATTGAAAACCTATTTGAAAAAATAATGACTGAAAACTTCCCCTACCTGGTGAAAGAAATAGACTTACAAGTCCAGAAAGCGCAGAGAACCCCAAACAAAAGGAATCCAAAGAGGACCACATCAAGACACATCATAATTAAAATGCCAAGAGCAATACACATGATGTGTTACAGAATTGTATACCTGAAACCTATATAATTTTATTAACCAATGTCACCCCAATAAATTCATGTTTTAAAAGCAAAAAAATAAATAAATAAAATAAAATAAAATAAAATAAAATGCCAAGAGCAAAAGACAAAAAGAGAATATTAAAGGCAGCAAGAGAAAAACAGTTAGTTACCTACAAGGGAGCACCCATACGATTGTCAGCTGATTTCTCAACAGAAACTATGCAGGCCAGAAGGGAGTGGCAAGAAATATTCAAAGTGATGAATAGCAAGAACCTACAACCAAGTTTACTCTACCCAGCAAAGCTATCATTCAGAATTGAAGGTCAGATAAAGAGCTTCACAGATAAGAAAAAGCTAAAGGAGTTCATCACCACCAAACCAGTAATATATGAAATTCTGAAGGGTATTCTGTAAGAAGAGGAAGAAGAAGAAACACGTAAAGATAAAAATTATGAACAACGAATACATATCTATCAACGAGTGAATCTAAAAATCAAGTGAATAAAAAATCTGATGAACAGAATAAACTGGTGAATATAATAGAATCAGGGCATAGAAAGGGAGTGGATTGACAATTCTCTGGGGGAAGGGAGTGTGGGGGGTGCGGGAAGAGGCTGGACAAAAATCGTACACCTATGAGTGAGGACAGTGTGGGGGGGTGGTAAGGGCAGAGGGTGGGGTGGGAACCCGGTGGAGGAGAGCTATGGGGGGGAAAAAGAGGAACAACTGTAATAATCTGAACAATTAAGATTTATTAAAAAAAAGAAATGTTAAAAGAAAGTCTTTAGAGAGAATGAAAATAATATAGGTCAGAAACATAGGGTAACCTAAAGTAAGAAAGAACATAGGAGAAAGGTAAAATAAAACCTTTTTTTTTCTTATTCTTAATTGATCTATTCTTAATTGTAGATAATAATTAATTCAAAATAATAATACCTACAATGTATTTAATCATGTATGCTAATGTATACATGTTATGCGTGTGTGTTATATATGTGTATGTCCGCTTATATATAAGCAAAATGAATGACAACAATAATGCAAAGGATCAGAGGGAGAAATTAGGATCATTTTGTTATTATTTTGTTATTATAAGGTACTTGCACTACCTATGAAGTGGTATAATGTTATTTGAAAGCAGACTGGGATTACTATAAATGTATATTGAAAACTGTAGGGAAACCACTAAAAAAATAAATATAGCTGGTATGCTAAAAATGAGGAAAAATTTGAATTATATAAAATGCTCAGTTAAAACCACAAAAGACAATATATACAACAACATGGATGGACCTTGAGGGCATTATGCTGAGTGAAATAAGTCAGACAGAGAAAGACATATACTATAGATCTCACTTATATGTGGATTCTTAAGAAGCTCAAATCCATAGAAGCAGAGCTAAACTGTAATGGTCAGGGGCTGTGGTGTGAAGGAAATGGGGAGATGTTTGTCAAAGGGTATGTACTTTCAGGTATAAGATGAATACGTTCTGACGATCCAATTGTACAACATGGTGACTGTAGTCAACAATACTGTATTGCATATTTGCAAGTTGCTGCGGTAGTAGATCTTAAAAGTTCTCACCACTCACACAGGTAACTGTGGGAGGTGATGGATGTGTTAACTAACTTCATGGTAGTAATCATTTCACAATATATCAAATCATCATATTGTATGCCTTAAATTTATATAATTTTATTTGCTAATTTTATCTGAGTAAAGCTGGGGGAGAAGAGAATAGTTACTTTACTACATAAATTACCAAATATCAAGTACCTAACAGTTGTTCCTAATTTTAAAAAATCCCACAAAAGACAGAAAAAGAGTGGAAGACAAAAATAGAAACAAAAAACAATAGCAACAAGTATAAAACAGTAACAAATGTGGTCAATATTAATCCAACTAATATTAATAATCACTTTGAACCCAGCTGGCATAGTTGAGCATCAACTTATGAACCAGGAGGTCATGGTTTGATTCCTGGTCAGGGCACATGCCAGGGTTGTGGGCTCAATCCCCAGTTGGGAGCATGCAGGAGGCAGCTATCATTGATTCACTCTCATCATTGATGTTTCCATCTCTCTCCTCCTCTCCCTTCCTTTCGGAAATCAATAAAAATATATTTTAAAAAAATAATCACTTTGAATGTCACTAATCTAAATCCACCAATTAAAAGACAGAGATTGGTAGAGTGGCTCAAAACACAAGGGCCAACTATATGTTGTCTGAAAGAAACCACTTTACATATAGTGGCACAAAAGTAACTGGATGGAGAAAAATATACTAACCAAAAAAAAAAAAAAAAAAAAAAAGCAGGAGTAGCTGTTAATTCCCGACAAAGCGGATTTCAAAGGAAAGATTGTTATCCGGGATAAAGAAGGGCATTTCATAACAGAAAAGAAGTCAATTCTCTGAGAAGACAAAACAATCCCTCATGTGTGTGCGCCTAACAACAGAGGCAAAACTGATAGAACTTTAAAGAGAAATAGATTCACCCACTATCAGAGCTGAAGCCTTCAACACCCCTCTATCGGAAATGGACAGATCCAGAAGGCAGCAAATCAGTAAGGACAGAGGTCAATCACCTGGATAAAAATGACGTCTTGTAGACTTCTTATCCAACAACGGCGGATTACACATTATTCTCAAGCTCCCATGGAACACTCACCAAGATAGACCCACATTCTGGGCATAAGACATACCTTAAGACATTTTAAAGAATAGAAATCATGTAATGTCTGCTCTCAAACCACAATCAATTTTTAAAAAAAGAATACTGGGGAATCCCAAAACACTTGGAGACTTGAACAACACACTTCTTTTCTTTTTTAATATACTTTTTACTGATTTCAGAGAGGAAGGGAGAGGGAGAGAGATTGAAACATCAATGATGAGAGAGAATCATTGATAGGCTGCCTCCTGCACGCCCCCTACTGGGGACCGAGCCCCACAACCCGGGCATGTGCCCTTGGCTGGAATCAAACCCGGGACCCGTCAGTCTGCAGGCGGATGCTCTATCCCCTGAACCAAACCAGCTAGGGCTAAACAACACACTTCTAAATAACACATGGGTCAAAAGAGAAATTTTAAAATATTTTGCACTAAGTAAGTGAGAACGAATACATAAACTTATCAAAATTTGTGGGACACAGCAAAAGCAGTCCTCAGAGGGAAATGTATAGCATCAAGTGCACATATTAGAGAAGAAGGAAGATCTAAAATCAATATTCTACTGATAGGCGGTGCTGGATGAAGGCTTGAGTTGGGGTGGTAAACACGCAATACAGAACTGTGTTGTAGAACTGTGCACCTGAAATCTGTATAATTTTGTTAACCAGCGTCACCCCAATAAATTCTATTAAAAAAATAATAAAATAACTGAATTGTCTAAACTTCCACCTTAGAAAAATAGCAAAAGAGGATCAAATGAAATCTAAAGTAAGCAGAAGAAAAGAAATAATAAGAACTATAGCAGAAATCAAGGAATTGAAAACAGGAAACCCATAGAGAAAATCAACAAGAGCAAAAGCTGATTCTTTGGAAAGATTAATCAAACCAATAAGCCTCTAGCAGGAAAAGGAAAAAGAGAGGGCTCAAATTACTAATATTAGAAGGAAAGTGGGGACATCACTACAGCTCCCTTGGACATTAAGAGGATAATAAAGGAATTCTATGAACAGCTAACTCTATTCCCACCAATTTGATATCCTATAGGAAACGGACCAAGTCCTTGAAAGACACAATCTGCAAAAACTCACAAAAGAAGAAATAGACAATCTTAAAAGGCCTGTATCTATTAAAGAAATTAAACCAATAATTACTAACCTTCCAAAAAAAGAAGCGCCACACCCAGGTGGATTCACTGCTGAAGTCTACCAAACATTGAAGGAAGAAATTATACCAAGTCTCTAAAATCTCTCAGGGAATACTTTCTAACTCATCTTACGAGGCCGGCATCACCCTAATACCAAAGCCAGACCAAGACGTTACAAGAAAAGAAAACCACAGGCCAATATCTCACATGAACACAAATGCAAAAATCTTCAACAGCATTATAGCAAATCAAATCCAACAATGGATAAAAAGAATGATAAACCACAACCAAGTGGGATTTATTCCAGGTATGCAAAGCGTGTTCAACATTTGAAAATCAATTAATGCAATTCATCACATCAACGGGCCTTACATAATCATGATCATAGCAATAGATGCTGAAAGGGTATTTGGCAAAATCCACTCATGATAAAAACTCTCAGTAAATTAGAAATAGAAGGAAACTTTCTCAACTTGCTAAAGACTATCTACAAAAAAAACTCCTGCTAACGTCATACTCAATGGTAAGAAACTATAAGCTTCCCCAATAAGATACAAGACAAGGTACACACGTCCCTTCTCACCACCCTTTTTCAACATCAATCTGGAAATTCTAGCTAATGCAGTAACACAAGAAAGTGAACTAAAAGGCATACTGATTGGGAAGGAAGAAATAATTGTCTGTTTCACAGATGAAATGACTGTCCATGTAAAGGATCCGAAAGAACTGATAAAAAACAACAACAACAAAAAACACCTCCTAGAACTAATAAGCATTTATTTCAAGGTTAATATACAAAAATCAACTGCTCTTTTATATACCAGTAGGGGGAGGCTAGTCAGAGCAGGGCAGGGCCAGCATTAAGGGTAGAGACAGTGACTGAGCCTAAGGCCCAGCAGGCAGAGAAGGTGTATGCCCAGGACACGGTTCAGGTTTGAGGAAACAAGTGAGAACAGGTGTGCCCTGCCTCTCATCAGGCTCAGGGAGGTGGGCCTGCGGGGTGGTGTGTGGGGCCAGTCTGGGGAGGGCAGATCCAATTAGCACAGGAGAGTTTGAGAGCAGGCAGTAGGTCCCCAAACCCAGCAGGCCACACACCTTGCTGGGCCTGGACTTCTCCATCCACAGGCCACTCTGGCCCAGGGATCCTGGGAATTCTCCGGAGTCTGGCAGGGGGCTTCTGCAGCCTCGATCCCCGGTGCTGCTCCTCATGCTGGGCAGCACGAGAAGGTGGAAGTGGCCGGGGCGGGCAGGTGGGGATGAGGAAGCTTAAGGTGCCTCACAAGAGGCCCCGGGAAACCCCAGCCTCGATTTTGAGTCCTGCCGCTGGCCGCACCTCCACCCCCTCCTCTCGTCTGCCCCATGGGGCATGTGCCAGGCAGAGGGCATGCTTGTCCCACGCCAGCTGGCAGCTGCCCCCCCAATATGGGCTGCGGTCAGTCCACTTTGGGCCTGGAGCCTTGGAGCTCCATAGACCCCCAGTCAAGGAAACCAAGGCTCCAGGGCGGGTGACTCGCCTGTCCCATGGCTGGGACGTGGTGGCTGTACACAGGGGTTTCCCAGTTGGACGCAGTGGGTGTAAAGCTAACCCCCGCCTCAGTCTTCTCACCTATAGCTGGGGGTAAGGGTACCTTCCTCTGAGGCAGTGGTCGGCAAACTCATTAGTCACCAAAGCCAAATATCAACAGTACGATTGAAATTTCTTCTGAGAGCCAAATGTTTTAAACTTAAACTTCTTCTAACGCCACTTCTTCAAAACAGACTCGCCCAGGCCGTGGTATTTTGTGGAAGAGCCACACTCAAGGGGCCAAAGAGCCGCATGTGGCTCGCGAGCCGCAGTTTGCCGACCACTGCTCTGAGGCAACAGGAAGGGTGGGCTATTCTCTCCTTGGTGTCCCCAAACATTTACTGAGCACCTACTGTGTGCCAAATGCTGTCCCACAAGAAGGGGACACATCCGTGAACAAAAGAGAAGGGAAAAACCTACCCTCGTGGAATTTGCATTCTAGTCGGGGAGGTAGAAAATAAACCATACACCAAAAAGCATGAAATGCCAGGCGGTGGTAAATGCTTTGAAGAGAAACACGTCGATGGAAAGGGGGTGGCCGGGGTGGGCATCACTAATCTGCATCCCGTGCGTGTTGTCAGGACAGGCCTTGCTGGGCACGTGGAGTTTGAGGAGAGGCCTGAAGGAAGGGAGACAGTGAGCCAGGTGACTATCTCAGGAAAGAGCCTTAGGACAGACGGATCTGCCCATGCAAAGGTCCTGAGGCAGGGGCACGATTGCGTGGAGAGGAAGAGCCAGGTGGTGAGGACCGTGGGACAGAACAGGTGCAGGGACAAGTGTGCAGAACAGAGGAACAGCAGGGCGGGATCACACGGGGCCGCAGAACACAGGAAGGCCTCGAGGGGTGGCCCCACTGCGGGGGTTTTGGCAGACCTACTGCGGAAAAGACTGCGGGGACAATGGCAGGAGCAAGGAGGCTGGACGGAATAGGGCGGTGGTCCAAGGGGGAGGGGACCGTGGCTGGGACAGGGTGGCTCTCTAGGAGTTAGGGAAAGGTAGCTGGATCCTAGATATAGTCTAAAACTCTGTGGTCCGCTATGGTAGCCGCCAGCCCTGGTGGCTGTTTGAGTTTAAATTAATTAAAATTAAATGAAAAAGAAGTCAGTCCCTTGATCCCATGGGCCACACATCACGTGTTCCATAGCCACGCCCAAGAGCACAGACGAGATCCTGTCCTTCCTCGTGAAAGCTCTACTGGACGGCGCTGCTCTAGAGACACATAGCGCCAACCAGAGCGGTGGATGGCCTGGCTGTGGGACGGGAGAGGCCGCGAGGAGTCAAGAATGACCCAAGCCGAAACCGGTTTGGCTCAGTGGATAGAGCGTCGGTCTGCGGACTGAAAGGTCCCAGGTTCGATTCCGGTCAAGGGCATGTACCTTGGTTGCGGGCACATTCCAGTAGGGGGTGTGCAGGAGGCAGCTGGTCGATGTTTCTAGCTCTCGATCCCTCTCCCTTCCTCTCTGTAAAAAATCAATAAAATATATTTTTTTTTAAAAAAAAAGAATGACTCGGGTTGCTACAGCGTCCAGCACCCATGACGAGCTGGCTACTGCTGCGGCTATTATTACCGTTCGCTCATCCTACGTGGGAAGCCACAGCCCCCCCCCACCCCCCGGCCCCACCATTGGCAGTGGGCTATCCTGCCATCTACCGACCCCTGAGAACTTGCGCTAGGCCGGGAGCTGGTGCCAAGCAACCTCCCCTCTCCTGGCCTCAGTTTCCCCACGGTGGGGTGATGGGCTCATCTCATTCTGTTTCCAGGGCTCCTGGTGGGCACACTGTGTGCATGGGCAGGGCAGCGATGGCATGGGCCGACTTCCGGGGAGGACACCTCAGGGCCCGGCTGAATCACCCGGAGCCGCAGAAGCCAAGGCCAATGGCGGCCTTTCCCAGGCGTGATCCGCAAAGTACAGCCTCCGCCACTCGGGCGCCCGCAGAACCGGGACCCCACTCTGCGAGATAATGGCTCTCCCGTGCCTCGGACTCTGCCCCACACGGCCTGCCCGTGGCCTGACGCCTGGACAAAGGGGACGGTGGAGGAGGGCTCTCTGCCACAGACACCTCGAAGCCATTGCCAAGGTTTCGGTGTGTTGGGGCGGGCCAGGGACCCCAGAGACTGCTGTTCCCTGAAAGGCAGGCCGTGGCTGCTGGAATGGGGAGAATGGGGCTGTCTGGGAGGGGAGGAGGAGTGGCCCACACCTGGCCCTCGCCACCAGGTTTCAGGGACCAGGAGGCACCTTTGCCCCCAAATGACATTGAAACGGGTCTCTAACAGATCGCCTTGCCCGTCCCAACTGTCTTGTTTGAGCGTAGCCACGTGGACGGGCTGGGCGGGGACAGTCAGGTGCTCAGAGACCATCTGTTTACAGAACAGCAGGTGTGAGAGGCTGAGTTCCCTCCCCGCCCCCCCGGCTCTGCTTCACCCTTTTCTGCTTTTTCCCAGGAACATCTGTCGACCCGAACTTGGCCTCGATGAAGCGCTCACACCAAAAATTCAAAACAGGAGCCCAAAGAGACGGCGTGGGACGAGCGGAGAGACATCCTCTGTACGTGAGGCGTTTTACAGCTTGCACCTTTTTTGTTGTTGTTGTTGTTAATCCTCACCCGAGGATATTTTTCCATTGATGTTTAGCGAGAGTGGAAGGGAGAGTGAGAGGCAGAGAGAAACATCGATGTGAGAGAAACACACCAATTGGTGCCTCCTGTACGAGCCCCAACCAGGGCCTGGGCCGGGGAGGAGCCTGCAACCAAAGCACATGCCCTTGACCGGAATCGAACCCGGAATCGAACCTTCGGTCCGCAGGCCGATGCTCTATCCACTGAGCCAAACAGGCTAGGGTGCATGAGGCGTTTTATAGACAAAAAAGCACCAGGGTTTGGAGGCACCTCTGCCCCTTATTGGCCTTCAGTCAGCAAGAAGGACACACCCCAAGCTTATAAGCCATGTTCCTGTTGGATGCTGGGGCTCCGCCCGCCGGACCGAGCACTTGGCCGGGGAAATGGAAGCAAGGTGCTATATTTTCTGATGCACAGAGAAAGGCTAAGCGAGAGTTTCCTCAATATAACACGCCCCCTCCTTAACTGTTTGTTTTTGGGGCCAGGAACAGCAACTTCCAAAGGTGCCCAGGGAAACAAAGGCCAGCCTGTCCGCTCGCTGTGGGGCCTGGGACGGCCCCGGAGGGTGCTGGTCCCCCGCTGCCATCAGAGGCGATGGTCGCTTTGTCCCCGGCCGCTGGGGGCTCTGCCGGCGGAGACCTGACAGTTCTCTGCAGCCTGGAGCGCGTTCCTGGAACGGAATGAAGCGTGTCCATAGCTCACGGTGGGCTCCTGGGGTGTTTGCCGGCTCACCGTCCGGCTGTGCACTGTGATCCCCTCCCCCCGTGCTGCCTTCCAGACCGCCTCTGCCAGGTTCAGAGCAGCCGCTCGCCCCGGGCAACAGGGGGCTTTGCCAGCTTTGACTTGGCCGAGTCCAGCTGCGTGGACTGGCTAATGAGGCGCAGTCCAGGGCAGGTGGGCAGGATCAGAGCGCTGTCCCCGGGTAAAACGGGCTCAGCGTACTGCTCTCCCTGCTTAGCTTTCTAGTCCAAACGCAGGGAAAGAGCCTGGCACGGCGGACGCTCGGAAAAGACACCGGAAGGCATGGAGATAACTACCACATCGTTAGAAATCAATTAGGCTCGTGTACTCGGATTCTGAGTCTAAACACTGGGGAGGGGGCGAGACAAACTGCAGGTGCCTTTCATTTTCTATAATTGCGGAGTCTCCGTTTGGGGTTCCCCTTGTCCTGGGACACGACCCACGGCCAAGGCCTCAGAGTGGGGACAGAGAGGGCGCACAGTGCTGGGCCGGCCGGCTCCTCTGGCCGCCTCCTCGCTAATCACCTCGGCTCCGCACCGAGGCCCAACCAGCCCCGAGATGCATCCGCGGAGCCCTCTCATTAAGTCAGTCCTGAGCTAACTGTCCTGAGCTCTGACCCTCCCCGAGGGCGCAGTCCCGCGCTCTCCAGAAGGCCTTTGGCCAAAAGCAACACGAACGGGCCCTGCAATCAAACCTCTCCCACCTGGGCCGCGGCATCACGGGCTCCAGGCGCTCCTGTCAGCCCGCCGTCGACGCCGGCCTGCACAGCCGCCCCGAGGACCCCCGGCCACAGGTGATTGATCCCTCAGACCCGCTCACCCGCTTCCGTCGGCCGCACATCAGTCTCTCTGGTTGGTTTTTCTCGATCAAAGTGAAAGCCAAGTTGGAAATGTACAAGAATCCTCCAAAGACACGCCTCTGCCCTTGATGTGGTTTGGCCTGGCGGCGGGCCGGGCAGGGAAGGGGCAGAGGTCAGCGGGCAGGGAGGTCTCGGAGGAAGAAGTGCCCTAGGACCCGTGTCTGGTTGTGGGGACGGGTTGTTAACTAGCCCCCGTGTGCACGCTCTGGGCCCAGAGCTTCACCCAAGTCCCTCCTTCACTCACTCCTCGCTGGCAAGCAAGGGAACATCATGCCCGACAACGCCCTGGGTCTTCACGGGAGGACACAACCCCTTCCTCGCCCGGCCCGTACGCGAGTCCTGGTGCCGGGTAAAGGCTCGGTAAGTCCTGGCTCGGTGTTAATAGCAGTATCAGCATCGTTGTTGTCGGGAAGCCTGCCGGTCACCTGGCCATCGCCGTGGCCTCCCAGGCCCCTCCTGGTCCTTGGGCCCAGGGCGGCTGTGCAGGCTCCTCTGGGCTTGGCCGAATAAAGGCCACTGGGGAAGGGGGTGCTGTGGGGGAGGATGGTGAAAGCTGTGGTTATCGGGCGCTTGCAGGCGCAGCAGAAGAGAAAGTGCACCCCAGCCCACCTTGCAATTCCCCACATGGTGTTGGCAATGGCGGTGGGAAGAGGGAGGGAGGGAGGGAGGGAGGGAGGGAGGGAGGGAGGTGGGGGAAGATGCCTGGACCTTCATTCCCTTGCTGGCCCTTCAGAATCCCAGTGCTCTTAAAGTGAAGACCGACCTCTGAGGCCCCACCTGGACCGGTCCTTGTACCCCCTGGTCTCCACAGCACCCCCCCACCCACCCACACACACACACACACACACACACACACACACACACACACACACATTTCCTGTGCTCTAGCCACCCTGGCTTTCCACCAAGCTCTTTTCTGACTCAGGGTGTTCGCAAGGGTTGTTCCCTGTCTGGAATGCTGTTCCCTCTGCCCTTCACCTGGCTAATTCTGACTCCTACTTTGGGTTCTTGCTTTAATGTTTACATGCCTAAGTCACCTGATATAGGCCTCCCCTGACCCCCACCCCCTGCCCCCGTCCAAATGAAATCCTCACTGTAGGCTTTCTGAGGGCACAGCCAGGGCCCCCCGGAAGCCTGCTGGGAGCTCCCCAATCCCCTTTAGGTCCATATCAGGGACGCCCTGGTGGCGGTGGCTGACAGAGAGGTGGGCTTGAGCCGGGTTTGGGCCGGTGGGACGTGCTGTACTCCGGCCTCTCCATCATCGCTGCGGCCCCAGCAACCTGATCAGACTTCTGGCAGCCAACCCCTGCCAGGCAAAGGGCAAAGTTTTACTAATGAGGACCCTTCTTATGCTCTCAGGCTGTGTAGCTCTTGTCTGAGCTAATTAATTTCCAGGTTCCACATGAACGCAGCAGCTGAAAAATTAGCACTTGCCAAGAGCCAACCGCTGCCGTTCCCCTAAATTGCAAGGGGCCTGGAAGCCTGGAGGCGCTCTGGGCTCCTGGCATGGTGCACCAGCAGGGGCTGCCTCCTCTGCACCCTCTCTGGGCTCCAGGCAGCAGGGAGGGTGGGTGTGAGGCCACAGGCACTGCCTGAATCCAGCCCAGGGCGCGGACCCCTGAGATTATGGGGTCCTTCGTCAGGCCCTGGCAATGACCTATCTTATGCTGGACCTGCCCCTCTGCCGGCTAATGGTTCCCTGTACTAGACCAGGGCTCCCTGGGGGCAGGGGCCAGGTCAGACCCATGCGTGGGTCCCCGAGGGCATCCAAAATAGTGTTGTTAATGGGTCTCTCCTGCCTCCTTGTTGCAAACCTTGGACAAAGCTCAGAGACTCACTGGGCCGCTGTGAGCCCTGTGGCAGGAGCCTGGGTCTCCCTGCAAAGGAAAGATGGTGGCCCATCGCCAGGCCATCAGTCCAGACCTTGTCCTCCGTGACCATGACTGTGGTGACAGGGACTGTCCACTAACGTTTGGTGGTCCTGAAGGGTCTGAACACAGCCCTGTGACCTCCTGAAGGGCTGGCAGGTCCAGGGAAGCCTGGAGAGACGGTCTCCTTTGAGCAAATCCAGTGTGTACCCGCTGAGCCAGACTGGACTTGGTACACCCGGGAAGCTTGCAAAGCGCTGGGACTTCGGGGCTGATGGGCTGGGCTCGCATCCCAGCTGCCCTTTCTCACGCCAACATCTCTAACACCCCTCCCTGAGACAAGGCGAGGCCCAAAGCACTTAGCCAACCCTGCAAGGCCAGATGTGTTTTCTTTCTAAATCTTTTTTATTTTAATGAAATATATGGGGGTAATGTTGGTTAACAACATTACATAAGTTTCAGGTGCACAACTTTGTGATTCCTTGTCGGTGTGCTCCTGTGTGCTCACCACCCGAAGTCTAGTGTCCTTCCATCACGAGGGATTCGCCCTGCACTTCTTCATCCTCCACCACCCTCTCTGGCAGCCACCATACTGTTGTATGTGTCTCTGAGTTTTTGTTTGTTTGTTCATGGTTGTTTCCAGGTGTTTTTTAAAAAAAATACATTTTATTGATTTTTTACAGAGAGGAAGGGAGAGGGATAGAGAGTTAGAAACATTGACGAGAGAGAAACATCAATCAGCTGCCTCTTGCACACCCCCTAACTGGGGATGTGCCCACAACCAGGGTACATGCCCTTGACTGGAATCAAACCCAGAACCCTTCAGTCTGCAGGCCGACACTCTATCCACTGAGCCAAACCGGTTAGAGCAGCTGTTTTCAGTTTTACATCCACATATGAATGAAATCATATGCTTCTTACCGTTTTCTGTCTTGACGTATCTCACTTGGCCTGATATTCTCAAGGTCCATCCCTGTTGTCGCCAATAGCATTTCATCCTTTTTTATGGCTGCATAGTATTCCATTGTGCATATGTACCACGTCTTCTTTATCCAGTCATCCACTGAAGGGCCCTTGGATTGCTCCCATATCTTGGCTTGTGAAAATGCTGCAGTGAACATGGAGGTGGGGCAGATATCTTGTGATGTCTTTCAGAATTCAGAATGTCTCGGATTTCAGAAAGGCCATTGGGTACATACACCAACCATTACTACGAGGGGGACCTGGGGTAGCCCCCCCCACACACACAAGATTGTCAGTGTCTCCACAGTGAGAGGTGGCATCTTCCCCCGACGTGATCAGTCACGCCCACAACAGCCTCCTGTGGATTTGGGTCAGGGGGTGGGTGGTGCTGCTGGCAGTGGGGGTGGGCTGCGGGGACCCTGGGAGGGCTGCCACCCTCAGGCTGGGGTGGCTTAAAGGGGCCCAGGGGAACACGGGGGGACAGAATTTGGGCAGCCTGCATTGGCACTCAGAGTCCAGTTATCCTTGGAAGTCACACGGCCTTCTGAACTCAGGTTCCTTTTCACAGAGGTTACAGGAGCCAAACGCCATTGCGAGTGTCCTTCCGGGAAGGACAGAGGAGACGCGACTGTCCCATTTTCCTTGCCCTCGCCCCAGGGCAGAGGAAGCCCGGTCAGATCACAGTGCCCTGGAAAGCCCAGGGCAGGCGGCTGCCGCTGGAGTAACTGAGCCCGCCCCCTCCAAGCCCCAGTATCCTGGGGAGGGAGGTGTAAGGGGGGAGGCAGAAGGCTGCCTCCTGTCTCAGAAGGGCAGATGTGAAAGGCTTACAGGCAGGATCCACACGGCTGACCCGTGCCCCATTCAGGGCCCGAAGCCCGTTTCCACGTCTGCACCTTCTTTGGAGAAGCGAGGGGCGGGGCTTCCGCCTCGGAATAAGGCCTCATTCATGCCACCTCCCCGGGAGCCTGGCCTCTGGGTCGGGCACGTGCCGAGCTGGTGGGGCACAAGCGGGCACACATATTCCACTCCTCTCCGCCTGCACAACCGAGCCCTTGTCCGCCTCTGGACAGCGTTGTTTTAGGCAGCCGGCCCAGACCAACGGGGCACGCCGAAAGCCCACCTCCCTGAGGGGCCCTTGTTTTCAGCTCAAAAACTACTAATTCTGTTCCACAAACGACGGAGATCATGTGATATTTATCCTTCTCTGACTGACTTATTTCGCTTAGCAAAATGCTCAACATAAACTGATGAACAAAAACAGATCCAGAGATAGAGAAGCGTCGTTGGGACCGTCAAACCTCAGAGGGACAGCAGGGGAGGGTGGGGGGAAGCGGGGGAGATCAACCGAAGGACTTGTATGCATGCATATAGGCCTAACCCAGTGGTCGGCAAACTCCTTAGTCAACAGAGCCAAATATCAACAGTACAACGATTGAAATTTCTTTGGAGAGCCAAATGTTTTAAACTTAAACTTCTTCTAACGCCACTTCTTCAAAATAGATTCGCCCAGGCCATGGTATTTTGCGGAAGAGCCACACTCAAGGGGCCAAAGAGCCGCCTGTGGCTCGCGAGCCGCAGTTTGCCGACCACGGGCCTAACCAATGGACACAGACACCAGGGGGGTGAGGGCGTGAGCCGGGGGATGGGGGGGTGAGGGGGGAATAAGGACACATATGTAATACCTTAATCAATAAAGAAAATGAAAAAATTAAATGTTTTTTTTTTTAAAAACCAACTACTAATTCTTGTTCCACCTGGAATATTCATTTAGGAAGTTTGACGGCTGGGGGAACCCAGTCCACCCAAAGAGGCTCCCCGGAGCTGCCTCCCCCTCCCCGCAGAGGACCTGCCCAGGCCAGCCTGCCAGCTTCCCTGCAAAATACAGACTCCGGCCCCCAGGGGTGGCCAGCCCCCCTTCCGGTTTTCCTAGAGCTCAGAGTCCCGACCCACGGGTAAGGGGGCCCTGCGCACGGCTCCCCCCGGCGGCCTCTCTGAAGTCACCCCCGGAGACAGACCATAGGCCGTGCCTCTTCCAAGCTACACCCCGCCCGCTCTGTTCCCTCACCCGGACCCCTGGGATGGCACCCAGCACAGGGCTGCTGATGGGCAGCTGCCCAGACTCTGTTTTCTAGCGCAGGAAGGATCTCCCCTCCATCTCTCTGTTCCCGCTAATTGCACAGGAAGAACTTACCCCAGGGGGTGGACAACCCCCATCACCTGCTTCTTCTCAAAATGCTGCCCCCAGAGTGACACCGGCATGTGTAACCATCGTCCCGCACGGCGCCTGCCAGGAAGGAAGGTCGCTGTGCGATCAGGGGGGCGTGGGCAGTGCACGGACCACTCTCACTTCTGACACCAACTGCCTGTGGGGGCTCCCAGAACACCCCCCGCCCCCCGTTTCAACAATTTGCTAGAAGGACTCTCAAACTCACGGGTACCCTGGGCCAAATTAGTCCGATGCAGCCAATCTACGGCCCAAAATAGCCACTGCCGATTCCCAGAAGACCACCAGGCTACTGCCTGCCGCCGCCTGCTCCACCCCCCACACAGGGGCGAGGCCCTCCCAGCGCTCTGGGTCCTGCTCCTCGGGCACCTGCCACCTGCAGAACCTAGAAAGGCCAGGGACACATTCGTCCCTTTCACCCCCCACGGGTTCCGTGGGTGATGACTCGAGCACACTTGTATTCCCCAGCTGGCCGGGGTGACTCCACCGTACATACCCACGTTCTGGGGGTCCTTCGATAGGAGCCCCTCTCCCACAGTGTCAGAAATGCGCAGCCTGGGGGTTTGGGAAGTCTCCTGAGACCAAGGAACATGGGGGGCGGGGCTTCTGAAGGCTTAGCAGGGGCCCCCCCCCACTCCTCTCAGCCTATGACTATCCCCCACATTTCAACCCCTCCCCTCCCCTCCAGAACCCAGTTCTACCCATGCACAAGTGCCTGGGCCCTGCCCCGGGCTGGGCTCCAGAGTGGAAACCGATGGGGCAGATGCGGTCTCTGGCGAAGCTCCAGGAGGCCCATCTCCTGCCCCATTGGCGCTCTGACAGGCCAGTCCACTAGTCCACGCGGCCCTGGCTGTCTGGTGACCCAACTCCCCGTTTCTGGGCCCAGGAGGTTGTGAAGGACACCCTCCTCGGCTGCTCCTCCCCCCCCCCCCCCCCCCCCCCCCGTTCTGGCAGGATCAAAGGAAATTCTGGGCGTGGCCTCCCAGACAGGGCAGCAGCCGCTTTCTGAATAAGCTCAGGCATCCTTCTCCCACGTGGACCTGGCCACTTCTCTTCATCAGCCCCTCAGAGGGGTAGGCATTGACGGTGGCCGGCGGGCCATGCCCTGGCTGAGAGGGGAGGAGTCTGCGCTTTGTCTGAATCAGGCAGGCGGTCCCAGGGGTGGGGTCGGGAAGGCATGTCTGCTGGCTGTCAGAAAAGGGACACAGGAGGGGGAGCTCTCTGAGGCTGGCAGAGCTGAGGCACAGGTGGCCTGGGCAGAGTGAGGAGGTGAGCACACAGGTGGCCCTGGATGGAGGCTGAGGTCAGGGGGTTCAGGGAAGCACTTTAGAGGACCCCAGTGCCGCTGCCCCAGCCCTGTGGCAGGAGCACAGAGGAGGGGTGCTGGGGCCTTTGGAGGCCCTCCAAAACCGCCAGCATCTTTCTTCTCCAGCTCCCCTGGCCCCTCGCACTTGTAGCAGGCCCCTCCCACCCACCCATCCTGACTCAGAATTCCAATCACTCTTGGCTCCAGTATCCCCTCTGCATTGTGGCTCCAGGATGAGCTTTCCATCTGAGGCCTGACCAAGTCCCACGACCCCATCTCAAGGCTATCATCGGGCCCCCTACCCCTACAGTACACAGGGCAAATCTGTGTCTCCCATGACCCTCTCCCAGGTCCATCGCAGCCTCACCCTACTTCCTGCCCACGTCTCCTACCCCACACAGGCACCAGCTGGCTAAAGCCCTCCCTGCCTCAGCCTGTCACACTTCCACACCTTTGCACACGCTATTCCTTTTGCCCGAGAGATCTGCCTCCTTCATCCCCTTTCAGTCTAGCTCAGAGTCTCAGGCCTTATCATCTTCGACCCTCTGCCCTGTCCTGAAAGGCAGTGATGGGGGGCTGTCCTCCCCCCGGGTCACACCTCCACGCACACTTGTTTCTATGATTGTCCCCTCCCCAACCACTGTGTTCTCAGTCCCTTTTGCAGGGGCTGGCACCCGTAGCTGCTCAGTAAATATTAAAAGAAGGAATTAATGAATGAGGCCCTAATGAAAAGCTAAAAATGGGCTGCTCCTCCCAGGGCCTGACCCACTTTCTGAGCCCTCGCCAGCTGCTCCGGGAGGCAGCATCGATTCTTCTGACGCGAGAGGTGCCATCACATCCATGAGCCGCTGACTGCGCCCTGCTCCAGCCCCCCGTGGAGTGGGATCTGTGAACAGGGCAGGAGACCACCCAGCAGGATGGGCTGGGTCCACAGGACCGGAGGGAGGACTCTGCTCAGAGGTCTGAGCACCACACCGAGGGAGATCCCCAGGCTTCGGGTCAGGCTGCCACCCTGGGTGCCCAGCCCCCCACTCCCAGCTGGGTTGAACTCAAGGTCCCTGACCCCGTTGAGCCTCCGTCTCCTCACCTGTAAAATGGGGTGGCATTGCTCATGAGCAGGAACCGGAGCAGGGGCTGGCACACTTTTCCTACAAAGAGCCAGATAGTAAATATTTTAGGCTTTGTGGGCCAGACTCTCCGCCTCGAGCACTCCGCCGCTGTGTCACAGAAGCAGCCACAGACAAGATGTAAATAAATCCGCGTGGCCACGATCCAGCAGACGCTATTTATGGGCACTGGAGTTTAATTTCATATAATTTCACATGTCATGAAATATTCTTCTTTCTGTTTTCCCCCCAGTCATTTAAAAACGTAAAAAACGATGCTTAGTTAGCAGGGTGGACAGAAACGGGGGGGGGGGGGGCGGGGGCGGCCCCCTGGCCCAGCGGGCTCTCCCTGACCCAGATTCCAGACACGCGCCCAGCGCCTTCTTCCCGGCACTCCTCTATGTTTCTGGGTGTTTGCTTCCAAAAGGAGGCACTTGGAGATTCGATATCAAATCATTCTTTTGTTTAGTCACTTACTCAACACGTAATCTTCGTTAAGGAGCTAATACATTTCAGGGCCACCTATAGACGGAGCCGGTTGCTGGAATGGTAGTAAGCTCCCCATCCCTAGGGACGTGCAAGCAAACCGGAATGCCTGGGGTAGGGAGACGGTACAGAGGATTGAGGCATCGTGTAGGGCAGTGGTCGGCAAACTCATTAGTCCACAGAGCCAAATAGCAACAGAACGATTGAAATTTCTTTTGAGAGCCAAATGTTTTAAACTTAAACTTCTTCTAACACCAATTCTTCAAAATAGACTCGCCCAGGCCATAGTATTTTGTGGAAGAGCCACACTCAAGGGTCCAAAGAGCCGCCTGTGGCTCGCGAGCCGCAGTTTGCCGACCACAGGTGTAGGGAGTGCAAGGGAGAGGCCCTCGAGCCCCCTGTAGGCCACGTTGTAGACTGTGTGCCGGCCTATGGCTTCAGCAGGACGTGGGGGGCTGGGCCGCATCTTCTCCTTCCCCAGATCCCACCCCAGGCCCTGGGCCCAGCGCAGGG
The DNA here is from genome assembly GCA_025583905.1 of Ia io. Classification (NCBI taxonomy): domain Eukaryota; kingdom Metazoa; phylum Chordata; class Mammalia; order Chiroptera; family Vespertilionidae; genus Ia; species Ia io. The sequence goes on from JAJQQW010000008.1 coordinate 5,103,461, forward strand.
AACGCTCACCCAGGGGTCGACTAAAACGCCGATGCCCAGTGGGCCTGGCAGCAATGGCCCTGGGACTGTAGGAGGGGCTCCGCCCCCAGGTGTTGCCGTCTGGATTTGGGCCCCCAGAGCCAACCCTGAGACAAGGCTTGTGCACCTGGTTTACTTGGCAGGTGATTCCAGGAAGCATGTGTGTTGTCACTGTGTTCCCTGGGGTGCCCGAGCACAGAGGAGGGGTGCTGAGGCCTTGAGATGGGGTTGTGGGACTTGGTCTGGCCAACTGAGCCTTGATTTTCCATTATGGAACCACCCCTCCCCCAACCACTCTGAAAGTGGCCATGGTTGGCTTAAGCCCGTGGTCAGCAAACCGCGGCTCATGAGCCACATGCGGCTCTTTGGCCCCTTGAGTGTGGCTCTTCCACAAAATACCACGGCCAGGCCGAGTCTATTTTGAAGAAGTGGCGTTTGAAGAAGTTTAAGTTTAAAAAATGTGGCTCTCAGAAGAAATTTCAATCGTTGTCCTGTTGATATTTGGCTCTGTTGACGAATGAGTTTGCCGACCACTGGCTTAAGCCAATCAGCATGTCCCACCCCCTGGCTATAGTGATTGGTCAGGGATGGACATGTGACCTAATTCTAGCCAATAAGAGAAGGAAATTCAGGATGTGTTCAATGCTATTAAAAGTTACTCTTTCCGCCCCAGGAGAGGGTAGTGAGAGGCTTAAGCATGTGAGTTGCACTAGAGCTGACATTTCCATACCAAGAGGGGAGTGGCTAGGGCTGCTGGGGACTCCATTTGGAACCCAAGGATGAAACCAAGTAGAGCAATAGAGCATAGCTGGGGTGATAGTCTTTTGGACTGCTGGATCAAGCCTTACCTGAAGCTGCTAAACTTTTCAGTTACATGAGCCGATAAATTCACTTCATGTGGACGCCACCAGGAGTTGGTCTTGTTTTTTGTTGCAGTTTTTTTGTCCTTTGCAACCTAAGGAGTCCTATAACAAACAGAGCAACTCTCCTGGTTGTGTGAGGCCCAAGCGCAGGGCCCCCAAATATGGGATTCAGTGAACGCACGTGCGGGGCAAGGACTCTCAGGCAGGCCAGTGGGCAGCAGCGGAGGCAGGAAGCTCCGCCGGCCTTCTGTTCCTCGCTACAGCAAAGCCCCTTGGCTCAGCTACTGAGCAACCTTGAGGACATCACCGAGACACTGCGAATGACTGCCCTGGTGCTTGGACCGGAGCCTTGAGGTGTAGCTACAGCCCCCAGAGGCAACATGAGGACAGGGGGGAAGGGCAGGGACCCCCACACCCGGCCCCACGTGGCTGGCACGCCGCTTGGCAGACACACCCCATAAGGACACAGGGCTCCTTCCTTCCCTGTCAATAATTTCAGAAGAGGAGAAAGCCTCCAGCAACAAGGCCCCCAATGACCCCCTTGCAAAGCCTGAGACCTTGGGAGCGGCCCCTCCCCACCAGGAAGCCCAGGGCTGGGTAAGGAGAGAAGCATGTGGGAGGGAGACGGAGGCTGGGGTTCGCTCAAGCTTAGAAATCAACTTCGCTTAACACAGTTCACACATATTGCCTCCAGAGATGCTGGCAAGGAGGGCGGTGTGAGAACTGTGGCAGCTTTCTGTGTGTAACAGTTGTCATGGAACGGCAGCCCCGGCGCATTCGGCGTTTGACCCACACGAGAGTCATGGCCCCGACAGGTGGGAGCTGGCTGCCCGGGACGGAGACGGTGCCCATGGAGGTCAGAGCCCAGCTCTCAAGGTGTCGCCTGCGCGTGTGTGTGGGTTACGTGGTGGCCATAGGCCCTGGACAAGGCCAATCAGAATGCAAGTTCATGCCCAGTGCCAGAGGGCAGGGCCTCTCCACTGCCCGGTGCTTGGAGCCGGGTGCCAGCCAGCCCACGGAAGATGGAGGGGCTGACAGCTATCAAAGGAGGAGGCGCCCCCAGGGTGGGCACTGACAGTCCTTTTAATACCCCCTCAGCCGTAGATATTGGAGCTTTTCACAAAGGGTGACCTGCCCAATGTCACTCATTCACACTGAACCAGAATGCAACTTGAACCCTGGTCTTTCCTCCCTCAGGGTTCACCCTGCTCCCCAAACCTGCTCCTGTCTGCACTGTTTGTCCCACTGCCATCACCCCAGCCCCTCCTCAAAGTCATCCTGTGCTGAAACCAAGCCCCCCAAGAGTGGTGGGACCCCAACATCTGGAGGGGGCAGCCAGACAAGGAGGAAGGCCTAGGATGGGGACCAGGGGGCAGAGACCAGGACACCGACTAGAGCCAGGGGACCTACTGGGCAGAGAGCGGTCAAGGGTTCCTGCCACCAGGCGTGTGTCCGGCCTGAGAGGTACTCGTTGGGTCCTGCTGGTACCATCTTTTAAAGCCCCAACTGTAAGGCAGGACCCCCACTTGCATTGGGTTATTGGGTTTCTTGATTGTGTCCTTCCTACCCCTGCTTGCGCACGTGCACACGCACACACACACACACACACACACATACACAGACACATACACGGCTCTTGCCTGCAAAGGTGCTCACGGGAAAGAGGCAGAGAGCAAACCTCCCTGACCTCCTGACCCCAACTTCCCCGCCCTCCTCTCCCCCCTGCAGGGTCCCTGGGAGCTCTCCACCCACAGCAGGCCTTGCCCAGGAGCTGCTGGAAGGCAAGGTGGCCCTGGGCCCGGTGGCAGGGAGGGGAGTGTTGGAGGGCATGGGGTGCCCGCAGAGCCACCGTCTGCTCCTCTGAGTGGAGCGTGAGCTGGCAGCAAGGACGACATGAGGGCTGCTGGCCTGGCAGCACCCCCCCACCCCCAACAAGGGCAGAACCAGGGACACACCCGAGACCAGAACAGGGCCATGCTGTGCCCCGGGCCTGCAGACAGGCGCAGGGAGGGAGCAGGGCAGCTCCTGTGCCTCTCCTTTCATTTCGGAAACGCACACACAACAAAGAGCGCACAGCTGCTCTCCGCGTCCAGTAATGACAATCACCAGCGCTTTGTTCCAATTGTCTCAACTCTTCCTCTCTTTCAATGTGACGTATGGACACATTAGAGATGAGACTGGTGTCCTCGGCCTGCCTGAGGGCAGGGCGGGGACCATCAGGACCCTTGTGTGTCCTGCCATGCACACCCCACACCTTGCAGGGAGGGAGCCCAGCACTTCTGGACCCGGGGGCGCCGCCTGGAGTCCTCTGGTCCTTGTGACCACGGGGCAAGAGGTGACGCTGGTCCCTGCTTCGTGTGAGGGCCACCGGCCGCCATGGACGTGAGTGCCTCAAGCTCTAGGAGGGCGAGCGCCGACGGCATGGGCGCAGGCTGGGTTGTTTCGACACCTTGGCGGCCTCCCCAGGACGCAGGCCCTTCTGTCCACCTGCTCTCCCAGCCTCGGGTGTCGGCCGGGCTCCCAAACGCCCCAGGGTGGCCTTCGGTTCCCAGCAACACACACCATCTTCAGGGAGAAGCGCGGACTTTGCTGTCCTTTGTGGGTGCCCCCAGCACTTTCCTAGTCTCCTTGGCCAGCCAGGGCCTCGGGCACGCCCTCCTGCGCGCGCTGCCACCACCGGCTTGGGGACCACATGCAGGAAACCAGGTGCCCAGCGAGGAATGGGTTCTGTTAGCGACGAGGAAGGGCAGGCAAAGGGATGACGGGAAGGTTTTGGGTAGACAACCCCCAAACAGTGTCGGCCACCCTTGCCAGTGGCCAATGGTAAGTGGGAGGCAGAGTGGGGGTGCCGTCAGATCATCTATGACAAAGCCACGCCCTGGCACTGCCCACATCGCCTGCACCACCTCTACTCCCTGCCTATGCCACCAAAGCACCAAATTGCCACCGATACACCTTCCGCACCACTCCACCCCGCCCCGTCACGGCCTGGACCCCCTCACCACGCGTTCCCACATGCGTGCTATTGGCACCCTGCAAGGTGAGTGGGTCCAGGATCGGGGGCCACGGCTGGGGTGGGATCCGAGGAGCATGGGCAAGGTCAGGGCAGAGCCTGGAGCAAAGACTGCCCATGGACCAGCTGAGGGGGTGAGGGGAAGCCAAGGGGGTAAGGGGATGAGGGGAAGCCCATGGACCAGCTGAGGGGGTGAGGGGAAGCCAAGGGGGTGAGGGGGTGAGGGGAAGCCCATGGACCAGCTGAGGGGGTGAGGGGAAGCCAAGGGGATGAGGGGAAGCCCATGGACCAGCTGAGGAGGTGAGGGGAAGCCAAGGGGGTGAGGGGGTGAGGGGAAGCCCATGGACCAGCTGAGGGGGTGAGGGGAAGCCAAGCCAGAGCCGGATGGAATGACCAGTGGACGGGGCAACACCAGCAGCATCACCCCACTGTGGGCCCACAGCCTGGGCACTCTGGACATTTGGGAGGGAAATCAGGGAGCTCTGGGATGAGCGGCTGTATCGTTAGAGTTAGGCTGGGCTGCAAAGCAGAAGTCACAAAATCACACGGGAGTAAACACACTGGGCTTCCTTTTCTCCAATAAAAGCAACCGAAGAGTCGGCCGCGCAGAGCAGGTGAGTCTGCTTCCCAGTGTCATGGGATCTGAGCTCTTCCCTCCAGCTCTCTTCGCCCGCCCTAAGCACGGAGCCTCTATCCCGTCAGTCGCCGCCTGGCCTGGGAAAGCTCCCGGAGCCCCAGCCATTACGTCTTAATTCCTAACGACAGGACGGAGGAAGTGGGCGTGCAAAGGGAGGCTTTGCCCAGCTGTCTCCCTCCTGAGAAGTCATGCAAAGCATTCCCATTTCCAGCCAAAACAGAGTAACAGGGATCAGATTTACCCTCCAATCTTCAACCACACACACACAGACACGCACACATGCACACACGCACACACGCACACACACAAGCACATGCACGCACACGCACACACATGAAACTATGGGTTTCAGACACTGGACAAAAGGCAGCCAGGACAGTAAGTCCAGAGAGAAGGCCATCAGATGAGGTGAGCCCCACCACTGCCCCTGGAGAGCGTTTCCAGCTCCCTTCGCGAGGAGGGAAACCCAACTGCAGCCCAGCAGGCTCTCCGAGTGGAGACACGGGACTCAGCGTCCCCAATATCTCTAATTCACGGTGCTGAACGCAGAAGTGAAGCACTTCAGGAATCTGCAGAGGGCTCTCCTCCACCCCAGCTGAGTGCTAATCAGGCAGGCATGGGAGGGGGCTGCCTAGGCCGAGAGGAGCAGGCAGAGAGGAGGGGCAGACAGCCGCCTGGGGTCCTACAGGAGTGAGAACAGTGCAAAGTCCTCGTGGAGGAGAGTTCTCAGGAGGGTATTACCTCCATTGTGCGGTCAAATTTGCCTGACATGACAGGCTGACGCAAAGCTTGAACATGAGCTTTGAAAGGACCCGACTGTCTCCAAGGACTGCATCTCAGAACAAAGCCAAAAATACAGGGTGTCGCCCCAAAATGTGTACACGCTCTAACAGTTGACAGCTCACTTTTGAAAATGAAATGCATTTCAATAAACACAGCCTTTATAATTATTCAAAGTGTGTGTATACATTTTTGGGGGACATCCTACATTTAAAGGAATATGAAAAACTTTAGCACCTAACAAAGGGAAATTGCAATGCTTGGCATTCAATTAAAAAAATTATCGGGAATGAAAAGGTAGTAAATGTGACCCACATAATAAGAAGAAAAATAAGTCAGTAGAAACAGATCCAAAAATGAACAGATAATAAAATGAGGAAAATGACCAGATGATAAAATGAGTAAAACAGATATATGTCCCAGATGACAGGGGAAATGATGAACAGAAAGAAGAGACAAATAGAATATATGTTTAAAGGCCCAAATTGAACCTCTGAAGTTAAAAAATACAATGCATGTGCCCTAACCGATTTGGCTCAGTAGATAGAGCGTCAGCCTGCGGACCCAAGGGTCCCAGGTTCAATTCCAGTCAAGGGCATGTACCTTGATTGTGGGCACATCCCCAGTAGGGGGTGTGCAGGAGGCAGCTGATTAATGATGCTAACTCTCTCTCCCTCTCCCTTCCTCTCTATAAAAAAAAATCAATAAAATATATTTTTTTAAAAAATATAGTGTATGAGATGGGAAAAAAATGCACTAGAAGAAATTTAACAGCAGATTAAACACTTCAAACAGAAAGTTTAGTGAACTTGAAGGCATGGCAAATAGAAATTATTCAAAATAAAACACAGAGAGGGGAAAATGAACAGAGTATCATTGAGCTATGGGACAACAGCAAGTGGCCGAACACAGTGTAATTTGAGTCTGGGGGTTGGCATAGGGGAGGGAACAGAAAAACTATCTGAAGGAATAATGACCAAAATTTTTCCAAATTTGATGAAAACTATAAATCTATAGATCCAGGAATCTCAACGAACTTCCAGCAGTGGGTGGAGGGGAACCAGGAAGAAAACCACAGCAGGCCCTATTATAATCCAATTGCTGAAAACCCACAAAAGCATCTTAAAAAGACAAAAATGGCCCTAAAAGGTTTGGCTCAGTGGATAGAGCATCAGCCTGCGGACTGAAAGGTCCCAGGTTCGATTCCGATCAAGGGCATGTACCTTGGTTGTGGGCATATCCCCAGTTAGGGGGCATGCAGGAGGCAGCTGATCGATGTTTCTCTCTCATTGATGTTTCTAACTCTCTATCCCTCTCCCTTCCTCTCTGTAAAAAATCAATAAAATATATATATTTTTTAAAAAGACAAAAATGTACAAAGAAACAAACATAAGAATGACAGCAGGCTTCTTGTTGGAAACAATCCAAGCCAAAAAGAAAATGGAGCAACATCTTTATTGAAAGAAACAAAAGTCCATCTAAAATTTAATACCCAGTGAAAATAATTTTTGAACATAGAGGTAAAATAAAAATTTTTGGATCTTTAAAATTGGAGGAGCTTGACCCTGGCTAAATAGTTCTGTTGGTTAGAGCATTGTCCTGATATGCCAAGGTTGCAGGTTTGATCGCTGGTCAGGGCACATACAAGAATCAACCAATGAATGCATAAATAAGTGGAACAACAAGTCAATGTTCCTCTTTTTTTTTCTTTCTTTCTTTTTCTCTCAAATAAATAAAAAATAATTGGAGGAAATCATCAGCAAACCCACTCAAAATGTTAAAAGGAGTCCTCCCAGCAGAATCCATATATATATATATATATAAAAGCCTAATATGCAAATTTTCCCCTTGGGAGTTCGACCAGGAGACTGGGAGTTCAATTGCTCAGTATGACGTGCGCTAACAAAGGAAGGTCCTGGCAGCTGGGGGCGGTGTGGAATGAAGGAAGGCCCCAACTGGCAGCCAGAAGGCCCCGATAGGCCCTGATCGCCAGCCAGGCCTAGGGACCTTACCTGTGCACGAATTTCGTGCACCAGACCTCTAGTGAAAATTATAACAGGAGGACTCTGGATCTACACAAAGGAATAAAGAGCAGCAGAAATGGCTACTGTGTGGGTAAATACAGGGTGAAGCAAAAGTAGGGTTACAGTTGTTTGTATGGAAAATAATACAATAATCAATAAATAATAATACAAGAATAAACGCTGTGTTTCTTGTCTTAGTACATTTTCTTATTCATTTTCCTCATTTTATCATCTGTGTTTCATGCACTTACAACTGTAAACCTACTTTTGTCCAACCTGTATAAAAGGCCTTTTTTTCTTGTTGTTAAAAATCTATTTACAAGACACTTTACTGTTTAAAGAAAAAATAATAGCAATGTATTGTGAAGCTTATAACACATGTAGAATTAAAGTGCACGACAAAATAATCTGAAGTCTAGAACGGGGGAAATGGAAGTATGTTGGAGTAAGGTTCTTATATAAGTCATGAAGTAATATAACAGTATTTGAAGGTAGAGTCTAAGATGTATACTGTAAACACTAAACCACTAAACCACAATACCTACACAACCAAAGAAGTATCACTGATCAACCAATAAAAGGATAAAGTAAAATAATAAATATTACTCAATTAATAAAAAAAGAAGGCAGGAAAAGAGGAAGAAGGGAACTAAGAACAGATGGGTCACGTAGAAAATAAGTATTAAGGTAACCGATTTATTTATTTACTTACTTAATTTAACTCTCGCCTGAAGATATTTTTCCATTGATTTTTAGAGAGAGTGGAAGAGAGGGGAAAAGACAGAGAGAAACATCAATGTGAGAGAAACACATCGATTGGTTGCCTCCCACACGAGCCCCAACCAGGACCCGGGCTAGCGTGGGGCCTGCAACCAAAGAACATGCCCTTGACCGGAACTGAACCCAGGACCCTTCAGTCCTCAGGCCAACACTCTATCCACTGAGCCAAACCAGCTAGGGCTGAGGTAATAGATTTAAATCCAACTATAATAATAATCTACTAAGTATAAATTGTCTAAACTCACCAATTAAAAAAAAAAAGGAGATTGTCAGATAGGATGGAAAAGCAAGACCCGATTATACCATGTCTACAAGAAACCCCACCATTTGTGTTAAGGCACAGATAGATTCACAGTAAAATTGTAGAAAAATATATGTTATTTTTTTAATGTTTTTTATTGGTTTTTAGAGAGAGAGAGAGGAAGGGAGAGGAGGAGGAAAAAAGAGCATCTATGAGAGAGAAACATCGATTAGCTGCCTCCTGCACGCCCCCTACTGAGGATTGGGCCAGCAACCTGGGCACGTACCCTGACCAGGAATCAAACCAGCATGGGACAACACTCGATCCACTGAGTCACACTGGCCAGGGCAAGATATGCTATATTAACACTAACCAAAAGAGAGCTGGAGCAGCTATGCTGCTATCAAACAAAGCAGATTAAGAGAAAATAGTACCAGGAATGAAGAAGGTAGTTTTACCATGAGAAAGAGTTAATTAAGTTCCTCAAAAGTTTATAACAATCTCAACTGTGTATACACCTAATAACAGAGCTTCAAAGTGCACGATGCAAAACGGGTGGCCCTGTAAAAGGAAATAAGCAGCTCCACAGTTATAATTGGAGATGTCAACACCGCTCCCTTAATTATTGATAGAAGCAGGCAGGAAATCAGTGAGGATCTAGAAAATCTGAGTGACACTACAAATGACCTTGACATTTATAGAACACGCTATTCAACAACAGAATACACATTCTTATTAAGTTCACACAAAACACTTTACCAAGATACACGTTTTGAGCAATCAACAAGTCTCAGTAACATTTCAAAGACTGAAATCCTACAATATATGTTCTCCTATCACAACGGAATTAAATTAGAAGTCGATAACAGAAAGATGCCTAGAAAATCACCAAACATCTGGACATTAAGCAGCACACTCCCTAATAAACCGTGGATCAAAGAAGAAATCACAATGGAAATTAGAACATATTTTAAGCTGAATACTGTGAAAACACAGCACATAAAAAATGTGTGGGATGTAGCTAAAGCAATGGTTAGAGGGAAAGTTGTGACACTAAGTGCTTATATTATAAAAAGAAGAAAGGTCTGGAATAATGACCTTGGTTTTGACCTAAGAAACTAGAGAGAAAAAACAAAAGTAAGCAGAAGAAAGAAAAAGGTAAAAAGCAGAACAATGAAATAGCAAACATTAGCCCTAGCCGATTTGGCTCAGTGGATACAGCGTCTGCCTGCGGACTAAAGGGTCCCAGGTTCAATTCCAGTCAAGGGCACATGCCTGGATTGTGCAGGAGGCAGCCAATCAATGATTCTCTCTCATCATTGATGTTTCTACCTGTCTTTCCCTCTCCCTTCCTCTCTAAAATCAATAAAAATATATTTTTTAAAAAAGAAATAGCAAACATTAAAACAATAGAAGAATCAATGAAAACAAAAGCTGGTTTTTTAAGTCAATAAAATTGGCAAACCTCTCTTAGATTGATCAGGAAAAAAGAGAGAGAACATAGGGTACCAATATCAGGGATGAGAGAGGGGACATCACTATGGATACTACGTAAGGATAAATAGGATAAGAAATGAACATTTTGAATAATTTTATGCCAACAAATTTGACAAATGAAGTGAATTGGACAAATTCTTTAAATGATACAATCTACTAAAGCTCTCTCAAGAATAAATAGATATCTGGATAGGCTCATGTCTATTAAGTAAATAATATTAGCAGTTAAAAACCTCCATCCATAGAGACTAATATGGCGGCGTAGGCAAACACCTGTACTCACAGCCTCCCACAACCACATCAAAATTACAACTAAAATACAGAACAACCATCATTCAGAACCCCCAGAAAGCTGGCTGAAGGGAAGTCCTAAAACTAGAAAGTAAAGAAGAAAGGACACTGAGACTGGTAAGAGGTGCAGAGGGGCAGAACAGGCTGGTCCAGCACCCACATGGGCTGCTTTTTTAATTGGGAGGGAGATTGTCTCTGCTGAGGCAGCCTGGAAGAATAAGGGGTCCCAGCCCCACACCAGACTCCCAGCCCAGGGTCCCAGAGCTGGGAAAAGAAGTCCCTATGAGCAGTAAGAACTACAGGCTATAAAAGCCAGTGCAGATTGGGGCTCAGTGACACAGAGGCTGCTGGAGACCCAGCTGTTCCTCTTAAAAGGCCAGCACACAAACTGAACTTACCAGGTTCTGCTTCCTCTGAGCTCCAGCGCCAGGGCAAGGCTCTGGGGGACACAGACACATATGAAGATGAACCAGATTGTTTGGCATCGGCAGGAACTCAGCGGTGGCTTCCTTCCAGATGGAGGTGCTTCAGGGGTCATTGTTCTTATGCTGGGACCTTCCCAGTGGCAGGGCTGACTGGCAGCCATTTCTGTTTGCTCTGCCCTGGTGATTCCCTGAGACCCCGCCTCATCCAATTTGCAGCCCCACCCAACCTATGAGCAGCAGATTTTGCATATGAATGGCCTGTCCTTGCTCAGGCTAAAATCTGTCAAACAAGCTGCAGCTGGGTCTGGGAGCCCCAAACCTAGCAATAAAAGGCCCAAGACCCAACACCAGCACCAGCCTGCCTTGCTTCACAGCTGGGCCTCATCTGGGCACTTTCAAACCCCATACAAAGAGGAGGAATCTGAAGATCTCTCTGTAGCTCCTGCTGGGTGGCCCCAGGCAGTGGCTGACTTTACTCCTCCATGGAGACCCAACAGCCAGTGTACCCAGTGGACAGCTTCAGACCATACCAGATTACAACTCTACACATCAATAAGCGACACACTCAAGGGGCAGACTCAGTGAGCACCAAAGCCCCACTGAAGCAAGTCCTGCCCCGTAAGGGCGTCTCCTGCACAGCAGCTCTCCCACTGTAGTTGCAGCTGTTCCTCACAGCCAATTGGCCTGGAGATCAATTCCTCCCAGTGACACCAACAGCAATCAAGTCTCAACTACAACAAGACTGTGCTCACAGCCCACAAAGGGGTGCACCTAGAGTGTCCACCTCAGGTGAATGGAGAGGCTGAGCCACTGGGCCCTATAGGTCACCTAGCACACAAAGCCACTCTACCAACTCAAGGAGACACAGCAGCTCTACCCAATAGATGGAAACAAACACAGGGAAGCAGCCAAAATGCAGAGACAAAGAAACATGTCACAAATGAAAGAAATGGAAGAAAGCAAACTACTGGACATAGAGTTCAAAACCACGGTTATAAGGTTACTCAAGAATCTTCTAGAAACTTCTGAGGGACTTTGTGTGACTTTGAAGGATCTTAGTGAGAATGCAAAAAAAAAAAGGGGGGGGTGGGGTGGGGTGGGGAAGGCCCAGTCAGAAATTAAGTACACACTGACTGAAATAAAGAATAATATACAGCAATTCAACAGTAGAGTCAAGGATTCTGAGAATCAAATCAATGATGTGAAATATGAGGAAGCCAAGAAACACCCAACCAGGAGAACAAAAAGAAATAAGAGTCCAAAAATATCAAGATCGTGTAAGAAGCCTCTGGGACAACTTCAAGCATACCAATGTTCACATTATTGGGGTGCCAGAAGAAGAGAGACAGCAAGATATTGAAAACCTATTTGAAGAAATAAGGACAGAAAACTTCCCCTACTTGGTGAAAGAAATAGACTTACAAGTCCAGGAAGCACAAAGAGTCCCAAACAAGAGGAATCTGAAGAGGACCACACCAAGACACATCATAATTAAAACGCCAAGAGCAAAAGACAAAGAGAGAATATTAAAAGCAGCAAGAGAAAAGCAGTCAGTTACCTACAAGGGAGTGCCCATATGACTATCAGCTGATTTCTCAACAGGCCAGAAGGGAGTAGCAAGAAATATTCAAAGTGATGAATAGCAAGGACCTACAACCAAGATTACTCTACCCAGCAAAGCTATCATTCAGAATTGAAGGGCAGATAAAGAGCTTCACAGATAAGAAAAAGCTAAAGGAGTTCACCCACCAAACCAGCAGTACATGAAATGTTGAAGGGTATTCTTGAAGAAGAAGAAGAAGAAGAAGAAGAAGTAGAAGAAGGAGGAGGAGAGAAGAAGGAGAAAAATATGAACAACAAAATGGCAACAAATACATATCTATCAACAATTGAATCTAAAAATCAAAATAAATGATTAAGAAATCTGCCCTAACTGGTTTGGCTCAGTGGATAGAGCGTCGGCCTGCAGACTGAAAGGTCCCAAGTTTGATTCCAGTCAAGGGCATGTACCTTGGTTGCGGTCACATCCCCAGTAGGAGGTGTGCAGGAGGCAGCTGATCGATGTTTCTTTCCCATCGATGTTTCTGACTCTCTATCCCTCTCCCTTCCTCTCTGTAAAAAAATCAATAAAATATATTTAAAAAAATAAATCTAATGAACGGAATAAAATGGTGAATAAAATAGAATCAGAGGCATGGAAATGGAACAGACTGATGATTCTCAGAGGGAAGGAGGGGTGGGGGGGGCAGGAAGAGATTAAACAATGATCTTATATGCATATATGCATTATTGGCACAGACAATAGGGTGGTAAAGGCCTGGGGCGGGGAGGGACCCGGGTGGAGGGGTGGGGTGGGGGAGAGAGGCACATCTGTTATAATCTCAAAAATAAAGATTTAAAAAAAGAAAAAGAAAATTTTTTAAAAGAAGGAAGCTAATAAATAAATAAATAAATAAATAACCCCCTTCCAAAATAAATAAAATAAAAACCTCCTTCCACAAAGAAAATTCCAGACCCAGATGGCTTTTCTGACCAGTAATACAAAACACTCAAGGAAGGAAGAAATATTAACTGTTCTAAAGAAACTCTTGCAAAAAATAGAAGCGGGAAGAAGCGGCCGAGTCATCTTTGGAGGCCAGCGTTAGCTCATTTAGACAACAACATTACAGGAGGAGAAATTTTCAGAGCAATACTCCTCATGAACACAGACACAAAGGTCCTTAACAAAGTATTTGCAACCCGAAGCTAACGCAACGTAAAAAGAACCCAACACAATGTAAAAAGAATGACATGATGTCAAAATGGGGTTTATCCTAGCGATGTGAGATAGGTTTAACTTTTGAAAATCAATCAGTGTGATTCAGCATGCTCACAGACTAAAAGAGAAAAAACATATAATTATCTTAACAGATGTAAAAAATTTTGACAAAATTCAATGCTAATTCTAATAAGAGACTCTCTACACTAGGAACAGAAAGGAAGTTTCTCAACTTGGTAAAGGGCGTCTAAGAAAAACGTAACCACTTCATATCAACTTACATTTGGTAGTGAAGAGTTCACTGCTCTCCTCCTGAGAAGAAAATGGGGTCCACATGTCCGTTCTCCCCACTTCTATTCAGCCTTGCAATGGAGGTCGTCAATGGTGCAATAAGGCAAGAGAACAAAACAAAAGGAAAGTCATACCCATTGTAAAGCAAAAAGTAAAACTGTCCTTATACGCTGATGCCATGCTCATCTCACATAAAAACATGTAATGCATTTGCCAACACGCTATTAGGACTGACATGTGAGATGAGCAAGATTGCCAGGTTTAAAGCCAATAGAGTTTCTACATACTAGCAACAAACAATGGGTTAGGAACGTTTCCTTAGCACAATAAACACAAACTATAAAATTAAAAAATGGGTAAAGTGGACTTTATTAAAATGAAACTTCTTAAAATAATAAAAGGCTAATATGCAAATCAACCAAACAGAGGAACAACCGGTCGCTATGATGCACACTGACCACAAGCGGGGGAGACACTCAATGCAGGAGCCAGGCTCATGGCTGGCAAGTAGAGCGGTGGTAGCAGGAGCCTCTCCCACCTCCGCGGCAGCGCTGAGGATGTCCGGGGAGCAGGCCTAAGCCCTCAGTCGGACATCCAAGGGTTCCTGGACTGCAAGAGGGAGCAGGCTGGGCTGAGGGATTCCCCCTCCTCCTGCCCCCGAGCGCACGAATCTCATGCACCGGGCCTCTAGTTTGTCTTAAAAAAAAAAAAAAAAAAAAAAAAAAAAAACCTTTAAGAAAGGCAAAAGGCAAGCAAAGACGGGGAAAGACTATCTGTAAAACAGGTACCTGACCAAGAACTTGTGTTCAGAATATATAGAGAACACTTACAGCTGAATCGTAAACAACACAAACAATCCCACTAAGAAACAGGGTAAAGATTGAGCAGACACTCCACGAAGGTAGATTCTCAACACTGTCGGTCGTTAGGAAAGTGAGAATTAAAGCTACAGTGAGATATCACTACACACCTGTTAGTCGTGGCTACAATGAAAAAGACTGGCCACACCAAATGTTGGCAAGGATGTGGGGCAACGGGAGCTCTTGCTCCACTAAAGGGAGCGGAAAATGGCGCTGGACAACTTCTCAACAAGTTCAAGACACACCTACCATACGATCGAGCCGTTCTACCCAAGAGGAACTAAAGCAATGTGTCTACACAGAAACTTGGATGCAAATCTTCACGGCCGCTTTGCTTACAGATCCAAACAGTGGAAAATCGCAAATGTCCATTCATGGGTGAATGGATAAATGAACTAAAGATATTCAAACAGTGGAATATAACTCAACAATAAAGTAATGAGCTATTATGCACACAGCATGGGTGAACCGCAATATCATTATGCTCAGTGGAAGAAGCCAGAAACACCCCCGCCCACACAAAAGGAGAGACGGTACATAATACTGTATGATTCCACTTATGTAAAACTCTAGGAAATGCAAGCTACGCTGTATGGTGGAAAGCAGATCAGCGGTTGCCTGGGGACGGGCGTGACGTGAGGGATGGCTTGCAAAGAGGCATAAGGGAACTTGTGCAGTTGATAGAAATATTGGCGACGTTGATGGTGGTGGTGGTTTCACAAGTGTACATATATATGTTGAAACTTACCAAAACGGTGCACTTTAAATATGACAGTCTAGCCCTGGCCACAGTGGCTCAGTTGGTTGGAGCGTTGTCCTGTACACTGAAGGGTGGAGGGTTTGATTCC
Organism: Ia io; assembly: GCA_025583905.1. Taxonomy (NCBI): domain Eukaryota; kingdom Metazoa; phylum Chordata; class Mammalia; order Chiroptera; family Vespertilionidae; genus Ia; species Ia io. The sequence goes on from JAJQQW010000008.1 coordinate 5,118,787, forward strand.
CAGTCAGGGCACATACCCAGGTTGCAGGTTCGGTACCAGTTGGGGTGCCTATGAGAGGCAACTGATCTGTTTTTCTCTCACATCGAAGTTTCTCTCTCTCTCTCCTCTCTCTCTCTCTCTCTCTCTCTCATCAGTAAACATATCCTTGGGTGAGGGGGAAAAAATATGACAGTTTATTGTAAGTCAATGATGCCTTACAATAAACAACAACAACTCCCTTTCAACTTCTTCCATACAGTTCCCTAGGCCTAAGCCACCTAACCAGTCCTGGCCGCAAGGGTGGCTGGGAAATGTAGTCCTTCAGCTGGCCCACAAGAGCAATCTCACAGCCCCTGGGGACTGAGTCCAGGGCCATAGGTGGGTGACCAGAGTCTGGGAGGCCCTGTCCAGCCCTGCCCTCCTGCTCAGCAAGGACCAGAATTCAGATTTGCTCCGTTTCCCAGCTCCTTGCTTCCCCAGACCCAATTCCCGGAAGTAGCCCAAATCCCACGGAGCCTCTTGGCATGCCAGGGGCTGTGCCAGGGCCTCTACAGACCTTGTCTCCAATCTTCACAACGTCTTGCAGACCAGGGGTCCTCGTGCCATCTTACAGATGTAGAAACGGACCCTCTGCAGGGCCACAAGCAGCCTCTGGGGGAGTGGGCGGGGAGGTAGGGGGGAGGGGGAGGCCAGCTGACACCTGGAGTGCCTCCAGAGCCCACACTCCCTCTACCCCCTGCGTGTTGTTTGGCCAGGGAGCAGCAGGCAATGAGGGGATGCACACGTGGAAGACTGTGGGGATGCCCTAGAGGGAAGGGGAGGTCTGGGCTGGGAATGGTGGGTGTGGGGGGCACCCAGCCCCAGGCATCCTCTCGTTTGGCTGAGCACTGCCTGAGCTTCCTCCATCAACCCGCACCCTCAGGGCAGCTACCAGATGAGGATCTGGCACTCAGCCTCCCGGCAGCTTGGCTTGAAGCTGTCCCTGACCTCAGGCTCTGCCTCTTGTCCTGTGCTAACCGCCTAGACCTCTCAGCGGGCGGGTTCCGCCTCCCTGCCCTGGTGCCCTGGTGCCCAGGCTCCTGCATACCCTCCTCCTAACCTGCTTGGAGTCCTGCCCAAGTGCATCTGGCTTGAGTGCCAAGGCTCTCCAGGCACCTGCCTGCCTGCTCAGCTTCACCTCACACTGGGGTTCAGTCCTCCAGTGTTTCCATGGGCACTCACTCATTCATTCATTCATTCATTCATTCATTCATTCAGCTAGTCAATGTCTGCCCCTTACTTGAACTGCTTCAGTTGTGGGTATCAGGCCCTTGTGAGTTTTGGGGAAGCACCTGGAACCAAGGCCAGCCCTGCCTGCCCGGCCCACTGTGTGGCGGAGATGGAAATCCCTGGGCCATGACTCCCCCTGAGGTCAGGGCAAAGCTTCGGGAAGCACAGAGAAACAGAGGAGCTAGGGATCAGGGAGGACTTTCTGGAAGAGGGGGCACCTCCATGGAGACTGGAAGGCCCTTTGGAATGCACAAGATATAGCCCAAGGAGCAGGAAAGATGACTCCGTGCTGAGGAACAGCACGTACACATGTCCCCTGGGGATCCTTCCGTTTGGCCGTCTCTCTGGAGTGAGAGAGGCAGGCTGCCTGGGGCCTAGCTCAGTGGAGACACTTGGAGGAAACAGCCCCTCGCTTTGCCTCCCAGCCAGTGCTGGGCCGATGACCAGGAGATAGGAGGGTGCCTGCTGGGCAGGGTCTAAGCCCTGTTTTTTCAGGGAAACCCAGGACAAGTTGCAGCTCAGAATTTCCTGGGCAACTGTCCAACCATGGAGACTTCTTGGGAGAAAGGGAGGGAATTTCTCACCACCTGAGGTGTGCACGCAGGTGCTAGACACCCCTTTCCTGTGATGCCAGGCCCAGCGGTGAGGGTGGGGGTGGAGGAGACCAGCCCAGGTGGGATGGCCAGCCTGGGGCAATCTGGGGAGGCTTCCAGGAGACAACTTCGGGAGCTGAGAGGAGGAGTCTTCCAGGTGGACATTCCTTGGAAGGGCATCTCAGGAGGAGGGGTGTGGAGGGATCAAACCTCTCAGCTACCCCACCCTCTCCAGAGCTCACATTCCAAGAAGCTTGTCCAATCCCGGCGCGAGGGAGGCAGCAGGGAAGGAAGGCCGGGATCTGCCATCAGGACCAACAGACTCCGGGTGCAAGGGGAAGGGAGGGGCCGCACCCCTATGCCTGGTGTAGGAGGCCTCCAGGGACTCACTCTCAGTGACCCTCACCTGCTGGCCTCCCTCGTCCACTCAGCCACCAGGACCAGAAGCTGGGCATCACCCCACACTGCTCCAACCCTCCCCCCCCCCTTACTCATCCATTCATTTGTTCATTCTTGTCCCTGTCCCCTGCTGATCTAGGACTGACTGCACACTCCAGCTAGGGAGATCAATGCACACCTATAAACAAATACATCCGATAACGTCGGAGAAGACTCAGAGCCATGAAGATATTAACCTGGGGAATGTGGTTGAGGGATAGGGGGTGGGGATTGTGGCCAGGATGGTCAACAGAGGCCCAAATGAGGGTGGGAGGCCTGGGGACAAGGCCTGCACACACCCAGGGCATGGTCTCCAAGCCCTGCCACTGACATTCTTTCTTCCCACCCTCAGCTGAAACCTCACCTCCTCCAGGAAGCCTGTCCGGATACCACTGGTGTTCCAGGCTCCGGCTGGACTAGCTGCAGAGGCCCTTCCGGAGCAGCCCATCTTGCCAGGAACTTCAGGGTGCACCACCTGAACCGTCTTCTCAGAGATCCCTGGGCGTGAGTCCTGTGGAGGTGAGCCTTGAATGGGGGTAACTGCCTGACCAGGTTGACCCAGGTCTTACAATCCCAGCTTAGCCCTATTTGCAAAGTGGCCACAGACAAGGCACGGTGCCTCTCTGAGCCTCCGTTTCCCCACCAAAGAGGCTAGTGCCACCTCCCCCTGCAGCCAGTGCAGGCTGTCTTCCCTTCTTTCCAGCACCAGCGAGCTGGGGGCAGGGGAGGCGAGGGCTTGCAGGGTGGCGAGGAGGTGGTGCTCTCCTGGGGCCTTCCCAGGCAGGCCAAGCTCAAGTGTGCAAGCTGCCGGAGCTGAGGCATGGGCCGCCGCCACCACGCTACCCTCCTCCGCCTCCCCGGCCATCTGCAGCGTTGGCAGCAGCAGAGCCAGGGGGGATGGCAAACATTCTGGCACCATCTGAGCAGGACCAGTGTCTGGGGAGAAAGTGTGGGCAGGGCCTCACGTGTACACGCTGTCCACATCCCACCACTACTCCTGTCCCCTTGGGGTCCGGGGAGGGCAGGGAGGTGAGGCCTGGCAGGTGGGAGGTTGGCAGGCCCTCGGGGACTCTCACTGCCTCTTAGGGGCTGCCCCCCATCCTCCATGTGGCCTGATTGGCGTAAGAACCCCCGAGGGCAGGATCAGAGGGCAGAGCCTGGGGAAACCAAGGCCCCAAGCCGAGACCAGTCCCACGCCGAGCCTGGAGGGGCCCTGCAGGAGGGATGTGGACAGCACCCCCTCCCCAACCTGAGCTGCCACCTCCATGCATCCTAAATGTAGGTGGCCCCACGCATCTGGAGGCAGAGGGTGGCCTCTGATGTTCACCCTGGCCCCCAGGGAACTTGGAAACCCCCCTGCACCCCTTTTCCATGTGTTACTCAATGTGGGGCCTGAGGGGGGGAAGAGAGAGAACTTTGCCTGACACCAGAAAGCTCCAGCCGCTGCTAACTCTTTTCCTGTCTCCTTTTTATTGGTTTTCTCACCTCCCTCGCTATCAACGCCTTTCCCCAGCGCTGTCCTGTGCCCGAACGTAGCAGCCTACTCCCCTCATTAAATGAGAATGAGTAGAAACTGCAAAGATTCAACATGCAAGATGTAAGCTGGGTGGCGGTGACGGCTGCACAGCAACGAATGTATTTATTATCACTGAACTGTACAGTTAAGTGGTTAAAATGGTCAATTTTGTGTTTTACCACAATAAATATATAAAGTATGCATCGGCAGCATGCTTTCACCTGCCACGTGCTTGGAAGCCATGTAAACACGCGTGGACTATGAGCCACTGGGGCCGGAGGGAGGACAGGAGTCAAGTGTCTGTGCCTTGGGACCTCTCTCGAACGCACAGACCCTTGCTGGTCCCTTGTCCTTTCTGCTGGGCTCCTACCTGCCTGCTCGTGTGCTGCCTGGGCTGGCGCACTGGCCCGGCTGCCCCCACAAGCTCGGATGCCCCAGGAACTGAGGCTGGTTCTTGAGGAGGCTCCAGCCTGGCTGGGGCCACCAGAGTCACTCTGCCCACTGCCTCTGGGAGGAAGGACATGGTTCACCCTGCACCCTTCCTCGGGGGCCCTGCTGGGGTCAGGAAGGGGGTGACCCTCCCGACGTCACCTCTCCTTTCTGAGCTTCTCTGTCAATTGACCACCTGGTCCAGGTACACTAGGTCGGGGAGAGAAGGAAGCCAGGTCAGGCACCTGTGGTGATGGAGGGAGCCACCGACGGGGGGAGGGGCAGAGCAAAAGGCTGGAGATGGGTAGTTGGGCCCGGTCAAGCTCTTCGGGCCAAGGTTTCTACCTCTGTAATATGTGAGTCTGGGAGGGCAAGAACTTGGCTTCTTTCGCTGCCGTATCCCCAGGACTTGGAGCAGGGAGGTATCCATTAAATGTTGAGGGAATGGATGGGTGGATGGACGGATGGACGGATGGACAGCTTGGCGGATGGATGGACAGGTTGGCAGATGGATGGATGGGTGCATTGGTTGGACAGGTCAGGACTGAGGACCTCCAGCTTTAACCCATTCACTCCTTCACTCAAAGTCCCCTAGTGCATTCATTCCTCGTTCATTCATTCATTCACTCATTCATTCCTCAGGCCTGCACTCATTCATTCATGCGCTTTGCCATTCATGCTCACACGGTTCATTCATTCCCTGCCCCGCCGCCATTCCACGGCTCCAGCGCCCACTTGGCACCCCTTGCATGGGTCAGGCCCCGCACCTCCCTAGGGTGCCCCGGTGGGACGCTGCTGCGGGGGGAGCCGCTGAATCAGCCGCGGCTGCGCGGGGCCGGGGCTGGCGGGGAGCCGGGCTGGGGGCGGGGGGCGGGCGCTCCCTGCGGGAAGCCGGGCGGGGCAGGGGAGCCCCGGCCGCGCCGGCTCCGGGCGCGCTCGGCCTCGGAAGGGAGGGCGCCGGCCGTGAGCGGCGCGGCCGCAGCCCCGAGGCCATGTGGACGGGCGGCCGGCGGCCGGGCCGCCTGCGCCGGGCGGTGAGTACCTGCGAGCCGGGAGGGCGCGGCACGGCGCCGGCGCGGTGGCGGGGCGGGGCTACCCACGCCGCGGGGCGGGCTCTGCTCGGCGACCGAGGCGCAGGGCCCAGGGCGCCCGGCCGGCCTCCCCGCGCCTCCCCGCGGCGCCCCCTCCCGCGTCGGTGCGCCTGGGCCCCGCCGGGCGCGCCCCGCTGGCCGGGAGGAGCGGCCCGCACGCGGGGAGGCCGGGATCTAGGGGCGGGGCCCGGACTGGGCCTCCGCGCGCCGTCCTGCCCCAGAGGGGCCGCCTCCGCGCCTGGGTCCCATCGGCGGGGTCCTCGGCCCCCACCACGCGCGCCTGTGCGGCGGGAGGGAGGGTGGGACCCGGGACCAGGATGAGGCCTGAGACTCAGGGCCCGCCGCTGTCTGGTTCAGGTAGCCAGGGGACAGGTAGGCCTCTACCTGCCCTGCCCTGGAAGGAGCAGGGCCAGGCCCGCTCTGTGAGGCCCACCCTCCCCAGAAAGGCTGAGCAGCCCGAAGGGGGCTGGACCGAGGGCTGGTTCATTTTGCCTTTGCAGCGAGTGGGAGTGCCAGCCCCAGACACCCTCCTTCTCATTCACTACCTGCAAGGCAGGCACTATCAATCTCCTCAGCTGCAAGAGGGGAAACTGAGGCTCAGGGAGGCGAGGGCTGGCCCAGGGCCGCTCAGCGCGGGTACTCACCCTCCCTGAACCCCAGCTCACCCTCCCAGCACTTTGGATGGGACTTTCTGCCTCAGTTTGAGTGGTATTTCCTTCCTTGTCTGGGCCCCACCCCCTCAGGAGCAGTGTGGGTGACATCCCCGAGTCTCCTGAGCCCGCAGGATAGGAGCAGAGTATGCACCCAGGGTGAGTGGAGTGACAATGAGGAGCACCTGGCAATGTGGAGCCCTGGATGGCCAAGGTTGGCCCACCTGCAGGCCAGGGGTCGAGGCCTTGGGCGGCTGGGCAGGCAGGGTCTCCACTGGCCTGGCTCCTTCTTGGCCCTGTGCCTAGATCCCTGGGGACCATGGACAGCTCCTTTCCCTTCCCTGGGTCCCAGTCTCCCTATCACCAGCCACAGCAGAGGCCCTTTCCACTGCCAGGGCCAGCGAGGACTGTGGGGGAAAGCCCCCCATAAACTGTGGCGTGTGGCACTGCCGGCTGGGGCAAGTGGCTGATGGAGGCGGCTCTGCCTGGCATCTGTGATGCGCAGGGCGGGGAGGCGGCAGCGCGGGCCCTGGCAGCATCCCGAAAACCTTTAATTTTCCCGACTCTCACTATAATCAGGGTGGCACAGAAAAGTGAGCAGGGTGGCAGATGCGCTTCTTCCCGGCTGCTCAGCACGCCGGCGAGGGGTGAGGGTCCGCCGGGCTGTGAGGAGGACCCTCCCTGAGCTATTCTACGTAAATCCCCGTACTCTGTGTTCCTCTTATCATCAGAACCCAGAGCTGTCCGTATCTGAAGCTGAGTGGAAAAGCTGGGGGTTGCCTGGAGCCTCGGCCACATGGGATGGGCTCCCCATGGGCTGGTGCGGGGAGCGGGACATTTCCAGGTCAGGGCGGGGAAGTGAGGCAGAGCAGTCTGGAATAGGAGCCCATCTACTCTCAAAGACCCTTGGGCCAGGGTCTGGCCCACAATAGCTGCTATTTATTGAGCACCTACTGTGTGCCAGGCCTAGTATAACCATTTTCACACATCATCTCCATGGCACCATGTGGAAGTAGTTCCTCTATCCCTATAGGCCCTTAATGACATGAAGAATGAATGAAGGAATGGAGGGATGAATGGATGAATGAATGATGGGTGGATGGGAGGGAAAGGCATGGGGGTGAGGGGAAGAGTGCAGGGACAAGAAGAGGCTCAGTCCTGCTGGAGTGTGGAGGTCAAGGGCAAGGCCAAGGGGCAGGGAAAGGTGGCTTTTCCCCTCAAGTCAGGTGAAGATCCCCAGGACAAAACCAGGAGTAACCCCGAGGCTTCTTGTGTTGGTCTAGAATTGCCCCCGGCTCCTCCTGCCCCAGAACTGGTCTCTAGCCTGGTGGAGGGGGGTGGATGGGAGTCTGCAATCTTGGATTCCAGTTCTTCCTCTGCCACTGATTCCCTGTGTGACCTTGAGCAGGGCCCCACCCCTCTGTGGGCTCAGTGTCTGGGGTTCAACACCTCTCATAGTCCAAGGATTGACTTCCATAAAGCATCAAACAGACTGTCAAATTACAGCGGGCAGGTTAGGGAGAGGTGGGGGAGATAAGAGATCAACCGAAGGACCTGTATGCATGCATATAAGCATAACCAATGGACGCAAAACACTGGGGGGTGAGGGCATGTATGGGAGTGGGATGGGGGTGGCAATGGTAAGATATGTACACATATAATACCTTAATAAAAAAAATGAGGGGAAAAAAAGAAGGATGGACTTCCATGGCCTGAGAACAGGCACAGGCCGTGGTGGCAGAAGCTGACCAGAGCTGAGATGAGTGAGTGAGTAAATGAATTCTGCATTCACCAGCATATTCTCCCCATGCACCCCACTCAGCGCCATTCACTGGGCCCACTTAGGTGAATCTGAGGAAGACCTTGCCCTTCCAGAGCTCACAGTCTGTCGGGAGACACTTACCTTGACCAGTGTGGTAGATGTTCCTGGTTTTTCCTGCCCTCCAGCCAGGAAGGGGACCCAGCAGTGGCCACAACCCCAGCAGGTCATGAGTCTGGAGGCCAGTGCAGCAGCCCCTGAGGGATCCCTGGGGTGGGGATCAGCTAGAGCCCAGCTCGGAGCCAGGACAAGGGACAGCAGTCATTTGCTTCATTAGCAAGCCCTGAACCAAGTCAGGGATGGAGCTGGGCCCGGCCTGGGGAAGAAGGACATGGAAAGTTCCAGTCATGCTATGGGTGGTATATGCGGGGATTATGGGGTGCACATGTGGAGGAGCAGTGTGGGGTGGACTGAAGGGGTAGTGACAGATGGATGGACGATGATGGGGGGCATGAAGCAGGACAGATGAGTGGATGGATGGATAGAAAGCTAGAGGAGTAGATGGATGGGAGGACGTAAGTGGCAAAATAAATGGAGATGGGTGAGAGGATGGATGGAGGAATGGATAAGGATGGAGGACTGGATAAGCAGAACAAGATTCCAACGATAGATGCATGGGTGGGTTGACAGATGGGAGGATGCATTTCTGATGCATATGGCAAGATGGGTAGATGAATGGATAGGAGATCTAAAATGGATGGGTAGATGTCAACAGACAGATGGATAAAGGGGTGGATGGATAGAGACGTGAGAAATGGATGGACGCTAAATGGATGTAGTCAATGCGTGGGGCTAGGGTGGATGAATGGGGACTTGAATTATATCAGTAAGATGATGGGTATAGGAATGGATGGGTGGATGGATGGATACAGGAAGAGTGAATGGATAGTATTTAATATTTTAGAAAAAAATTAAACCTGGTAACACTGGACTCACATCCTCACATGGCAACCATTGTGAGGTTGAGGTTGAGTGGCCATAACTCCTTTATTTTTTTTTTAAATAGTTTTTTTAAATTAATTCAGAGAGGAAGGGAGAGAGAATGGTGCATCCCGAAAACCTCTGATTTTCCCGACAGACTGTGAGCTCTGGAAGGGCAAGGTTCATCAGATCAGAATCATTGATCGGCTGTCTCCTGCACGCCCCCCACTGGCAATCAAGCCCTCCATCCAGGCATGTGCCCTTGACAGGAATCAAACCGGGACCCTTCAGTCTGCAGGCCAATGCTCTATCCACTGAGCCAAACCAGGGGCCCTTTAGAGGGGCAATCCCTACACAGTCTCATGCAGACCTAACCAATCTGCTTCACACATTGATCTGCCTGGTCTCGGAGGCCTTTGAGTTTTGACCCCTACTCTAAATTCTAGGGGACATCCCATCCTCTAGTCCACGGGAGACAGTGAGTTAGGCAGTCTCAATGACAGTTTCTCCTCTGGCTACCTGTGCAGTCATCTGCCCAGGACTCATCTCTGATGGCCCCATCTCCCCATCTCGTCAAGAACAATGTGTGTGGAGAGTGGCAAGGGCACCCCCTCTCCCACCACGACAAAGTAGGTGCCTCAGGTCAGCCCCTGGTGTGCTGGGGTTTGAAGGACACCCCCACTGTGTCAGCCTGACCTGACACTAGTCAGAGCTCGGTTACTCCCACAATTGGCAAATTCAGAGCATCTCAAATGGGCTACCACTTTTACAGAATCAAAAACAGCCCAGGGTCAGCCTGGCCGGCATGGCTCAATGGTTGAGCCTTGACCTATGAACCAGGAGGTCACGATTCAATTCCCCGTCAGGGCACATGCTTGGGTTGTGGGCTCAATCCCCAATGTGGGGCGTGCAGGAAGCAGCTGATCAATGATTCTCTCTCATCATTGATGTTTCTCTCTCTCTCCCTCTCTCTTCCTTCTCTAAAATCAATAAAAATATATATATTTAAAGAAAAAAAAAAAAAACAGCCCAGGGTTCTGGGGCTGCCCTGTCTCCTGTACAACTGAGCCATTCGGGAAAGGTCTTGTTTGTTCCTAAATGCACGGACACAGGATGGGAGGTGACCAGGGCACAAATGGACATGTGGACAGGCGGAGGCATGGATATGAGATATAAGTAACAGGATGGATACATGGATGAATACATTGATGACTGGTGGATGGATGGATGGATGGATGGATGGATGGATGGATGGATGGATGGATACAGGAATGACAGGATAAGTAGTTGGGTGAATGCATGTCAATGGATGCAGGTTCAGGCATGGAAGGATGTACTGAAGCATGAATGGGTACATGCCAATGGATGGATGGTTACAGGATGGATGGCTGATTGGATGAGCGGGACATCTTTATTCCCTAGATGCCGGTACCCGATAGTGCAGCAGGGAGGCAGGGCTGGAAGACACGCTGAGGGATGATAACACCGAGGTGCAGTGTCTTGTAAAGACAGGTGATCAGCAGGGAATCCTGCAGGGAAGTCCTTGTCTGGGGGGACTTCCTAGAACATCTGGACCGCACGTGCATATGCATGGATGTGGGGACTTGAGACAGCTGAGGCCTGGGACCCCCTTGAGGGTTCTCAGGCCAGCATGGAACTCTCCAGAAGTGAGAAGGCAGCGTGGTTCAAAGCGTGGTTCCAGGCCTCAGTGTACTTGTCTGTAAAAAGGGATAGTAATGGACAGGGATGAGTGAGTGTTCTGGCTGAGGCCCCCAGAACACTCCTGTGACCACACATGCTAGGGAATGGCCAATTCCGAGCCCTGTGCTAAGGAGCCCTGGCCTGAGGTCCTACTAGGTGCCAGGCTCCTTGCTAGGGCCGCCCAGCACCGCCGTGGTGTTTGCTGCATCAGGCAAGCCGTGGCTGTTGGCAGTAACCTTAGAGCCCACGGCCCCCACTGTGAAGCAGGAGCAATTCCGAGCATAGGGATTAAGTTTAGGAGAATGAAGGAGGTGGGGCGTAGAGGTCTTCGCAGATGCCCAGCGTGCCATCTCTGCCAGGTCTTCCCAGGCCAGCCCCAGGAGGCAATGGCAGCAGTGTCCCTCCTCTCTCAGGGTTCATCCCCCAAGGGGGAAGGGGTGGGGGGCGGGCAGAACAGGCGGTGACGGAGGAGCTAAGGGAGTGTAGGAGGAAACAGGTGTGAGTGCATGACCCATGGGGTCCCCATCCCGGGTTTTCTGCATCTGAACCATGTGACCTCGGGAAAGTCACGTCACCTCCCTGAGACTCTGCTTCATTTTAGCACAAAGCAGAGGCCACAGCTGCCCCATCTCCCAGGGCTGGGTGAAGATTCAGGCAACGATGCAGGTGCACGCCCAGCACAGATCATGGCACACAGTAGGGTTCAGGAAGGGGCTGAAGCAGATGAGTCAAGTGGCAGGGCTGCTGGGCCACGAGAGGCAGCCCAGGCTGCAAGAGGTGAGCAGGCCCAGACTGCGAGCGCAGCAGCCGACAGCATCCTCCAGGGCCTCTGGCCCAGGCGGCTGAGAGCCAGTGGGTTGTTATGACAACGGGAACTTGTCTGATGCAGTCGGGAACTTGTCTGATGCAGTCGGCAACTCTGGGAGAGGCTCAGAGGACCAGCTGGCCGAGGCCCCCAGAACACTCCTGTGACCACACATGCTAGGGAACAGACAAATCAGAGCCTTGTGCTAAGGATCCCTGACCTGAGGTCCTACTGGGTGCCAGGTTCCTTGCTGAAGGCACCCAGCCCGTGCTCTCTTGCACCATTTTCCACTACTGCCTGTGGGCTGGGGATTGCTCTGTCCCTATATGACAATGAGGAGAGGAGGTGACTTGCCCAGGATCCTGCTGGGGTGCTGGAGTGGTATTTGACCTTGGATCTGCTTGTCTCCAAGTCCTGTTCCCATGGTGATGGAGCAGGGGCTGGATGGCTCCTTCTCGGATGGCTGTCCAGGTGTAAAGGGGTGGCCATCAGGGGAGTGCAGGGGTAGGAGGGACACTGTGGCATTCCCAAGAGCCTGGGATCCCTCCCATGAGGGCCACACCCAGCTGGGGAAAGCTTGTGAGCCGACAGCCTGGACCTGTGATCCATTCGCTTACATAGACACTCAAGATCAGCTTACTGAGCACCAACTATCTGCCAGGCCCTGTGCAGAGAGCTGGGACAGAGTGGACACAGATAATAAACAAAGGGTCACAAGCATATTAACTCCAGTTGGGGGCCGTGGTATGAGACCAGGAGTTATAAGCGGCTGTTGCCGGGGTCTCTGATCTAATCTGGGGGATGGGAGGGGTCAAGCTATTGATCTGGGGCCCTGAGAATTAGATGACCAGAACGAGAGTAAGGAGACAGGGAGTCAGAGTGCTCCTGGCAGAGGGAACAGCAAGTGCCAAGGCCCTGTGGCAGATGGAGCTCAGCACCGCTCGGGTTCAGCAATGTGATGGGAGTGGCGGGGAGGAGTGCACAGTGGCAGAGACAGAAGGCACCGGGCCGTCAGAGCCTTGCAGAGCATATGAAAGGGTGGCATTGTCTGGTCATCTGGTCTGGTCTAAGATTTCAGAAGTTCACACTGGTAGGCGTGAGAGATGAACTGACTGAACCAGCAAAGGGTCAGGGGCCCCGGGAGGGGTGATTGCAGGTGAGACCTGGTGGCACCTGGAACCTGCAAGGTTGACAGTGGGGATGGAGGGAGGTGATGACCTCTAAGAGGAGCTGAATCCCCAGGGCCTGGTAGTTAGGGGTGGGGTCAGGGGAGATGGAGAGGGAGGGTCCAGGCAGCTCCCAGTCCTGTCTCCGGCAACTGAATCCGTGCAGTTTTCAGACATTCAGCCAGGGTGCTGTGGGTCATCCAGAGAGGTACGCAGCTAAGCCTAGCAAAGAGGGGGTCCCTAGCACTTGACATAATTTGTCTAGGCACAGCCAGGTGGGCAGGGGCAGGGGCACAGCCATGAGCAGGCAGTGCCAAGCAAAGCCTCGGCCATGCTCCAAGCAGGGATGGTGGAGGCCACCAGCTGGCCAACCGAGGTCTGGGGCTGCCCCCCGCCACCCCACCCACCCAGCAAGCCTTTCTTTGGCTCATGCAGCTGGGTCCCAGGAAGGAGTCCTGCCTGGACCCCAGGCTTCCCGGGATGCCAGGAGTCAGGCCCGTCTCCCTTCACTCAAAGGAAGAAGTGCCCAGGCCTGGCTCTGGCACTTCTCTGGGTTACCTCCCTCACCCAGCTCCCATCTAACTATTCCCTGGGCCCCATGTACCGAAGGCTTTACCCTCGGCGTTATCAGCTGCTGGTCCTCACCTATCCCCGGTTTAGCTCTCCCCTCGGCGTTATCAGCTGCTGGTCCTCACCTATCCCCGGTTTAGCTCTCCCCTCGGCGTTATCAGCTGCTGGTCCTCACCTATCCCCGGTTTAGCTCTATCCTCGGCGTTATCAGCTGCTGGTCCTCACCTATCCCCGGTTTAGCTCTCCCCTCGGCGTTATCAGCTGCTGGTCCTCACCTATCCCCGGTTTACCCCGAGGAACTGCTCACAGCAGCTAGTAACAGAGACGGGAGAGAACCGTAGCCTAAGCAAGATGGGTCCTCCTCTCAGGTTAACGAAGGTCGGAGGCAGGGGCTGGGAATAGCCCTGGTGTGACACTCAGTGGCCGTGAGGAACCAGGTTCCTCCTGTCTTTCTGCCCCTCCGATGTTTACATATGGCTTCTGAATGAGTTTGCCTCTTGGTGCGTATGGCTGTAACAGCTCCAACCATCACTTCCCCGTTCCGGATAAGAAGCAGGAGGTTGCGGAGTGGGCGCAAAAAGGCTACAGGCAAGCTGTCTGATGCCTTTTACAGAGTTCTCCCAGAAGTTATGCCCCACAAATTCTGTTGACATCTTATTGGCTACCCTTTGGCTGCAAAGGAGCCTGGGAAATGCAGTTTTTTAGGTAGGTGACTTGCCTTCCAGAAGAAAATGAGGCCTCTTTACTAAGGAAGGATGGGAACCAGCAGCTTCCTCCACAGCCTCCCTCCTCCAGGCCCTGCCTTCACCCTGTCCCTGCGCCCAGCACCGCACCTGGCAGGGGAGACGAGGAGACACTGGAGTGTGTGAGGCCCAACGCAGGCCGCTCCCTGTACACAGCAGGTGCTCAATGAGTGCAGGCTGCCTCCCCAGGCAGACGCAGAGCCCAGGACGCGACCTTGTCCTCTCTAGCACTTTCTAAGCCCCGAGCCCCGCTCCCGTTTAGTGAGAATCAATTTAGGGGGCGGGAGGCTCTCCTGCCACGTGCTCTGTGGATCGATGGGCAGGCGGGCACTGGCCAACCACTCTGCCCCGTGAGGGCTGGGATGGCCAGAGGGCCCTGTGGGAGGAGAGAAGCAGGGTCAGGGAGGCATTGGCAGAGGCTTGACTAAGGAAGATGCTGTCGGGGACCAGCTCCCAGGCCCAGGGCCCTGACCCTGGCAGCCGCAGACCGGATGGCCATGGCTCCCTCTTGGAGCCCAGGGCCCAAGCCCCCGGGAAGGGAGCATGCAGAGAGGACCCTCGAAGCCACAGACATAGCCCCAGCCCAGCTGGGAACCATGAGGACCAGATGTCTGGCCCCAACTGGGCAGCATGGCCTGGCCAGGAGGAGACACGGGCATCGCCTAGCCTGCCGTGTGCCCCAAAGCCCCCAAGCCCTGGCTGTGAGCTTGCCAGCGGCCCCCTCGCCCGCCTGAGCCGCCGCCGGGAGGCCAGGTTGCCTTTTTCTAGGTTCCTGGATGAGGTCACTGTGCAGGTGCTGGACCCTGGGACCTTGGAGGCCTTCTGGGGGCCCCGAGGCCGCAGCCCAGAGCCCTCCCCTGGTGAGCTAGGCCCAGGCTCAGCCCAGGAGCCCCTCCCAGGAGCTGCAGCCCCAGAGACGACCCTGGCCCTGAGCCCCCAGCCATCCTCAGAGGTGACAGCCGAGGCTGCAGGCAGATTGGGGTCCAGCCAGTCGGTGGAGACCAGCGGGACGCACGTGGGCAGCGGCGAGCAGGGAGGCCTGGCTGCCTCCCCCTGGCAGCCTTCAAGCCGGGTGAGTCTCAGCCCCAGATCATCCTCGGCAAGCAGCCAGCCAGAGTCTACTGAGGCCCCTTCCCTGCCCCTCCACATGCCATTCCCCCCCCAGTCCCGGGCCTGGCTCACCCCCTCAGAGAACCTGCACCACACCCCTCTGATCATCTCTGCCACAGGAGAGCCCTGAGCGCCAAAAGAATGGATCTCAAAGGTGGAATTCTGGCTTTGGGGCAGGCAGGACTGAGTGTGCCCGAGTAGCGACAGCAATAACAACGGCGCGCACTGGCAGAGCCCTGGGAGGGCTACTGCAGGGTTTCACATTAGCCCTCGGAGAGTCTGAACCGCAGACACCTCCGCGTGAGGCAGGATATCGCCGTTCTGTCAGGCAGCGAGGTGGCCCATGTCCCCATGTCACGGGGTTGAAAACTGAGCCCTGGGGAGTCTGGGCTTGGACCGGGGTCTCTCAGCACCTTGGCACCCCCTGCCACACACACGGGGCCTCAGACAGGTGGGCAGGAAGACTCAGCGAGACCTCAGCTGTCCTGGGGAGGGAGGTCTGCCGCGCGTGAGGACGGCCACACCCTGCGTGCTGGTACCCTAACCTTGGCACTGACCTTCTATCCCCTAGAACATCCGTATCCCCTGAGGCCAGGGTGGGTCCTCGTGGGCTGTCCAGGACGTTGCCCCTGTCCCCGTACTCCCTTCCCAACTTCTCCCAGCACAGGACTGAGGTGGGGGCCACAGGGCCAGGTTGGTGGCGATCTGGACCAGGCCCCTCCCAGAAGGCTTCCCTGTGGGTAGGTTGTTTTAAAAACAAAAGCCTGGGTGAGGGTGACAGCTGATACTTGCTGACAGTTTACTAGTGTTCTGACTCCCAAGCCTCAGAGCACCCCCGGAGTTCTCAGCTCAAGGGTCTGCTGGGCGCTGTGTGATCTTAGACAAGTCACCCAACCCCTCTGGGCCTCCATTTCCCAGGTAGTGAAAAGGAAGTAGAAGGGTCGTGATTTTCTCCTTGCCTTGTCACAGGGAAAACATCCGGCAGGAACCCAATAAGCATCGTGTCCCCTGCTTCCTGCATAAGGGCCTGGCAATCTGGGACCCCTACCTCTCGGCTGCTCTGTGTTCTGTGAACTCTAGGGATGGGGACAGCTGGGCCTGGGGTGCTCTGTGCTGGGGGGCTGGGAATGTTCTTCCCAAGGATTAACAGCCCCAAACCCACCCCCACCCCAGGGCCACATCACATGGTAAGCACCTACTGCGGACTCCCTCAGCTCCAGCTTCATTTCAAATACTCAGAACGAGAGAGAGACAGTGAGAGAGAGAGAGAGAGAGAGAGAGAGAGAGAGAGAGAGAGAGAGAGAACAGGCCCATTTTACAGACCAGGGACTGAGGCTCAGAGAGCTGAGCCCACGGGGCCCTGGCTGGGCTGGGCCCTGGCTCAGTGAACCCGGGCAAGCACCTCTCCCTCCACGTCTCATAGGTGGGGGTGGAGGTTAGAGGTCATTGGTGAAGGTTGAAGGTGCCTGGTACACAGTAGGGATTCAGTCACTGGGACGATGCTGTCAATGAAGACAGTGATGGCCCCTCTCCCGTGTGCCTCTGGCCCTGGACAAGCCTGTGTCCCCAGAATAGTTCCCAGGGTGCAGGTGAAGCCTTGGGGAAGCAGGGCAGACTCCTGGCTTCCAGTCATCAACCCGAAAGCTATGAACCAGAGGAGGCCCTGGATTTCCGTCCTGTCTCTGCCCATGTGGCTGAGTGGCCATGGGGTGACCCTGGTCCCCCCCCACTTGCCCTTCATTGTCCAGCAAATGAGAAGCCACTGTAGAAGGTCTCTGAGACCTCCAGCTCTTCCTGTCCACAGACCTGGAGCCAAGGCTCATTCATACTATAGTGTGAATGGCTCGAGCGAGCTATTTCCTGTGAACAAAAGGGTCAGAGGAAGAGAGTGGGAAGGACTGGGCCAGGGTCACGGAAGGAAAGGCAGGCCGGGGACTCTGACGCAGCCAGGGTGGGATTTGTGACAAGACCCCAATGCCAAGCCTGGCAGTCCCCGGAGCGACAGCTGGATTCTGCCTGAGGGGCTTTCACCTGAATGACCTTGACAAGTCACGCCGTCCTCCGGCCTCAGTCTCCCATCTGCAGGACAAGCTGAGGTGTTGGATGGTGCCTCTCCCATCGCTGGGGAAGTAGCTGCTCCTCGCTCCCCAACTGCTTCCACATGGGAATGTGGGCAGAAGTTGCCAAATCTTCCAAAATTTCAGTAGAAGCCAAAAATATGGATTTTTAAAGTGTAAACTCTCCCAATTTTTAAATGTTGGCTCCAATGTTTTTCAAAAAAAGTTAAAACCCTCTTTCAGGCCAAATACAACATGCTGGCGGGCCAGACTCAGCTCCGGAGGCCAGTTTGCAGCCGCCGAACTAGCCCGCTTGCAGCCACACACAGCTGGAACCTGCAGAGGCCACGGAGAGCCCCGGGCAGGGAGTGGCCCAGGGGCACCCCTCACACCAGGGCCTGGGTTCAGGTCCCCACCTGGCTGGGTGACATTGGGCCAGTGCCCGCCCTCCCGCTGGTCACCTGCAGGGAGCCCCGCAGCTAGCCATGGTCTTGCAGCTCAGGTGGTGGTGAGTCCCACTGCGTGTCCAGCCCACGCTAGCCCTGTGGCTGGTGCTCTGGGACCGAGGCCTGCCTCTCACCCATGACAGTCTGTGACACCGAGGGTCCCCCCTCCCCCTGGAAGCGCCTGCTCTCCTCCTGCCTCCCTGCCGGCTCCCTCGTCTCCGTGGCTGCTCTGCCCCCTCCCTGAACCTTGACCTCCAGAGCCCATGGTCCTCCGCATCTGCGCTCACTGCCGTGGCGGGCTCATCCAGCGTGGTGGCTTTACGTGCTGTCCCTCTGCTGACCACTCCCAGATTCATCTCTGGACCCTCCTCTGAATGCAAACCCATGCACCCACCCTTGTCGATGTCCCTGCCGGACATGTAATAGACACCTCTGGACCTGAGCCCCCTCTTCTCTCACCCCCTCCCAGCTGCCGGGTCCAAGCATTCACTATCATGTGGATGACTCTTCTGCACCCACCTTCGTCTGTCAGGGTATCTCCCACCCCGACCCCGGTTCCCACGCACTTGGATCTGCAGGCACCTCCAGCGGGAAGGTCCGCGCTGGCCCCTCGATGTGTCCTCCACTCAGCAGTGTGATGCATATGCCTCTGTTCAGCCTCGCAGGACTTCCGATCCACTCAAGATAGAAGCCAAGGTCCCTTGAGGCCCCCCAACTCAGCCCCTGCTCCCCACTGGTGACCGGGTACTCCCCAAATGCCTGAGGCACCCCACCCCCAGCTCCCCAGGCTTTGCTCACATTTCATCCTGACTAACCTGTTGATAGCGGCAAGCGGCCCCCACCCTCCCCTCCTTCTCAGCAGATTCTTCCAGCAGACACCTGGGGCAGAGGGACGCTATACTGGTGTCTCATGTAATCTGTCTCCCCCTGCAGAATGTTGGCACCATGAAAGCAGAGAACTTCCTCTAGCTTGTTCCCTGCTAAATCCCCTGGAAGCGGGCGCACAGTTAATGTTTGCTGAATGAATGGGGAAGGCAGGGAGTTGTGTGAGCATCTTAGGAGGTGTCCATCCCAGGTGATTAAATGAGAAGGCTGGCTCTCGGAGCAACCTCAGTCCTTGAAAGCCCTGTTCCTGAGATAACCCCTTACAGACATGCCCACCTTGTCCCTCACAATGCCCTTTGAAAATGTGCCATCCTCCTAGGTGAGGGATTGAGCTCAGAGAGGCTAAGAGCCTTACCTGAGGTCACACAGCTGCATAAGAGATGGTTCAGTAAACCCCACATCCACAAAGGGGTTCCCCGGGCAGGGCTCTTGGTACCACAAGGTGGGGTGCCTCGTGAGTTTGGGGAGCACCTGGTCAGAGGGGAGCAGGGGCTGAGTTGGGAATGGTGTGTGTGACAGGGCTGTGAACGTAGGACTGCTCCCCAGCCAGATGCCTCTGGCTGGGGATTAAGAGCAACTGCGTTCACTCAGCCATCACCCCCTGCCTGCCATTGGAGGCCTCTGGGCCAGGTCCTGGGGATAGACAGAGTGGCCTAATTAGCGGGACCCTGCTGTTGGGGGTCCTCTATAGTGCTGGGGTGGTTTCAGGGTGGGGACAGGCAAATGACCAGAGACAGGATGTGATGAGAAGTCATTTGGTGGGGGTGGGGCTACTTCAGATAAGTGGTCAGAGAAGGAAGGCCCAAACATGCAAAGGCCCTGGGGCAGGATTGAGCTGGGTGAGCTTGGGACCAGCGAGGTGGCCAGTGTGTGCCGAGTGAGGGGCTGAGTCCGGATTCAACAACCCCTCCCTGAGGCCTGACTGATGGCACGGAGTTGCCACCCTGTGTCGCCTCTGGGGAGTGCCTACTGTGTGCATCAGTCACAGTGCCCAGGTACTCTTGGGAGGAGGGATGAGAGCCCTGGCCCCGAATCACACTGCTGCATGAAAGCTGCAGGGGTTTGCCTCGTGGAGACTCTGTTTTTGCATCTGTAAAATGGGGATCATAAGACCCCCATCAAAAAGCCTCAGTGAGAATTAAGTGGGACTGAGTTCCATAACTGCCTCAAAGGCTGGGCTGGGAGCAGCACAGGGGGACGAAGCATGGATGCGCCTGTTTCTGACCCAGGCGGCCCTCCTGAAGCTCCGAGTCATGCAGGGAATAAGGAAGGAAGCAGGTTGCAGGGGGGAAGTGATGTGACTGTGGATGCTGGGAGTAGATCTCAGGGTGTGGGAGGGGCAGGCCTTGGGAGGAGGGGACCAGCATGGGCAAAGACAACGAGGGAGGAGATAGCAGGACTTGTATGATGTTGGGAAACCAAGGTGATCGCTGGTTCGGACCACCCAGAGGGGCTGGATCACCCAGAGGGGGGAAGGGGTGGGTTTAGGGCAGACCGTGATGAGGTCACAGGTGTGCTGCAGGAATAGGCACCGGGCTATGACTATGGGGTGGACTGGAGGGACAGCACCCAAAGCCGGATGGACTGTCCCCCTGAGTGCACCCACCTGAGCCAGGAGAGCATTGGATCCCACTTTCTGGGGTCCTGGAGGGGGCACGAGGGGCCTAAGGTATTTCCTGCCCCATCATCTCACCCTGAAGACTCTGGACATCCCACAGGCCCCTTGTACTCATGGTCCCCACCCTCTCCTGCCCTCCTCCTGTAGTGGCTTGAGACCCAGGCAAAGTCCCAGTCTTCTCTGCTCGGCCCACAGGCAGCCCTCAGCTAGCCTCAGGGGACCTTGAGCCAGGCATTCCATGGTCGGGCCTTGGTTTCCTCATCCATACAAAGGGCATCTCGGAAACATCCCCAGGTCTTTTGGTTATGAACGGCAGAGTTAAGACTTGAATGTGGGGCTTTGGCCCCAACACCAAGACCATTGCCAAAGGCACAGCACCTCCCCAGAAGGCTGCCCACCCCCCACCCCCCCACCCCCCCACACACACACGCAACCACACTGCTCATCAGCACTCACACATCCAGAGCTTTATGTACGCTCCCAACCCCCTGGGTGAGGTGCTGAGCCAGCCCTGGACACATGGGGAAAGACAGGCCCTGCCCCAGGGAGTGCACATTGGTGTGGGGGCTTTAACCCAACAACTCCACTGGGTCTCCTGGAGGGCTGCCTGGAGGAGGTAGCTTTTAAGAGTGAGGGCAGTGATTACCCACAGGCCCTGGGTTTGGGCAGAATTTGAGAAGTCAGCATCAGAGTCAAGCTTCTGAAACAGCAGAGTGAAGGGAGGGGCTGCCAAGGTACTAAGGTGGGACCTCCGTCCCTTTCTTATCTCCTACCCTGCCCGCCCCCAGCCCCCTGCCACCAGGGCAACTCACAGCCTCTCCTAGAGGCCCTTCTCGGGGGGGAAATTCCCAGACAGGCCCTTTAGAAGAGCTGAAATACTCAATATAAATAATTGATGCTAGATTTTTTAAATTAAATTTTAATACATTCTTATTAATTTTAGACAAACTCCCTGGCAGGTCATTCACTGTGAATGATTGAGGCAACTGGAGACATGAAGGATGTCCCCAGCCTCTGGGTGGGAAAGGCCTCTGAGGACGGGGCCCAGGCCCAGCTGGGCTCATCTCCCTGTTTGCTTTCCTCTTCCCCAGAAGGGACCGGCCACGGCCCTGTGCAGCAAAGGACAGTGCTGTGGCCTGCCAGGGGTGAGGGCGGGGGCTTATTATTATTATTGTTGTTGTTGTTGTTGTTGTTATTGCCATTCTGCTGACTGTGGACTCCCGGGAATGAAACTCCCGGAGTAGGGGTTTCATTTCTCAACCATTAGTCTCTGAAGACAGGGCTCACCTCCTTTGCTGCCTGCTCCCAACCCCAAGAACTTAGCCCGGGGCTAATGCCTGAGTGAGGATCCATCCCTGGGGTGGATGAAGGAGCCCTTGAACTTGGTTTGGGCCTGAACTTGGTTGGGGCTGACTCCGGAACCGTCGGCTCCTCCCACCCTGCGTGCTGGCCAGGGGGAGGCCAGGCCCGCTGGGCGCTGGGGGGGGGGGGGGGGGGGGGGGGGGGGGGCCTGGAGAAGGGACAGGACTCCTTCCGGGAACTCAACCTGAAGGGAAGCGGCAGGCAAAGATACGCCATGGTGTTGTGGCATCCTGACATGCATTTTCCGTGTTTATTGCGCGCCTGCTGTATGCTGGGATCTAGTGAGCTGAGCACGGTGATGTGGACGCGGGACAGGTGGGCCTGGGGGGCCTGGGGAGGTTGGGGACGGGTGGGCTGAGCAGCCAACACTGTGTGCGGGGAGCGCACACGGAGAGGGTCCAGGCTCTCCCTCTCAGACAACTTTCAGAGCGGGGCACATTGCGTCTGGCTGCCAGTCAGGGGCCCCTCGTGGGTCCTGTTTTTCTGAAATTGCTCCCCGACCCCAGCCCCTTGGCAGCCCGCGGTGCTCACGGGCAGCAGAGAGCTTTGTCCACTTTCCCTTGCTCCCAACCACAGCTTGCGGGTGAGGAAACTGAGGCCCGGGCGTCCCGGGAAGGCCTGCCTGGGCACCCGGGGATTTGGTGGCCGATCCTGGCCGAGGCCCCGGGGCCCAGCTTCCCAGCTCGGCGCTGACAGCCGGGCTGCGCCCTCGCTCGGCGGGGCGGTGGGGGAGGCGGCGTGGGGCCCGGACCGGAGCGAAGCGCGCTCCCGGCGGACGCGGCGCAAGGGGCTGGGATGGGCAGTCATCAGTCTTCCCAGGTGTGTCGCGTGGTCCCTGGGTTCAGTCCCCGTCCCCCTGTAATGCCAGCCATGGCACGGGAAGACGGGGGAAAGCCCCCGGGAGCGGCCTCTCCCGAGTGATGGAGAGACAGCCCCATGCCCCCCGCTTGGCGCAGGAAGTGCGATCCTGCCCGGGCCGCTCGCCGGCGCCCGCAGGGTTAACGGCCACCGGTGGGTACCGCCGCCCCGTGCGGAGGGGCTGCCCGGCTGCGCAGGGGTGGGTGGGGAGGGTCTCCAAGCCGCTCGCTCGCGGGTCTGCGCAAGTCCTGCAGGGAGCCCCACGGGTGAGTCGGCCGCGCAATGGTTAATCCCCGGAGCCGGGCGGGGCGGGCCAGGCCGGGAACCTCAGAATCGGAGGGCAGCGGGGCCCCTGGTTGAGGGGTCGGGGTCCCGAGGGCCATCCCCCTCGGATTCTGCGAGTGTCAGGCACTGCAGTCCGGGATGGCTCCCAGTTTCCAGATCGGAACGTTCTCCTCCTCGGGATCCTGAGATTCCGGCTCCGCTTCCTCTGGGAGGAGCGCGGGGCTGGAAGGGTTAACGGGCGGGGCGGGGGGTGGGGGGATGCGAGCCGCGGGGGCCGCGGCCACTTTATTTTAACGGGTCCGACTTGGATTCCCCCTCTTTCTGGCAAGCTCGGGAGCGCTCCGGGTCGCACCATGCCGGGTCCTCGGATGGTGCCACCCCGAGTCCCCGGGCCAGTGCCTCCGTCCGCCCGGGGCGGACCTACGTGCCGGGTAGCGCGGTGGCTCGGCGGGGCTCACCTGTTACTCGGCAGCCGCCCCGCGCACCCGCGGAGCGCCCGGGGCGCAGTTGGTAAGGACTGGGGTCGCACGGGCCGGGCTTCCCACCGAGCGAGCCGCGCGCGCGGGTGCCCCGCCGCCGCGCCCGCCGGTGCCCGCGGTGCCCGGCTGCACCCGGCGGGCTCCGAGCGCACGCCTCCCGCCCGCTGACCCTCTCTCTGGTTTCCCGCAGGCCTCGGCCGCAGACATGGACAAACTCAGGTGAGTGAGCGCCTTCCGCCCCGCGGCGCGCCGACCGGGCCGGGGCGGGGGCGGGGGGCGGGGGGCGGGGGGCCGGGCGGCGCCGGAGCGCTTCTCCGGGGCGCCCGCGGCGCGGCTGCTTCGGCCGGCCGGGGTGCGGTGCGTGGTGCGTGTGTGCGCGGCGAGAAAACGGGGCGCCCCCGCGGGGGACTCCTCAGCGGGACCGGGGCCACTGCGGCTGGGAGAGGGGGTGCGCAACCAGGGCCCGGCGGCCTCCGCGGTCCCGCGCGCCCGACCCGCATCCTCCATCGTCCCCCGGGACCCCCCGGGTTTCCGCTCCCGCCGTTACACGCGGGCCTCCGGCGCCGGCAGTCCCCCCACGCCACGCTGACAGTTGCCTGGTTCTAAGCTTTTAAGTTTATGCCTCGTGGGGACGGGGTCGGGGACGGAGGACGGAGCCCTCGCCGCTGACCACGGCAGTCCGGTCTTGGAGCCATTTTGGGGGGACCCCGCGACGGCCGGCGGCGTGTGGTTAGCGTCCCCCGCCGCCGCCGCCGCCGCCGCCGCCTCGGGCGCTAACTTTGAGCCCGCGCGCGCTCCCCCGGCTCCCTTCCGGCTTCCGCGGCCGCCGGGGACCAGCCGGCTTGCATATTCATGACTTCCTCCGAGACTTCCCTGGGCCACCCTGACCCCCACTTTGGGAACAGCCCTCCCGTGTTTTCCTTCCGGAGTCTGAGCCAAGGCGTTGTGTGGGCAGCTGACCCAGCTCTGGCCACCGGGTTTCAGCACCATCAACCCCCGCCGGTAGGGTCTGTACCCCCTCCCCAAGGCCAGATTGGCATCCCCGGAGAAGACTTTAGGTACCAGGTGCCCCCAATTCCCAAGGGGCAGGGACCCAGCAGAGCCCAGGCTTGTGCCAGGGCAGGTTTCTGGGTCTGTGGGCAAAGGGACCAGGGCTCCCAGGTGACTGTGGGTGACTGGGGACAGGTGGTCGCACACAGAGGACCCCGACTGGACAGAGAGCAGGGCCATCTCCTGGCCACTGAGCTGGAGTGCAGCACCCCCCCCCCCCGCCCCCACCTTCCTTTGTGGGTCCCACAGAGCCGGGACCCATTTGTCCTGGGCTGGGAGGAGGGGTCCAGTCTGTTAGGTCGAAAGTGCTGATTGATGTCTGTCAGCCAGGTCCATCCTGTCATGGCCAAGGTCCAGCCGGGCTGGTGAAGCCCCAACAACAACAGCCCTGGCTCTGGCTACACAGACGAGCTCAAGCCAGGGACCTTCCAGGTACCCCACATTGGCTGTCATCTCACCAATCCCCCCCCCCCCCACCAGGGTTGGGGTCCATATGGGGAAGGGGACAGCTGGGACTTGAGCAAAAGATAGCATCCGTTGGACACTGGAGGCGGCGGGGGGGTGGGTGGGGGGGTAGGGGGGGGTGCCTAGCATGGCTGTTGTAGCCTGGGGGTGCGGGCTCTATGGTTCTCTTTCTCTTTCCCTCCCTCTCCATGCCCATCCAAGGCTCTTGAGCACCCATCCTTGCTTTCTGGGTAATAGGGACAGAGACATAGCTCTGCCTCAGTTTCCCCATCTGTAAAGCAGTTGTCCTCATCACCCCCACCATGCAGGACTGATGGGAGGATGACATGAGCCACTGTGCAAACATCCCCTCCCTGGGACCTGGCAGGGGACCCCGGCAGAGGCTCACTGTGGGGCATCAGAACCCCCGGACAATGGGCTCCCCAGGCAGGAGACGCATTGGTGGTCCAGCTGAAGGGATCCTGGAGGGTCCTGTGCCCGGGTCTGCCTCCCGCCCCTAGACCGTGGTTTCTGTAGATCGCTGGCCAGAACTGGGATCTGGATGCAGAGGGCAGGCACTTTGCCCCACACCCACCCCTCTCTTCCCCTGCCCCAGCCCTGCTCCTGAGAGGCTCCAGTACATGCTATTTGAATGAGCAAAAGGACTGTGCCATTGGGACCCTCGGCAACTCCCTCTGTGGGCAGGTACACAGCTGGGCTCTCCTGCCCCCAGCCTCTCAGCCCAGATCCCCTGACTGCCGCTCCCCACCCCATCCTGGAGTCCCCCTTCTGAGCCCCAGATAAGCTGCCACCCTCACGCAGCTCTGCCTTTTGCTCATTCAAATAGCATGTACTGGACCCTCTCAGGAGCAGGGCTGGGGCAGGGGAAGAGAGGGGTGGGTGGGTGGGGCAAAGTGCCTGCCCTCTGCATCCAGATCCCAGTTCTGGCCAGCGATCTACAGAAACCACGGTCTAGGGGCGGGAGGCAGACCCGGGCACAGGACCCTCCCGGATCCCTTCAGCTGGACCCTCTTGCCCCTCACGCCCAGCTGGGCTCATTCCCTCTCTGTGAACCAAGTTCCCCCTTGAGACACAGCAAGACCCAGGTCAGCCTCCCAGGGCAGGGACACAGTCTCATCCACAAACCCTCCCAGGGATCCTAGGCTGGGGACACTGGCCTGTGAATCAAGGTGGGCTTCCTGGCAGCAAGGACACTTGAGCCCAGAATTGAAGAAAGAATAGGAGTTTGTAAGGACAGACCGGATGGGCCTTCCAAGAGGTGCGAAGGCCTGGGGCCCCGAGGAAGCAGGATGTGTTCAGGGAGACAGGGGAGGGTGGGGAGTGGTGGGTCCTGGGGCTCTCCTTGCCACCTGGAGCGTCCTCTGCCCACCCCATTGCAATCACAGGCTGGGTCTGACCAGTTTCTCCAGTCCCAGTACCTTGCAAGGGCTAGCACACAGTAGGGCTCCTCCAGGTCTGGCCACCTGTGCTCTAGCTCAGCGGTCGCCAGCCTTTCGGACCTCACGGACCACGGACCACGAGTGGTCCGCGGACCACCGGTTGGCGACCGCGGCTCTAGCCTATTGCGCACTCCCTGCCCCTCCCTCCCGCAGCTACCCGACCTCCGGCTGCTGGAAAAACTCCTCCAGCGCCACTCCTGTATTTGCAGATATTAGCAAGTCCCAGCCGCCAGCTGCGCCTCTAATCCCCAAGTTAATCCCCTCCTCTGCCTTCCTCTGCTCCGGGTCCCTCTGCCCTCACCCCCGCCGGGGCCACTTGCTCTGCTCCGTGCCCTTTGGGCACGCTCCTTCCTCTGTGTGAGCTCCAGTCCCCTCCTCTGTCCTGGAGGAAAGCGGGTCAGTCGCCTCGCATGGCGCCTGGGACTCAGAAGGTGTTTGGGAGACCCAGAACTATTCCCGGCATGAATCCTCCCCTGCCCCCAAAATAGAATTTTCCCAAAGTTGTGAACTGTGATAAGCACCCCGAAAAAGTCATCAAGACCCGTGAAGTTTAGGGTGATCACCACCCGGTTAAGTGGACCACTGCCAGCCTCCCAGACCCTGCCCTAGTCACACCCCCTCCAGCTCCCCTGAGGTCTCAGGCGCCCTGGCTCCCGTGATACCCGGTCCTGTTTTCTTCCCCGTTCGGCCACCTAGGAGAGCCAACCCGCCCGACATAGTTCCCTAGCCTGGACTGGCCCCTCACGTATGTGGAGTCTTCCAACCGCGGTATTCAGGCACTTTTCCACCAAAATGTCTTGTTTGCAAGAGTCCTTGGTGATGCGGGGAGCTGTCTATTGATGGCTGTCTTGGGGAACGGCATGTGTGCGTGGAGTTATTTCATTGTATTTATTCATTGATGGGTGTCTGGGCAGCTTCCAGCCTGCCCCATTGAGAATGAAGCTCCCGTCCAGGTGATCTGGGGAACACAGATCTGGGGCGTACCCCAGAGCAGAACTGTGGGGGCACAGGGCATCTTTAGAAGATAAGGCCACACTCTCCTGGGTGCTTCTGCCCGTCCCCCCTCTCAGCAGTACCTGCAGTCCCTGCGTCTCCACAGCCTCCCAACACTTGGCACTGTCAGGTGGGGGCTCGGTGCTGCTGGTTGGCGGCGGCGTGAGGTGCACTTGCCTGGATTGCTGCCGTGTGGGCTTCCTCTCTGGTGGGGTCTGCCGCTCTTCCATCCGGTTGTCCTATTGATCTGTAGGAGTTCTTCAGCTAGTCCTTGTCAGTTACACGGTTGGCAAATGCACCTCCTGCTGTTTGCTTGCTTCTCACTCTTTAAATGGTCCTCTGATGAACAGAAGTTATTTTTACTTCTGTTGAATGTTTTAGGCTCTTACTTTTTTTTTTTTCTCCTCACCCAAGGATATGTCCATTGATTCTAGAGAGAGAGGACACGGTAGAGAGAGAGACAAAACATCGATCCACTGCCTCCGTGTGCATTCAGACCGGGCATCAAACCTGCAACCTCTGTATTGACATTGATTTTTTGTGCAAAGTTTGAGACTGAGCTCCTTTTTTTTTTTTTTTTTTTCATTTTCCTTCTCTCTCTCTCTCTCTCTTTTTTTTTTTTTTTGCACATGAATACTAAGTTTCTGCCCATACTCTTTGATTCATAAGACTGATATTTGTTGTGGTCCTGCCCAGGCCAGATGCTGTTCTCCATGCTGGAGGCACTACAGGGAGATGCCCGGCTGATGTCCTAGAGATAGAGACCTTCGGTTATCAGGTCATCTTACAAATGTAAAATCACACTGACCTCAGACCCCATGACTGTCCCTCTAGCCACCAGGCCTCCTTGCTGTTCCTCAAACACATCAGACAGGCTCCTGCCCCAGGGCCTTTGCTGGTGCTGTTCCCTTCTGCCTGGAATATTCCCCACATACTCACATGGCTCCCGCCTCCTCTCTCTTCACATTTGTCTCCGTGTCATGGAGGGGGCTTTCCGACCACTCATGCTATTTACAGCTATAACCCCCTCCCCCACCTCCTCCTTCCCTGCTTTGATTTTCCCTGGCACACTGGTCCCAAATGGACGAGTGAATTATTTACTTCTTTTTTTTCTTTTCTTTTTTTTGTGTGTGTTTTTTTTTCTTTTTTCCTCTTTTTTTCTTATTTTCTTTTTACCAACCCTTGTGTTGAGGACTGACTTTCAGTAGATCGCAGTGAGGGAGCTGCTCTGCTATGTACAAAACCCCGACCTAGAAGCAGATCATCTACAAATGGGGAGGAGGCGGCCCCCTTTCCGGCTGCACCCCGTTTATTTATCTTCTTTATTATCTGTCTCCCTCAGAACACCAGACCACGGTACTTTCCAATGCTTAGAATTGGCAGATAGTAGGTGCTCAGGAAGTGCTTTTTTTTTTCTTTTCATGAGTTTTTTTTTTTTTTTTTTATTAAAAAATTTTTTTTTGCCCTGGCTGGTTTGACTCAGTGTTTAGAGCGTCGGACTGTGGACTGAAGGGTCTTGGGTTTGATTCCAGTCAAGGGCACATGCCCGGGTTTCGGGCTCAATCCCCAGTAGGGGGCGTGCAGGAGGCAGCCGATCAACGATTTTCTCTCATCATTGGTGTTTCTATCTCTCTCCTCTCTCCCTTCCTCTCTGAAATCAATAAAAATATATTTATAAAAAATAAAATAAAAAATAAAAAAAATTTTTTTGTCTTTTTTCTTTTCATTAGTTCTGTTTCTGTGTTTTGTTTTGTTTTTGGTGTGTGTGTTTTTTGTTTTTTGTTTTGTTTTGTTTTTTGTCCATTTGATTCTTTTGCAGTAAATACTTTTGACTGAGACTGAACTGCGGCGAATGGGGAGGAAGAAGGAGGCGGGTTACAGCTTTTCCCCACTCCTCATGATGCCCAAGAGGGATGCTACCCACTCTGCCCCACAAAAAGGGGGACGTGGGGAGCACTTGTGCCCCCGCCCCCTCCCTTGGCCCTTGGCCCTTGGCCCTCAGGGAGTAGTGGGTTGTGTTGTTTTTTAAATCAACCACTGAAGAGTCCTGAGAGCTGTGAGAGCCTCCAGTGGACGGATTTGGCTTCAACTCTCCACCTCTTACCTCCTCCACTGTAGCCTCAGCGGGCCCAGTCCCTCCCTATATGGTCCTTCAAGGCTCTCTGCCCCATTTTTTTTTTTAAGTTTGTGGGGGTTTTTTTGTTTTTTGTTTTTGTTTTTGTGAGAGGAAGGGAGAGGGAGAGAGAAACATCAATATGAGAGTGATCCATTGATGGCCTGCCTCCTGCACGCCCCCACCAAGGATTGAGCCTGCAACCTGGACATGTGCCCTCACTGGGAACCAAATTGGCAACCTTTTGGTGCACAGGACGATGCCCAACCAACTGAGCCATACAAGCCAAGGCGTTCTCTGCCCCATTTCTAAACATGGTCCTCATGGAAGAAGGTTTATGGACTAATTCTCACTGAGGTGTGAATGACTGCCTCACTTTGTTTTTTTTGTTTGTTTGTTTGTTTTGTTTGTTTGTTTGTTTTCCTTTGGGAGCCAAGGCATTTACAAAGAGACCTTCGTCATGGACTCTTCTCTCTTACCTTCTTCTGCCCTGCTCTTCAGAGTCTCCTGTCCCCACAGCCCATCTGAGTCCCCATTTGTGGAAAGGCTCTCTGATGAAATCTGTGATTAAGAAGGCAGAGTCACCTGTGTTTGAATCCCAGTTCTGACACTTATAGGTGGTGTGGCCTTGGGCAAATTTCTGAATCTCTCTGATCCTCAGTTTCTGCATCTGTAAAATGGGGATAATAATAATCTCATCTATTTTAGAAAGTGTTTTGAGGATTAAATCATTAACATGGAACTTGGTGGTTAATGGCTGCATTTTGCCCAGGCCCTTTCCCCCCAACCATTGGGCAGGTGACATCATTCCCATTGTGAAGAAGACCCAGTGGGGTGAGGTGGGGCGATGGCTGTCCTAGATTGAGTTAGGACCGTAAGAGAATTTCCAAGATGGGGGCAAGGGTTCAGCTCTCCTCACCCCACATCGCTGATCCTGATGGTGACTGGGGATTTTATTTTATATATATATATATATATATATATATATATATATATATATATATATATATATAGTTGGTTTTGAGAGAAAGAAATCTTTGTGAGAGAGAAACATCATTTGGCTGCCCCCTGCACATCCCCTATTGGGGATAGAGCATGCAACCTTGGCATGTGCCCAACCAGGAATCCAACCAGCAGCTTCTCAGTCCATGGGACCAACGGAGTCACACCAGCCAGGGCCGTGGCTGGCTATTTTAGAGCAAGGATGTGCTATGTGCCAGTTTCTCAGCATTCAGGTTACCCATTAACAACGGGCAGAAGAGCAACCTGACTGGCATCTCTGGGCCTCCACTCTGTGCCAGGCGCCGTGCCCAGCCCTCACCTGGGCATTCCCACTTTACATCCACAGCCAGCTGAGCGTTGCTTCCTGTCCTGCCCCTTGAGGGGCCATCAAGCACTGGTGTCAGGGCAACACCAGGTGTCTGTCTTGATGGAGTTGCTGCCACCTGAGACAGGAGGGTGGCAATGGGGCACGTTTGGGGGTACACAAGATGCTTGTTGGGTGGATGCAGCAGAACCTGGTGCCAGGTCTCCTGGCTCCTCAGCCCTCGGAGCCAACAGCCTGGGGTTTCTCTGCTGGGCCGGGCTCGTGCCTGTGTCCTGTGCCCTGGCAGGAGGGGTAAAGGCCAGAGGCTCAGTAAATGCTTTTTTCTTTTTCTTCCTTTTTTGTGTGAGTTTTGGTTTTTTTACTTTTTAAATTTTTTTTTGTCTTTTTTCTTTTTTCATTAGTTCTGTTTCTTTTTTGTTCATTTGATTTTTCCTTTTGCAGTAAATGCGTTTGAATGAGACTGAACGGTGGCAAATGGTACAGCTTTTCCCCACTCCTGAGAGGAGGCCATCCTGGGCGGGTCCTAGTCCTGGCTCCCGTGCTCACCAGTCAGGTGCCCTTGATAAGGCCCTCGCCACCCCCCCCCCACCTCCCCCAGGCCACGCTTCCTGCGTCTGGACCGTGCAGCCCCCGCCAGGCCTGGGGTGAGGCTACAGTGAGGACACCGGTGCTCTCTGGAGACGAAGGGGAATGAGCTCAGGGGAAGCTTGCCAGGAGGGCATCATGGTCACAAGTGCCCCTTTGGCCTTAGATTACAGATGGGGAAACTGAGGCCCAGAAAGGCAGCCTCCTTCAGGCCCCCGGCTGATGCCAAGACCCAGTACCATACCTCCAGTCCTTTCCTTCCAGACTCATTTCACCCTCAGGACTGTCTCCTGTGGCTGTGGGAGGTGTGGGGTGGAGGGGGGGGCTGAGGCACCCTGGGGAGACTGGGGCATGGAGGGAGCGCAGGGGTGGGGCCGCCTACCCCATGCCCCGCAGTCCAGTGTCACCGATGAGCCTCCCGCAGTCCTGATTTCCTTTACGATCCCCCGAATTCCTGAAAACAGGCCTTCCCACCGATCCAATTACCGAGTGCCGTGTCTGTTTGCAGCCGTAAGCTGGCTGGTGGGGAGGTCACATTAGTGAAGCCAGCGTGGGCTCCTAGGTGGGCCATGATGAGCCTGATCGGCAACATGTTGAACGGCAGCCCCTTCTCACCTGGGCTCCAGGACAGGGATGGCAGGTGCTGGGAGGTTAATCTGGGAGCCCTGCAGGCAGCTCCTTAGGTTGTGGGGCTGAGCCCATGGTCATTCCATACACCAGTCCTCCCCACGGACAGCCCCTGGACACGGAGTGGAGGGCAGGGATGGCCCGCGAGGGGTCCAGGGCCAGGTGTGCATAATCCCACCTTCTAGCCCCCCCTGTCTAGACTATTTTAGGGAGTTCAGTCTTAATAGGAAGCGACTTCTTTGGGTCTGGCCAGGAAAACAAAACCAAGCTCTAAAACCCCAGAAACCGGAGGCAGGAAAAGCCTGAAGCCGCGGCGAGGGGCGTGCGGGGCTGAGGCAGCGGCCTGCAGCCTGCTGGCCTGGGTGCTTTCCCCCGGAGCCTCAGTTTGCTCATCTGTGAAATGCATTCACTCATGTGTTTCTTTTTTGTTTAGTTTGTGTTTTGGGGGCTTTTTTTTTTTTTTTTAGAGAGAGACAGAAACATCAATTTGCTGTTCCACTTGTTTATGCATTCATTGGTTACTTCTTGCATGTGCCCTGACCGGGGATCGAACCTGCAACCTTGGGTATCTGAGCCACCGGCCAGGGCTCCTTTTCATTCATTCAGCACATGCTTATTGGGCTCTCCTGCATGCCAGGCTCAGGGAAGGCCTCACCCAGAAAGCTGCACTTGAACGTGGAATGAGGGAGCCGACGGGCAGCCATGGGGACAGCTGGGGACAGGGGTCCAGGCAACAGGGACCACGGGTGCGAAGGCTTTGAGGCAGACGGGGGCGTGGGGAGGGGGGAGCAGGGCTGCAGCCACCTGATCAGATGAGGCGAGATGAAGCGGCACCTGCGGCACCCCCAGTCTCCTGAACCCGGAGCAGCCAGAGGGCCATGTCGCCCAGGGCCATGGGGAGGGGAGGGGGGATGTTCGACAGGCCAGGGGCGAGTAGGACCTGGGCAGACATTCCGTTTGAAGAGAACCTGCACCCCTTCTCACCTCCATGCACGCTGCCCTCCACCCAGCCCCCACAGGCCACAGGCAGGGGGGATGAGAAGGGGGCCCAGGGAGGGTGCAGTGGGCCTTCCCTGGACCCCTAACATTTGCCAGGTCCCACAGCCTCCAGGACACATCCCTCCCTTCCCCCACCCCATTCCATCCACCACCCCCCTCCATGGTCTATCCACATTAGCATATCACCTTGTCCCAGCAGAGGTGGGGGCTGGGACCACTCTTCCCTCCATTCTCCCTGCCTCCTCAGTCTCTGAGCAGTGGGGGACAGGATCAGTAGTGAAAGGTGACCCCGGAACTTGGGAACCTGCCCCCCACGACTCGCCTCTGAGGCTGTGATGATGACAGGGTCCCAGACAGATGAGCCTGCCACCGGTGGGATCAGGGCCCTCGGCGAGCTCGGACTCTGAAGACTGACCAGAAGGGTGGCAGGGCCCAGGCTGGGAGCCCGGGCTCGTGTACCCCCCACCACCACCTTGCACAGGCGTCCACTCGCCATCTCGCGATGTGTGCCCATGGCGGCCCGGTGTGGCCCGCCCCCGATCTGAGCAGCTCTGTCCTCTTCACCCACAGGCTGCGCAGCCCCTGGGTGCCCTCGTGCCTCGGGCAGTCCTGCACGCTGCAGGGCCGACGGGCCAGGTCCTCGCCCTCGATCTGGGACAGGTAACAGCCTGTTGTCTCCCGGGGCCCCTGGAGTCGCTGCATCTGTCCCCGCAGACATGGTACCTTGTCTGCGTCCACCCCCCAAGACAGGTGGGGAGGCCCAGAGAGGGTAGGGGACAGACACCAGCACACCCCCACTGCTCCTTCCAGTGCCCACCAGGCGGGAGGTAAGGCCCCCCAGTCCCCAGAGTTCAGGCCCCCTCCTCTCCCAAGAGATCTCCTTAGTCTCCAACCTCTTCTGAGGGGCCGGAAGGGGCTCCTGGTGGAAGCAGGAGGGGATGCTTCCTGTGCCCAGTGAGCTTATCATGGCACCTACCCACACCCACCCCCTCCACACACACCCAGCCCCCCCCCCGCCCCTCCCCCCGCCCTGCACACCAGGCAGGTCAGGTCAGATCCTGCTGGAACTCCCCAGGACTCAGTGAAGCGAGGTGACCTCACCAGGCCGCAATCTGAGCAGGGCTTCCCCAGCCCCCACCTGGAAGGGTGCCCTGATGGGGGGCCTGACCCTGGCTGGACCTCCACCCCCTCCCTGTGCATTCAGGAGTCTGTTTTCAGGTGCCAGGGCCCAGAGCCAACTCCCAGGAAGATGCAGAGCTGCTGAGGCCCGGGCTGTGCCATCCCCCGTAGGCCCAGCGGCCTGGAGGCCCCACTTCCTCACGGGGCCTGCCTCTGGCGTCATCTCTCGGTGGTTCTAATGGCCCAGGGTGGTGCAGGGACCACAGTGGCAGCCCTGCTCCCCAAGGGTGGGCGCATGCACCCCTGATTTACTGATGTGAGACAGGCTGAGGTCAAACACAGCTCAGGTTAGTGTCCTGGGAAGGGAGGGCCATTTCTGGACCAGACCAAGAGGGGCATATCCAAAGCTTTCAGAAGATTAGCCCCAGGATTTGGTGATGGGCTGTGAGTGGCGAGGGGCAGGAGGGGGTCCCCAGACCTTCCGTGGTCTGACTGGGGACTGTGGGAGACCCAGCCATGACCTTCCCAGGGCAGAGGGTGGTCAGGGATGGACACATGAGTGTGAGGTTAGGCCTGAGTTTGCTCTGATGCAGGGTCCTGGGTGGCAAGCAGGCAGTGGGGCTGCGGTGGGGGAGGAGGCGCAGGGCTGGCAGTGCTACCAGTCTAGGACTGGCCGGGGTGCAGCGTGGAGGGGTCTGGGTGTCAGGGGCTCAGGGAGGGGGGAAGCAGCATTTGGGGGTTGGTGGGTCAGCTGACCAGTACGTCTGGGAAGCCATCTAGAGGCCAAGGGTAAACTGAGGCTCAGAAGGGCAGGCTCCGTGAAGCTGGTTGCCTCGTGCGTGAGTAGGAGGTCTGGGCCCAGGGGCCCCTCGGGCGGTCCCGGCTCTGCCCAGAGCCCACCTCACAGCTCTGTCATTTTCTTCCCACACTTGCCTCATTGGCGTTGGCGAACCTGTTCCCTCTTCATCGTGTCTCCCCTGAGGCTGCAGGCTCCGTGGGGCGGGAACCGTGTTTGTCTCACTCGCTGCTGGGCTCGGCGGGGCAGTGGGACGGGAAGGACAGAGGGTGACCCTGGGTGCGTAGGGGATGCAGTAGGGGATGCGGTAGGGGATGCAGTAGGGGATGCAGTTGGGTTGCGGCAGGAGTGGGCAGCATGCATGATGGTAGGGACCCAGCTGTGCCTGTGGGTAGGTAGCCAAGGCTGGGGAGGAGAGGTGGCTGGGGAGGAGAGGCAGGGGTAGGGCTGCTGTGGGCACGGGGGGGGGGGGGATACTTGGCCCCCAGGATGGGGCAGGGCTGGAGTGGGGGGCACAGTGAGTTGGGATTGCAGGTCTGGGAAGTGGCAGGGTGCGTAGGCGGATCAGTGACGTCCGGGGGGTGTGGCTAGAGGAGGGAGGGCTAGGGCTGAAGCCTCCGTCAGAGGGCGGGTTATTTCTGCCAGGTCTCTGTCTCCTGAGCGCCAGGGATCAGCTTCCTGGGGTCTTAGAGGGGCCTCCGGTCTGTGGGAAAGTAGCCTCAAGAGCTGGGGCCCTGGAAGTCTTTCTGGAGGAGGGGGGAGGTGAGTGTCCCCCTTCCCGAATGTCCTGGGCTGTGTGCAGCTAGCTGGCCCCCTTGGTGGGCACGGCACCCCCTCCCACCCTCCCCCTTGCCCAGAGATCATAGATACGGCCTGTTGGGGCCACACAGGCAATTCGGGGGAGGAAGGCTTGGTCTAGGCATGGCACTGCCACCTCTGGGCCTCAGGGTCCCCACCCAACGCCGTGGAGAAGCAAAAGGGGGGACCCTTGTAAGATGTGCCATCCGGAGGTCGGCTTCATAAGGTGGGTGCTGGCGGGCGCTCTCTTATCTAGGGTCCTGTGAGCCGCCCCAAACCCTGTCAACAGGTGACTCCTCACAGGACTTTCTTCCCACGACGGGCGCGAGCGCTGCTAGCGGCTCAGGGACTGCCAGGGCCGGGCTGGCTCCGGAGTCACTGACCCCGGGGGGCCCTCTGCCCCCAGTGCCGCCCGCTGGGAAGAGTGTGTGCGCGGATGTGCCGATGCGGGGGTGTGCGCGCGTGCACGCGCGAATGTTGGTGCAGCCGGGCGCACGCGGTGCGCACCCACGGGGCGCCCGGCTGGCCCGAGGCCCCCCGCTCAGTGCCGCGGCCCGCCCCGCCCGCCGCGTGTCTTTGCAGCGTGTTGCAGGAGCAGAAGAGCGAGCTGCGCAAGCGGCTGTCCTACACCACGCACAGGCTCCAGAAACTCGAGAGCGAGTTCGGCTCCACGCGCAGCTACCTGGAGGTCGAGCTGCGGCGCGCGCAGGAGGAGCTGGAGAAGGTCACTTTGAAGCTGCGCAGGTCAGGGTACGGGACGCGCGGGGTTAGGGTGGGTTTGGGGCGGTCCGGGCGGGCTTACAGGTCTGCGGCGCGCCGGAGCGCTGCCTCCCGGAGCCTTTGGAAGACGGGGGAGTCCAGGGTCCAGTGAGGGTAAGCTCTTTTTTCCACCGTCTACTTGGTCCCGAGAGCTACTGAACCAGGATCTGAACCGGGGTCTGGCCACCGCCAGGGACAGGCTCCTTCCCCGCTCCCCATCCCTGCTCCCTCCTCCCCTCATACCGACAGCAGCACGACAGGGACGCTGAACGCAAAGAGAATGCAAACTTTGCTGTTGGCCGTTTCTTTTGGTTTTGTATTTTAAGATTTTTTTTTAAATTGATTTTGAGAGAGAGAGAGAGAGAGAGAGGAGGCACAGAGCACCTGATCCCTACCCAGCACTGGCCTCCGCAGTCACTGTTCCTGCAGGGGACCCTGTCATATCACCGTGTGTCGCCAGCACTCACCCCAGGGCCCACCACACGGTCTTAAGTCTCTTCCCAGCTGACCTACGATAGAACAGAACCCCCTCTCCAGGCTTGCAAGCACTGGGTGTAAAATGCGCATCAGCTGGCTCTGAGTGAGGACCTACGGAGTCTCTGAATAGCAGGCCTTCCCTCTCTCTCCAGGGGTCCTGGCCCCTAGCCCAAAAAAGCCCTCCAACAAGTTAGCTTTAATCCAATGTTTTCTGCTGCACGTGGAGGAGCAGTTAGACCAGGGTAGGGCCAGTGGGTGGGCTCAGGGGGCCTTTGTTCAGCCTGGCCCTGCTCAGCAGGTCGTGTGGCCCGTGGGGGGAACGGGAGGGCCAGACCAGGCGCCAAAGTAGCTCTATTGCCTCCCGTTCCAGGATTCAGACCAACTACATGTCGCTGCAACGGATCAACCGGGAGCTGGAGCAGAAGCTGTACTGCATGGTGAGGCGCCCCCCCACCACCACCCCCGATGCCCACCGCTCCCAGCACCCCCATCCCTGGGCCCCCAGCTCTGACAGAAGCTGAGTCACAGGCCTTATTTCCTGAAACACACAAACGCCTCGTTGGGGCTGGGCCGGTCCCACCCTTTGTGCACTGAATGGAGGGTGCTCTCAGGAAAGTGAGGTGCAGGGTTCAGACCGCTTGAACTCCAGAAGCAGGTGTGAGCGCCTGACCTGGAGGGTAGGCAGGGTGTGGGAGAGAGGGCATGACTGGGGACAGTGACCCCAGCTCAGCATCGACCCAGAGATGCAGGCCGGAGTGAGCCAGAGCCAGGTTCAACCCCCAGCTGTACCTCCCATGGGGACCCAGCCCTCTGACTGTAGCCCTGGCAGCGGGGGGGGGGGGGGGGGGGGGGGGGGGGGGGGGGGGGGGGGGCGCGATCCTCCTGGACACACACACACACACACACACACACACACACACGCACGCACACACACACACACGTCTGCAGTGACCTTGGCAGTGCCGCCTTCCCTCCGTTGATCGGGCTGGCACGACCTGGGTTGGAGAGAGAGAGAGGCTGTGCGGGCCTCCTGGTGCTCCCTGACTTTGAAGAGAAGTCTTCTAAACTCGCCATCCAGGAGGGGCTGGTGGGTTCTGGTTCCCCCCACCCGCACCCCCACCCCCCCCCCCCCATGGAAGGACTTTCCTTTCTGTCTAGTTTGGTTACAAGGTTCTTTGGTTTTTGAAAATCAGAAGTGGGTGTTCAGTGCCTGCCTGCCTTCCAGGTGCTGTCAGAGCCGTGGCCGTGGCGGGCTGGCTCCGCCTGGCACCTGGACAAGGGCCCTTTCCTTTCTGAGCCTTGGCTTCCCAGTCTGTTGGATGAGATAGGTCAGGCTTCGTGCTGAGCGCAAGGCATCCTCGCTCAGTCCTCACCCCAGATCCCAGGAGGCCGGGCCTTGCTCTCCTGTGGTCCAGATGAGAAACCGAGGCTCGGGTAGGCAGATTTGCCCGGTGCCATCTGGCTTGTCAGTGGTGGAGTAGAATTTGAACCTGGGGCGGTCTGTGCTCTTACCCCTGCGTTCCCGGGCCTCCCAACACCTGATCATAGGGGCTGCAAGAGGGCACACAAGAGGGCACACAAGAGGCCTAAGGGAACAAATGACGGTGAGCCCCAGGCCATGGCTGACCGCTGACCGCCTCCTCCCACGGACCCCGCCCTGCCCTAGGGCAAGCACTATGATGAAGAGAAGCGAGCTCTGAGCCACGAGATTGTCGCTCTCAACAACCACCTGCTGGAGGCCAAGCTGACCATCGACAAGCTGATAGAGGACAACGTGAGTATTGGGTCGTTCTGGCCCTGGGGGGCCCAGGCTCAGGTTTGAGGGGCAGGCACAGGGCACAGGGGCAGGTGGGCAGGGCCTCCAGGAGTGCCTGGGAGCCGGGAAGGACGGGGTGCCTCACCAGACACACTGCCAAGGGAGGAGACAGGAACACTGGGGCATAGTTTCTCATTCAAGTCAGGGCTTCCCAACTCCAGGGTTAGGGCATGGCCATTCTCAGTGGGCATTATGGCCACATGCTCACCCATGGGGACTCCCCAAGAGATGGGCCTGGCCGCCCTCCGTGGATCCCTGGCCGCTGACGCTGCATCCACTAATTAGTGTCTGCTCCTCGCCAGACCCTCCTGAGCTGAGACTATTGTGTGAACACACAGGCAAAAAATCCCCTGCCCACGTGAGTTTACATCCGAGTGGGGAAGACGGACGACAAACAAGAGAACGCGAACTCTGTAGTGTGTTAGAAGTGCTAAATGTGCTGAAAAAAATCAAGCAGGGACCGGGGCTGGGGCGTTGCCAGTTGCAGGGTTAGCAGATTTCAGTAGGATGCGTCTGGAAGAGGCTGCTGGAGCCCAGACCGGAAGGGGGCGAGGGAGCTTGCCGGGGGGCTGATTGAAAGAACGGCAGAGACCAGAGTGGGCTCCTCGTGGCGGAGGACAGGGTCTGAGGTCAGAAAGGTGATGGGAGGCCACATCACAGAGGCTCCCATAGGGAGCTGGGTTTTATTCTGAGTGGAGCAGGGAGCCACTGGAGGTTCTTGAGCAGAGGAGTAACCTGAGTGGATGTCCCACGTTTACTGGGCTACATGGCTGCCCTGCTGAGCACACACTGTAGGGGTGAGGGTGGGAGCAGGGAGAGCGGGGGCGGGGGATGAGGGGAGGGCTATGGTAACAATCCAGGCGAAATCTGTGGAAGCACTGCCAGGAAGGCAGCCGGGGAGGTGGACAGAAGGGCTCGGTGCTGCTTTGAAGATGGAAAGAAGCAACAGGATTGACAGAGATCTCGTATGCGGTGTGAAAGGAGATGGGTCCTGTCATTTCCTATTGGGGGGCACCTGGGGAGGGAGGGGGACAGCTGGGGAGGAGCAGGGGCTGGCTCCCGCAGTTACGTCCAGTGGCAGCGCTGTGAAGGCCGCAGACATGCGGGTCAGCCTTTGGGGCGGAGGTCAGCATCCTGTGGCGTTTGCACTCAGACGGGCGAAGGTACCCAGGAGGGCATCCGATGAGAAGAGGGCAGGCCCAGGACAGGGTGCTTCTCAGGTCTGCTACAGACTCAGTGGGCAGGCCAGGCAGTGCCCACAGCCCTCTGATGCCAGGGGCAGCCTGTCCGGGGCCTCACAGTGGGGCCAGTTCTCAGCTCTCAGCCAGCTGCGCCCTTCCCAGGAGGCCCATGCAGGCGAGAAGGCTGGAGACGCAGGTTCCCTCCACTGTGCGGCCGCGTTGGGGCACCGGCCTCAGCACAGCAGGGGGAGGTGAGGGGCACGGTGGGGGGCAGTAGTGACGACCCTGCCTTCAACAGCTTGCCTGAGCTGCGGACACCCAGTCCTGATGACGATGGCCCCGTCAGTGGACCCCGGACGCCTCAGTGCCCAGGCCCTCACCGTGGATGGTCCCCGGGTTGGGGTGGGAATAAGAGGCCCGGCCACAGGCACATGCAACAGAGATTTTCCAAAGACAAACCAAATCCCCCGATTCCTACTGTTTGCATCTGTTTTCAGCTCAGGAGGCTGAGCAGGTCCCCACCTGGACCTGGGGTCACACAGCCCCCGTGCCCCACTCGCCCAGCCCTGCAGCCCCCCCCTGCAGACCACACTCGGAGGACAGGGTGTGAGCGGGGAGTCAGACGGAGGCGGCAGGGCTGCAGGCTGGGGCCTGGCACGGCGGTGCTGCCTCTCCCCCGAGTTCTCTGCTGGGACTCAAGCCGGGGCCTCCCGGAGGTCTGGGGCCATGGGGGCCCTTCTCCCGCTGCCTCCACCTGGTGAGGCTCCCACCCGGGGCAGCACCCCTCCATGCACCAGCAGCTCCGGGTCAGAGCCGAGGCCCCCATTCTGCAGGCAACGGCGAGAGGCCCAGGGACGGTCCTTGTCCTGCGAACTGCTCATGGGCTCTGCCTGCCGCTTTCTGGTCAGGGCGGCAGGGCCTGGGGGGGCTTGCCTGGCCGACACCTTCTCTTGTCTTTTAGGAGCTCTATAGGAAGGACTGCAATCTAGCGGCCCAGCTGCTGCAGTGCAGCCAGACCTACGGCAGGGTCCATAAGGTGTCCGAGGTAATGTGAGCCCCACCCAGACAGGTGCCCCCCGGGGCCACTCGGGGCTCCTCGGTGCAGGCCCCACTCAAGGCCACCCCCAGCACACCTCCTCACCAGCCTGGACAGCCTGCGCATCCTCCTCGGTGTCCTTGCCCGTTCCAAGCCCCTATCCACTGAGCGACCCCGTGAGCCTGGCAGAAACCCTGTGGTTTGGTTTGGGCACAATTACTGACAGTGCCCTGGCTGCACAGGAAGTGACTCAGCCAAGGCCACAGGGCTCTCTGACGCCACATTCAGGCTGGTCCAGGGCCCACCCCCGCCCACCCTGGCCCAGCCGCCCCTCCCCTTCACCCAGGCCTCTGTCCTCGTCCCCTCCCCCGGGGCCTGGGCCACGCCTGAGACACTCACAAAACAGATCAAACAGTAGCGGGACGGCCCCATAGGCACCAGGCGCTTGTGCGACCCCCTCTGGGCGCCTGGCCCTGGCCCTGGCCCTGGCCCTGAATCTTTGTTGCATGTGTTTCTGAGTCCATCATGTTTAGCAGCACTGGACGCAGCAGGGAGAAGCAAGTCAGCCCCTCAGTGGGAGGAAATGTGGGGGAGGGAACCGTAACCCGGAGAGGGGCCCAGTGAGACCCTGAGACCCTGGGCTGGGGGCCAAGGTGCCCGGGGTACTCAGGCGAATCCAGGAGCGTCCGGCCCGGCTCCAGCTGGTGCCACGTGAGCGCCCGGGGCAGGTCCCTCCCAGTTCTTCTGCCTGTGTGTGGGCCCCAGGCTGATGGCCCCTGCCCGCCCCCTCCCCGTTCCAGCTGCCCGCGGAATTTCAGGAGCGCTTGAGCCTGCACTTGGAGAAGCACGGCTGCAGCCTGCCCTCCACGCACTGCCGCCCCGGCAGCGTGCCGCTCTGCGTCATCGCCAAGGTGCTGGAGAAGCCGGAGCCCAGCACCCTGTCCTCCCCCATGTCCCTGTCGGTCTCGGTGTCGGATGTCTCCACCCGAGACCTGGCCTTCCGCGAGGGGATGCCCAAGTCGAGCCTGCTGCCCCCCTACAAGGAGGATGCCTACTGCAGCGACTCGGCCCTCTTCTGCCCGGAGGAGCCAAGGCGCGGCCGTGACCGGCGGCCCAGCGTGGATGCCGTCGCGAGCAGCATGAGCTTCCTGCAGACCCAGAATTCCACTGACAGCGCCGCCGGGGAGGAGGAGGAGGCCGGGGCGGCAGCCTACCCCGAGGCCTACCCCGAGGCCTACCCCGAGGAATTCCGGCGCGAGGCCTTCCAGCGCGAGGCCTTCCAGGGCGAGGCCTTCCAGGGCGAGGCCTTCCAGGGCGAGTCCTTCGCTGGCTACACGGCCTCGCTGCCCACATCCAGCTCCTACTCGAGCTTCAGCGTCACCTCGGAGGAGCGGGAGCGCGGCGAGGCCAGCACGATGACCGCCTCGCAGCGGGCCGTGTACCTGGATGGCCGCGAGCAGCTCTTCCAGCGCCCGCTGCCCCCCACCTACCAGAGCAGCCGGCCTTACGCCAAGGCCTCGGGGGCCCTGCTGGAAACCCCGGTGCCCCCCGAGTTCGAGCTCGAGACGACCTTCCCGTCCTACCAGGCTGAGCCCTTCAGCTTCCAGGCCGTCCCCAAGACCCTGGTGTCTCCCAACCTGTGGAGCCTGCGAGCCAAGTCTGCGTCGTCCCGGATGCCCAGGGGAGAGGCGCGCAGCCCGCGCGAGCAGTGGCGCCCCGTGCACGTGGAGGATCTCGGGGCCCACGCCTTCCCGGCCCCCTCGAGGCGACCCTCACCCCGCAACTTCTCCCAGCGCCACTATTCAAGAGGCAGCTCAACCAGCACGGCGCACGGCCGCACCAGCCCCCTGTACGCCAGCTACAAGGCCGACAACTTCTCGGAGGAGGACGACTTCTCCCAGGGCCACCTGGCCGAGTCCTGCTTCCTCGGGGCTTGCGGCTCTGCCAAGCCGATGCCCGGCTACGCCGCCAGCGAAGACGACGGAGAGAGGCCCCAGGGGCAGCTGTGCGGGGTGGCCAGCCCCGAGCCCGACAGCCTCTTCAGCTCCAGAGATTCCTTCGAGCCCAGCTCCATGGAGGGTTCCCCTGAAATGCATCCCGCGGCCCGCCGGAACCCCCAGGCAGCCTTCTCCCGGAGCAGGAGCTCCGGCCTCAGCCGCAAGGATAGCCTCACCAAAGCCCAGCTCTACGGAACCCTGCTCAACTAAACGCCTGCCCACAGGCCAAGGCCAAGGCCAGGGGCACCTGCCGCCCACTGTGCAACCCAGGGCGCTGCCCCATCTGTCCCCAGACACCCATCTTTTGGGCCCTGCCCACAATGAACAATGACCCCTCTCCCACGAAGTGACTCCTCTCTGCCTCAGAGATCCCTCTAGTGACTTGTGGAGTCACAATGAACAATGACCCCTCTCCCACGTAGGGACTCCTCTCTGCCTCAGAGATCCCTCTAGTGACTTGTGGAGTCACAATGAACAATGACCCCTCTCCCACGTAGGGACTCCTCTCTGCCTCAGAGACCCCTCTAGTGACTTGTGGAGTCACAATGAACAATGACCCCTCTCCCAGTAGGGACTCCTCTCTGCCTCAGAGACCCCTCTACCTTGTTGTGACCCCTCTCTGCCTCAGTGACTCCTCTCCCACGTAGTGACCCCTCTACCTTGTAGTGACCCCACTCTGCCTCAGTGACCCCTCTACCTTGTAGTGACCCCTCTCCCATGTAGTGACCTCTCTCCCATGTAGTGACCCCTCTCACGTAGTGACTCCCCACGTAGTGACCCTTCTCCCACGTAGTGACCCCTCTCCCACGTAGTGACCCCTCTCCCACATAGTGACCCCTCTCCCACGTAGTGACCCCTCTCTCCCACGTAGTGACCCTTCTCCCACGTAGTGACCCCTCTGCCTCATAGTGACCCCTCTCTCATAGTGACCTCTCTCCCACGTAGTGGACCCTCTGCCTCGTAGTGACCCCTCTCCCACGTAGTGACCCCTCTCCCCCACGTAGTGACCCAGCGCAGCCTGACCAGAGGACCCCTGTGATGTGTGACCCCCCCAGCGCCACCACGATGGAACTCCCTGAGGACGTTTCTCACACCAACATCTTTCCCCACCCGAGATGAGCAGTCCCCCCTTTTATAAAGTGAAACTATTTTTCTAGAGAAAAAGGGTCTTTCTCAACGCACGTGGCCTCCAGCTCCCTGGATGGCAGCCTTGCGTTTCCAACACACAGCTCCTTTATTTTCCGGGCGAGGACATGTGGGGCCTGGCCCTTGGAGGGAAGGACAGTGTTGACACCTCGAAAGCCAGCGACAAGGAAACCTGGAGCTCTGCCCACAAGGAGGGGAACCCAGCGGGTGAAGGGATGTGAGACATTGTGAACGTTTCCGCGTGTGGCTGACCCGCACCCCAGCTCTCCCGTGGTCGTCGTCCAGAGCTGGGCCGGTGCTCGTCCCCCAGTTCCCGGTGCTCGTCCCCGTGTCCCGCTGCCCGCACCACCTGGCTCTACCTCAGCCGTGAAGAGCCTCCGACACCCCACCCCGTCCTGTGACTTGCTCTCCTGTCTGTGATGCATGCCGTCAGTCACTGCTGTACTTACACTCACTAATAAAGAACCGTGGTGGAAAGCATTCGGATTTGGGTTGTTTCCTCTCCCCACTGCCTTTGACCTCTGGGACCTGTGGCCCTCAGTGCCCCCCCCCCCTTGTCCTTCGCCCCCTGCAGCCAGGGCTGGTTCCCGAGAGCTCTCCCCGCCACTGGCGTCTTTGTTGAAAGTCTGGGTTCCTCCACTGCCTAAC
Organism: Ia io; assembly: GCA_025583905.1. NCBI lineage: Eukaryota > Metazoa > Chordata > Mammalia > Chiroptera > Vespertilionidae > Ia > Ia io. The sequence goes on from JAJQQW010000008.1 coordinate 5,162,948, forward strand.
CCGCTAGACATGACCACTGCCCTGGCGGCCAATGTTCCCAGTCACACCCCCATCCTTTCCTGCGTGTTGGACTTCGATCTGCATTCCCTTTACTGGGGCTCCGTGAGTGAACGAGGCCCCCGTTTTCGTTTCTCAGCAGACGTCCTAGAAGGCGCTCTCACTGGGGAGTCTTAGTAGCAGCCACTCCCCCTGCACCTGGGGGTCCCGTCGCACTGTCCTTCCCCCGGGGGCTGTTCCTCTGGTGGGTAAGCTGCCTAGGTCTTCCCTTTGACGTGGGCTTTCTGCAGTTGCCCTGAGGTGCGTCTGCTTGTGGATTTGTCCTTCTTGGGAATTCACAGTCTTGTGTCTGCAAGTTGGTACCTTTCATCAGTTCTGGAATATTCTCAATTATGATTTTAGACTTTAGAATTTAGGCCCGGTGCACGAAATTCGTACATGGGGGAGGGAGGGGTTCCTCAGCCCAGCCTGCACCCTCTCCAATCTGGGACCCCTTGAGGGATGTCCGACTGCCCGTTTAGGCCCGATCCCAGCCTAAATGGGCAGTCATATATCCTTCTCACAATCCAGGACTGCTGACTCCCAACCACTCGCCTGTCTGCCTGCCTGATTGCCCCTAACTGCTTCTGCCTGCCAGCCTGATCACCCCCTAACCACTCCCCTGCCAGCCTGATCAATGCCTAATTGCTCCCCTGCCAGCCCAATTGCCCCAACTGCCCTCCTCTACAGGCCCGGTCACTCCTAACTGCCCTCCCCTTCAGGCCTGTTTGCCCAAAACTGCCCTCCCCTGCAGGCCTGGTCCTGCCCCTGCCGGCCTGGTCACCCCCAACTGCCCTCCTCTGCCAGCCCAGTCACCCTTAACTGCCCTCCCCTGCAGGCCATCTTGTTGCAGCCATCTTGTGTCCACATGGGGGCAGCCATCTTTGATCACATGAGGGCAGCCATCTTGTGTTGGAGTGATGGTCAATTTACATATTACTCTTTTATTAGATAGGCTAATATTTCCCTGCCCGCTCTCTGCCTCCCCTCCTCCTCACTGCATCCTCCGTCTGCCCTCCTTCGGCTGACCCACATGCTCTGTATGCACTGTCTTCACTAATCCTCTCCTCTTGTGCCCGCTCAGCCACCACACACAGTCATGGAGCTTTTCCTTTTAGCTATGAGTGTTTTCCATTCCTACCCACTCTCTCTGGTTGTTTGGCAAACCCACGATGTGACTTTCTAAGTTTCCTACTCCCTGGAGACAGTTCCTCAAACACAGTGGGCACAGCAGTTCCCCATCTGGCCTGGCACTTCTATCCTGTGGGGTCTGCGTGGGTCTGTTTCCCTTGGTCCCTGCCCAAGCTGCTTCATTCCTTCAGGTGCCTGGTTATCTTTGACGCCCTGAGGATGCTCTTATAGGTTCTTCGAGACCTGGGATGGGGGCCCCTCCCCAGGGGCTTCATGTTCCCTCCTTCTAGGGCCAGCCACTTCCCACTGGAGACCACCTGGCCTGGTGCAGGCCTTCAAGTTCCCTTGCCTGCCCAGCTTCACGTGTCCAGGGTGGGTTTGCCTCTTGCCAGGCAACCCCAAGTGGGAGGGGCCTTGGTGGTGGCTCCCAGCATCTCTGCCCTTGACCCACCTCTGCAGAGGAGGCCAGAGGACCCCAACTGCCCTCCCCCAGGAGCAGATTCACCCCAGGAAGCAGCCTCCCAAGTCAGAGGGGCTGTGGAGAGGCGCAGGGGCTGTTTTTCCATGGGCAGATGGCGGGAGCAGCCCTCACTGGACTGGGAGGAGGGGGGCACCTGGAAAGGTGGAGGGGAAGAGAGCAGCCCCTGGCACCCAGTGGGTTCTCTCTCAGATGCTTTCCCATGGGGAGCCTGAGCCTCATCAGCCCCCCACCTCCTGTGTCAGCCATGCGACACAGCAGCAAGGCTGAGAACCCTAAGGGTTACACAGCCTTGGCCCAGAGCCCCTCTAAGATTCAGGGTTCTGGCCCCACATCGCCTCAGAGCCTGAGGCTCCCCTAGGTGCCCTCCGAAGCCAGCTGTCCTGGTGTGGGGTGCCCTCTTCTACCATCCCCCTTCTCCCTGCACCCGGAATCCTGCCGCACCAGGGAAACCCTGTCTGTGCACCCACCATCTACCCACCTGCCACGTATGTTCCTCCTCAATCCCACAGGGAGTGCAGAGTGGGCTGTGCCACCAGCTGACCATGTGACTCTGGGCAAGTCTCAGACACCTCTGGTCCAGTTCCCCCTCTGGAGCCTAGGACAGGGACTGGCGAGCTTCCCAGGGGCCCCTACACGGGTGACAGTCCCATGCAGAGCCCCAGCTGGGACAGAGGGGATCTGAGGGAGGGGAAAGGCAGAGGCTCTGGAGCCAGATGGCCCTGGGCGCATCCCTTTGCCCTCCAAGCAGCCATTTCCTCAACTGGACAGAGCGATCACGGCCATCTCACAGGAGCTGCGAGCATGAGCTCCACGTGCCATGGCCACGGTCAGGCTCTCAGCACAGAGCCACAGCCAGGTCCACAGCACTCAGAGCCACGGCCGGGTCCGAGCATTCAGAGCCACGGTCAGGCTCTCAGCACAGAGCCACAGCCAGGTCCACAGCACTCAGAGCCACAGCCAGGCTCCAGCACTCAGAGCCATGGCCGGGCCCACAGCACTCAGAGCCATGGCCGGGCCCACAGCACTCAGAGCCACAGCCAGGTTCCAGCACTCAGAGCCATGGCCGGGTCCACAGCACTCAGAGCCATAGCCGGGCCCACAGCACACAGAGCCACGGCCAGGCTCCAGCACTCAGAGCCACGGCCCGGCCCACAGCACTCAGAGCCACAGCTGGGCTCCAGCACTCAGAGCCACGCCGGCACCTCCAGATGAGGGGTTCTTCCCCACGACAGCTGCAGGCCAGCGTGCAGATGTATGAGCGAGTCAAGGTGAGCACACAGCCCAGGAAGGTGAGGCAGGCCCAGCCCACACTTCTTCATCCCTGCTCCACACTTTCTCAAGTTAGCTTCTGATTTGCACATTGTGAATGGCGAACTAGGACCAGAGTGAGCCTCTAAGAATGCTCTTTGGAAGAAAGCATTCAGAGAAGGAAACCGAGAGAGGCATAGAGTACACCTGCCATCCCTCCCAGTAAGTCACCACCCAAGGGGAGGGGCTTGCAGACAGCTGGGCTCGGGGCAGAGTTGATCAAGCCCACAAGCAGCGCTGAGAACAGCCACTGTGGCTCCTGGGAGCCCTGGGTGTCTCCCCGCCCCATGCGGGCAGAGCTTTGGTTGGTTCAAGGGGACCAGCCTGAAAAAGAGATGGACTGGAGGACGGCTCCTGGCAGCAGACTAGGCCTGGAGCCAGGCTCAGGGAGAGAGGCTGTTACCCACTATTCCTGCAGCTCCCCCACCCGCCCATGGCCTCCTCCTTAGGTCCTCAGTGTTTCCTCACTGACTCCCCTGCTGTGGACGCCCTCCTCACCAGCTCACCACCTGCCTCCTCCAGGAAGCCTTCCAAGGACCCCTCTGCCCTGAGCCATGGCATCTGCAGGCCCCTGACCCTTTGGTGGATCCTTGGGCTCTTGGGCAGCCCCTCAATAATAGTCCTGGTGGGGTTTAGTGCTCAGCAGCCACAGCTGGGTCTTCCCAGCCTGACTCCTCGAAGTTCCTCAAGGGCCCTGCATTCTCCACATCACTCCGTCACCTGGCAGACGCACTGGTGTGGGCAGCGTGCACACTTGACAGGGCTGGAGCAGGCCCAGGGACCAGCTGGAGGGCTCCGTGGGGAGGAAGGGGGCCTGGGCCTGAGCAGACTGGGCCAGGCTAGGCCCTGTGGGACGGGTGGACTGCCATGCTCTGCAGCGTTCCTGAGCACAGACCTGAGATCCAGGGCCCCCTTTCCGTGGGCCCCCTCGTCAGGACCCGCAGAGCGGGGCTACCCCCTCTCCGGATCCCAGCATTCTCATTTCGAGCTCCAGCGGGCGCGAGTGGGACGGCGAGAGGAACTGCCAACACACATGTATCGCTGAAGTCACCTACAAAACAGCGAGACGCGTATTTACTGAGCGTCACAAGCAGTGTGCCAGACGCTCACTTCCCAGCCTCGCAACCGAGACAAAAGGCTCCTGGCCCGATTTCAGAGGAACTGGGGACCCCGGGTGGAGCGCCAGCCTCAGTATTTAGTCCCACCCACCCCCAGGGAGCCGGGGGCGACCATGTCTGTCCAGGGGTGCTGCGCTGGAAGGCTCAGTGCCAGATCTTGATGTCACCCTCCCAGGAGCAGGTGGCGAGGACGGAAGGCAGCACAGGGTGGAAGGTGGTGCCCACGCAGGCCTGCGTGTGCCCGTGTAGCGTGCGTGCCCGGCTGGCCGTGCGGAAGCAGTAGAGCAGGACCCGGCCGTCCGCGCTGCCCGTCACCAGCAGGTCTCCGTCGGGGGAACACTCGCAGCCCACCGCGTAGCCTTCCACCTGCAAGGGCGACACGGGTGAGCCCACAGCTCGCCTGCGCAATGGCAGTCATTCCACCCGCTATAGAGCGGCAGGCCAGGAGCCGCGCCCGGGGCAGAGCCCAAGCTCCCCCCAGACGGGTTCTGGTGTGACCATGTACAGGTTACCTCAGTGGTGCCCAGGAGGCACAGCTCCAGCAGGGCTGGCGGGGTCCAGCCTGCTGAAGTCACCCAGCCCAGGCCCCTCCCCACAGGAGGCAGGTCTCAGTGATGAAAGGGGACGGAGCTAGAGACTCTGTCCTGCCCCATCCCTAACCTCTGAGACAGGTCCACATGAGCGGAATCAGAGGAAACCTTTCCCCCTGCAGCTGGGGCCCGGGCAGAGCGATAAGCCCAGCCTTGAGTAGACACCAGGCCACACAGCATGTGGTCACCAGGGAAGCAGAAAACAGAATCTGCTGGACAGAGGTCTGTGCACTCTGACCCCAAGTCCGTTGCTGGCATCATGTGGCGGGAGGCTCTGGGGCCCGTGCTCAGCCCTCTGGGGGTCGGGGGAGGGAGTGAGGGGGGCCAGGTAAGCGGTACCTTGTGCCCTTCGTAGCGCCGCCTTCTGCTCATCCGATAGGGCCACACAGCGGAGAAGAGGGCCAGGTAGTTGCCATTGGTCTGGGCCAGGAACACGGGCTCACGCGGGTGCAAGGCCAGGCTGGGGCAGGTGTACCTCTCCTGAGAAACAGCGGGCCACACAGAGGGTCAAGGATGCTGGGGCTGTGCCTGCTGCCTCTGCAGACACGCTGCCCTGCTCTCTGCTCACAGGCCATGTGCCCTCCTCCCGGACCTTGGCTTCAGGTCGGTATGAGTTTCCTGCTGCTGCTGTAACCAATTGCCGCAAACTCAGTGGCTTGAAACACACCAACTTAGGACCGTACAGATCTGGAGGTCAGAAGTCTGAACAGGGTCTCACTGGGCTAATCATGGTGTCAGCAGAGCTGTGTTCACTCCGGAGGCTCCAGGGGAAAGTGCTTGCTGCACTTCCAGCTTCCAGGAGCCACTTGCACCCCTTGGCCCACGGCCCTTGTGGTGGATCTTAAAGGGCCCCCCAAAATATATTCACATCCTAATTCCTAAGGCCCGTGCATGACACCTTGCATGTCTTCGCAGAAGTAACTAAGTTAAGAATCTTGATGTGGGGAGTTACCCTGCATTATTGCCTACATTCAGCCACGTGTATCCTTCCTTTAAGGGAGGCATGGGGAGATGAGACGCACACAGGTGATGTGAACATGGATCAGAGAGTGATCTGAAGATGCTGGCGTATAGCTCGGGGGATGCCCAGTATCACCAGCAGCCACCAGCCACGAGGCAGCAAGGGACAGATCTGCCCAGCATTTCAGAGGGAGCGGGCCCTGCCAACACCCCATTTCAGCCCAGTGATACGGAGTCAAACTGCTATCCTCAGAAATGTGTGGGAATACACTGCTGAATAGAGAACGAATGTGCGTGCCCATTCTCCCATTCCACAGGGGGCCCTCAGGGGCAGCCCAGTGCAGGGTCCCACACGGTCCAAATGCACCGTCAGTGAAGAGGTAAGTGATCAAGTGAAGATAAATGAGAACAGTGTTCAAAACCCGGCAGGGAGGTCTCACTGTTCGATGGGCTCAGTCACACAGAAGCACCCCTGGGAACTCCCTTCTCAGCGGCGCCTGTCCGTTCACGTTCTAAGAGTTGCCCAAGTTCAGAGGGCAAAGCAGGAGCAGTCGGACTAGTAATACCCAGCTGCAGACTAGGGTATTACTAGTGGCAGCCCTATGATGAGCTCCCCGGCGTGATGCTGCCGGCAAGGAGGTGTGCATCTGGGACAGCTCAGGCCAGCAGCACTCCATCCACCTCACTCGCTTCCCTGGCTCTCCACTGGGGCTGATGGAGGCAGGAAGCCCCGGTGGTCAGACGTGCCCCCCATCTCCCTCCCACGGCCTACTTTTCCTAGGAGGTTACACTGGACCCTAAAGTGAGATCTAGAGGCAGGTGCTCAGGGTCACTCAGAACCATCTGAAAACAAGGAGAAAGCAAGGAGAGGGAAAAGGTGTGCATGTACACCTGACATGTATTTTTAAATTCAGGGTGGGAGCACCAAAGAGATTAGCCATGGCTTATTTGAAATCTTAAATGATGGTTGTGGTGATGATGGTGATGGCAGTGGTAACAATGACGGTGATGATTATAGTGGTGGTGATGATAGTGATAGTTAAAATGATGATGATGTGGTGGTGGTGGTGGTAGTGATGATGATATAATGATAATGATAGTGATGGTGATGATGATGGTAACAATGGTGCTAGTTATGATGATGATAGTGATAGTAGTGATTATGGTGATGATGGTATGGTGATGATGATGGTGATAATGGTGATAGTTATGATGATGGTGGTGGTGATCACAGTGTTAATGGTGATTAATAATGATAGTGGTGGTGGCGATGGTGATGATGGTGGTGGTGGTGGTGATGATGATGGTGGTGATGACAGTGGTAATGATGGTGATAATATAAGTAATGCATTTATGAAGCAATCCCTGTACCTGGCACCATTCTAGACCCTTAATAAGTGTTCTTTAAATTCTCAAAACCACTCTATGAGGCAAGTAATATTCTCACCCTCAATTTTCTGAGAAGACAATGAGAATCAAAACGGCTAAGTAATGGGCCCAGGGCTCCCATTACTGGGAATGAGGACCATAATTCAGGTGGTCTAACTCGAGTTTCTCTGCTTGAACTCCTGAGTCACAGTTCTTGCCAAAGCCACTCAGCAAAGGAGGGCAGAGTTCCATGGGCTGGCTGGGGTGGCAGAGAATGGGAAGGGGTGTCTTGAGCTGCTCGGCCGTCTACCAGTCCATCTGTACTGGCTGCCCCTCCACACCCTTACCCTGTGGGGTGGCTGTGCAGGGCGGGGACGAGTGGGAGGACAGTTAGGGAGATACTGTAAAATGGAGCTTGGGGACTTACACTCACCTTCCCCTGCCCTAGAAATTTCAGGCAGCCAATCTGTCTGCAAAGATCCTGCCTGCTGAACCGTCTCCCACGGGAAGTGACCTGGGACCTAGAGCTACACAGGGCTGAAACAGAAAGCAATGCCAAATAGGGTTTCTCACATGGAAAATCTGGTTGGAGATTTTGGCGGAGCTCCGGAAATCCCAGGCGATAATGGTACGATCAGCAGAGTCCCGGCTCGAAGCATCTGTGCTGCTCAGAAACTCAGAGCCTTCCTGGAGGAAGAGGATGTCCAAGGTCTGCTGGATGGTCGCCTTGTAGCTTCTCACCACCTGCAAGAGTGGGCGCCTGTCATGCTGGTGGGCCCAGGAGCACTGGGCAGGCCTCCACAGGGAGGCAGCAGACAGGGGGTTAGGGAGGACAGTGTGTGGGACAAGGCGCGCGAGCTGTGGCGCTGGGGGCTGCTGCAGGGAGACCTGGGGCCCTCGGATTCCACCAGGAAAATGTCTGTCTGCTCAGGACCTACCCACACCTCCCACAGCCTTGCCTGATAGCACCTCCTCGTGGAGAGTCCCCCTCCCATTCTCACCCCACACCCACTGGTGCGGGGCCCAGGAAGGTAATGATCTCCGGTCAGACTGGTCCCCTAGAGAGCCACCAAGGCAAGCTGAAGGAAGGGCCTGCGCCTAGCCAAGGGCACCCAAGGGGCATCAGGGATGTCCATCAACCTGGAGCCATTCTTGCTTCTGAAGACGGCACATAATACAAGCTCACAATGTCCCAGCCTATTGCCCTGGAATAGAAGCTGTGTTGCTGGGAGTTAAAGTTCTTGGAGACCATAAAGCCAGAACCATAGTGAGCAAGTTAGCTTTAGACATGGGGTGGGGGGGCCCCAAGGTTTGGCTTTTTATTCCCATAACAAATTGTAGGGTACCAGAGGGTAGCAGAGCTATCAGCAGTCTGTTTTATTTATTTACTTATTTCTTATTTATTTACTTATTCATTTATTTAAAACCTTGTTTCCCTTTATTTTTTTATATTAAACTAGAGGCCCGGTGCACAAAAATTGTGCACTGAGGCGGGGAGGGGTCCCTCAGCCCAGCCTGCGCCCTCTTGCAGTCCAGGACCCCTCACTCCTTACTGCCTGCCTGCAGCGGAGGCGGGAAGCGGGTCCCACCACCGCCACTGCGCTCACCAGCAGTGAGCCTGGCTTCTGGCTGAACGGCACTCCCCCTGTGGGAGCGCACTAACCACTAGGGGGCAGATCCCAGATTGAGCGTCTGCCCCCTGGTGGTCACTGTGCATCATAGTGACCAGTTGTTCGGCCGTTCAATTGATTTGCAATTAGGGTTTTATTATAAAGGATTTATTGGGGTGCCATTGGTCAACATGAACATACAGGTGTCAGGTGTGGGTTTCTATGTTACAAGGTCTGTATATTGCACCATGTGCCCACCACCCAAAGTCACATCTTCTCCCACCACCATATATTAGGACCCCTTTCTCCCCCACCCCTTCCCTCTGGCAACCACCACTCTGCTGTTTGTGTCCACAAGTTTCAGTTTTATATCCCACATATGAGTGAAATCATATGGTTCTTAGCCTTTTCTGGCTGACTTCTTTCACTTAGCATAATGTTCTCAAGGTCCATCCATGTTGCTGCAAATGGCGCTATTTCATCCTTTCTTACAGCTGAGTAGTATTCTATTTGTGCATGAATCACAGCTTCTTTATCCAGCCCTCTTTTGCAGGGCACTTTGGTTGTTTCCATGTCTTGGCCACCGTAAATAATACTTCAATGAATATAGGGGTGCATATATCCTTGTGAATACATGTTTTTGAGGTTCAGGGGTATATACCCAGGAGAGGGATTGTTGGGTCATATGGTAGCTCTATTCTTAATTGTTTGAGGAATCGCCAGACTGCTTTCCATAGTGGTTATACCAGTCTACATTCCCACCAGCAGTGGATGAGGGTTCCCTTTCTCCCCACAACTTCCCCAACACTTGTTCTTGCTTGTCTTGTTGATAAGGGCCACTCTAACAGGTGTGAGGTGGTATCTCACTGTAGTGTTGATTTGCATTTCCCTGATTGCCAGTGAGGTTGAACATATTTTCAATATATTTATTGGCTCTTCGTATGTCTTATTGAGAGAGGAGTGTTTTCAAGTCCTCTGCCCACTCTTTGATTGGGTTTTTTATTTACTTGGTGTTGAGTTTTACAAGTTCTTTATATATTTTGGAAATTAAACCTTTGTCAGAGCCACTGTTTGCAAATTTCATCTCCCATCTGGTTGTCTGCCTCGTTGTTTTGTTGTCAGTTTCTTCTACTGTGCAGAAGCTTTTTAGTTTTAATCCCATTCATTTATTTTTGCCTTTACTTCCTTTGCCTTTTGGGTCAAGTTCATAAAATGTTCTCTACGACCAAGGTCCCTAAGTTTGGTATCTATATTTTCTTCTATGTAACTCATTGTTTTGGGTCTTCTATTTAGGTCTTTGGTCCATTTCAAATTAATTTTTGTACATGGGGACAAATTGCAATCCAGTTTCATTCCTTTGCATGTGGCTTTCCTGTTTTCCCAGAACCATTTATTGAAGAGACTATCTTTACTCCATTGTGTGTTTCTGGCTCCTTTGTCGAAAATTATCTGTCCAGCCCAGCTGGCGTGACTCAGTGGTTGAGTGATGACCTATGAATCAGGAGGTCATGGTTCAATTCCCGGTCAGGGCACATGGCCGGGTTGTGGGCTCGATCCCCAGTGTGGGGCATGTAGGATGCAGCCGATCAATGATTCTCTCTCATCACTGATGTTTCTATCTCTCTCTCCCTCTACCTTCCTCTCTGAAATCAATAATATATATATGAAAATTATCCGTCCATGTACTAGTACAGTGGTCGGCAAATGGCGGCTCGCGAGCCACATGTGGCTCTTTGGCCCCTTGAGTGTTCTAACGCCACTTCTTCAAAATAGACTTGCCCAGGCCAAAAACTGACTTCTGCGCATGGGCCACGAAGTTTCAATCGCACTGTACGTGAGCGCCCACACATGGTATTTTGTGGAAGAGCCACATTCAAGGGGCCAAAGAGCTGCATGTGGCTCGCGAGCCGCGGTTTGCCGACCACTGTACTAGTACATTTGGTTTTAAAGCTGTGCTCTTTATTCCATTCCACTGGTCTGTGTGTCTGTTTCTCTGCCAATACCATGCTGTTTTGATTATCATGGCTCTGTGGTATAAATGTAAGTCAGGTAGCTTGATACCTCCAGTTCTGTTCTTTTTTCTCAGGGTTACTTTGGCTATTCAGGATCTTTTGTGGTTCCATACAAATCTGATGATTTCTCATTCTGTATCTTTTAAAAATGACATTGGTATTTTGATGGGAATTGCTTAAAATCTGTATATTGCTTTGCGTAATATGGCTATTTTAACTATGTTGATTCTCCCAAATCCATGAACACAAGATATTTTTCCATTCTGTTGTGTCTTTTTCAATTTCTTTTAATAATGCTTTGTAATTTTCAGTATATAGGTCTTTCACATTCTTTGTTAAGTTTATTTCTAGGTATTTTATTCTTTTGGTTGCAATTTCAAAAGGAATTTTTCTTTTTTTTCTGAAATTTTGTTAGTATACAGGAAGGCAATAGATTTTTGCAAATTGATTTTGTATCCTGCAACTTGACTGTATTTGTTTATTGTTTCTAATAGTCTTCTGGTGGGGTTTTTAGGGTTTTCTATATACAAAACTATGTCACCTTCAAAAAGCGACAGTTTGACATCTTACTTCCCTATTTGGATGCCTTTTATTTATTTCTCGTGCCTCATTGCTCTGTCTAGGACTTCCAGCACTATGTTGAATAAGAGTGATGAATGGACATCCCTGTTTTATTTCTGACCTTAGAGAAAAAATGTTCAGTTTTTCATCATTGAGTACAGTATTAGCTGAGGGTTTATCATATATGGCCTTTATTATGTTGAGGTACTTTCCTCCTAGTCCTATTTTATTGAGTGTTTTAATCATAAATGGATGTTGTATCTTATCAAATGCTTTTTCTGTACCTATTGATAAGATCACATGATTTTTATCCTTTCTTTTGTTAATGTGGCCTCTTGCATGGATTGATTTTCATATGTTGAAACATCCTGTTCTCATGGAATAAACCCCACTTGATCACGATGTATTATTTTTGCATATACTGTTGTATTGGATTTGCTAGTATTTTGTTTAGGATTTTTGCATTTGTATTCATCAGAGATACTGGTCTATAGTTTTCTTTTTTGTGTGTTATCTTTGCCAGGTTTTGGTATCAGGGATATATTGGCCTTACAGAATTTGTTAGGAAGTAGTGCCTCTTCTTCCATTTTTTGTAAGAGTTTGAGAAGAATAGGATTTAAATCTTCTTTGAAATTTGGTAGATTTCATTGGTGAAGCCATCTGGTCCTGGATTTTTATTTCTTGGAAGGTTTTTGATGTTGTTTCAATTTCCTCACTGCTGATCAGTCTATTTAGATTTTCCAATTCTTCATGTTTTAGTCTAGGAAGGTTATATATTTTTAGGACCAATCCATTTCTTCTAGGTTAATGAATTTGGTAGCATGTAGTCTTTCATAATATTCTAGTATGATCCTTTGTATATCTATGATGTAAAGACATTTTTTATATCTCAGCATCATCGCCAATATTCCAAAGCCTCCTGCCTCGTAAACTAATGTGATTAAGTGTCCAGCAGTTGTTCTGCTTTCTTCAGAGCATTTTATCACCTTCACCTGCTGTTCTAAGACAACTGGTTTGGCAGCGACAGGTGCGAGGCGGAGCCAGGGAGGGGCGGAGACTAACAAGAACCTCCACTTAACAAATTCACAAAAGATTCTACTTGAAATGGCAGTCAGGGCACTGTGCCTCTGGCCTGCCTGCTGCCCTGGCCGCCTATTTATCAGCTCCCAGGGCGCCACCATGCGGCCACAGCATGAACAGTTCACCCATACCTCAGCCCAATGTTGAGCCATCTTGACAAACTTTTTAAAAACTGGAGTTCACAGCCTTTCAAATGTTGCAGACTTTTTTATCATCCTCTTTCAAATGTACGTATGTCAAATTCCCATTAAATGCAACACTCCATCAGTCCAATTTAGACTGGGGGGTGGAGGGTGCTTGGAGACCCATTCTGCAGATGAGGAACACTGAGGCTCAGAAAGATGCAGGGATTTGCCAAGATCACACAGCCAGGAGTGGTGGAGCTTCCCCCAGCCCCAGCTGCTTCCCTGGGGCCCACACCCGTCTCCTGCCAGCCAATTCCTGCCTCAGTAAGTGTTGGGACAAATTCTTGGGAGGGTGGACAACAGATGACTGCTTGTCTCTCAACCTCTTCAGAAGCAGCCCCCACTCAGGGTGATTTCTGGGTGGGCCCCTGAAGCCGAGGGGTGGTCTGGGGGCAGAAGAGAGGGCATCCCTGCAAGTCTCTGAACGCAGGGCTGGGGACAGCTGCTGCTCTCCCTCCCTAGGACCCGCAGGCCCACGTGCCTCTCCGGGGTCCTGAGTCTCCCGAGTGCAGGATGGGGGAAGGCCGGGACGGCCAGGAGGTGCATCGGCTGTGCTGCTGACCAGAGGCCCGCGCCTGCCCAGTCTGGGGCTGGGGCAGCGGCCGAGGGCCTGGGAGGGATGTGGCGTCCCCAACATCTGCTCTCATGAGCCTGCACATCCTTCCCACTCACGGGGCAATGCCACCCCAGGCGTGCTTAGAATCTGCTCGGAAGGAAGGAGGGGGAGGGAAGGGATGATGGGGAGGCCCCCTCCCCTTGGCTCTTAAGTCACTCTTTACTGGTCCAAATCCATCCGCTCCTCCCATCCCCCAAGCCATTCCTGCCCCCCCCCGCCAGACACCCCGCCTCCCTCGCCTGGGCCACCGGGGGCCTGACCACCTTCCTCCCCGCTTTCCTGAAGCCTCTGTCACAGGCTCAGGCGCAGAGAGGGCCGGGCAGCCCTTCCAGGAGAGGCCAAGTGTGGCTGGACTCGTGTCCCTGGACACGGCTTGGGCACGGAGACGCTTCTCCCCTCCCCAGCTGTGGGGGCATGCAGCTGCCCCTGGCACCACGGCAGTACCTCGGTCCCCAGGGCGCCCCCTCGGGACACACACTGACCCAGGAGAGGATGGAGGAGGAGAAGGGCCCCTGCCACTCGCCCAGTACCTGTTAAACGGCAGCCACTGGCGGGGGGTTTCACATGAGCCGTCTCCTGGCCACACAGCGGGAGGCGGCTGCACCCAGGTGGCATGGGCCAGAGAGAAGCGGGAGCCGGGCCTCGGCATGTCGGCCGCAGAGCTGCCCGGGTGCCCACCAACACACCACCCGCTTCCCAGCCCAACTTTTCCAGGAGAACGAACCCGCTGTTCCGGACGTTTCCTGAGAATGATGGAAATGGCCCAATTCATTAGGGCGTCATAAAATCGAATGGCTGGGAAACAAGGCGTGTTATGGGCGAGCCCTGCCAATGCCGCTGCGTCGGCGAAGGCTGCCCTTTGAAGCGATCGCCCGGAACGTGATTTACCAGCCTTCGTGACTGCTCGTGCCCGGCCCGCCGAGGAGCCATTCGCGTGTCTAGCTGGTGGGTTTTATGGCAACTTTAATTACACCGACAGCTGGCGCGGCCCGTCCCAGGGGCTGGGTGCTCGCGGGCCTAACTAGCTGGATCCAGAGGGAGCCTCCCCAGACGCCTGGCAACCGGCCTCACTGGGGAAGCACCTCGTGGGCCAAGGTCTAGGGCTCCGGGGAGAGGGGAAGGCGTGATCATGGCACAGTCAGTGCTGATGATGAAAGCCACCTGATGTCCTGAAAATCTGCCAGCTGCGTGTCCACCACACACCTGATAACTGGGCTCCCTGGGGTCCACCCAAGGACACGCTTTCCCTTCCTTGGGTCCCTGCCTCTTCAACAGGCGTGAAGTCGGGGTGCAGGCGAGGCGTGGTCCTGGCCGGGCGGCTGACTTACGTGTGCCCAGGGGAGCCCTTCCCTCTCGGGATCTGGTCTCTGGCGCCTCTCAGCGGGCCCCAGCTGCCCTCACCTCACCCAACCCTGAAGGCAAGGCGAGGGGAGACACTGCTCTGGGCTCCCAGCACCAGGACCTGAGCTCCTGGGGACACACCTGTCCCATGCCTGGGTCGCCCCTGGCCCGCACTGGGGCAGCACGCTGCAGGCACGGGCGGGTGTACTGAATGAGTATCTGCATAAGGGATGAGTGGATAAACAAATGGATGAATGAACAAAAGAACAACTTGCAAAGCAGTGAGCTCAGCCTCTGGCTGCCAGCACACGCTGGCACTTGGGGCTGAGGCAACACCCACGGAGCTGCTGCCACCAGCTCCGGCAGGCGCCGGATGACATTCGTGCACAGGGAGCGGCTATGGCTGGGACATGCAGCCACAGGCAAACTGATTCTCCAAGGAGCTCCGAGACCACGGTGGGGCAGGAGGGGAGGGCAGGGCGACTGCGCTCCATACCACATCACTGGCCAGGGGAGCGGGGCCTCGCCTTCCCCAGGGGGAGGCGGGTGCCGGGTACTAGAGCCTGGCAGCCTCTTCTGGCTACGGGGCCTTGGGCAAGCAACTTGCCTCTCCGTGCTTCCGGCGCCAAATTTGAAGGTGGGGACGATGACAGGACCTCTGGCTTGGGAGTCAACGGAGGTGGTAAGATGGCTTAGTGGCCACCACGCGGCAGATGCTCATGGACCTTCTCTTCTCCTGCAGGCAGGAGCGAGTCCCCAGGATGGAGCCGAAAGTTCCTGGCAAATCCCTCCCCCGCACCCCACCCCCCAATCTCAATTCCTTCTCCCTGAAAATGCACATGCTGGTCTCTCAAATGCTGCAATGCGAGGGGTCTCTGCATCGGCGGGTGTACTGAATGAATATCTGCACAGGGGGTGAGTGGATGCACAAATGGGGTCAGGCACATGACTTGTCCTCCACCATGCGCCTGACCTGCAGCCCCCCTGAAGGGACCAGTCTCGAAGCAACACTGGCAAACTGGAGGCGTTTACGGGTAAGGGCCCCTTTCTGTGGCTTAAATTCACACAGGGAAAGTGGCCAAACAGAACAGTGAGCACTGAGAGTGTGCTGTCAGTAAATTCGAAAAGGATCAGAAATTTAAAAAGATACTATAAAAATAGGAGAAGAAAAAATGCTTGAATTTTCTACAGTCTGGGACTGGAGAAACCTTCCTGGCTATGACTCCAGGGCCAGAAGCAATCAGATGAAAGATGGGTAGATTTACCGACATGAAAATCATCATCATCTTCATCATCTTCATCACTATCATCACTGTGGCGTGGCATAAAAATGAGGAAATAAGTAAGTGGAGGAATATTTGCAACTTACAAGCAAAGGTCACCATCCCTAAATATAGACAGTTTCTAAAAACAGATGAAAGTGACCAAGAGTTCCACACAAAAGTGAGCAAGAAAAGTGAACAGAAAGGTCAATAAAAGGAAATGCAATCGGTCCTTCGCCCTTGCTCATTGGACACGATCATTTAAATGACACAAAGATATCATTCCTTGCCTATCACATTAGCAAACGCCAAAAGTTTGGCACCCTCTCCCTTAGGTGGCCGTGGGGCACCAGGGAGAGGAATGTGAGCGGGACAGTCCCTGTGCGGAGAACTGGGGCCATGACACATCGCACATGACTTGTCCTCCGCCATCTGCCTGACCTGCAGTCCCCTGGAGGGACCAGTCCCAAAGCGACACTGGCAAAACTCCCAAAGATACCAGCCGAGGCCCCTGAAAACAGCACGACTTTAAGAATAAAAAATTAGAGGGACTGAAATAAACACCAGGAAGGAACCGGTTAAGGAAAGCCCAGCACATCCCACTCCGGAATGCGCTGCAGCTGGAAGAAAAACGAGGCTTACCTTCCTGCCTGCTGTGAGGTGACCTCCAGATTCACTGCTCAGGGAAAAAGCAACGTGGGAGAAAAACAGGTGGGAAGTAACTTGAAGAGATGCTATGAATATATGTATGTGTTTGCTTACATTAAAAACAGTAGGGAGATAAATCAGAAACTAAGTAAGTAAAGGAATAAGTCAGCCTCTAGAGCAGGGGTCCTCAAACTTTTTAAACAGGGGGCCAGTTCACTGTCCCTCAGACCGTTGGAGGGCCGGACTATAGTTTAAAAAAAATATGAACAAATTCCTATGCACACTGCACATATCTTATTTTGAAGTAAAAAAACAAAACGGCAAAAACACCTGCATGTGGCCCGCGGGCCGTAGTTTGAGGACGCCTGCTCTAGAGTAAGGAAGAGAATGGAATGGAGGAGACAGGGTTGGGAGTAGAAGTTAGAAAATTTCTGTAAAGGGCCAAACAGTAAATATTTTAGGGTTTGTGGGCCCCATACCAGTCACTGTTGTGTGTGTGTGTGTGACAGCCCTTTAAAAATGTAAACCAGATTGGACCCAGGGACTGTAGTTTTGCAATCCCTTCTCTAGAACAATGTACATATTTTATAACATTATACAACAAAATTAACTTAAAAAGCAGTCTCTAAAATGTGAAAGAAAAAATTAAGCAAATGAAACAAACCAAGAATTGAGCTAGTAGCTTAACCACATAAATAGGATTTATTTTGGGAGATGTGAAAGCACAGTAATTTAATGGTAGGTCCTTAGTTGAATATACATTATGAACAGTAATTTGATGGTAAACCCTAATTAGATATGCACTGTGGACAAAATCAACTGAGAGCAATCTTAAACTGTTTTCAGTCATGAAATTGCTAGTGTCAATATACCAAAAAAAAACTGTGTTAAGAAAGACAGAAATAAAAATTTTCACTGTCAAAGAAATCAAAAATATATAAAAGCAAAGAAGCCAAGGAAAAGTTCTGAAATCCTAAGTTTGAATTGGAAAAAACCACTACCAATGGTGACTGTTTTCTTAACAACAAAACCATTTCCTAGCTGTGTCCATGGAAGGAGTCTAGGAACACGACCAACCACAGCCTTGGATTCTGTCTCTCAGCAGCTGAATCCGCAAGTAACAGATGACAGACCAGTTGTTATAACCACATAGCAAATGTTTACGAAGGTAGAGGAGAGACCGGCCAAGCTAAGTGAGACATGGAGGATGTACGAGAACCCCAATGAACTTCTACACATGAAATACACAGTGCTGAGATGAAACATACATTGAGTGGGATTAACATCAGATGAGACACTGCAAGAGGAAACATTAGTGAACTGGAAGAGCATAGCAACTGAAATGATTCCAAACATACTAGAGAGGGAAAAAGGCTGACTTTTTTAAATGAAACAAAATCTAGTTTGAACCCCAAATAGGATAAACCCACAATGGCCTCTCACCCTCTATCACAAATTACAAGTAAAACAAATTCACAATGCAATTACCTGAAGACTAAAAAGTAACAGCAGGTGGGTTAGGGGCAGGAAGTCGAAATGTGAAGAAAAACCAATACGGCAAGGGAGGCTTTTAAGTCTGTGGGATTTTCAGTTTGGGGTTTTCACTTATATTTGAGAGGGCATCTTTTCATTGCTGACACTGACTCACAGACTGACTGATTTTAGGAATTATTATAGTGGGCACAGACAGCAAAAATTCTGAAATAAATCCACCATTCTGGCCAAAGAGACAAAAAAAAAAAAAAAAAGCGGGGGGGTGGGGAGGGTCTCTGCAAGCCAGAGAGCATTGGAAATTGTAAAACTATCTCCATCTCGTTCTTCCAGCCCTGCCCGGGACAGAACCACACTGCTCTGGCATGTGGTACAAATACCTGAAACCCAGGGGAGAGAATCTGAACAAAAGAACTGGGGAAAAGTGACCTTATTGTAAAACCAGTAGGAGGGAAACCCACGTTGTTTTTTTCCACTATTTTCTCCAAAGTGAGCCAGTCTGCCGTGAGAGGGATCCCAGTGTGGTCACCATGTGACACAGCAGAAGGTTGACCTGGGAGAGAACTCCATCTCTCTGGGCCAAAGAACCAGGCCCTAGGGAGACAGTGAGGGAGAAACTCCGGAGAGGAGAGAGCTGAGAAGGGAACCCTCCCATTCTGTGTATGAACTGATATGCACCCCAGGACAGTCCCTAAGCTACAGGTGTGTGACACAGTCAAAGCACAGTTCAAGCTGTAAGTAGTGGAGCACCGTATAACCACTGCCCAGGTCTGAAACTAACCCTTTACACTCAGCGTCACAAAGGTTTTGAACACTGAAGTGGAACCACTGCCCACAAAAGGAGAGAAAAACTTGCTCACTGAATCTAACTGGGTTGGTTGCCCACTGAGACAAACAAATCACTATTCTCCACAGGATTTCCCCAGGACCCAGGATCTGACAATATAATGCTAAAAATCTGCAGGATGTGTTCTTAAATTGATTTGACATATAAAGAACCAGGAAAATGTAAACAGTAGCCATAAGAAAAAAAGTAAAACGTTGCCAACCCTGAAATGATCCAGATCTTGGAATTATCACACACATAAACAGCTATTATAATAATCCTCAATGAGATAAAGATAAACATTCTTGAAATAAATGGATAGATGACCTCAACAGAGAAACAGAAATTATACATGTACTAGGAGCCCAGCACGCGATTCGAAATCGCACAGCGCCGCCCACCCTCAAGTCACCGGTCCGGCCCTGCCTCCCTCTCTGGCCCTTGAAGCAGCCGCGGCCACTGCTGATCAGGCCCACCCCCAGCACAGGCACGCAGAGGCCCCTGCCGCCCTGCTCCTGACACTATGCACGCAACCTCCTCCTGTCTGGTCGACCCATTACAGTGTCCCGGTTAATTAGCATATTTCTCTATTAAATATATAGAGAAATTTTTTAAATATATTTTTATAGTTTTCAGAGAGGAAGGGAGAGGAAGAGGGTGATAGAAACATCAATGATGAGAGAGATCATTGATAAGCTGCGTCCTGCAAGCCCTGCACTGGGGATCAAACTCGCAACCCGGGAATGTGCCCCTGACTGGAATTGAACCCAGGACCCTTTAGTCCGCAGGGCGAAGCTCTATTCACTGAGCCAAACCAGCTAGGGCCAGAAATTATATTTTTAAACAGAAATTTTAGAACTGAAAAACTTTTTTTAAATCATGGGATAAGCCCAATAATAAAATGGGAAATAAAAAAGACTCAGTGAACTTGTAGATAGAAACAAAAATGAACAAAGTCTTAGGGACCTGTGGAATAATATCAGAAGATTAAATATTTTTGTCAGTGGAGCAGTGCATGTATATGTCTGTGTGTATGTCAATTTATATGTATATACTTGAAGAAATACTGACCAAGTGCCCACATTTGGTAAAAGACATAAATTTAGAGTCAAGATGCACAGCAAGCCAAAAAAAAAACAACGATAAAATCAAAGAAAACACCGACCCCTGACACATTCAAACTTCTAAAAACCTCAAAGAAAAAAATATTAAAACCACCTCATGGGTGGGGGTAGAGGTGGGAAATGAAGCATTACATAATAATAATTTGAAATGCTATGGATTTCTCATCAGAAACTATGGAAGTAAAAAAAAATAATAATAGTGGAACACATTGAAAATGGTGAAAGAAAGGAGTGCCCAACCCAGAATTTTATAGACAGCAAAAGTACCCTCTAGGAATAAAAGCAAAATACCAATCTTGACAGATGGGAAAAACTAAGTAAATTTGTCAACAACAGATGCTAAAGGAAGTTCTTCAGGTTGAAGAGTAATAATACCAGAGGAAAACTTGGAAATTCAGGAGTGAAGGAAAAGCAAGGTATATGGTACCTAATTGGGTAAGTAAGTATAAAATACCATTTTTCTCCAATTAAGTTCTTTGAAATATGCATGCCTGTTGAAAACAAAAATTTTAAGTCCTTAAGGCAGAAAAAAAATTATACCAAACCCAAATCTACACAAAAAAATGAAAAGGAATAGAAATCCTATATAATAAAATCCTAATATGCTAAGTGTCCAGTCGTCCATTCAACCAATCAAAGCATAATATGCTAGTGATATGCTAAGGTCACTCAACCGCTCGCTATGACATGCACTGACCACCAGGGGACAGACACTCGGACTAGGTTAGCTTGCTGCTGGGGTCTGGCCAATTGGGACTGAGCGAGATGGGCTGGACACAACCTGGAGTCCTCCCACGGACCCTTCCCGACTGGCCAACCTCCCACGTCCCTCTCCAGCCTTGATCGTGCACCAGGGGCGTCCCTTGGACTGGCCTGAGCCCTCTCGCAATCCAGGACCCCTCAGGGGATGTCGGAAAGCTGGCTTCAGCCTGATCCCACAGGCCAGGCTGAGGGACTCCACTGGTGCACGAATTCATGCACCAGGCCTCTAGTACCATAGTAAATATATAAGGAAATACAAAATACTTATTTATCATTAAATATTCTTGAAATAATTTGCCGTTTCCAGAAAAAAAAAAGTATTGTGGGGATTTTAATATATGTAGAAGGAAAATGTGTGCCAGCAACAATGCAAAGACCCTGAGGAGAAAAGTTGAAAATTTGTATATTGTTGTAAGGTTCTTATACAATACAATAAGAGATGCAATATGATTTGAAAGCAGACTGATAAAGGTAAAGAAGTATACTATAAACTCTAAAGCAACCACAAAAAATAAAGCACAATACAATGCTACAGGTAATAAAGCAACAAAGGCCGAAACCAGTTTGGCTCAGTGGATAGAGCGTCGGCCTGCAGACTCAAGGGTCCCAGGTTTGATTCCGGTCAAGGGCATGTACCTTGGTTGCGGGCACATCCCCAGTAGGGGGCGTGCAAGAGGCAGCTGATCGATGTTTCTATCTCATCGATGTTTCTAACTCTCTATCCCTCTCTCTTCCTCTCTGTAAAATACCAATAAAATATATTTAAAAAAAAAAAAAAGCAACAAAGGAGATAAGATGAAATCATAAAAAATACTGAATTAATCCAAGAGAAAGAGAGGACAGAAAAAAATGTCAAAAAGAATAGATGGAACAAATAAAAACCAGCAAGATGATAGATTTAAACCTAACTATCTCAATAATTACACTAGCCTGGCTGGAGTGGCTCAGTAGTTGAGCGTCGACCTATGAACTAGGAGGTCACTGTTTGATTCTCAGTCAGGGCACATACCAGGTTGCAGACTCGATGCCCAATGTGGGGCAAGCAGAAGGCAGCTGATCAATGATTCTCTCTCATCATTGATGTTTCTACCTATCTCTCCCCCTCTTTTCCTCTCTGAAATCAATAAAAATATAGTTTATAAGAGTAATAATATTTAAAAAATAATTATACTAAATTAAAACAGGAAAAGTAAACCACTTCACAGGAAAAGATTGCTATATAAAATTAAAATATACGATCAATATCCAACTAAATGCTGCCTATAAGAAACATGTTTTATAAAGACACAAATAAGTTAAAGTAAAAAGATGGAAAAAGATACACCATGCATGCTAACTAACAGAATCAAAATAAACCAGGAATTCCTATGGTAATAACAGGCAAAGTAGATTTCTGAGAAAAGAATATTATCAGGGACAAAATGGGTTTTTTCTATGATAAAAGAGTCAATTCATCAGGAGAACATAACAATCTTAAATGTTTATGTAGCTAATAGCAGACCTTCAAAATAAATAAAGGAAAACTAATAGAACTTTAAAAGTAAGTAAGACAAACCTATTCTCATTGTCACAAATTTCAACCAGCCATTTTTAACTAATAGAACAAATAGAAGTGTTGAATAATGCTATCAATCAACTTGATGTAATTGACATTTGTAGATCATTATACCCAACAAACAACAGAATACACACTCTTTTCAAGTGCTCACAGAACATTTACCAAAATGGATCATATTGTAGGACATCAACCAAATCTCAATAAATTTAAAAGGATTTAAACATGCACTGTGTGTTTTGTGACCCTAATGGAGTTAAGTTAGAAATCACTAACAGATATTTGGAAAATTCCCAAGTATTTGGAGCCGAACGAGCATTCCTAAATAATCCATGGATCACAAAGAAATGAAAAAGGTAATTAGAAAGTATTTTTACCTGAAGAAAAATGAAAAAACAATACATTGACAGTTATGTAATGCAGCTGCAAAACCCAGAGGGAAATTAACAGCACTGGACATCTATGATGGAAAAGAATATACATTTCAAAACAATCACTTCAACTTCTACTTTAAGAAACTACAGAAAGAAGAGAAAATTAAACCCAAGGTTTAAGCAGGGCAAATAACTAAGATACGAAAATAAATCAATAATTTTTTAAAAAAGAAATAGAGAAAAATTGATGAAACAAAAATCTGGTACTTAGAAAAGATCAACAAAATTGATAAACCTCTTGAAATGAATGTGTATTCTGCTGTTGCTGGGTATAATGATTTCCAATAACATAAAAATATAAATACTTAGGGGTAAACCTTACAAAAAAATGTAAAGGAGCTGTACAATGAACAAAAACACTGGTGAAAGAAGTCAAATAAGACAAATATATGGAGAAGTATACTATGTTCATGGATTGGAAGCCTCAAAATTGTTAAGAATTCCATTCTCTCTCCAATTGATCTGTAGAGTAAATGCAATATCATTCAGAGTTCAAGCAGGCATTTTGGGGTAGAAATATACAAAGTGATTCTAAATTTAAAATTAAAATGCAAAGAACTAGGACAGTCAAAATAGTTTTGAAAAAAATTGGAAGACTTACATTACCCGATTTCATGACTCATCATAAGATTACAATAATAAAAACAACGGGGTATTGGTGATAAGATAGACAAAGAAAGCAATGGAACAGAAGAGAGAGCACAAAACATACCTACACATATTTAGTCCACAGAGGCATAAGGGCACAGATCTGTTTTCAACAGGTGCTGCAGGAATACTGAAGATCCATATGCAAAACCATGAACTTCCACCCATACTTGAACCATATATAAAAATTAATATGAAATGGACCACAAACTAATATAAAGCCACAACATATACAATTTCTGGAAGTAAACAAGAGTAAATCTTTGTGGCTTTAGGTTAGGCAAAATTTACTTAGATATGTCACCAGTAGCATGATTCGGAAAAGGAAAAGTTGATAAATTGGAATTTATCAAAAGTTTAAAAACCTGCTCTTCAAAAACAACCCATAGACTGAGAGGAAGTATTGCAAATCACATATGTGACAAACATCTTATATCCAAATCTCAAAACAAACAATATGATTTTTAAAATGGGCAAAAAAAAAAATTGGACACTTCATTAAAAAAAATGTAAAAATGGCAAATGAGCTCATGAAAAGATGTTCAACATCATTAGTCATCAGGGAAATGCAAATTAAAACCATGGTGAGAGAACCACACTACACATATTTTACAATGAAGTTAAAAAGAACGATCGCACCAAATGTGGGCTAAGATGTAGTGCAATGGAACCCTCACAGAACGTTGGTGGGGTTGTAAAATGAAATCATTTGGAAAACTGGCAGTTTCTTTAAAAGTTCAACATACACCACCAGCATAGGACGCAGACATTCCAATCCTAGGATTGACCCCAGGTCTGCAGGGGGCTGCCAGAACCAGGTGCCGCAGAGTGGGGGCTTAAACAACAGACACGCATTGCCTCATAGTGCTGGAGGCTGGGGGTCTAAGACCAAGGTGCAGGAGGGTGGGTTTCTGGTGGAGCCTCTTTCCTTCATGTGAAGAGGATGCATTCTTGCTGTGTCCCCACGTGGCCTGTCCTGTGTGCGGCGCACAGAGAGAGCTCCGGTGCCCCTTCCTCCTCCTATCAGGACACCAGTCCTACTGGATTAGAGCCTCACTTAATCTAAATTTTCATTTAACCTGAATTATCTATTTAAAGACCTATCTCCAAATACGGTCACACTGGGGCTTCAACATACGAATTGGGGGTACACATTTCAGTCCATAAACACCCAAAGAAATGAAAGGATGTGTCCACACAAAGGCTTGTACGTGCTGTTCATAGTAACTTTATTTGTAATAACCAGATACTGGAAACAACCCAATGTTTGTCAGTAGGTAAGAGGACAGATGTAGCGTATCCTTATAATGAAATATTTAGCAACATGAAGGAATAAACTAGTATTGATACATACAACAACATGGATCAATCCCAAAGTCACTGTGCTGGGAAAAGCCACATAAAAGAGTGTATATCATATGACCATACTTACACCAAAATTCTGAAAAAATTAAACTAATTTATAATGACAGGGAACAGACCAGTGGTTGACTGAAGACATGTGTCACGAAGGGACAGGAGGAAGGGTTAGAAATGGGACACAAAAACATCTGAAGGTGACAACTACATCACGTATCTTGGTTGTGGTCATGGTTTCATGGATATATATGAATGTCAAAACCTCAAATATGTGCGCTTCAAATATGTGCAGTTGATTGTATGTCAATGTTACTTCCATAAATGTAATATGGAAAAAACGAGGGCAAAATAAAGACCTTTTTTTCAGATTCTACCAGTTACTTATTTTTTAAATTAAATTTAATTGGGTTAATAACATTATGTAGATTTCAAGTGTATACTTCTGTGATGCATCATCTATATATTGTATTGCATGCCCATCAACTGAAGTTATATCTTCCTTCACCATATACTTGACCCCCTTTACCCTTTACCATTCCCCCCGACCTTCCCTCTGGTAAACCACCATACTGTTTGTCTAAGTCTATGAATTTTTGTTCATTTGTTTTTCTTGTTTGTTTATTTGTTGCTTTCAGTTTTATAGCCCACATATAAGTGAAATCATATGGGTCTTAACTTTCTCTGTCAACTTATTTCACTTCGCACGATATTTCAAGATCCATCCATATCGTCACAAATGGCAGTATTTCATCTTTTCTTATGGCCAAGTAGTATTCCACTGTATGTATGTACCACATCTTCTTTATCCAGTCATCTATCAAAGGACACTTTGGTTGTTTCCATGTCTTGGCCACCATGAATAATGCTGTAATGAACATAGGGATGCAGATAACTTTGCCAATAAATGTTTTCAAATTTTTGTGGAAGATACCTAGAAAAGGAGTTGCTGGGTCATATGGTAACTGTATTCTTAATTGCTTGAGAAACTCCATACTGTTTTCCATAGTGGCTGTACCCTATGACAGTGAATGAGGGTTCCTTTTCTTCCATAACCTCTCTAACACTTGTTATTACTTGTCTTGTTGATAATAGCCATGCTAATAGGTGAGGTGGTATCTCATTGTAGTTTTGATTTGCATTTCTCTAATTGCTGGTGAGGCTGAACCATACATATATCTGTTGGCCATTTGTAAGTCTTCTTGGGAACAAATGTCTGTTCACGCCCTTTGCCCATTTTTAATTGGATTGTGTATTTTTTGTTTGGTGTTGAGTTTTATGCGTTCTTTATATATTTTGGATATTAACCCCTTGTCAGAGCTGTTGTTTCCCTTTACTTCCATTGCCTTTTGGGGTCAAATTCATAAAATACTCTCTAAGACCAAGGTCCCTAAGTTTAGTGCCTATATTTTCTTCTGTGTAATTTATTGCTTCCACTCTTACATTTACATCTCTGATCCATTTTGAGTTAACGTTTGTATATGGGGGCAAACGGTAGTCTAGTTTCATTATTTTGCATGTGGCTTTCCAGTTCTCCCAGCACCATTTATTGAAGAGGCTTTCTTCTTTCCATTGTATGTTTTTGGCTCCTCTGTCAAATATTACTTGCCCATTTACATGTGGTTTATTTCTAGGCTCTCATTTCTGTTCCATTGGTCTGTGTGTCTGTTTTTTGCATACAGGCTTTTTTTTAATAAACAAAAACGAAGAGAACTCACCACTACAAGAATTCTGAACTACAAGAAATGTTAAAGGAAGGTCTTCAGACTGAAGTGATACCAGGTTGATATTCAGATCAACAGGCACATTATAATTAAATTGGCAAACACTAACGACAAAGTAAGAATCTTAACCCTTTGCACTCGCTTGCTTTTTTCTCGATTCCTTTATTCTACTCGGGATTTAATTTTTTAAATACCCCAGATTTTACAAAGCGCGGCAGTAGAATAAAAAACTGGAGTTTCTTTTCATACAAACTTATTTATTTGGATTTTTTTATATTTCAAATTATTGATACACTCAAAGAGTAATTTTAATCTCGATGCTAACCGTGTCGAGTCACACTCGACATCCGAGTGCAAAAGGTTA
Organism: Ia io; assembly: GCA_025583905.1. Taxonomy (NCBI): domain Eukaryota; kingdom Metazoa; phylum Chordata; class Mammalia; order Chiroptera; family Vespertilionidae; genus Ia; species Ia io. The sequence continues at coordinate 5,189,539 of JAJQQW010000008.1, forward strand.
AAAGCGGCCAGAGAGAGACAGAAAGTTACCTACAAAGGATCCCTCATCAGACTAGCGACTGATTTCTCAACAGAAACACATCAGGCCAGAAGGGAATGTAATGAAATATACAAAGTCATGCAAAGGAAGGGTCTGAATCCAAGAATACTGTACCCAGCAAGACTATCAATCAAAATTGAAGGTGAAATCAGGAGCTTCACAGACAAAAAAGGACTAAGGGAGTTTATTACCACCAAACCAGCAATGCAAGAAATGCTAAAGGGTCTGCTGTAAAAAAAAAAAAAAAAAAAAAAAATAGTAAGCGAAGAAGGAACACAGGGGTAAAGAAAAAAATGGCGACAAACAAGTACCTATCAATAACTTTAAATGTAAATGGATTAAATTCCCCAAACAAAAGACACAGGGTAACGGATTGGATAAGAAAACATGACCCATATATCGGCTGTCTACAAGAAACCCATCTCAGAAAAAAAGATGCACACAGACTGAGGGTGAAGGGATGGAAAAAGGTTTTTCAGTCAAATGGAAATGAAAAAAAAGCTGGGGTAGCAATACTTATATCTGACAAATTAGATCTCAAAGTGAAGGACCTAACAAGAGATAAGGAAGGCCACTTCATAATACTAAAGGGAGCAATCCAACAAGAAGAAAGAACTTTGGTAAACATATACACACCCAATACAGGAGCACCCAAATACATAAAAAAACTCCTGAAAGATATCAAGGGAGAGATTGACAGCAATACAATCATAGTAGGAGACTTTAATACCCCACTATCACCATTGGACAAATCCTCTAAACAAAAAATCAGCAAAGAAACATCAATCCTAAATGACTCACTAGACCAGATGGAATTAATCGACATCTTCAGAACATTTCACCCCAAAGCCACAGAATATACATTCTTCTCAACTGCACATGGGTCATTTTCAAAGATAGACCATATATTGGGTCACAGGCAAAGTCTCTTCAAATGCAAGAAGATAGAAATCATATCAAGCATCTTCTCAGATCACAGTGGCATAAAACTGGAAATCAACTACAATAAAAACAATCCAAAAAAATCAAACACATGGAGACTAAATAGCATGCTATTAAACAATGACTGGGTTACCAGAGAGATCAAAGAAGAAATGAAAAACATCATGGCAACAAACGACAATGAAAACACAACAATCCAAAATCTATGGAACACAGTGAAAGCAGTCTTGAGAGGGAAGTTCATAGTTCTATAAGCCTACTGCAAAAAACAAGAAACAATGGTAATAAATTACCTGACCTTACAACTCAAAGAGTTAGAAAGAGAACAACAAGAAAAGCCCAGTGTAAGCAGAAGGAAGGAAATAATAAAGATCAGAGCAGAGATAAATGACATAGAGACCAAAAAAACAATACAAAAGATCAACAAAACCAAGAGCTGGTTCTTTGAAAGGATAAACAAGATTGATGAACCTCTAGCCAGGCTTACCAAGAAGCAAAGAGAGAGGACCCAAATAAACAAAATCAGAAATGAAAGAGGAAAAATAACCACAGACCCCACCAAAATACAAAGGATTGTTAAAAAATACTATGAACAACTCTATTCCAACAAACCGAACAACCTGGAGGAAATGGACATATTCCTAGAAAAATACAACCTTCCAAAACTCAATCAGGAAGAATCTAAACATCTCAACAGGCCAATAACTATGGAAGAAATTGAAGCAGTCATCAAAAAGCTTCCAGCAAACAAAAGCCCAGGGCCAGACGGCTTCACAGGGGAGTTTTACCAAACATTCAAAGAAGAACTAAAACCTATCCTCCTCAGACTATTCCAGAAAATTCAAGAGGAAGGAACGCTTCCAAGCTCATTCTATGAAGCCAGCATCACCCTAATACCAAAATCAGTTAAAGACAACACAATGAAAGAGAATTACAGGTCAATATCCCTCATGAACATAGATGCCAAAATCCTCAACAAAATTCTAGCAAATAAGATCCAGCAGTACATCAGAAAGATCATACACTATGACCAAGTGGGATTTATTCCAGGGATGCAAGGATGGTACAATATCTGCAAATCAATAGACGTGATGCATCACATAAACAAATTGAGAGATAAAAATCACATAGTAATATCAATATATGCAGAAAAAGCATTTGACAAAATCCAACACCCTTTCTTGATAAAAACTCTCAGCAAGGTGGGAATAGAAGGATTATACCTCAACATAATAAAAGCCATATATGATAAACCCACAGCCAACATCATACTCAATGGGCAAAAACTAAAACCATTTCCCCTAAGAACAGGAACAAGACAGGGATGCCCACTCTCACCACTCTTGTTCACCATAGTACTGGAAGTATTAGCCATTGCAATTAGACAAAAAGAAGAAATAAAAGGCATCCAAATTGGAAAAGAAGAAGTAAACCTGTCCTTATTTGCAGATGACATGATATTGTACATAAAAAACCCAAAAGACTCCATCAAAAAACTATTAGACTTAATAAATGAATTCGTCAATGTAGCAGGATACAAAATTAATGCCAAGAAATCTATGGCATTTCTATACAATAGTGAACTTACCGAAAGAGAGACTAAAAAAGCAATCCCATTTACCATCGCACCAAAATAATTAAGATACCTAGGAATAAACTTAACTAAGGAGGTAAAAGACCTATACGCGGAAAACTACAGGACACTGAAAAAAGAGATAGAGGAAGACGTAAACAGATGGAAGAACATACCATGTTCATGGATTGGTAGAATCAACATCATTAAAATGTCCATACAACCCAAAGCAGTCTATAGATTCAATGCACTTCCCATTAAAATACCAATGGCATATTTCACAGACCTAGAAAGAACTCTCCAAAAATTCATCTGGAATAAAAAAAGACCCCGAATAGCCACAGCAATCCTAAGAAAGAAGAACGAAGTAGGTGGGATCTCAATACCAGATTTCAAGCTGTATTACAAGGCCACTGTTCTCAAAACAGCCTGGTACTTGCACAAGAACAGACATATAGACCAATGGAATAGAATAGAGAACCCAGATATTCACCCAAACCACTATGCTCAATTAATATTTGACAAAGGAGGCATGAACATACAATGGAGTCAAGACAGTCTCTTCAATAAATGGTGTTGGGAAAATTGGGCAGATACATGCAAAAAAATGAAACTAGATCACCAATTTACACCATACACAAAAATAAACTCAAAATGGATAAAGGACTTAAACATAAGACGGGAAACCATAAAAATACTAAAGGAATCCACAGGCAGAGAAATCTCAGACATATGCCGAAGCAGTTTCTTCACTGATACCGCTCCTAGGGCAATGGAAGCTAAAGAGAAAATAAATAAATGGGACTACATCAAAATAAAAAGCTTCTGCACAGCAAAAGAAATGATCAACAAAACAACAAGAAAGCCCACTGTATGGGAGAACATATTTGCAAATGTTATCACTGATAAAGGTTTAATCTCCAACATCTACAGGGAACTTATACAACTTAATAAAAGGAAGATAAATGATCCAATAAAAAAAGTGGGCAATGGACCTAAATAGAATCTTTTCGAAAGAAGACAGAAGGAAGGCCAAGAGACATATGAAAACATGCTCAAAGTCACTAATTATCCGAGAGATGCAAATCAAAACGACAATGCGGTACCATCTCACACCTGTCAGAATGGCAATCATCAACAAAGCAACAAACGACAAGTGCTGGCGAGGATGCGGAGAAAAAGGAACCCTCGTGCACTGCTGATGGGAATGCAGACTGGTGTAGCCACTGTGGAGAATAGTATGGAGTTTCCTCAAAAAACTAAAAATGGAACTCCCATTTGACCCAGTAATCCCACTTCTAGGAATATATCCCAAGAAACTAGAAACACCAATCAGAAAGGATATATGCACCCCTATGTTCATAGCAGCCCAATTCACCATAGCTAAGATTTGGAAACAGCCTAAATGCCCATCAGCAGATTAGAAAACTATGGTACAACTACACAATGGAATACTACCCTGCTATAAAAAAGAAGGAACTCTTACCATTTGCAGCAGCATGGGTGGACCTGGAGAGCATTATGTTAAGTGAAATAAGCCAGGCAATGAAAGAAAAATACCACATGATGTCACTTATTTATGGAAAATAAAGAACATTATAACCTGAGGAACAAAAAGATAGATACAGAGGAAGTAAAGCACCGAACAGACTGTCAAATTACAGCAGGAAGGCTGGGGAGTGTTGGGGAGGGGTGGAAAGAGATCAACCAAAGGATTTGTATGCATGCATATAAGCACAACCAATGGACACAAGACACTGGGTGGGGGGATGGGATGAGGGCATGCAACAGGAGGTAGGGGAGGCTGGGGGAAGGTCAATGGGGAAAAAATGAGATATATGTACTACTATATGTAATACTTTAAACAATAAAAAATAATAATAAAAAAATAAAGCAGCAATTGCAAAATGAATATATATATATATACATATATATATACACATATACATATATATATGTATATATATATATAAAATTAAAAACCTTACAACAACAACAAAACAACCCTGAGTCTAGATGCCTCCACTGGTGAATTCTGTCAAACTTTAAGGAAGAAATACACTAATCCTACCCAAATATTCAGAAAGTATCTGAGGAGAGAAGATTTCTCAATTCATTTTTTTTAGGCCAATATTAATCCCATCATCAAAACTATACCAAGACAACACAAGAAAAAGTATAAACCAATAATCCTCATGAACAGAGATGCAAAATACATAACAAATTATTAGCAACTAGAATTGGTAATATATCATGACCAAGGAGGGTTTTTCCCAGAAATGCATGGTTGATTTAACATTTTTTTAAAAAATCAATGCAATTCACCATATTAACTGAATATAGGAAAAAAAAAAAAAAGTAGATGTGATAACAATCATTTGACAAAATTCAATACCAATATATGAAAGAAGTTTTCAGAAAACTAAAAATAGAAGACAACATCCTTAAATTGATTTAGGAAAGCTATGAAAACTCCATATCTAACATCATTCTTTTTTTTCTTTTTTTGGTTAATCCTCACCAGAGGATATTTTTTTCATTGGTTTTTAGAGATTGTGGAAGGGAGGAAGGGAGGAGGGGAAAAAGAGAAAACAAACAGTGATGTGAGAGAGACACATCAATTGGTTGCCTCCCGCACATGCCCCCAACAGGGGCCAGGGATCAAACCTGCAATTCAAGTACATGCCCTTGACCAGGAATCTAACCCTCAACACTTTGGTACAAGGTCCGACAATCTAACCACTGAGCAACACTTGCCAGAGCTAACATCATTCTTAATGATAAAAGACTGAATGTTTTCCCCATAAGATCAGGGACAAGACAAGGATGTTCACTCTCACCACTTTTATTTTTATTTTTTGTTAATCCTTGCCCAAGGATATTTTTCCACTGATTTTTAGGGAGAGTAGAAGAGAGAAGAAAAGACAGAGAGAAACATTGATGCAAGAGAAACACATTGATTAGTTGCCTCCTGTACGAGCCCCGACCAGAGTCCCATCTGGGGAGGAGCCTGCAACCAAGGTATGTGCCCTTGACTGGAATAAAGCCTGGGACCCTTTGGTGCACAGACCAATATTCTATCCACTGAGCCAAACTGGCTAGGGCCACTCTCACCACTTTTACTCAACATTGTATGAGATGTGTTAGCCATTGCAATACAGTAAGAAAAAGAAACAAATCCATACACATTGGGAAGGAAGCTGTAAAACTGTATTATTCACAGACAACATGATCATGTACATGGAAATTCCTGAGTCATCTATATATATAAAAAGCCTACGCGATCATTAGGATGGAATAACTGAACGACCAGTCACTATGATGCGCACTGACCACCAGAGGGCAGCTCAATGCAGGAGCTGCCCCAGCCCACAGGCCCTGACTGCCAATGGGGCCTGCTGGCCAGCCTCCAGTCCCTTCCCCTAGCCAGCAGGCCCCGATTGCCCAATCAGAGCCGGGTCTCCGGGCTGGAACAGGGAACCAGGGGTGGGTGGTGTCAGACGCAGCCCCTTTCCCAGGGGGGCCGAGGGCCGACTCCCTCCTCGGGGCCAGCAGCCAACCTCCCGGTTCCCTCTCCCATCCCGCAGGCCCCAAGTGGCCCTCTGCCCACTGCTGTGGTAGTGGTTGGCTCCTCTCCTGATCCCTCCCCCGGCTGGCAGGTCCCGATCACCTGATCGGGACCAGGCCCCGGGCTGGAACGGGGAACTGGGGGGTGGGTGGCGGCAGATGCAGTGTCAAGGGAAGGAGGAGGCAGGGAGGTGGGGAACCTGATTGACTCTGATCACCGACCAGGTCCAGGGACCCCACTCATGCACAAATTTTGTACACCAGGCCTCTTGTCTATAAAGAAGCTACTAGGATTAAGACATGGATTTAATAAGATCACAGGATACAAGGACAATAAAGTTGTCCTTCAGTATCTACAGAGGATTGGTACCAGCACCCCCATCCCAACCTCCATGACCCCAAAACCCACAAGTGCTCAAGTCCCTTACGTAAAGTGGCATAGAACAATGCATACAGTGTACCTTCTGCATCGCAGATTGCCAACAGCAGATGAAAAATACTGTTTTCGATCTACAGTTGGTTGAATCCTGATACAGAGGACCAACTGTATATAAGAAAGTTAACAGCATTTCCATATACCAGCAACAACCAAATTCCATGCACAATAGTATCCAAACCATGAAATACTGAGGAATAAATTTAACACAATATGTGCACCATCTGAACACTGGAAACTAAAACACACTGCTGAAAGAAAACTAAGGAAGACCTAAATAAACAGGATACTAGACTCGTGGATGAGAAGATCCAATATTGCTAAGATGTCAATTTTCCAGAAATTGATCTATGTATTGGACACAATCCTAATCAAAATACCAGAAGTGGGATTTTTTTGGTAGAAATTGACAAGGTGATTGTAAAATGTGCATATAAAGAACCTACAACAGCCAGAACAATTTTGAAAAAGAAAATGACAGTTGGAGGGCTTGTACTATCCAATTTTCAGGAATTACTATAAAGCTACAGTGACCAAGAAAGCGTGGTATTGGTAAAAGGCTAAATATATCAATCGATAGACCAGACCTGAGAAGCCAGAAAGAGACCCACACATACAGGGCCAATTGATTTTCAACCCAAGTTTCAAAGCAATCTAATAGGAAAAGGAACGTCTTTTCAACAAATGATGCTAAAACAACTGGGCATTCCACATAACAAAAATTAATAAATAAACATTTATCTCATACTATATACAAAAATTAATTTAAAATTATCATAAACATAAAAGTAAAAATGAAAACTATGGAACTTCTAGGAGAAGATCTGCAGCCTCAGAGTAGACAAGGATTCCTTAGATAGAATAATAAAACAAAAAAAACCACCAGGGAATGGGAGGAAACAATCCCAGAATATACAAGAACTTCTAGAACTTCATCATCATCATCATCATCATCATCTTAAATAGGCAAAAGAAGATATTAAAATGGTTGATAAACCCATGAAAAGATGCTCAACATTATTAGTCATGGAAATGAAATTAAAGCCATAATCCAATACCGCCACATACTTCAATGGCTAACATGGAAAAAATTGGTAATACCAATGTTGGTAAGAATGTGGAGCACCGAAGGAATGTGAAATGGTACCAGCACTTAGGAGACAGTTTGGCAATGTATTACAAATTTAAACATACACATACCATAGCACTTAGCACTTACACTCCCAGGGTTGAGAGAGATGAAAATAGATATCCCCATAAAGACTTGTTCATGAGTATTCACAGCAGCTTAATTTACAATAGCCAAACACTGGAGACAATCAAAATGTCCATCAACAGGTAAATAGGTTAACAAACTGTGATATATCCATGCAATGGAATACTACTCAGCAATAAAAAGGAGTACCAGTTCATTCAACTGTGCAGATGAACCCAAAGACACTATGCTAACTGAAATAAGCCAGACACCAGAGTACCTACTGTCTGATTCCATTTATATTAAAGGCCAGGAAAGCGCAAACTGCTCTTCAGTGACGGATGGATCAGTGGTTGCCTAGGGACTGAAGGAGAGGAGGGGACCTACAGCAAAGGCGCAGGAGGCAACTTCCGAGTGATGTGAAGGTCCTGTGCCTTGAGTGTGGTGGTGGCTCCATGGACGTATACATGCGTCAGAACTAACTGAACTGTGCCCTCTAACTGTACAAAAGTTATACCTCAGAAATGTTTTCTTTTTTTAAAAAAAGACTCAGGAGCCTACTTAAAGAGGCTCCCTTACCAAACATAGGGCAATTTGAACACTGGAATAATAATAATAGCCACAACTGATTGAAACATCAAATATGTAATAAATCATGAGTTCATAATGTTCGTGTAGAAAACAAAAAGAAAATCTGAGTAGACACCTTTGGAGAATGCTAGGGAAACAACTTTTTACTCTGTAAGCTTGTAAATAAAGGAAAGACTCCAGGCTTTCTCCTGCCTTTCCTGCCCTCCAGATGACTTATTTTATTTTATTTTTTAAATATATTTTTATTGCTTTTAGAGAGAAGGGAGAGGGAGAGAGAGATAGAAACATCAATGATGAGAGAGAATCATTGACCGGCTGCCTCCTGCACGCCCCACACTGGGGACCGAGCCCACAACCTGGGCATGTGCCCTGACCGGAAATCAAACCGTGACCTCCTGGTTCATAGGTCGATGCTCAACCACACCAGCTGGGCTGGGTCACTAATATCAAAAGCAAAGTTTTCTTTAGAGAACAGGGCAGTCATTCTGCAACCTCTGATGGATTCCTAGGTCTAAGCCATGACCATTCAACTACTAAGACCATTAGGGGACAAGCTGATGGGGACTTTGTAAGCGACAACACCTGAACCACCTGGTCAATCACAATGTCATTAAAAGGGATTCAACCAGACATCAGGCGCCTCCTGATGGAAGTATGCACCACGACCTACGAACTCTTCTTGCCAAAAAAGAGCCTGAATCTGATCAGATATTCTCGGAGGAGAAAAATAGTTCAATTTTATCAAGCCTCTTATCTAGATTCTTGCTACAAAAATAAAGAAAATAAGTGAACGGAAAGGGAAGGAAAAAGAAAAGAAAAGAAAAGAAGAGAAGAGAAGAGAAGAGAAGAGAAGAGAAGAGAAGAGAAGAGAAGAGAAGAGAAGAAAAGAAAAGAGAAAAGAGAAAGTGCCCTGCCCCCAGACTAGCCCGCTGGCATTACCTGGGAGCTTATTGGAACTGTCTTCTCCAGACTCATTGAGTCGGAATTAGAGTCGGAGCACCAAGCCCCCAGCGATCTGCATGCACATAACTTCCCGTTTATAAGACATGCCGGGACCAGAGGATGTGTTCAATGACACCACAGGGGAAACAAAGGGCAAACCATCGACTTATTCCCCAATAAATAAGTTACAAGGAAAACAAATAAGGAGAGAAACCTACAGAATAAACAAGACTTAAGAGACTTATCAACCACATGTTTGGATCCTGATGTGAAAAAGTCAATTCTCTTTAACAAGTTTAAAATTACAAGGTATCGGGGAAATTAGAATATGGATTGCATATTTGAGGATATTAGGAATTACTGTTAAATTGTTAGAAGTGACAATGGTATTATAATACTTTTTAAGTGCTTATCTTTTAAAGAAACAAAAGTATGTTCAAATGAAATAATTGCCTAAGTCTGGGATTTGCTTCACAACGATCCAACAGGGAGGTGGGAAGGGAGGAGTGTGCTGGGAAAATGGGGAGCATCAGGGATCAAAGGAGCTTGGCCATCAGTTTATAATTGTTGAAACGGGTGCTGGTTACAAGGAGGTTCATCAAGTAGTCTCTCGACTTTGGAATATATTTAAGTTTTTCAATAACAAAAGTTTCTTTAAAGTGTTCTGTGGGGGGAAGGAGCTGCACAATTGTGAGTTCCTGCCGTCAGCCCGGCCCGAGAGCAGCAGCTGAGTGGGGACCAGGTGAAATGGAGCCGTAGGGACGGAGCAGATAGAACTGAACAGAATCACAGCTGCCGAAACACACACCTGTCCCGTTTCCTGTGGAAACCGGCCCACCCTGCCAAGGCGCCTCCAGTGGCCGTCAGAGGCTGGGGCTGTGCTGTGTAAATGAGACTGGAACTCAGCAGCCCTCCTCCCTAGGTGCCAGCGGTTTCTATAGAAACCACCAGAGAATGATATTTCTGAGAGCACAAAGCATCTCCACTGGCCTCCACCGGCTTGTTCACACTTACCCATCAGCATCTGAGATCCAGCCTATCAAAGTGGGCCTTTGGCTCACTTTTAAAATAGGTACAGCTCATTATAAAGCACCTGCTCTCAAACGTTTCCAAGGAAACAGGCCCCAAGACGCCCCTCTCTAAATTCATTAGCATTTAACACTCCTTAATGAGGCTTAAAGATGGCGCGCTTTAATAACCATATGCTGGGGGAGGATCCCTTCCCTCTTACACTGAGGTGTGACTGATGAGCTGGAGGGGCTCTCGGAGGCCCCGCCTTGGCTCCAAGCCTTCCTGAAAGCCACCATCGTCAGGAGCACTAGATGTCTGTCTCCAGGCCTGGGGAGGGCTCCCGCGGCTTAAAGCCTCCCTTGGGGTGTTCAGCTCTGGGCCACAACCTAAAAATGGCCAGGGAGGAGGCTCTACAGTCATAGCCAGGCTAACCTTATTTCCTGACCCTCCTCAACACACACACACACACACACCACACACACCGTGTGCACTCCAGCCACACAGACCCTTCACCATTCCCTCACCTGTCGAACCCTTTATGCCTGTGCCTTTCTGCATTCCTTAAGCCTAAAATGCCCTCCCCTAACCTGCTGCCTAGAAAACCCCTATGCATCCTTCAAAACCCTCTGCCAAGTCCCCAAAGTGCCGAGCAGACTCATTGGCTCCTTCCCCTGTGGTCCTTTCACCCCACCTCCATGGAAGCTCCCATCACACTGGCCAATACTGTTTCCTCCATGTAAATGTGACCCCAGGCCTCAGGGCAGGATGATCCTCATTCTCCTCCACCCCATGGCCACTCACTACCCAGCAGGTATTCAATAGTGTTTGTAGAACATCCTGATAAATCAGTCTCAACCAGCAGCTCCAAGCCACTGGGGACCCCAGGAGAGGGAGCCGACCACTCCCAGCATGAGGTCTCAGCTCAGCCCTTACCAGCTACACATGGGGTCTGCTCCATACAGACCACATCACAGAATGCAGCCCCTTCCTGACAGATGGGGAAACTGAGGCCCAGAGAATGGGGACACTGAGTGTGGGGGGCCTTTTCTCCAGGAGGGGTGGAGAAGCAGAGAGCAGGTTTGTGAAGCTCCTCGGATGGCCAGAGCTGTGTGGGAGGGCAGGGCCAGTGCAGAGGGCCTCTCCCTGCACCTCACTCCTCGCTCCTCGGGTTGTGCCTGAGGCAGAAGCAGAACATACCCACGGACAGCCTTCCTGTGTGGTCTCCACAGGCAGACCCAGAGCTGACCGGGGTGGGGGACAGGGAGGGGACAGCTGGAGAGAAGGAGCCAACAGTGCCTCACTCCCCAGGAGCTCCCAGAACCCAGGAGGCCTCTCCCCACCCCAAAGCCTCCCCTGGACGGACGCTGCGTTGCCACCTTCCTGTCTCGGAAGGATTTACTGGCCAGTTTTCAGGAACTACAGGACCTCCAGTTCCTGGGGCTCCTGGGAATAGGGGTTAGGGTTAGGGGTTAGGGTTAAGGTTAGGGGTTAGGGTTAAGGTTAAGGTTAGGGCTTAGGGTTAAGGTTAGGGTTAGGGTTAAGGTTAGGGTTAGTGGTTAGGGTTAGAGTTAGGGGTTAGGGTTAAGGTTAGGAGTTAGGGTTAAGGTTGGGGTTAGGGTTAGGGGTTAAGGTTAGAGTTAGGGTTTAGGAGTTAGGGTTAAGGTTAGGGGTTAGGGTTAGAGTTAGGGGTTAGGGTTAGGGGTTAGGGTTAGAGTTAGGGGTTAGAGGTTAAGGTTAGGGTTAGGGTTAGGGGTTAGGGTTAGAGTTAGGGTTAAGGTTAGGGGTTAGGGTTAAGGTTAGGGTTAGGGTTAGGGGTTAGGGTTAGGGGTTAGGAATTAGGGTTAAGGTTAGGGTTAGGGGTTAGGGTTAGAGTTAGGGGTTAGAGGTTAAGGTTAGGGTTAGGGTTAAGGTTAGGGTTAGGGGTTAGGGTTAGAGTTAGGGGTTACGGTTAAGGTTAGGGGTTAGGGTTAAGGTTAGGGGTTTGGGTTAGGGTTCTCACTGTAGCTGTCCTTAATCCCACTCTGCGTTCTTCGCCCCACATTTTGAGCATCCTTACTTACGAGGCAGAAATTACTTCATTTCTGTCTTTTGAAAATAAATCAAAGGCGCGGGGATGTATTTCCAAGTCTCTGACCACCTGTGGACCGAGTTACCCACGGGGCTAGGGAAACTCTTCAGCAGAAAGCAGACTGAGGTGCGGTCAGGCGTACTGCCTGGCTGGCAGAGAGGTACGATCTCCACTCAGCTTTGTGTGTTTTTTAATATTTTATTATTGTTAAAGGTTTTGGTTTTTTCATTTGTTTGTTTGAGAGAGGAATGGAGAGGGAGAGATAGAAACATCAAAGGTGAGAGAAAAACCACTGACTGGCTATCTCCTGCCCACCCCGAATCAAACTCCCAACCCAGGCATGTGCCCTGACCGGGAACTGATCTGATGACCTCTTGGTTCATGGGTGGACACTTACCCACTGGGCCACATCGGCCAGGCTCCCCTCAGCTTTTAGCAGAACTGAAGGTAGCTCATGGTTGCCAACTACCACGAACAAGCTCGTGGAGGTCTGACCTTGTGGGGATCATCATCTGTGAATAAGGTGGCGGGTAGCATTCACCGAACACCTGCTGTGCCATGCACCTGGCTAGGTGCTTCACACATGACCTCACTGCATCCTCACCACCCTGGGGGTCAGGATTGCCCGCCCACTGTGCAGACGAGGACACGGAGGCTCAGCGATGTGGGGTGGCCCGCCCGGGGTCACAGAGCTGGCCGGAGGCAGAGGCAGCGGGACACCCAGTCCACGCCAGTGACGCTGCAGCCTGGCCCTCCCTCCCACACAGCCAGAGGCGGAGAGTAGCTGCTCAATTAGTGCTTGCTGAATCCGAAACGAATTTGAACATGCCCACAGAGAAGCCATCACGTTAAAAACTGTGAAATTTTAAATTACAGATGCAGAACGCGAGGGAGGGGAAGGAAAGCAGAAACAGTCAATTACACGCGTATCTACGGTGCTGATCCTCTCAAGTGAAAAATTTGTTTTCCTCACTTTATAATGGAGCCTGAATAAAATCGGGTTCCAACAATGCGGCCGCCCTCCCGGGCGCCTGGCTCTGCAGTCCCAGCTGGTGCCGTGCAGGGCATCTGAGCCCCTTTCCCTGGGCCTGACCCGCCAGAGAGCTCAGGCTACTCTGGACAAGAGAGATGAAGGTGTGGGGCTCACCTGCCTGGGCCTGTGGGGTCCTCGCCGCCCACACCAGGTCCATGCAGCATCTGCAGCCAGGGCACTGAGGGGAGGGGTCTCTCTCGCTAACGATTCACAAGGACCAACAAAGGCCGCCTCACAGTGAACTGACCTAGGGCCGGGCCCACGGAATGTCCTATGCCCAGCACACCTCCATCTGTCCATCACCCTGCCCCCGCTTCCCACCCTCCTACACCGGGGCAGGTCTCACCGCCTCCGGCCACCAGAAGAAGAGGAGGAGAGGAGCGGGGCTGTCTCCCAGGCGGCCAGTCCCTGGGCAGAAGAGGAGAGCTGGGGCAGGGCCTCCGCCTGGAGCCCAGCAAACTCAGAACCACCCAGAGGCGCAGCAGGACTGAGGGGAAAGGGAGAGAACCACTACGACACCGAGGCCCCTCCTGTGATCACTCCAGTGAGCGCCACCCCGGCCGGTGGGAGCTCACCCATCAGATCAGGATCAGAGGGGTGAGGGCAAGCAGTGGTTGTGGCATCTGCCCAGAGCACAGCAGCCGGGCCCAGGAACCCTCTGGGTGGGGCCTGGCAGGCTGCAGCCCCAGCTCCATAGCTCCTGGCCAGGCCCGGGCAGCAGCAGGAAAGGGTGAGAGCACGGGACCCGGAGCCAGTGCCCGGCACCTGCCACTGGGCTCTCTAGGTGGCCCCCCCCTTGCCCTGGTCTCACCTGGGAACAAGCACCTGCTGCCTGCCTTGTGTGGTGGCAGGGCCACCTGCTTCACTCCCGCTGGCTACAAACCCAGGGGGTACGTTTAGGGGAGATGGGTGGGGGTGCCCCACACTGACGGAGCTATGCTGAGACTTGGGGTCCGAGAGGAAGAGGCCCCTTTTCTTTTTTTAAAAATCCTTTATTGTTGAAAGTATTACATATGACCCCCTTTGCCCCCATTGACCCCTTCTAGCCCGCCCCCCGCCAAGAGGCCCCTTTTCTGAGATGCTCCTCCTGATCCTACCCTCAGAATCACCCACCCCGACATAGGTACCTCATCTCCCAATGCCTGTACTCTACTGAGCATGTGGGCCCCTTCCCTGGAGTCTCAAGGACATCTGTCACCCTACCCACTGTCCTTATCCCATGTAACTCCACACCCTGCGATGCCCGCCAGGCCTGCCATACGCGCTGGCTGCCACTGGGGAGCGAAGTGCTGGCCTGGGCTGCCGGGCTGATCTCTGGGACTGAGGGAAGGTGATCCGGAACACAGCGGGCTCCATACCAAGAGCTAGTCCACGGCCAAGAAGGGCCCTGGGGGAAGCAGGCCTCCCTGGCTCGCTGCCCGGCCCCAGCCCCACTTCCTCCATCCTCAGGTGGTGGCCCTTCTGTAGCCCATGCTCCTCAGCTGCCCTCTCTCCAGTCTCCCCCCACCCGCCCAGCTCAGCATGCACAAGCCTCACCTGTGTGAACACAAGCACCGACACCCAGCCCGTCCCCACGGTGAACTGCGCTCCTTTCTGGAGGGAAGTGGGCAGAGGCTTCTAGACCTAAAACCTTGCAGACCGGGCGGTCAATTCTGCTTCCAGGACTTGATGCGCAGAGCTGTCTGCCTCAGTGTGCAATGAAGGGAACATGGAAATGTGCAAATACCCAATAAGGGAGAACTGGTGAAAAGTTTAATGGGAAACGATTTAAAATTATATCACTGATGCCCTGGCCGGTGGCTCAGCAGGTTGGAGCGCCATCATGTAAACCAAAAGGTTGTGGGTTCGATCCCCAGTCGTGTTGCGTACAGGAGGCAACCAGTCAATGTTTCTCACATCATTGTTTTTTCTCTCTTTCTCTCTCTTCCTTTCTCTTTAAAATGAACAAAAACAAATCCTTGGGTGAGGATTTTAAAAAATGCTATCACCCAAAACTTTTAACAACATAGGAAACTGATGCTGTAACACTACGCTAGGACACCCGCTGTCCGTGGTGGGTACGACTGGGTTGAAACTGATGGGTTAGCCTCCTCAGGAGAGTCTCCACGTCCCTTCCCCTGGGGCCTGCACAGAGCACTTTGGGATCAGAATGGGTGTCCGGGGAGCAAGCACTAGTGTGTCCAGGTCTTTGACATCCAAATCCACCAGGGACCACCCTCCCACAGCACGGTCTCCCCGGCCCCTCCCAGCCCTGGACCAGCTCTCCTCATAAGGTCTCTGGCTGCCCCTTTGCAAACTCCTCTCCCTCCATCTCCTTTGGCTAATAATTTAGCTACGTTTTTATTCTTCAGAGTAACACCCACTCATGGCAGACAGGTGTCTGCACAGGTGTGACATCCTCCTCCTGTCCATCCCCTTCCCTGTCCTGGGAGGCAGTGGCTGCAGGGAGGGCTTGGAGCTGGCTTGGGGCAGGCTCAGGGCAGCACAGCGCCTCGGGACAGTGAGAAGCAGACCTGGGGGAGTCTGTGGAGATGGAGAAGGAGTGACATTCATCAGCCGAGCAGCCCCAGGCATCCCGAGGCCGGTGCTGTGTGCCATGGACAACCTGCACAGCCTCATGTGCTGGCCCAGTACAGGCCACGGGTGCTGGGGTGCCAAGGGAAGGGCTATCTGAAAGCCGCCACCAAGGTTTCTGGCTTGGTCAGAAACGAGGCCTGTCCTGGAGTTTCTTTGAATCCTGCACACTAGAATGATGTCATACGTGGCAGGTGCTCGCTCGGCAATCGTTTGATGAATAAATGAATGGGGCGAGCCAGAGAGCCAGAACTTTTTAAAGAACATGTTTAAGTGAATGATTATAATTAAAAACTGAGAGATGTGCCTGTTGTAAGAAGAGCCTCAGAGGGCGATGGGAGATGTCACCCTCGTGTCCTCTCTGAATGCCGCGTGAGGGACCACTCAGCACTGCCTAATTACAGGACGCACGGCACGGCTTCTTCTCACACATCCGTCACCTTCCTCAGCGTCGTGCCAGACCTGCTAACGAGCACCAGGCAGTCTTCCTTCAGAGGAGAAAGAAAAGGCTGTGGCTGCTGGGGGAGTCTGCCCGCCCACAGGGTACACACACAGCCCGTGCTTAACTCAGCACAGCCGCCAACTCCCCTGCAACTGGGGATCCATGTGGGGGCGTGAATGTGGACTGCACCCACGTTCTAGAGCCATGAAACCTCCACAGAGCTGTGCCACAGGCTCGCCGAGGTGGGGACGATCACCAAGTCCAGAAGCACCACTGAGCCACGGGCCCCGCGACGGCCATGCCAGTCTGGGGCGCCAGGCTGGGCAAGCCCGTCGTGTCCCCAGCCCCTATGCAGCTCACACTCCAGTGGGAGCTGACACTTGCCAGGCAGCTAACACCAAGCCTACGGGGGGGGGGGGGGGGCACGGGGACCCCACTCCAGTGGGACTCGGGGCAAGCTCTGCAGAGGAGACAACGGTGGAGGCCTGCAGGACCCGCACCACCTGGCCAGGAAGAGGGGAAAGTCACGGCCAAGAGAAAACATGTTCAAAACCCACCTGGGCCCCTGCAGCCTCTCTCCCCGCTGATTACAACTAAAACTCTGGACAAGACAAAAAGCAATTCCCCGGGAACTCTCGCCGTCGACAAAGCTTATTGACTGGGAGGAGAGGTCAGAACTGGGAGAAGTGACCGGCCCAGAGATGAGCTGCTATTTTATTTTCAATTTTGTTTTCTGTCTTTTTTTTCTTCTTTTCTCTAACAGCTTTGACCTCAGAGCAGGCCCCCTGTGGAGCTCTGGTGGCAGCTTCAAAATCCATAAAGCAAAAAATGACAGAATGAACAGAGAAACACACCATTCCGCAATTACGGCTGCAGGCTTCAACACTCCTCTGCCAATAATTGAAAGAACAAGTAGACAAGAAATGAGCAAGATGTACAGGAATGAACTGGACAACATCATCAACTGACTTGGCCCACTGTCACCTGTGGAGCGCTCCACCCAACACCAGCGAAATACACAGCCCTCCCAGAACACAGGGAGCATGTCTGACCACAACAGAATTAATATGCTTTGTGTTTTCTTATTTCAGAGAGAGGCTCAGAGAGGGAGAAATAGAAACATCAATGATGAGAGAGAACCATCAACTGGCTGCCTCCTGCACGCCCCCTACTGGGGATCAAGCCCGCATCCTGGGCATGTGCCCTGAATGACCATAAGCAGAATTAAACTAGAAATTAATAACAGAAAGATATTTGGGAAATCCTTACACGTTTAGGAACGAAACAATATGCTTCTAAATAACTCCTACGTCAAAGAAGAAATAAAATTAGAAAATATTTTTGGGTTGAATGAAAATTTAAATACAACACATCAAAATGTGTGGATGTGAGCTTGGAGGAAAGTGTATCGAAATAAAATGCTGACATTAAAAAATATTTCAAATCAACGCTCTAACTTGCCACCTGAAGAAGTTAGGGGAAAAAACAACAGAAAAACAATGGAGAAAAATCAATGTTTCATCGACATGACCAATAAGACTGCTAAATCTCTAGCCACACTGAGAAAAAATAAAAGAGGCACAAGTATCATTACCAGGAATAAAAGAGAGAGAAGCTAAAATCACCAAGAGGGTAATACAGGAATATGATGAGCAAGTGTATGTATATAAATTTGATAACTTAGATGAAATGAACCGATCCTTTAAGGGGCACCAACCACCAATGCTCATTTGTGAAGAAATACAGTCTGCAGAGTCCTGTGTGAACCCTCGCAGAGACCACTTCAAACCCACTTCAAACCACGGAGCTACCACCTCACACCCGCAGGGACGGGATTAGCCGGAAGACCGAAAACACGTGTTGGCGAGGACACAGCAATTGGAACCCTCGGGCACTGCTGGTGGGCATGTAAATGGCGCAGCCGCCGTCTGGAGGCTCCTCTGGGCTGCCCATTGAGCTTACCATATGGTCCAGCAAGTTCCCTCGAAGGCAGAGCCTGAGAGAAATGAAAACATGTCCACACGAAAACCTGTACACAAACGTTCGTAGCAGCATGATTTATAGCAGCCAAAAATTTAAACACAAATGTCCATCAAGCAGTGAGTGGATAAATAAAATGTGGTCTATCCACACAATGGAAAGTCACTCAGGTATGAGAGGGAATGAAGTCCTGACACCGGCTATAACGCGGATGGGCCCTGAGAACACGGTTTCTAGAAAATGTCAGGGACGGGCAAATCCACAGAGACAGGAAGTAGATTAAGTGGTTGCCGAGGGCCAGGGGGGCGGGGGGGCAGGGAGCCCTCTAAAGGGCACGGGGTTTCTTTCTGAGGTGATGAACATGTTCTGGATTGACTGTGATAATGGCCGCATAACTAAATATACTAAAAACTAAGGAACTGAACATTTTCCATGAGTGCATTGTACGCTATGTGCATTACATCTCAACAAAGCTGTCATCAAAAAGATTCAGTAAGTATTCGAGACAAAAGATAACTAGGGCATCAAACCCATGATTTTTTGAATGCTATTAGCTATGGCAAACTAAAAAAGTTTTGAGGTAAAAAGGTAAGTCAATTTCAATAATGATAGGAAATTTCTTCAAAATCTCAAGGGGAGGTTTTGATGTAACAGCTTATTTTCAAGGCAAAAGGTATGATAAAGGACTCAAACTAGCATTATGTCAATTCTGCATTTATAAAGTCATTCTAGTCTACTTTATATTTTCTGGTATGCACTACTGCAATTTGAAGAACAGAAGTTATCAAGTGGGGTGTTAACGTAGGACTTGGGATATGGCCCCGAGTGCTGTGGGTCTCCCGTTGTCCACACCGAGCTGAGCCCCCCAGCAGGTCTTAAAGGGGAGCTGCTGGTGGCCCCCAGAAAGCACTGCAGTGGGGGCTGAAGAGGAGGGCTGGGCTGAGCAGCCATCATCAGGATCCGGACTCCGAGAACCATCTCCCAGCTCTGCCCACAAGTTTGGACGACCCAGGAGACACACGCAGACTGGCCAGCCGCCTGTGAGGGCAGCAAGAGACTGACAGGTGCCTCAGACACCAAAAGAATGTGGGTCTCCGAGGGGCTCCCGCAGCCCCTTACTGACCGTGAGCTCCTGCAGGGCAAGGCTGCCTACCTGGATTTTGTCACCTGTGCCCTGGGACAATGCCTGGTGTCTGGGGGTGGCTCGGAAAATGTCTGTGACATCAATACATGCACAGTGTCCTCTTCCTGCAGGTGGAGAGGGAGGATTTAGAAAAAGAGATGAGTTCACCTCCAAGTCCATACCTGTGCCGAGCGCTGGACCTTTCAGGGTCGGTTTCCTCGCCCCCGAGGGGACAGGGATGCCCTCACACCGGTGTTGGGGTTACGGTTCCAGGCCTGCAGCTGCAGGGCCCCGGGTATCCCATTCGAAGCTGGGTTCCGGACACGGGCCCCGAGCTGCACTACAGGGCTGGATGAATGCCTGAACTTGAGCGCTGCCCAGTGCAGGTCTCCTACACAGGGCGTGGGAGTCAAGCCTCTTGGTTCAGGTCTCATCCCACTACCAACCAGCCATGTGCTGGCTGCCAGGACCTCACTCAACCTTGGGCGCCCTGCCAGTGGAATGGGGTGATGGCACCGCCTGGCGCCCCTCCCAGGATTGCTGTGCAGCCAATGAGCTCAGAGCAGAGCCTGACAGGTGCTGAGCGCCCAGTACATGCCACCTCAGTCAGTTCTGAGCACCCAGCCCTAGCGCCACGGGCCGGCGGGCAACAGCAGCCCAGAGAAGGAACAGCCCAAAGCCACAGGTGTTCTGCACGAGGCTCTCTGGTGCCCTTCCCCCGTCTCTCTGCCCGTTAGTCTCCCACTCGCATCTGCATAAAAAGTTTGGTTTGAGGCAATACTTAGAACTGCAGAAAGTACAGCGTCCAAATAAAAAGGCTTTTTAATATAAAACCGATGAAAGAGACAAATGGAAAGTAATCAAAACCTCATTAGGGCAAATAAGCAACCTGCCTGCAATGCCATGAAAACTGATGGTGCTGAGAGTCGTGAAGTGAAGGCACCGAGTCTCCCAGACACAGCCAGCATCGCGGGAATGCAAATTTAAGGGTGCCCCACCCCATGGAAAGAAACCCTCCAAACCACCACTCAGGATTCGCACCAAGGCACCCAAACCGAGACCCAGGGCTGTGGTTCACAAGTCTGTTTGTACATCAAAATCCCCTGAGAGGTACCTCTAATGCCCCCAGGTGGGCCTGACCTCTGTGCTAAGGCCAGCAGTCCAGGCCGGCCACCACAGGTGGCTTGACCAGCTCCCATCACTGCCGCCCACGGAAGGATGCCCACAGCAGGGGCGTGAGATGACACAGGAATACGTGGTGGCTCGGGTTCTGCTTCACCTGGGTGAGCCCATTGCTTGGGATTTTAGAAACTGTCCCGATTATGGCTGTTAGTCATTCATGCAAGATCCTCCCACTCGCTTTGGTAGGCACTGGGGATCCAGCAGCAAACGAGGCAAACCCCTGACCTCCGGGCATTTACATTCTGCTGGGAAACCACGTGAGGGGCTGTGACATGGAGCTGAGGAGAGGGAGAGCCAGTGGCCCCCACTGTCAACCTGCACATTGAGACACACACCTGCAGGGGGTCTGGGACATGATCCAAAGGAGGTCAAGAAACTAACTCAAGATCTGGAAGTCACGATGGAGAGGGAGGAGAGCGGGAGGTAAAGATGTTGAACAAGCATGAAATATCGATCATTTGTGTCAAACCAACATGGACCGAAAGTGAGCTGGCCTGTCAGCTGACTTTCCCGTGAGGATTTCTCCCGAGCAATGGGCAGGTGCCCTAGAGGCCTGCCTGGCGGAGCGCACCTGCTGCTCTTCCCAGGAGCAGAGGTGCTGTGCTCCGAGATTTGTTGGCCAGCGCCTAGGGATGGACGGGAGGAAGGACTAGGGCAGAGGCCGAGCCCCAGCCCGGGACCATGCGCCCCAGAATTTCCAGAGCTGTTCTGATTTCCAGGGCTCGGCCCTGCTCAACTGTGCTGAGTTGGAGTTCCATAACGTAGTCTTGCGAAAAGGGTTAATTTTAAGCCTCTGTAGTTTTCTACAAATCTGATTCCTAATACAAGGGAGAATTTTTTCTTTTTAAGCTTCTATCCTAACTTGGCTCCAACTCCACAGTCATCTTAAAGTGAACTTTGAAGTAAGTGCCTCAGCATTTCCCACAGTACCGGTGGCCCGGAGAGCTGGGCCCACATCTTACACTTCTGCATCCCTGCAGCTCCAGCTGGGCACACATCCGGGGCCCTGTGCGGCTGGAGATGCATTAGGCTAGCAGCTCTGTCATCTACAAACATGGGGAGCACGAGAGCTCAGACTTGGCCGCGAAGTGCAGTGTTGAGGCCACCACACCATACCACGCCCGATGCAGGATCTACCGAGTCCTCTGCCTCTGTCCACACTTCTGGAATGACCAGTTGTAGCTGGACCACAGCTAGCCTTAGATCCCAGGGTGGCCACTGCCCCTGAGCTGTGGGCAGGTGGGTGCACCTGCAAGGCTCCACCACAGTGGGTGGGGCAGCTGAACCCATCAGTTCACCCAAGATTACCCTCTGAGCACCTGCTCTGGTCCAGACCCTGTGGGAGATGCTGGGCACAGACACGACTTGACCCAGCCCCTACCTAGGTGGCTGTACATGAACACCTGCTGGATGCAGGAGCTCATGGTAAAGTAAGAAGTTCAGTAGCTGTCACTAAGGTAGGTCCCAGGTGCTGCAGGTCAGCCAGGACAAAGGCCGAGGGCACTCACAGGGGAGGAGTAGGGGGCCTCTATGTTCAGAGGCCCTCTGGGCCCTGGTTTCTAAGTGTGGTCCATGGGCTGTCTGCCTCTGCATCTCCTGGGAGCTAGTCAGAAATCTCGGACTGAATGTTTGTGCTCATCCCCCCAAATCCATATGTTGAAGCCCTAACCCCCAATGGGATTGGGTTACATGAGGCTGGAGGATGGAGGCCCATGATGGCACTGGAGCATTGTAAGGGGATGAAGAGACCAGAGCTCTCTCTCCCCACCATGTGAGGACACAGCAAGAAGGTGGCCGTCCACAAGCCAGGGAGAGAGTCCTCACCTGACCATGCTGGCACCTTGCTCTTGAACTTTCGGCCTCCAGAAATAAAGTTCTGTGTTGAAACCCCCAGTCTGTGGAATGTGATTACAGCAGCCGGAGCTGACTGAGACACCATCTCTACGCCAGATCTGCCGAAGCAGAATCTGCATCCTAACAAGAGGCCCAAGGTGAAATCTAAGAAACCCCGCAGTAGAGACAACCTCACCACCTCTCTACTATACCAGCGGGGAAAGTGCGACTGGCCCAGGCTTTAGCCTAAGGCCGTGGTCGGCAAACTGCAGCTCGAGAGCCACATGTGCCTCTTTGGCCCCTTGAGTGTGGCTCTTCCACAAAATACCACAGCCTGGGCGAGTCTATTTTGAAGAAGTGGTGTTAGAAGAAGTTTAAGTTTAAAAAATTTGGCTCTCAAAAGAAATTTCAATCGTTGTGCTGATGATATTTGGCTCTGTTGACGAATGAGTTTGCCGACCACTGGCCTAAGGGATTTGCCCACAATCCCCCAAGCTGAGTGAGTGGTATGGGGAGAATGTTAGCCAGATGTCCCGTAGCCCAGGCCAGTGACTCAGGCCCAGACATCTTGGATTCCAGTCAACACTCAAGTTCAAGGAAGAAGAGTCAGGAGCTTCTGTATGGGTGGCACTGAGCCAGCTCCGGGTGAGCATGGTCAGCTGGCTTGGGCGGAGCACATCCTGCCAACCTGCCGGAGGGGGAGCCCGGCACTTGGCAGTAATGAGGAATGTGATTAGGCAGAGAGAGATTGGCCAAGATGAGAAGAAGGGGAGCCAAGAAGCCCATTTTCCATAATGAACTGGGCTGGACCGGAGGAGTCCAGAATCCCAACACGCATCCCTTGGCTAAGCTTAAGGAATCACAAAATTGTAGGACTGTAAGTAGCTTCAAGGTTATGTGTTCCAGCTCCTCCTCAGACTTGGTTCTCTGAGACCCCAGTCCAGCGGTCACGCTCCAGGGGTGGGCACATCTACCCAGGATGCCACCACTCTGGCCCAAAACCTACCCCTAACCTTCAACATGCTAGTCGCTTTAACTCAGCAAGTGAGTTCTGGGACCCAAGCTTAAGGAAGTAAGTCTCCAATATGGAAACCACTATATATGCAAGTAGGTGTCTTACAGAGGAATGTGCAATAATGGTTGTTTGGAGGTGGTAACAAGAAATACCTCAGACCCCTGACTGGAGAACAGTTCTCTGGAAAAGACATTCTCTGAGCACATAGTTCCTGCAAGGATGCCCATAACAGGGGGGGTGGGCGGGACACAGAGACCCCCACCCTGTCAGCCAGATCAGGGTAATTAGTCCCAACAATCAACAGGGTGACAGATGTCACAGCCAGATCTATGCATAGCAGGGGTCGGACAGGTTATAAATACTTTTGGCTTTGTGAGCCATGTGGTCTCTGTTGCAACTACTCAATTCCATCTCTGTAGCGTAAAAGCAGCCACAGGCAATACATAAATGAATGTGACTGTGTTCCAATAAAACTTTATTTATAA
The DNA here is from genome assembly GCA_025583905.1 of Ia io. Classification (NCBI taxonomy): domain Eukaryota; kingdom Metazoa; phylum Chordata; class Mammalia; order Chiroptera; family Vespertilionidae; genus Ia; species Ia io. Next base: position 5,213,570 of record JAJQQW010000008.1, read on the forward strand.
AAACAGGTGGTGGGCCAGATTTACCCCAGGCTGCTGTTTGCTGATCTCTGACCTCCCTCTTTACATCAATTACTTTTAAATGGGAAAGGAGGGCATCCTAAACATTCAACTTAGGGAAACTGTTTAGTAAGCTAAACCATGTGGAATTGACTCATTCGATCCATATTCATCAAGGGCTTGCTATGTCAGACACTGCTCTGAGCCAGGGATGAGGCACGGAGCCAGTCAGCATGCTGGGTCAAAGAGACTTACTGAAAATCCTGCAGGCATTTGTGATAGCAAGGAAAACCCTTACAATGCTCCGAGAAAAGCAACATATAAAATTATGTATAAAAATAAGACCAAACAATGTTTTCTCAATAAATCCCACACAGGGGGAAAGGAAAATATCAAAAATTACTAAGTTTACTTTGGCTAGTTCCACCAACCCTTCCCTCATTTCCCTCTTTTTTTTTTTTTCCATATAATCACGTTTTACTTTTACAACAAAACCAGGCTTTATATTGTATTTTAAAGGAGAAGCATGACTTGGTTTTAAGCTGAGGTCTGTGTCCCTCCTGCTTCCACCTTCAATTAGTTCCCAGTTGTTGCTGACAGCAGTCAGAAAAAGCCCAATGGCTGGCTGGGCCCTCCAGGTTCCTGCGCTGGCCAGCGAGGGCCAGGTGTTCAGCACCTGGGACAGCGCCCAACACGCTGGGCAGGGAGCCACCCAGGTAGCAGGAGCCAGTGCCTGTCCCCTCTCTTCCTCCTGCAGAGTCCCGGTGAGGCTCTCACTACACCTGCCAGAGAGAACAACTGAAGCAGGAAAAAGCTGTTCCTGACGCCTGGCTGGTGCAAATGGAGCAGGATCCAGTGACCCGGCGAGGGGCAGAGGCAGTCGGATTGCTGGTAAGAAGGGAGTAGAAACAAACACTGCACATCCCTCTACCCTTATTATTAGCCTGAGAGAGCCTTGAAACATGCCAGTACCAGTCAGTCACAGCAACCTATACTTCGAATTGCTTCTCCCCCAGCATTTTCAGACCGTGTCAGCTGGCCTCAGCCCCAGGAGAAAATCCGATATTTTTTACAAACTCTTCAATCAGATGGTGTCCTTGGTGAGCAATTTCTTATGTGTTTGGTTTTTAAGGCTAGAAGCAGGGAGTGCACCTTCAAGGGACAGGGCCCTTGGCAGGGGCTGGAGAATCTGGAGATCATGTGGCCAAGAGATTCCAACCCCACAGCTCTTTCCAGTGCTTTCTTTCACTCATCACGTATTTATATCCCAATCATAAGTGTTCTAGTATTTTTCTAAAATTCCACTGTGTCCTTTTTTTTTTTTTTTTTTTTTCTTTGTTAACCCGCACCCAAGGATATTTTTCCATTGATTTTTTAGGGAGTGTAGAAGAGAGAGGGAAAGACAGAGAGAAACACTGATATGAGAGAAGCACATCAATTGGTTGCCTCCTATATGAGTCCCGACCAGGGCCTGGGCCAGGGAGGAGCCTGCAACCAAGGAACGTGCCCTTGACCGGAATTGAACCCTGCACCCTTTCGTCCACAAGCCGATGCTCTATCCACTGAGCCAAACCGGCAAGGGCTGTCCATTTCTTTATGGGTAACTTTTCTCTCTTTCCCAAATATTTTTGTAAAGTTTCTTTGTTTAAAAAAAAAAAGTGTGATTTAAAAAAAAAAAAAATTTTTTTTTTTAGAAACTATTTTCTATCAACCTTATTTCGGTTGGTGGTGGTTCCTACCTACTGGGTGGCCTGAGCGGTGGGGCTGCATCCAGCGCCCAGTCAGCAGTGGGCTGAGCACTCCAGCCTCAGGAGGAAGCTGCTGAACGGGCACAGGGGCACCTGCATGACTTTTTTATCTGAAAGACTACATCTGCTGCTGGTGGGAATGCAGACTGGTGCAGCCACTATGGAAAACAGTATGGAGTTGCCCAAAAAATTAAAAAAGGAACCACAGTTTGACCCAGCAATCTCACTTCTGGGGATATATCCTAAGAGTCCCAAAACTCAATTAGAAAGACTAAATGCACCCCTATGTTCATAGCAGCACAATTTACAATATTTAAGATCTGGAAACAGCCCAAGTGCCCATCAGCAGATGAGTGGATAAAAATGCCGTGGTACATTTATACCATGGAATACTATGCAGCAGTAAAAAAGCAGAATCTCTTACCCTTTGCAGCAGCATGGATTGACCTGGAGGGTATTATGCTAAGTGAAATAAGCCAGTCAGGAAGGACAAATAACACATAATCTCATGTATATGTGGAACCTAATGAACAAAATAAGCTGATGAACAAAATAGATCCAGAGACATGGATGCATGGAACAGACTGACAGATTTCAGAGACAAGGGGGGTAGGGGAGAGAGATTAGCTTAAACAACTTACATGCATATATGCATAGCCCGTGGACACATACAATAGTGCGGTGAAGGCCTGGGTGAGGCAGAGGTTGGGGGGAGGGGAGCAACGGGAGGGGAAGGGGGGCCTCTGTAATACTGTCAACAATAAAAAATGAATAAATAAAAAAGAAAGAAAAAAAGAGTACATCTGTCTGTGCGCTAACTCTCCGCTGTGAAGTACGTTAAGCAAGATGCCTTCAGATGCCTGGCCCTGGGGGCGCTATCTCACCTCCCTCCACCCCGGCCACCTGCATGGCCTCTGCTAACACACGCCTGCTTGGGGGCTGCACCTATCTAGGGCAGCCTTCAGGTGGGACCTTTTGGTGCAGGTGAAGCAGGCTGGAGCCCTTCAGGCTGGGACACTGACATTCAGGCTTCTTCTTTCAAAGTCAAGTTCAACCCTAGGGGCTTTGTGCCTTCTTCAGACCAGGGCAGTACTTCTCAGATCCTGAATACAAATGCTCCTGACTGTGTCTAGCCCCCAGTCAGTCCCTGCTCTTCCTCACCCCTCCATGAATCCTCCTCAGCCCTGATCCTGGCACCCTCCTCACAAGTCTCCCACAGCTCCCCTCTGCTAATCCAAACCAAGACCCATAGCACTGACAGCCTCTTCCTAGGCCTGTCCCACTGTCCGGAGCTCATGCCCAGTCAAGGTAAGCCGGTCACTAGTCCCAGCCCACATTTCATATTACCACCTCCTATACTGTATGCTCAGCATGACTGCCTTCCACCCTCATTCACTCAATCAGGCAACCAAGATTTGTTGCATGCCTACTATATGCCAGGCGCTGTTCTAGAAACTAGAAGTCAGCAACAAACAAAACAGACAAAACTCCCTGCCTTGGAGGATCTTATGTTCTAACTGGTGTCCCAGTGCATGGATTCATGCACACTGAAAGGAAATTAATTAGAAGAAATATTTTAATATCCCTATTCACCATTTCTCTATAATAGAAGTGTCAACCAAGCTCATGATAGACAATGACAGATAGAAACACATGCGTGCAATTGGTGCCAGTGAAAGCTTTAAGTGTATCACACATGCACGAGTCAACTTAGCCTTTTACACATATAGAATAAACTTGCTTTATTAGACCTGCTTTCTGATGTAGCTAAACTTTTTCCAGCCCAGTGAAGCGCCCCAACTTCTCTTTCAGGTAATTGTTAGCAACAGAGCAGTAAATATCAACACGAAGCAGATTTTTACTGTAGATCATGCAGGGAGAACAAAGGATAAAATATTTAACTGCAGCAGTGTTTGACTATATTCTGCACAGTGAGAAAACCTGAAATCATTTTCAAATTCCACTATTTCTTACTTCTTTTCAGTCGGGTCAACTTTCTAAACTTTCTAAATCTCCATTTTCTGGCTAATGAAAAGAAATAGGATTCTACTGAGTCTCCTATCTACCTACTCCAGGACTTCTGTGAGGATCAAATGAGATGAGGCATGTGAAAACACTTCACAAACATTTGGTTAAAGTGTAAAATGTTTACACCTGGCTATAAAGCAAGTCATGTTCCTGGGCTGAAGAAACTCCAAAGAGGCTAGTCGCTAGGGAGAGGAAGCTGGGTGTTGCTATGTGACATCATTACCCGGCGCCCATAGCGACCGATCCCAGGTTGTGCTGGCCTGTGGGCCGCATTTTGCACCATGGGGTCTTGGCAGCATTGGCTGCAATTTGGTGGGGTGTCACTCCAGGGTGGTGGCAGGACCTGTGTCCCACTTGGGGGAAGCCGAGTGTTGGTTTGTCAGTCCCAGGTCCATGGTGCTGTTTATTTTTAAACTAGAGGCCTGATTCACGAAGATTCGTGCAAGAATGGGCCTTCCTTCCTTCCCCGGCTTCCAGCACTGCCTTTGCTCTGGCCCGGAGCCACCTTTCTGCCTTCCCACACTGCCCAGAGGCATGGAGCGGCTGGGACAGGGTGGAACGCCTGCGTCCCACCCAGCCCCCGGCCACTTGGCACGTGCATATGCACATTAACCCACCATCTTTGTTGGGTTAATTTGCATAGTCACTCCTGATTGGCTGGTGGGCATCGCAAAGGTATGGTCAATTTGCATCTTACTCTTTTTTTAATTTAATAAATCTTTATTGTTCAGATTATAACAATTGTTCCACTTTTTTTCCCCCCATAGCTCCCCTCCACCCGGTTCCCACCCCACCCTCTGCCCTTACCCGCCCCCCCCTGTCCTCATCCATAGATGTACGATTTTTGTCCAGTCTCTTCCCACACCTCCCAAACCTCTTTCCCCCCGAGAATTGTCAGTCCACACCCTTTCTATGCCCCTGATTCTATTATATTCACCAGTTTATTCTGTTCATCAGATTTTTTATTCACTTGATTTTTAGATTCACTTGTTGATAGATATATATATTTTTTGTTCATAATTTTTATCTTTACCTTTTTCTTCTTCCTCCTCTTCCTAAAGAATACCTTTCAGCATTTCATATAATACTGGTTTGGTGGTGATGAACTCCTTAAGCTTTTTCTTGTCTGTGAAGCTCTTTATCTGCCCTTCAATTCTGAATGATAGCTTTGCTGGGTAGAGTAATCTTGGTTGTAGGTTCTTGCTATTCATCACTCTGAATATTTCTTGCCACTCCCATCTGGCCTGCATATTTCTGTTGAGAAATCAGCTGACTATCGTATGGGTGCTCCCTTGTAGGTAATTAACTGTTTTTTTCTTGCTGCTTTTAATATTCTCTGTCTTTTGCTCTTGCATTTTAATTATGATGTGTCTTGGTGTGGTCCTCTTTGGATTCCTTTTGTTTGGGGTTCTGTGCGCTTCCTGGACTTGTAAGTCTATTTCTTTCACCAGGTGGGGGAAGTTTTCATTCATTATTTCTTCAAATAGGTTTTCAGTATCTTGCTCTCTCTCTTCTTCTGGCACCCCCATAATTCGGATGTTGGTATCCTTGAAGTTGTCCCAGAGGCTCCTTACACTATCTTCTTATTTTTGGATTCTTTTTTTCTTTTTGCTTTTCTGGTTGAGTGTTTTTTTACTTCTTTGTATTTCAAATCTTTGACTTGATTCTTGCGATCCTCATGTCTGCTGTTGGATCTCTATATAATTTCAGTCAGTGTATGCTTAATTTCTAGTTGGTCCTTTTTCATTTCTGTGAGGGTCTCACTAAATTTATCAGCCTTTTCTAGAAAATTCTTGAAAACCTTATAACCGTGGTTTTGAACTCTATATCCAGTCATTTGCTTTCCTCCATTTCTTTCATTTGTGACCTGTTTCTTTGTCTCCGCATTTTGGCTGCTTCCCTGTGTTGACAGAGTGGCTTTGTGTGCTAGGTATCCTATAGGGCCCAGTGCCTCAGCCTCCCTAATTACCTGAGGTGAACACTCTTGGTGCACCCTTTTGTGGGCTGTGTGCACAGTCTTGTTGTAGTTAAGCCTTGATTGTTGTTGGTATCACTGGGAGGAATTAACCTCCAGGCCAACTGGCTGTGAGGATCAGCTGTGTCTACACTGGGAGAACTTCTGTGCTGGAGACACCCTTATGAGACAAGACTTGCATAAGCCTCTGTGCTCAGCTTGGATGGGGTAGAGTCTCAGGGCAGAGCAGAGAGCATTGGCTTCCCGTCAGCCCTGCCCTAAGAGGCCCCTGGGTCTCAGTGTCCTGTGGTAATCGCTGCAAGCACCTCTGAGAGAAAGCTGCCCTCAAGTTTCGCCCATTGCCAGACAGTCCAGTTTCTCCCCGAATGAGTCTGGGTCCCCAGAGTCTCGCCCGGAAATGGAGTTCAGAGCAGTCGGGAGCTTTTGTCTCCCTCCTGCTTGAGAAAGCCAGTCGCATACTCAGTTGCCAGTCCTCTCCACGCACGCGTGTCTCTGTGCCTTCCGCAGTTCCTCTGAGTCTCAGTGTGCTTTTCTCTTTCCTTCTAGTTGTAGAATTTCCTCTCAGCCAGCCTTCTGTGGTTCTGGATGATGTCCGTTTTGCCTTTTAGTTGTAGTTTTGAAATTGTTGTGCGAGGCAGCAGTTTAGGTGTTTACCTATGCCGCCATCTTGGTTTCTCAAGTGCATCTTACTCTTTTATTAGTGTAGATGGCCAGTGCATGTCATGGCAGCTCCTGCATTGAGCATCTGCCCCCTGATGGTCAGTGCGTATCATAGCTACCAGTCAGATGGACACTTAGCCTTTTATATATAGAGTCCCAGTGCATGAAATTCACGCACAGGGTGGGGTGGCCGGGAGTCCCTCAGCCCGGCCTGCACCCTCTCGCAATCCAGGACCCCGTGAGGGATATCCGACTGCCAGTTTAGGCCCAATCCCGGGATCAGGCCTAAACTGGCAGTCGGACATCCCTTTCGCAATCCAGGACCGCTAGCTCCTAACTGCTGGCCTGCCTGTCTGCCTGACCCCCCTAATCACTCTGCCTGCCTGCCTCATCGCCCCTAACCACTTGCCTGCCTGCCTGATTGCCCCTAACTGCTTACCTGCCCGCCTGATCACCCCTAACTGCTTCTGCCTCAGCCCCCACTGCTGCGGCTTCGTCCAGAAAGATGTCCAGAATGACATTCAGCTGTCCAGTCTAATTAGCATATTATGCTTTTATTATTATAGATATAGATGGAAGAAGACAGGCAAATAAATGAACATGTAAAACCAGGTAATAATAAGTGCAAAGGAGACTACTGAATGCCAGGGAGCAGCTGGCATGGTGGTCAGGGATGGCCTCCCTGGAGAGGTGGCATTTGAGTAGAACCCTGCAGGAGGGAGGGCATGAGCTTCCAGTAGAACACTGGGAGAAAAACATTCCAGGCAAAAGGAGCAGCAAGTGCCAAGGCCCTGAGGCAGGAATGTGCTGGTGTGTTCTAGGAAAGGAAAGGAGGCTAGTGGGGATGAGAGAAGATCATGCAGGCCTAGTGGGCCACAGCAGGGACACTGGCTTTCACTGTGAGTAACACCTGAGCCTGAGGGTTCTGACCAGACGGGCGACACATTGGACATATACTGTAACAGACTACTCTAGCCTCCAGTTGTTGAGAACGAACTGCAAGGGGCACAGGGGGGAAGAGACAACAGATAGAAAGCCTCTACAATTATGCCAGTGGGAGGCAACAGCAGCTTAATCCAGACTCATGACCAGATCTCCTGGCAGGTTGGGTTTAGGGGTACAGAAAGAGCAGAGATTGGGTGGTTCTGATGTTTCTGGCCAGAACGACTAGAAGGGATAGGGTTGCCATGTATTAGGTTGGTGAAGGCGACAGGAGCAGCAGGCTGTGTGCAGGGTGGAGTGGAGATCACTTCCCTGTGGGACTGATGGTGAGCAGCCTTTAAGCCCCAAAAGGAACACAGTCTCCTTGAAGAAGCCTTCCTCACAGCAAGCTGAAAGCACTCCCTGCCTCTGAATGCTGGCCCCTCCCTGCCTCCTCCCCTCTCTCACCCCATTCACATTCACACACACACACACACACACACACACACACACACACACACACACACACACACACACTTATCCGCATCAGTTATCTGTATCCACACGTAATTCCCTTGAGGCTCATTCATTTTACATTACCTGGAAGCATTTGCACATAGTAGCTGTTCAATAAATATTGTTGGTACTATGCTGTACATTGCACCGATGATGTTTTAATAGTCCAATAACTCAAAATTGTTTTTCGAAACATCTAAAAATTATGCTTAGCACTGATTAAAAATCAGTGGTACTTAGTCCATCTGAAGCATCCTAGATGGAGGTGTGGACCTGCCCCCAGCCATTAAAATCGCCATGGCAGGCTCTCCAAGGAAAGGCCAGGAGAAGAAAATGGGCTTACCTTGCCGGCCCTCACATCCCAGGCTTTGACCTCAGAGCTGAAGCCCCCACACACAAAAAGGTTGTGGTCTTTTGGATGAAATTTCAAGGTAGTGACTCTGAAGTTACTCTGACCACTGAATACCTGGGTTCCTACAACATGGAAAAGAGAAGAGAAAAAATACTCAGATCACAAAATAAGTATCTTTAAGACAAAGACGCCACCTGGGATGGAGCTACAGGCCAACACTGCCCACCTGGGCCCGAGGTGGCCAGGGAAGATTTTCTGGGAACACAACAGCGGCAGCAGCAACTCTGGCCTCACTCTCTGCCACTGGGCCCTGATTAGCGGGACCCCCTCCCCAAGGCTAAACTAGTGGCTGGATCCGTGAACGCCGCCTTCTGTGTGCTCTGATCCACTTTACACAGAAACACCCCACACTGGGGAGGCTGAGCAGCATGGCCCAGCTGCACAGCTCACACATCGGAGTCTTTACCTGGGTCTGCAAGTCTGATGGAAACCAGGGGGCTCCAGAGTGATTCCCTGTAGGACCAGCCCTCTTACAATCACAACCTTACAATCCCCCATGAAGGGTTTGGTACTGAGCCTGGAGTGGGGGTGGCAGGAGACTCTGGTGACAAAGGAGAGTGTGACATCACACTGGCCCAAACTCTCAATGGATCCTCAGAGTGCCACTGGTTCTACAGGACTCAAGTCCGTCCTGGTCCTTACGTATCTGCCATCAGACGGTCGTCAAGCACTTACATGCCTTGTGCAAGTGTCCATGTTCCCTGAGCTGGTCTGGGGGGCTCCAGGCCAGCGCTCCTCCGTCTTCACAGTGGCATCTCGCACCAGAGAAATGGCTATAGTTCTCATGTGTCCAATTCAACCCCCCAAAAAGTACAGTGAGGAACCGGGCTGGCGTGGGAGCGGTTCTCAACACAGTGAGTCTGAGGGCTGCCTCTGTGCATGTCCCCAGGCCCAGGCCACCACACCAGGTGTGGCACCTGCTGCACAACACGCCAACCAGGCGGCTTCCTGTAGAGAAGCCTATAAGGGCTCCCCCGGCCCACAAGGGTCACGCCTGACTGCCGCAGGCCCATGGAAAGTCCCCCACTGGACTGAGGCAGTGGGAAGTTAGGGGCACAAGAAGCTGGTGGCCAAGAACACCAACCTCTCCCGTGTCACTTCCTCTTACAGAAAGCACTTCCTGAAGGCTGCCCTGCTTCGTGTTCAGGACCCCACACACCTAGTGGAACGTTCCACCAAATCACCAGGAAAGGACACGAGAGCCGCTGACCGGTACCCTGACCTGGATGGGTCTCGGGACTGTCTGACAGCATGCCCCGTCGATGAGAAACCAGGAGCTTACATCACCAACCTCTGCACGGTTCTTCATTAGTGATACAATGTGCTATGTACCAATATGCTCTGAACGTTACAATAAACACCAAAAATAGAATATTTTAAAGGATGAGACAAGGAGAAAATAACCAGTATTTAAAAATATATCAACATGCCATTTACTAAGAGGATCAACAAACTGCTTTGAAATCATTAATAAGCCCTAATGTTTTCAGTAAGAATGACAGGATTGACTATACTTGCATTTTTTTCAAATGCAGGGAACTTTTTTGTCAGTCAGTGATTTAAAAGTAGCCCGGTTACAGCTTCTGTTTATTCCCTGACGTCTGTCCAAGCCACAAAGCCCCTTCCAGAGGCGCGTGGGCCGGTGGGAGATGCTCACCCTCGGCCCGCTTCCGCCCAGCGCTGCGAGCAGTGTGCGAACATTTCGCTCGAAAAGCCCCCTCCCCCGGTGTCAAATACTGGCTCCTGCAACTTAACAACCCCATTCAAAATCCACTGAAATTTTCATTGCAAGTATTATAAAGCTGATTAGAAAAATGCTGTTCCCGAGTTAAGGGTGCAGATATTAGAGTTTTGTTTTGGTTTTTTTGTTTTTTGTTTTTTTATTATTTAATAAATCTTTATTGTTCAGATTACAATTGTTTCTCCTTTTTCCCCCCCATATCTCCCCACCACCCAGTTCCCACCCCCCCTCTGCCCTTACCTCCCCCCCGCTGTCCTCATCCATAGGTGTATGATTTTTGTCCAATCTCTTCCCGTACCCCCCACACAGACACCCCTTTCCCCCTGAGAATTATCAATCCACTCCCATTCTATGCCTCTGATTCTATTATGTTCACCAGTTTATTCTGTTCCTCAGATTTTTAATTCACTTGACTTTTAGATTCACTTGTTGATAGATATGTATTTGTTGTTCATAATTTTTATCTTTCTTCTTCTTCTTCCTCTTATTAAAGAATACCTTTCAGCATTTCATATAATACTGGTTTGGTGGTGATGAACTCCTTTAGCTTTTTCTTATCTGTGAAGCTCTTTATCTGACCTTCAATTCTGAATGATAGCTTTGCTGGGTAGAGTAATCTTGGTTGTAGGTTCTTGCTATTCATCACTTTGAATATTTCTTGCCACTCACGTCTGGCCTGCATAGTTTCTGTTGAGAAATTAGCTGATAATCGTATGGGTACTCCCTTGAAGGTAACTAACTGTTTTTCTCTTGCTGCTTTTAATATTCTCTCTTTGTCTTTTGCCCTTGGCATTTTAATTATGATGTGTCTTGGTGTGGTCCTCTTTGGATTCCTTTTGTTTGGGGTTCTGTGTGCTTCCTGGACTTGTAAGTCTATTTCTTTCATCAGGTGGGGGAAGTTTTCATTCATTATTTCTTCAAATAGGTTTTCAGCATCTTGCTCTCTCTCTTCTTCTGGCACCCCCATAATTCGGATGTTGGTATCCTTGAAGTTGTCCCAGAGGCTTCTTACACTATCTTCAACTTTCTGAATGCTCTTCTCTTCTTGCTTCTCTGGAGGAGTGTCCTTTGCCTCTTTGTATTCCAAATCTTTGAGTTGATTCTTGCATTCCTCTAGTCTGCTGTTGGGTCTCTGTATAATATCTTTTTATTTAAGTCAGTGTATGTTTAATTTCTAGTTGGTCCTTTTTCATATCCTCAAGGGTCTCATTAAATTTATTGGCCTTTTCCATGAAATTCTTGAAAAACCTTATAACCGTAGTTTTGAACTCTATGTCCATTCGTTTGTTCTCCTCCATTTCTTTCGTTTGGGATCTGTTTCCTTGCCTCCTCATTTTCACTGCTTCCCTGAGTTGGTAGGGTAGCTTTGTGTACTAGGTGTCCTATTGGTTCAGCGGGTCAGCCTCCCAGTTACCTGAGGTGGACACTCTTGGTGTGCCCTTGTGTACTGTGTGTCCCCCAGCAGGAACTACAGCAAAAACTAGTTTTCTCCTCCTTTGCTTGGGCGGTTTTGGAGCAGTCTGACTGGAGCTGCAGTTAATTTGGTTAAGCTACCACAGAACAGGCCATTTATATGCAAAAGCCGCTGTGTGGAGCCTGGGAGGGTTTATAGAATGTGCGGGGCGGGTCTCAGGGCAGGGCGGGGTCTCAGGGAGTCACTAGGCTGGGGCGTGGCAAACGGCGATGACTGCCGTGAGCCCTCTCTGCCTTTCTGCGTTTCCAAGTCCCTGCCTCCCGCGCTCCAGCGCAGTAAACACTGATCGCTGGGCGCACCTCTGCAAAAAAGTCACTCTCACTTTCCGACCCGATGGCCGAGAGTCCAGCTTCTCCCCGTAGGCGTCTGGGTCCCCCGGGTGTCCCCAGAAACTGGATTTCAGAGTGATCAGGAGCTTGTCTCCCTGCGGGTTGAAGAAAAGCCGGGCTCGCCCGCCAACAAGCTTCACGCGCCTCCGTACCTCAGCTTTTCAGCGTTTGTGCTCCTCTCTCTCCTTAGTTGTAAATCTGCCACTCAGCCAGCTTTCCCGTGGTTCTGGGTGGTAGACGTTTTGTCTTTTAGTTGTATTTTTGAAATTGCTGTGCGAGGCAGCAGTTCAGTTGTTTAACTTTGCCGCCATCTTGGTTCGATATTAGAGTTTTTAATAGGTGACACTTTACATCAAGTTTGGCAACGAAAATTACAGAACGATAGAAACAATTAAAAACATCTGTTTTCCTAACTTTCTTTCGGCAGAACAAACTTTTTCGAAAGCAGTTTCCCTCGTTCTTTGCTAATGAATGACTAAGTGTGTTGATTTTTCCTAATATCTTCCAAAGGCCGACAATTGGCAGTCACTTGTCATCAGAGAAAATTCTGGAAACACTTGACCTTTTACATATGAAGACTATACCTCTTTAAGCCTAACAAGCCCCTTGACTATTCTGCAACAAAATGCAACATGCAAAGGTGCTCATGGCCATCCTGGGTCAGCAGTGTCATCGGGAGCTGGCCACGTCGCGTCCTGTCACCCGTAACGGGGAGGGACCGCAAACAGCAGCCCAGTTGCCCCACCCGAGGGGCGGCAGAGGCGAACACAGCACCCTGCCTGGCGTGTGTGACACTGGAATCAGAAACAGTGCTCTGTGGGCGATGGACAATGCCCGACACCTGTTTCTGAATTACAAGAGGACTAAGTAGGATTGATGTGGGCAAAGGCTGGCAAGAGATTCGCCAGCATGGAGTGACTTTAAATTGCACTAATGTTTTTGTAGCCCTGCTTTCTAAAAATGAAGGATTCTTAGAAAGGCACGGGGAGATGAGCAGACTTGGGATGGGCGAGTGCTCTGTCCCTGTCATTAGGTCAACAGGGAAGCAGCAACTGATCTGGTTGGAAACCTGGTCTTCCTCGAGCTGATCCTTTTCCTTTCCTGAAGCCTGTCTGGAACCCAAGAGGGTAGTCAAGACCCAACCATGATGTCCTCAGTTAGCACGTCCCCATCCCGGGGAGGAGGAGCAGACGAGCACCTCCCTACAATCTCCACTCCCCCGTCCATCCAGGACTGGGGACAGCACCACAGAGCATCCAGGCCGGGCCTCTCAGCTGCAGCATAGGTCTGAAGAACTGGCTCCAGTCAAGTGGCCAGGGGACCCCACTGGGGCTGAGGGCAGGCCCCCGTCACATCCCCTGGGTGGAATAGTAGCTCTCAGATGCCAGGGCAGCCTGCACCCCACCAAGAAGGCCCCCGCAGACTGAGTCTTTTCTCCTGATGGAGACGACGGTGCCTACTGCCGACTTCTTGCTCGATTGGGATTCACTGCCAATCCTGAGTCCAAAAGGAAAAACAAGCTCGTCTGCCTGGAGAAAAATGTCTCCCTCTTTCTTGGAGCACAGCACAGAACATATGCTTGTTTCAGAAACGGCAGTGAACTCGCCTAGGTTTTCAAAAAGTGCAGTGACACAGTCTTGCCAACAATGGGGAAGAGACGGGAGAGAAAGTGAGAGCTGAGTTGCTAAAAGATGATGATTGAGCTTTTTGTGGTTTAAAAAAAAAAAAGTACTTCTGAATATGTTATTCTTCCTCAACCCTCTAAGGAGATTGAGAGAGTCCATGTCTTTTAAGAACTAAAATTTTCCAGTTAGAAGACAAGCTAGAGTTTATATATTTTCCCTATTCCCACTTACCGTATAACAACTAAGCCTTTACTATATTCCTTTGTTAAAAAAATTCAACACTAAAAGATTTTTTAATTGTTAAAGACGCTTCCACATACCCAATGGGAAAGACTAAGGGGGAATTTGTTTGGTGAGGCAGCCTCGGACAAGACGAGGCTCAGAAACCAGGTTCCCAGCTGCCCCGTCGGCATGTTCTCAGCAGCGGGAGGTGGTCAGCAGAGGAGCTGAGCATCCCAGGGACCCGGTCTCACCCCAGCTCTGCCGCTTCCAGTGGAGGGGCCCCGGGCATGCCCCCACGCCGCGGGGTCGCACGCACGCCCTCAGGAACACAAGGCTGTCGGAGGGCACACGCAGCAGGTACACAAAGCACTCCACAAGGCAAGGCAGACAGCAAACTACAAAAGGGAGCTATTGTAGTTTGAAAAAAATTGAACCGGAATGACTGAATTCATCCTTGGTTACATTAAAAGCTGAAGCCGAGGGATGTAGGCTCAGAGCAGCGGAAACCTTGAGAGATGGATGACTTGGAGTTTTTGTTGCGAGGCCATGAGAACATAATGCTGTGGGCTGGCCTGTGTGTCTTGCTAAGGAGATATGGATAAAGGCTGGAAACCATTTATCGGAAACGGTCTTGAACGGGAACCGCAGCCTCACTGGCGGTGAACGTCCTTGCGTGCCGGAGCTGTTCCTCCGCGTACCTTGCATAAACCGAGCAGATTGTTTATCAGGCCTCTCCTGGCGACGCTCCGTGAAGCACACTGTTGGGTGCTATGTAACCTTTAACCTTGAGACTATCACGCTTGTTTACATGTTTGTTAAAGAAAATTCTATTATTCACTGTATGCTGCTTATAGGAAATTGAGTTTTAAAATATGTAATCCACTAACACAGACTGTATTGATCTTGTTATAATGAAATCAACCAATATAAGAACTGTTGATCCTCTTGGAGTTAGGAAAAATCACTTCTTTTCCTCCTTCAATCAATAATGACACAAATAAACTATAAATCGCCAGCAAAAACATGTTTAAAACAGAATGCAGAAACTCGATTTGTTCTCTTGACACTGTTATTACTGCTAATGCTTCCATCACTAATATTGCTTTGAGAAGGCAGCTGGTAACACTGGCCAGGTAACTCCTTGGAGTTGTCCCTCTTCCTTTCTCGGGTGCAAACAGCGAGGTCCCCAGAGGCGACCACCCACATGCGGCCGGGGCAACACTGCCTGTCTACCCTACGCCTACCCTGGGCCACCCTACCAACACACAGGGCTCCAGGTTTGCAAGGGTGAGGGTCCTCCTCTTCCTCTCAGCCCAGTTCAGATGAAATCCAAGAATGGTCCCCAAGAAAGAGAAAGGAGGTCCGTGCCCCCTTCTCAAGGAGATGGCACGTTATCTCCGGGCCTGCCTGGGGCTTGCACCTATCCCGCCACAACCCTATGTGGCAGGTGTACTTAACCCATTTCCCAGCTCGGGAGATGGAAGCTCGGTGAGGTGCAGTTTCATCCAGGGCCACAGGAGTCGGCCGTGCTGGATGGAGGCCGGACCTGCCTACCAGGGCCCAGCTCTCTGCACCCCGCCGTGCCTGCCTGCGAGCTGTTCGTGACCCTACCTTCTGCTTAGCTCTTTGTGCACATCCGGAGACTCGGGACCACGTAGGGAAGACGTTGACAAGGGAAAGCTGATGTTGTCAGCTCCTGGTGATTGAGCCTGTGCTCCCAGCCAGGCGGCATATGACTCATTTCGCTAAAATCAATATCGTTACACTCATCCTCTGGGAAGTATTCAGCCAGCTGTAAATTTAACCATCCTGACTCAAAGCTAACGAGAAAAGGAGATTACTAACTTTCAAATCAGACTCTCTGAATCAAAACACAGGGGCCATCTTGGCACGCAGGGCAGACTGGGAAGGGTGCGGGCGAGAGTCCCGCGGGCCTGAACCTTCCCTCTGGATCAGCCAGCAACCATCTCAGACCCACGGGCTCCTCCATGTAAAATCGGGGTGATAAAACTCGCCTCACGAAGCTGCTGTGAGAGCAATGCAGGTAAGACCGCAGCCCCCGGCAGCTGAGAGGCCCCACGGGCAGTGGCGGCGGCAGCAACAACCCCAGTAACAGAAGAGAGAGTGATTGTGGCCGTGATTTCGCTCTATCAAGATGAGCCACTGGTCTTAACTATCTGAACAAGACCGAATTTCCCAAGTATCTTTTAAAGAAGACTTTGCAACTTGCAAACAAGGTATGTCCCAAAGGTTTTCCCTAAGCTGATTTCCTGGGACTCAGAAATCACTCCTGGAGCGTAAACATGCCATGACCACGTTTAGGCTCCAGGATTCGTCAATAGAGGTCATCTTACCTACGAGGGGTGCCAAACAGCACCCGGTCGCCATTACACACACAGATAAACATCTCCACTGTGCAATTGTGGTTATGTGGTAGCGAATGAGACAGGGCTGTGGACGGAAAGCCAGCCTCCCCTGATCCAGACGCTGGCATGCGCAGAGCTAGAAGCTAACAAGACGGGGTTGGTGAGATGTGGTAAGACCTCGGGGCACTTTCCAAGTGTGAGGTGCGGACGGCAGGTGTTTCACTGGAGTTTAATTACATCTGACTTAATATCCGTAACCAGAGTCAGCCTCTCGCTGCAAAGTTGTGTGGAAAGAGTGGAAAACAAGGGTCAGAGAATGAATGTGTGAGTGAGAGGGGTTGGGGCTGAGGAGGGTGCAGCCTTGGAGAACAGACACGTATACGAGAGGCTGGAAGGGGCTTCAGTGAAGGGATGAGCTTAGAAGTGGGGTCCCAGATGCAGGGGGTGGAGGAAAGGCAGGAGCCCCTGAAGGACACCTCACCGAGCCCCTCTGAGATGTGCTGGGGGGACACGCCATCATGGTGCTCAAAAGCCTGAGAATGGAGGAGCCCTGGCCCCTCCTCACGGCCGAGGGCGGCCCCTCTGAAGGCTTAGTCCAATGAGGTGCCCTTTCTGCAGCCCCTTCTCTGAAGCCCCGAGAGCCCTGGCCCCTCCTCACGGCCGGGGGCGGCCCCTCTGAAGGCTTAGTCCAATGAGGTGCCCTTTCTGCAGCCCCTTCTCTGAAGCCCCCTGGCCCCTCCTCACGGCCGGGGGCGGCCCCCTCTGAAGGCTTAGTCCAATGAGGTGCCCTTTCTGCAGCCCCTTCTCTGAAGCCCCGAGAGCCCTGGTGGTCTTTGCCAGGGTTCTAACTTGGATGCGGCTCATCCGTCCTACGCCACGTGTTCTAACACCGTCAGGGCTAACATTGCTCCTGCTGGAGCGGCGGCTGTCGCTCACTTAATCAGAGGGATCAGCCAAGATCCGTCTGGACACGCCTTCCACCCAGAAGCCCCGAGGTCCCCTCTGCAGGTGGCGAGCCAGCTGCCCGGGTGAGCACCAAGTGGGCTCCCCAAATCGGCTTGAGCAAACAGTTTGTCCAGAGCAGGAAAACAGATGTGGCGAGGGCACGCCGCTCTCCAGGATCAACAGGCAAAGCCTCCACAGTCACACAGCTGGAGCAGGAGCCCCACTGTGTCCGCTGGTGGCATGGCCCCAAGCACCTCACCAAACACTCTAAGCCTCAGAGTCTGGGTCAGTGAAATGGGGGTAAAAACACTCCCCTCCCAGGCGTGGAGACAAAATGCGGAATAAGCAAAGGGTCTGACATCCATTTACTCATGTCAGCGGGCCTGGCCCAGGTGAGCACTCAGCCATCTGCCCTCCTGTGTCCTTGTAGTGCTTCTGTGGTGAGGCCCAATCATGATGCAAGAGCTTGGGGGGCACTGGAAGACACTTCTAGAAAACCAAGAGAAATGATCATTTATGGGTCCAGACCAGTGGGCCACTCATTTCCATGCGCCACGACACCCCTCCCCTCACCAAAAGACAGGGCCACCCAGAGGAGGAGGAGCCTGCCAAGGGCTGAGGACAGCAAAGTTGCACGCAGTGGGGTCCAGTGCAGAGGACACCCGCCCCATGCAAAGGGCACATGCCGTCCCATCACAAGAAGGAAGCTGCTACCCCACCAACGGGCCATGTAGTCATGGAAAAGCGAGACGTGGGAGAGAAGCTGGGACTTCCTCCCAGCCTGCCCCGTCCACATACGGAACCAGCAGGAACAAGTCACTGTCTCCTACCGTCCGAAAAGCTTCACAGGGCAGTGACGGAGGGAGGGAAGGGGCACCCTTTGCTGAGTGCCCGCCATGCGCTGGGCATTCTGCAGAAAGCCGTGCACACCTCACCTCAGCTCTCCCTCAACAGCCCACCAGCCAGGCTGTCAGCCCCTTCCCCAGACGCAGAAACAAGCCAAAGGACCCTCCCCGAGGACACTCGGCCGCATCTGCACGCCCCCCATGCTCTGGCACACATGTGCCCCCAGCGCTGGGAAGGGTGTCCCAGACGGGCTGGCGCACAGTGGCAGAGCTGACGGTAGCACAGGAAGAGCAGGGGGCCTGCCTAGCCAGGGCATGGGCTCCAGGGAGAGGACTGTCTCCTTCACCTCAGAGGCCACTACAGCCAGGCTGGGGCGACTGGGGGGCTGGTCTGTGCTAGAAACCACACAACCTGGACCTGAGCGAGCCCGCCAGGGACTGGGAGGAGACGGGCTGATCGGGCGTGCAGGACGCTGACTCATAAAGCAGGCGACGTGCGGGTCCTGGTGGAACTGGCCGGCGTTCCCTGAAGCTGCCTCAGCCTAATGCACCAGAGACGTTTTGTTAGGAAGATTACAGACTGAAACGAGAGCATCAAAAATAATTAATCTGTGAGCGGATCTTATTTAAGTGTTGATTCATGGTTGCTCTATAAGCCAGTGGCCCGTCAGAACTATAAATTAACGAGATAAAATGTGGCTGGACCTCCATATTTCAGGCCGGGTATTGACGTTTTAGAATCCACAGATTTTTAACGGTATTGATTGAGGACACCAGGATAAATGGTCTTGGCGCCAAATTCCCATTAACGACAATGGGCACCGAGTGACTAATTCCCGGAGCACTGCGGTGAGGACGCCCTGTGTTGCCTTCTCCTGGCAGGGAGTTCTAATTAGATTGAAATGAAAAAGCCAAATCACCAAGGGCGAGCAAGTGAGGAGGGAGAGCAGTCGGTGACGAGAAAGGGCGGGACATGGGACCAGGCGGGGAGCCAGAGGGGCTGCAGACACCTACCTGACTCTGCTGAAGAGAGCACAGCACAACCCAAGTCAGGGGATGGGGTGCAAACAGGGCGGAGCACCCACCCCACCCTGACGGCCCCTGGTGTTTGACTGCCCGGCAAGGGCCAGACTCAGCACTGTCTCGTCCACCAGCCCTGGCTCCATGGTGGACCACAAAGACCACCAGGACAGGCCTCAGCCCCAAGAGCTCTAGCCAGGGAGACAGACATGAAAACCAACAAACCCCTCAGCCAGAGAGGCCCCATCTAGGGGCTGAAGCGTTTCCTCAAGGGTGAAGTCCAAACCCCTCATCCCTCTCCCACCCCCCCCCAACAAGGGACAAAGGACATCCAACATGCTCACCACTGTAGCCCAGCACCAGGTCTTGTACACAGTAGGTGCTCAATAAGCGCCGAATGAAGGAAAGTGGTCCTTTAACAGGTGAACCAGGTGGTTCGTGCCATTCCCAGTAGAAGAAAAGTCCCCATCACCTCCCAGACTGGATGGCAACGCTCTGAGGGCAAGGCCATGCCCTCCCTCTGCCACTGGGCACACCACAGCTAGCGGGGCACACCACAGCCAGCGGGGCACACAGGGCGGGGCCAGACAGCTTCCCTCCAGCCAGAGCTCTACCAACAAGGGCCAGGCAGCTGCCTCCCCTCCTCGGGCCCCAGACACACCCAACCAGCTGCCGCTCCCAGGAAACCTGCCCGGAGTGCTCCAGCCTCAGCAGCAGCCTCCTAGTGCCACCTGCTGTGACAGTCCCTGACTTATCAGGCAGGAGGACTGAAAGTCTATAAATTTCAGAACCACCCCCCGCAACACACACACACACCAGCAGTGTCTGTTTATCTGTTTAACATCTGTTGATTGAGAAGATAGAGCTTGACAAAGGGCCACTAGGAATCCAATAATGTTATCAAATAAACTTGTATTGAATTAACCCGGCATCACCAGGCTATGAAAAGCATCACCTCACTCCGCAGGAGGGGCGGGTGGGCAGACGGGTGGGCGGCGGCACCCATGGTCCTCAGTGACCCTACAGTGGGGAGCAGTGCCTGAGGAATGTCATCCCACCAACATGAACTTCATGATGCTCAGGCTCTGTTCCTGCACCCAGATTCAGACCCCCAGCTGCCTACATTCAGACCCCACATTTCCACACACACTAGACAGTTCGTGCTCCTGTGACCACACTGTCCTCATGTTCTGTCGGCTGAGAACCCACTTTCCTCACACTCAACCACACCCCTGCACCCTGATTCTCTGCCCCTGATTCCTCTTCCTCCAGGTAGTCTTCCTTGATCTTCCAGGCTAGACATTCTCATAGCTCCTATGTCTCATGGCCTCGCTGTGGCCTGGGGTTCTCTCTGCACTGCTGTGTCTCCCAGCAGCCAGGAGCTTGTCCAGGGTGGGTCCTGGGTCTTGTTTACCCCTCTGTCTCCGATACTGAGCATGGCTTATTGAACACACAGGCCACAGAGTGCAAGGTCAGGTGGAAGGCTCGGAGCCTGGCAGGCCTGCATGCACCCTGGCTCTACCTCCTGCCTCCTGCCTCTGGATCAGGGTGTGAAAAATGGATTCTGGTGGCACCAGCCTCTAAGGGTGAGTGGGGCCTAAATGAGGCCCATGTGTAAGTCCTGGCACACAGTGGGTAACTCGGTGACAGTACCTGCTCCTGTCATCACTGACCCAATCGGCACCGGCGCCAAGTGGCACCAAATTCCCTGAACCCTGGCTCCCTCCTCAGCCCTGTGGCTCCTAGTGAGACCACAGATGGTCAGGGAGACACTTCGTTGAGAAGAGCAAGCCATCCATGTGGCCCTGCGGAAAGGGCACAGGCTCTGCAGTTGCACAGACAGGGCTCAAGTCCCCATATGACACCCACCAGCAGGAGGCCGTGAGCAAGCTCCTCATCCCGTTAGCCTGTTTCCTCACCTGTGAAATGGGGAAATAATCGCGGGCAGCAGCCGAGGTGCAGAGCAACATGTCATGGGCACAGGCCCAGCTGCTGACACAACCACCAGTCACGTGACCACCTTCCCTGAGCGCCTGGGGCTCAGTCAGAGGTGCTTCTAGGCTGCCCCTCTGCAGCCCAGGGCACGAGGACACTCGAGGGGGGTGACAAACCCCACCATTACCCCTAACCTCCATTGCCTGCCCTCCCTGCGCCTCCTCCAAGCTCCTGGGGAGAAGCAGGGTGTCCAACCCCAAAGTTACTACCCCCACTTGCTGGGACCCAGGAGAGGCACAGACCCCAGTGCCACCACTGCTGGGCCAGGCAGATGGGGGCTGCCCGAGAGTTCAGGGGACCCCCAAGGCCTCTCCTCCTGGCTCTGGCAGTGGTGCCCAGCAGAAGAGTGACCCAGAAGCCCAGGGAGGAGAAGGCAGCACCCTGGGGGTCGGGGCAGAGGTCTGAGCCCAGCTCCGCGCTCCCTGGCGTGACCTCACCTGAAAACCACGGCAGGAGGTCGGGCTGTGGCTGGATTAGGGGCTAACAGTGCCGGCTGCGCAGCAGGGCTGGTGACGAAGTTCCCTCGCTGACTTCTGTCTCCTTCTCGCCCTGCTTGTCAAGAGCCCCCTTCGGATTTGCCCAGCCCGGCTCCCTCTCGCCCAAATGCCTTTTCAGCGTGGGCATTAAAGCAGAACTCGTACGCAGACTCGCCCTACGCGCTGGAATCATTCCTTACAGCTTTCAACGATAATGAATTGACAGGAATTCTAAACTGATTCCGACCAAAGGACACGGTGATAAAGCTGAATCTATTTCAGGACAAATTACATGTCAGAAGTTGATTAAAAAGCCACCTCTTTATCCAGCCCACAGCTTGGGGCTGAGACAACCTTGGGACTCTGTCCTCCAGGCAGGCTGGCACAGGCCCGGCCCAACCCTCCACGGAGAGTCCTCGTTCCAGTCCCGGGCCCACCTCCCACGGCCCCGACACCAGCCACAGACCCGTGCAGGAGCTGCCCAGCGGAAAGCTGGCTCCAATACCAGAAGGGGGGTCGTGGGTCACGACAGAGAAACGCACCTGTTTCAAGGTCTGTGAGGTGCAGAGCGCAGTCGAAGCCACCGCTGAGGATGCGCTGGCCGCAGGGAGACCACCGGGCAGCCCGCACCGCCTCACTGTGCAGAGAGTAGGTCTGCAGGCATCTCCCCGAGTCCACCGCGTTCCACACCTGCAGGCAAGCACAGCGCAGACATCAGAAATGGGCCCTGCCTGCCCTGGCTGGTTTAGCTCTGTGGATAGAGTGTTGGCCTGCAGACTGAAGGGTCCCGGGTTTGATTCTGGTTAAGGGCACATGCCAGGGTTGTGGGCTCAATATCCAGTAGGGAGCATGCAGGAGGCAGCAGATTAATGATTCTCCCTCATCATTGATGTTTCTATCTCCCTCTCCCTTCCTCTCTGAAGTCAATCTATATATCTCTATACTAATAAAAGTGTAATATGCTAATTAGACCAGACATCCATCTGGATGTCCTTCCACACAAAGCCACGGTGGCGGGGGCCGAGGCAGCGGTGGTTAGGGGTGACCAGGCTGGCAGGCAGGTGAGCAGTTAGGAGCCAGCGGTCCTGGATTGCGAGAGGGATGTCCGACTGCCAGATAGGGCCTAAACTGGCAGTCAAACATCCCCTGATGGGTCCCGGATTGGAGAGGGTGCAGGCCGGGCTGAGGGACCTCCTCTCCCCCCTCCCCACCCCGCGTACACAAATTTCGTGCACCGGGCCTCTAGTATATATATATATATGGCTAATATGCTAAGTGTCCCTCCTACCTTCCAACTGGTAGCTATGATGCGCACTGACCACAAGGGGGAAGACGCTCAACGTAGGAGCTGCCAAGCTGCAGTGACTTGGCAGTGGTGGTTCTTGGGTAACGCACCCCAAAACTAAAGAGGAGGGAGCTTGATTCCTCACAGGGCTGCGATTCCACCTTCGGCCATGGGTTATGTTGTTGCTGGGGCACTGTCGGACGAATCTGGTTTACTGCACACTTGTTTGTGTTCCATGCCCTGTACGACAGCAACTTGGCAGAGTGCCCTCTCGCACTCCGGGACCCCTCAGGGGATGTCGGAGAGCTGGTTTTGGCCTGATCCCCGCAGGCCAGGCCGAGGGACCCCACCTGCCGGAGGGACCCCACTCACTCCACAGACAGTGGGGAAGGACCACGGGAGGTTGGCTCCAGGGCATATCTGGCCCATCTCGCCCAGTCCTGCCCTGCCAGCCACCTTCTAATTAATTTCCTTTCAATGTGCATGAATCCCTGCACCGGGTCACTAGTAAAAATATATTTTAGAAAAAAAAGAAATGGACTCCGCCTGGAGGTAAGGGCCTTGCAGTGGAACCAGATTCCCTTCAGTTCACCATCAAACCAGATCTGGAGGTTAAACTTCTCCTGTATAAAGGTAAAGGCTTGGGGCTGGTGAGTTGAGGGGAAGCTTTTCCCAAAAACTTCTCTGGGGTTCAGGAAGCCCACAAGAAAACAATATGCCCCACGTTCTGCTGCTCATTCCCAGTTCTGCGCAGTCTCGCCTGCATTCTGGCACCTCTCCTCCAAGACGGGACTCGCTCAGCCCTGTATGGGACACCAGGCAGCCTCTCTTCACGGTCCTCCTTTAAGAGTAAGAGCCAAACAAGAGCCTACCGCACCTGTGCTTATACATCTGCCCGCGGGAGGGAAAGCACTGTCCCCCTTCCCACCCTGGCTTTCCGTGGGGGAGTGAGGCCCGTGGCAGAAAGCCCCCGGTGCACTTGCTGACTTTTGAAATACATTACAGAGCCCTCAATATAAACTGTTCGTCCCAAGAGCCAGGGCCACGGTGTACACGGAGGGCCTGTGTTCAGCTGTCACCAGCTCGCCCAGGAAACTCCACCCGCCGCCACGCAGTCAGGAGAAAGGGCAGGCGTGCAGCCCAGGGCCTGGCCTCACCTACCACGCAGTGGCTCCGAGGATGTCCCTCTGAGGGAAGCAGGAAGAACCCCCGCAGCCGGCACGTGGGCGTCAGGCCAAGGGCCTCCCATGCTACTGGCCCTCTGAGCCGTGGTCTCCTCCTCCAGGAAGCGGTGATAAGACGAGCCCCACCCCAGGGCAGTAGGGACCCTGCAGGCAGACAGTGGAGCCGCAGTGCTGGCGGCCTTGCTTCCTGGGGCTGGCAGGCACGCAGTCCTAGCAGCAGGGTTCCTGGACACTCTCTCAACAACACCCGGGAACCCACGCACACCCACAAACCTGACCCTAGAGAGAACCTCCCCTTTCACGATGAGAAAATTCATCCTGAAGCTTCAAAAGCATGTTTCCTGGGCTTGGAGGTCCAAGCGTAAGAAAACAAGAGGCTGAGAGTGGCCTTCCCAGAATGTTAAGAGAGCTCAGTCCTTTCTTCCCACTGGGGAGCCAGGACCGGGCCTCAAACTGAAGAATCCAGAATAGCAGCATTGACATTCAGCAACACGGACAGGAACCCTGGAAGAAACAGCCAGGGCCTTCAAAGTGGAGTGGATTCCTGGTAGAAGGGCAGAGTGCAGGCAACTGCTGTTTGTTTTTCAAAACTATGTACAAGTCTGACTTGAACAGAAAAAAAAAAAATAAAGTAAAATTAATGAACTAAGATCCAAACGCTAAACAGTAAAAAAAAAAAAAAAAATTGAGTTCACAAGGCCACACTGCTTATACATAGTACGATGCCATCTAAGTTTTAAAAACACACAAAACGCCACCTCACACCCATTAGGATGGCTACTCTAAAACAAACAAACAAACAAGCGTTGGTGAAGTGGGGAGGATCTGGACCCTTGTGCACTGTTGGTGGGAAGGCAAAATGGTCCAGCCTCTATGGAAAACAGCATGGCAGCACCTCAAAAAATACACACAGCCGAAACCGGTTTGGCTCAGTGGATAGAGCGTCGGCCTGCAGACTGAAAGCTCCCAGGTTCGATTCCGGTCAAGGGCATGTACCTTGGTTGCGGGCACATACCTGGTAGGGGGTGTGCAGGAGGCAGCTGGTCGATGTTTCTCTCTCATCAATGTTTCTAGCTTTCTATCCCTCTCCCTTCCTCTCTGTAAACAATCAATAAAATATATTTTTAAAAAAATACACACAGTTACCACACACTCCAACAATCCCTCTTGTGTGCCCAGAGGAACTGAAACCAGGATCTCCCAGGGGTGTGTGCACACAAATGTTCATAGTCACATTATTCACCACGGCCAAAGGTGGACGCAGCCAAGGGTCCACCGACAGACAAACGGATAAACAAGAGGGGTCCATCCATACCGAGGAATATTACTCAGCCACAAAAAGGAAGGAGATTCTTTCATGGATGAGCCCTGAGGACATTATGCTAAGTGAACTAAGCCAGTCACAAAAGACAAACAGTGCATGATTCTACTTTTTCTTGTTTTTGTTAATCCTCACCCAGGATATTTTTCCATTGATTTTTTTTTAGGGAGAGTGGAAGACAGAGGGAAAGGCAGAGAGAAACATCGGTGTGAGAGAAACACATCGATTGATTGCCTCCTGCACAAGCCCCAACCAGGGCCCGGGCCGGGGAGGAGCCTGCAACCGAGGTACATGCCCTTGACCAGAATTGAACCCAGGACCCTTTGGGCCAAAGCCCGCCACTCTATCCATTGAGTCAAACTGGCTAGGGCACATGCATGTTCTTAACACACTGAACCATACACCTAAATATGGTTAAGGTGCTAAACTTTATGTTATCTGTATTTCCACACAATGTTAAAAACACACATGAAGCAAAACTCCATCCTGTTTATTTGTGCATTTGCAGTAAGACTATAAAATATGCATGCATACGGTGGTCATTCCTGATAATGGAGGGAGAGGGGCCGGGTCGGAGGCAGGGAGCTATGAATACTATGCTGTCCTTCCCAAAGAGAGGCAGAGAGAGAGAATATGAATCTGCTCTGAAGCAAATATGCCCAAATGGTGCAATCTATTAGACTCCTTCACTTATGCATTCATTCAGCAAACACTTCCTGAGTACCTATTAGCCAGGCATTGTTCAGCAGTAAACAAGGAAGACAAAGCCCCTGCCGT
Source organism: Ia io (assembly GCA_025583905.1). NCBI lineage: Eukaryota > Metazoa > Chordata > Mammalia > Chiroptera > Vespertilionidae > Ia > Ia io. The sequence goes on from JAJQQW010000008.1 coordinate 5,239,432, forward strand.
CCGGAATTCACATTCTGGTGGGCTAGACAAGACACTGAACAAGATGAACCAGCGGGCTCTATATAGTATTTACGGTGGTGATAAAGCCTGGTAGTCTACAAAGCAAGCAGGAAAAGGAGGCGGGGCTGGAACAACGGCTGGCCGGGAAGGGCATCTCGGGAAGGGCATCTCGGGAAGGGCATCTCGGGAAGGGCATCTCGGAGGAGGTGACTTGAGGAAGGAAGCTACACAGAAACTGGGGGAAGGACCCTCCAGACGGCACAGGGCCGTGCAGGGAGGCGCGTGAGGAACCAGGAAGATATGAGAAGAGTCTGTGATCACCCAGGGCGAGAGGAGGATGGCTTGGCCCAGTTGGAAACAGGGGAGAAGCGGCCTTGCTTAGAAGGTAGAACCAGCCTTGGCTCGGAGGTGGAGCAGGAGGGCAAGAGAAAAGTCCAGGACAGTCCTTGGTTCTGGCCCGAGCACCAGAGGAGAGGGGTGGCAGGGGTGTGTCTGATGAGAGGAGTGGCAACTCTGGGGAGGACTAGGAGCTCGGGTTTGAATGACAGAGAGGGAGCGGGCAGCTGGATGCATGAGTGTGAGGTCCAGGGTGGAGGCTGAGCTTGGGGGGTCCCTGTCACTGACGCCGATTCAGTCACGCACTGGAATAAATGTAGACAGAGCAGGGAGGAGGCTAAGGAGAAACCACAGAAGGATGCTGAGAAGGAGAGGCCTGTGAGGCGGGAGAAGCAGCAGCAGAGGGTGATCCCTCCTGGAAGCCAGGGGAAGAGACAGCACTGGGTCCCATGCTGCTGGCACGGCAATCAGAGGAGATCTGGATTTTACCACCTGAGGCCTGGGTACCCAAGTGTCTGCTACGTCGCTTTCTAGAATTTTGATTATGTTTAAAATATTTCTTAATGTATAATGTTAATGGAGAGGAAGAAGAGGAGGAAGAGAAGGGGAAACAGGAAGAGAGAGAGGAGGGATCAAGGAAGAAGAAAGAGGAAGCAGAAAAAGGAGAGAAGAAAAGCAAGCAAGGGGATGGGAGGAGGAAGGAGAGGAAAACGGAGGGGAGGGAAGGGGAGAGGAGGGGAGGGGAGGGGAGAGGAGAGGGGAGGGGAGAGGGGAGGGGAGGGGGAAAAAGAGGAGGAAGGATGGATCATGGTCATAATCAAAGAGAGAAGAGACGGCTGTGGCACCAGGACTAAAAGCCACAAACCAGACAGTTTGAGTTCCTGGCCAGGGGGCCCCGGAACCCGTGATGGAAATGTGTTTAAGGAAATCCATCCAACTGCAACTACCCGATAACTCCTCTCTGAAGTGAAAAACACACGCTTGGCCCTCCTGGCTGATACACACACAACAGTGCCGGGATCAATGCAGACCAGGCAGCCACTCCTCCAAGCTACCCAGGGTGAAGGCGCGAAGAAACCTTGCTAATCGTTCTCCCTAATTGAATTTAATGTTTACTGTCAGGTTTTAAAGATTAATTCCCAAACAGCACAGCAGCCTGACATGTGCGCCTTTTTTCAATTAGGTAATTAGAGATCCCAATCTGCCTTCTCGGAATTAAGAAGCTAAGTCTTCCGTCGAATGTTCCGAGGTGACTTGACGTGTTAACTAGAGACATTCTATGTCCAACAGAAGTCAGATTTGGAAAGAACATGACAAGTAAATGGCAGTGCTTGCTCATCCCACATTCACTGCCATCTCCGTGTCCTGGTTACTGAGACGTGGCCCCACCAGGAGCTCTCACCAATCTCTTAAGGCCTATTTTTAGCCACAGGTCACATTCTTCCTGCCTACCTGCCTGCTTTTTGTTTTTTATTATTAAAAAAAAAAAAATGCAATCTCCTTCTAAAATATTCAAATTATACAGAAGTGCAAATAACAAAATGCCATAAGAATTAACTATGAGATCACTGCGGATTACATTGGAAGTAGGTCTGTGCTACAAAAAAAAAAAAAAAAAAAGTAGAAATATAGCCCGGCCGGTGTGACTCCATGGTTGAGCATGGACCCATGAATGAGAAGGTCACAGTTCAATTCCTAGTCAGGACACATACCAGGGTCGTGGACTCCATCCCCAGTACAGGGCATGCAGGGGGCAGCTGATCGATGATTCTCTCTCATCATTGATGTTTCTAACTCTCTCTCCCTCTCCCTCTCCTTTCCTCTCTCTGAAATAAATAAAAATATTTAAAAAAAAAAAAAAAAGAAAGAAACATAAAGAAGTAAATAAGATTCATCCATAATCCCTCCACCTGGAGATAATGGCTGTCGGACTTCCGGGAGACTCTCTGCCTCCCCTGTACCTGCTTCGGTGACCTTCCTAGTTCAGCTCTGGCTCCTGGCTGCCTCTTCATCCCTCCATAGCCCTGCTCCCCCGGGATATCATTGTAGCGACCACTATCAGACTCACACAGCTTAGCACGAGCCTGTGCAGCCCGTGCCCAAGCCTCCACCAGGACTTTGTCTGCAAAAGCTCTGGAACCTTCTGGGAGTGGGAGTGTTCAAGGGCGATATCTTAACAATATTGAGCCTTCTAATGCCTGAACAGAATATATCTCTCCTTTTATTTAGTATTCTTTAATTTCTCTAAGCAATGTTTATAGTGGGGTTTTTTAAAATATGTTTTTACTGATTTGAGAGAGAAAGGGAGGGGGAGAGACAGAAACATTGATGAGAGAGGAAAACATTGATCTGCTGCCTCCTGCATGCCCTCTACTGGGAACCAAACCCACAACCCAGGCATGTGCCCTGACTAGGAATCGAACAGTTGACCTCTTGATTCGTGGGTCGATGCTCAATCCCTGAGCCACACCTGCTGGGCTATAGTATTTTTGTTTGTTTCTTTGTTTTATTTTTTAAATATGTTTTTATTGATTTCAGAGAGGAAGAGAGAGGGAGAGAGAGATAGAAACATCAATGATGAGAGAAAATCATTGATCGGCTGCTTCCTGCATGCCCCACACTGGGGATGGAGCCAGGCACATGCCCTGATCAGGAATCGAACCATGACCTCCTGGTTCGTAGGTCAACGTACAACCACTGAGCTATGCCAGCCGGTGGGCTGTAGTTTTTTTTAATGAAAAAGTCTTACACACCTTTTTTATGTCAAATTCATCCCTAATTATTTCATACTAGAGGCCCGGTGCACGAAATTCGTGCACTGGGGAGGGTGTCCCTCAGCCCAGCTTGCACCCTCTCTAATATGGGACCCCTTGGGGGATGTCCAACTGCAGGTTTAGGCCCGATCCCTGTGGAATCGGGCCTAAACCTGCAGTTGGACATCCCTCTCACAATCCAGGACCGCTGGCTCCTAACAGCTCACCTACCTGCCTGATTGTCCCCTAACTGCTCCCTTGCTGGACTGATTGCCCCCTAACTGCTCCTCTGCGGGCCTGATTGCCCCCAAATACCCTCCCCTGCTGGCCTGGTCACCCCCAAGGCTTTTATTAGTATAGATATGACCCTGCACAGAAAATTTTACTAACCCTGCTTTACAATAAGGGCTTGACGATTGAATCATTAGGACCAGACACCAAGATTTCCTTTCTTTGAATAGTGGAGGGAATACTTACCTTGTCTTTAAGTTGCCCAGAAATTAAAATGAGATAATGACTTAGAAAAGTATAAAAGCACCATATAAAGACAACTGTCTTTTTAATGAAGTGGTAAAATGAAAAACACTTTTTATTCTCCCCTTCCTTCCTTTACAGCTTTTATTTAAACTTTGAAATTTATAAAAATTTCACTCCAATTTTCATTTCTTTACATTCAACATTATTTTCTATTGGTTTCAGGTTTTATATTAGTTACAGAATAGTGGTTAGACAATCACGTACTTTACAAAGTGTTCCCCGATATTTCTAGTACCCACCTGGCATCATACCATCATTACAACACTATTGACTATATTCCCTATTTAAGTGACAATGGGTTTACAGGTTCCTTTCAGTCTTTCTTTTGTGTTGCTCGTCCTTCCTTTTCTTTCTCACTTCTTCCCTCATTTTCTTTATATAGTATCTCAATTGGCCATCAAAGCTCAGTGAAGGCACTGGGACACGCTTAATCCATTTTACAGACCAGGAAACTGAGGCCAATTCCAGTTGGCTGTGGAACTTGACTCAGCACACAGGAAGCCCTCAGAGCCATGCTCTTTGCGCTTCCTAAGGGGCAGCCGCCTAGCAAACAAAACAAACCTTCCAGTCAGGCTTCCGAGCCTCTTTCTCAAGCACCTCTTCATTGCGGATGCTCCACATTCTTTCCTCTCCCCCCATTCTTTACTGCCCCCCCTTCTCCGAAGCAGGTGGAAGGCTTCCCACTCACTGCCTAGGCACGCTCTGTCATGGGGCAGGGTGTCGCGAGCTTGCTTTTGGGTCAGGGCAGGAGCAGGAGTCACTGCCTCTGAAGTGTGAAGGCCGCCTGAGCGAGGCCCATTAGCACTGGGAGCTTCTCTGAATCACATCAGTCAGTCCAGTACCCTGCAGTGCAGCACCCCTCCACTGAGGTGGCACCACCCCTCAACCCCCGCCTCAGGGGTGAGGGTCCTTGCCCCTCTGCCAGGAGTCCTTCCATGCCCCTTGATCCCTGGATGGGCCCACCCACGTCTTGGGGGCACTGCAGAACCTCTGTCTCTCTGCAGATAAGGCAGATCCCTGCCCTAGGTCTCCGCAAAGCTATGAATCTGTGGCCAGAGGCCTGGTCTGGGTCTCAGCAACCACATGCCCGCAATGTTCCCAGGGACCCCGGGAGCGGCTGGGCAGGTCCGGCCACACACCCCCGGTTGCCAATCTCTGGGAGCTGGCTGAGCGTGCTGGCCACGCCCCCCCAGGTTGACGATCTCCCCAGGGACCCCGGGAGCGGCTGGGCGGGCTCGGCCACGCCCCAGGGGTTGCTGATCTGGGGACGGGTCCGGCTGGGCGGGCACACACCCCCCCCCCCAGTTTGCCAATCTCTGGGAGCTGGGAGAGGCTGGGCGGGCCTGGCCACGCCCCCCCAGGGCGACTGATCTCCCCAGGGACCCCCGGGAGCGGCTGGGCGGGCTCGGCCACGCCCCCCCAGGGGTTGCTGATCTCCCCAGGGACCCCCGGGAGAGGCTGGGCGGGCCTGGCCGCGCCCCCCCATGTTGCCAATCTCCCCAGGGACCCCCAGGAGTGGCTGGGCAGGGCGGCCATGCCCCCCTGGTTTGCGATCTCCCCAGGGACCCCCGGGAGCGGCTGGGCAGCCCCCGGCCTCGCCTCCCTGGGGCATCGATTTTCCCAGCGACCCCTGGAACTAAGAGGACTGGGCGCCGCCATCTTGATCTTCTCAACGGCAGGATAAGCCACCCGGAGTCCCGCCCCCCAGCCTCCCGCTGGCCCAATCGTGGGCATAGCGGAGGTGCGGTCAATTTGCATGTTTCTCTATTATAAGGTAGGATTTGGATAGTATTGTAAATGGTGTTTTAAATTTTAGGTTGTTTCTAGTATGTAGAAATACAATAAATTTTTGTATTTTGACCTTGAATTCTGAACCCGTGCTAAACTAACTTAATTCAAGAAGTTTTTTGTAGATTCAGTAGAATTTTCTACATAAACAGTCATGTTGTCTGAGAATAAAGACAGTTTTACCATGGACAAGGGCAATAGGGTGGTGAAGACCTGGGACAGTTAAGTAGGAGCTAGGAGGGGGGGGGGAAGGGAGAGAAAAATGGGAGATACCTGTAATACTAGCAACAATAAAAAATGTATTTTTTAAAAAGACGATTTTATTTCCTTCTTTCCAATCCAGGCACCATTTGTTTCTTTCTCTTGCCCTATTGCACTGGCTAGCATCTTCAGTACAATGCTGAGAATACACAGTGAGAGCGGACACCCTTGTCATATTCCTGATCTTGTGGGGGAAGCAGTCTCTTGTACAGTTAAATATGATGCTAGAGCTAATGTTTTCATAAATGCCCCTTATCGGTTTGAGAACATTCTCTTCTATTTCTAGTTTGCTGAAAGTTTTTTATTTTAAACCAGGAATGGCTGCTTGAATATTATCAGAAGCTTTTCCTGTACCTCTTGAGAAGAGTATATGGTTCTTCTTTTATAGTTCATTAATATGCTAAATTACAGTGGTTGGTTTTCAAATTAAGCAAACCTTGCATTCCTGGGACAAATCCTACTTGGTTATAATATAATGTAAGAATAAATAAATATATCAATCAATCAATCAAGAAGCTTCTGTTCCAGAGCCTTGTGGATGGCTGTCTTCATGTTCACATGATATTCTCCCTTTAGGCCTGTCTGTCTTCAAATCGCCTCCTTTTTATAAAGACACCAGTCATACTGGATTAGGGCCCATCCTAACAATTTCATTTTAACTTATTAACATATTATCTCTATAAAGACCCTCTCTCCAAATAAAGACACATTCTGAGGCACTGGGGTTCGGACTTCAAAACTTAAGTTTTGAAAAAGACACAATTCAACCCACAAGCAATTGGTACTATTTGTTCCTTAAATGTTTGATGAAAGTCATTAGTCAGAAGAGGCTGGTGGACATGCAATGCACTATACATGGAAATGTATCCTTGAAATGTATATGATCCTATTAACAAATGTCATTCCAATAAACTTAATTTTTTTTTAAAAAAGGCAATAGTGAAGTCATTTGGGCTTGGGGTTTTCTCTGAGGAAAGATATTTAACTATGAATTCAATTTCTTTAATAAATATAAAGCTTTGGGGGTTATCTATTCCTTTGTGAGCTTTTTATTGTTTCGGTTTTTTAGGGGTTTATCCATGTCACCTCAGTTGTAGAATACATTGCCATAAAGTTGATCATAACATTACCTTATAAATTCTTTAATATCTTTTGATAGTACTTCTCTCATTCCTAATATTGGTCATTTGTATCTTTTATTCCTGATGAGTGGCTAAAGGTTTATTATTTTATTGATCTCAAAGAACCAGCTTCTGGTTTCACTGATTTTTTTCTATTTCAGTTATTTCTGCTGGTATCTTTATCTCCTTTCTTTTGCTTATTTTGAGTTGAGTTTGCTCTTCCTTTTCTGTGTCTTAAAGCAGAAGCTGAGATCATTGATTTCAAATTTTCTTTATTAATATAGGCATTTAGTGCTATGCATTACCATCTAAGAACTGCTCTAGTATGTTCCATGATTTTTTATATGCAGTCTTCTCATTTGCATTCAATTAAAAATATTTTCTAATATCCCTGTCAGTTTCTTCCTTGACCCACAGGTTATTTAGGAGTGTATTGTTTAATTTCCAAATATTAGGGAATTTTCCATATATGTTATCGATTTTTAATTTAATCCTATCATCATTAAACAATATACTTTGAATGACTTCAATACCTTTAAGTTTCCTGAGACTTGTTTTATGGCCTAGACCAGTGGTCAGCAAACTGCGGCTCACGAGCCACATGCAGCTAGCGAGCCACAGTTTGCTGCTCTGTTGACTAAAGAGTTTGCCGACCACTGGCCTAGACTATGGTATACTTGAAAAGAATGAGTATTTTGCTGTTGTTACATGAAGCATTCTATAAATGTCAATTAGTCCAAGTTGGATGATAGGGTTGTTCAAGACTTCTATGTCTTTACTGATTTTCTGTCTGCATGATCTATTGAATATTGAGAAAAGGGTGTTAAAACCTCCAACTATAATTGTGAATTTGATTATTTCTCCATTCAGTTCTATCAGTTTTGCTTCATGTATTTTAAAGCTCTTTTATTGGGTATATAAATATTTATGCACCTAATGTTTATGTATCTAATGTTATACCCCTTTATAAACTGTCCCTTTTATCATTACAAGATGACTCTCTTTGTCCCTGCTAATATTCTCTGCTCTGAAATCTACTTTGTCTGATATTAATATGGCCACTTTAGTTTGTTTGTTTTTTTAAGTAATATTACTTTGGTATATTTTTTTCCTTCCTTTTACATTTAAGCTTTTGTGTCTCTATATTTAAAGTAGGTTTCTTGTAGACATTATATAATTGGGTCTTGCCTTGTTATCCAAATGAACACTCTTTGTCTTTTAAATAGCTGTTTAAATCATTTCATCTATTATTGATATGTTTTAGGTTTAAATTTGCTATTTGTTCTCCATTTTATCTCATTTGTTCTTTGTTCCCTCTTTCCTACGTATATTTTGCTATTCATTTTATTTCCTATCGTTAGATTACTAATCACAAATCTTTGTTTTGTTTTATGACTAGTTGCTTTAATTTTTATAGCATACGTTTGTAACTTATCACAGTTTACTTCAAGTAACATTAGCACTTGCCTCATAAGAACCATAACAAGAGTATACATACACCACTTCCCCCATCTCAGCTTTTATGACTTGTTATCATATATTTCATACCTAAAAATATTATAAATTCAACAAAACACTTATTTTTATTTTAAGTAATCCATCATCGTTTAAAGTGATTGTTATTAAGAACAAGTATTTACATTTACCCACACACTTATCATTTCTGGTGTTCATCACTCCTCTGTGGGGATGTAGATTTCTATCTGGTACCATTTGTCTTCTGCCTTAAGAACTTTAACATTTCCCATAGTACAGGTCTGCTGGTGAAGGATTACATCAATTTTTTTAAACATCTGAAAAATGTATTTCGCTTTTCTTTTTAAAAGATATTTTGCTGGGTATAAATTTAGGTTGACAGTGGTTTATTTTTCTTTCAGTCCTTTTAAGTATGTTATCCCACTGTCTTCCGGCATTATTTCCAATAAAAGGTCTGCTGTAATTCTTATCTTTGTTCCTCTGTATGTAACATCCTTTTTTTTAGCCCTTTGGCTGCTTTTAAGATTTTTCTCTTCATCACTGGTAATAAGAAATTCCATTATGATTTACCGTGGTGCTTGAGGTTCACTGAGATTCTTGGATCTGTGGGTTTCTAATTTCCTCAAATTTGGAAAACATTCAAACATTATTTATTTAAATATTTTTCTATTCTCCCTTTCTTTGAGTATTCCAATTTCATGTATATTGGTTGGACTTAAAATTGTGCCACAGCTCACTCATGCTCTGTTCATTCTTTTCCCAAGCTTTTTACTCTCTCCACTACAGTTTAAATATTTTCCATAACAATGTCTTCAAATTTGCTAACCTTTCTTTATAGTTTCTGATGTTATTAATCTCATCTAGTACATTTTTATCTAAGACTGTTTTTTCATCTTTAGAGTTTGATTTATATTTTCCATCTATAGTCCACGTCTCTCCTGGATATATTTTTGCTTTTCTCTCCCTTTTGGCATATATGGAGCATATTTAATAACAGTTGGCTTAATATTCTTATTTACTAATCGTATCATCTGTGCTGTTTCTGGATCTGTTCCTATTGCCTGATTTTTCTTATCATCGTGGTTCAGGTTTTTCTGCCTCTTTGTATGCCTTGTAATCTGTTTGGATGCCAGATACAGTGAATTTTACTTTAGTGGACGTTTTATGTTTTTGTGTGCCTATAAATACTCTTGGGGTTTGTTCTGGGGCACAGTTTAATTACTTGAAAACAGTTTGCTCCTTGCCAAGACAGTCCCAAGCTTTGATAGGAGGGACCAGAGAGGCCTTTAGTTCAGGGCTATTTTACCCACTACTGAGGCAATCCCTTATGAATTACGAGGATTTCCCACTCTGGCTTGTGGGGATACAAACTATTCCTAACCCTGTGGGCTCTAGGGATTATTCACCATGTTCCTTTGAGGGGTCTTACCCTGCCTCAAGGAGCTTCCTCACCACATATGTGCTGATCAGTATTCCACTAAAGTCTTTGAAGGGGCCTCCTGTAGCTCTCTGGAGCTTCTCTCTGCACAGCTCTCCCCATACCCTGGGCGAGGAATATTTAGAAGAGTGATGGGATTAGAGTATTTGTTCTGTGGGTGTCACAGAGATGACAAGAAGGCCAGGGGTGATCTGCAAACTGGTGTCATTTTCTGCAGGCATAAACAAGGAGTCAGGAACAGAGTTGAGAAGATTAATCCACCTACACTCCTCCCCACTGCCATCTCTGCCAGCTTCAGGAAAACTTGCAGAGAGCCTGGGAAGACTGCGGGGTTCCCAGCATACACAGTGCAGAAGTTTAAACCAATTTCACCTGAATCTGTAAGAACTTTAAACCAATTTCACTTGAATCTGTAATCGGCTGATGTCTTTGTTGTAAGAGGCTCACATCTGTAGAAATAATGACATCTAAAGCGGTATTTTCATTTTACACCATCCTCCTAAGTGCTTCCTAAGATGTTTTCTAAACCAAATGATGCAAGGTCCCGAAAAGTAAAGGTTGAGGAGAAACTCAATCAGAATCTGTAAGTACATGAGCATTCATTATACAGAGAATTCCAAGAAATTATTCTCTCGACTCAATAAGGTCAGAATAAAGGGAAGGAGTTTTAAATGTCAAGAGAAGATGTAAAAGGGCAAAGAGGAGTTTTCTTAGAGCAAAAAGGATTACAGGCGAGACACGGCACCGAGGCTGCTGAAGGCAGCGAGGAGAGCTGGCGTAGCAGGCCCACCCTCAGGCAGAGTGGGGACCCTGACCGGGCAGCTGGCAGGGCCCCGGCGGGTGGTACAGCCCGTCCCACGGTGGGGAGTGCAAGATCCCGGGAGAAGCCAGAGCTCCTTCTGAAAGCTTCACAACCACGGACATCATTCTGAAACAAAATGCCACCTCACTCCCACCTCCAGTAACAGTAACAACTACTCAGCAGTTACTACCTGGCAGGCATGCTCTCAAGAGAGGTTATCTGCCACGGGTCCCACTGTGAGAGGTGGAGCAGGAAGTCTGGCTCGGGAGCCCACCGCCTCTAATTTGTCCAGAGCATCACAATCCTCCCACACACACTCTCCCTCACCTACCAGCTCTAGCTTTAAAATATGTCCCCAACCCAACCACTTCTTATCACCTCTGCTGCCACCACCCTCATCTGGGCCACCATCACTTCTCCCTGCTCCACTGCAAGAACCTCAAAAGAGGTGTCCTGGCCTCTACTCTTCCCCCCAGTCTGCTGACACAGACACCAGAGCGGCCCCCGGAGCCAGAAGTCAGGTCACCCCGCTCACTCCCTGCTGTAACCCACATATTCCCAGCATTCCTGGAATAAATCCCATGTCATCTCCACTCTAGCCACGGTGGCCTCCTGGCTGCTCCTCACACACCTCGGATCCCTCCACACAGGGCCTAGGCACCTGCTTTTCCTCTGCCCAGAATGCTCCGCTCCAGACAGACACCGGGCTCCCTAAGTCTCCACTCCATTCCCTGGCCACCCAATGTAAACACAGCTCCACCCATCTCCTTCATCTCAGCCGGCACTGCTCCTTTTCAAAGCGTGTGCTACTCCCTACACATGCATTTTATATGCTTGTTTGTTGTCTGCTCCTCCCACTAAAATGTAAGCTCAATGAGGGTAAGGACACTATTCATTGTCTATTTTGCTCACTTCTTCATCCCTAGTTTCTTGAATGGGGTCTGGCATTCATGAAAAACTGAGTATTTGTTGCATTAATGAAGAGATAGATGAAATGCATGGATGGATGGACGGATGGACAGACATATGAATGAACAGATGGATGAAAGGATGGCTATCCTAGCTTTGGGTCATCTACAGCTTGACCACTTTGTTCATTATTAGGTTGTGGAAGAGAAGAATGCTAAATATAATGCCCTCCGGCTATGAGAGACCTCCCCACTCCGAGAGTAAGTAATTAATTGAGTTGAGTGCTATTCTCCAATAAGCCATAGTCATCCCGTCGGACTGTATGGCCCGGCAGACACACACACCCCTCTCTCTCTGTGTTCACAAGAGCCTCAGACTCTGGCACCACAAGAACCTTTGGCTGGTTTCTGCTCTTCCATAAAAATAAAATAAATGTTTTTAAAAAAAGGATGAGATGAAATTGCCAAGGTTCTAAAGGCCTTTTCAAATCAAGATGCACTCGGTCCCTGGCCTCCATATACACAGATCCTCCGAGTCTAAGAACTCATAAAAGAATGCATGCCGCCGAAACCAGTTTGGCTCAATGGATAGAGCGTCGGTCTGCGGACTGGGGGGTCCCAGGTTCGATTCCGGTCAAGGGCATGTACATTGGCTGCGGGCACATCCCTGGTGGGGGGTGTGCAGGAGGTAGCCAGTCGATGATTCTCTCTCATCGATGTTTCTAGCTCTCTATCCCTCTCCCTTCCTCTCTGTAAAAAATCAATAAAATATATTTAAAAAAAAAAAAAAAAAAAGAACGCATGCCTTTGGCAAGTGAATGCTGGCTCCCGGCAAGCCCATCTGTGTTTAAATCCCGCAATACCATGGATTCTGCTGCCTGCCTGGTGTCTGCCCTTTTCCTGGTGTGAGCACCCCACCCTTCCCTGGGAAACCATCTACGCCCCACTGGGTCACATGGTACACAGGTACCGACTCTAACTTCTGCAGAGGACACGTAACCCTGGCCTGGCCGACTGGAGGCAGGAAGGTGCCAGCCTGGAGCGTCGGGCGGAGACGGAAGATGCATGTCCACTTCACTGGGTTGCAAGGAGTCGCCCTGACACTGGAGGAGGACACCACAGAGGTGGCCCGTCCCTGGGACCAGAGCATACGATGAGACAAGAGAAGGTGAGACCAAGGCGTGAGGGCCCCTGCGTGCAGCCGTGTCTGATGCTGTACAGCACTTGGCCTTGTCACCTCTTGAGCCAACAGATTCACTTTTTTTTTTTTTTTGCTTAAACTACTAGGAGTTGAGTGTTCTGCTACTTGCAACCAAGAGTTCTAACACAAACCCATTCTAAAATTTGGCCAGAGCTGAACATTAATTTTACTGATGGTTAGCCTCTAACACTACCTTTTGTCTCTCTTGGAAAACGGGTTTAATACCTGCCCATCCCTCGTCTTGTCCACTCTCACCCATTCTCCATGACTTCCAAGCACAATCGGGTCCCAGTGCTGAGCCCGCGTGACAGCGCCAAGCTCTCACTGCCTGCCTGATGGGGACTGGGAAGTGTGTGTCGGGGCCTTCCCAGGCGGAATGTCACTTCTGTCCTGGAGCCCCAGGCCTCTCTCCTCCGTGGCCTGCTCACCCTGAACAACATTATCCTTTAACCTGTGTGCCTCGCATCCCTTTCCACGGCACTTTTCCAAATTACAGCATCATGCGATCCTCATGGCTCGTAAGGTCAACAGGGAAGTTGCCTCCAGCTCATGGATGTGGAAACAGAGGATTAGAAAGGTCGAGCAACTCTCACTCATTCACTGGGTTTATTCAAAAGGTATTTACTCAGGATCCACTGTATGCCAAGAAGGCTGCTCACTGCTGGAGTCCCCGGGGAACAATCGGCTCACGTGAGGCCGGTGGACAAGAGAGATACCAAGCAAACACACAAACAGATACCACCAAGGGGGCTGCATGGGGAAAAGAACTGGGCTCTGGGAGACATTAGCAGGTGAAACTGCACTTCGGCGGAGGAAGGAAGAAGATGGGGAGGGGGGCCTCCTGGCAGAGGAGGGTGGGCAGGGCCTATGGAGGGAGAGCCGAGCTGCAGGAGGGACCAGCAGTCTTGCCAGAGCCCTGGGGGGTGGGTCTCTGCCACATACAATAGGAAGCCGCTGGAGGGCTGAGCACAGGGGAGCACAGTGGTTTTAAAGAATACTCCGATTGCTGCACAAGGGGCCAGGGACAGAGTATCTAGAGGGAGAGAGCAGGCTAGGCCAAGGGGGCAGCAGGCAAGCTGGGAAACGAGGAGCACCTAACCTTGGGGGCAGAAGAAGCGCTTCGGGGAAGGTGGGGTGCCCCACGCAGTGGGGGCACTGTGGTGACAGAGGCAGGGAGAACAGACACGGGGACTTCTCATTCCTATGGCTACATCATAGTGCCACTTCTACAGACGACGGCCCGGCAGGGTGTGGGGATCCACGTCACCTGAGCCGGGTGGGGGAGCTGGGTGAAAACCCACCTCTGCTTCATCCACGGGCCGCGGCATTGTGAATGCGGGCTTCTCAGAGCAGCCTGAGTTCTGAGGGCCTCTGGCTTCATTCCCGCCGCAGGCCCAGTCGGGGCGGGGGGCCTGGGGGGCGCGCCTGGTGCCCCCACTGCAATAATAGCCTTGTCCCAGAGGATGGCCTTCTGACAGCGTTTTCAGAGACCCAGCTGAGCCAGCCAGTCAGGGCAGGACCCCACAACAGAGGTGACCACTCTCAGAAAGTGAGGCCACCCAGGTCCTGCTGCCATGGCAACCACCACAGCAGTGCCAGGCTGTCTCTGCTCCCGAGGAGGCTTCTCAGGCTGCCCAGTGGGCATGCTCTGTCGGGCCCACGCCGGCGGCAGAGGGTTCTCGCCAGCCCTCCCTGACAGGGTCTGGACCGGGTGATCGTCTTCATCAACATTTCTCAACATGCAAAAAACGGAATGCCAGCCCCTCGCCCACACACTCCACCAAGATACCTAGTGAGGAGGTGCTCTCAGAGTCTCAGGCCATAGGCCACATCTTGCTGTGGGCTCAGTGGGGACCATAAATGGAACTGGTCCAGTGGGAAAGGCTTCAGTTGACACAGAAGGCCCCACTCACCTGACCAGCTCAGCGCTCACTGCTACCTTACTTGCACGTCCCCTTCTAGTCCTGCTCTTCACAATCTCTGTCCTGACACATGCCCTTCTCTCTACTTGAAGCCAATTCCTCTCTCTCTACCAGGTTGGCCCCCACTCTTCCTTCCAGTCTCAGCTGAGATGCTCCTTCCTCCAGGAAGCCCTCCTGACACCCCAGGCTACTAAAGGCCCCAAGAGATATCCCAAGAGCACTCCATTCGTCCCCTCTGGGAGAGCTGAATGCAACATGTGGTAAGAGTCTGGTGGCCTCTGACCTTCTCTCTCCTGAAGATGAGTAAGTGGTCAGTGTGGTCAGGGGGCTGCAGCTGGATGGGCTATTCTGTCTTTCCATTACTCCCCTCCCACCTTATTTTATTTATAATAATGATTTTTATTGTAGCAACATTTATAACCACATTTTTATCGCCCTATCAGCACCATAAGGGCTGTCATTTCTCTGGGCACCTCTGTCCCCTCATACCAGGTGCTTACGCAGGCCACAGACTCTTTACAGCACCCTCTAAAGTGGGTGTCGCTGGGCCTTTTCTTCCTTTTTTTTAAAGAATAGTTTATTGATTTTTAGAAAGAGAGGAAAGGAGAGGGGGAGAGAGAGAAACATCGATCTGAGAAAGAAACATCAATAGGCTGCCTCCTGCACACCCCTTACTGGGGATCAAGTCCACAACCCAGGCATATGCCCTAACCAGGAATTGAACCAGCAACCTTTTGGTGCACAGGATGATGCCCAAGCAACTGAGCCATACTGGCCAGGGCCTTTTTTTTTTTTTTTTTTTTTTCCTCACCTAAGAATATGTTTTTACTGGTTTTAGAGAGAAAGAAAGAGAAATGTCAATGTGAGAAACATCCATTGGTTGCCTCCCACACGCACCCCAACCAGAGTTGAACCCTCAACCTACGCCTGTGCCCTGACTGGGAATCGAACCCACAACCTTTTGGTGTATGGGACGACGCTCCAACCGAGCCACCTGGCCAGGGCTCACTGGACTGTTTTTACAGATGAAGAAACTGAGGCTCTGCGTACGAAGGAAGTCACCAAGATTACAGCGAGCAAGTGACAGGCCCAGGACTCAGGGACAGAGTCTGCATGCTGCCCTCTAGGGTGCTTCTCACCTAGGTGCCAGGGTTACCCCTGGCAAAGGGCAGGGAAGGTATTGAGAAGGAACAAAGGCAACACTGGATCTCAAGCTTGCACCCCAACACAGCAGCCACCGTGAGCCACCGGCGGTACCGGGTGGTGTTTCCTACTCATATTCTATTTTTCCTGAGAGCTTACTGAATATACAATCGGGCATCCAGCTTTCCGCACTGAACGTTTTCCAACGTTCTTAAGAACTTCATTTTCAAAAGTGCAGTTACTCCTCAGTCAGAGAATTGCAGAGCACAGATAACGGCAGGGGCCCTGAACTTGACCGTTTTCCCCGGGTACCAATCGCTATGTGCACACAGCAAGAGGATTTAACAGCCTGATTCGGCGCGGTAGGAAGGGGTAAATTGCTTGAGTCTGGGAAATACATTACCTCAATCTCACAAATGGTTTTTGAAAATCATTAGGCTACAGAAACGCAGACCCGGCTTCTGCTGCCTCCCCCGCGCTGCCCAGCAGCACCCATGTCACCCCATCAGCCATCACAAACTCAGCACTCGAGCCCAGGGTGGTGGCAGGCTGAGCCCTCGGCCCCAAGCACCCCAAGTCCCTGCCGGGACAAGCATAATGTTCTCTCAGCCCTCCCTGACCTGCTCACCCGACACACAGCGTCTCCTGCCTGCACCTGCAGGTGCGTGCACCTGCGCCAGCCCAAGTCCCCACCCTGCTGCCTGGGGCTGCTGTGACCTCCCCGGAAATCATCTTTGTGACCTCCAGGCTGGCATCCAAAATGAAAATCCTACTAGATTTATGGGTTCCAAGTCCATTTCTCAGAAGCAACTCCTAAGTCTAATTACTTTTAAAAGGGCCAGGTAGGGGGAGACTAATTTCTAGAAGCTTTCCGTTCACTCGAAACTCCTCAGTAACCAAGCTCTTTCAGGGTCTGCGGTTCTTTTGGGTTGATTATTTATCATTCCCTAATAAACTCTATCTTGAATATATTAAGTGGTATTATAAATGGAGCCCCCAAAATTTTCCAATAGTCTTGAATTAGTCTGGATAATTACATTACTTCAATGAGCACAAAATTATTTTACCTATAAAAGTTTAACCAGTGATTCTAAAGGATTAAGAAGTTATGTAATGGGATAATAATGATAAGTCTATAGCACTTAAGTCAGTTATTTCTGTGGTCGCACAGCCTATAATTTCCAGAAGCTGCTTGGCTGTGAGCATAACAGTCAAGTCGCTTTATCTGTACCAGTGCTGAGAGCAGCGGGGCCCAGGCGTTAGGGGCAGCAGTCCCCCCAGGGCCAGATGTGACCAGCCACACCTGTAATGACTACAGAAAACCCATGTGCCCCTCAGTCCATCTGTCTGTCTCTTCTGCACAAGAGTGGATATGGCACGTGGCTTCCAATTTTGTAAAAGAGTTAAGCACAGCCCTAGCTGGTTTGGCTCAGTGGACAGAGAGTCGGCTTGCGGACTGAAGGGTCCTGGGTTCGATTCCAATCAGGGCACATGCCCAGGCTCGATCCCCAGTGGGGGGCGTGCAGGCGGCAGCCGATCAATGATGCTCCCTCATCATTGATGTTTCTGTCTTTCTCTTTCCCTTCCTCTCTGAAATCAATAAAAATATTTTTTAAAGTAATTTATTTTTTTAAATAAATAAGAGAGTTAAGCACAATTGCTGCTTAACTTCTGGCTGTTGTTTCGTACGGTAATTATGATACAATTGTTGTGTGTGCACCACGTGTTGTAACTATACATTTTTACTGCTGCGGATCTTCAGAATCAACAATGCAGCAGTTGTGGCTCTGTCACTGTGAACAGCCCTCGGGTGCCTAGGGGAGGTGCTCACAGAGAGCCTGGCCGGCCCCCTCCTCTGGACACTGAGCTCAGTCCCACCTGCCAGGAGGAAGGTGGGCCACAGGGCTGACCCAGCCACATGGTTGGGAGGGGGTGGCACACCAGGACGGCTGAGCTCGAGCCCTTCCCCAGCCAGGCCCCGGTGACCTGGCAGGGGCAGTGCCGAGTCTGAATGCAGAGGTCCTGACCCCGAGGCTGTGGAAACGGGCTCCCAGGGCCCCCGACACTGAGGCTATCCCGCCCTTCTCCCAGACGCTGGCACACGGGCTCCGTGCACGCCTCCTCCTCCAGAGATGGAGGCAGCTAATCCAGGCAACCAAGGGCCTTCAGAACAGAGGTGTACGGAAGCTTCCTGTTAATCCGCACATGAGAACCTGGCCCACAGGCCTGCGTTTCATCTCGGGCAGCCAGGGAGCTCCTGGCCGTCTTCCCAGGCCCCGGGTCAGAGGCCGCCCCACATCTTTCCTCCTCCGTGCCCGCCCCATGCTGCATGGCTCTGAGCTTTCTTTTCATCTTTGTGAAAGTAAGCTTGAAAAATCCTCTTGTTGTGTATAAGTTTTTACCCTAAACTAGTTTAAAACCTCTTCTGGAAGTTGCCGTGACATAAATTATGAATGAAGACCCACAACTCTAAGGCTCTGAGGCCGATCACGGAGAAGTCCTCTGTCATTCTGTCGCGGTAAACATGTAAATCTGGTGTCCAAAACAATACAAGTCGCTTTACTCCATGGCTTATTTGCATGATTTTTAATGACAAGCAATAATAAAATGTAACTGAATCCTCTCCTCAATCCTAAATTCATCTAGACTTCGCTGCAGAGAGACGCATTAATAATAAATTCCGAAGTTCCATGTAAGAACTGCAGGGTAGAAATCTGAGCCTGCTGGGAGATGGGAGCAGTGAGCAAGCAGGAGGCCTGGGGGGGGTGGGGGGGCGACACAGGGTGGCAGGATTCCACAGGCACTGCAGGCACCCCAATCCTGACCCCGCTGAGCCCTTCTATCTCCATGGCCGGAACAGATGGACCACATGTCTGAGCTGCCATTTCCCCGGCTAGAAAATGGGGCTGAAGCTTAAGGGGAATTAAAGTAACAAATGCACCCTTGGTTCTCTTTCCGGTCCTACACCGCCTGTGCCAACATGACCCCGTGGTGGTGCACGAAGGGCTCGAGGTGCTAAAAAGGAAGGACGAAGAGGAGCTGTTTGGGTGCCTGCCTTTCAGGCACCGGCCGACCAGGTGAGCCAGCAGCACCTGTGAATGTATCAACCGTCCACCCCAGTGCAGTCCCAGAGGCCCAGGACCAAAGCCTCAGGCCATGGCCAATGCAGGCATAACGGGGACATCCCGGGCCAGGGCAGAGGGTCCGGAAGGCGGGGCAGGTCCCGGGGCCAGTGTGAGGAGGAGGACGCCTGGGCCCTGGCCCTGCCCTCAGCTGGAGCAGACCTGTCCTAAGCCGGCAGAGCTGGACCAGGCCCCGGATGAAGCAGAGCCCGGGAGCCCAGTTCTGATGGGGCCACGCCACCTGGGTTCCACCTGGCACCGCAGGCTTTAGAGAGACCTGTGTCCCGCTGTTCCCTGTGGCTGCTTTCCTAACCCACCACTAAATGAAATTGGATGTGCTTGCAGGCACGCCTCTCCGCATCGCCATGTCTCTGAAAAGGATAAACTGCTGCTTTCAAAATAGAAAAATTACCATCAGCTTCAGTGGAGCGTCGGCCCTCCTACCCCGCTCTCCTTTCATTTTCAGGGTCTAGCTGTCTCCCCCAGCAGCAGCCTTCAGTCAGGCTGTGTGCTTCTCACATGCACCCGCTGGATGTACTTATTATCTCCCTGTGGGCAGCCCCTATGGAACTGTAGCCACTGCTGGTGGCCTGAGGACCAAGCAGGGCCGTGGACAGGACGGGGGCCTGGGGCCTGGCTCTACAACTGGCCGCCTGGGTGGCCTACACTCTGTCACATCACCTCTCTGGGCCTCAAGATGCTAATCTGTAGGACAGAGGAGGCACTGTCCCCTCCTCAAGGCTGCGGGCAAACAAGCCGAGACGATGTAGAATGAGCCCGAGTCCAGCGCCGGGCAGCAAAGGGCCACGATTGTTATTACTCACGCTCCAGTCGCTCGACAAATATTCCTGTGCTTCCCAAATGCACTCATTTCACATCAGCCCAGAGCGCTCCAATTAATGAAAGAACAAATTAAACTGTCATTACTTTGCTTTAATTCTGTAATTAAAGAACTTCAAGAGGCGACAGGCTCTAAATAATGCATGCTTTTGTCAAAGAAATGTTGAGTTCTGGGCAGAGAGAAGAAAGAAAGGGGGGAACGAAGAGAGGGAGACGTGAGGCAGGTGCGGTGATATTTGTCCCCACAGATCAGGGTGGACCCCCAAGTGACAGCCGAAGGACTTCACTGGTTTCTGAATTAGGGCTTCAGCTATCATGGAAAACAGGGAAATATACGGCCCCTGCTCCGCGCACGGCTCCACATCTGCCATAAACAGAAACGGCGTTGAGAGTAATTCAATCGATGGCTTTTCCCGTTGATGAGGCAAAGCACAGCAGTCACTTTGACATCTGATTGTGTGTGACTCTCCCTTTTATGTCAGTTCAGGGAAGCGACACAGAAAGGGAAAAGCACGCGGCACGTACATTGTTTTAAATGTGTGTCTCTGGTCTCGCCGATCACACCGCTACCACACGTTACAAACTTAACGAGGTTGTCCCCCGCGCGGGAGCTGGACAGCGGGTTACAAACCCAGCTCCCCTGCCCCCGCCAGCAGACCCCGGTCCCCACCTCCAGGCAAGACAGTGTGAGGCTGAGCCCCTGGTGAATGAGCGCCTGTGGGCTGCAGAGGTCTGAATTAGGGACCCGCAAGCAGGCCTGTAACAGCAAATTAAATAACTCATTGAGATGTTTGCTTCTCGTTAGGCGTAATGTTTCCGTAAATCTCATCCACGGTGTAATTGCGCTGTCCTGAGTCTGAATCACATAAAGAAACGGCTTGTAGACATGGCTTTCATTTATGCTTCGATTGGCTGCAGGACCCAAAGGATGAAATGTTATTAAATATAACTTTTTTTTTTCCTGCAATTTTGCCAAGTTCCAAGAACAGCTTGGAGGTTTCCCTGAAAAGGTTGGCAAATGTGCTTAGTACACAGAATAGCAGCTGCTTTACAAACTGCATACTTTTATTAAATTACTGCCCCGTAACATCCTGCCAGCCACGGACCAAAGGGGAGAAGAAATTAAACTGATGGGAAAGGCTCCGAGCAACAGGTCTAACTCACAGGTGGTAGCTCTCCTTCTAAGTCTGCACTGCTGGGAGCTAGAGTGTTGTTGGGCTTGGTTTTTTTGCGGGGGAGGGAGTCTAGAATATAAAATTTTAATAACATGTACTCACGATTTCAATACTGAAATGTCACTTGTCCATAGCGCTAGACAGGTAATCATTTTCTTTTCTTTCCTCCCTTCCGCACCAGGGTTCTAGGGTCTGGTAGAATGGCTGGCTTATAGTAGGTACCTACTAAATACTAGCTTAATACCAAGTGAAGATGTATTCCCCCAGCAGAGAACTGGCCACGTAGTAGGTCCTCAGGAGGCATGCAACTCATCACACTGCACAGGGGCAGCGTGACAAGCCACTCCCTGAGACAGGCTGTGCTCGGCCCCCTCCTCTCACAGGAGCCCCTCCTCTCCCGGGAGCCCCTGTCCTGCTGGCTCGGGTCTCTTCCATAGGAAGCACCTGCTGGGACAGCCCTGCATCAGATTCCCTGGCAGTGTGAGACTGCTATAACAAAGGAATAGAAACTCTCCCAGAACCAGCACTGGGCATGCAGTAAGCATTCGATACATGACAGCCGCTGCTGTGCTTGCACCTCCACAAGGCCCCTCCCCCTCCAGCAGCACCCCTGCATGCTCCGATGCATGGTGAGGGGCTCCTCTGCCAGGCGCCAGGGTCGAGAGCTTCACTCCCACTGTCATTTCCTCCTCGCGACAGTCCTGACAGAGGTGAGGTAGGACAGGCAGGACACAGAGCAGAGAGCTTCAGTGACTTGGGTGAAGCCTTGCTACCCAGGGAAACTCTTTCCAGGGGCCCCTCCCACCCGCAGGCCCCTCCATGCACCCTCGGGCCCCAGGCCCCTGCTCCCGCCCCTATCTGAAAAGCCCTGAGATGAGATCTTCCCATGAGAAGCTCCCCTCCCTTTGGGACCCAAATCAAATGGCCCCTGTGCCCCATTCCCGCCCCGCCCCGGCAGGGAGGGTGGCCTTGGTCCTGCCCCTAACATCTCAGGTGGCACAATTATCCCCATGGACATCTACCCATCAGTGATGGCTCCCTCAGCCCACAGCTCTGCATCCTTAGGACCCAGCACATAGTAGGAGCTCAGCTAACGCTTGATGCCTAAGTGGGCAAAAGACCAAAGAGCCTCCTGACTGTCCATCATGATGCTGGTAACCAGAATGTTCTGAAAACCTCGCCCAGGAAGCAGAGCCTTGACGCCCTGGCCCTCTTGCAAGAGCAAACGTGGCAGGGATCTCAGGGCAGCTTGTTTGAGTAAAGCCATCGCAGGAAGTAAACGCAGGCTTCTGCTCAGAATGCCAGGGACGGGGCACTTTGACACAAACTCGGCAGCAGCAGCTTTAATCACTTCAGGGTTAATAAAAAATGGCAATTACATTTGTCATCAGGGCTATCCTGGGGGAACAATCCCAGTGCAGACAATCTCTGGCCAAATGACAGCCTGGTCTGTCTGTCACACATCCCTCCAGCTGCCTGGCTGACGAATTAATCGAGTTCATTACCTCCCCCTGGCCTGTCCCTTCATAAATAATCAGAAGTAATATGGATCTCCCAAATAATCTGACCTGAGAATTGCTGCGTGACTTTCCCTAAATAAGAAAAGGGGACACAGACAAGGAATGGTACCCCAGAAGGTGAAGCCTACCTGGAGGCGTAGGTGGAGTGCAGCCCAGGACAGGGGTCTGTCTCTGTCCCTCAGCCCCCACATAGCTAACACACTGCATCATACTGGCCAGTGCCCCACCCCCATAACCCTATGGGGGGTCTCATTCTACCAGCGAGCAAACAAGAGAACAGATAAGTGGTATGCCACTCTGCAGACTCAAACCCAGGTGTCTAGCGCCACCCCGCTGCCCACGGCCGGGAGCTCCTGAGCGTGCCTGCCTGTCTGCATTTTGAAAGTCGCTATTTTGCAATCAAGGAATCCCTGCACATTCAAATTGCCAGGTGCAAATGCATCCAAGAGGAAAATGCTCCCCGGGTATAACTGACACCTAACATGTAGAGATAGGAAGGGAGTCAGGCGGAAATTGAAAAGAGAAAACACTGCTTTCTGCCCCAGGACCACTGCAAACAAATGCTCTGGAACCATAAAACCCGCCTGAATTAGCATTCTGTCTGTATCAGAGGGGGCTGCAAAGGGGCTCCTCAGGGGCTCGCCTGACAGTTTCCACATTTGTTTTTAAACAGTGATTCCTTTCCTTGAGTTGTCAAATCTGAACATGGACCAAAAGTCAGGGTTCCTGTACCCCCACCCCCATGAGCAGTTGGGCCTGGGCACATCCCTCAGCACATGAGAGGTCCCTGTGCACCGAACACGCTTCACGGTGGGCGAGAATTTTCATTACAAACGCCTCAAACGTTCACAATTGCTTGGACAGAGCGAAGGATAGGCAACTATTTCCAGGATTCATTTTAAAACTACCTTGCAATTCAAAGGGTTAAGCCGTGCACAAATCCTCCGAGATCGCTGTCAGGGAGACGCGCCCACCCCCACAGCAATCAGGAGCTGCCCGTCTGCCCTTCCTCAAAGCTTCTCTCCAGCGAGACATCCAGATGACACTTCTCTGACAGCCCAGCAGTCATTAGGTTTGCAAGTTAACTTTCATGAGACAGGCTGAGGCTCTTATTTTGATGGCTTCCCTCCATTTTGGCAAATTTATCTCCTTCATAAACACTAATGGC
The DNA here is from genome assembly GCA_025583905.1 of Ia io. Classification (NCBI taxonomy): domain Eukaryota; kingdom Metazoa; phylum Chordata; class Mammalia; order Chiroptera; family Vespertilionidae; genus Ia; species Ia io. The sequence goes on from JAJQQW010000008.1 coordinate 5,262,943, forward strand.
TCTTGAAGACCTGCTGTGGGCGTGGCATGCTGTGCCAGGCTGAACTGCACCACGCCACCCAAAATGCCACGAGTGAGTCACCTTCTCCACCGGCAATCAGCTCCGTGATGCACAAGAGTCTGGGGGCTGCAGTAACAGCAGCTCAGCCAGTACCAGCAACAGGCAACAAGTCCAAGGGCAGGGTCCCTCCAGTGGGCCCACCATGTGCAGACACACCACCAGGTGCCTCACATGTGTTATGTGTAATCCCACCAACAACCCAGGGTGGTATCATGACACCCATTCATCACAGGTGGCAAAAGTAAGGGTCAGAGAGGAGAGATGCCCTTGCCCAGGGCACACAGTTAGAAAGTGCACAGGAAACTGAAGGCCAGCCCCACCTCAGCACCGACCTCACCTCAGTTTACAGGACAGCACCCTAGCCACCAGTGCCAGGCCATTTCCACAGCCAGTAGTGAGGCATGTGCTGGAGAAAATGCAGACCCTACCCCCTCCCACAGTCTCTAGAAAGAAATTGGTCTTGGAGCCTGAGTGTTCCAAGTTCAAATCCCAGCTCTACCTCTTTCCAGCTGTGTGACCCTGGGCACAACCCTGCACTATTCTGAGCCTTAGTTTCCTCAGATGTAAAATAGAAACAAAAAACAACAAAAAACTGCAATCAACAAACAAGTGCTGGTGAAGATGTCGAGAAAAGGGAACACTAGTTCACTGCTGGTAAGAATGCAGACTGGTGCAGCCACTCTGTAAAATAGTATGGAGTTTCCTCAAAAAATTAAAAACGGAACTTCCATTTGACCCAGAGATCCCATTTCTGGGAATATATCCTAAACCCCCCACCAAAAAAAAAAACCCAAACAATCAGAAAGAATATATGCATCCCTATGTTCATAGCAGTTTTATTTACAATAGCTAAGTTATGATTTGGAAACAGCCCAAGTGCCCATCAGTAGATGAGTAGATAAGAAAGCTGTGGGACATTTACACTATGAAATACTATGCAGCTGTGAAAAAAAGAGGGATCGCTTGCCCTTTGGGACAGCATGGATGGACCTGGAAAATATTGTGCTAAGTGAAATAAGCCAAACTGAGAAAGACAAGTATCACATGATCTCATTCATTTGTGGAATCTAATGAACAAAATGAATTGACCAACAAAATAAGACCCAAAGTAGACTGAAATAACTCAATGTGGGGTTGGGGGGACAAGAAGAGATAAACCAAAGAACTTATATACTTACTAGTGACCCGGTGCATGGATTTGTGCACACTGAAAGGAAATTAATTAGAAGGTGGCTGGCAGGGCGGGACTGGGTGAGATGGGCCAGACACGCCCTGGAGCCAACCTCCCACGGTCCCTCCCCGGCATCTGTGAAGTGAGTGGGGTCCCTCCAGCTCTCTGACAACCCCCGAGGGGTCCCAGAGTGCGAGAGGGCAGTCTGCAAAGTTGCTGTCGTACAGGGTGTGGAACGCAAATACAAGTGTGCAGAAACCAGATTTAGGGCCAACAGTGCCCCAGCAACAACATAACCCATGGCCGAAGGTTGAATCCACCGCCCCGCAAGGAATTGGGCTCCCTCCTCTCTGGTTTCAGGGTGCATCACCCAAAAACTGCCACTGCCAAGTCACTGCAGCTCAACAGCTCCTGCATCTGCCCCCTGGTGGTCAGTGTGTGTCATAGCAACCAGTCGGACGGTCAGACACTTAGCGTATTAGCTTTTTATCCTATATAATAAAAGCCTAATATGCAAATTGTCACCTCGGGCGGTCATTGGCCGGGAGTTCGACTGACCTGGAGTTCAACCGCTCGCTATGACATGCGCTGACCACCAGGGGGCAGCATGGAACATGGTGGGCATTGGCAATGCAGTGCTGGCAGCAGGCAGCAGTGGAGGCCCTGCTGGCCCAGATGGGCCCTGATGACACCCCCGATGACAGTGGTACCATGGGAGGATGGTGAAGCAGGTGAGGGGGGCGGCACCAGGCCAAGGTGGGTGCGAGCAGGGGCCTGATCGCCCTGCAGATGGCCACCAGCAGCAGCAGCAGTGGGGAACGGGGCAAGTGGGCAGCACCGGGCTAAGGTGGGGTGCCAGGCGGGGCTGCAGGGCTGTGAGGCTGGGGGCGCAAGCCAGGGCCCGATCTCTGCAGGCCACCCAGAGGGATCCTATATATAGAAGATAGATATGCATAGCCCATGGACAGGGGCAATAGGGTAGTGAAGACCTGGGGTGGGGGGTGTAGGAGCTGGGAGGAGAGGGGTGAGGGGGGAGGGGAAATATTTCTAATACTATCAACAATAAAAAATATATTTAAAAAAGGAAAGGAAAAGAAAAAAACTGCAACAAACTTGAACTTCCGCAGGGCAATTGAGAAGATTAGACAAGATTAAACGAGATAACATATGCAAAGCCACTCAACCTGTCTCTTCTCCCTAATCAGCTCTGCTTGTAATCAGCTGGGGAGGAAAGAGCATAAGAGTCAGTCCTAATTTCAAGTCCCACCTCCCACAATTGCCAGCTGGGCGCTCCTGAGCGGAGGGCCTGACCTCGCCGGGCCTCCACGGACTCACTCTCCATGGCCACCATACAGGCGGGCAAGGGTTAAGAAGACTGTGTCTGGCAGGGAGTGGGCGCTCAATAAAAGCTCATTCAATTCAATTTGACTTAATTAAAAAACCTTACTCATAGCCTCGAGAACTGCAGGAGCACAGAGGGCTAAAACCACAAACTCAAATCCATTTGAAGCCCATAAATTTTATATCCTGCCGATGAATGCATTTTCTTATTAAGCAACGGCATTATAAACCGCTTCTGAATTCCTGCCGATGTTTAAGAGTCGTGTCTTCATTGGGCGGAAAGTTGTTGTCAGGTCATGAGAAAATTGAAGGGGTTCTGATATAAATGATGAAAAGGAATAACTGAAACCAAGTTTGTTGAACAAATCAAATTATTTCGCTGCTGTGCCTGTCTTTGCAAAGCTTCTCCAAATTACACTTCATTATGAGACTAGGAAATTAGACACCGGTAACAAAATGAGAAAGCCAGAACACATAAATATTTACATAATCGTCAGAAAGATATTCTTCTCCTGTGCAAATCCACCCACTGCCTTGTTTATTCTTATTAACTCTCGTTCAGAAACGGGACGATCATGTGAAACGGAGCCCTGGGGATTTCTTTCCTTGACTCAATTTCTTCCTTTTGAGAAAATAGAGGGGTTTAGGAGAGAAGAGGAGGAGCAAACAGGGGGAAGGAGGGCAGCTGCCCTAAGACCCCTGCGACCTCAGCCATCAGCTCAGGCGTCTGGGTGGCATGCTGGGTGTGCATACTCACCCAGCTTCTCTCTTCCCTTCCCTCCTGAGGAAAGTGTTAGCACCCCGTGGCTGTGGGTGGACAGTGCGAGCAGGAACGGGAGATGATGGCAGTGGAAGAGTAATGACCATAAAAACAATAGCAGTGCACAGCATCCCAACCCCTGCAACCACTCCCAAATTGGGGGGCAGCATTCCCATTTACAGGTAAGAAAACTGAGGCCACATGGCTAGTAAGCCCAGGACCTGGGTTCGAGCCCAGCTTTGGGGGCTCTTCCCACCACACTAGCTCCACGCACTGGTGCTAAAACCAAAAGCTTAGCAAGGCTGGGCTGCAACAGGCACCAGGGTACCATGGACATGGGTCTTACTAAAATAAAGCCAAGGGGGAGGCGGGGCTGAGGCTGGGGGCAGAGATGGAGGGGAGCTGCCCCCAGGCTGACTGCTCTCCCAGAGCAGGGCCAGCGAGAGGCTAGTCCTGAGCAGAAGTTCCTGGCTCTGGGTCTCACCTCCTCCTCTCTTACCATCACCTGCCGCCCTCTGTCACACGGATCATGCATTCACTTGTTTGTTCAATCATTTGTTCATTCATTCATTCCACAAGCGAGCACTGAGTCAGGCTGGCTCCTGCCCCAAGCCCAGCACTGAGGGACCCAAATGGCTGAGGCACAGCCCCAGCCCTAAGAGGCCTTCTGTGCTCCACCAGGCAAGACGCTAACTGTTGTGCCACGTTTTCCCAAACAAAGAGGCAGAGCAGATGGCTCAGCATATGGAGTGGCACGGGGACAACTAAAAACAGGGCACCCTAGCAAACCGGGCCCTCTGGAGCCGGTGCTGTGCCTTCCGGGGTGGGCCTGGGCCCTCCACATCTCAGGGGCCTTGAAAGCAGAGGCGTGGACTTTCTCTGCTGCCCAGGGATGCCTGGCCAGGTATTGCAGGTAGAAGACAACCTCAGTAATGACCCAACAACGCAGCAATGTGAAACCCAGCCACACAGGGGGCTGGCTTTCCCTTCTCTGCTCCCAGGGCCTCCTCGCACGAGGGACACTGCCCACCTGGCTCAGAGGGCATGCATCCTGTCTAGAGAGCAGCTCAGGTCACAGCCAGGGCCACATGACCCTGCGGCACTGTTACATGGGGAAGTTAGGATGACAAAAGTATCTGACTGCAAATCCATGGAGACACCATTAAGATGCCATTAAAACACCATTAAAACATGTGAGCTCAATGTAAAACTATTTCATTGCAAATTATACTGCTGTAAAATAAACAAAGGAAATGGGTTCCAAAAAGCATTAAAGTAACATTAAAACGAACTAAACCCCTTTCTCGAGTACAAGAGAATTCTAAGTAAAGAAAGCACGCAGTCCGTGGTGACAAGCCGAGCCGGACCAGGCAGCCAGCCCGGCCTTGGTCTCCAACGAGCTGGCGATCCTCCAAAGCATTTCACCTCTCGGAGCCTCGAGGTCTCATATGGAAGAGGCTGCGTTGATGGGAGGATTAAGTGAGATGAGATGACAGAGAAAGTGACACAAGAAGGCTCAGACATGACACACCCCAAGGACATGTGGCTGGTCAGTGCAAGATCCAGCGAGTGCGAGGCCTGAGTCTGGGCTCTGAGGACGTCCACTGAGCTGGGGGGACTGGAAGACTCTCCCTAGACAATGGCAGTCTGCCCTTCCCTTTGCAGAGCAGACAGAAGGGCCCGGAAGACAGCAATGATTGGCAGGAGTCAGTTCCTCCTTGCCCCCAGCAGCCACTCTCCACCCCTCCTCCAGGCAGAGATTCCCCGCCCCATGGGAAGACTCACCTACACTCAGGTGCCTCTTTGCTGTCACTTGTTTCTCCAAAAAGTCATGTCCAACCCCCAGATCAGCACAGGTGCCTCTCCCAGGTGATGCACAGCTCCGAGCTCCTCCCTGGGGCCTCGCTGCCCTCCAGCTGTGTGGTTGCCCCTCTGTCTGGACTGGAAGCCAGCTTGCTGAGCCCCAGGCAATGCCCCAAAGCATCCTACATGAACCCCCCTGACCCTAGTGAATTGACAGGTGCTGGTCTGATGGGCCCTAGTGGCAGGGGCAGGTGGGTCACAGGCCTTGCCTCTGGACCTGAGGCCCAGCCAGGTTCTTTCAACTCCAAGACAGCTTTCAGTGGCTTCCAAACATTTTTTAGAACATATCTCTATTATTGAAAAAAAAAACACAATTTTTGAGCACACAGCTTTGAATACATGAATACAATTCTACTGATATCTACATTATAAAGCTTGTACGCGCACCAACAGGAATTTTAGAAAGATGACATGAAAAGTAGATATAAGTGGAATGTCTAATGCCTTCTCCTGGGTTATCTCTCCCTCCCCTGGGGTGATTTTACATGGCACCAGGGATGTGAGCCCTGCTTTTAGGAGCATCCTCTGCATGATCCTCCTCTTCTGACCAAGGGCGGGCACTGAAGGCAGGCACAGAGGGCATGTCATGAAGTGGTTGTGAATGAGTCCCAGGTTCACAGACTGACCTCAAATCTCGGGACCCAGCCCCCACGTGATCATGCTGCTCCTCTGAGCCTCGGTCTCCTCCTCCAAGCACAGAGCCACTCTTCTCATGTCCGTTGGAAATGAGGTGATGTCCAGGGAGGATCGTGCTACCACCTGCACCTGGATCCACACAGTACCCACACTCCGTTTTCATGCACCCAAACAGCAGCCACAAAGGAGAACACGGGGAATACTCTGAGGCTGGGACAAAGTCCCAGGGAGCCCCAGGGGAGCTATGGCCTGACTGGACACGTTGTTGGGGGGGAGCAAAATGCAAAAGAGGAGCTATAACATGCTACTTTTTATGAAGAAAGAAGGGGAAATAAGAAACTACCCCTTTGAGCAAAAAGAAACCAGACTAATGAGACTGGTGACCTGCGGGGCAGGGCTGGGGGCTGGGTGGACCAGATAAAGGGAATGGGGTGGGGAATACCTCTCTAAACAGAATCTTTTGTATAGACTTGACTTTTGGAAATAAGTTAGTGATTGCAAGGAAGGAAGCGAGGGATGGAGGGAAGGAGGGAGGGGGAAAAGGAGGGAAGAAAGATGAAGGGAGGGAGGGAGGGAAAAGGAAAATGGAGGAAGGGGAAGGAAAGAAGTCCACAAGGTTTGGGGGGGGGGGACTCTAAAATAGAATACAGAGAAAAGAAAATGAACCAAATTGTATTTGACACAAGTAACAAAACCACACTGAAGGGAGAAAGAGAAAAGGAACTAACCCAAGAAACATCTGAACACATTTGGACTACACACCCTCAGGCTAAAGGAAAAACAACAACTCTAATAATGAATTCTAATTAGTAGGGCTTTTTTTGCAGAGTTTAGCAATTCTGAAATGACTTTTTGACATTCTGAGATTGAGCGAGTATGTAAATGTGTTCTGGAAATGGGAGCCAAGTTTCACACTCCTGGCTAAATGGACGGGGCAGAATGAGCCCAGCGGTATTGGGTGGGAATCAGAGAAACCCGTGTGAACTCTCAGGCTTAATAGAAGGAACTGGACAGAAGTGTGTATGGGCATGCGTGTGCGCGCATGTGTGTGTGCATGTGCAAGCACGCCAAGCCCAGATCTGTCTTCTGAGAGGCACTGAAACGCCAGTAGCCATGAGCACCCCAACACCCAAATCTTGCTTTCTAAATGCCTTTCTCCACAAAAGGAACCAGAGCTCCTTGGAGATGGGGCAGAGACAGAACAAGATGAACCTGGGACATGGTGCTGTGCCAAAAAATTCGTGCTCAAAGAATGATGGAGTCATCTCAACGGGATATGGGAGCCAGCTTGAACCAGTTTCTATTGGTCAAATGATACAAACAGATTAGATTTATTGAAGTAAGACTCCACGAATCCACACTGATCCAAAATAAATAAATAAACAGACTAATAGGGAAGAAAAAAACCCTCTCTATAGGAAGAAGAAAAAAAAGATAGAGTTAGAAATCACATTCCTGTATCATTATAGGAACTGATACAGGTATGAATCTTCGAATGGATACTAAAACTAGTGGATAAAGGTTTGAGGACTAACATATCTCCAAGTAGCTCCCCACGTGATACCTTGTCATTACAAAAAGTAAAATACTAACTTCCTTGGAAAAGTCTCGCAGACAGCCAACTTAACCCACTGATCCACAGTAACACCTCCAGCCAAAGGCCTCAATGACAACAGGTGCCTCCCGAGACGGCCCGGAGGCGCAGCCCCACCCCGCAACAGTCCTGCCCGGAAGTCCACTCCTGCATCTAGTCCTGACAAAGCACCAGCAAAACCCAGAATGAAGGGCAGGCTTCAAAATAACTGGCTTGTGCTCTTCAATTACGTGCACGTCGTGACAGACCGGACCTGCTCAAACCACAGGAGACGAGATGTGATAGTGCGAATAACACAGGCCTGGACTTTCTCTCACTCTAAGGACATCACTGGAAAAAGGCTCAATACGGCATACACAGGAGATAAGATGCCATTTAAGTCATGTTTTCCTGATGTTGAGAACCACACTGTGGTTATGTAAAAAAAAATCCTTGTTTTAGGAAATACACACTGAATATTTAGGGTTAAAGGGCCATCAGCCTGCAACTTACTCTTAAGTAGTTCAGGAAAAAAAATGTTTGTTTGTATGTATGTATGAAAATATATATATATATATATATATATATATATATATATGTATGTATGTATGGAGGGAGGGAGGGAGGGAGGGAGGGAGGGGGAGGGAAGGAGAAAGAGAGGAAGGGAGGAGAGAGTAAAATACTAAGATTTGGGGAATCTGGATAAAGGATGTCTGGGAATTCTTTGTACTATTCCCACTAAACTTTTCTGTAAGTCTGAAATTATGTCAATTGTTTTTTTAAAAGGCAGAAAGGAGAGCAGCTTTATTTCTGGTAGGCTGGCACATTGGTGCAGTTACCTGCAAGGCCTCTTTGGCAGGCAGCACTTCGGGGAGATTTTGGCATTGGGAAGGCAAGCTTTCTAAAAATAACTAATGTGAGGAGTTAGCCCTTCCAAGTGGGCTACCAACCATCGACCTACCCCACCTTCTCTCCAGCTAGTGTTTCCACAAGACACTCCCCTTTCCTTTCCCTCTTTTCTTTCCTTATGTTCGAATTGCTCCCTGTGGCAGACGCCCTAACCTAGGTGAGATGAGATTAAAACACCTGATTTCTCCTCAGCTCCATTTCAACACTGTCATAACTCACGACTCGCTGACGCTGAAAGTGACAAGGTCGAGTGTGACAGCCACAGCGCAGAAGCAGCCCTTGAGGAGGCGCCACAGAGGGGTGTCTGAGAGGCGCACCCCCATGGCCCCAGCCACACAGCTCTCCCTTGTCGGGTTCCCGTCACATCATCTCAAAGTTGATTCACCTCATATGGATTTTTTTCCCCAATATACAAAGAGGCAGACTTTAATAAATAATCCTTTAACTGCTTTTATCAAATGTGTATTACTTTTAATTTGTATTAAGCAAAACCAAACGAAAAACCAATTTCTTTCAGTTAACTAGGGAATTGAAGTACCTTGCCAAGCAGTTATGTAATTTTAGAAAAATCCTTTAGAAAATATAATTAAGTCTAAATGTTCTAAAACCATTGGTCTTATCAAAAGTTGTTTTATTAACTGAAGCTCCAAGGATAAAGATACCCAAGTCAATTCGTGTCAATATTTTAATGTCAGACATTAATGAGCCGCACTAATAAAATAAGAAACGCACCTCAGAATGAAGGTCAGGGGCCAAACGGAGTGGCAGGCTAACTAGCTGAGCAGAAATGGCTCTGATGTAAGTCTATACGTGTGGCTAAGGTGTCCTTCCATGGACTCAGGCTGGCCAGGGAGACCCCGGACAGGCCGGAAGAAAGGGCTCTTCAGTGGTTTGTCAGAAGGCTGAGGATGGGGCCACCTCTGCAGTGAGCACTGCCAGGGCCCCTCCCTGCCAGCCAGAAAGACACAGGCCACCTGGGGGCAAGGAACAAGCCCCATCGGTGCAGGACCACCCAGCCCAGTCCTCCTGGGACTCGCCCCACGGCCCTCCCCCTGAGCCCAGCAGGGTGCAGGCTCTCTCACTGGGTCACGTAGAACAAGCCACAGGTCCCCTCTGCAACGCAGGGTCCGCACCTGCCAAGGGGGACCACAGCCCTTTCCGGCCTAAGCAGTGAGGCCGCCAATGTGTGAAGTCATTTTGCACACCACTGGGACCCCCATTCTTAATTAAGTCAACACCCATTTGGGGAGCTCCTAATTTGTGCCAGGCACTGTTTAACATGCTGGCGACAAAACGGTCAAACTCCCTGCTTTCCTGGAGCTAATTTCTCAAAAATGAGGTATTATTGCTAATAAGTAGATTAAGAAGTTGGGCTTCACAGCACAAGGCCTCAGTAGATTCATCCCTCATCTTGGCCAAATGTCACAGTTCTCCACTTCTTCAGGAGGGTCGGGGGCTCACAGACCAGGGATCTGGAGATGCCTCCGACTGGAAGGGCAGAGGGGGGGGCCTCGTCCCCAGCCTGCCACCCAACCCCAGCCAGAGCCAGCAGGCCGACCTCGGGATATGCCTTCCTAGGAGCACACAGCAAGCCCGGGCAGGGCTCTTGGTCCTTAGGATTTAGCAGCGGGTGACAAACTGAGGTCAGTCCTAGAAGGTGGGCGCCCCCTCTGAAAGCGCAGAGGGTGGAGAGCAGAGGGTCGGGCGGGCCCCGTTCTGCAGATTCAGATCAAACCCCGAGGAAGAAGACACACATGCCAAATAGAAAAACAAAATGTTCCAAAGTTTTGCAAATGAGCACCTGGGGCTGGGAAAGAAAGTTTCCAGTGACAGCATCACACGCTGATCGAATAAGTGCCGATCTGAAAGCACTGGGGTGGCAGCGAGGCTGCCGCGCTCTGGAAAACTGTATTAGATGACTCAGAGCGGCCCAGGGGACCAGGATGACTGCTACCAGAGATGCAAGAGGAAGCTCAGTAATATTGCTTCGTGAAAGGTAAGAAGAAAAACAAACCAATCTCATAAAATTAATACATATGAGATTTTAAATATGAATGTGCAACTCAATTAAAGTTACTTTCAAAGTAGAATAAAAAACTAAGGTGCGGTACTTTTGACAGCAGGATCAGATAAAAATAGGTAGACATATCCATTTGATTGAGGAAGCGAGGTGGCTCCAGATAAGGGCATCTCAGAGGGAGAAGCAACAGGAGTGGGCCTGCTCACGTGTGAGCCTCACCAGGGCAGACCACGAGTGGCAGGCACAGGGCTAAGCACACAGAGGAGGAAACTGAGGCTCAGAGAGCTAAGATGGTGGTCTATGCAAATAGACCAGTGACTCCACACTGGCCACCTGGCCACACACACAGGAATGCCTGGGCTCGGTAACCATGTCTTTCTGCCCCACAAGCTGCCTGCCTCCCGGGCTATCCTTGCCTCATGGAGAGCGCCTGCCTCTAGCCCACATCCAGGGACCTGAGATGGCCACAGCACAGCCGCCAGTCTTGGGAGCGCTGCGCTCAGAGTGGTAGATGGCACACCCTCACACCCGAGCAGCCACGCTTAGGTCAGGGAACACAACAGAAGGGAAAGTGGCCTTGGGGTGCGCTACCTGGGGGCCTTCTGGGGATTTCTAGAATGAAGCATCACAGGGGAAGGCTGAGGTGCCCACTGAAGAATCTGGGCTCTATTCTGGGGACAAAGGTGACTCTGGAGGATTGTAAGCAAGATGCCAAGTGATGGGCTGGTGTTTGAGGCCCTCTGCCTGCAATTCTAGCAGCGGCCACTAGAGGTGATGGGCACAGGGCCCGGCTGGGGAGCCGACAGCAGGGAGGACAGGCCAGTCACATCAGGCAGCACCTTTGGAACAGGGGCACATCGTTGGGTCTGTGTGCTCCATTGCCTGGCACCAGGCCTGGCAACTAGGGGATTCTAGTAAAGGCGGAAGGGGACTCTTCCTCTTCAATGGAAAAGATGCTGAGTGTGGATGCCCAGATGTGTGGGACAGGCTCACTCCAAAGGGCTGGGACTCAAACAGGGGGCTTTGGGACACATGGAAGTTGCTGAGAGAAAGACGCTGGAGAACTCTCTGTAACCGCCTTCTAATCCTGCACAAAGTCCATGCAGAACCCTTGACAGAAGCTAGCTGGACACAGGCTGGCGCCTGAGGACTTCACTGACTTCTGACAGCTCTCCACGCCCGCCTGAAATACAGCGCCGCCGCGCCACTGCCGAAGATTCATGCTTTCTTCGGAGAACGTGGAGCTCGGATTTATAACCTGGTGTCACAAAGATGCCCACTGTTCCCTGGAAGGGCAATCCCACTTGGGAGAAATAGCCAATAACTCTTCCGAGCGGGGAGCCCATTCTCAGGTTGATTTCCCAAAGCACGAAATAAGAAAAACAAAGAGCGTAACTGCAGAAACAAGAAGCCGATAGACATAACCCAATACAGAGCCCATTATCTTCTCCACGCTGACTTTTCAATAACTTTGTGATGGATCGTCCCAGAAAACTTAATTTGTACTTTTAACCATGAGAGTTAGTGGGCCAGAAAAATTAATTCCAAACATTGGCTGGTGGAAAGAGAACTAAAGGACATATCCATGAATTTTTTAAACCACCCCATGCGACGCTGCGATGCATATGCACGACGCCAGCGTGCAGGGAATAACCCGCGCTCATCTGCACGCATGCAAATCCAGTTTGGGTGGAAATGTCAGCTCTCGGAAGGCTCGGGGTCTAACCCTGACACCCCCCTTCATGTCCCCCGGCGCATGTTGAGGGCTCCAACCCCCAGATGACTTCTCTGACTACATACCCACGCCTGAAACGAAGCTGAAATTGCTTTCATTTTGTCCCTGGCTCATTACATTCAAGAGCTTTGGTACAAAGTCCACACATTTCCGCGGGGGAACATTGTTAGATTAACAAAGACCCCTGAAATGAAGCCTGTCACTTTCGAGAACTCCTTCAAACAAAAGCTTGACGAGGCCTTCATAACAGCCTGCCTCGCATGGCCCTTCCGCAGCGTCGCCCTCGGATGACAGCGCTGCCTAACGGTTCCGTGCAAAGGCCAGCCGAGCTTCCAGGGACACTGACTGTGAAATACCCATGTCGGGCTTCGGCCCGGGGCCTTCCCCACCTAACACTTACTAATCAACGGGCAGAAAGAGCAGAGGTTCGGGACCCTAACAGGCGTGGGTTCAGATCCTGCTCTCCCTCATTGTTAGCTGTGCCACCTGTGGCACTCACTGTATGTTCACCCAACAGCTACCCCCCAGCTTCTGCCACATGCTTCCCGAGAGGCGCTTCAGAGGGAAGCCAGGCTGTGTGACAGCAGATACCGGGCACAAGGAGGGCAAGCCAACATGCAGGTGGAGGGATCACCACCAGGGCAGGCAGGAGGAGCAAGTGTGCAGGGAAGGGTATCACCTCCTTTGGCCCCCGCCTACCTGCCAGCGCAATGGAAGGACTAAACTCTTGCTCTGCATGACCGCAAGGTGTCTGGGGGAGTCAGTCCACAGCAGGTGCTCAGCCTAACCCTGGATCTTACCAATAAGGAAACCAAGACTCCAGCCGGGAAGGGTTGGCCCCAGAACTTGGGCTCCAAACCCCCAGTCCAGGATGTTCCAGCCCAAACAACAAGCAGATGGTGGGGTCTTCATCCTCAGGAGCCCACGGAAGTTTGGGGCTCTTGGTTAAGCATAGGTAGTTCACACCTGGGTCACTGGGCAAGGAAGCCCTGAGTAGGTCCCCACAGCAAATAAAACTCGCAGTATGCAAACAAGGCCGGAGGAGTAATTAGCATAGCAGGCAGGGTGTTTGTTTATGCAGGATGCACACTGGCAGGCTGTGAACAAGCTTGTCACAGCAGCGAAGTACTGCCCTGCCCTCGTTAGACTTTTGCTGGCACCTAGACTGTGGTGTGAAAACTCCACAGCCTCCGAAACTCAGCTCCCTGCAAGTGGTGCGGCCTTAGTAGAGCCCGGGTGGGCTCGGGGCACCCACCCCGCCAGCCTGGGAGGCCTTCCCCACTAGCCCAGGCCCACCCGTGGCTCTTGGGAGAAGCGGATGAACACACCCCAAAGCCTCCCTCCCCTGAAATAACAGATAATGAATTCCTCCTTTACACCCACTCTGGTGGGTACAGGCAGAGCCCGTGAGGCAGTCCTGGCACCCTGGTGCCCTGGCTGTACCCAGCCGACCTAGAAGGCTGTGGGTGCCCATGGTTCCCAGGACCCTGGTTTGGGGCAGAAGTTGCCTCGGAACATCAAGGACCGAGCTTCTGCAGAGGGGCTGGGCTTGCTCTCGGCACAAGGATGAGACCTCATTTTCGCGGCACAGGCTCTGGTTCTAAGCACAGATAAGACGCCGAGCGCCCCTTAGGAGGGAGGCAGGGACGAGAATGTTTTCTGGTAAGCCGTGGACAGAGTGTTCACACAGAATCTGATTAAGTTAAGAAGTAGCTAAAAGTTCACTTTTCGAGGAAAGCTTAGAAATTCATTTTTAAACTCTCCGATTTCCCAGATATTTTTGAGAGGAGCCAGGAGGAGATCAGACGGACCATTGCAATAACCGAGCGTTCTGAATGACCCAGCTTGACGCGTATCCTCCCCCGCCCCACCCCCGGCCCCGAAGGCTCCCGAAGGGCTGTGACAGTCGATCGGAGGTGGTGGACAGCCCCCGCCTCCCCACAGTCTCATTAAACAAGGTGCGTGCGAGCAGCAGGCACCAGGCAGCCCAGGGAGAACTCCAACCGCCCATGGGTCCAACAGCAAGCCGGTCTGGGCGGCGGCATTCTCCCTGGACGTTTCCCGCGCACACGGTTCTAACAGGAGACGGGGCGGGGAATGGGCCCCAGAAGTAATTAAATGACCGAAGCGGTGGTAAGCACGCCAAGACAGACACATATTGGCACCATTTCTTATTACTATTACTGTGATAGCACAGAGCAAGAACAGAACTCCCAGACAAGGAGAAATCGAGCTTCGGGGCATTTTTAAATTGGGCAAATTATTAGAGAGGTGAGAGATTAAATGAAAATCCGTCACATTGCAAATACAGCCTGCAGTTACTGAAATCATATTTTTTTCATAAGTGACTCATAACAATAGTAACTCCAAGGTCTTCATAATAGTTTGTAATAAACTCTGTGGGAAACTCACCACTTCTCTCTTGAAAATTGACATCATAAGCCAAAAAATAGCACTTTGACATTTCCGCCTTCTTCAGGGCAACCAGCGAGAGAGAGAACACAGCACCCAGGAGGCGGCAGGGCCTGGCCTCCCAGGAGGGCAGGCGAATTAAAACAGCAAGGTCCCGCTCCACACCCACAGGAGGGCAGAAATCCACACCCCGACAGCACGTGTGGGAGGGGGTGTGAAGAGGTGGCCCTCTGGTGCACTGCGGTGGCAGCAGTGCAACAAACACCCAGGAGGGCAACCCAGCAGCATCAAGGCGGCACCCGCCAAGGCCTGTCAGTTCACCTGGAGGGTCCACGAGCAGGTGTGTGCACCGAGGCACATCTAAGGGGTTTGGCTTTTTGTTTGTCTGTGTGTTTTTTAATATGTTTTTATTGATTTTTTTTTTTTATAGGGAGAGAGAGGAAAAAAAAACACATCGTCAATCAGCTGCCTCCTGCATGCCCACTGCTGGGGATCGAGCTTGCAACCTGGGCGTGTGCCCTGACCGGGAATCGCACCGATGACCTCTTGGTTACTGCGTTGAAGCTCAACCGCTGAGCCACACTGGCTGGGCTAAGGGGGGTGGTTTTTAAGTGCTCAGCAAACCCTGTGACACTCGTCCCGTGTAAAGTGGGGTCTGACTCTCCTCACCCTGAATGGAAGCCAGCCTCAGCAACTTGCTTCTAAAGAAGAGTACAGTGCTGCCTGACTTCTAAGGCTAGGTCGTAAAGGCAATCCAGTTTGGGCCTGGCTCTCTCTTACAGAACCAGCGCCATGTTGTGAGGAAGCCTAGGCCACGTGGAGAGGCCACGGGTAGTGCTCCAAGAAACAGCCCAGCTAGGGGCCTGGTTGACAGCCAGAGTCACCCTCAGCCACATGAGAGAAGCAGCCTTCAGATAACTCTAGCTCCAGCTCCGCGTGGAGCAGAGATGAGCTCTTTCCACCAAGCCCGGCCCAAATTGCAGATTCATGAGCAAAATAAACATGGCTGTGTTAAGCTACTAAGTATGGAGGTGCTTTATTAATAGCAATAGATCACTGGAACACATATTCACTGCAATATTGTTTGCAAGAGATAAAAGGTAAAAACTGCTTAACCTTCCATGACGAGTACAGAAATGAAGAAATAAACTCTAGTGTATTCATCATGGAATACTAGACAGCAGTTAAAAATGAATGGTCCAAACAGACAGAAAGATATGCATGTGTATGAAAAAACTGTAAAAACATGTCTAATGTCACCCTAGCTGTCTGGCTCAGTGGATAGAGCATTGGCCTGAGGACTGAAGGGTCCCGGGTTTGATCCCAGTCAAGGGCACATGCCCAGTTTGCAGGCTCGATCCCCAATGGGGTGCATGCAGGAGGCAACCGATCAATGATTCTCTCTCATCATTGAGGTTTCTATCTCTCTCTCCCTCTCCCCTCCTCTCTGAAATCAATAAAAATAATTTTTAAGTATTTTTTAAAGCACATCTAATGTCTTACAAATTACTAAAGGATATAAAGTATGATACCATTTCTATAAACCTTTACAATACAAAGCCAATACTACATATTATTAATGGATAAACACATGTAGTAAGTGTTCAAAAGCATCCCACCAGCCTGGGGAGAGAGGCCACTGCAGGGGAGGGAGTGAGGCTGGACTTTAGCTGGATCTGCAGCTAAAACAAAACAAAAATCAGAACCCAACACAAAGATGGAACAAGGTTAACAGGTGTTACATCTGGCGGTGGGTCCCTGGGAGTCTTTCTGCAGGGTCACAGGAGGTCACGATCACTCATTTCTGCGCCCGCCTGGCTCCGTCTGATGATAACAGTGTGACGGTGTTCCTGCCCGTTTCCTCCACTCTCCTGGGAGCTCCCTGAAGGCAGTGCCTGCACTCACAAGCCCCACTGCACACGATGGGTGCTCAACAGACTTTCCCTTGCAAGACCAACCAGAAGCATTCCGCCCCGGGCCCTGGAGCACGGGAGAGAGCAGAGAGCAAAGGATATGTCTTACCCAAGGGACTTCACAGGACTGGAAACACAGGATGAAAGGTAATCCCATTTTTTTTATTTTTTTTTTTTAAAAAGAGGAGCTTCTTCCGAGCCCTGAGCTGCACTGTCCTCCCTTCTCTGCCATAACACAGTTACATTTTCAGTTTGGCCAAATGGTATGTGGCAAATGCGAGATAGCAGGAAAAAAGAAGTAAATATCTCATTGTAACAGCCTGACTGCAGGAGACACACTGAGAGCTACAAGCAGGCAGAGACTCGTCTGTGGAAGAGATGAGAGAGGCTACAGAAGAAGGAGGGGGAGGAGGAAGGAGGGAGAAGGAGGTGGAAGAGGGGGAGGAGGAGGGGGAGGAGGAGGAAGGGGGGAGGAGGAGGAGGAGGGAGAGGAGCAGGGGGAGGGGAGAGGGAGGGGGAGAACGGCACGGTGTGGATGGGGCCAAAGCCACCAAGACGGTGGGACAGAAAAAGGGAACCAGCCATGGGCCCTCCTGAAACGTCCTGCTCCCTGAGACAGACACTTCCCTTTGGGGACGCCTGTCGGTGGGTGTCCTGTTATTGGCAGCCTCGCACATCCTTAGTTGATGGTGGTGAACCCTGCAGGAGGGGACAACTGGCCATCTTTATTTTCCTTTTTTCTACTTTTTCTTTACTTTCCAAATACTATTAGCATAATAAGAAAATTTTTATTTCTTTAAAAAAAAAGTTGTTCTTAGTCTTAGATAGTAATTCTAGCCCTAGGAACCAAGCTTAAAAAATAAGTACTCAGAAGCTAAATATTATGCACATAAAGATGATCGTTGCAGCCTTGCGTGTAAAACAACAATAAAAAATACCTGCTAGAACAGACCTCAATGTTCAACAACGATACAATTTAGCAAATTGTGGTAAACCACCCAGAAGAAGATGGCTATGTTGAAGGCTGTGAAAATAGGAATTGAGATTAAGCTTTAAAAACAGAACCCAAAATGATATATGAATATTGCCAACAGAACTATAAAAAATATGTTCACAAGGGAAAGGTAAAACACAGAGCCCAAGTGATTTGCTGTAGGCAGGGGCGCCCAGGCCTGCAGAGGGAGGTGAGAAAGCCGAGCGCAGCCGGGACCTGACGCCGCCAGCCGTAGGGGCTGTGCAGGCAGCAATGGCCTTCTCGCCCAGGCGGTGGCAGCTTCCAGGCCTCCAGGTGCCCTCGGAGGTGCTGGCCACTCCCAGCTGCGTTCCCACCCAACCCCAGGGCAGGGGGCCACCTGACGCAAAGGACGCAGGAGGAATTTCTGAGAATGGGCTCACATCAAAACTCTTCAGAAAAAAATATTTCCCATTAGCTTCAAATAGGCAATGTTCTCTGAGGACTGAACACAGGAAGAGTTCTGCGCATGCACGTCCCTGGCCCACAATACCAAGCCCCGCCGGGGAGGTGAGCAGCCTAGGTTCACAGTGTCATGCCATTAGAGGGAGATTAGATGTGAGGTTCCATCTCCTTACCTGAGATCTTCCTCCAGCTATAAAAACAACTCGATGTCTTGTCTGAAATTACTTGCTCAAAACTATAATTATTATATTAATGTGGATGACTGTAAAGCTAGACTTGGCTTTCTAAATGAAAACACCAGGCTGCCAGCCCTTCCAGAAGAAATTAAACTGTTAATGTGTTAAAGACTATTATAGCCCCAAAGACATTACCATAGAACTTCCCCCCCCCACTTCAACAAGGCAAGATGCTGGACTATATTGGAAACCTCTGTGAATTGCCTAATTATAGTTAATAAGGTCATCATCTTCCCACGAAATAGCCTTCTCTGTTTTCCAGCAGCGCTCTGGACCATTCTAAAAACTGCTCATTTGAAGACTCCCTGTGAAGGCCATCCCATTACAGCGCAGGCCGCAGGCGAGAGCGGTGAGAGGCAGGGGGAGAGAGGCCCCGGGGAAGGGGAAACAGGACTTTCTCCCAGCGGGGCCTTTCAAGGCCAGGGTCCCAAATCAGAAAACAGGACAGGCAATGGGGTTCTCATGAGCCTTGGTGTGGGGACCACCCCCGCCTGCCCCACCACCGGGGCCAGTGCTGGTGGGAGGGGACTTCTACTCGCTCGGCATGGCCCAGGGGTGACCCCAGCAGTCCTGTGAGCCTACCTCGGCACACACCTGCCCTTCTCCCTGCGGCTGAGACTGCCGCACCGTTGCTCAAATGCTTCATTTTTAATAGATGCAGGAAAGTCGGAAAGTCAGTGCGGGCGTGTCACTAAGTGTATAATGTACTAAACGAGGGGCAGTGAGAAAGCAGGACGTGAGGATTTCAGTCATGATCTTCATGCCAACCTACATGAACATGCACAGAGCATTTAAGTGCTGGGGTCAGGGCAGGGGGACAGTTCACCATGACAGCGGCAACGGAAATGATGGCAGTGGCTGGAAACAGCTCAGGTCACTGCAGCCAGGGAGAAGTCAGGCAGAAAATGTGATGGAGGCTCTGGGTCTGCTACAAACACACAGCATCAAGGCTCCTGGCTCACTCTCCGCCCTCACCTGCAGAGTCAGACAGGAAAAGGCTTGGTCTCTAGCACCCCTACAGGCCAAAGGAGATACCGCACAGGCAGCACTCCCCTCCCCGCAGCCCCGCAGCCCTGCAGCAGGGAGGGGGCAGCTGGAGCAGCAGCCTGGCTGCTCACTTCCTCCCTGGGGAGGTCACCCAGGTCACCCAGGGAGGTGACACCAGGTCACCCAGGCCCGAGTCTCAGCTCCAAGTGTAGTTCTGGGGTCGGCAGTCCTGTCTCCCCAGCTCACCGTGTGAATGAGAGACTGCAGGTATGCAAAGCACCCAGCACATGCCCAGGGTCCTGCTAATAAGCTCCCCGGGGTCTGGCTGCTTCCTCCCTTAGCTGGGGCTGGCACTGGGTAAGAATATGAGCAGAGGAATGGGCCATGGAACCCACCCGCAGGGCAGGCCTGGTGCCAAGTAACCAGCTTCCCTACCCACAGAGAAGGGGGTCCGGGGAAGAGCCAGGCAGCTAGACTCTTTCCTCCAAGCTGAATAATGCTGCCAAGCCACTGGTTTTCGGAAACAATGTGATTTCTAAGTCATTAGCCCAGATCTGAACCCTGGGCCAGCGCAGGTCTTCCCCACCAGAGTGCGTGAGGGTGATTCTCTCGGCACAGCACCAGGGCACTTCCCCTTCACTGGGATCCAGCAGCTTGTGACTGTCGAGGTACTAGGTCCCCAGGTAAGCCCCGAGTGCCTGCGAGAAGAGAGTACCCACTGTCGGGGACGGCGCCGTGCTGCTCCCTGGGGACAGATGGCCCTGCGGTCCCTTCCCAGTGAATGCAGTCAGGCGGGCTGGGTGCGCATAGCGCTGCCGTTTATGCCAGCCTGGGATGCAAGAGAAACGAATCTCAAGGAAGGTTCAGAGGGGAAGGAACCCTGGGGCTGAGTCCTGGGGAATAAATAGGACTTTGCCTGGAAGAGAAGGAAGGAAATGATGAAGGCATGAGGGATGTGTCATGTTTGGGGAACAGCAACCAGACCAGCTGAAAAAGACAGTCATGCAGCGTGGTGGCTGGTGACAGGGGCAGCCTGTGGGGGCTGTGCTATACAGGGTTTAGTTTGCATCCGGTTTTGTTTGGGCTGCATCCTATATTGTAGGCTGGGGCGAAACCAACACAGGTTTGACACAAAGGAGTGCCCATCAGAATGGAAGCAACAGCAGAAATAACAGCGACAGTCATTGGGTTTCTCCTGTTTACCATACCACGCACTTCCCTGGGACTGACTCCCATTCTTGCAACAAGCATGGAAATGCACACCCCAGAGAGGGAGAAAGCAGGCGGCAGTGAGAGCGGAGAGGACGAGACGCATTCAAAGGAGCTAGGTGAGTAGATTAAGTCACAACTTAGTGATGGATAGAACTGCAATGACTGAACAGCATATGTTCATACATATGTTCCGTGAGGCCTGGAACCATATCTGTCTTACTCACACTCTGTCTTCGGACCCTAGACCTGCCACCTAGCTGATGCGCAATAGTTCTGGGTGGCAGCATTTAGGGAGATGTAGAGGGAAAGGACAGCAGCAGGGCAGAGAGGAGGTGACACGCCCATCATGCTACAGGAGCCCAGAGGCATCATCAGGCCCTGAGAGAGCCCCCTGCTGGCAAGCTAACAAGTTCACCTGTCACAGAGTTACATGGATTGGCAGAGAACACGAGACTCCTGGGTCAGAGACAAAAACAGTCAAGGACTCACAGCAACAGAGGTGCCAAACTAAGAAGGCTGAACGGGTCCCCGAGCCCCAACTCCCATAGGGTGACGAGAGCAGGTGCTACCTGTACACAGAGAGGACTCTAACATTAGAAAGCCCCAAACTAATAAAAGGGGCTGCTGATAAACCTGCCTATCCTCTGTTCTGGAGGAAAACATTGTTTTTATTACCTGGGAATGTAAGTAAACCTGCTCCAGAGACGCCATCTCTTATCTTCCAAAGCTGCGTGCTATACAGACATCCCTGAAAAGACTAGCTGTGTGGTTTCGCTCAGGAGACTGCAGAAATGTGAGCCACCCCAGGACTGTCTCCCAACGGGCACTAAGCAGACACAACCAGGGTGGCTCCCTCAGGCATCTCCCCCTCCTCATTTGTTTACAAAACAAAACCAACATTTATTTGCTAGTCCCACTGGGCAGAACAGAAGTGAGCCTCAGAGGAATAAAGTAACAGCCCCAAAACCACCTGAAGCTATACACAGCACCAGGAATCATCTTTGACGCCCAGCATCATCCAATTTATCACCAAGCCTCAACCACTGTCCCCAAACCATCCCTCAGAGCCAGGCCTTCACTCTACCCCATCATGCCCACCCATTCTACTGGCCTCACTCACCTAACATGCTCCCTTTCACGGTCTGTTTTCCAGCCATAAACCAAGGGACCTTTCAGGGTGTCAATTAATAGGTATCACACCCCTGCTCATGAAGCTAAACCTAGCAGTTCCACTCTTAGATTATATATTTACCTAAGAGAAGTGAAAGCAAATATTTATAAAGTACAACTCTAATAGCCCCAAACCGGGAACAAGCCAAGTGACCATCAACACAAGAATGAATAAACAAGCTGTGGTATTTTCATCCAATGGACTACTATTCAGCCAAGAAAAGGAATAAACTGATACACACAACAAGGATGAACCTCAGAAGCATTACATCATGTGAGGGCCAAACGCTGGCATGGTGTAAAATTCCATTTATAGGAAACTAGAGGCCTGATGCACGAAATTCGTGCATGGGTAGGGTCCCTGGGCCTGGCCGGCGATCAGGGCCGATCTGTGGGGTGATCGGTGGGGCAATTGGGGGGAGGGGAGGTGTGGCACTGGCACCCACTGCGGCCTAGGGCCTGCGGCTGGGGACAGCTCCTGCATTGAGCATCTGCCCCCTGGTGCTCAGTGCCAGTCATTCTGCCGTTTGGTCAATTTGCATATTAGACTTTTATTATATAGGATTCTGGAGCGAGCAGCACTGATCTAGAGTGACAGAAGGCAGGTCAGGGGTGGCCTGGGCAGGAGACGAGACTGATAAAGGACACTAGAAACTTTCTGGGTCAAAGAAATGTCCTGTGTCTTGTTTGGGGGATGAGTGCACACGTGTATAGATTTATCTAAATTTATCCAACAGCACATTTTAAATGGGTGCATTTTATTACATGTAAATTACATCGCAATAAGGTTAACTCACCTTTTTTTAATTTAAAACACTCAATGGCTTTCCACTTCACTCTGAAGGGAAGTGAAGGCCTATCATGCCCTACAAGGCCTCTGACAATATGGACTTGCCTAAACCACCAACCTCAACTCAGACCACTGTCCCTTTTGCTGATATCCCGAATCTAAGGCAAACCTCAGGGACCTCCCTCATTTTCCCAAAGAGATTCAAAACAAAACAAAAAGTTAGAGGCTACCTCGAATACATATGCTTGTAGAGATATTGAAATATCTATATTTATATTTAGTAACTTCGATGCACATGCATGTGTAACATCACCTATTATAACAAACGCAGAAATACTGTGTTTCCCACCGCCATCCCCTCTCCCTGGGCATCCTCCCAACCAGTGTCATCACCACCCCTAGGACACGCTGCTACACCAGCTCAGAGCACCCTTGGGACTGAGGGACAACAATTATTATAAGCACCTAGTACCAGGCATTGTCCCTGAGCATTTCCAAGGGTCATTTAATTTCATCTTCACAAAGCCACACGAGGTAAACACCAGTTTTCAAACTGTACACCAAGGCACCCCAGCCAACTTACCAAGGTGCCAACGGATAGTTTAACTTTTGAAAGTGAACCGTAGTGTCTGCTGACACCGCGCAGAGTACTGGCTGAGGCAGTGAATTGCTCCAACATTAGCTCACTGCATTTCTTTCAGTGACGTCATAGCTTTGCAAAGCTGGGCTTTCAGCAGTTGCTGGAATAAAACGCAAGTATCACATGGAAACCGAGGTAAACCAGGAAATGAGGGTGGCAGTGCCCAACCTGCCTCTAACTTCTGAGAACGTGTGCATGACCAACACATTTGTTAAGTTGTTTGGCCCTAAGTCCTTAGTAAACAGGATCCCGGAGGCATTTGTTTTGGCCTAGAGAACTGAAAAAAAAAAATTACCGTGACACTAAGGGCATTGTGAACTGAGGAAATCTGAGGCCCTCTGTACTATTTTCTCTATTTTACACACGGGGAAACTGAGGCACCAAGGGGTTATTCACCTGGTATCAGAGCTAGGAAGCTGGGCTTCAAGCTCAGCACGAGGCAAGTGGCCTTCACCCACTTATCCCTTAATGGTTTACCAAAGACACACGAGTGCGTGTGCGATGGGCAAGCAGCTGAAACAAACTGAGAGATGGACAAAGTATCAAAAGATCCGCTTAAACGCTGTGGTCCAAAGTTAGGAGAGTGTGCTGTAATCTGAGAAGCTCCTTCCAGACTCACTGTCAAGAAGTGTCTCTCCTCTAGGGGAGCTTGAGGACAGCCGGGCCTCGAGCGCCACTGCTGGCCACGCTGAGCACCTGCCAGGTTTTGCACGTGCCGGGCCCTGTACCGCACACGCCTGGCTCCTCCTCACATTTCCAATCTCAGCATGCTGTTGTCTTTCCGTGGGATCTCCCCTACCCACCAGCCATATTTCTCTGCTTCCCAGTAAATAGCACTCTGCGATTTATAATTACCTTGTTAATGAATTAATTTATTAGGCTGTGAGCTGGGGATAGCCCGGCATGGGGCCAGGTCCCTGCAGGCCCTCAAAGAGTAGTGACTGCTATTTTCAACATCCTTCCTCCCTGGGCCCTCTGGGTCAAGGGCCACATGGCAGCAGGGCAGAGGGCCTGGGTTCTGTGCCCTCCAGCACCCCACCCCCTGCCCTGGAGCCCATCCAACTCCAGGAAGTCATTCCCAGAGAGCTCCCAGAGGCCGGGGCCAACACACATGCTCGAAGGGAGCAGCACTTGCTTTCTCCGGGTTTCAGTGGCTGCAAAGTCACTTTAAAAATAGAGCTTTAATTCTCTCCTTCTGGAAACTCAGAAGGGCTCTGGCCCCGAGTATTCTTATTTTAAAACACTTATTTTCTAAAATGGTAAACTTTTGCGGCTACTGCAAACAATTAAAATCGAGAGAGATCCATGGAGAGATGGAAGGGAGGTGGGTAATTATTATCAACAAAACCAATGAGAGGGAACGAATGTATCGGGCCAAAAATGTAATAAAATAAGTCTGCGTATTCTGGTGCAGCTCTGCGGGAAGCAAATTACTCTTCTGCGTCTTCACAGACAATACACGGGAGAAGCAATTTATTAACTTGCGCCCTGTTGGCCTCGACATTAACCTGTATTCCTAAAGTACTTAACTCTTACCCAGGAAACTGCTTACTTAACTTGCATTAGGACACGCAGGGCCAATGTAGGCTTGCAATTCACGGCTTCAAATTCAATTTAAAGGGATCCCTGTTCCAATTTCCTGTAGAAAGTTACTCCATGTTCTAATACATCAAGTGTCAGGAAAGGCGGCCTTTACTTAATTTCTTCTCATTATTCATACAGCCAGGGATCACCCAGAGCAATTTCTCCCCTTTGTGCGCCTACCGGCAGTGAGGGCGCTTTTGCTAGGACTGCCCAGCGTCTCAAGTGCCACCTGCTCTGAGGTCTCCCCTTCCCTCAAAAGCTTCTCCTTCAGAGACCCCTCCCTGATCAGCTTCCTGGGGGTTCTGCAAGGCGAGAGCTTGTGACAGTGACATTCAAGTTTAACTGCCAATATCCCTAACTAATTCATATTGTAAAGAGCAATGCGGAGTCAGGAAGCAGGAAGACCTGCCCCCAAGCCACTGGGACACCTCAGGGCAGGCACAGCTCCCAGTGGCCTCAGACTCCTCGCTTGTGAAAGGACGGGCTAGGCCCAGATCATTGAGTCTCCAACTGAATAAGCCACAGAGCTGTTTTTGCAAAGGCAGCCATGTGAGGAAGCCCAGTTCTGAGACTGAGAAGAGCTGAGCTATTGGGGGCGGGAGACATGTTCTTGAGCCCTTCAGCTCACCCTCTCCCAGAGCTAGCGCCCCAAATTTCCCTAGAGCCCCTAGAGCCCCCAAAGCACAGGTTGCAAAACACTGATCTGAGTTATCGCAACGAGGCGCCTCCGCCCCCAAATGAAATTAAGTCTAGTGCGCCAAATTTGCTTTGCACAAGCAAAACATTCTTAATCAAACTGTAATGGAGAAATAATTCATGCATTTTATTTCCTATTCAATGCATTTATGTATTTTCTAAAATGAGCATACATTATTTTAATAAGCAGAAGAAAACAAACATTATTAAAAAAGAAAATAATTCATGTAGCTTTAAAAAACAACAATCAGAAAAACCACCCGAGGCACAGGAAAGACAAGGCGGATGGTTTGCTCTGGCGTCATCCACCAGCGTTAGCTGTTAATGACTTTGGTCCCTTCAGAGCAGGGAAATATCAGGAGTGTTTGGAAAAGGTCTGATGAGTCACGGAACGCTCCGCTCCACAGCGCTCGGCTGCGTCACCGAGCCCTGCGCAGGCTGCGTAAATAATCCATCAGCCTCAGTTCGCCTCAGCTTCAGAGTCTGGGGGGTGGAAGAGGGCACTGGAGGGAACAGAGGCAGCAGTGAGGGGGTGGGCGCTCAGCCTTGACCTTCCGTGTCTCAGAGTGCTTCAGCCCTAACACCCCCCCACTCAGGGCTGAGCAATATTGGAATTCAATATATGTAAAAACGGGTTTTCAGCAAATGGAGGCATTTTTAAGCCCCTAAAGTTTAATTACCTTCCTACTGAAATCTCGGGAGGCTGCAGTAAAGGAGAGGAGTAGAGGCAATCGAAGTCAGGGCAAATACCGCCCTATCCGCCGTATGTTAAGGACCCAGGTTATCACAGGGGCCCAGTGAGAAGTCTCCCCAGGGGTTCTCTTCAACTCCACACACACCAGTTCACAAACTTCCCGCGGCTCCCAGTTCCCATAAAAAACCTCTAGATCCACCCACCTACCTCACAAAGCCCCGACCCCCTGACCAAGACCCCGTCCCTACCCCAACCCCAACCCCCCCAACCCCCCCTCGCGCCTCTGGCTCAGGCATCTGAACTCTGCTCCCAGGGCCCCGCCTTCCTTCCTGCCCCCACACCTCGGCCCCCAGAGCCAGCCCAAGTGTCTTCTGCCCCCTTCAGGACTTGTTCTCTTCCTCTTTGCTCCCCAACACATGGTTTACACCAGCCAAGGGTCCATCCTATGGCCCATCTCAGCTTATTTGTCTGGACACTGGCAGGTACTAGGAGCTCTCAGGGGAGGGGCTGGCCATGTTTCTGTCCCAGATCCAATTTCCGGCACCAAGTCTCAAGGAAACTGGGCACTGAGCCTGTTTGGGCACTAAACGGGAAACTGTGGTCCCCACTCTTTATTTTATTTTTTTAAATATATTTTTATTGATTTCAGAGAGGAAAGGAGAGGGAGAGATAGAAACTTCAATGATGAGAGAGAATCATTGATTGGCTGCCTCCTGCACGACCCCCACTGGGGATCGAGCCCACAACCTGGGCATGTGCCCTTGACCAGGATCGAACCCAGGACTCTTCAGTCTGCAGGCCGATGCTCTATCCACTAAGCCAAACTGGCTAGGGCGCCATTTTTAATAACTTGATGCTTTAGGGGACAGAGGCCTGCAAAGCCTACGGAAGAACACAACCAGAGCGCCCAGGATACATGTGGTCCAAAGGTTTTCTCTGATTTGCATGTAATCAGCAGCCCCAGCAGCCAGCAGCCCCTGTCTCGGGAAAACACCAGCTTCCACCAAGGGCACCAAAAGAAAGAAGCAAGGAGCATAAAGACATCCATCGGCCCCCATCCAGGGCAGCCCTCCCGCCCCTCCCTCCGAGTCCAGAACCAGACAATTGCAGTCCAGGAGACTGGCTTCACTTGCCTAAGCCAAGCTGACTTTCCAATGGACAGGGCTGTGAATTAACAGCTTTTCTTTACTGCCTCCTGGTCTGAGAACTATGTGGGCCTCAGAGTCAACAGGGGGGTCATTCATGTCAAAGGAGGGCAATTACCCCCAAAAATGTGAGCACGTCAATAAGTATCCGAAAGCAACGTTTTAGGAACATAGGACACAATGCAAATTGAATGTCTGAGCCCTGGGTATATATCGTTACCCAATCTCTCAGAAACTCCCTGGTTACTACCGAGACGGGAACTTCAGGCCCAGCCCGGCACCTGGCTCCTTCCCCTGGAAGGCCTTCAGCAGACTTTGTCCCCTGTGCTTAACTCGCTCTATTCCACAGCTGCTGAGCCCCTCGAGTGTCCCTACCAAGGCACGCTCCTCACACATAGCACCTTTGGTCCTGCTCAGCAGCTCTCTGCCCAGGGAGCAATGCTGAATCCCAAGGAGAAAGAAGGGGATGAAGAAAGGCGGGGACCATCTGCACATGGACTGCCAAGTCTTTAAACCATGCCTCACATCTGCCCACCTGCCCCGGGCGTGCCCCGGGCCTGCCCCTTCCTTCTCTATCGCCAGGTGTGTGTTGTTCACTCGCAACACAAATGCCAGCACCCATTCCTTGCAAGGCACGAGATGCTCTCCACTGGGCCCCACATGTCTTGGTTGGGCAGGAGCCTCTAAGCCTTGGGAGAATGCAAACACCTGATTTATTCCTCTGGTTCAGCAGGGCGAGTGGCAAGAGCACAGGCTTTGGAAGTAAACAGCCCTGGACTCCAGTCCCAGCTCCGCCCCGCCACCTGCTAGCAATGTGCTCCCAGGCCCTGTGTACTCCTGGGGCCTCAACCACAGGATGGGCACACCATCAGTATTGCAGAGGTTTGGGGGGGATCAGTCATGTATACGGTGCCAGGCACTGAGCTGGGCACATGGTGGGATCTCAGCCAATGAGAGTTGTCACTGCCACCCAAATTCAATCTTGGGGAGCCAGCCCCCTTGAGTTCTTGTGAGACCAGAGACAGCCTGTGAGAAACCCATGCCAGCACAGCCCCCTTCTACTCAAGGCACTTCATCAGGAAAGCCAGAAACCAGGGCGACGGGAATTAACTTAATGCTCCGCTTGGCATTGCTTCCCTAGGTCCGTCATCCATTCTATTCCCTGGAAGCTGCCAGCAAGCAAACTGGAATATTGATCGCCGCAATCGTCTGGATGGAAGTCTGGGGCAGCACTTGGTGTGCGTTTCAATGAGAAGAGCGGGTTGCCATCCCGATTCTCCTTCACTCCAGCAGCTTCATTCTGGACAACAAATGGGCTCCTAAAAAGTTGAGTTAATCAGCAGTCTATTCATGGAACCCAACCTCCACATTGATTTTGCGCTATCATTTCAACATGATGCATATTCGCTCTCCAGCTTCCATTTTCAGCACAGAGAAGGAACCAGGAGTGACCGGACCGGTGCCAAGCTCTGGGCACCACTCGGGGCTGCCATTTCGCTGACTGTGCACAACAGTCCTGCAGGCGCTGCAGCAGGAGCCCCACTGATCCCAGGAAATGGGTGGGGGGAGGCTCTCTGCCCCCAAGGCTCCCTCAGGCTCTGGGTGAGAGAACCAGGGCTCAACAATGAGTCTGTCCAGGTTCTCCCAGGAGCCCCACTGATCCCAGGAATTCCTAAGGCTTCCCCTCCAGTTAAGTCCCTCAATACTCGGCCATACACGCTTTCGTTGGCAAAGCATCCAGGTCATTCCTCTCCACCTGGGCCTGCGTCAGCTCTGCTTCCTGCCTGGGGCTGGGTGCTCCCCGCAGGATGCAGCAATAGTGGGGAGCGGCCCCTCCAGAACCAGGACAAGGGCTGGGGGCAGGCATGGAGGGGAGGGAGGCTTCTTTTTCTCTGCACATCCTTTTCTCTCTTTTGAATTTTCTACCAAATTCTGGTATTTCTACTCTGAGAAATCAGTTTTTAAATAAAATAATGAAAAATCGTTTATTCCCCCTGCGGAGGCTTACAATCATACAGGGGAGATCAGATTCGATTTGCAAGAGAAACGTTAATTTCCCCGGACTACCATTTAAGGGGTACTTTGGAGGTAGAAACCCTGAGGGAGGCCAGGCAGGTTCACAAATGTGGTGAAACTCGGCCATCAATTCCTCAGCGAGGGAAGGACCTTCCCTACTTAGGGGTCCTCCCAGCGGGTCTCCCCAACACCCTGCCTGGGATTCATCCCCCTACTCTGCTCCACAGCGGCCCTAGGGCGTCAGGAATTCTGCAGGTCACATAGAGAAAATCCCCTCAGAACTGGGCAAGCTCATGTCAGGGAGAATGGGGGCCACCTGGAACCCTCCCATTAGCTCATCTAGCTCAAGTTTGGAGATCACAGAACCACTCGGCTTAAAAGGGCTTGGGAGATCATAGTCAACGCTTCGTGTTTTCCAAACTAGAAACCAAAGCCGGAGCTGGCAGACTTGCTCAGGGTCTCAGCTGGTGAGCAGCAGGCCCACACCTGGACTCGGGCCCCGCTAGCCAGCTCACCATTCTCTCCCGCCCCCTTGGCCCACCTGTCTTGTCCCTGTCCACAATAATATCATCGCAAAGAAATGTCTCTCGCTTCCCCAGATCATGCCTGTAAAGTCAGAGGGCTGTATTTTTAGGGAAAAGTAATAACAAAGGAAGGGGCGGGGGGGTCTTAAGTAAAGGTCCTGACATGATGATGGAGAGCTCCTGGGCAGGAGATGGATGGGTGTGATTATTCCAGGCAATGATAGCTGTCAGGTGTCAGGAGAGCGGCTGTCACTGCCTTTGACAGAGGGCACTTGAAGAAGAAGGTACAAATAGAAAGCTTTCCCTTTACATTCTGAGGGTAGCATAATAATCCACCTGAATCACCGAGACCTGTTCCAGGCAGCACTTGTGCGATGAAGAGGGGCTCGGAAACCCTCGTGCCAGCACAGGCATTCATGGAGCCGCGGGAATAACTGCGTTTTAAAAGCCTCGCACGATTGCGCAGAAGTACTTTTCAGCAGTTACTGCTTCTTCAGTGGCACCTACAATGCCAGTCATGGCCCAGGAAGTCCGGGGAAGAAGGTGCTGGAGCCCCTCCCAGAGGCAGTGGGAAAGGACACCCAAGAATTCCAGAGCAGGCGGCCAGGCCACATGCTGAGGAGAGCTGAGCTGGGGCAGAGGGCTGCTTCCGGTGGTGAATCATCCCTGCTCCCTACAGTATCCAGCACTTTTCAGTCCTCTAGATAATCGTGTTTTTCTGTTAAAATAAAAACATGAAAAGCCGAGAAAGAGAATTTAAACGATTTTTTTGAAAGGACCACAAGAACCTGCCTGTACAAAGCTATGGGGAGAAAGAAGTGGTCAGTTCCCGAAGTGGGGAGGGAGAGCCATCCAGAGGAGACAGAACTCGGGGCAGCACGGAAGGGCAAGGACTTGTCTTGTGGGAACGTGAGGACAGGGCTCTGAGAAGGGCAGGGAAGCCAAGGACACTGGGGGGAGCGAGGGGTCCTGCCCCCTGACACTTAGAACTCGTGGGCAGTGGTCTGGGACTCTGGAAGTGACCAGAAAAGGTGATAAGCAAGAAAATGATAAGCAAGGGTGCCATGTGGGACTGAGGCCACCAGGAGGCCACAGTAGCAGGGGCACTGCTCCCCCAGGTGGGGCAGAGGTTGTGGCCATGGGGAGGGACAGCCCCCTCCTGCTCAGGAACCGGAGCAGCCGCCAACGCGCCCCGGAGGCCCAGAGGAAATATTATTGCGAGACAAAAACTGAATTATGAAATCCGCAAGCAATAATTAGTTTAAATTACTACTTCTACTTGAATAATTAAACACGCTTATTTTCACTCACTGATGTTTTATTCATTACCATACATCTTTCCTGAAAGTTGTTTTTAACGTGAATATTCTTTTATTTGTAAAGAGCCCATAGAGATTTACTATGCTAATTTCAAACCTTTCTTCTCAAATGAAAACAATAATAACAAAAACACTCCACATTACCATCCATTAGTGACTGCTGTGTGGAGTCCATTATCAACTTAAGTCAGAGCAACTCGCTAGAAATACTGTGGGTAGCTGAGCAGTTATTCACACTCCAGAGCTGCCGTCCTTTAAAATTCACTGCTGAAGGGGCGATATTTAAATAAGCTCGAAATGATATTGAAAATAAAAAGACCCGCGTGCAGGACCACTTAGGCGCAGACGGAGCGCGCCTTTCCCTTTTCATCACACCTTCGGTTAATGAAAATGTTTTTGCGTTTCCACAATGTTTGGAGTTTAGAAGTCTTATTTTTACACCCTGGAGCCAGGATACCCATAAGCATAGGAATAAAAGCTTAAGGTTATGAAGTGAAGTTACCTTTGGGAATAAGCACAGACTTAAATATACCCCATGAATGGACTCTCCCCTGCTGCGCTCTTAGCTGGTGTTTGCTGAAGGGCAAAACTCCAGATCCCGGCTAATGCCAACAAGCCGAGGCAAAGTCAGGCCCCCAACAAACAGGAAGAAGCCACGCTGCGCCCACTCTGGACCAGCTCCACGGAGGCGCAGACGCCAACAGCCGTTTGAGGGGACCCCTACGTCTACCTCATGCGGTTGTTCCGCAGAACTGACAGAGTTGGAGTCAGGGGATTGCTGTGACAAATATCAAGGGGGGGTACCACGCACCCCCAGCTCTGCTCCCCTCAGCCGGGACTCCCCCAGGGCAGGTGCAAGTCCTCACTGGACATCTGTTGAGTGAAACGAAGTGTGTGAAGACTTTCCAAGGCCCCAGCTATACTTCTTTCCCCACCTCCAGCCCAGGCACCCGACTGATGTGAGCCCCCTCCCGGTGCAGCCCCGCCTCTCCCCGTGCGTTTTCCCTCCCTTAATGTCAGGACATTCAGCTGCGTTTCTCTCCCACAGTTGCAACCAGTCCTGGAGCAATGGGAAAAGTGGGTTTCTCAGATCCTGAGTTCCCATATAAAAAATGACTGTGTGGTGGACAGAATGATGAGCTGTGGCACTAGGCTGGCCTTTGGAAAATGAAGGGACGCGAGAGGCCAGGGGCCAGGGCTTCGATGATTCTAGAACTCAACATGATCTGCGTCATCATCTTAGAAACACCCTGAAAGCAGAGGCGCTTCTGCCGGGCTTTTGTTTCCGTGGCAACAGCTTCCCTGGCCTGTCACAGAGAAAGGACTGAAACTGGGGGGAGGGAGTGAGGATGAGAAGAGGGAGGAGGAGAGCAGAGAAGTCAGGCGGGGACAGGATGGGGGAGGAGGGCCAGGAGGCCGAGGACAGCAGATGGAAAACAGTGAAGAAAAAGATGAGAGGAAGGGGAGAGGCAGGGGAGGCGTGTGCGAGAAGGGAGGGAGGGCAGGGCAGGAGACATCAGCAGAGACTTCTGTCAGGGACGGTCACCACAGCTGTGCATCTGTCTGAATGCAAAGAATGTTCTAGTTTCTCTCATTAAATGCAGTACTCTCAGTTACTGCCTCGAGACACTCAATTATCCGATAAACCGCAGGAAAGCTGTGTAAAAACGTCAATGTGGTGAGAGGTTCCGCCTAGAAACTCTCACTAATGTCAACATTAGCCCAAAGGTCCAGCTGGGTTAAATCCAGAAGGAAAAAAGAAAAGGGGAAGGAAAGAAAGAAAAAAAAAAAAAAAGAACGAAATGGACCCAGAGCCCTGTTATCACTAAGCTGCAACCGTTAGGAGAGGAACAATTGGCACTTGATAAATCAGAGGTCTCTCGGGAAGCCTCATTAACATGCAAACCTTCTGCTGGTCCTGCTCACGATGCAACAGGAAACAGGTCCTGAACCAAAAGCTGTTGAATTTGAGCTTGGCCAGGGACCGCGGCGTGGTGGAGGTGACTCAGCACAGGGAACTCAGAATAAGGGCCAGGTCAGGATTCAGTCCACTCCCTGTCCCGCACCCCAAGAAAATAACCAATCATCAACAAAAATAATAAGGCTCTGAATGCTACATGGGACCCAGGATTGGATCCTGAAAACGAAAAGGGCCGTTAGTGGGGAAACGGGTGAAATCCAAACAGAGCCCATAGTTGACAGAGCCGTGCTGCTGTCATTTCTCAGCGTTGACGAAGGCGAAGGCAGCAGGTTATATGTTAACGTGAGGGTTGCTGGGTGATGGGTACATAGGAATTCTCTGGATTACTTTTACAACTCTTCTATAAATCTAAAATCATTTTTTAAGGTTAAAAAAAAAAAGAACAAGGGCTGTTTAAAAATAAGACTCCTTGTGTTTGTAACAATGATTTATCTTTTTCATATAAAGCCAATGCCCTTGATAGGGTTTAACTATCGTAAAGTTTTATTGCAATCCTGGCTGAGACATTACCGTGGAAGCTGTGCTCCTGAAGCAAAAGTGAATTATTAAACTCAAAGCGTGTTAGCAGCAGCCCTTCCCTCGGAAGCTGGGCTGTGAGCAGTGATGTGCCTCCGTGCAACATGGAGCAGGGATACAGAGCAGCTGTGCCGATCATGCCTTTCCACCCTCTTCCCACCCACACTCTGACCCTTGCCTCCTGGGTCTGCTCCAGGCAGTGTCCCTCCACTTGCTCTATGTATCCAACCCAATCGCCTCACCTAACAGCCTTGCGGTCTACTGCTAGCAGCCTGCTCCTCCTCGCCTTCCAGCCTGCACAGTCTGTGCCTTCTCCTGGAATGCTCTTCCATTCCTTTGCTGCTGAACAATCTCTACCTGTTCCCTGAGACCCCCGGTGATCCTCATGGACACTGCCCCTCCCCGGCTGCCTCTGTGCCCCTAGCATTTTCTCCGCCGCCGCCCCAGGGCGGTCATGGTGCTGCACTGGACGTGTCTGTCTACCGGCCTTTGTCCCAAAGAGGCCAGGTGTCCTGCCGGGAAGGGTGAGACGGCCTATTCATCTCGGTAGCCCACTCCCACCCCCAGCACCATGTCCTGCAACACACACTGAGTGAATTAAATACTATGAGTCAACAATGCCGGCAGTTCTTTTAGAAGAGAAAATAACAGCAACAACTTCCCATCTTCTGTTAAAAGGTCAAAAGGATTCTATTTGTGAGAAGTGAACGAAGCAGGCCCTTTTAAAAGAAACGGGCTCTGTTACAGCCCGACAGGTCCATTTCCACAGACAACAGAAGCCCGGCACAAGTATCCTCTTCCGACCGGGAAGCTGAAAAGCTTTTCAAAGGTTCTGGTTTCCTTGACAACAGGACTGCTGGAGACAAGCAGAGAAATAATTAAAAAGTATGTTCCCTTCCCTTCAAACTCTCTAAGTGTTTTTCAGCAATAACGAACAGGCCGCGCTCAGCGGGCACAGGGTCAGTGTGGACAGTGCCCAGGGCGGGCAGGGGCACCTCCCCAGCCAGCCCCTCCAGCGACACCTCCTCTCCACTTGTGGGCTGGAGTGAAGGGCCTGACCTGTCCGCCCAGGACGACATAAACCACAGGATCACAGCCCACACAGGTCAGATTCACAACTGCACTCCCAAGTGCCAGGTCACAGCCAAACACCAGCATATGTAACCTCACAATGGCTCTGTGAGCTGAGTATTATTGTCGCCACTTAGCAGGAGGGAAGCCGAGGTGCAGAGAAGTGAGTAGCAGCCCAGGCAGTCAGACTGGGCCCCAGAAGCCTGCCGCAGCCCTGCCCCAGGGAGCACACTTCGTGAACGCCTACGGGTGACCTCTACAGAAATGCCCCCAGGCCTCCACTGTGACCCCGATCTCATCCCAAGGCAGCAAAGACCCAGCCCAGGAAGAAACTACCTTTCTTGAGCACTGCCATCCTGCCAGCCCAGTCCCCACACCAGGCCACTCTGTTGGCTTTGCTTGGGCAATCAGACCTGGGCACCCCATCACCCGTGCCCTGCCAGCCCCGGGACAGTGGTTGGTGCAGAACTTGAGTTGTGTGCCTCCTTTTCCTTCAGGGTGGCTTTTCACGGTCTGCTTAGTTTTAACAGCTGCCCTGTATTCATATATTTTATTGTAAGTCTCATCAAATCCTCCCTGGATCCATGATTTACAAATAAATAATAAATAAATGCACAAGCTACAAGCATCAGCCCGAGCCCATCACCTAGGAGTGTAAAGACAAATATTTCAGCAGATGCCGAACAATTGTGGCTTTGATTTGGTTCCCGGCTCCGTCTTCCAAACCCTTGCCAGAGCCTGGCTCCCCATGGGGACATTCCCTGCACATATTAGACCTGGGTAGACAGGGGTCCAGGCGGGTGGACAAGACCGCCCCCAAGGTTCTCCATACACCTGAGGTTCAAGGAAGCCGGAAGTTGGGTAGCCTGGGCAGGTGTTATTCACCCATTCACAGGTGTTGGTTAAGCACCTACTATGTGTTCCGCTTTCATCCAGGAACAAGGGAAGAAAAATTCCCGATCATCATGGAACTTACATGATGGTTCTTCCCATTTCACAGATGAACCAATTAAGGCTCAAAAAGATTAAGGACCTTGCCTACACTCACATGACTACTTTCTGGAGTTCCCAAGCAGGAAGTAACAATAACAGCCCAGAATACAGAACAATGACAGCCCTGTGCTTAGGAGTTCCATGTCCTTCAGTGCTCCTCTCTGATCCTCAGTTTTCTCATCTGTAAAATGGGCACAAGGCTGGTGATGCTGCCAGTCAGCATTATGGTATGCCTGCTTTGTGCCTGGTACTCTTTCCTAAGAGTTTTCCATGGGTTTTCTTATTTAATCCTCAGAAGCTGAGGTGGATGCCATTGCTATCCCCACTTTACTGATGGGAAAATTAAGGTCCCAATAATTCTCTAACTTTCCCAAAGCTACACAGTTAGAAAGTGTGGGGGCCAGCCTTGAGCCCCATAGAGGGACTCCTGAGGTCAGCTGACTGCCCTATGCCCCAGCTGTGGGCAAAACACCGGTGTGGGTGTAGTAACACCGGTGTGAGCCCGACCCAGCAAAGCACAGGAAGCAGCAGCCAGCCTCCTGCCCAGACAATCCAGGCCTAAAGCCCACAACAGGCCCCACTGGGCTCCCCTCACTGGACCCTCCTGCCCCCTCCCTGTGGCACTTGGTCAGCCACTCACTGGCTGCTGATCTCATCTTTCAAGACCCAGCTTGGCCTCCCCCTTCCCTTCTGCCTGCCCTGCCCTCTGCTCCCAGAGACCTACCCCACTCCCCTCTGTACTCCCGTCCACAACACAGGAGTCCCCTGAAGGGCCGACACATTGCCACATTAGCATGTTTTCAGGCCTGTCCCCCATTAACTTTCTTGCCAGCATGGGTGTGTGTGGTCCTTTCTGGTCCCAGGGCCCATGCAGCGAGCATTTAGTCAATGGCTAGACAAACAAATGACCAAAGGAAGAAAGAAGTGGAGACCAGGTCTTCTCTCACAGGTCTGGGCACTGGGCGCCCTCGGAGGCCCTGGCTGCCCACACCACAGACAGAGGTCTTGAAACAGGCCCCAGGGATTCACTGGCCTCACAGCTGCCAGCCCAGAGGCCTGGCTCACGAGCTACACGTCCCCGGTCCAGCCCTCTGCCACAGCAGCAGATGTGCCACAGCAGTACCACGGCAGCCACGCAGCTGCTGAGCCGGCAATGGGGAGCGCACCCAGGAGAGTGGGCCTGAGGGGCCCGGGGCGCCATGGCGCCCATCGGATGACTTGTTCAGGGAATCGAGGCGACTGCAGGCAAATTGGATTGCAAGGCTCCAAGCTTAAGAGTGCGGCTTAGGAGGCAATTACAGAGTAAACCCGGGCTTGGAGTTCTTGATAATACCTCCATTTGTTAGGGCTTTACAGTTTACAGAGCGGTTTCATCACCTCACCCGTCTGAGTCCCGCAGACCTGTGAGGGGATGATTTCACGGATGAGAAATCAGGGAGGGACGTCCCTTCCTCGTTCTGAATACTCAGTGCGCCCAGCACAGCGCTGGGCTCCGGGGCCCGGGACGCCGCATTTCGGGGCCAAGTTCGGGGCTCTGTCCAGAGCAGCACACACCTTTCCGGAAGGGGCCTTGGTGTCCCTGGCCCAGGCTTCCTCCACCGCCCAGCCCACCACACTGAACCTCCCCATCCTCACCCCCTTTGCCCAGAATCCACTCCCCAAGCTGACCAGGTCTGGGTGCTGGAAAGTTCCTCCTCACACACACCCCCCACCCCAGTGCCTCTCCTCTTCCCCGGCACCTGAGGACAACCGCCCTGCTCCCCGCCTGTCCCCTTCCCGCCAACAGCACCATGGCAAGTCTCCAAGGAACTAGGCCATTTTAGAACACACTTGAATGCGAGATGAAAACATGAAAAGAGAGCAGGACGAAAACAAACAACTTTTCTAACGAAAGGTTACAATGGAAGTGTGTTTTAATTTGTGTTTTTGTACCTTTTAAAATAACACTCCAAGTAGTTCAGGAAGAGACCACTTTTGTTTATAAAAGCTCTTAATTTCTCTCTCGAGTTGTCGGGCCTGTGTAAACACACTGTGAGGAGGAGAGAGAGATTGCTGCTTGTGAAACTTTTAATGCTAGCTTGTGTGCGAATTAGAATTCTAAACTCAGCAGGTTACAATGTTCTGAAAGCAATTTTGGTGTTAGTCTAAATAATTATAGATCACACTCACTTAGATAAGGGCCTCTGCTCCCTTGAGGCTTGGAGGGAAAATTCTAGGCATGATAGTTAAGCAAAATAGTTGGTTATTACTCGGGCTCTGCAGTGGCGGTACAAATTGGTATAATCCTTTTGGAAAGCAATCTGACAGGAGACGGATCTGAACGCATGAAAATGTACAACCCTTTGACCCAGCAGTCCACTCCTGGGAATCAATCTGATAGAAATAATCCAACAGAAAAGGGTGTCTTGCATGGAGATAACTACTTCGGCATTATCTGTAATAGCAAAAATTAGAACGCACCTAAGTGTCCAAGGACTGCTAAGTAAATTACGGTTAATCAACTCGACAGAGCACCGCCGAGCCGGGAATTGACGGCCTCCAGAGCCGTGGAGGCTGGGAGGGCGTGTTAAGTGGGCCAGGCGGGTGTCGGAACTGTGTGCACTCTGCGAGAGCGCCAGCCCATATGGACCAGAAGCGGATGGGCGGGTGTTAAAAGGATAATCATCGTTTTAGTGTCTGTTGGAGTTGGGAGATTTTTTTTTTTTTTTTTTTTTTTTGTCATCATTGCTGTAAAATCGTCTTCACAAAGGGTAGAGGGAAGGCAGGGAGAAGAGGCGGGGGCTGAGGAAGGGTCGTGTTTTGGTCGAATAGTTTGGAAATCTAACCAAACAGGAGGGGGTAGTGACAAAGCTGGGCTGAACCTATACACAGCCACCAGCACCGAACGTGACCATTTGGTTTTTATCAATACACACATCCCCCCCAAAATGAAATTACAGGCGAAAATAAAACCATGGTCCTCAAACCTTTGGCCCCTTTTATGCTGTCTAAAGTTAATGAGGACTCCAAACAGCTGCTGTTTATGTGGGGGATAGCTCCATGGTTAGCATATTAAGACCGAGGCATTTAAAATAGTAATTTATGTAAAAGTAACAATAATTAACCCATTATGTGTT
This sequence comes from Ia io, assembly GCA_025583905.1. NCBI lineage: Eukaryota > Metazoa > Chordata > Mammalia > Chiroptera > Vespertilionidae > Ia > Ia io. The sequence continues at coordinate 5,301,443 of JAJQQW010000008.1, forward strand.
AACATAACATTTCTGATGAAATGTAAGTGTATTTTCCAAGACAGAGAAAATTAGTGAGAAGGCATTGTTTACATTTTTTTAAATGGCTGGCTTAATACAAGACAGCTGGGTTCTCGTGGCCGTTTCTGTATTTAATCTATTGCAACAGCACACGGCCCGTAGCCTCTGGAAAACTCCATGTGCGCTCCTGAGAGAATGAGAGTGAAAAGGGCAAATAACTTCTAGGTACCATTATGAAAATCATTTTCACCCACAGACCTCATGAAAGGGGCTGGAGGACCCCAGGGGCTTGCAGACCACACTGGAAACCACGGCAATAAATTACAGCATTAAAAACGGCTGCTGTCGTGGGGGAGGATTTAAAATTATATGTATGGTTGGAACTCAACTATGTTGAATTTTTTATTTTGTAAAGATTGAATGGAAATATACCAAGAAGTCTATAGCCATTGCCTCTGGGTGGAGAGATGATGGGCAATTCTTTTCTTAATACCTCCCTGCTTTTCCATGGTGTGTCTCTGTATTGTTTCTGTGGCCAAAAACAACATTTCTGTTTGGAGGGAAGGTCTGGGGAGCCGAGGCTTGCCGAGCCCTGCAGGATAAGCTGGGAGAGAAGAAAGTCATTTGAAATCATTAGCAGCCAGCATCGGGGGAGGGGGCGTCAAAAGCAGGGCTGCTCCCCCCTGTGCTGATCTGATCTCGCTGGATGCCTGGCACCTGGCACACACTCACCACGGGTGCACACGGGCCCGACCCACGCACAATCTGGAAGAGATGAGAATTAAAACTGGCTCAAGCTAATCACGGCTAGAGGAAGGTCAAAAACAGCTGACTATCACATCTCGGGATGGGGTAGGACGATTCATTGCTAAAGCTACGGGATAATCACAAAGGGAAAGGTCCATAGACTCGACCACAAAAAAAAAAAAAAAAAAATTTATTTTATTTTCTCCGTAAAAAATAAAAATAAAAAAAATAATGACATACACACGGGCGGAACGTGTATGACGACAGGCCAATAGCATGTAAATTAGCATGTAAATTGCCCAGAGGAGACTACAGGAGATTAATGAATGAGAACCACGACCACAAACACTTACTTAGCATTAAGCAGGTGCCAGGCTGGTTTCTGAAAGAGCTGCCCGTAAACGAACTCGTTTGGTTCTCAAACAAGATACCGTTAGGTTAGCAAACATTTTAAAACGTCATAATTCTACTGGTCAAGGACAAGAAGACACAGTCACATTTACACACGACTGATGGCGTGTGCCATGGACGGGAGCAGCGCAGTGGGTCTGTGCACAGGCAGGAAAGATGTGCAGCGGACGGGAGTGAGAGACTCCGCACAGAGAGTGAAGGCGGCATCGAGCACACCCAGCCCTCTTCCCGCTCTGAGGCAAGAGCAGGCAGCGTTCAGCAGGGGGTGAAGATTCCTCCCAGGGACACTGGGCAGCAAGAGAAAATACCAATTTCACATCTGGGGGTCCTGAGGTGGCACTAGCTTCCCCTCTCATCACCCTGGACAACAAGCCCCCCCCCCCCCATCCTCCAACACACACACACACACACACACACACACACACACACACACACACACACACAAACACACACTACACAGGCAGAGCCCCGGGTCACGTCAGCTTTTTCAGGCCTCCCTTCTGAATCAGAATAAGCAGCAGCAAATCTCTAACATGAAACGGACACCAAAGCAAAAAAGACGAAAGGAATTGAAAAGAGACAAACATTTCAGAAAACACAGGAAAACTTTCGAATAACTCAGACAGCTAAGAGAAGACCTTATAAATATGTAATAAACAAATATACTATATTTTTTAAAAAGGAACATTCAGAAAACAAGAAACAGCCCTTGGGATGTAAAAACATGATAGAATGCTTTTCTGAATCTATGTTGTATTTCAGTACAAAAGTTTAAGTATATGAGATACAAAATAGATTTTAAAAAGATTGAAAGAACAAGTGGAGAAAACTTCCCAGAAAAAAAAAAAACAGAAAGGCAAAGAGGTAGAAAAACTATAGAAAGAAAAGATTTTTTTTTTTTTTTTTAATTAGAAGCGTAACCCAGGGACACCCAGCCCATGCGAGAGCTTTGCACAGAGCCCAGGGTGTCACCCGTCTGCAGCCTGATCATGCGAAGGAAGCAGCCGCTCCAGGACCTGGCAAAGCGCTCCGGCCGGGGTCACAGCGTTCCGGAGCGGGGTGGAGGCATGCTCTCTTTCATCTCTTGGAGTCAAGAGACTTCAGGAAGCTCGCCAGGAAAGGCGATGTGCAAGTTGGCTTTCAAGGGACCCTGGGCTGACACTCCCCGCACCCCCTCCCCCGTCCCGTCTCACTCGCTTGTGCCTCCCACCTGCACCTCAGTGCTCTGGTCCCTGCACCCCTGTGCGCACTCCACTGCCCCACGCATGGGGTCCCTCAGTGTGCGTCGTCGGAAACAGATGCCTGACTGGAAACAGCAGGAGATAGGAGAAAAGATCTAGAGGCTGGAGTGCCTCACCCATCCCTTCTTTTAAGGGGTAAAAATACTATCAATTATCAGGGGAAATCACCTTCCTGCCATTTTGAAACATTGGTTACAAAAACGAAGTGCCTGTGCTCTGGTTAAGCCCAGATGCACGTGGGAAGAAAGACTAGGAGTGCTGCCTGGGAAGGTCCCGGTCATTGTCCCTGAGGGGAGAGTGTGTGGTAACATTTTTAATGTCTGCCATTTCTTTTTTTTTCTTTTCTTTTTTTTCTTTTTTTTTTTTTTTTTTTTTGCATTGTGCATTTTTTTCCAATATGTTATCACTTACACAATAACAAAGTTACATCTAAAACAACTCACTTTTTAAAGAGAAGGACAAAAAGCCATCACTGGACGCTAGGTGGGCGCCTTTAAGAGTCCGCTGTGTCCAAGCTTCAAAAGCAGTGCGAAATAATTTACTAGACTGTCTCAATGCCTAAGTGTGCCAATTTTGCAATCTGCATTTTTCAATTACATTAAAAGCATTTTCCCAAATTGCTCTATTCTTTCCTTAATGACAAGGGATGAGCTGGATGAGGCTGGTCCCCTGAGGACAGAGTCTGCGCCTTCCCAGGGGCTGTTTCCTCCCAGTCCGCAGCTGGCAGGCACGCCGCCCTGCCCTGGCTACACCGGCTACAGAACCCAGTGAAGTTTTCCAAGAGCGGAAAACACAGCTTCCTTTCCTTCCTCCTTCAACTCGTTTTTAAGGCCAGAGCTTGCAAGGCCCTCTGGCAGCAAATGAGAAGTGGGTACCGTCTCATTTGTTGGCCTCGGAACTTCACAGCTTTCGTATGGGGGAGAGGAGTGTCAAAAATCCTCACTTCCCACGAAGAGGAGGCTCTGCAGCCCTGCTGTCCTGTAGCCTGGAGCCCTCACTCCCGAGCCTGGGAGGACTCACTGAAGGGAGAGGAGCCCAGAGAGCGAGGCGCGCACGCACACACTTCCCACACAAGGTCCCAGCAACACGCGGCCACCTGCCCTCACCGTGTGCCCTCGGGCAAGTGTCCCTCCCTCTCTGGGCCCCCATCCAATGAAGATGGGACCAGGTGCCTTCCGCGCACACACAGGCGCATGCAGGCACACACCACCCATCCCCTCCTCGCCCGCCTAATTACCCTTGATGCGAGTTAATCACTCACTCCCCAATTACCGCACACCCACCACAACCCAGCCCTCCCCCCAGCTGTGCACCGCTCACTTCCAATAGATTCGTCTCATGCTTGGAATAAATTGCCCATCATCTGCATAATGCTCCCCATCTCTTCACTCCACACATCAAATCATTTCTCCATCTCATTCTGCAAAACCCGTCAAGAATAATTCTTTCAAAACTGAAATAACCCTCACTCTGGCACTTGAATCCATAAATTTCTTGTCTCTGAATGTGAGATATATTACTTTTCTACAAAGCACATCTAAGATACCCTAATATAATAGAATACGCTAACAATGATACATTTGCCGGGACCCTGCAATACATAAAAATGTAAATCCGAGCCACCACAGAAATCATCCCTTCTCCGTATGCCCCTCAACAGAACCCAGGGGCTTGATGCTGGGGCGGCACTGGGCACCGCTGGGGGGAGGGGACTTGCTTTCTCATCTTTTATTCTATTCTCGGAGGCGGGGAGCAGAGGGTCTTGCAGCCTTTTGCTCAGGCTGTGGAGTCTGACTGCCAGCTCCCCATCCTGCCTCTGCCATTTACCAGCTGTGTGACTGTGGACAAATCCCTTCACCTCTGTGCCTCCACATCCACTTCTGTACGATAGAAGCGAGACCAGCCCTTGTCTCCTAGGCCTGTGGGGAAGACAAGAGGGAGTGTTGGGGACTTTGCCTCACAGGTGGTAAGCACTTGGGGACAGTGAGCCCTCCCAGCCTCTGATCTGGCCTCAGGCCTCTCAAAGGTCACAGAGCTGACAAGCAACACAGTGAGACCCCGTCTGGGGTGTTCAGGCTCCAAAACAAAGTCCTTTCTTTCAGACGCACATGGGAAGGGGCCCGGCTGAACCTGGTGCCTCCCCGGCCAGAGGGAGGTGGACACATCTCGCTCTCCTGGGTTCTTCAGGTGTAAACCGCTCCCCCTTGCCGGAGCCTCCGACACAAAACACTGTGTGAACCTGCCAACATTTAAACATAATCAGGCTGGACACATGGACCCAGCCCTCCAGTCCCTACCTTCCAAGTGTGCAGTTTGTGAAAACAGAGCAGGTAAGTGGCTTGGTACACACATCCCCAAAAACTTTAAAATCTTTAAAAGTATCTATCTCAGGAACACTGGCATTGAAACTCTTACAAACTATGCATCTATAGACAGACTACAAAAGCTTCACAAAAAACAAGGGTTACATTAAGAGGCGGAGGATTCTAACTTGTCTTTTCTCTGTTTTTGAACTGATCAACACAGGTGCAGGAGAGTCACAGACATCACCTCATTTCTTCTCCATAGCAACAACCCCAATAGGTAGCCATGATCCCCATTTTACCAATGAGGCAACTAGGGGATCAGAGAGGCTAAGAGATTTTCCGGAAGTCACACAGCTATCGAGCAGCAGACATGGAAGGAAACCAGGAGTCTGATGTGACGATGACACGCAAGGTTTGCCAACCTACTCAGGTCCCACTCGCCACACACAACGGCTTTCTTTAGCTAAAACCCATCTTAACTGCATCAAGGCAGCAAAAAAAGACTTTTTTTTTGCAAATTAATGCCAATTTATGTTCACATCCTTTTATCATTGCAACATTTACATATACAAGCAGGATATGCTCCTTAATTTTTAAAAAAGACATTTACACATAGCCATGTTCACTGCAGGACTGACTTTTCAAAACAAAAGCAGGGCATGATAGGAAATGACATGGAATTAACAAAGTTTGGAATTTGAGACAGTCAGAAAAGTATGTTTGGGGAAATTTTTTATTAACATAGAAAAATGCCCCTTACAAACAGTACAGAAAATAGGGGGTGAGGGGTGAAATCCAAGCTGTACATACTACGCAGTGTGAGCCCAATTCTGTAAACATACAGGCAGGTCCTCCAGACCAGGGAGGGCACCAATGTTAATGAGGTGCCCACTAGGGGTTAGGACTAGCAATGATGTCTGTTTTATCCTTTGTGCTTGGTATTTTCTGTATTTCCTGTTTCTCACACTAAACATCTATTACATTATTGATCAAAAAAGGAGAAGTTTAGCCCTGGCTGGTGTGGCTCAGTGGGTTGGGCATCATCTTGTGGATCTGATTCCCAGTCAGGGCACATGCTGGGGCTGCAGACTCAACCCCCAGGAGGGGGTGTTTCTCTCTCTCTCCCTCTTCCTTCGTCTCTTTCTCAAAATCAATTATATTTAAGCATTTTAAGAAAGTTTGTTATTGGAAGAATTCCCTGAAGAAATCATTGTGTAAAAAGACAAACAACACCTAATTCATACGTTTTACTTATAATCCTTTGTGTTTCAGAACTCCAGGTTTTCACACACAGAAGCAAGAAGCATGCTCTATGCCTTTGGGAACGCTCGGGCACCTGGCAGGGGGCTCCGTACAACGGGCCGACAATAAGGTTGGTTCAAGGAGGTCACGTCGCTGCTGCTTCCTTCAAAAAGGGCCTCGGAGTCTGAATGCCACCTTTATGTGCAGTGGGTATTCAAGCGTGTTGAGCCAAACAGGGACACGGGGAAATGAGAGGAGTACATAAAAGGGTCTCGGTGCCGGGATCACAGCTCCGGAGAACAGATGCTCGCGACAGACGCGGGCAGGAAGGGGTCGCTGACATGAAAACAGAGCAGCGGTGGGGAGTTATGAATCATTGTTTTATTTTGCTTAATATCTCTAGCTGTAAATTTTTCAAAACTAATATGAGCATATTTTACAGCTCACAGAACATTTAGAACATATTAAAATAAGTATCTTTCCACTGTAATGTGCCCAATTGAAATTTATGAATTCCAAAGCTACATTTTAAGGAGATGAAGGAACTGGCACTCCACGTTCTTTAGATTAATCAGATGGATTGTGTTGTTTTTCTCCTGATCAGGAAAAAAAAAAAAAAAAAAAAAATCGTATTTCAGTAGCTGTTACCTTGAATCAAGGATTCTTCCAGATTCTAGAAGCTTGCAGAGCTGCTTATATTAAGTCCCACTGTGCCCCCTGGTGGAAAGTGGGGTTTGTGCACTTAAAGCACCGTCCTTTCCCAAAGGCTGGAAATAAAATCCAAAACTATTTTTTTAATCTTTACTAATCCACTTAACATGTACAAAACTTTGTGCCAGGTGCTACAGAGAATATAAAAATGAGTCTGGCACAGATCCCATGCTCAAGTAGCTTAATCTACAAGGTGTAGCAGATATGGTTCCATGGCTACACAGGTAGAATGAGACCACCGCATGCTAAGGAAAAGAGAAAATTCCTGGAGCAAGAACAAGAGCACAAAGGAAGTGCCTACTGTGTGTCAGACACCACGCTAGGTAATTCATATCCAGTGTCATTTGTTTTTTACGAAAACCCAGAAAAGCATGTGTAATTAGCTCCACTTTACATACACGGTGGAAGCTCAGACAAGTTAAGTAACTTGCCAGAGATCACACAGCCAGTGGCGCAGGGAGCATCCAAAGTGAAGTATTGTGACCCCAGCCTCCATACTCTTCCCTCCTTCCTGATCCAGGGGCAGGGGGGCCGGGGGGGGGGGGGGGCAGGCAAGAAGGCACTCTGGCAGACTTTAACCAAAGGCAAGGCAAGGGGAAAGGCACCCTAGGGAAGGGAGCAGAGTTGAGGGGGGAGCGGTGCTCATTGCCTCCTGCACCCACCATCTGCCCTCCACCCAGGACTGGACTGCAGCAAGCCAGGACTCCTACCTGCACCCACAGCCCTGTCCCCACTCCACACCCAGTGCCCACAAAATACCTCCTATGCCCCCTCCATCATATACCAGATCCCAAGGTTCCCCAACATCTACCACACCGCCTACCCTCTGACATCATCCTGCCCAGGAACCTGAGGGCACATCACATCCTAGGGCTCAGCCAAGACCTCCCTCGCCTAGTCCCCATCTAGTCCCATCTGTCTTGAAAACTCAAGCATCTTAAAGCAGAGAGAACCCTGGCTAACAGTTTGTACTTGGGGCTTATAAAAGCCCTCATTTTCAGGACAGCACAATAAGAAGAGGATCAGGAGTCACTCAGCCCGGTTCTGCACCTGGGGCCACCTCCAATGCCACTCCTACAGCCTCCTCAGGGGACGAACACTGCAGTGGACAGGGCGCCTGGAGGCTGCCAGGCCCAGCAGCACACGCCCCCTCCTCCGGACGGGCAGCACAGCCACTGTGACCAGCCCAGCCCCACTGCAAAAGGCCTGGACCCAGGTCTCAGTGAATCACCCGTGGGCTTGACCAGCCTTCCCAAGCTGGACCAAGTGCACCCTCTTCTGGTCAAGAGGTGTCACAGCTAGTTGGCTGCTCGATGGTCCCGTCCATGGGGCCCTTTCTACAGCCCCAATGCACACTCACCTACTCCACGAACACTCGCTACACAACTGAACAAACACAACTCCCCAAATCAGAGGTTTCACTCAGATGCTCTCTGTCTGAAAATTATCATGGAGGCCTCTGTCCAGGGAATCGAAACTTCAGGCCAAAGTGATCCAAGCAGGGCCCGCCGAGATCTCACTGATGTAAGGTTCAGACCGATCTCCACTGGGCTCCAGGCCTGCTTCTCACCGTCAGGAGAAACGTCCCTTGGACAGGTGAGTAGTAATAACACACCTGCCACCTCTGCATCCCTCCATCCATCTCTGCGAACGGCAATCTAGCAGTCCCTCAAGACCTCCAGCAAGCCCGCTTCCTCCTCAAGATTGCTGTCAACATCTGCCACACTGCCCCTCCCTCCACATACTAGGAAGGGGCTGCCCACATCCCCTCAGGTGGCCCGCCTGTGACCACACTACCCTCCACAAAACTCCACCATGCGCCCAGCGTCAGACTGGGTGCTTTAGACACATGGCACCTGGGCATTTGTCCCACCTGAGAAGCCCCAGCCACACAATTCATAAGCTTGTTCTACTGAGGTGGGAACAGGCTCAGAGAGTTTAAGTGCCTTGCTCCAGGTCACAAAGCTCTTGAGGTTGGCAATGAACCCCAAGCCCAGATCACTGTAACTCTAGACCACATCTGGGGCCTGCCAGTCACTGCCTGGCCACACACAGACCCCACACAGACCCCTCCGTGGGCACAGGCTCTCAGGAAGGAGGGCCAAGAAGCCCCGGGACTGTGGGACCGACCCAAGCATGTGACAATGCACACCAGGAGGCCAGGAGGCCAGAAGCCTCTGAGCAGACTTCAGGGCCTCCTTCTCGCAGGAGGTAAACCCCTGGGCTCCAAATTGAAGCCAGAACGTGACAATGGCCCCGCATAACTCTACCAGCCTTGCCTGAAAAGAACCCAGACAAGTCGGGTCAGGACTCAATCTGGCCCCTTAAAAATGGCCCCAGTGATTCGGCTCACATCAGAGTCTGCTGTGGGCGGGCTTCCTCTCTTCACTCCAGAAAGTCCCTCCCTAGGGAAAAAGCTCAAAACAGAACTTGCAGATACAGTGTCCTGAACAGGCTGGTTCCAGAACTCTGAGAAAAACAGAGGGAAGGAGAGACATTTATGGAGCACCAATGGGGCACCTAGCTCTGTGCCAGGGGCTTTGTGAGCGTTTTTCTCTCATGATCACAGACACAGGTACGATTATGCCCTTTCCAGATGCGACGCCGGATGGAGGGCACAGGTCAGGCCAGCGGACCCGCTGCTCCCCTCCTACATGAGTGCTGTGCTCGGTGCCAAGGAGAGCGAGGAGGGACACCGAGTACAGCTCAGAGAGGGTTGGAGACAGGTTACAGGCAGGTGGGACACACCTGTTACACGATACGCCTGTGCCATTGGGGCTTGCTTACTGCCAGTCTGCATTGCTTCAGGATACATTAAAATCAGTAAATAACAATACAAAAACGGAAGTCTCCAACAGGCGACCAGTCCTCCCTGGTGTGGCCCCTGCCTACTTCCCCAGCCTCGGGCCCCTTAAGGCCTCCATGCTTAGAGCCAGGAATGCCCTTCCAACCCACCCCCCCTTCACCAAGTGCACCACCCCTGCTTCTGAAGCCCCACAAGCCCTCCCAGGCTGGAAGCCGTCCCTCCCACTGAGTTCCGGTAGCACTTATGTATCCAGCTGGAGGTCTGGCTGGGGTCTGGTCCTCACAGCCCTGGGCCCAGGATTCTGGGTGCCTCGCCACGCACCTGCAGCCCCTACCACAATGTGCGTGCCCTGAAGCCAGGGACCAGGTCTGTCTACCTCTGCGCCCCCTGCATCTGGCACAGCACCTGGCACAGAGCTGGTATCGCTCAGCACTCCACGGGAGTCACAGAAGATGTCCCGAGTGCACGGGGCTCGGCCCTGGCTGCTTTCTTCTCCCTCTGATTGCTCTCGCCCAGCAACCACATCCTCCCTGGATGCCAGTGTGTCTGGATGTCCTCAGTGCCCCCGCAGGAATAAGGACTAGCATGTGGCCGCCTGGCAAGGCAGTGCCAGGGGAGCACTGGGCTGAATGGACCCACAAGAACCCGCTCCTGAATGCATCAAAGAGAACTACACAAGTCCCCAAAAAGAAATGTCCCGCCTGTAATCCCCCCACGTCACTGCTTTGAAGAATAACACATCCCAGCAGCTTAGTCCTGAGAGTAACTAAAAGAGCAGTTCCGCTCAAATCTTACCTTGAAGGTTTTATCCAGAGAAGCCGAGAGGAACATGTGGCTCTTTGAAAAGACGGGGCACCACTGGATGCTGCTGACGGGGCCCTTGTGGCCTCTCAGGTAGAAGAGCACCCTCTGGGAAATCTGGGTTTCCTTATACGGGGTGCCCAGGTACGGCTGGATGAACTCGGACACGTGGGGGGCCGTGCACAGAGGGCGCGGGGCGCACAGAGAGGGACCCCGGGCCTCCGCATCTTTGTTCTTGCCTGTTTCTGTGCTTAATGCTTGCGAGTGTCTCAGTCTTTTCGGGGTGTAGGGTACAATACAGTCCTCTCGCCTTTTCTTCTGAAGAGAGCTGCCACTTTTCCCTGGGGTCTCTGATTTGGGTTGGGCACAGAAAGATGGCTCAGGGGGGTCGTAAGTTCCCCAGGACAGTTTCACCTGCTTAAAGCGGGCAGCTGCCCAGGGCACATGGCCAGCGGGAGCGTGGCTGGTCCACAGGGAAGGACGAGGAGGCTCGCTTGTGGGGAAGGTGACTTCAGGCTCTGTCCTGGGCCACTGTAGCCTCTGGCTGGGGCAAGATCCTGGGTCGCTCCTCCAGAGCCGAGCCAGTGGGAGACGCTGGCCGGCTGGGTCTTCACAGGAGCCGTGCTTTGTGGGCAGCGTGCCTCCTGCCCCGTCCAGGACTCCCGGTGTGAAATCCTGGCCACGAGGTTTGACCATATCACAGGAGTCCCTCATCTGGCCAGCAGCATCCACGCTTCCCGCAGGCTCGCTCTCAGCCTCGGAGTCCGAGTCATCATAAGCCACCAACGAAGCCATTGAAGACACCGTTTCCTGCTGGCCTCCGAGGGCAAACTACCTAAGACCAAAATCAGGTGTCAGAAAACGTGCATGGAAGAACAGTTACCACCATGCGAAGTTAGAAGAAAACATGCCATCTAGCAAATCTAAGACAGAAAAAACCGTAAGAATAAACACAGAAAGCATGAGGGCTTTTCTATACATCAGGCATAATTAATTAGAAGGAGTCATTTTCCTATGGAAATATGGGAATAAATTTAACCCCTCCCCCCCAAAAAAAATTAGCAAGACCTACATGAAGAAAACAAAAGCTTTATTGAAAGACATAAAATAGGACCCAACTACCTGTAGACACGATGCCTGGACAGCAAGACTCGGGACTTGAAAGATGCCTGTTGGTGCAATATACAGATGATGTATTATAGAATGGATACCTGAAACTATGTAAACTTATTAACCAATGTCACCCCAATAAATTCAATACAAAAGAAAAAAAAGGAGGAGGAGCCAGGAAGTGCCAGCCAAATGACCCAGATGCTGGTAACCTTTCCACCACAAAAAAAAAAGAAAGGATAATTATGGGGTGTAATAGAGTTGTTAGCTAATGCTATGGTGGTACTCATATTGCAATATATTAATGTACCAAATCAGCACGTGTATTCCTTAAATTTGCACAATGTTATATGTCAATGGTATCTTAATAAAAATTAAAAATGTAAAACATCATAATAATTTTAAAAATAAAGAAATCTTTGGAAGGGCAATTTGGGGAGTACCTACGAGTATTACAAATTGAAACATATATTGCTTTTACTGCAGTGTCCCCACTATGGAACTGCATCCTACACAAATACCTGCATATGTTTGCAAAGACAGACGTATAAAGGGCCTGCAGCTTATTAGCCATTCACTCATCAACAGGGATGAGGTAAGGTCTGAAGACCCTGAAATGGGAAGATCCACCAGGTGGGGAAAGTGTGCTACCCTCACCTTTGCCCTCTGTCTGGGCTCCAGTCCTTCCTTGTATTCTCTCTGGAACGCTCTCCCCCAGATATCCCATCTCCACTCTAAGCCAGTTGGAGGGACAGACCCACAGGCCAAAGCGGGGGTGCCTGAGGGTGTATCCAAATCTGCCAGTTTCACTCCAACACACAGGCTCACACAGCAGGGAGTTTCCCCTTCCTAAAAAAGATTTTCCTGAAATCCTGAACCATCATACATGGCAAAACGGTTACCAATTAGTTTCTAGAAAGAAGTATTCCATCTGGAGTTCAGTTCTGTGCTGTTAACATGAACTAGCCTCAAGAGGAAAACAAGGATGCTGGAAACGCCCCGTCTCAGACAGCAGAGGGCGCGGTGGAGCAGCATGGAAAACTTAAGCAAGGACCAACTTCTGACAAAGCCCAGTGTGCCCTCCCTCCTTAATAAACCACGCTGAACTCCTCCCCTGTGCGTGGTTACGTCGGCGCCCGAGGAGCCCCTCTGGGTCATCAGTCAAACCATTCCAGACAGCCTGTCCTCCCCTAGAGAGGGATACATTAAAATCAGTAAATAACAAATAAGATTGTGTTCCCTGGGCGCTGACTGTGCTCTTCAAAAAAATTTACATACTTTTGAAACAAAATTGCATCCACACGTCCCCCGGAATCAAACACCCCACCCCTTCCACGCCTTTCCCCCAAAGGATGCCATTCACCCCAAACAAGCTAGGTCATCTGTCTCCTCCCGAAATCCCACCCTCGCCTGCAGCCTAACCCACACACAAAGCCATCGTCTAAAAAAAAAAAAAAACCTTCTAAAACAGGCCAGCCCATCTCAAATGGAACGAATATAACGCAGTGGACTAACTATACACTAATGGAACTGAGCACTGTGGATGAGTTGGCACTTCTGTTCTCTAAATACCCATCTTGATCCTGAGGCCCATCCTGATCAGACATCTCAACTCCTGTGCACAGCGTCCCATTCCTTCCTGTCAAAGGGAACCCACCAGGCTCCCACAACCAGGGCAGGGCGCCTGTGCTTGGCCATTAGGATGGATTCTTCCCCGCCCAGCCCTCCACAGTGGTTCCCTCACAGAAGCCCACGGCCAGAATGAAAGACGAGGTCTACAGCAAAAGATCAGAGAGGAGTGGGATTGGGGCCCCCTAGCCCTGCTTCCTAACAAGGCAAGGCAGCAAGGGTGGAATGAAGGCAGGAGGGTGGAAGACAGGGATGCCAATACTATCACGTACCTTTCATTCATTCAGTAAACACTGATGGAGAACGGGCTACTCGCCAAGCCCCACCCTAGGCACCCAGGGAAACTATGCCCTGCACTCACCATGCTCACATGCCAGTGGGGAGAAACAGATCATGACCACTGAAATGGGGGATGTCAGGTGGTGAGAAATCATTAAGGAGGGAAGTAAACGGGAGAGGAGAATAGAGGTGGCCGTGGGTTTGGGGTTTCATTGAGGGAGGCTGAGGCAGGCTTCGGACAGGTGACACCTGAACAATGCTCCGAGGCGGTCAGGGAGCGGAAGGTGAGACGCAACAAATCCAATCAAATGGGGTCAGAGAGAAGGGAACCAAGATGACTCAAAGAAAACAGGCAAAAAATGGGGAGCCAGTGGGACAAACCAATTTTAGGAGAATGTTTTTATGTTTCTAAAAAATATGTTTTTATGTTTCTAAGGCAAAAGGGTGGGGAGGAAAATTTTCCATGGAAAGACGGGGGGTGATTGCACAAAGAGGAAGAGGTACGGCTAGAAGAAGAGGAAAGGTCACGGGAGAAACGAGGCTACGGAAGCGGGTAGTGGCAATGACCCTCACCGGCCTGACAGGAGTTTTCGTGTTTTGTTCACTGTTTGATCCCCCAGCACCTGATGGGAGGGGGCACAGAGAAAGTAAAGAAATAGGATATTCTCATTCAACAAACATTTCCTGATTGCCCACGCTGTGCCGAGCTTTATGTTGGGTCTGATGTGGCCAGAGATTAAACACGAAACACGGAGGCCACAGACGAATGAAGATGAGAAGCAAGATACGACCAGAGGTGGGTTTTGAAGGACGAACAGGAGTTAGCCGAGCTGTCAAGAGCGAGAGGTAAGGGTGATCCCGAGCGCGGCGCGTTCGGAAGGCGCCTGAGATGAAGCGGAGGAGGGCGGCGGCGAAAGGTCCGCGATAAGGGGCGCGGAGGGCTCGCGCGGCGGCCGGGTGCAGCACCCTCCCGCCCCAGGCCCGCCGCTCACCGCACACACCGGAAGCGCTCGGTTCTCCCGGAGCCCGTCCTACCGGAGCTGGTCCTACCTGCACTCCGCCCCCCCCCCAGTCGTGTTCCGCCAGCGCCGAGGCAGCCAACCAATCATCGGTGGCCTCCGTCCCGCCCCGCGAGAACAGCCAATGATGGCGCAGCCGGGCCGGAAGTGCTTCCGGCCGGACGGCGTTTCCACGGACGCTTAGGAGACGCCTGGACGCGGAACCGGCGGCGCCGACTGGCCCGCCTGGGCCGGTAAGTGAGGAAGGAAGGGAAGGAGGGAGGGAAGTCGGGGCGGCGACTGATGGCCCGCCCTCCCGGAGCCGCCTGCACGCCAGGACCCGGAGTACCCTGAGAGCCCGGCTCGCTGCCACCACGCCCCCCGCCCCCTTCGCCGCCGCCGCCCACCCGGCCTGTGGCCAGCTCCCGCAGGCCCCGACCCTTCATCCTCTCCTCCTCCTCTAGTGTCCACGTGCCAGGGGCTTTGCCTGTAATACCACCCTTAGTCCCCTCCACGGTAAAGTAAGGAGGCTCCTTTATGCCCATTTCACAGAAGAGGAAACCGAGGATGAAGCCGAGGTAACCTGACTTGCCCAAGGTCTTGAAATCAAAAAATGCCAAGCTGGCTTTGAAACCCCGGGCCGCGTGACCCCAGGACTGCTCTTCCCACCGCGCTGCGCCGCCTCGCTGCACAGTAGCCCGTGCACAGGGGCCGCAGGGCCTATACAGTCCTCCTTTCCGCCCCCCACGACCACATGTAAACTCGGTTCTGAGACTGAGGGTGTGAGACGGGAAGCGGGCGAGGAGGTTATGTGGAGGCCAGCGTGCGGTATGCGGTGGCTGATGCAATGACCAGCTAATAGCTCGGCTCTCGAGAGGGTTTCATTGGTCTCCACCCGCCCCCCCACACACACACATACACACACACAAAACCCCTGATTGGACTGTCTCGTCAGGATTGGTCAAGAGGCTCAAGTGTTTAAGAGAAACTGGGTGATTTATAAGAAACGCCTCCTGCAAATAGTTGCAGGGTGGGGTAAACAGGAAGAAAAGAGAATAAAGGGGCTTTTTTAAAAAGGAAACTGAAAGTAAGAGGGGGAAGACTATAAAAGAAGAGCCTGCTGCCCTGGGAGTCTCCACTACTCCAGTGGCCACCTCTGCAGTGTCTGGCTCAGACCAGGTACGTACTGCCATCTTTTGCCAGGCTTACAGCTTATTCGTATTTTTTACCAGCCCTTTACCAAAGTGCTGGAAACCTTGGCTTAAAGAGTGAGAGATTGTCTCTCTTAGCATCAGGGTGTGGTACGTTTTCTTTCAACCCATCGACCTAAAGTTCAGGTGATTCACAGCTTCCCTAGGGAATGGAGGGCCTAGGGGGGCGGGTGCCAGTTTGGATTCATAGCCTGTGTTTTAGCACCGTCCTGTTGGCTGTCATATTTTTCACCGAGGAGGCCTCCTTAAGTAGTCATTAACACATTAGCAGTCTCGTGATACTCACAAATGCCGTTTGCCTGACTTCATATAGCTTAATGTCTTCTTTGCCTTTTAAGATGGTGTTCATTTTATTATTTGGAGAGAAAAGTAACCTTTCCTCTCAGTGTTTGGAAAAGAAAAAGTGAACACAATCTGTTCTAAGGTTCAAAGGGTTAAAGAACACCTTGCTCTAAAGTCATCTTCCTGTCCTCTGGGAACTTGATGGATGTGAAGGATGGAACCCCACCTCTGGTGGCATCCAGGCATCTAGAAACTCCTGCATCTCCTTCGCGGCTGTCCCCGGCTGCTCCAGAATTGGCTGTCTTAGGCCACCTTCCCCCAAAATTGCAGAACGGGTGTGTTCTGATCTTATCTGTGAGATGAGATCATTGTCATGTTCCATGGTACAGTTTTGTGATTCTTTTCATCCCAGTTTCCTCAGGTGCCTGCTACGCTCCCCCACAACAATGGAACCTTTCAAAATGAGCACAAGATCCGTGTTGTTTAGAAAGAGGAATTGAGAGTTAATTTTTCAGAGCCTTGTAGCTTTGTCTCCAAGGTATGCTGTGGTCTCTCTGCTGGGGAGTATGCCATATTGGTCTTGACACTCCCAGTACCTTTTTAGAGGAGGTAGTAGATGACTTCACAGATTATAGCTTCATTTCTTTGTTTTAGATTATAGGCTTGGTTTAATAGGTAAAGCAGCTTTCCTTTAAAAAGATTCAAAGCCCTATTTGCAGTTTATGGGGTTAACACTTAAAACAATGGTCCTTAGCCTTTTGGCATCTCAGAACCCCTTGAAAAAGTAATGAAACCTGGATACTCTGCTTAGAACCCCATTTATACCAGTGTGCATGCAAATAGTGATGTAATTCCCGAAGTTCCAAACTCTGGGTTAAAAACCTCTGAAAGTAAACTTAATTGTAAAAGTTAGTTAACAAAGAAATAAAGGAAGATATTGACTAGATGGGAGAAACAGTGGCAAATGGGTGGGTGCATGAAATGAGAGAAGTGGTAGCTCTGTTCTCCTTGTCTCTGATCATTCCTGATGTACTCACTCACAAAGTTGCATCAGAAACACACACATGCACACGATTTATAGTGTGGGGATTCCCATGCAGTGGGTAACTGCCTTGTGATCACAAGAGCAGGGAGACCTCATCTTTCCCTCAGTCGGATTTAGTTCCCACGTGCCTCTTCTGAAATGGGATTCTGATATTTAAAGATACGTGTTTTCTTCCCTCCAACATGGACCCTAAATGCAGGCCCAGTTTGTCTGGTTGATCACTTGCAGTGACCTGCTCCATTGCAGGGAAGATTGGCTGTCCGGGGATCACCCGGTCATTGTACCTGGCCCTTTCCCTAGGAATGTTTAAGGGTAATTTCCATCTGTACTTGATTTTGGTCCTACTCACAGACTTTAGAACTTTACTGATAATGTTGATGAGATGCTGTAGGAACTTAACTCTTGTTTATATCAATTACCCTAGGATAAAATAGGTTCTGTGTCATTTTGCTTAACCATTAGTACGCCCTAAGCGTCTATAGACGCAAGCGGCGGACCTTTTTTAATTGAATTCAAAATATCGTGGCAGTTAACTGGTTAAAGTGGCGGAATCTATCGATGATGTTACATGAGGACTTACTGAACTGTGCGCCCAGCTTTGAAAGTTGGGAAAATTCGGGATCATGTATAAAGTATCTGCACATGATATTTGATCACTGTGGCTAGAAGTAATTTTCTTCACTTTGCTATTTGATATCGTCCTGAGTATTTCTCCTCTCTAGTGCCAATCAGAAGGTTCTTCCACATTTCTTCCCCTTTTTTACAGACTTCCCTGACCTTTGTTAAATGAGTCAGTTTGTTATCTCACCAAACTTCCCTTTCTGGGAATTGAGGTGGTTGTCAGCAAGGAAGGGAAAGAAACCCATCCTGGTTTCAGTATTATGGTCTGATTATACAAAGAATGTTTCGTTGAAATTTACATACTTTTGAAACAAATATTTAGCAATGGATAAATAAAAGTAAATTACCCCCCAAATATGTGTTTGATTGATAGTTACTAGGGGGAAAAAATTTTAATATGTTTTTATTGATTTGAGAGAGAGAGATAAAGAGGAGGGGGGAGAGAGAGAGAGATCAGTTGCCTCTGGCACACACCTTTATTGGGATCAAACCCAAAACCTGGGCATGTACCCTGACCAGGAATGGAACCGTCAACCTTTTGGTGTATGGGATGACATTCAGCCAACTGAGCCACACCCACCAGGGCCAGAAAACAGTTTTTTAATTAAGAAACAAAGTAGTCATTCATTAACCCTCCATGGGGCCAGTGCTGGGCTTAGACTGTTTCTTCCCTGCATCATCGCACTTACCCACGCACCGGCCTGCAGTTAGTGTTGTGATGCCGGTTCCACTTCACGTTTGAGGGGCTGAGGCTCATTCCAGGCAGGTAACCTATGGGATAATAGTTGAGAGTGTGGGCTCTCGAATCAAACTGCGTCAGTTTGTATCCCGTCTCTATCACTTACTTGCTGTGTTATCTTGGGAAAGTTTTTTAACCTCTCTGTGCCTCAGTTTACTCACCTGTGAAATGGAGATATATCTAGCTCATAAGCCTTCAGTGAATTGATATGTATAAAGTGCTTAGAACAACACCAATTACAGAAGTGCTGGGAGAGTTGCTCTGTCATAGCCTCCTGTCAGCCTCCGTGTTCTAGGTATAGCAGCAGCTATAGGTGGAGCTGGGGCTCAGCCCGGCCCTGGAACCCTCACGCACAATGCTCGTGCTGGATTTAGTTCTTGCTTTACAGTTTACAAAGTTGGTTCTTCCAACATTTCTTCCCCTTCTTTACAGACTTGTTTTGCTGAGCTCTTCAAATGTCACCATGTCCTTTTTTCTCATTTCTTCTCATAGCAGCCCCTGAGGGAGGTGCAGAGGTTCCTGATGGTGTGACTTCTTAGATGAGGAAGCTGACCCTCAGAAAGGGGAAGTGACTGACCCAGGAGGGGACTGATATGGCCAGCCTTTGCCCCACGGCAGCATCGGGTGGCCTCCCCTGTGCCCCCCCCTTTAAGGTTAAGAGTAAATAATGACTGTTAGGTACATCTTCAAAGTTTTGTTGTTAAGTGAGGCAGCATGTCTAATGGACAGGTTATATATAGTTCTTATCTCATTTGGAACCCAGCAGGGTAAGGCCCCACCCTCTACCCGAGACCTTGCGTGTCTGAGAACCGAGCAGCTGGCCAGCCAGGAAGCCATTTGTTCAGCCGTAGGTTGGTCAGAGCAGCAAAGGTCTGGGAACTGGTCCACAATGCAATTAAAGAGTAAAGAGCAATTTGACAGATGTGTTTGGGGCTGTTAAAGTTGGGGACGGGAAAGCCCTTTGGTGTTTGCCCCTCAGCAAACACAAGTCCTTCCTCTGTCCTGGGCCCTGCATGGGGCACACTCGGGCTTAGTTAGGAAGGGCCTCCTTTGCAGTCATGAAATCTATAAGCCAGCAGTCGCTTTCATCCTCATTTTTGGCATTTGTTCTTCCTCTTCTTTATGGCCCCAAATTTTCATTTCTATTTTTACTAATGTTATTTTATCCTCGTTCTTTATTATAACTCAACCTCAACCCTTTTGAGGTAAAAGAACTAGATATAGGAAAGAAAACACGGCTGCAACGGTTTATTAATCTCTCTCCCTCCTTCTCTTCCTCTTCTCCCACAGTTTGTCAGGACCACTGAGCGACTCCTCCATTGCCCAGCTGTAAGCCTAGGTCTTCGGAGATGGCAGACGAGCAGGGGGGTGCCTCCCCGCTGGAGCTGTTCAACAGCATAGCTGCCCAGGGAGAGCGTGTGAGAGCCCTCAAAGCTGGGCAGGCGTCCAAGGTGGGTGGTTTTGCTGAGCTCTTCCCGCACATACAGCCGAGTCTGTTGGATTGTGTTCCCTGGGCACTGACTGTGCTCTCAATAACTGACTATAACTATATTGGCTATAATCTTACATTTGTCTTCTCCTTTATCAACATTATTGATGCACTAGAGGCCCGGTGCATGAAATTCGTGCATGGGGTGGGTCTCCAATCCGGGACTCCTTGTGGGATGTCCGACTGCCGGTTTAGGCTCGATCCTGGCAGTTGGACAACCCTCTCACAATCCTGGTCTGCTGGCTCCTAATCGCTCACCTGCCAGCCTGATCGCCCCTCACTGCCTCTGGGTGCCGGCCTGATTGCCCCTAACTGCCCTCCACCCCGCACCAGCCTGGTCTCTCCCAGCTGCTCCCCCTGCCATCCTGGTCACCCCCAACTGCCCCCCCCCCCAACCAAGTTGCCCCTCCCTGCCCCCCCTGCCAGCCTGGTCGCCCCCAACTGCCCCCCCTTCTGGCCTGGTTGCCCCATGCAGCCTGCTGTTCAGTCATTTGGTCATCCCTCACTAACCCCCCTGCCAACCTGGTCATAGGCAGCCATCTTGTGAGGGTGTGGCAGTTAATTTGCATATTACCTCTTTATTATATAGGATGTGAGGTAAAGAAAAGCCAGTGAAATACAGCAGTCATCCACCTGCCCATCCTCATTTCCTGCTCCCAGAAACACGTACAGTCAAACCCCGTTTCTTGAATGTCTCCCATCTCGAACAATTTGGTTCTCAACCAAGTTGTTCACAGAAAAAAATGTCTCGGTTGTCAAACCAAAACTTCATTTTCAACCTGACAACCCTTTCATGCTGATACCTCAACATGATAAAAAGTATCTCAGGCAACAAATAAAGGAGAGAACGCTTTTGTTGCTGTAGAAATCGGTGGTTAGCACAATTTTAAAACATAAACAGGCCATCAACAGTGCTAATGTTGTTAAGGGTGTGAAAGTGCTCACAAAACTGCAATCACTATCAACTGAACAGATAGAAAAACTCTTGTTATTGGGTAAACAAAAAGCAGTTATCAGTGATAGCATTTCCAAGGCAGTGATACATGAAAAATTCGTTTAAGGCTAGTATGGGTGGTTTGATAAATTTAAGAAAAGTAGTGTTTACTTATAAACAATACATTAGACATGTACTGTATATAAGAAAAGGAATCATTAGGGGGCCTGGGACTGATTAATTCAGTTTTCATTACTTCTAATGGGGAAAAATGATTGCGTTTTCAAACAAATCACTTCTCAAACAGCCTTCCAAAACAAATTAAGTTTGAGAAATGAAGTTCCTTTGTATTTTCAATTCTCTGAGCTGCTTCTTTTAATATATAATCCCCATATCTCTAAACAACCACACTTATTACATTGCTTCTTGTTGATTGCCCAGTTGAAGGCTGTCACTGTGGATAATGAGGAATTAGCATTTGCACAAACATTTTCCGTCCCTCCCGTCTCCTGATACCTGAGTCCCTTGGTCGATACTAGCATTGACCTTATTCTGACCATGGCAATGCTACCAGCAGACCCACTGAGTATACAGAGGGCTTTTCCTTCCTGCCCAGCTTTGTTTTCTCTGGCGTTGATTAGTTTATTTTGATTTGTTTTTGCTTGGCTTTTTTATGGGCTCATGATAATGGGTCCAAGCTCTCCCTCGGTTGGGTGAATTTCCCCTGGAGACCCTTACATCAACCCGTCGATCAAGTTCTTGAAGAAGTCTCTCCCAGACCTTCCCCCTACTTTGTCCTGGACTGGCGGCTTGCCCCCCACACTGCTGTCCACCAGGGCTCCCTCACCTCCCCGTAGGTCCCTGTTTCCTGAGCCTGTGTCTTACTTCTCGAGGGTGAGCTCTCTTTGGGCAGCACAAATCCTCCAGTGGTTTCTGAAAAAAATTACTGCCAAGGAAAGAATTTTGAGGGCTCTTATAGAGTCTGAAAGTATCTTTGTTTTACCTAATATTTTATACAATGCTGGGTATAGAAATCTGAAGTGGAAGTGGATTCCCTCTGTCTCTGAAGCCCTGTTGCTGGGGTTGCTGTGGAGATCCGGGTGGTTCCTTTGTTCTTTCTCGCTGGGCGTTTGCAGGATCTCTTTGTGCTTGTGTTTTGAAGTTTCTTGGGATGGGTGCTTGCTCAGTGCTCAGTGCTCCTTTCAAACTAGAAGTTCATGATATTTAAACCTCAGAAGTGATAGTATTTCTTTGATCTCTTCTATTTTCTCTGTTTCTTGGCTGATTTTTTTAAATTCAGAGACAGGTCCTCTGATCTAATTTTTTTACTTATTTTTCTTATTTTTATTCATTCTTCTTTCAGGTGTATTTCCTCAACTTCTAACCCTCCTGTGATTTCTCACTTATCCCGTGATTATTAACTTCCAAGAGCTCATTTAATCTCTGAGTGTTCCTTTCCTCATAAGGCCCTGCTCTTACTTTATAGATTCAGTGTCCTTTTATCTCTGAGATCTTGGGATCATTTCCCTGATGTTTTCTGCCCCTTTATAAACTCCATTTCCTTCTGCCCTTCACATTAGAGGCAACCCTCAAGTGTCGGCTGGTACTTGGCTGGCCCTGGTGTTCCAGAGGGAAGCAGAGACGCGGGCTGGGCTTCGTGCACGTGGGAGGAGCTGATCGGTGCAGGTTCCCTTCCCGGAGACCACCAGGCTGCTCCCCTTTGTTGGGGAACTTTCACTGTCAGGGTCCTCAGGTCTCCGAGGTTGGTCGAGTCCCGAGAGGGGGGCCTGCAGTCTGCTGTCCCGAGGTGCAGGTCTGGTGCCAGCATCGTGCCTCTGAGTAGGACGGAGGAGCTGGGCTGGGTGATCCTTCCCCAAAGCTCCCTGTTCCCAGTGTGCTGCCCCTGCTGGGCAGAGGGCCCCAGGTATGGACCCCTTTCACTCTCCCTCTCTAGACACTAAGCCTTGGGTGGGGGCAGGGGCACTCACTCAGCTGTGTCAGGAGCCTGGGGTAGAGGTCTGAATAACTGTTTCTGAAACAGGCTTTCAACCAGTGCTCCTGTTTTTATAGCCCCCTTCATCCTCACTTCCGTAAGCACCCGAGGCCACTGGCGCCCAGTCTGCTGGGGATTCCACACAGTCTAAGTCCAGTTGCTGTCCAGTATTTCCACAACATCCAAGCATTTGTTCTCACGTATTCAGCCAGTTACATCATCTGTCAGCTTTCCAGCTTCTGAAATCCAGCTGCTGGTGTCCTCTTCCTCTTTCCTTTGTCCTCCTGGGGTTACTGCAGGGAGACCCTTTGCTGTGCTTGCTGTGGGTCTCAGAGTGTGATCTTAATTTTGAAAATGTCATCCTAGGCTCTCAGCAGATGTGTCAACAATTTCACACTCACCCTACTAGAGTACTTTGACTCTTTGGACCCCAAATAAACCATTACATTGTAAAAGAAATAAATACTGAAAGAAAGTGACATAAAAAAAGGGAGTTGGCCAAAACCGGTTTGGCTCAGTGGATAGAGCGTCGGCCTGCGGACTCAGGGGTCCCAGGTTCGATTCCGGTCAGGGTCATGTGCCTTGGTTGCGGGCACATCCCCATTGGGGGGTGTGCAGGAGGCAGCTGATCGATGTTTCTCTCTCATCGATGTTTCTGACTCTATCCCTCTCTCTTCCTCTCTGTAAAAAATCAATAAAATATATTTTTTTTAAAAAAAAGGGAGTTGGTTACTCACAGAAAGAGGTTTACACACCAGGTAGGGCTCAATGGATGAGGTTAATTTTTTTTTTTTTTTTACATATTTTATTGATTTTTTTTACAGAGAGGAAGGGAGAGGGATAGAGTTAGGAACATCGATGAGAGAGAAACATCGATCAGCTGCCTCTTGCACACCCCCTACTGGGGATGTGCCCGCAACCAAGGTACATGCCCTTGACCAGAATAGAACCTGGGACCCTTCAGTCCGCAGGCCGACGCTCTATCCACTGAGCCAAACCAGTTTCGGCAAGGCTAATTTTTTTTTAAATCTATGTATATAAAAGCCTAAGCGACCGTTATGACCGACCTGTTGATCAGTCGCTATGACACGCACTGACCCCCAAAGGGGCAGACACCCAACGCAGGAGCTGCCCCCTGGTGGTCAGTGCGCTCCCACAGCCAACCTCCCCCTGGCCAGCCAACCTCCCCCTGGCCAGCAAACCTCCCATGGTCCCTCCCTCCCCCCAGCCAGCAGGCCCCCAGGCCCTGGCCGACCCCAGTCGGGACTGGGCAAGATGGCCCTGATAGGCCCTGATTGCTGGCCAGGCCTAGGGACCCTACCCATACACGAATTTCATGCACCAGGCCTCTAGCCTAAAATAAGGACCCAACTGTTGATTATTGACTCTATAGACCCATTTTGGGAACTTGACAATGATGATTTTGTCCATTTCACATTACATTTGAATAGCATTTAATAAATATTTTCATTAGTAATTCTTAGTTACAGTTATGTTCATTATTTTAGCAAACCAACGATACTTAGCACAGTAGCATGACTCTTCCAAGTGTGGTCTTTGACCAAGCCGAGTCAGCTGACAGTAAGAGAGAGCAGAGGTTGCACACTGGGACCAGAGTTAAACGATGAAAATTCAGAAGTAAGTTTGTATCTAACCCTAAAGTGATTGTAATAGAAGCACCTGATGTTTTAGAAATTCCCTTTAAGCAAAATAGCCACTCTGGGCCAACTCCAGTGCGGGTGCTGCGGGCTTTCACCAACTGTCTGCCATCTGTCTGGGCCGTGGTCCTTGGCATGTACAGAGGGAGGGAGACCCGCTGCTTTTAGAAACAGCAGCTCATTAAAACAGGGACGCTCCGGGGGCGGCGGGGGGGGTGAGTAGGACAGGGTCTGGGGACTCTAGGAGGCAGTGGCTGAGGCTATGTGCAGTTTTGAGCAGCACTCGGGAAATGACACTGGATCATACGAGTTAGGATATAGACCAGAGCTTTTTTTCTCCTCCTTTTACTTTAAGTAAACTTTCAAAATCAAAATACACCATCATACAGAAAAGCATCGGGATCATAAGCAGGCAGCTCACACTGAATTTTCACAAGATCCACACCTGTGTCACCAGCACCCACATGCAGAAACAGCATTGGCAGCGCCGGAAGCCACCCCCAGGTGCCCCCGGTCACTGCCTCTGTTCTCCCAAGGGAGGCCTCCACCCTGACCCCTTCACCCTGGATAGTTCTGCCTGTGTTCATTCGAACTTTATATAATCCAGTAGTACATAGTCTTTTGTGTCTGGCTTTTCTCAGAACATCAGCGTTTACATTCTGCTGCAGTGTTCCAGTTCGTGTTAGGTCGAGAACAAGAAGAGACGAGGCGAGCCCGCTTGCCTATTTCAGTCCCATTCAGACTCCAGCCAGTCTTCCAACAGGGACATGGGTAAATGTTCAGCTTTCATCCAGCCACCTGGTTGCAAGCAGAGTTAGGTGAGATTGGGTGTGAAATGTCAACACAGCCAGGGAGTGCAGGGTATTGACTGCAGTGTATTTCCAAGCAAGGTCGTTCTTCCCACACTTATCTGGGTGGATCATGCTTGCTCAACATTTATTTTTTTTTGTAAGCGCTGAGCCTAGACAATGCAGAAATGAGGTGAATAAGACATACCTGCCCATCTAACCCAGACATTCTGTCTCGTATGAGGTCGGTGGGCTTACTGATTACACAACTCTGATTGGTTTAAATCCGTGGTCGGCAAACTGCAGCTCGCGAGCCACGTGCGGCTCTTTGGCCCCTTGGGTGTGGCTCTTCCACAAAATACCACGGCCTGGGCGAGTCTATTTTGAAGAAGTGGCGTTAGAAGAAGTTTAAGTTTAAAAAATTTGGCTCTCAAAAGAAATTTCAATCGTTGTACTGTTGATATTTGGCTCTGTTGACGAATGAGTTTGCCGACCACTGGTTTAAATGAATTCTAGATAGTTTGAGAGTTTGAAACACAAAAGTGTCTGCTAACGACCCTACAAGAGCAGTCCTCTGTGGCAGACGTCCTGCCTGGCGGAGTGGCTCTCCGAGTGGAGGGTAGCGTTGGCGTGTGTCCACTGGAAGTCCTGTTTATAACATTATGTAAAAACTCCACGTGGAAATATTTGTATTTCCCTTGCAAGCGAAATGGAGTGTGGATATTGTTTGTGAGCTGACCCAGCCAGGCCAGTTATGGGAGGAGAGCGTTAGGGCTCTTCCTGCCTGAGCTGCCTAATGAGGCCTCCTCTGTGAAATGCCAGGCTTCCGGGGTGGCTGGTGAGGGCTCCTGGGAGAGGAGGCACTTGACATCTGTGTTCCTTATGCTTATTCTAAAGCAACAAACAGGCAAACACTTGGGGCAGCAGCACAGCTGTTTCCCGTGGAGCCTCGTCAGGCTGTGACCTGAGAGTCCCTAGTCCTTTGTCTTCATGATGTCTGAGTTGCTGTTATTATCCTTGGTGGAATGGTTGTTGAGGTTTCTGTAACTCCTCTTGTCAGCCTATGCAGAAAGTAAAGACCAGCTCAGCACAGAACTCAGTATAGTGGAGCAGAGGATCTCGTCACGCGTGGTCTCTGCATCAGTGGTTTGAGACTCTTCGGTGTAGTGACTGTCATAAATAGTGTAGATTGTGTTGCTGTGTCTGTCCCCATAGTGCTTGGTGGGAATCCGTGGCGCTAGAAGGACAGTTAAAAATAGAATGCATTCAAGCCCACACTTGCTGTGTGTCCATGGGCAAGTTCCTTCACCTCTCTGAGTCACAAGGTTCTTCAACTGGAAAAGGACAGTGACAAAGAGTCCTGCCTCCCAGGGTTGCTCTGAGACTAAACGAAGCAATGTGTGTGAAAGCACTAACAGTGCCTGCCACGTGGCAGCAGTGACATTCAGCAAAAGTTAGCTACTGTTAATGTCTTCATCCTTCACCCAATTTCCTGTGTTCAGGATGAACTTGATTCTGCAGTGAAGAAGCTGTTATCACTAAAAATGAGCTACAAAGCGGCCATGGGGGAGGACTATAAGGCTGACTGCCCCCCAGACAACCCGGCATCTGTGGGTGATAGTGGCCCAGATGCCACGGAAGCTGAAGAGGATTTTGTGGACCCGTGGACGGTACAGACGAGCAGTGCAAAAGGTGTTGACTATGACAAGCTCATTGGTACGTCCTGGGAAAAGCCCAGACTTTTGGTAGTGATTCCATTGGTGTTTTTAATATTAATCATAAATCCAGTCAAGCTTCAGTGCCAAGAAAAAAATATATATATATATATATCCTAAAATATTTTGTTGGTGCATTATATTCCTAGAGGATTGTTAAAGTAACAAAATAAAGCTTATTGCAAAATAATGATCTATCATAGATAACTTAGTAGTACCTTTTCCCTTTTTTAACAGTTCAGAACTTGAGAAGGATCTGTTGAAATGGGTACTTTACAGTCATTAAAACTGCCTTTCACTTAGTGGTGACAAGTCAGTCACAGATTACTTAAGTTTCTCCTCCAGTGGTACCATTTATGAAGCTAACAGCCTGGAAGTCAGTGGAAGGGGGGTCACTGCTCACAGGTGGCCCTTTGTCATTTCCAGGCCCTTCCGTGAGGAGCTTCTTGCTCAGGGAAGTCCTCACTCTGCAATCATTGCTAACCATCAAAGAATCAACCAAAACGTTCTTACCCGAGTCAAAGCCATTTTCCGTGATTTTTAAATATAGACTATCAATAGGGAAAATTCGCTTGAGGACAAGCATTAATTCAGTTCAACAATTAAAAAATATTGAAAAATATAGTTGTCAGTGTATATAAATTTTACCTTAGTGAACAGTAAGCAACTCTGTGTGCTCACGCACGTGAGAAGCTGCTAGCTAGACTGCATTCTAGACGTGTTTCCCATCAGAATCCAATCCCAGACAAAATAGCATTTTATCCTGTAATTTGTTTTCTGTATTGCTGGTTGTGATCTCAGCTGTCTTGTTAGTACAAAAGACCCTGGACTTCATGTTGGGGGAAAGGACCGGAAGCAGAGGCCTCAGGGGTTTAGTTCATTAACACTGCGATGTTTTTCCCTTAATGCCTGGTCACCAAACCTCCTAAGACAGTCATCTCTTCTTTTTCCCAGTTCGGTTCGGAAGCAGTAAAATTGACAAAGAGCTGATAAACCGAATAGAGAGAGCCACGGGCCAGAGACCACACCGCTTCCTGCGCAGGGGCATCTTCTTCTCACACAGGTGAGCGTTCCCCCAGGACTTCTCACCCTTCCTCTTTAATTCAAAGAGTGATTGGGCCCGGCCGGTGTGGCGCAGTAGTTGAATGTTGATCTATGAACCAGGTTCAATTCCTGGTCAGGGCACATGCCGGGGTTGTGGGCTCCATCCCCTGTGGGGGGCATGCAGGAGGCAGCCAACCAATGATTCTCTCTTATCATTGATGTTCCTGTCTCTCTCTCCCTCACCCTTTTTCTCTGAGATAGATAGATAGATATATATATATGCACACACACACACACACATTTATTTATTTATTTTAAAAGCGATTGGGGCTATTCCCTCAGGCTGCCTGATACTGTGTGGAACTGGAAGGCAGTTGTGAGAGACTTGGACCCAGCTCTCCCCTGTCAGTAACACGTCCCTTCACCCTCTGGCCCTTAGTTTATTCATCAATAAACTGTCCATTTTATGTCCCTAGCTGGTTTGCCTCAGGGGATAGAGTGTCAGCCCTCAGACTGAAGGATCCCTGGTTTGATTCTGGTCAAGGGTTGCAGGCTTGATCCCCAACCCTGGTCGAGGCACGTGCAGGAGGCAACCAATCGATGTTTCTCTCTCTGTCTCTCCCCCTTCCTTCCACTCTCTCTAAAAATCAATGGAAAAATATCCTCGGGTGAGGATTAAAAACAAAAACAAAAAACTGTCCACTAGGTGAAGGTTACATTCACAGAGGATGAGATTTGTGCCAGATTATGTCCAAGTTCATTGTTTCCCACACAATAGGCTTCCTGAAATTATGTACCCTCTTCCTTCTATTGTGCTGGCCTGCTCAAAAATAATATCAAAAGAGAAACTAATAGAGTGTATATGCAACCAAATTTCCCCACTTTAGACCGTAAGTGCCATGCAGATAACAGAAAATGAGCAGCTTCCAGAAGGATTTCTGCTTCTGCCACCTGACAGGTCACCTTGAGTTCGGGCCAGCCCATCTTCGAGGCTGTGTTCATGGAATTTATGGTCCAAGGTAGAGCGTTCTGCTCTCTCCCACTCACGGCTACAGGAGCACACACAGGTCACAGGTCGGCAATCTGCCCCACACTTCAGATTCTGTGGCAGAGAAATCCAGACCTCGTTCGCCTTCCTCATGGGCAGAATGTAATCAAAGCTCTTTCCTGAGTGAGATTTAGTTCACCTTCCCCAGTATACAATTCAGTGGTTTTCAGTCTGTTCACAAGGTTGTGCAACCATCGCCACCATCTAATTCCAGAGCACTTTCTTCACGCCGAAAAGAAACCCCTACCCATTAGCAGTCAGTCCCCATTCCTCCCTCTCCCCCACCACCACTGGCAACCACGAATCTCCTTTCTCTGTCTGTGTGTTTACCTGTCCTGCACGTTTCATATAAATAGAATCACTAAATAGAATCACACGCCCAGCCGGTGTTGCTCAGTAGTTGAGTGTCGACCTATGAACCAGGAAGTCATAGTTCAATTCCTGAACAAGGCACATGCCCAGGTTGCGGGTTCGATCCCCAGTGTGGGGCCTGCAGGAGGCAGCTGATCAATGATTCTCTCTCATTGATGTTTCTGTCTCTCCCTCTCCCTATCTGAAATCAGTAAAAATATATATTTAAATAGAATCACACAACGTGAGGTCATGTGTGCCTGGCTATTTCATGGAGCGTGTTTTTAAGGCCCATCTGCGCTGTAGCCTGTGTCAGTTGATGGAGGTGTAGGACTTGAAGCTTTTGGCCATTCTCAAATTTAAGAACACCCCCTATCTAATTTTATCATATATAAAATGGGGGATTCGATGAGATATAGCACCCAATGTCCACCTGCAAACAGACCATAGGTACTACCTGGGCATGCCCCCGCTGAGTGAGTCCCTACCCCAACCATCCTCAGAAAGCTTCCAGAAACGGGAGCCTCATCAGCTCCAGCCAGTCCCTGAGGCACCCCGCCCAGACCTACTGCACAGCAAGTGCTCAGAGACCCCACAAAGGTGGCCAGTCCGCTCAGGTGGCCACTGCCTGCTCTTCTCCTCTGGAAGTCCAAAAATTTGATTGGTTAGTTGTGAAAGCCAAAGAAGGACTTTTTCTCTCCAAAACTGTGTTTTACTATTTCCTTATTTCAGAAGTAGTGTGTTCATTCCAGGGTGGGGCAGGAGGGGGGTGAAAACTAAGCACAGAAAAGCAGAATGCTCATGATCCTATCAGCCAAGCTGAGCAACCAGCCCTGGCACAGGATGGAGTCCCATTTGGAGGCCACCAGACCTCCGGAAAAGGTGACTGTTTCCCTGTTACTTTGGGAAACTTGGCCCAGAAACAAGGGACAGTCACACCCCAGAGTGGTGGTTTCACACCTGCCACACATCGCAGTCACCAGGAGAGCCTTTTAAAAATACAGATTCCAGATGTCACAACCACCCTGAGAATCAGCATCTCTGAAGGCGGGGCCCGGGCAGGTGCAATGTGGAAACATCAGCCGCCACGTGCTACTGACGCAAAGTCAGGAAGGAGGACCCTCGTGTGCCTTGTTGGTGGTCCCCAGTCCTGGGGAGGCGGTTGATTCCAGAATGACTCCCAGATGCCGGGCGCATCTCCCACTCGCCTCCCTAAGGCAGGGGTCTGTGGAACCCTCAGATGTCCCCAGTCTGCTCTCCAGAGCCACAGGACTGGGCGACTCTGAACAGTTACTGTGCAGTGTTGGCTTGGTGTCAACCAGGACAGTGTACAAAGCAGATGGTGTATCAATGTTGATATTTGGTAAAATTCCAAGAGTTCCAGTGGCTGCCCAACTGCATCCATCTTTTAAACACATTATCCCGAGCTCCCATGTCTTCTGCTCTGAAAACAAGCACAGGAGAAACCATGTTGTAGAACCATTACAGACACACCAAGAATAGCAAACTAGTTCTTACCTGTGTTTGTCTGAACATTTCCAAGTGAGCATTAGCACCTCGATTTTTCCCCCCAGAAAAATCAGTTTCATCTCTCCTCTTTCCTTCAGGGACATGAACCAAGTCCTCGATGCCTATGAAAACAAGAAGCCGTTTTACCTGTATACGGGCAGGGGCCCCTCTTCTGAAGCCATGCATGTCGGCCACCTCATCCCGTTCATTTTCACAAAGTGAGTCCTGGCTCTGTGACTCTCCTCGCTGTTATTAGCAAGTCAGGAGCGGTGGGTATAAGCTGTGTCTAGAACCGACAAGACAGGACCAGGTCACGTTTGCTGAACAACCACAGTGTCAAGAGACATGGCGCCTCTGTGGCCTCCATTCACTCCGTTTGTTCCTGGTATCATTTTAGAGGGACATGGGTGACGGAGACCGTCAGACCTGTGCCACATCTTCTCTTCCCTGTGTGACCGTAGGCCAGTGACCGCTCTGAGCCTTAGTTTCCACATCTGCAAGATAGAAATAATAATACCTGCCTGGTAAAATTACTGTAAGGCTACAAGTAAAGCATGTAAAACAGCAAGCCTAGAGCCGAACTGCGGGGCGCTCTGAGTTAATAAATGGCAGTGTCCTTATCGTTACCGATAATCGGATAAACAGCAAGCTAAGATCACGTGAATTTGTAGACAAGGAGGCCTTGACGCAAGTTGTTTGTTGGAACTGTGTTTTCAGATGCCAAAGGGCGTATTTCTGCAGGAGAAACGAGATGTCAGCCTCTCCCCCGTGTCTCTTAGGTGGCTGCAGGACGTGTTTAATGTGCCCTTGGTCATCCAGATGACGGACGACGAGAAGTACCTGTGGAAGGACCTGACCCTGGACCAGGCCCATGGCTACGCCGTGGAAAATGCCAAGGACATCATTGCCTGCGGCTTTGACATCAATAAGACCTTCATCTTCTCTGACCTCGACTACATGGGGTAAGGAGAGAACTCATGGCTGCCTTTTGAATGAGCAGATGTGGACATCAAGTCCTCAGGACAGGGCTCAATCTGAAACATCTTGGGTGGTCTCAGGCCCTGTGACTTTTTCTGCTTTTAGTACGTGTTGTGACCTGGGGTAGTGGCTGCGATTTTCATCCTCAGCTGGTGACAGAGAAGTACTTCTGTGTTGTAGTTGCTCACCAAGTTAGGGTCTTTGCCTTTCCTCACAGAGAAAAGACTCCCTGGTTACACATTCCCTCCCAGTCTAGGATTTTAATCTGTCTTTTATGTATTTCATTTTTTAAAATTTATTTCAGAGAGAGGAAGGAAGAGGGAGAGAAAAATAGAAACATTAATGATGAGAGAGAATTGGTCTGCTGCCTCCTACATGCCCCCTACTGGGATCAAGACCGAAACCCAGGCATGTGCCCTGACCGGGAATTGAACCGTGACCTCCTGGTTCATAGGTCGATGCTCAACCACTGATCCAGGACAACTGGGCCAGTCTAGGTTTTTAAGTCAGCTGCTTAAAAACCCAAATATTTCATTCCAGAAATCCTTGAATGGAAAAAGGTCTTGAACTTCATCCCAAATGACTACCAAGAAAGTGTTAGAAAATTATTAGATTTTTTAAAATCACTTTTCTTGTGGGCCTAGAGCCACTGCGGTGTCCTCGGAGAAACATGGTCTTGGAAGGAAGGTGGGCCTAGGTTGGAGTCTGACCACGTCTGTTAATGGTCATGAGACGATTCTGATACATGAAATAGGATTAGATGAGACCTTAGATGTCACTGTCATTACCATTTCCATAGCACTTCATTTTATTTCTCTCCCATTCCTTAGAACTCATTCCCATGAGTTCTGCAGCCTCTTCCCACCAAGCCCCTCCCCTCGACCCCCGCTATGGCCTCTCAGGACCTCTGGTCCCCTCCAGCCTACACTCTCTAGAACACAGGTCTCCTCAGGTCCCCCGCTCAGGCCTTTCCTAGCACTCCCTCATCCTCAAGATCAAGTTCTCACTTCGCTCTGAGCACGCAGCCCCTCTGTGACTGGGCCCTGTTCCTGTCTGGTGCCATTGCCACCTCCCTCCAGATGGAACAGTTCCATTTCCTC
Organism: Ia io; assembly: GCA_025583905.1. NCBI lineage: Eukaryota > Metazoa > Chordata > Mammalia > Chiroptera > Vespertilionidae > Ia > Ia io. The sequence goes on from JAJQQW010000008.1 coordinate 5,334,229, forward strand.
CCATTTGTTCATGTTCCTGTCTGCCCAGAGTCCCCTCCCCTCCCAGCTCAGCATTCCTCCACTTTCTTCCAAACCCGTGATCAAGCATTATCTTGTCCTAGGAGCCGTCCCTGGTAGGCAGATCTAGCACCTGCTCTGGTTCCGGCACCCAACCTCCTCCTCGGCCACCTCTAATCTAAGGTGCACTGTGAGGGGCGGCCCTTTCCCAGGAGGTCGGTGAAACAGTCACCCTGTGCTCTCAGTGGCAGGCACCCCCTAGGCCCCCAAAACACAGAAGTGGGCAAAACAAAGTCCCTGCCCCAGTGAGCGTGATGTTAGAGCGTCAGAAGCAAGACCTCTACTAGTTACTGTGTGACTCAGGCAGTGAGCTAAACCCTCTCTGCCTGCTTGCCCAGTTCATTTATTCAGCAGGTATTTATTGAGCATCTACTACCTGCCAGACTGCTGCTGAGATACAGCAGCCAGTAAGACAATGAAGCAACCACTCTGTCAGGTTACCTTCCAACCAGCAGAGTCCGGCAGCTCATCGGTAGACCAGGTGATAACAAGTGCTGTGAGGAAAAGGAAGGGGGGCTTAGCGGGCAGGAGTATCGGACCTGTGTCTGATTCTGATTGTGTTTGCAGGATGAGCCCAGGTTTCTACAGGAATGTGGTGAAGATTCAGAAGCACGTGACCTTCAACCAAGTGAAAGGCATTTTTGGCTTCACGGACAGTGACTCTATTGGTAAGGAGCCGCTGCTGCCTGCACCTGGCCCCAGCCCATCAGAAGGGAGTAGTGGCCCAGAGCTGAGCTGTCGCTGGGATGGTGGCATCTGCACTTTGTCTCTTTAAATAATAAACCAGAGGGGGTTTCCTCGGAACATAAGGAGGCAATGTGATGCCTTTGGCCACTGTCCTGGGCATGTGGAGCTGTACCCAGGGTGCCAGTCCGCCCCTCTCCTCAGCCATCCATGTGAGGCTTAGAAGAAAGTAGGAAGGGTACAGACAGCTTGGGAGTTCCTGTGTCCCCGCGCACGGCGTGCACCTGAGAGCACCCTGAGGATCCGAGTGCCACAGCTGGGGCGGGCTGGCTGGGTGCCACTTGTCAGGTGTGATCCCGAGGTCCATGCCCTTTGTCCCAGAAGCCTCCCCTCTGCAGGTCTCAGCAGATCACAGTAGCATTGTTAACGCAACATTGAAAACTGTTCTGTATCAAGAGAGCGTAATTTGTAATAATCAAACAATGAGGAATGGTCTGAATGCCCAGTGGGCAGAGAATGGTTAAATGTAGACGATTCATTTATAGGGTGGAACATATTTAACAACAACCTGGGTAAACACTACAGAGTGAAAAGGGCAAGGGGAAAAAAATAGTATAATCACAACTGAAATAAGTAGAAATAGAGAAAACAGATGAAAAGAGACACAAATTGAGTTTATAAAATTTTTTTTCTTCTACTTTTCTGGAGTTTTCCACTGTTCTTTAATGATGATTATTTCCTAATGGGGAGAAAGCCTGTTTCTGCTCATCCCTTTCCCCGGGGTAACCAACCAGACATGAGCTGCCTGTGTGTAAAGGTTCTCTGTCCTCGCTCCCAGGGAAGATCAGCTTTCCTGCCATCCAGGCTGCTCCCTCCTTCAGCAACTCGTTCCCGCAGATCTTTGGGGACAAGACGGACGTCCAGTGCCTCATCCCCTGTGCCATCGACCAGGTCAGGAGGCAGCGGGGTGTCAGGTCTGGGCTGTCACGGGAAGCTCCTGGCACTCACCTGTAGGAAAGGCGGCTTGGGGTGGGGGGCGGGGGGATCGGTTCTGTGAACTGGCTGGGGTTGCTGTGAAGGCCTGTCAGGTGACACTGATGGGCTAAAAGCTGGCGTATTGCTTCCAGCCATCCTCAAAAGGCCCCTCTCTGCCCTAGGATCCTTACTTCAGGATGACTAGAGATGTCGCCCCCAGGATCGGCTATCCTAAACCAGCCCTGCTGCACTCCACCTTCTTCCCCGCCCTGCAGGGGGCCCAGACCAAAATGAGTGCCAGCGACCCCAACTCCTCCATCTTCCTCATAGACACTGCCAAGCAGATCAAGAACAAGGTGAGCACTGCCCTGGGCGGAGGGGCCACCTGTGCCCGCAGAGCCACATGCTCAGGCACACGCACACCCGCACCGGCGCTCTGTCGTTTCGGCATCCGCTGCCCCAGGGCTGCTGAAATCCTGGACTGAAAACTGTCCCCCTGCTGACTCGAGGCCTCCTGTCCCTGTCCCCAGATAGCAGGGGAATTTACTTTGTGTCCTCTCACTGAGGAAAAACTTTGCATTTTTTTTCCTTTTCTCATCAGCACTGTGTTCTGGAAGCAAAGTCATGGCAGTTTTCTTTAAAGTCACACAGGCAGTAGAGAAAATTCTATTTCTGAGCACGAGCTGTATTCCGGAGCCAGGCCAGGCGCTTTGATCATGCTTCCTTGTTTTACTTCTCACTGGGCGAGCGGTGTGTTCCTTTTAAAGGTGAGAAGGATGAGGCCCAGAGCAGGTGTTTCCACTGGAAACCGGCAGAGTCTCCTGGCCATGAGCAGCACCACCCACTGGGGCGTAGGGGCTGTTTCCTCCCAGGGTGCTCACTGAGCCCCAGAACTGGTAGATGTCCTGCAATGGGACAGCCCTGTCCTGCCCGGCAGGCAGCGGGCTCTCGAGCCACCAGGGAAACGTGAACTAGGAGTTGGTTGAGCTTCCGTATTTTCAGGCCTGGCTTCTGTTGCTGGGTGCTGACCTGCAGATATGACAGTCCCCTCACCGCCCTACAAAGCTGTTGACGTTTTATTGGGAACCAAGTGTGGGTCTGTGGGTTGGAAGTTTACAGTGGGAGGGGCGGAATCAGTATTTGAAGCACATAATGCAACTGTCTGAGTCACTGCCGGGCCCCTGACCCTTCTGGAAAGTCCCAGCAGTTCCTGGTGGACAATAAGGAAACCCTTGATACTATGAACAGCTGTTTCTTTCCCTTTCGCTTCTGGCGGAAACTTCCAATGTGTGGGGAGGTTGGGGTAGGGACTCCTGTTCCCTCCAGCAGAGGCATTTTGTATTGTTTTTTTGAGGTATTGTTTGAAGTCAGTCACTTTGGCTCTGGGGCATTTTTCATTCACTTAGAGACCTGCAAAGACCCAGAGGGAGGCGAGCAGTGAGTGTGAGGTCAGGAGCCACGGGGCTGCAGAGGCCACCAGGGTCACACCACTGTGGGACGGGGAGGCCAGGCCTTTGTGCTCAGTCTCCATGCCCGTCTTCAACTCCAGATCAGACTCCTCCTCGGCCGAGAGAGGGCATCTGCCCCACTCAAGAATCACAGCAGTAGCCATGTGTGCATGCAGGGGTGTGGCTGCCTGCCACGCACTTACCTGTGTGATCTCATGGAGCTCTCATATCCCCCAGGAGGCTGTGTCCGTTCTGTAGGCGAAGAAATCAAGGCTCAGAGGGTTGGGCAGCTGCCCTGCATTCACCCCATTGGGAAGCAGAGGGCCAGGACTGTAACCCAGGTCCACCACTGTCTGGCCTACCTCTTACCTGCTGTTGGAGAGTGACCTTGGCTGTCCAGGTGTCATTTGTGACGTGGGGCAGTTGTCCCCTTCACAAACAGGCAGGGCTTACATGAGATCCCATATAAAACGCGTTTATGAACTGTTGAGCGCGGCCCAAATTTAAGCTTTTGGCTCAGAAAGTGAATAGTTGAGCAGCTCCTCTGTAGAGTGGGCCCTAGTGTGCCTCCCATGGGCTGTCATGTGGATCCTGTCAGACCAGTGGCCCATCCCCGCCCTGGTCTCCGGGCTTCTGTGGCCAACTTGACCTTTCTGTTAGTTTGGAGCAGCGGGAGCTCGATGGCTCTTGGTGGTTGGATCAAGTCCCGCCCTCAGCCCAGACAGCCTACCTGTTGCAGTTTCCTGTTACATGGAATGGTTTTGGTGAACCTCACTGGCTTCCATCATTTTGGATCCTGGCGGTGGCCTTCCAGTCCCCACCGACTGGCTCCACCATGGCCCAAACCCGTCTTTCTGTTGGTTCCCTGAAAGGCAGGCCCAGCATCACTGAGGACGAACCAGGTCCAACCCCAGGACCACATAAGCCACTCGGCAACCTGGTGTCCCAGGAGGAGTCCACTTGCTCCCCACACAGTGCCGCTACAGCAGGTCTGGGCACTCGGCCTCGTTTCCTCACCTGTCACGTGGAGAAAGCGAGACGGCGGTCATTGGGGGTTCAGTGTGCCACCAGTGGGTGAGGGCCTGTCCAGTGGCAGGTGGTGTCTGCACCTTGGAAGACGGGCAGCAGACGCGCATTTCCTCATTCTCCTCAGACAAGGGCAGGGAACTGCCCCGGGGCCCTGGCTCGCTCCGCCCTCGCAGCCTAGGAGACTATCCTCTAGTCTTCCCTGAGGCCCAGCGCTGGCCTGGCCTGGCGGTCTGTGCCCAGGAAGATGCCCGCGCGGGCAGGGGCCTCCACAAGACCAGAGGCTCCAGCCGACAGTGCACCTGCCCGAGGGCGTGTGGATCTCAGGAGAGCCCAGTACGTGGTGCTTTTCTCTTCTCCCTGTTTCTTTTGTATTTCCCATAGTTTCTGCGTTTGAGTCCATTGATTTTATTTCATGACTTGCTCCTTCTTGTCAAGAAAGTGAAGGTGGCCTGCCCACCAGCCCCGCCTCTCCCCGCTCCCTTCTGTGCAGGCCCTGCTGCGCATGCGGCAGCTTCCTCACTTCCTCCTTTCCCGAGCAGAATGCAACTCGTGGGCATACGGCTCCTGCTCAGAAGTGGGCTTGTTTCTCCTGGAGAGGATGGGTTTCACTTACCTCCCTGTGCCCAGCGTTCCTCTGAGCTTCTGGACGGTCCCAGAGCACTCAGGAGTGGCCTGTCCTGGGGCCTCTGGGGAAACCTCCTGACCTCCACTTGGAGTTTACCGACTCTACCCACCCCACTCCCCTTTTGTTCATAGCAGGCTTCTCAAATCCTCTTTGAAAGAACACTGAGGAACTTTGTCTATCCGTTCCAGCTTTTCTTCTCCCACCCTGACCCTGATTTCTCTGAGATTATCCTCAGTGAGTCCTAAAACGCATTTGTTAGCTTGTGAGTCTGTCGTCTGCTCTTGAAAGTGCCAGTGTTAGGTGAGCCCTACCTGCAGGTCCTCCACCTCCGTACTGCCCAGGGTCGGCTTTCCCTCCTGAGCCCTCCTCTGTGCCTCCCTCCCATCCTCTCTCATAGTGGGGAGGGCAGCAGCCAGGCTGGGGTGCTGTCCTGTTCACTAGTGACAGCACTGCCTGCCCCAGGCAGCGGCCGCCCCTCCCTGGTCATCTGTTACTCTGAAGAGGGTTTGTGTTTGTCTTCTTTCTGAAGCTCATCACCTGAGAACACTTGAGGACATTTGCCCCAAATTTCAGCTCTCCTGACTCTGTTCTTGTCAATGGGGAGTGGGGAATGCAAAGCGAACCCACCTCTGCCCCTTCCCTGCAGTGGGCCCACCGGCCTCCCTCTGGTCAGGATCTGACGGGCAGAAGCCGTCACTGGCTCCACTTCCAGCCCCTGGGCTCCCACAGGGCGGCCAGAGCCCCCAGCATTGTGTGTGTCTCTTGCTGGCGCAGGTCAACAAGCACGCGTTTTCTGGAGGGAGAGACACCGTCGAGGAGCACAGGCAGTTTGGGGGCAACTGCGACGTGGACGTGTCCTTCATGTACCTGACCTTCTTCCTGGAGGATGACGACAAGCTGGAGCAGATCAGGAAGGTAGGACAGGCCCGTCCCGGCTGCCCCAGCTCGCTTCCTCGGGACCTGGAGGCTCCGGCAGCCAGCTGGGGGCAGTCGGCGTTTCCTTGGGGCCTGAGCCCCGGAGAGTAAATGGAGGACGTGGATTAGTTTGTAGCCAAGAAACCTCATGAACAGATAGTCACAAGAGAGAAACTGCAGGCTACTGTTTACTTAGTAGCCACACAAAAGGGTTTAATCCTACTGTGAGAGCAGTGTAAGTTAAGGCACCATCGAAGTTAAAACAGGTCCCCTCCCGACTTAGCAGGGTTTTGTATTGCTGTTTCATTTGCAACGATTGTAAACTAGATGCTTCCAGGCTCCCCCCGCCCAGCGTGTCCGGCAGCAGCTTGGCCGTGGGTATGGAGAACCCCGAGAATATCCACAGTTGTGCTCGGGTTTTCCAGTTCTCAGGATCTTTTCCAAGAAAGCACCCCTGCTTGAGAAAGAGCTCCTCATATAACAGCGTTCAAAGTGGTAACAGCACAAGTTCAGGACCGGCCATACAGCAGAGGCGGGTCACCTAGGAAGTGTCCCAGGGTGGGTGCTGCAGGCGGACACGCAGCGAGGTCAGTGCACCACAAAAAACCTAAGCAATGCCCCAACGTTAGCCATGGCCCTACCCTTGAGGCACTGGCCTTGCTGCCCTGGGGCTTGGGTCAGAGATTCAGCGAAGACTTTACAGAAGCCGGTAGGGCTGGCGGAGCTGTCACCCGTTCCCTGCGCTTGGAGTTGGGCTGCAGCGCAGGGCAGTGAGGTCTCCCCTCGACCCTCCCGCTGAGGGCAGGAGCGCTCGCGCTCAGAAGGGAAGTGTGACGGACAGGGTTCTGGACTGAGCGAGGCCGTGGGGCGGAGCCGTTCTCATGGTGTCTCCCCGCAGGATTACACCAGCGGAGCCATGCTCACCGGGGAGCTCAAGAAGGAGCTCGTGGAGGTCCTGCAGCCCCTGATCGCGGAGCACCAGGCCCGGCGCAAGGAGGTCACAGAGGAGATAGTCAAAGAGTTCATGACCCCCCGGAAGCTGTTCTACGACTTTCAATAACGCCCATTTTATATCTGTACATAACGAACCAGAATTTACCCCGAACCCCAGCCCAATCGAATCACTGCTACACTTAGGCTGTCACAGCTTCCTGGTCCTGGTGTCAGTACCCCTGTCTGTCAGTACTGCTTCTCCCTGGGCCATCCTTTCCGTCGGGGGGCCAAACCCTGTGCACTACCTGTGCACCGGGCGCCGGGGCTGGGCAGACAGGAGTCCCGCTGGTGCTCTCCCACAAGGACCCCGGCCCGCCCAGAGCCGGCCACAGGCGTGCACTGGCCAGCCTGCGCCGCACCTGGGAGCACTGGCCCTGGCAGCGCCCTTCGGTTCCACACAGACCCTCAAGGCCAGCTGGGAAGGCAGCCTGTAGTCTGCATGTACATTTCAGGAAGTTTAATGGGCACAGCCCATCCCAAAAAAACAAAAAGAATTGCTAGCTGTGCATCTGACAGAGAGCTCTCCCAGCTTGAAAGCTGCTTTTCACACAGAATATCGCCCGAGGAGGCCACTTTTATTAGTTGAGTCTGTGGAGAAACTTTCCACACGTGAACTCCAGCCCCACGTGTTCTCTGGCCGTCTCTGCCCTTCTCTGAGCCTCCCCACACCGCTTCCACCAGCTGGCCCTGGGGACAGGCTCTCCACCCTGAGAACCAGCGCTGGGCCCCCCTGCCGGCTGCTGAGGGGAGTCTGTGGCCTTTGCAGACACCTTTGTCCTGACACTTGGCTGGCACGGAGGCCTGCACCCTGCCGGTGTCCTGAGCGGTGGAGAGCACACAGCAGCCCCCAGGCCCCAAGGGAGCCTTTCAGTCTTGTGCCCTGTGTAGTCTGGGAAAGCCCGCCGGGGGGGTGCAGGGTCCACTCCTGAATGCTCTACCCTCATGTCGCTTGTTGGCCTAAATAAATGTCCTCTGGTCCCGCCCGTATGGCTGTGTTGTGTGGAGTCTGAGTGGGACAGAGGCCTTGCTTCAGGCCCCTAGATGTGCTGCACCTGCCACCGAGCCAGAGCCCCTCCGTGGATGGCCCTCGAGTCTGCTGGGGTCCCAGTGAGAGGGTAGAAAGGGAGGCCCACAGTGCGGGAAGCCCCGAGGCGCTGAGACGCAGGCTCCCACGAACCAGCAGCCCGTCCACCGGTCTCCCCTTAGCAGTCCTGGTCTGGATTCTCACCACTTCCGGTGGAGAATGCAAGCAGAGGCCCTCAATTTGTGCATGGGATGGTCCAAGGTGGGGCTGGGTAGTGACAGGTGCCAGTCTACCAGCCAACCTGGGCTCACTCCACCCACCATCTTCATTTTGTTACAGGGCAGTAGGAGCTAGGAAAAGCCCAGGGCAAGTGGAATAGGGTAGGGAAACTGAGACAGGAAAGTTAAAACAAGGCAAAACTATTGGCAGCCAGCTTGTAACTAAAGCCATTATCTCCCTCAGCCAAGGACACTTGAGAGCAAATGGTTAAAAGCCTCCCTCATGAGAGAATGCAGGAAAGGAGGGGGAGGGGAAGGGGGCAGCTTTACTCCCTAAGCAGAGAAGCCGGCAAGGCCCTGCGAGACTAAGTTGCCAGGAGCTTCTCATGAATTCTGGGAAGGGACCTTGAGAATTAATCTCTACCAAATAGTCAGCAAAGGAATTCTGACGCCCACAGACGGGAGGGTATATAATACCTTGGACCCCCAGCCTGCTCTTCAGATTAGCTGAGAGCTCACCTGCGCTACATAAGCCAAATGTATGTGGGTTTGCTTCTTTAATGCAGGCGCATGCGGTCATGGCTTTAATAAACTGGCTTTACACAACGCAGTCAAGACCTCATATAACTTCATTTATATGAGAAGACAAGCATCGAGGTTGGGGACAGCCCCTCCCACGGACTCGGGCTGTCTGGTAACACCTCTGGTGAGAGGTGCCTCCAACCATTTGTGAGTGGCAAAATGGAGGCATAGACGAGGGGAATGGGGTTTGTCCAAGGTCACACAGTGAGTTTGTTACAAAGCAGGCCTGTCCCGGCTCTTCATTTTGCTAAAACCTGTGCGTTCTTAAAGTTCCCCAAGAGACCCCAGGATCAGGATGGACGTGGTGGCCGGCCCAGCAGGTGTCTGGGTGACAGGGTGGTTCTGGCCCCTGGTGGGCGAGGACTGTTCGAGGGGAGCTCTGACTGTCGGCTCCCCTCGGCAGACCTCCGTGCATCTCAGTCCCGTGTGGTGGGGAGACCAGCTGAGCTGCACCTGAGGGACAAGCACAGGGAGCCGCCTGCCCGGCAGTGGACAGCTGAGTGAGGGGACGGGGGCCATGCGGCCAGACGGAGCACATGTCCAGGACAGCGTGCCAGCATGAGCGGGGCTCCCGGCACAGGCCTCCGGCGCCTGCAGCCTCAGGCAGGCCAGCTCTCCCCGAGTGACAGAGTTATGCCGGCCACCCCTCCACGGGCCAGGACAGGGCTGAGGGGCCCTGGGTGACCACCTTTCCTCTCCCCTTTGACATTTCAAGTGCAGCCTGACTCCGAAGGTGGCGCAGTTAGTGGGAAGCTGAGCAAGAGACACCTAAAAGCAGCCTGGTGATCAGGCAGGGAGAGCCTCCTGGAGGAAGTGTCTGAGACGGAGTTAGCCAGGCAGAGGAGGGGGAAGGGCATCCTGCACTGAGCACAGATGTAAGCAAACATTTGGTCAGTATGACGCACAAGCCAGGACAGGACGGTCCACCTACGTGTTCTGGTAATAGGACAGTCCCAGCAAGAACCCTGGAAGTTCTCTGTCCAAGGACATGGTCAAGGCCAGTGTCTAGGAGGGAGGGAGTGCAGTCAAGGCAGGTGTTGGCTGGCTTCACCCGGGGACTGCTGCAGGGTGGACCCCACAGGTTTGTCTGCACTAGCCAGCCCTGCCCCCGATGGCCCCATTACTGGAGGACATGTGGGGCCTCAGGAGTCCCCCACCCTCCCTGCTGTGTGGCCTTGAGCAGCCCCGGCTCCCTCTCAGGTGTTTCCTCACCTGGCATCAGGCTGTTGTGATAAGCTGTGTGAGGTGCCTGGCACCCAGCAGTGTTCAGGAGACAGACCCCCGTGGAAAGGTGGCACACATCCTAGTGTCCGGGCACCAATGGGGCCAGGCAGCTGGCTGGCACTGGCCGGAACCCAGTTTTCTTCAGAAAGGGGATAGATTTGAGATGGGGTGGCCAGGAGAGCAGGTGTCGTGCCGAATGCTGAACAGCCGGCCGTGGCAGGGCTGAGCCCGCAGGCCAGGCCCCAGTCCCAAAGGCCGAGGGAGTGGGGCCAGTGGCGGGCTGGGCTGGGCCTCGCTGCCCATTCGCATAGTGGGAGCGCTGGCCACGCAGGTCTGGGGAGCTTGGCCTCAGGATGAATCGAAGGCGGAGACACAGGTCACCAGACCACAGAGCAGCACCACTGAGCATCCTCAGAAACGTTTAATTGGCAACAGTCCCCCTCCAAGTCTACAGGCAGAGGGAGGGAGCACGACTTGCCCTCACACCAACTCACCAGGCCGCCGGGCAGGGCCTCTGAGGTGGGGAGGGACCAGGTGAGCTGCATCTAAGGGCCTTGGGTACCCTAAATAGTAGAGGGCTGGGTGAGGTGGGGTAGTGGCCCAGAGGACAGCTGAGTAAATGGTGGTGCAGGCACGGGGTGCTCTGAAGACACGGGGCGGGGGAGGCTGGAATGAACAACTGACCACCTGCACCCAGGACTCCATGTGACAGATGTCTTCACCCAAGTGTCCGCTCCTTCCTGGCTCCTGTGACCCTCAGGCCAACCCGGCGGCTGGTAACAGATGGCTTTGACCTTCTCTGCTCTATAGTTGGCGGACCACGCCCAAGCCCCAGCTGCCGGTCTTGGGGGTGGCTCCCCGCTGTCCTGGGTGACCACCCGGTGGGGACACTCCCCTTTGCCTCCTCTAGCTGCTCTGACCTCCGGAAGCTGCCGGTGGGTTGGCCCGCAGGCGGTGGGACAGCTACTTGAGCAGGCCCCGGCTGAGCCTCAGCGCGGCTTCGTAGGTGACGAAGACCACCATGTTGACGGGAAAGGCACGGCAGCAGTTGAGCGTCAGCCCCTTGAAGAGGACCCGCGGCCCCTCCTCCCGCACACTGGTCACCACGCAGTGCAGGAGGCCCCTGTAGCGCTGCTGGCCCTGCCCATCCACCTGCAGGCGAGTCTTGATCACGTCCATGGGGGTGGCCACAGCCCAGGCCAGGACCCCTGCGCAGCCACCGGCCAGCAGCACACCCAAGACATCTACAGGGGAGACCCACGAGGGAGCACCTTGATTGGAGGCGGATTGAGGCCCAGGAGGCTCCCAGGGCAGGGCCCAGCCCTCATGAAGCCCTGGGCTCATTCCACCAATGTGACTTGTCGCAGGCCACACAGAGGGGGTCTGTCCTGACCCTCAGTGTCGAGAGCACTGAGGTTCCCACCCTGGAGGCCCTGGGGTAGCAGTATGCCACCTGACTCAGTTCCCACTGGCTGAGCCTGTGCCCCTTCCAGGCCCCAGCCCCCACTCACCTGGCTGGCTGTGGCCAGCAGGGGTGAGCCACTCGCTGAGGATGGAGTAGGAGAGGAAGTAGGTGGCGAAGGAGTGGCCCTCCCGTAAGAGCAGGGCCGAGCTGCCCTTGTAGAGGCCCCGCAGCCCCTCCTCACGGGCCACCGTGGCCAGGCAGTGCAGCGGCCCCCGGTACTTGGGCCCAGGCACCTGACTTGCAGGAGGTGCAGGACACATGGGGGGCACCGCCGAGGGCCATGAGGCCGAGGATCTCCGCCTCTGCTGCATCTGCGTCTGCATCTGGGTTTGCGTCTGAGTCTGGGTCTGCAGGCGGACCTTGGCCACCTCGGTAGGCGAGGTCAGGAACACCTGGAGCAGAAACCCAGCAATAAGGAGGCACCAGCACAGCCCACACCCTGGACCTGGCCTCCCGTCAGCCTCCCGTTACCCACAGTGACATGGGGGAGCCTGCGCCCCATGAAGATTCAGGCTGGCCCAAGGCCCTGGTGGAGCGGCGTTCAAAGCCCGTGCTGCCCATCCAGGCCAAAGCCAGCACCTTCAGCTACACGCTCGTCCTAGCACAGAGCGGACTCCACACACAGTAGGTGTCAGGTAAGTGGCTGTGACTCCAATTCATGAAAGCATTTAATCACATAATTAGTATGTCAATGACATATTACCGTATTATTTAATTAACGTAAGTATTTAATGTAAGAATAATAAAGTATTTAATAACATTAATATGTAACGACATTACTGATAATGTTTGAATTTCATGGGTGCTCATACCTGTCTGACTTTGTGTTAGGGGCTTAATCCTCACTTAATCCTCATCGAGACGCCTCTTACTGATGAAGAGTCAGAAGTTCAGAGAGGCTCCCTGGAGTCCTCAGGTTCCCTCAGCTAATGAGACTCAGCTGGGTTCTCACCCTTAGTCCCCCAGCCTCCATCTAGCCTCTGCCCTCCCTGAGCTTCCGTTTCCCTGCCTTCTGGGCTTAGGGACTTCTCAGGCCCTCCCCACCCCTGGGGTCCCGGGACCCCACTCACACGGACGAGGCCAGAGGTGAAACCCGAGAGCGTGATGTCGGTCCTGGCGGGCTTGGCGTCGGCACTGCCATACCGGAACCGGCAGATGCGTGTGAGGCACTGGTGGTAGGTGCCGAAAGACAGCGACGAAACCAGGGACACCGTGCTTATGGGCAACAAGAGGCCCCTGTAGAAGCCCCTCACCTGGTGGGCAGATGGACAGGACCCAAGGGCCCAAGTCGGGCCAGAGGTTCGGCCAGGAGGATGGCCCTGGTCTCACCCCTGCAGGCCTTTCCTGGCTATGGGACTTCAGGCAAGTCACTTACTGCCTAGGGCCTCAGTATCCTGGGCTGTAAAATGGGGATCATAGTACTCAACTTGAGAGGTTATAATGAAGAGACAGAGGGCCAGGCTGGACCCAGGGCAGCTACTTGAAGATGGAGCTGGGGAACTGGCATGCTTCCTTGTTGCTGTTTTCCTTTGGCCCCTCCCTGGCCAGCACCGAGCCCCAACTTCACTTTGGTAAATGTCCCTGTTCCCCCCTGTGGACAGCTCTCTGACCTGGACTCTGGGGACCTGACAACTCCACCCTGAAGGGGACAGAAATGCCAACACATGGGTCCCCACACACTGTCAAAGACCCCAGACACCCCCTCTAGACCTTCTTCTGGAGGTAAGACCTCATTCTAAACACCTCCTGCATGCTGGACACCCAGCCCTGGGCCTCAGAGGAATCCAGAGGTTGGTGTAATTCCCATTTGGAAGTGAGAGAACCGAGGCTCAGAGAGTGGTGAGTGGCAGGCCTGGGGCCTGAACCCAGACATCCGCTGCCTGTCATCCTGGCCCCACGCCTACCCGCTCTCGCAGATACGTGTCCCGGACGCAGTGCCAGATGCCTGTGTACTTGGGCTCCGTCTGGATCTTGACCTGTGGGAGAATCAGGCTTCAGGAAGGGGGCAAGGTCAGGGCAAGGTCAGCAGGCCTGGGGGAGGGAGGGGAAGAGCCAACTCCTTGGACGTCACGGCCACGCTCTCGGTGGCAGAGCAGGGACAGTGAGCCCCATATAAGAAGAGAAACCAGAGGCAGAGGCCGGAAAAGAGGGTCAGGCTGTCCGGAGGTGGGTGGGGAGGGCCGGGTGTGATGAGAACCCTGGGAAGCTCTTCTGGCCGGGGATGGGGTGCAGGAGGCTCGCAGGGCGGCCTAAGCGCAGGCAGGAGCGGGAGGGTTGCGGGGGCAGGGGTTGCAGGGCCTATCGCCACACACCTTCACCGTGTCCAGTGGGTAGCCCACAGCAACACCGCAGATGCCTGGAAGGAAACCAGAGCTTGGGGTGAGGACAGCAGGAGCAGACCCCCCCCCCGTCCAGTGTCTCATCGATGGGAGAGCCACCCCATTCTGCAAACGAGGCAGCGGAGGCTCCGAGAGCTGAGGGGACTCCCAACTAGCTGCTGGCGACGTCTCCTTCCCTGAGTCTTGGCCCCAGGACACTCCTCGCCCTGCCTCTGGGGCCATATTTTGGGAGAACTTTTGGTCTGACACTGGCTGGGCCTGTCCCCAGGCTGGGCAGCGCTGGCCCTCAAGCCCCAGGCTGTGACGGGTTTGTCTGGGGTGGGAGAGCCCCGTCCCCACAGGCTCCATGAAGGGCTTGTGTGGCACAGAGTGGATGTAAGGCTTCCTGGACTCGGGCCCTCTGCCCTGCAGAGAGGGCTAGTGCCACCGTCCTGTTTCTGCCCCCTCTCCTGACACCAGCAACTCAATGTCCAGGCCCCAGCACTGCCATGGGGAAGCTGGAAAGTAAGCACACAGGTCCCTGGGGATGGGTGGCAAGGGCCATGTGAGGGCAGTAATGCATGTGGGGGCTGGGTCCTATTTACTCTGTATCCCAGGACTCAATAAACATGCATGAATGAAAGAATAGGGTGAATGAATGAATGAAATGAAGTAAAAGACTGACTGACTTGAAAAGAATTACCCTCCTTGACCTTCACATAAACCTCAGCAAACTCCTATTCATCCATCAAAGCCCTGCCACAGCATCACCTCCTCTCCGGAGCCCTCCCTCACCCCTGAGCTCCGGGCTGCCTCTGTTGCCAGAAGACTGTTGATCAGAGCCCCTGTCAGGGCTTTGCTGCTGTCCCACAGCATGCCAGCTCTGCCTCCAGAATTGGAGTCAAGGCCAGGGCCCACCTCTGTTCCTTGTGACCCAGGACCCAGCACAGAGCAGAGGCCCTTTCCACCAGGCCTTCCGTGGACTCTGGAGGAAACATGTGACGTCCACGACCCCTTCCTGGCTGTGTGATCTGAGCCTCCTCCTTAGGGGGCTGATGTCCAGGGCAGCAGCTGGCCTCAGTCCCTGCACACAGTAGGACCTCAGCAAGCCCCTGGATGGGGTCAGAGCCCTGGTCTACCTGACTTGGCGCTGCTCCCCTCCCCTCCCACACTGTTCCCAGAAGTATGGACAGGAGCCCACTGCTGTTTCACACGATAAGCAAGGCCAAGGGCGCCTGGCCCAAAACAGCCTCCACCGCCTGCAAGGTGGGTGGCTGGGAGGATGCGGAGCCCAAATGAGCCTGTTTCCCAATGGGCCAGTTACCCGTCTGGGTCTTTCGCAATCAGCCTTTTCCCCAGAAATAAAAACAGTTGCACACGGTGGCTGGGCAGGTGGGGCTGGGGCGGGGCTGGGGCGGGGACAGGCCCTCCCCTCCTCGGCCCACAGCTTCCAGGCAGCATTGTCCTCACTGTCCACCTCTCCTGGAGCCTCTGGTCCTTTCCCGGCTCAGCCGGTCCTCTGTGCTGGTCACTCCCAGCCTCCTCTTGGCCCAGGCAAAGACCACCCTCTGTCCCTAAGGTCCCCCCCCCGAAATGCCCCTCAGCCTCCCCAGCTGGGCCCCCCAGGCCAGTGCAGACTCACCGCCCACCCCCACCCCCACCTGCACCCAGCTCTGTGTTGCCGCTGGAGTATCCCAGGAACCAGCTCTGTCCTCCTATCACCCAGCACCCATGCCCACACCAGGTCCCAGCCACTTCTGGGGAGACTCCTCAAACCCCATGTCTTCCAGAGGCCCCCCTAGGACAGAGCATCCCCCTCTGGGTACTCCCAGGAGCCCTGCTGCCCCTATCCGTTACCTCCGATGGCTCCAGCAACAAAATCCATGGAAATGTGGGTCTCCCTCCTGAGAGCAGTCTGATGCCACCAACAACAACCGGTCAGGTCCTCTCAGACCTTAAATACCTGCGGGGGGCGGGGGCAGGAAGCAGGAGCTGCTGGCCAGTGGCCCAGAAGGCAGAGGTTGTGCTGGGAAACAGGCAGGTCGATGCCCACCTGGATTCCCGCCCACCCAACCCCCAAATGCCCCTTGTCCCAGTGCCCTCAGGACCAAGCTGTGGGCAGTAGAGAGAGGCCACGGGAGCAGTCAGGCTCTGGGGACACAGGACCACTGTCCACACCTGCAGGCCTGGGCCCCAGACCACATTCAGACACCTCCGGGGAGGCCCAGGGGCGGGGCTGGATGTCCCTGCCCCTCCAGCCCCAGCTCACATCTCATTGGTGTCTTGGGCCTCCCTGACTCCCCTGGAGTGATTCCTGCTCAGGAAACCCACAAAGCTCCCTCACTTGCCCTGGCCAGTTTGGCTCAGTGGCTAGAGCGTCGGCCTGCGTACTGAAGGGTCCCAGGTTCGACTCCAGTGAAGGGCACGTACCTCGGTTGCAGACTCCCGGCTCTGGTCAGGGGCGTGTGGGAGACAACCAATCGATGTGTCTCTCTCACATAAGTGTTTGTCTGTCTCTCCCCATCCCTTCTATTCTCTCTAAAAATCAATGCAAAAAATATCTTTGGGCGAGGATGTTTTTTTTAAAGCTCCCTCACTATTCATTCAACAAACACTATCAGAGCTGAGGCTGCACTGAGGCAAATAAGGCCCAAGCCCAGTCCTCAAGGCGTCTAGTTGATAGGGAGGGGTGGGGGCATGGGCCACTGACGCCTGGCACCCAGATGGCTGGCCAGAGCCCTCCTAGGAGCAGCATGAACACCAGTCACGGCCCACTGTCGGTTCCACACTGCCCTGGTCCCACACTGTCCCTGCCCACAGGGCCCCAGCAAAGTTTGCCTCCACTCTGAGTCCCCTGCCCCAGCACAGACCCAGCGCTGAGCAGAGTTTGCTGAGCGAGTGGACCAAGCCCTGTGGGGCCCACTGCGGAGGCTGTCAGTTTGGCCTCTAACCAAACTAGGAGCTACTCCAATAAGAGGCTGATTCCATCGGCTTGTGGCTCAAAATCATTGCAGCCCTGCGAGGACCCTGAGCCTCAGAGAGCCATGAACTTGTCCAGGGTGTCCCCTGACCAGAAATCTGGCCGGACCGGGGAGGGTGGCCCTCAGGGCAGGGCCACGTGTCCTGGTGGGTGGACTTGTAGGCCAGCCCTGAACAGGCTGAGTTGACAGAGGGCAGCTTCGCTGGCGGCTGCCCAGCCATTTTTGAGTGGAGGACACAAGTTGCCAGTAGCCGTTGCCACGGCAGAGGGCAAAGGCCAGGATGTGGCCCGTTCAAGGCCAGTTCTGATGCCTGTCCTGGACTTTAGAGAGAAGCAGCTCTGTCTGGTTAGGATCCAAGCTGCCTGTGTTCGGATCCCACCTCTGTCACTCATGTCAGCTCTGAAACCTTGGGCAAGCTCCCTGACCATTCTGTGCCTCCGTTTCTGCATCCACGAAATGAGGATAGTACCTGCCTCACACCTGTGACCACTCAGGGCAAGCTCCAGTGGAAGTGGCCAGCCAAATGCAACGGCTGCATTAATAGGAGCATAGGTCCTAGACGGAAGGAGGTGACAGTCCTGTTATGAGCAGGGCAAATACAGTTGGAGCTTAGGTTCATTTGCAGATGCTACACTTGGAAGGCCAGTACCTTGCATGATGAGGGAGCTTGAAGAATGTTGTCTAACTGACAGAACAGGGAGCTATTTAGTCCCGTGATTCCTGAAGAGCATCTAATGTGGTAAGTACCACTCACCCCCTGGCACCTGAGCCAGGAACCCAGAAATTGCCCTAAATGCCTTTCCCTCTGCACCCTACATCCAGGGAGGCACCCAGTCCTGTGGTCAGACCTCTGAAGTTTATGTTCAGATCCATTTCACAATCCATCTGCACAGCTCCCGGCTGCATCATCTCCCCCCTGGACAACAGTCTGGTTCCACCCTGGCCCTCCCCTCATGCCACAAACACAGCATGCCTACTACATGCCACAGTCCAGGCACCAGACCACAGCAATAAACTCAGGCAAATGCCCCTGCCCCATGGATCTTCTGTTCTAGGTGGGGAGACAGACACCAACAAATAAATAAAAATACAGAGTCTGCCGGATGGTGGTAAGGACCAAAGAGAGATGTAGAGTACGGTAGGGACGGGGGCGGGGGCACGCGGAGGCGACGCGCGGGGCGTTAGAAAAGGCAGCCCAAGAAGCTGACACTTGAGAGCGTGTTTTCTCGGTCACTGCAGCCAAGTTTCACCTGCCCTTTGTCTCCCAAACAAACGGCCTTCTCCACAGCAGAACAGAAAACCCGCCGCCTCTCTTTAGGCTGGTTTGGGCAGGTCTAAATGTCCCCCCACTCAGCGGTGAGCTTCTGGCTGGCAGAGTCCAGCCAGATTTGTCTCTGAGCCCTCAGCACGCAGCACAGGGCAGGCACCCTGGGGAGGCCCAGTGAATAAGTGCATGAAAACATCAGTGAAGAGATGGGTCAGTAGGTGGGTAGATGGATGGATGGGTGGGTGGGTAGATGGATGGCTGGGTGGATGGATAGATGGCTGGGTGGGTGGATGGATGGATGGGTGGATGGGTGGATGGGTGGATAGCTGGGTGGGTGGATGGATGGCTGGGTGGGTGGGTGGGTGGGTGGGTGGATGGATGGATGAATGGGTGGGTGGGTGGGTGGGTGGGTGGGTGGATGGATCAATGGATGCAGGGTTGGATGATAGATGGACACACAGATGGATGGACCTTGGGCAGAGTCAGCTGTTCACACCGGCTTGACCTGACTCAGTAGATGGTAAAGCCTCTGGTAGCTGGGGAGGCTGCGATCTTAGCGGAGGAGAGCCTTACATGGTTTGAGGGGAATACTCCAGCTGGTTTGGCTCCTGGCTCCACCTCCCCCGGCTGTGTGATCTGGGGTCAGTGGAGTGACCTTTCTGAGTCTTGCATGGATGGCAGGAGACAGAGCTGGGGTCGCTCGCTGTGAGGGGGAGTGTTATTACAAGCAGTTAGGCATGCTTTAGGCCTCTTCCTCCTTCACCCACTTGTTCCGCCCCACCCAGCCCCAGCAAGGAGGCCAGGCCGTCCTCTAGAGGGAGACAGACATCACACAAACAGCTCCAGCCTGGACCCGACCGAAAGGCTCTGTCCCGGAAGGAGGACGCTGGCGCTGCCGACCCCGCTGGGCTGAGGGCCATGCTGGTGCGGGTGCCCTGGGGGAACTTGACAACCCTGAATGCATCTTCACAGTTTGTAACAAAAGGAATAACTGCAAGTTCTTTTTAAAATCCAGATGGCAGACACGCAGCCACCACCGACAGGGAGAGCCCCCAGCCCCGGCCGGACCGGCTTCCTGTGGGAGGCCGGCATGTTTCCGTTTTCCTATCTTTTGGCGCTTTGCTTCTTTTCCTCATCCGTGTGTCTGGGACACCCTGCCACGGCCGCACTGCAGACCTGCTTCCGTCTCAGCCCCAGGGCTGCGGCTGCGGTGGACAGAGGAGGGCCAGCCTGTGTCTGTGTCCTGCTGTGTCTGTGGCCAGCCTTCGCCTGCTCCTGACCTCGCCCATTCTCACTTCTCGGCGGTGCCAAGGCCAAGGCACCTACCAACTCAGCCCGGGGTTCAGGCGAGGGCACACTGCCCTCCTCTGGCCGTGGCCCCCGGTGCCTGCTCACACTGCCTGTCGGCCAGGGGCAGCGTGGTCATCCAGCCATTCTCCACCCAGGCGAAGTGGGGGCCCCTAGAGAGGGCACAGCCTGGCCAGCTCACGCCAGGCCCCAGCGCCAGCCCGGGGTTGGTCCGGAGGGTGGGCTCCGTGAGGCCTGTGGGTGGCACGGACAGCTGAGTGCACAGCCAGCGCGCACTGTGTCCAGGACACTCGGCTGAGCGCCTTCGCCCTGGCCCACGTGTCCTGACCAGCCCTGACTCAAGTTGGGGACCACTCCTGTGGTCCTCTGACCAGTCAGGCCTCCCCCAGGCAGGCCCCCCTTAGTTCTATTTTTAGACCCGAAGCATTTGCCAAGTGTCTATTTATATCGCTGCCCATCTTGGGTTTCTGGTCACCTCATCTGGCGGAGCTGGCCTCCCTTCGGCCTCCTGGCCCGGCCAGTGGGGTGGGTTCAGAATGGCCCGGAGCACCGGGAGGGAGGCCCCAGCACGCCTGGACAGGTAGCCCTCGGCCACCTGAATGCTTCCAGAAGAACAAGGAAGCAAGATACCCACCCAGCGTGGCCACAACTTCAGGATTGACTCAGTTCAAGGGAAGAGACGTGAATTCCTCAAAATCTACCCAAGGAGGGACTTCTAGGTACCGTGGACTGGGGCTGAGGGCCCCCAGGACAGTGGCTGGCTGTCCCCAGGTGGTCCCAGACCCTCCATCACCGCGGCCCAGGTCAGACTGGCTCAGTGGGGAGGCCAGGACACGCCAGGAGAGACTGAACGAGGGGCCAGGGAGACATCCACACAGCAAACAGTTATTCCCCGGGAGAAAGGGATGCGTGGAGCAGACAGCTCTGCTCAAGGCTAGGCCACACCCACCCGCAGCGGGTTCCCAGCCCCTCGCCACAAAGCCACCCACCTCCTCCCTGCGTCCTCAGCAGCCAGAGATGACCTGTGGGTCCCAGATTCTCCCTCACTGGCCCAGACAGTCGAAGGGGTTCTCACGGAAACCTTCAGTTCCTCCCTGATTAGTTAAACTAACTCCTTTTTACACTGAGGTGACGCTGCGTTTATAACATAGAAATCAACTCTGATCTTCCGTTTCCTGCAGAGGTGTTGAGACCCTGCCCACCCGGCCCTGGCCCCTGCACAGCCCAGGTCCCCAGGTCCACACAGCTGGTCCTCAACCACCCCACCCCCACTCACCCTGCGGCACCCTGAGCACCAGCCTTGCCCCCGGCCCAGGTCCAGACAGCCTCCTTCACTGAATTCTACAGGTTAGGGTAGGAGAACAGAGGCGACTTATTCTTTCTTTTTTTTTTTTTTTCTCAGAAACATAATCTTTTTAAAAATGTATTTTTATTGATTTCAGAGAGGGAGAGAGAGAGATAGAAACATGAGTGATGAGAGGGAATCATTGATTGGCTGCCTCCTGCACTCTGCACATTGGGGATTGAGCCCACCACCCGGGGATGTGCCCTGACTGGGAATCGAACCCTGACCTCCTGGTTCATAGGTCGCCGCTCAAGCACTGAGCCACGCTGGCCGGGCCAGAGGTGACTTTCTTTCCCCGCTGGTGTTTCTAATTTTCCCACACTGGGCCTATCCTGTGTCAGAAATGATAAAAGCTCTACAAAATAAAAACTCAACCCCACACTTTTCAGTAACCTGGCTTTACTGCTTGTATCCCTCCCCACCCCCCCCCACCCCCCCACACCCCCGTGTCCCTCCCTCCCCACTCGCTGTGCTCCTGCTGCTCTGGCCTTGGGCCCTCCTGCCCCTTAAAGGCTGGGGTCTGAGGAGCGCCCTGCAGGGGGCGCTCCCTTGGGAGCGGGGTGTCTGGGACTCAAGAGCACGAGGAGTTTGAGAAAGCACGCTCTGTGCTGTAATTTTATCCTCAGGAAATGAAACAGAACCACAGACACAGAAGCCTCGCTGACACCGCGCAGGCTCGCAGATGGGGCCTCGTGAGCTCCTTTGCTTGGCGATGACTTTATTTTTTCCCTTTCTGGGGTTTCTCCCCAACGGCCGGGAAGCCCCCGAGTCAGGGAGGAGTGTCTGCCTTGTCCCCACGCCGGGCACAGAGCAGCGCTGTCGCTGTCTCTGCCACCTGATGAATGATTCTCCCTCCGGGGGCCCAGAAACACAACCCGTGAGGAAGAGCGTTTAAGGGGAAACGAGGTTTTGCAGTTTTGTAACCCAGCAGTGCACCCAGGTTACCCCATCTTCGCCCAGTGCCTGCCTTCACCCCTTCCTCCCTGAGGCAGAGGCCACCCCTACACTGCTCCCCACACACGGGACCTTTGTCCCTATGAGAAGGCAAAAGGCTAATCTCAGGGGTCCATATAACCCCATCCCCAATAATGGCCCACAAGAGTCAAAGATCTGATAAAACCAGTGGGGAATGAAGCATAGTAACCTCTATTTTATAAAAACTGCTGTTTGAAATTTCAACTAGACAGAAGGTTCTTTGTTCTGTGAATTAATTCTGCTATTATTAGCTTCTGTAAAACATGCTTGCTCTAATGATCGGGAAAATAAGCTTAACTGTCTGACCTGGAAAACCGCTCTGCTGCTGTCCCGAGCTACCCCCATGCCAGGTGTCTTTCAGTTACCTGTGCTCAAGGCTACTGAACCACGTTGTACTCTCAAGGCTGCAAGCTTCCTGCGAGACATCTGCTAAGCATACATAGGGCTCTTTCGAAAACTTGCAAAAGGGACCGGAAGCCCCATATTTAGGAGACAAAGACATTAGAAAAGATATAAAAGAAAAGCTTCCACCAGATTGTTTTGCTCAGAATTTGAGAACCAAGCCCTAACGGGCTTGGCTCAGTGGATAGAGCGTTGGCCTACTGACTGAAGGGTCCCGGGTTCGGTTCCGGGCTCAGTCCCCAGTGGCGGGGGTGCAGGAGGCAGCTGATTTATGTTTCTCTCTCATGGATGTTTCTGGCTCTCTATCCCTCTCCCTTCCTCTCTGTAAGAAATCGGTAAAATATATTTAATAAAAAAAAAAAAGAATTTGAGAGACAACCTCCTCTGAGTCCGCCGGTGTAATAAAGATGGGTAAAGTCATTTCTCTAAGCGTTGCTTGGTTATTCTCCAGTCTTCCATAACACCTAAACCCCAAAAGCTCCAGCCTGAACACTGGCTCCCTCCAAAGTGGCCCCACCTCTAAGCTGGAAGCTGGAAACCTGTGGCCGCGCGCCTGCACCAGATCCCTCACCTGGACCCCTGCAGGCATCACCCAGATGGGGCCTCGCTCCCAGGAGCTTTCTGAAGCTCAACTATTGAGTGCCTACTGTGTCCCAGGCTGCTGGGCCCCTTCCCAAGGGCCCCCAGGGAGTCAGGTCTGTCTGATGGCGGGGCACAGGTATAATGGCCACCGGAACCAGAAGGTATCCTCAGACTGAAAGCCAAAGCAGGTGGCTCCAATAGAACACAGCAGAATTTATTGTAGGGTGACTGACTTACAGGAAAATTGGGTCAGACACCAGCAATTCTGCACGGATTATTCTCCACTGCCAGCTACCGGACCCGTTGCAGTGCTGTTTGTACAGAGCAACTGAAACAGGAATTTTAGGGGAATATAGGGAGGCTTAGGGGATTTTTAGAATTGGGGTCCATGGAAAAACACAGAGCTACAGACTGGGAGAAAGTACATCCCCATAACACAAGGAAGCCAGGTGCAGGGGGCAGCAGCAGTTGCATTTACATAAGACAAGGGAGCTGGAAGTAGCCAAAAAAGGTCTATATTTACAAAATAAAGAAGAAGGAAGCCAGAAAGAAAAGAACAATGAGGGAGGAGGGCATCATATGTCCCATGTGGTGTTCGGCCTTTGAGTTCAGGAGTTACTATAGTAACCAGTCTAAGGGAATAGTGACCAATCAGAGGGGATATCAAGGCATCAGGATCTGCAGCCTTTATAAGACACCAGGGAAAAGGAACTCAGTGGGACCCTTTCCCCCTCCCCACATGGGAGTCCATTCTGTGGGACTCTTTCCCTCTCCCCACTTGTTCTTCAATAAATCTCCACCTTTGCTATACTACTCTCTGTCTGTGGATCCATTCTTTGACTCTGGTGGACAAAGAATCCGGGTTCCAGTCCAAAAATTCAGTTGCAAAATGGTGCGTTGGCCGGGAATTCCTCCGTAAGTCAGTCAACCCTCCTTCACGTCGAATGGGGTGTAGCCGTGAAGTCTGTCCCTCTGTCCCTTTTCTGTCTCTTGTATGATTTTGGAGGCCGACGGCCGCCCGCCTCACTTAAACTTGGCTGCCATCTAAAAAGCGGGCACCTCTCTCTCTCTCTCTTTCTTTCACTGCTCCTTTGTGGATGTATTCTCCAGGGCCAAAAACAAAGCAGGCATGGGCCAGTCAAGTGAAAGCCACTAGGGCAACTGCTGCTACAAAAAAAAGTCTCCCATGGAAGGATAAACTGGTGCCAGGTCGAGGTAGAGCGTTAGGCTTCTGCCAGTCGCAAATCAAAGCCCAGCCATCAACTACATGAGTACTTAGGTCCCTGCCCAGCTCTGAAGATCAAAGAGACAATTCTCCCCCCGCCCGCCCCCCGCCCTCCCTACCCCACTTCTGGGATTCTCGGATGTTCTGTGAGTAAGAGCCACAGTGGGGGTGCTTGGGGAGACTCCCCATAGCGTGTAGACCCCCTCATTGGGTTTTAACAACACATGTAATTAAATTCTGACCTGTCCAGGGGATGCATACAAGGGTTGGTCACCCAGCATCCTGGGTCCTCGCAGCTGTCTTAGATAGCTGGGAGAGAAACTGAGACACAGTTCCAAAAAAACAGCACATTTCTGACCCACTACATATGTCCACTCCCCTGGCCCAGATCCCAAGCTGGTTTTAACTGGAGAATCATCTGCCTTTTTCTTCTGCTTTCTACCTCAGTCAGGTCAAATAGTATCGAGCCAAGACTGCTGCCTCAGCGATCCAGGACTCACTAAGCTTGAAATCCTAAGTCTCCATTTGTGCAGGACTTTATAGTAAGGGTCCTGGGGAAAACTTCTAGGCAAGAGTTAAGAAAGGGAGAGCCAGCCCTAACCGGTTTGGCTCAGTGGATAGAGCGTCGGCCTGCGGATTGAAAGGTTGCAGGTTCGATTCCAGTCAAGGGCATGTACCTTGGTTGCAGGCACATCCCCAGGAGGAGGTGTGCAGGAGGCAGCTGATTGATGTTCCTCTCTCATTGATGTTTCTGACTCTCTATCCCTCTCCCTTCCTCTCTGTAAAAATCAATAAGATATATTTTTTTTTAAAAAAAGAAAGAAAAGAAAGGGAGAGCCAGCCAACTGGTTTCCATTCCTGACATATGAGCATGGCCCTAGACCTTCCCATCAGGCATAACAGGAATTAATCACAGCCCTTAGCCGCTTCTGCCACCACCCCTGTAGAAGTTTTAGCCTTTCAGAGAATTCAGCATTACATCCAGACACAGCGGTTAAGTTAGCCCATTAATTACTAGGTCACTTGCGCTCGCCTTCATTGTGATTCTGTAAAATGGTCGCACACTCTCAGGAGTGTTCTTAAAAGTCTCATTTTCGCCATCTTTTTATTTCCCAGTCCATCGTTTGAAATGTGGATAGGTAAGCCATTTCTCACAAATTAGGGACACTTCCGGGACTTCCTATACCCGTGTAGAGGGAAAGGCTAGTTCAAGGGGAGGCGCCCCGCCCGATTTTGGGTGGCCTCTTGGTCTGAGCCCCCTCTCTTCACGGATGCTATAGAATAGGCCCGAGACGGTTTTTCTTTAGAAAATGGCAAAAATGACACAAGGGGAATGCGAGGAAACCAGGCAAGCCACATGGCCAAAATAGCCCATTGGAAGGATGCTGAGGTTCTGGGGAGGGTCAGTCCCCAAACCCGGGACGAGAGACATTGCCTTTTTAATGGAGTGCTTTGTGGAGTGTCTGTGGATTGTGCGCACTTGTAAATATTGTGTATAAGAGTGTCCCTATTGATGTTTCCATCAATCTGTTTAAAGATAGGGCACATCCTACTTTGCTGGGGTCCAGCTGCTTGGGGACAGGAGGAACATGTGGCAGGGTTTGACTCTTGAGAGTCTCTTTGTCTGCAACATACCTTGGTTACTGATTGCTTTGCTAGCTCGGTTTGCTCTTCGCCATCTTTATGAACATAGACAGCCCTCTGTCTCTGCTCCTTGTAGGATTTGTGTCACTCAGAACCAGAGGTTGTTCTGCTAGGTGAAGATTTTAAGATTCTAAGCCTAATTTTAAAGGGTAAATTTGTGAAGGTTACATATATGTTAACCCAGGGAAGTTTAAAGAAAGACCACTAGCTAAAGTTGTAGCCTACCTGCGGTTGACAAACCATTGTCTTCCCCGCCTGGGGTAAAGCGGGAGGAGGAAAAAAAAAAAAAAAGCAGTTTTACTCCGACAAGTGGCTTTTGGTCCCAAAAGCCGCAGAATAGGAGGCGGCACTGGCCGAACCTGTGCAGGTGCTTAGAAAAGGGGCAGGGCGGGGGAAATAGGAAAAGCCCCGCCCAGCATCATGTCCATTAAACATCCTGTAGGCAACATAGATATTAATGGGGACCGGGGACCGGGTGGTCCTCTGTAGGGAGCAGTTATAGGGTTAAGCCTCGGACTGACCTGCTGGCAAAGTCACAAACAAGTCCCAGCTTAGAGGGCACAGTACTCAGCATACTTAAGCTTGATCTTGTGACTGCTCCCTAGATCTTTCCTGGGGAGCTAATGGGCTGTGGGAGGGGCAGCAAGTGCTGCCAAAACAAGTGAAACTCACAAGAACATTGTAAATTACCTTGTTTGCCTCGACTATAAATAAAGCATCAGCTTTGCAGTCTGGATCTGTTCTGTGGCCTCAACCAGGCACAGAAGATCCACCTAGACCCAGCTTATTCTCTTTGTCTGTCTTTTCTTCATCCTTCACCGCCCTCCCTCAGGCTTGCCAAACCCTTGGCTGTGCTGGCGCGGCCCAGTCCTCACCTGCCTGTGATGTCACAAACCCCGCAGGCCCCGCAGAAGCAGGAACTAAGGTTAACTATGAGGTGATCACAGCTTGGCGGCTTCTGCACCCTTGGGGGCACGGCAGCAAGGGAATGGACGGGCGGTAGGTGTGTCCTCCCAGCATTTCCTCTGTGACATACAAAGTATATCATATCTGTGACGTGACTAAGATATAAAAATGTAATGGCCAAATTGAAAATAATTCTGTGGTCAAGACCAAATCTTTAATATTAAAACCAGTTTAAGTTTTAATAATCTTTAAATTGGGTATATTTGACAGCTTTTCCGAATGTAATAGTTCAAGAATTTAACTGAGAGACAGCTTTGTGATATCTCAAGGGCCCTGAGGTGATGCAAATATTTATTCTCTCTCCCCAAAAAGAAATATCTTTGAACTAAATTAGACCAATGCAATGTACTTGAAATTGCATGAGGAAACTCTGCCAAATGAAAATTAATAGCAACGTTCTATTGAAAATACATATTCTTTAAATGTTATAGAATTTCAGTCTGCTTCAGGAAAAAAAGAAAGATTACACAGATTTAAAGCCAAGTTCAAACAGGAAACTTTCAGGGAAGAAGGGCAAGCGTGATAATTCTCTGTGTCTGCCAGTGACACTCTGGAGTTTTACATTTCTTTTATTGGGGTTCATAAATTGTTTTCAATGCTTAATACACCGTCTGCAATAAGCCATGTGCCACATATTATTTTTTATATACAAATTGTTTGCTGTACTAGCAGGTTGTTGTCTCAGAATATTACAAAGCAAAGGTTTTATCAATTGCATTTTATTTTTATTTATTTTTTTTCAACAAAATAGTGGCTGGGTGCCAATTTTATTAGATAAGTTGGTTACAGCATTTTAATTATCATTTTACGTCTATCTAGGTGTAGCTGAAATCAATTGCATTTTAAACAAATATATAACCATGCCACTTTTGAATTTTGTCATTGGACAGCCATTGCCTTACTTTGGTGCATTTAAGTCTTTAGAAAAACCCATGAACAGGATTCTGACTTACTCTGAATTGCAGGCTCCTACGCAGGTCATATGTTTGAACTAAAAGTTGCTAGTAAAACTTCAGGAAATTATTAATCAGAAACAATAACTGAAATATATATATGAGCATACATACCTGAATAAAATAAGCTTTAAAAAGAGTTTAAAAATCTCTTCCACCAATATACACCATTAATAAAAAAAACTAAAAAGGTGTGCCTTTGCGGTTCCCTGGAAAGTCAACGAGCATACCCCTCTCCCAGCGGAGACACAACCAAGGTGGTTGCCCAGTTTAAAAGGTGACACGTTTAAGGTTTGAAAACAAAACAGCAGAAATTAAGGGTCAGTAAAAACTAAAAGTTAAGCCAGTGAGCAGGGAGTTTAAAATCTAAAATCAGGTAGAGGATGAATCCTTTAATGACGAGGGCATACAAGGGGTGGGGACCGGAGCTCTTTATACTTTTCCTTGAATCCCTGGATATTGGCCAAACCAGGGTTCAGGATACTGTGTAAACTCTCTTACGTCCTCATCCTCGAGTAGACTCCTCGGAAATTCCAGTTCAGCAGGCCCTCCAACCCATCCAGTTCAGTGGGTAATTCAAAACATTATAGCCACTCGGGCCCTTTAAATCGCAGACGAAAGACCTGAGAGCAAGACACGGGGTTTGCACGCTTCCACAGGAGGGAAGCCGTGGCCTCTGCGTGAGCTCGGGTCATCACCGCGGGGGTCAGTGCGGCTAGTCCACCTGGCAACCTGGTTTGTGGCCGTACGTGGCCAAGGAACCCCTCACTCCTAGTTTGACAGTGGGGACTCCCTTCAGCCCTGGCCAGGTGGGGGACGCCTCACTGAAGGACGTCTTTGTAAGCACAATGGATACAGGAGACATCCTTGGGCACCTCTTTTTCTTTCTTCTTCTTTCTTTCAGATGGGAAGCGTGTTCTCTACGCTACAAAAAGACAGTCCGTTAGGATGTATCCTCAAGAACTGGGATAATGAACAACATAAACTGATGAACAAAAGCAGATCCAGAGACAGAGAAACATTGATCAGAACGTCAAACCTCAGGGAAGGTAGGGGACGGTGGGGGTAAGGGGAAGAGATCAACCAAAGGACTTGTATGCATGCATGTAAGCCTAATCAATGGACACAGACAACAGGGGGGTAAGGGCATGAATGGGGGGGGGGCGTTGGGAGGTAATGGGGGGATAAGGACACATATGTAATACCTTGAATCAAAAAAGAAATTTAAAAAAAGAATTGGGATAAGTTTGACCCAAAAACCTTAGAAAGCGCCTGACTTTTTTCTGCACTCAGGTTTGGCCTCAATACCAATTGGCAAATGGGGAGAGTTGGCCCTCAGAGGGAAACCTCAAGTATAACGCCATCCTACAGTTAGATCTTTTTTGTAGGAAAAATAGGAAATGGTCAGAAGTCCCATATGTCCAAACTTTCTTTACCCTAAGGGACAGGCCAGATTTATATAAAAAATGTAAAGTAAATACCTCGCTCCTGGCAATAACAACCCAAAGTCCACCGAGGAAGAAGGTGGAGGCCGCGCCCTCACCCCCCGCCACACACAGGGCTGAGAAATCTTAGCTTGCCCCAAGACAGATGAAGGATCTGGCCATACTTTAGCCCAGATCCCCTTCTTACCCAGGGACATGAGACAAATTAAAAGTGATCTAGGAAAGTTCTCAGAAGACCCTGACAAATATATTGAGGTCTTCCAAAACCTCATTCAAGTATTTGGTCTCTCATAGAGAGACATCATGCTCATATTAAACCTGACCCTCTCAGCCACTGAAAAGCAAAATATACTAGAAAAAGCAAGAGAATTTGGAAATGACCATTTTCTTACTTATGCTGGCGGAATAGAGGACTCTGAGGAAAGAAACAGGGATTTCTTAACAGGATAAGAGGCAGTTCCCCCCGTGGACCCTCAATGGAACCCTGAAACTGAGAGGTGGGAAATAAAGCACTGCCAGTTCTGTATTATAGAAGGCTTCCAACGTAGTAGAACAAAGCCTGTCAACTACTCTAAACCAGTGGTCAGCAAACTCCTTAGTCAACAGAGCCAAATATCAACAGTACAACGACTGAAATTTCTTTTGAGAGCCAAATTTTTTAAACTTGAACTTCTTCTAACGCCACTTCTTCAAAATAGACTCGCCCAGGCCGTGGTATTTTGTGGAAGAGCCACACTCAAGGGGCCAAAGAGCCACATGTGGCTCGCGAGCCGCGGTTTGCTGACCACGGCTCTAAACTAGCCACCATTAATCAAGGGGCGGACGAAAACCCGCTGGGCTTTCCTAGAAAGGCTCAGGGAGGCATTGGCTAAGCATACTAACATTACCCCAGATTCATTCAGAATTGGGACAACTAATTTTAAAGAACAAATTTATCACCCAGGCTGTCCCAGACATCAGGAGAAAATTGCAGAAATTGGCTATTCGTCCCGAGAGTATTTTAGAGAAACTCCTGCAGGTTGCCACCTCTGTGTTCTATAATAGAGACCAGAAGGAGGAAAAGAGGTGAAACAAAGAGACCAGCCTAAGGCTACAAAAATAGAGAAGATCATAGTAGCCGCGCTTCAGGAAAACAGAAGCCCCCAGTCAGAGCCCCTGGAGGCAAATGGTCAGTCCTGGTCACTTGTCACAAGTGTGGCCAAGTTGGACATATGCGCCAGAATTGCCCCAAGAGGCATATTAGACCCCCCAAAGCCCTGTCCTGTCTGCCAAGGAAACCACTGGAAGTCGGACTGCCCCGGAGACGGAGGTCCCTTGGGGTGGGACTGGCGACCCAGCTGGCCCAATAGGACTGGTGGGTCTGGGGGTCTCTCAACCCGGCTCCTCAGAGGACTGCCACCTCCACCCAGGAGCCCCGGGTAAGCTTGACAGTGGTGGTGGTGGTGGGGGGGGCGGGGGGGGTTTAAGGAAGTTAATTTCCTCCCCGATGCTGGAGCCACCTTCTCTGTACTCCTCCCAAACCCTGGTAAGTCACCCTCAGAGGCTGTAGCCATTACAGGCATGTCTGGGAAGCCAAGAAAGAGATCTTTTTCTCAGCTTTTAGGGCGTAGCTGGGGTAAGCGGTTCCTTTCCCATGCCTTCCTGGTCCTGCAGGAAGCCTCACATCCACATCAGAAACACTGTCCCCTCAACCCCGACGCTCCAGAAGGACTCAAAATTCTAGTAAGTCATCTGTTATGGAAGCCCAAGGTTTACTGAAACCTTGTCATAGTCCTTACAACACCCCCATCTTAGGAGTACAAGGGCCGAGTAGAGGGGGAGGACTAGTTCAGGACTCCTAACTAGTAAATAAGACAGTGATTCCTATCCAGCCGAGTGTCCCTAACCCTTATGCTTCACTTGCCCAGACTCCAGAGGACACAGAGTGGTTTACAGTCCTAGATCTCAAGGATGCCTTTTCTGTATACCCTGCCTCCTCACTCACAGTCCCTGTTTGCCCTTAAAAGATCCCAATAATCACAGCCGTCGGCTAACATGGACAGTACTGCCCCAGAGCTTTCGGGAACAGCCCTCATGTATTTAGGCAGGCCTTTGAACAGCCCAAAAGATTCTTTTACAGGCGCTGTCTTTAAGTCTCCCCACAGGCCAGCAGCACCGACTCCGAGATCCACCTGTCTGGAGTGAGCCTTCAATGCCAGCACAGGAGGAGGACAAAGCTGCTTTGCCATCAACTAGGTCACCAATTTCTACTGGTGTGAGCCTCTAAAGGACCCGAAACTCCCCTTTCGAAGGGATCCTGGGAAGTCAGTGAGTGCCAGATAAGTAACATTCTCTGGTATTTCTTCCTTTCTTTCTTTTTTTTAAATATTTTTATTGATTTTTTTACAGAGAGGAAGGGAGATGGAGAGAGAGTCAGAAACATCGATCAGTTGCCTCCTGCACACTCCCCACCAGGGATGTGCCCGCAACCAAGGTAAATGCCCTTGACTGGAATCGAACCTGGGACCCTTCAGTCCGCAGGCCGATGCTCTACCCACTGAGCCAAACCAGCCAGGCTCTGGTATTTCTAAATAATCAGTATTTTCATCTTTTTTTTTTTTTTAAATATATTTTATTGACTTTTTACAGAGAGGAAGGGAGAGAGATAGAGAGCCAGAAACATCGATGAGAGAGAAACATCGACCAGCTGCCTCCTGCACACCCCCCACCGGGGATGTGCCCACAACCAATGTACATGCCCTTGACCGGAATCGAACCGGGAACCTTTCAGTCCGCAGACCGATGCTCTATCCACTGAGCCAAACCGGTTTCGGCAGTATTTTCATCTTTTTAACAATTCTTTTTCTGTCTTTTCATAAGTGTCACCTGAATCCTAGGCTGGTACCTGGAGGAGACCTTCTCTATCCTTATTGGGACCCAGAAACACCACAAGATTCTCCTACTGATAGCCCCTCTCTGTAACCCTGGTACAGTAAATTTCTCAAGCCATACTGGCTCCCCAAATCCCTAACTACTAAGTATAAGCAGCCCAATTCAGGGTCAAATAATCTCAAGTAGATATATCTTTCCCACATCTCTTTCAAAGTAAAATGTGCTAAACCTTAGTCTATAGGACAACTTATGCTACCACTACCACCAACCAGAACCACTTCTCAAGCCTCTACAGATTTTTATTCACAGAAAGCCCTTGATAGAGCAAGGCAAAGTCTGTGCCATAAATAATACTTCTTGCTGCAAGCAGCTTAGCTAAAGGAAAAGGCCCCAAAGTATATAATACCATCTCTATTAACTAGCACCCCTCCTCAGGCCTTGGCTTATACTGTTTTATTATTACTCACCTTTAACCATTCTTGTTATGTTTCACTAGAGGCCTGGTGCATGAAAATTCGTGCACTCAGCCCTGCCTGCCCCCTCTCACAGTCCGGGAGCCCTCAGGGGATGTCCTACTGACACAGGGAGCGGGCCTAAGCTGCAGACTGGCCTCCCTCTGCTGGAGGCGACCAGGCTGATCAGGGGAAGGTGCTGCCGCCATCACCCCTCTGCTGCTGCCACTGCCGGCTGTGGTGGCTGCTGGGCCTGAGCCCCGGGCCTTGCAGCCGCTGTGGCTTTGTCCAGATGGACATCTGGATGGATGTCAGGAAGAATTCCCCCCTAATTAGCATATTACCCTTTTATTAGTATAGATAGCCTCCCATTTAGAAGCCCTAAAGCTACAACTGATCCTCCTCATGGAACAGCAAATGGAGGCCGCTACATCCATCTTCTGTGGACCCTTAGACCACCCACTTCTGATGGAACCCTGACGGCCGCCCCAAACTACGACCCCTTTGCCAGCAGGAAGCAGCCAGAAAGATGTGGCATCCCCTGTCCCCAAAGGCAGTTGGGGTTTCCTAATTGGAGGGGGGACTGAAACAGGAATGTTAGGGGAATATAGGGAGGCTTAGGGAATTTTTAGAATTGGGGCCCTGGAAAAACACAGAGCTACAGGTTGGGAGAAGGTACATCTCCACAATACAAGGAAGCCAGGTGCAGTTACATTTCCATAATACAAGGAAGCAGCAACAGGTACATCTCCATGACTGTAAGCCAGGTGCAGGGAGCAGCAACAGTTGCATTTACATAAGACAAGGAAGCCAAAAAGGTCTATATTTACAAAATAAAGAAGGAAGCCAGAAAGAAAAGAACAATGAGGGAGGAGGGCATCATATGTCCCAAGTGGTGTTTGACTTTGAGTTCAGGAGTTACTATAGTAACCAGTCTAAGGGAATAGTGACCACTCAGAGGGGATATCAAGGCACCAGGATCTGCAGCCTTTATAAGCCATAGGGAAAAGGAACTCAGTGGGACCCTTTCCCCCTCCCCACGTGGGAGTCCATTCTGTGGGACTCTTTCCCCCTTCCCACGTGGGAAGTCTGTACTTGTTCTTCAATAAATTTCCACCTTTGCTATACTACTCTCTGTGGATTAATTCTTCGATGCTGGCGGACAAAGAATCCAGGTTCCAGTCCAAAAATTCTGTTTCACAACCCAGCTAATGACTGACAAGACACAGGGACGAGGACTGCAGGAGTGCCAGGGCCATACCTCCTAGTGGCCCTGTGACAGACAGGTGACTGCTTATTATTGACACTGTTTTGATATTGATCTCGGTTGTCATGCCCTCCCGGCTGTTACCGACAATGCTATTCATGGCTACAGTTTAAGGAACGCAGAGGATCATCCACTAGAAGCCTTTGCTTTCCTTGCTAACGACAGTGAGCCTGGTCAGAGGTAACAGAGATGGAGGTGGTTTTGTTCATTTTTTTTCTTTTTCTTTTTTGGAGTTGGTTTTGTTCACATCCACATTCGTACGAGGACTTGCACAACCCGCCCCAAGCGGGGCATTCAGGGCACCTGCACTGTTCAATGGTTCCATTCTACTTTGACTAACTGCCCTGTGAAGGTACGGGACTTCCCCTCAAACCTCCAGACACAGGGACGGATGCTGCACAAGATTGCGCTTTACCTCCCGAGGTCTGGGCAACCCGGGGACACCCCTTCCTCCCTGGGAGCCAACTGGACACAGGCTGCCCTGTTTAACGGTCATGGTCTCCCAGGCCTCCAGCCACCACAAGCACTGGACTAGGAGTCAGCAGACCTGGGTTTGAGTCCCTTCTTAATGACCATCCTCCTTAGATTCTAAGAATGAAAGGAAAGCACACTGATTGACGGTTGGCTTCCCAGGGGCCTCTGTCTCACTATTCTTCACTGTTTACACATGCCTGACATATACCCCCCCCCCCCCCCCCCCCCCCCCCCCCCCCCCCCCCGTACCAAATATCCCCTTTAAAACCTGTCTATGGGATGCATCCACGGAAACCTCCATCCTGCCAGCAGAACCGGTAAAACGAGTCCAAGCACCGTGAGCTCTGCCACCGGAAACTCGGCTTTGTGGTCCGGACCGCAGGCGGCGAATAAGGAAGCTGGCCCCCGAGTGTTATTTGACTCCCACAGTGAAGGAGAGCTCCCAGCCACGCTCAGCCGCCGCCGGACAGGCCGGGCTTCAGGAGGCGCTGGGGGAGGAGTGCGGGGGGAGGTCTCCCGAGAGTGGCCCCAATCTCAGAGACTCCCAGGGTGGGGGTGGGTGGCGGCAGCGGATTCGGCTGCCCCTTACCCCCTCCCCCCGCTACCCAGAGCTGCACTGCGGCTCCCGGCCCCCTCCGGCCACAGGGTGTCCTGGCCGCCGCGGTGGACGCGCTGCGACGGCCGGGTTCTGCCCCGCGGCTGCCGGGGGCCCGGCCCAGGAGCCTCCCCCGCGGCTGCACAGCCTTCCGCGGCCCCCGCGGTCCACAGGCAAGTGCAGGACTCCGAGGGCCTGGCCGCGCCCAAGACCCCGCTCCTTTTTCAGGTTCGCTCTCCGCCCCCCGAAAGGCCGGAGCGCTCAGACCCTGAGGCGCCACGTTTTGTGCCGGGCGACCAGGAGCCCCGGCCGCCCCCCGCCGCACAGGGGCGCGCAGGCGGGAGGGCGAAGGCTCTCCGAGGGGGCGAGTCGCCGCCGCAAGAATGTCCCAACTACTTAGTTGTGTCCAAGCCTGCAGGGTTGGAGGGTCCAGGCGTTCTCGCGGCAACGTCCCCATTCTACAGACGAGGACACTGAGGTCCAGCGGCGGAGCCGGGATCTGAGCCCAGGTCCCAGGTTCCCGGTCCCAGTCCGGAGCGAGCGCACCCCACGTCCCTCCCAGCCGGCGGGCACGCGTCGCGCACGCCGGAGGGGGCGGCGGGGAGGTTCCCGGGACCGCAGGCCGGGTCCCACGGCCCGGCTTCCGCGAACACCGCGAGTCTCTCCGGCCCCGAGCGGCGCGCGGGCGGGCGCGCGAAGCACACTCTTTGTCTGCCTCGCCGCGCCCGCCCGCCCGCCCGCCCGCCACGTCCCCGCGCCCCGCCCGCCAGGCGCGCCCGCCAATGAGGCGCGGCGGCGGCGCGCAGGCCTCGGGGCGTTGTCCGCACCCCGCCCGCCCATTCGCTGCACCCTGCGCCCCGCCCGAGGCCCCCTACCCCGCACCCCGCCGGCCGGCCGAGGGGCGGGGCGCGCGGCCCGAAGTCAGGGACCCCTGGCCGGGCGCACCGCCTCGAGGGCTCGCGAGCCGGCCTGCGGGAACCTTTGCCGGGCGAGGAGCCGCGCGCTGAGCCGCCGCCGCCGCCGCCGCCGCCACCCCCGGCCCCTGCGCTGATCAGGCTCTGCGCCAGGAGGCGGCGGCCAGACCGAGTGTCTGCTCAGCGAGCCGGGGCGCTCCCGACGGCGACCTGCCCCGCAGAGGGCCCGAGAAGGAGAAGGAGAAGGACGTGGAGGAAGGACGGCCATGGCACTCGACTTCCTGGCTGGATGCGCTGGGGGTAAGGAGGCGGGCGGGGTGCGCGCTGGGCGCCTGGGTGAGGAGGCCAGCTCACCTGCGAGCGCTCGGCCCAGGGGCTGGCACTCTGGCCGGGACGTCTCATCGGTAAAATGGGGATGGCAAAGCTCCCGTCTCTCGGGGCTCTCGTGGGCGTGAACTGACACCGGGCCCGAGAGCTGGTGTTTTTAAATCCTTCGCGGCGCGTTCGGACACGAGTTCTGGGGCCCCGCGGGCAGCTCTGATTTGGCGGAGACGCGGGCCACCGGGAAGGTGCTTCGCCGCCCCCTGCGCCCTCCTCGCCCGAGGCCCCTGGTGTCCTGCAGGTGTCCTGGGAGTTCGGGGTTCGGGGTAGGAATCCTCGTCCCTCAGCTCCATCCCAGCGGGAGCGGGGTCCGCTCCCTGGGCCCGAGAAGTTTGGGGCTGGCTCCACCTTCTCCTGCAGCCTTCTGGGCAGAGCAGGGGCACCGGATCGCCCACCCGCGGGCTGGCCTGTGAGCACTGCCAGGCGCCCGCTTTGGCACGCTGCCCCCTTCCTACCCTTATCAGTGAGCTGCTGGGGGGCGGACTCCACCCGCGTGGCAGAGTGGGCCTGACACGCCCTGGGGCTAGCTCTTGGGCTTACGTGGACGTGTCTCCCAACGTGGGGCACCTCCACGGAGGCCGGGCCTCGACGCTGGGGTCCAGGCCTGCGTTCCCGGGAGGACCTGGGTCCGTGTGCAGTCCCGGGTCTGCTGTGGGCCTCCCTGTTCGCTTTTAGCTTCTCTGCTTTTACGTGGAGAGTTCCTTTATCCAACAGGCATTAATTGGGAGCCAGGGTTAGCGATGGGAATTTGGCGATGAGCTGGCAGGCCCTGCCTCCTGGGCAGAGAGAGGGCGGGCTGGGTGTCCCAGGCCCAGTCCAGCTCTGACCTCCCGCTTCTCCCCTCCAGCACCTGCCAGTGGTGGGCGCCCCGAGGAAGAGGCGTGCCTTAAGCTCTGGGTGAGAGAAGGCTGGTGAAGGGAGTGTGGTGTGTGGGAAGGGATTTAAGAAATTACCAGACTGTTACCCAGTCAGGCCTCAGGAAAACACGGACAAGTCAAAAGCGGGTAGAAACCCCAGAGTTTTCAATAGGCCAGTGGAGAATTTCTCCCAGCCCAGGCACCAGAGGAGACAGGAAGGAGGGGCCTCTGCCCATCCAGCTCTCATCCCTCCACCCTCCTCTGATCCCACTCTGCTCATCCTTCCCTTTCCTTGATGTCTGCCCCCCGCTTTGCTGCCCCCCCACCCCACCCTGTGGTGGCTCCAGAGGGTGGGGGTCTGTCCCAGGGCCAATGCCCCTTTCCAACTTCTTGGGGAACGTGAGTCCTCTCCCCAGAGGGGCAGGATTTCTTCCGTTTTCCTGCAGGTGTCCTGGGAGTTTGGGGTTCGGGGTAGGAATCCTCGTCCTGAGGCCAGGCCTGCTTAGAGGTGTTCCTCACTCTGGGCTCTTGCTCAGGCAGCGCCTCTTCCTGGAATGCCTTTCGGCCCATCCTCACCAGGCCCACCTGGGAGAGGCCCTATCCACGCCCCAGGACCCAGCGGCCTGCTGAGCTATAGGCGCTTCACCAGCTGCCCCCCACTGTCCACCGGGGTCCCCATGCAAGCATAGGGTGGGTGGTGCCACCTACCTCCCTGCTGTGTGAGCTGAGGCCTGAGCCTCCCCGGTGGATGAGGATGGAAGTAGCTGCTGGGAGGGGTGCAGAGGGTCAGTATGAGACCGGGAGGGACTAGGACAAAATCATACGGCCCGCTCCTACCACAGGGCAGGCAGGGCGGGCCTCTCCCCTTTAACCCATGCAACAGTGACGTGACTGTATCCCAGGGCCGCCGTGGGCCCCTGGCATGGCCTGGCCCTTGCAGGGAGGCGTCAGGAACCATATGCAGGGGACACCTCCCCCTCAGAGCCTGGCCCCCAGAGGCCCCTGTCTGGCTCCTCAAGGCCTGGAGGCTAAGGGCAGATGAGGTCGGTGCTCCTCCTCAGTGGCCGGGGTCCCTAGCTTCTGATTTCCCAGTTGGGGGTGGGAGGGGGGGACAGACAGCACATCAGGTGGTTTGTCTGAGGGTGGATCTCCTGTTCAGCTGGCTCTTAGAGAGGCCAGGCAGGACCTTGATTGACATCAACCTCCAGGGCTTGGGAGGCTCAGAATGCCTGCCTGCTCTCCCCAACCAGGGCCAGCCTCAGGTCTCCTGCCTGCTTAGACCCTGGGCTCTGGTTGGGGGTCTCCCTGCTGGGGGCATGGATAGGAGGAAGTGCAGAGAGAAGTTCAGTGTGGGCAGGGGGGCCCCCTGTGGGGAGGACAGGCACCCCTCCCACCACCTCTGCTGCCAGGTGCCTTCAGGATGGAGGTTCCCTCCGCCTTTCTGGGCAGTCATGGGGTGGGAGGGTCCCTGAGAGTCCAGCTTTTGTGGGGCACCGGCTTTGGAGTTGGGAGACAGGGTCCATTTCTGTCGCTGCAACGGTGGCCTCAGGGTCCTCTCAGGGAGATGGCCCGGCGAGGCCTCCTGGCTCTCAGGTGACTGTGAGGGTAAAAGAGTGAGGCTTTGGGGGCCTGAGGCCCTGCTGCAGGCAGGCCCCGCGGCCCACTCTGTGCCTGCAGATGTTCTGGGCGAGGGCGCGGAGACCAGTCGAGGGAGCGAGTGGGAATGCAAATGTCTGCCCTCGGAGACCCTGCCTGGGACCTGCCAGCAGAGGCCAGTGGGTGAGGGTCTGCCCCTCCCATCCCAGAGGCTGAGACAGGTCCGGAGCCTGAGGGAGGACCTCTACCCCAGGGCGGGAACCTCCAGCGCCCCCAGCATCTGCATCCCTGGGACCCGAGGCTGGGCCCGGGCACAGGAGCTTGGTGGGCCGGAGGCAGAAGGAAGGCCAATCAGCACACCACGGGCAAATGCTAGGTATCCAGAACACCCCAAATCCAGTCACAGCTGAAGAAGAGAGGTTCTAGATCTAGGATTTTCAAATTCAAAACATGAAATGGAAAAAAAAAGGGGGGGGGGGCTGATCTCAAACTACAGGAGCTAAGTGTGTCTCGGGACCAAAGATACAGTGTGGGAACCCTTGTCTCCTCATCCACCTGCGGACAGTGCTCCAGGGGGATAGGCCTGGCCGTGGCGACCGTGATGAATAAATAAAAGTGGAAATTTTCTCTGATCACAAAAAGGGGAGTCTGCAGAATGACAGGGCTGGGGCAGTGCCAGGCAGGGTTGTTTTGAAGAAAGGCACACACCCTTGGCATCTCCAGTGGCATTCCTGAAGTCCACGATAAAATCTCAGTCTTCCTGTCCAAATAAATCAATATTGACAGGAAAGGCCTGGAAGCCAGAGGACTTCTGGGACGCCGCCCCCCTTCGCGCCTCGCCCCAGAACCTCAGCAGACACAGAACCATTCCCTGGCGGCCTTAAAAAAATGGCTTTTGCAGGAGAGCTGGATTCCAGGGGGCATTTCCCTGTGGGTTACAGGGTTTGAGTCCTGGCTCCACCATTTCTTTTCTTTTTTTTTTTTTTTTTAATATATTTTATTGATTTTTTACAGAGAGGAAGGGAGAGGGAGAGTTAGAAACATCGATGAGAGAGAAACATCAATCAGCTGCCTCCTGCACACCCCCGCACTGGGGATGTGCCCACAACCAAGGCACATGCCCTTGACCAGAATCGAACCTGGGATCCTTGAGTCCGCAGACCGACACTCTATCCACTGAGACAAACCAGTTAGGGCTACCATTTCTAATATATGTATTTTTTATTGATTTCAGAGAAGAAGGGAAAGAGAAAAATTGAAACATCCGTGATGAGAGAGAATCATTGATCGACTGCCTTCTGCACGACCCCTACTGGGGACTGAGCCTGCAACACCAGGCATGTGCCCTGACTAGGAATCGAGCTGTGACTTCCTGGTTCATAGGTCGACACTCAACCACTGAGCCACACCAGCCGGGCCCGGCTCCACCATTTCTAGCTGTGTGGCGTGGACATGTTACATGCCTTAGTTTCCTCATCTATCAAATGGGCTAATAGTCCTTTCTGTATAGGTAATAGGTATTAGTATAGGTACAAAACTGAGAATAGTAACCAGCAGGCAGAAACGCTACATGTTAGCTGTCTTAATTATACATAAACACTCTTGGCAGTAAAAGGACTCTAGGATGTACACACATAAAATTCTAGGGAGAAACCCTGGCTGGTGTGGCTCAGTTGGTTGAACATCGTCCCCTGCACCAAGGTTCGATTCCTGGTCTGGGCACATGCCCGGGTTGTGGGTTCATTCCCCTTTCAGTGTGTGTATGGTAGGCAACCCACCGATCGGTGTTTCTTTCTCACATCGATGTCTCTCTCTCCCTCTCCCTTCCTCTTTTTCTAAAACCAATGAAAACATATTTTAAAAAAAATTCTAGGGAGGAAAGCGTGGCAGTTACTCAGTCTCCCTGAGCCTCAGCATTCCCGCCATGAGGTGGGGTAACAAGGCGTCTGCAACCTGCACAGCATGCAGGACTCTGAGAAGCGCTTGTGAGCCTTTGTCCCTCGAGGGGGGCTGAGTTTTGGCAGGGCCTGGGCCAACACATCACCGGGCACGACCAGTCACAAGCTGTTCCCTGGTATCAGGCGACTCCCACCAGGGAAGGGCGTGGTCAGCCAGCACTTGCCACGCTCCAGGTCCAGGTCCTCCGTGGGTGTTTCCTGGGAATCCCCTGGGGGAAGTCGATGCTCACACCTGGACTTGACCCCAAGGTGAGGCTCAGACCCTGAGCCCTGTGTGAGCTCGGCCAGCTGGTGACAGAGGGGAAACTCAATTCTGAGTGAGGGTCCAAGTCCAACATTTCTGGAGTCCCCTGCCAATGCCAGGGGTGTTGGGAGCAGTGGGACCATCTTAGAAATAGCACGTGCAGCCCCCCCAGGGGACATCTGTTTCAACTGCGTGAGCAGCAGATGAGGGAGAGACACCAGCGTTGAGTTGGACAGATCCTGGCGTGACCTTGGGGATGTCACCCTCACATGCTCCCTCCCCCCTTCCCCCCAGCCATGAGGATTAAGGGGCTCCCGGAGGAACCCGGCGCACAGCGGATAATGGCCTCCCCATAGCTCCACCCTGCACTGCAGGTGTCTGAGACATCTGGGTCTCAGGCCCCCCTTTCTTCCTCCAGGTGTGGCAGGCGTGCTGGTGGGACACCCATTTGACACGGTCAAGGTGAGTCTCTTGTAGTTTTAGTGTCGGGCCCTGTGGAGGCCCCGACCGAGGACAGAAGCCTGCAGGGTCTGGGTGGCTGGGCTCCTCCAGTGCCACCTTAGGAGCCCCTCGAGGTCTTCCCACAGGCTCCAGCATAACGTGGAGTATGGGTCTCTGGGACACCAGATGGGCGACCACTGACCCACTGAGCCGAGTGGGCCGTGCCTCCTGGGTCTGCCCCACATCTCCCAGCGGGGCGTCCCGTCCGGGTCCATCCTGGGGCTCGGCCAGTTGAGACCGGGGGGCCGGTTTCCCCTCGCCGAGAGCAGGGATCCCCAACTGTTCTTTTTTTTTTTTTTAATATAATTTATTGATTTTTTACAGAGAGGAAGAGAGAGGGATAGAGAGTTAGAAACATCGATCAGCTGCCTCTTGCACACCCCCCACTGGGGATATGCCCACAACCAAGGTACATGCCCTTGACCGGAATCGAACCTGGGACTCTTGAGTCCGCAGGCCGACGCTCTATCCACTGAGCCAAACCGGTTTCGGCAACCCAACTGTTCTTGCCAAACTCCTCCAGACCGCTTCTTGAAAGAAAAGCTCAGGGAGAAAATACGGAAATACAGAAAAATCCAAACTTGTCAGGATTCCCCAGGAAGGTGATCGTCGTTGTCAAGACATCGGGTGAGCGTTTCCCAGGGCAGGTGCCCACCTGTGCGGTGCTGGCGGGCGGCATGCAGCAAACCCTGCGCCCCGAGAAACCCGAGTTCCAGGTTCTCAGACGCCTCAGAGCAGAAACCAAGCAAATCCGTGTCCTCCCTCCAGAGGATCCAGCTCAGACTTTCCCTGTGGTTGGGGTTTGACGCCCTTGAACTGGCCAGGTCAGGGCCCTACCTTATCTGCTCCCCGGGAGCCAGGGCGGCTGTTGTCCACGGCAGGGCACAGGGCAGGCCTGTCCGCCCTCGGGGGAGGGCAGAGCTCAGGCAAGGACATCACCTGAGCTGGTTCGAGGCGGGCTTCGGGCTCCGTGTGTCCAGACCCCGGTGTTCCTCTGCCAGGAAAAGGACTTGCGAGCTGGGGGCTGGGTTCCTGGGGCAGAGATGTGGGGCCCCGCCTTGTGCACTGGCTCCCGGGAAAGGTCTGTCCCTGGGCCTGGTGCAGGGTCAGGCCTCCCTCCCGCTGGTCTGTGCAGTGACGTGGGCCTGTCACTTTGCTTCTGGGCCCACACGTCCTCATTGCACCGTGAGGGGTTGGGCAAGATTCCTGAGGCCTCGTGGCGACCGGCGCACGGTGTGGACTACGCGGGACGAGCGGCCAGTCCCGACGAGCACAGATTTCCTTCCATCGTACTGTGGGCGGGTCTGGGGAGGAGGCCGAAGGGCCAGGCTTTCTGACCACACAGCGGCCCCTGAGTTCCCTGAGGGCCACCGAGAGAGGGCCTGGTGGCGCCTGTCCACACGGCTGCCCAGGCTCTGCTCCGCTGGCCGCCTGTGAAGCCTGTCCACAGCCAGGCAGCCCAGGCCAGCCTGGCAGTGTCCACGTTGTGCTGTGTTTGTATCTGTGGTCACGTGCTGCAGAGGCCTCTTGAAGCTGCGTCCAGCCAAGAAGTGGCTCTCCACGTCCTCAGCCCAGCTCTGCGGGGCCGCTCGGAGCTGTGACTCAGCCCAGGCCTGGCCAGGCCTTCTGCTGGCTCCCCTTGGGTCCCTCAGGCCGGGAGCACGGTCCTGGCATCCCTGCCCCCTCTGGGCTCCTGAGCCAGGACCAGCATCCCTTGCAGCAAGTGGTGGGGTGCAGGAGCTTCTGCACCTGCTGGGCTCATGCTCTTTGGAACCCCCTTACCTGGCACCTAGAAGGAGCGAATCTGTGACTTTTTTTCCTCTCCACCAGCATCACATCTGGGCAAACTGTCTTTAAAATCTGCGTTTTTTATAAAGGGGAGAAAACCTGTCCCCGTCATCACCTTCCGTGGCCGTATTGTCCCGCCCAGGGCTCACATGGTGCTGGGCGTGGAGCACACGTGGTCTAATGTAATGTTATAATGGCTTTATTTTTTCACTGGCTGTTTTCCACTATGAAAGCTAAACGCTCTTCTTACAAGACAGTTGGGAAATGTAGGAAAGCAGATGACTTCCTCCAGCAGACCAGCCTGCCCCACACCCCGTGCTTGGCCTCGCCCTGGGAGGCGGCGTTTCTGTGTGTAGTCACCAGGTACACACACAGTGTTTTGGTTGGCTTTCTGTTACAAAAGTAATCCAAGTTGTAAAAGAATTTAACCGTCATAGAGACACATAAACTAAAAGGAAAAAAAACACAGTCCTTCATACATCGTCTCCGCCCCGTGGGTGATTTCTGCTGAAAAACAGAAATGTATATTCTTGCTTTTGCAAAAGTGGGATTTGTTTCATAGCTCTGCAGCTGAAATGAAAATTTATCTATTTATTTTTTAAATATATTTTATTGATTTTTTACAGAGAGGAAGGGAGAGAGAGAGTTAGAAACATCGATCAGCTACCTCCTGCACACCCCCTACTGGGGATGTGCCCGACCGGAATCGAACCTGGGACCTTTCAGTCTGCAGGCTGACGCTCTATCCACTGAGCCAAACCAGTTTCGGCTGAAATGAAAATTTAATGTATAGGAAAGGGCAAAGGTGCTAAGAGTGCAAACCTAGGAATCATGGGAAAAGAACAAGGCCCGAAGCCCCTCCCCTCTCCAGACCTCCCCCTCCTCACTCCCAAGGCCAGGGCCCATTCTCTTGGCCTTTCCTTGAGCCTCATGTAATCAGACCTGGGCTGCCGAAGGGGCGAGGGGACACCTGTGTTCCGTGTCAGTCACACGGCCTCACAGCAGGGACGTTCCCAGTTATTCTTCCAGACCCTTGGGACCGAAATTGGAGCCCAAAATGTGGTTTCCCTCTATGGAGCCTAGAACCACTGTCTTCGGCCGCGCTACCCTCGCACGAAGGCGTTTTCTGTCCTACTTTAGGGCCACGACCGTAACTGGGGACGCCGTGTCCAAGCCCCCTTTCGCCAGGGAGTGGCTCTCCCAGGGCAGGGGAGAGGCCCGCGTGCGATGTT
This sequence comes from Ia io, assembly GCA_025583905.1. Classification (NCBI taxonomy): domain Eukaryota; kingdom Metazoa; phylum Chordata; class Mammalia; order Chiroptera; family Vespertilionidae; genus Ia; species Ia io. The sequence goes on from JAJQQW010000008.1 coordinate 5,378,009, forward strand.
GAAATTTTGTGTTGCTTTAACCGTCTTTACTTCCTGAGCTGGAGCTGTCTCCACCCTTAGCAAAAATGTAACTGTTACAGGGGAGCTAAAGCCTCACCCAGAGACCAGGTGAACCCACATTTCTGTCCTTCCCTGAACCAGACCCTGGGCCTGACCCCCAAGTTCCCTGTGGGCCTAGCAAGGGCAGGAGGGGCACTAGGGCCCAGCACAGGTCCTGGGTTGGGGGCCTGGGTGGGGCTGGTCGAGAAGAATCTTCCCCCTCTGGTTCAGGGGTCTTCCTGGGCTTGTGGGAGAAGGAGCACTTTTCTAGGGGCGAGGTCATTAGTCCTAAACGAGACGCTGACTCCCAACACCTTAACACTCTCCATCGTGGGTATTATAAGACGTGGGTCCTTGGGCCACATTTCACCCAGACCCAGGGGTCAGAAAGGTATAATCGACACTACCACCAACTGGATATTGATCTCGGTTGTCATGCCATCCCGGCGGTTACTCCCAATACTCCCCATGGCTGCCCTTTAAGGAATGCAGGTAATCGTCAACTAGCGGGCTTTGCTCTCCTCGCTAAGGACAGTGAGCCCGCCCGGTCAGAGGTCACAGCATGGAACTTAAATCTTGGACACAGAGACGGAGTTGGTTTTGTTCACACGTAGCCTCTGCCCGTCGAGGTCGTGGGGCCCCTGCCCCTTGGGGCGTCGTCCCGTGCAGCTGGCTGTCTCTGGCTGTTTGCTCACTCATACCCCTCCCTGAAGAGGTGCGGACACCTGGCCCCATCGAACCTGGGAATTCCGAAAGCCACAGCAAGCTAGCTGCGTGGCCCCCTGCCCTGTGGGTCTGGCCGCTGCCGCTGTCATGGGTGCCAGGGAGCGGGGTGCTCTGTCCCTGGCTTGCCCACCTCTCACCGGGCCCTCCTTCCAGGTGAGGCTTCAGGTTCAGAGCCTGGACAAGCCCCAGTACCGAGGCACCATGCACTGCTTCCAGTCCATCATCAAGCAGGAGAGCGTGAGTGGCGTGGGCAGGGGCGGGAGCCAGCCAGGGGGAGGCTGCGGTGCTGGACCACAGGGGGGAAGGAAGAGCCGGGGGCTCAGTGGGGGAATCGGGACTGGAAATGGGATGGTGTGAATGCCCCGCACGCTCAGATGGAGGACTCTGGCTCTAATAACGTTCTGTTTGATCCCTAGGAACACCTGGGGTGGGCTGGGGCTGCCCCTCCTGCAGTGCAGATTCCCAGGGGAGGTAGGCTGGGCTGCCCATGCCCCAGGTAGGAGGTGGGCACCTGACGCCCCTCTGCCCCGCAGGTGCTGGGCCTGTACAAGGGCATGGGCTCACCACTCATGGGGCTCACCTTCATCAACGCGCTGGTGTTCGGCGTGCAGGGCAACACCCTGCGGGCCCTGGGCCAAGACTCGCCAATGAACCAGTTCCTGGCGGGGGCGGCGGCAGGCGCCATCCAGTGCGTCATCTGCTGCCCCATGGAGCTGGCCAAGACGCGGCTGCAGCTGCAGGACGTGGGCGCGGCCCGCACCTACCAGGGCTCCCTGGACTGCCTGGCGCAGATCTACCGGCACGAGGGCCTGCGCGGCGTGAACCGGGGCATGGTGTCCACCCTGCTGCGCGAGACGCCCAGCTTCGGCGTCTACTTCCTCACCTACGACGTGGTGACGCGCGCCCTGGGCTGCGAGCCGGGGGACGCGCTGCTGGTGCCCAAGCTGCTGCTGGCGGGCGGTACGTCGGGCATCCTGTCCTGGCTCTCCACCTACCCCATGGACGTGGTCAAGTCCCGGCTGCAGGCCGACGGGGTGCGGGGCGCCTCGCGCTACAGCGGGATCCTCGACTGCGTGCGCCAGAGCTACCGCGCCGAGGGCTGGCGCGTCTTCACGCGTGGGCTGACGTCCACGCTGCTGCGCGCCTTCCCCGTCAACGCCGCCACCTTCGCCACCGTTACCATCGTGCTCACCTACGCGCGTGGCCCGGAGGACCAGTCCGAGGACGAGGGCGTGCCCGCTGCCTCGGGGTCTGCGCTGGCCCAGCCCTCCAGCCTGTGAAGCTCCACCCACGGACAGGCGTGACCTCCCCAGGGCCACTGTTCATAACCCAACGTCAACACCCATGGGCCCCCTGCCCAGGCCGGAGGGCTGGGGCTCCATCAGATCTGGCCCAATGCCACGCATCCGCTGGGTTACCTTGGCCACAGACTTGACTCATTTTTCTCAGCTGTGACGTGGGGATGCTCAAACCCACGCTGTGCCGTCAGGAAGCTGGCCCTGTTACCCGGAAGCTTCCAGAAACCCAGCCAACACTCCAGTCTTCCCTGGGATCCCACCCACCACCACCCCGGCTCTCCCGTGGCGAGGCTGCCCAGGGGCACTCACTGCGCATCCTCTACCTGGCAGAGTTCCAGGGCCCCTCTTGGCCACCGGTCCAGGCTCTATGATGAGGACACAGGCAGCCCCGGTGCCTCCTGGTATCAGAGAACTGAACCTCTCCTAGTGCACCCCAGCTTCTCCACATGGCACTGCTGGGGGTACCCCTACTGCTGCCACTCCCAGTGGAGGCTGACCTGGGACCACCGAAAGGCCATGGGGTTTGCTGGAGGCTCCATATCCTCCATAGTTTTAAACACAGCCATGGGGAGGGGAAGTCTGTACCCTCTGGGCCTCAGGCTGCCCATCTATAAAATGGGGACACGGGTCGGCTGATATCTAGAGCTCTGGCCCACTTTTCCAAAAGTGAGTGGAGGGGTGGAGAGGGAGATAGTATGGGCCCTCCAGCCCTCCCCTTCTCCAGCAAATGGGCAAGCTCCTTGGTGCCTGGTGTTCCCGTGAGGTGGGAGGGCCCATTGGTGGGCATGGCTGTGGCCAGTTTGGGCCCCTCCGGGTTGAGGGGGAGCTGAGCCCACGCTCTGGGGCTTCCACTCGAAGCTAGTGCTGCGGTGGGAACTCGGGGTAGCCCCGGCACATCCAGTACAGTGTGGCCATGTGACCGGATGGGGAGGTGGATGGTTTTGCATGGATGAAGGTGCCTGTGGCCCCCTTTGCCCTGAGTGGGGCTCAATCTCTTGGGCAGTGTGACAAGCTTCCCCCAGGAGGCCCTGGGCGAGGAAGACAGGACTCCCACCCTGTGCATGGGTGTCACTGGTAATAAAGTCACTTGTTTTTTAAGAGGGTCAAGGCTTCATTTGTGTATCACAGAAGGGGCTTCATTCCACACCCTCCCGGAGTGAGAGGGGCCGGCTCGGTGGTCTGTGCCCTCCGGCCCTGATGGCAGCCCCAGCGGTGTGACCTGGGGTCAGCTTTGGGGCACATCTTAGCCCCTCAGTTTCCTGGTCTGCAATAGGGGGCTAACGGAGGCATGAGGATCGAGTGAGCAAAGCTCAGACGTGCTGGGCGAGGGCTGGGCATTCAGCAGGAGCTCCTGGGGTCTCTGGCTACCCCAGCCACAGGAGGCTGTCCCTCTCCTCCTGCTGCGCGGGGCTGGCAGCACGTGCTGTGAGCTCTCAGGGAGGACCGAGCTGTGCTCAGGTCAGACATGGCTGCTGGCAGGAGGTGAGTGCAACTGCCCGCCCGAGATTAGACCTAACCCAGCCGAAGAGGTCCCTGAGGGCGCCTCGAGGAGGCCTTGGGTGCCCGCCCACACTTCTCAGCCTCTTGGGTCAATCCTGGACACCCTGTGTCTCCCAAGCTACCAGCCTGGATGGAGGCTCTTTCCTTCCAAACTGCTGAGCTAAAAAGCTTTGCCCACGCACGGCGGGGGTGGTTGAGGGGTAGGAGGGCAGGAGAGAGGGCCCCTAGCTTTCCCTGCAGGAGGGGAGCCAGCTCTCCGGTGCCTTTACACCCCATTTAATCCCAGCACCAGCCTGTGATGTTGGGCTTGTCTGCAGTGTCCAGGGAGAGGAGGCCGGGAGGGGACTGGGTGAAGTGTCCTCAGGTGTGTCACAGACCTTGTTAACCCATGTCCCCTCCCTGGGGTCCCAGGCAGCAGCTCCTCCCCCGATAAGGTGCCCTGGCTTCTCTCTCACTTCTCTTTCCTCTGAGAGAACCCAGGCAAATGCTGAAAAACCAGGGTCCCCCACTCCCACTGTGAGGATGGTTAAACATTACCGACAGGTTGGGTGGAAGAGGGGTTGAGAGAACTGGGTTTTTTATCAATTTATTTGACAATTTATTTTCTTCCTGACTTAAATTTATGTTTATTCTATTTGGAATAAGTAATCTATTAATGTGGCAAAAAATAAAAGTGCAGATGAAACCCAGACTGTGTAATGAAGGGGAAACCTGGTCCCCAGTGCCTCCCCTGCCAGCACCCTCCCCCGCCCCCCCTGGAGCCCGGGGCTGTCTCAGTTCCTGGAGGACGTCCGGCATGTCCTGGGTGAGTCCCAGCCCCGTGGGAACACTCCACTCCTGCAGACTGTGGCCTAGGTACTGACTGTTCTTTGAACTTGACAGTTATCTTGGAGATGTGGCTCAAACAACAGGCATTTATCCTCTTGAAGGTTTGGGAGGTCAGAAGTCACATTCGCTGTCAGCATTGCGGGCCGCTGGGATTGAGGGAGGACCTTCCCGCCCTCCCCGATGGCAGCGGCTCGCCCCTGTGCACACACCCTCTCCAGTCCTCGTAGCCTCCGTTTTGCAGTGGGGGGTGCCCGTGGGGAGGGCCCTGTCCAAGGTCACACGGCCAGTTGGCGCTGGGTCAAGAGCCCAAATGCCTTCCTGGTCTGCAGCCCTCACCGCACCCCTGCCCCGGGCCTGGCTGTGCACCTCATGGCCCACCTGCACCACCAACCCAGGCTGATCCCCAGGTTCCCGTGGCTGCAGTGACACACACCCCGGAGGGGCACCCAGCAGCACAGGGAGGGGCAGGAACCTTGGACAGGTTCGGGACCCACCCTGTGTGCCCCTTGGTCTCGGCTTCCTTGCTGCTATGCCTCCTTACCTGGCACCCACCGGCTCTCCCAGGGGAGGGTGTGTCCGCTGTGACGACGGTGGAGGCAGTGGCCACGGGGAGCTGGGCCAATACAGCCCTTTGCTCACCCCCCCACACACACACTGGGAAGCCCTGCCATGGCCCCCTCCCATCCAGCCCTGCTGATGGGCATTGTGTGTCCAGCCCTCCCAAGGCGAGGACGCTCACCTGAGTGGGGCGGTGGTGCTCCACATTAGATGCTGCTGGGTGGGAGCTGTGCCCTGGCAGACTGGCAGGGCAGGCCTGCAGTGCGGACCATCCATCCCTGGAGCTCCCTCAGGAGCTCTCAAGGTGTGGTGGGCTCCTCAGCCTGTTGGGCAGACCCTGAAAGCCACCCTTGGGCATCCAGGTGGGTTGGGGAAACCAAGTGGGCAGAATTGATGTCTGAGTGGATGTGAGGGGCTAAGAGATGGGAGGCCACCATGACACCCTCTTCTGGCTTAAATGTCCCTGTGGATGGTAGAATGCAGGATGGGAACGAGGTGGAGGGGAAGGGGCACAGAGAATAAAGGGCTGAGTGGGTAGATGAGGGCAGAGGCTGCTGAGCACAGGGCTAGGTTGGGTTTTGCCAGAGAGACAAGGGAAGGCAAGAATGTAGGAGGGTGGGAAGCTGGGACATGGAGCTTTGTGGGGCCGGATGGTGAGGAGGTGATTGGCTGAGGGCACTGGGGTGCAGTCCCACGGAAGTAGGAGTGGCAGTGAGAGAGCAGGACCCCAGGACAGAGACTGGGAGCTGCAGGTGTAGGAAACACGAGGTTTGGGGGTGGCCATGGCAGTGGCAGGTGGAGTGGGGTCATCAGGAGGACAAGGCCATGGATGGACCTCCTCCAGAGTGATGCTGAGGTGGCCAGTGAAGATGGGTGGGGAGCCAGTGGCCCAGCATTAGAATGAACGGGGTGACTGGCGGAGTGGGGCTGGGATGTGGGGGAAGGATTTGGAAGTGGAAGTGGGCTGAGGAAGGGGAGCCCCACCCACTGCTCCTGCGGTATGGGGTGAGAGAAAAAGCAGCCCGGCTTGGAGGGCTCCTGGTCCCGCTTCCCAACCCACACCCAGGACTGGACAGGGATCCGGCCACCCCTCCCCTGGTCTAGGGGTGCCCTCCCAACCCCAGGCCTTGCTCAGGTCTCCCCTCTGGTCCTACAAGGGCACCCCAAGCGCCGCCCCCTCCCCCTGGGGTCCAGCCTGCCCCAGCCACCCTTCTCCCCTCCGCCCAACTTCTGCTGAGGAAAAGGAAGCTCCCAACAGGCCCAAGGTCATCTGCCCTTCTGCCTTGCCGAATCCCGAGGCCTTTCCAACTGGAGTGTCCCCTTAACAGCAGGTGGCCCTACAGGTGCTGGAGGACAAATGAGTGACCCTCCCCTCCCCCATCTTGTGGGTCCTCACACTGGGCCGAGCGTGTTTGCGGATGGCACGAATGGCTGTGGGCGCCAAGGTGCAGGCTTCTCCGCTTCCCCCGCGGGCCCGGGGCTCGGGACCCAGCCAGGCCTACGCAGATGGGTCCTGGCTGCCCCACACCGAGAGCGCACACCCGTGCGCACGCCGCCACCGCACACCGTGTGAGCGACCGCAGCACAGCGCCCCCCGGTGGCGGAGGGGAAGGCGCACCCGCTGGTGCCCGCCCAGTCAGGGGTCTGAGGCTGGAGAACTGACTAACCCTCAGGCCTGGGGGCCAGAGCAGAGGGGAAGCAACTCAGGCAGTGGAGGGGTGGGAGATGGGCGGGCGGCCCTGTCTGGGGGTGGTGCACGCGGCTGGAGCGGGACTCTGGCCACCAGCTTCTGGGACACTGGTAAGCAACCTGTTGCAGGTGGTGGAAGAGCTGGGGCTTGGGCGAGGCCGCTCCCTCCGGCCATCTTCCATCTTCTCCCGGCTCCTCCAGTGGAAGGAATGCAGTTCCATTAGCACCTGAAAGGGCCTGACACACAACTGGGGCTCAGTAGCTGCCGAATGAGTGAACCTGGGAGTCCGAGGGTCCAGAAGCTTTGGGAGTGAGAAGCTGTGGGGCGGGGGGGGGGGGGGGGGGGGGGGGGGGCTGAGGGTGGAAAAGTAGGTCAGGGCTGGACTTTGTCTGGTAGGAAGTGGGGAGCCCCTATAGGTTCAGGGGGGCAGGGAAGACCCACACTGGAGCCCCATTTGGGAGACTGCACAGTGCGGAGCATCAGGAAGCTGGAGAGGAGCGACTGGGCCAGAATAGGCGGATGAGGAATGCTGGCAGAGGGGTCCCAGAGCCAGCGCCCCAGGCTGCCACTCCATAATCAGCGGCCAGGGCTTCTTCCCAAGGGGTTGGAGATGAATTCAGGCTGCGGGCCCGAGGCAGCAGGAGCCAGGCAGGCCTGTGTTTGACTTCCTGGTGCCTAGATCTTTGCAAATGACCCTCATCCATGACATGAGTTGAATGAAATGGTGTTCACAGTGCCCGGCATGGTGCTGGGGGCAGTTAGGATCCCAACACATGTTGTTAAACCTAGGTGGAGATGCTGGCAAGTGTGAAATAGGGACAGTGGGTTCAGCTATGGGGTGGGGATGGGGGCAGGGTGCCTCCAATCTTAGATCACCAGCTCTTCTTTGGCCCTTCACTCAGCAGCATCCTGCCAGCAGCCTCTTCCACCCCAGGAATGAAGGGGCTCTGCAGCGCCAGACACCAGGGGAGTAAGTGCTTCTCTGCGTTTGCTTTTGGCCAAATCCTAGCTAGCTCCCAGTTTATTTCACCAAGTTTTAAGAGCCTAATTACAGTCCAGTTTCTTACTGGAGTTCCCAGAACTATCACCTGGGGTTGAGAATTTGCATTCTGAAAAGTGGGTGAGTTTCTCATTAAAACTCTTCCAGTCCATCAGTCCATCCTGGAGCTGAGAGGCTGCGCTAAGGAAGCATTTCCTGCTGGTGAGACTGAATGAATCCTGGAGTTTCCATTCCTGGGCCACAAGGGAACCCAGGAGGATCTGCCTCAGACCAAGCAGGAGCCTCCAGCCAGGTTCACTGTGTGATGCAATGCAGGAAAAGAGGCGGCTTAGAGGCTTGAGGAACAAACAAGAAACCACAGGCATTAAAAAGCTTAACATTATGCGTTTATTATATCTTATAGAGCCATGTTATTATACATGCTTGGTGCTTCAAACTGGGTTACGTTAAATGTTTTTCCGGATGCAAAGCCATCTTGCTCGATGCTTGAGATGCGGATGCCTTAAATGCGATAATACTTCTGCATCTATGACCTATGAGCTAAGGAAAAACCAAGGACAATTCCAGAAATGGCAAAAAACATTTAAGAAAAAGATGCACATGAGACACAACGCTAAGTCCTTGAGCCAGGGCCTACAGAAGTTACCAGAAAGCGAATAAAAACAATTTTTCTATGAAAATGACTTGACCAATCACCATCTGTAGGTAGGAGCCTCGTAACAGTTACGGATATTGTAGAAAAGGTGGTTTGGTATCGATGCCTTTTTTCCCTCCATGTAAAGTACACGCAGACATCGTGCAGCCCCCTGCCCCCCAAAGCGCAGCCAACAGAATACAGCACAGCAACTGGCCCCTCCCCGTGACACCCCAATGCTATTTCTTATGGCATCTGAGTGTCCTTAACGAGAAGCCGTCAATCTGGTCAAATCTGCCACTCTGTGGAAAATCACTGTGCTGTAGGATGAACGTGCTACCATCACTCTCACCCTGTGCAGACTCCCACATCCTGGCCAGAACCATGGGGCCAGGAGACCAGCTCATGGGAATTTGATTTACTTGCTGTCAACGTTCCCTTCCAGTTTTTATGAGCTGATTAAGTGTGTAGACAATATGCCACCTGCCTTCCCAGCTTACACCTCTCTGGCTCTCTGCTCACCACTTAGGCCTGGAGGCGACGAGAAGCCCACATGTGGAGGCACCTGACCGTTCCTGTCTGATGCTGCTGCTCTGAAAGGCCTGCACGGCATTGTCTTCAGCGACCAGGGACCTGAGCACAGCCCACACAGTAACCATCAAAGTTAACCAAGGTCAATACGTTAGGGTGTAGGAGGCCTAGCCACCCACTCAGGCAAAGTTTCTGAGCTGGCAAGAGGTGCCTTCTGCCATGTTGAAGAGCAGGCTGTGGAGTGCACGACCGAGCTGCAAGAGGGCAGAGCTGGGGTTAAAAGTTCGGGTGGAATGAATGTACCTGCTGGGCCTGACCGCTGACAAGGTGCGCCTGCCGGTGGGTCCGAGGCCATCCAGTGACAGGCAAAGTGCTGGCTTCGGCAGCCGGCGGAGCAGCTGCAAGCAAGCCTCGTGGCGTGGGTATGGCATTAAGTGGGTGCCTGTCAGCAGCTTCAGTTCTCACCACCTCTTTGACCCCTGGGATCCATGCTCTGGCTGGTGGCCAGACGTCACGAAAGCAGGAGGAACTTGGGAGAATTTAAGATGAATAACAGTCTTCCTAAACTATGCGATCCCAAATCAGTCAGATACAAGAAGTGATCAATTCTCTCTGCCTGTCATGGGGGTACAACGATCAGATTTCCAACTGAAAAGCTTCCGAGGGCCCGGTTTTTCTGTGCCACAGACAAATCTGAGATCAGTTACAACAGGTAAGTTTTGCTAAGCAGACGGGGCGGGCAGAGACAAGGCCCTCTGCCCACCACCCGCCTGACCTGCCCTGCGTCCCTCCGGGCTGCTCGCTGGATGGAAGTGTCTCTTGTTTGTGAAGAAACAAACCAGAATTCTGCTGGGAACATGGGCAGGCAGTGGGCTTCCTCTTCTGCCAAGGGTCTTACTTTACTCAAATTTAGTAAAATAAGTGACATGTAAAAGAACTGTACGTGAAAACCAGATAGAAAAAATAATCTTGATAGTCCTCAAATCCTCAGGTCTTGAATCTAGGCAAAGCACACAAACACCGTATGAAACCAATAGTGTGAGTTCAATGTCACCCTGGAAAATAAATGTCACTCTGAGGCGACAGTTCTTTATACAAATATTATGCTTCCCCCTAACTTCACTCACTACCAAAGAGGGGGGAAATAATAAGAAATCCAAAAATAGAAAACAACATCTTATTAAATGTAAACGTATCCTCTGGGCTCTTATATTACATATCCTACAAACATGCAAGTATCTCAGCTCAGATGTAGGAAAATATGTCTATCAGCATTACTTATAAATCAGGTTAACCCTCAAGACCACCAATTGACTCACTGTTCGAACACCATGTCAAAGTTTTGTCACGTACATCCTCAGCAAACTTAAGAATTTTAACCACAGCGAACTGGGTTTCAGTTACCCCCCGTGAGAACGACTCTGCTCTTTAACTGTCACTCACCTACTCATTCTCTATACGGGGGTTGAGTGTTCCGTCAACAAGGAACTTGGACAGTACACTTCTTCAACCCCCCCCCCCATTACATTCCTTTCAGAAACGAACTCTGCAGATTGAGAGAAGACACATGAACAGAGTCAAGGGGGGGGGGGGTGATGACTATTTCACTCAGACAGAGGGATGGAAGAGATGACCAAAGGCATCCCCTAGGAGTCAAGGCACGGGAAGAGAGACCAACCTCCTCACAGGGTCCTGCTTCTGTAGGTCATAGGACATAGAGTGGCTCTCTGGACTGCCAGCATGTCCCCACAGCACAAGGCTGCCCTGCCGTGGACCCTTGGGGAAGGAATCCCAAGGACAGTGCCAGGACTAGGCTCCACGGTGGTGCAATGCTAGGCAAGGGTGATACAGCTCCAGACCTAATATGCCCCCCAGGACTGCCTGCTGGCAGGGAGGGAAGGAATGGGCGCTCACACCACGGGCACCTGTGGAGGCCTCTGCCCCAGGTCTAGCCAGAGAAGCACTCCGGGCGCTCAGCTTCGAAGGGGAGCTCCATCATGGCTTACCTCGCTCCCGACTGCCAGATACAGCCACTCCTGGCTTATCGATTAACTCAGTTCCAGCAAACTACTCACTCAATGGAAAACAGATTCTGAACCAATAAAAAAATTGTCTCAAGTTACATTTTTCATTTATGAATCAGAAGGCACTTCGAAATTCCGGAGAGCCACAGTGTCACTGCTCCTGAGCCACCAATCCTGCACAGGACCGGAGAAGGAGCTGGAGACAGGGCAACGTTTCTGACCTGATGTGTCCTGGACATCAGTTGAATAAATCTGGTTCAGCTAGTTTGTCGAGCACACAGCACAAAGACACACGGATGTTTGCATTCTGAATAAATGGGATTTTGCTGTATTGTGACAGTTTATAAAATATTCTCATGGGTCTGATATTTGACTCCAAGTAAAATTCAAAAAATCATAACCGTACATTTAAGAGGTCACAATGTGAGAGGCAAAGTACTCATTGAGTACAATTCTCTTAACTGAATCACCTTGCCAATCAGTACTCAGTGTCCATTTAGAAGCATGAGATTAAGCTGCTGGCGCTCAACTGCTACATGTGCTAGCACTGAGGACTCCACTGCCAAAGGACCCAAGGCTCTCAACCACACAGCACAACCAGGGCCTGCCTCTGGCTGGGCAAGGACCTGCTGGAGCCGCCCACAGGCGGCCTGAGCACTGGACACCTGCTTGTCCCTGCCAGGTAACACCTTACCTTGAGAACACAGGCCAGGGTGCAACTGTCAGTCACATCTTTGTTGGGGGAGCAAAAATCAAAACCCAATTGCCAAAGGGCCTGGTTGGGAGTCCTCTGAGGTAGTTCCTTAACTCGGGATGCCTGTTACCTACTCTCTCAGAACTCAGTCCATGCGGGAAAGTATTGAGATACCCATGCATTGCTTTAATCATAAGTCACTGTAACTGAGTACAAAATAAAGGAAACTCGAGTTGCTTTATTTAGCTTCCAATTTCTGGGAGGCTCAAGAATTATAATTATTCTGGACAACAAAAGGAAATAAGACTGTGCTTACAGATCTTTTTCTGCCATATTCTTTCTGTAGGATTGCTATTTTATTGTTGCCCTTTCTGTTACATGGATGTACACACCAGGTGTTAAAAGGTACAATACATTCTACAACTGAGCACCACTTTCTGTAACTGAACAGGCAAAGAGATTACACTGAACATCAGCATCTGGCAGTATTTTTCGGAAAAAAAAAAGTGACTAAAATGGGTTTAAATTGATTAACACTATTAAATCACATCTAATATTTGATACTACATGATTCAATACAGCTATACGATACAATTATACAAAATGTGTTAACATCAAAGAATACAACCAAAATTAAGATAGCAAACAAAACCTATATAACTTTTTTTTACAGGAAAATACTTTTGAAGTATGCATGTAACTGCCCATTCTTTTAAAGAAAATCTACTGCAAGCAAAGTTATCAACCTCCAGAAAAATCACACATAGCATTACTAAGCATATCCCCAAAAAGTGTACAATATGCACACTTGGAAAATACAAAATTAAAAAAATTGTAAGCAACAGGTGAGCTTCATATTTATAAGAATGTGAAAAGAAGTCCCATTTTTAGCACTGTTGTATAAAGAATTGTCTTTTGATGAGAAGTTCATGACTTGTCCTCATGTTGGGACCACACTTTACAAAACACCGTGTTTTTGAAACGAGATTACAGAGCTAGATAGAGTCATATCTTAGCAATGTCATCTTATTAAAGTTTTTTAAATTTTTACTACTTTATCAAAACATGTCCCTTAAGTGTGTAGGATTCATTTTTAAAATTCTTTCCTAGAAACAATATACAAAGGAGAGGCATAGTTATTCCCAAACACACTCCTGGAAGATGCTCTCCGAGGTCCAGAAGGCTCCTCTCTCTCGTCTTCTCACTGGTTGTTTTTGGCCTTTGCATGTGTTAAGATGTGAGATTTCAGGTTAGTCGACTGAGCAAACTTCTTATTACAACCATCGAAGGGGCACACATAGGGCCTGTCTCCGGTGTGGATTCGCACATGTGTGCGCAAATTGAAGTCCAGTGAAAAGCGTTTCCCGCAGCCTTCGAACGTGCACTGCCGGGGAAGACCAGAGAACCTGCTCAGTGACACAAGGACCCACGGCTGCGCTGGAGGGCAGCTTACTTCTTTGACCGAACACTTTCCTCCCTGCCCAGGGGAAATTTTCTAGCTGTTCTAGAATTAGTGGGCATGGAGCTCTAGCTCTGCGAGAACAACTCCTAAGATCCACAGGAGCGCCCTCCTGAACCATTTAAATATCAAGTAAGAGAAACACTTGGATCTCTCTAAATATTATGTTATGGTCCTAAAACTTATGTACAAAAAAACACAGGAAAGCTTCTGGTGCCAAATCAAGAACCAGGTCAGGTTTACTGTCTGTACTGTGAGTTTGTTCCCTTGTTCATGGGCTTCTAAAATGAGACAAAATGTTAACTGTACTTACTCTCGTACAGTATAATTTTAGAAGTCCCCTGCCAATTAGTGATTCAATATACTACTAACTACCCAAACTAAACTGCTTTGACCCCACCGTGGATACACCCTAAAATTTAGTTTTAGGCTTGCTCTTGAGCAATCCTTTCTCCTGATGTCATGGACACTACAATGGTCTCCAGTATGTCACAGAGCAGCCTTCCTGTGATAGGACACCAGGCCATCACTCCCTGAGCTGGAGCTGCCTGCCTACAATCGAGGTGTATGTGTGTGTGGCGGGGGGGAAAGGGGGAGGGACTGGCTCTACCTGAAAGGGCTTCTCTCCAGTATGAACCAGTTGGTGCCGTTTTAGTTTTGAGCTCTCAACAAAAGCTTTGCCACACTCTGCACAGACGTGGACTCGGGGGCCGTGGGTGTGCAGATGCTTTCTCATGGCAGAGTTATCCCTGAACATCTTTGTGCAGCCCTTCAAACAGAGAGAGAAGCTTAGTGGTTCACACTGCAAAGTGCGACAAAGGGTCAACCACTGAACAGCCTTCACTGACACATTAAAACAAAACAACCCCCAGCCCCATTTTAATTTTACTTAGTATTACAGCAGAAATATTAAAATATTTAAGACAAAAAAACCAGACAGCTGAAAAAGGCCTTATCATTTAATGTAAACCCTTGTTTTACAGATGAGGAAACTGAGGCTTAGAGATGTCTTAAGTAGACTTGCCCAAGGTCACACTACTAATAGTAGCCGAGCTGGGAGTAGAACCCAACACCCTGGCTTCCAGCTATACCACCGCTGCCTCACCCAACTCCGTCCCCCACATGAAGTAACAGAAGCCCTGAGAAATAAATGGAGTTAAAATGACGGCAGTCCACCACTACCTTTGGTGGGCCCCATATTCTGTGCTGCAAGAATGGGCTGTCATTCTCCATCGCCTACTGTTCCCTCTTCTCTCTTTGCCTCTTTCCCCTTCTTGACAGAGAAAGAAGCAAGAGGGTCTCCAAGGAATGGCAACTACAGAAGAAATTTATTTTGTGAGACACTAGGAAAAGAAGCAGGCAAACTGATACGAGAGCGGGGCGGCAGATGGGAGGGTGGTGCTCAGAGAAGCATGTCCTGCCCAATTTCTTCTGCAGTTGTTGCCCAGTGATGGAGTGGGTGGGGGAAATGACAGACAGCACAACAGAGGACAGCACAAGCCAACCAGTGGACAGCTTCACAGGCAGAAGGGCGGGCAGGAAAAGCCACAGTTTTTTCACCTTGACCCCTAGGTTGAGTTTCCATTTAGAAGATGGGATTTTAAAGGAGTAGACAGAGAAGCTAGAGAGATGGCAGGCACTCAAAGGCAGAACTGTTTTCAAATGCTTATCTATGTTTTGGCCCCAATGAATATCACTTTACATTTCAAACTCTCCACACGAAGAGCATTAAAAAGAACAAAGAACTTGTGAGTTGTTGCATAGTCATTAGAGGTGACACCTCAAAGCTAAATTTGTCCTACAACCCGTCATTTTAAAAAATTATTTATTCCATTAAAAAATTCTGCCCTTTTGTTTTTCTGCACCTGTGTGATATTTTCTGTTAGTTTTACATCCAACTAAATTTGAAACCGACCCAAGCCAATACCTCAAAGTACCTTTTTGGGCTATCATTTTATGTTAAAGACTAAATCACATTTGAAAACAATTAAGTACCCCTTTAGTAACACACAATTAACAGAGTAAATTGTGAAGAAAATGACGAAGTCTTATTAAGCTTACTTTAGCAACATCCAAAATAATCCCCAAATTCTTGTAACGCACCTACAGTCCCAATAAAGTCCATGGGTGAGCACACAACCCAATGTCTAAGACTGACTTGTTAATGATCCAAAAAGAAATAAAATTCTAACATAGTGTATTCAATATATACTAATAATAAAAACACTGATGCCCTATAGTAACCCCACTTAATAGTATTTAAATTTAAGTGGCCTTTACTGAACAAAACTTACATTACAAAATATAGTCTCTTGAATTTAGACATCAAAGATTATATAGTTCCTCACTTAATCTAAAAAAATATGAAAACAGAAATAAAAGTACAAATTTCTTATAATCTCTCTAAAACTTCATTAACAGTCTAATGAACACTTTTCCCCTAGCATTACTTACTTTATGAGGGCAAGCTATTGTTCTTGGAGCATCATCTTCTTTAATTTTTCTTGGCTTCATTCTTACCAAAAGAAAAAAAAGAGAGAGAGAGAGAGAGATTTGTAGGAGTGGGTAGACTCAACTGGCATAAATCATATAGTCCCTAAAATGTTTTCCTTACAGGTCCAAAAGCTAAGATTACAATATGCTTCCGTGCAGGGGAGGGACGAGACAACTCACTTTCGGATACCTATGCATGTGAAGTTCTTCCCACTGGCCAGAAAAGAATGACGATGTTCAGAAAGACCGGGCTGCTGCCTAGGGTCGCAATGCTAATGAGCTGGTGGGGCAGTTTAGGATGGCCATGCTGTGATCTGTGTGACTCAAATATCTGCTCCTTCCCCGGAACTCTTTAAAAGATACAAAAGATCAGCAGCCCAGATTAACAGAGGAAATCTCCTAGTAGGAGTGAAACAATGTATCTAAGAGCAGTTGCTGTGATAATAAGGATGGCTTATACTCAGAGAAACAGATATGGGAGGCTCTTAAAAACATAGATCCCGCCCGCGCTGGCCGGTTTGGCTCAGTGTATAGTATCAGCCTGTGGACTGAGGGGTCCCAGGTTCAATTCCAGTCAGGGGCATGTGCCTTGGTTGCGGGCACATCCCCAGTGGGGGGTGTGCAGGAGGCGGCTGTTCGATGTTTCTCTTTCATGGATGTTTCTGGCTCTCTATCCTTCTCCCTTCCACTCTGTGAAAAATAGGTAAATAATAATAATAATAATAAAAATATATTCCAGCCAGCCCGCACTGGCTCAGTATTTGAGCATTGATCTATGAACCAGGAGGTCATGGTTTGATTCCCGTTCAGGACACATGCCCAGGTTGTGTGGGGCATGCAGGAGGCAGCCAATCAATGATTCTCTCTCATCATCTCTCTCTCTCCCCAAAATAGAAATACTAAATATAAATATATATATATATATATATATATATATATATATATATATATATATATATATATACACACACTAACACAAATACTTAAAAAAGGGAGGGGATCCACTCATACTGACAGAAATGACCTTATCACACATAGGTGTGATAGCTTTGGAAGGGGAACCTAACTGCTGTTAACTGTAGTGTTGGCTACTTTAGGAGCCCCCGAGGGACTGGTGGACAGATGGGAACACCCATATCTCTTCATTCTGCTTAATTTTTAGCACACTATTGGTTTTTCAAAAAAAAAAAATAAAAAAAAAAAATAAAAAAAAAAAATATATATATATATATATATATATATATATATATATATATATATATATATATATGATCATTTCTTTAAAAGGACAGAGATGTCTGGCCCTGCTTGCGAGAGAGGGAGTGCAACAAGAGTTCTGATCCCGTGAGCAGCCAGATTGAGCCCTGCACGTAATTACTATCCAGAGAGCTTGCTGAGTGGGTAACTTACCTACCTATTTCCACTGAGCCAACACTTGGTCTTTTGTCAAAACTTTCTCTCCAAATACTCCCTACAGAACTGTGTGTGGTGGAGGGGTGAGAAATTAAGAGTTCCTAGAAAAAAGATGTACATCTCTGGAACAAATGTTCTTTCTGTCCCTAGTTTTGCCATCTCACATTCCTACAGGAGGATGCATATTTAATGAACAACTAAGTCAATGATTCCTCACCAAGAGCCAATTGACCTCCACCTTTTTATTAGAGTTTTGCTGTCATCTTTGTAATTGCAAAGGCCCTAACGACATCCTTCTTCACCCTTCATCTGGGACAAGGACTAGCTTCTTACTTTATAAAGTCTAACTCAGGAATCACCTAAGCTTTCCGTGCCCTGGAGGAGCAGAGGTGAAACAATTTATCTGGCAGCTATAACTTATTTCTAAGGAATTTGTTCAAGACTACAAATTTCCTGTTTTACATGACAACATTTTCAGTCTAGTATCCTACCCGTACCCCAACATTGTAGGTACTGGGCCTTTCTTGTACTTAAGAGAATTACCACATCAATTAGCAAATATTTTCTAAGTGCCTGTTGTGTACAAAGGCTCTGAACTAGCCTTTGTTATTTTAAATACCACTCAATCCTAGAGTTTGGTTGGGTCTGAGTTCATAAAACTAGATAGGACAAAAATTTGATGCCACTGCGCCACCTGGAGGTTATATCAAAGTTTGAAAAACTATAGTGGTTTATATGAAAGGGTTCTACTCCAAATATCAATTAAAAAGAGTAATTAAGGCCCTAGCTGGTTCGGCTCAGTGGATAGCGTGTCAGCCAGTGGACTGAAGAGTCTTGGGTTTGATTCCAGTCAAAGGCCATGCCTAGGTTGCAGGCTCGATCCTCAATAGGGGGTGTGCAGGAGGCAGCCAATCAATGATTCTCTCTCATCCTTGATGTTTCTATCTCTCTCCCCCTCTCCCTTCCTCTCTGAAATCAATAAAAAAGATATATTTTTTTAAAAAGAGTATATCAAAAACCAAGCTTCAGTCTTCCCAATTAAGAATGTTTTTACCTTTGATGACCCCACTGACGTGTTCTAGGTCTGGACTCTAGAGATAGCTACACTACTGAGTGCCTAAATTCATAAAATGGTCCTCACCTAAAGAGCGTCAATTTTACTGCCTGCAAATTCTCTCAATAAATCATTTTTCTAAAAAATGCCCATTGGAATGATAAAGAAGCCTTACAATCTTTTCCCTGACCCACCCATCTCGGGGTCTGAATGTGGCAGCAGTGGAGGTCGCTGTACCAGGAGGGCAGGTGTGGCTCAGCTGAGTTTCCACACCCCATACATTTTCTTAGATTATTCCTAGGAACTGCATCTTTAAAAACATGATAAACTTTAAATACACACAAAAGTAAAGAGAATGGTGCCATGTACCATTTACTCAACTCTTAATTTTTAAAAATGCTATTTATTGAGTGTTCCCTTCCTTTAAATGTCAGTTTCAAAATGTGTGCAAGTTAAAAATGCATTTGGACAAAAAGGAAGTGGAAGGTGTTTAATTGCAGCCACTCTTAAGCTGCTTGGCAAATCACCCTGCTTCACTCAGAGCATCGAATGAGGCAGTAAATGCTGGTACGTTTTACACTCTATTCCAATGCAAACACTGGGAAAAGGTCATTTCCCACAGAAGTATACTTAGACGGAAAGAGTTTTGTGAATAAAGACTAAAATCTTCACAGCACCAATTTACATATAACTTGCAAACAAAAAATATATATTCTATATTTGAAATCCAAAAATTGTAAAAAAAAAAAAAAAAAAAAAAAAAGACTAAAATCATATTACTACCATTTTGAATATCTTCTTGACTTGCCCAAAGTAGACAGAAGTAGCCAAGATTGGAGTTTTCATGGACTGTGATACTTTACAAAGATCTTTTGATCCAAAGACGACAATGACAACACCAAAGGCACTACAAATGAGACGGAATGGGATGTGCGACTTGATGTTGACTTGTACTAGGTTTCACGACCTTGAGCAAATTACTTAACTTCTCAGCCTCAGTTTCTTACTCTGTAAAAAGGTATAACACTGCCTACTTTAGAGCTGTGAAGGTTAAAAGTTGCACGTTAAACTCTTGGGAAATGATAGCTATTATTTTCACCAGCTGGCTGTGTGTTAAATGGGCCTAGCTAAAAATGAGTTAATTCCTTAAAAAAAAAAAAAAAAAAAAAAAAAGCCAGTAATCCTTAACAACCCAAGTCTAGTGCTCCACCGAACCACCCTTTCAACTAAAGGACTGTGAGACTGGAGAAAGAGGCACCGGTAAAGTAAAAGGCCTCCTCGACGTGTTAGAAATTATATGAGGAGCAGGTACCAACAAGAGATGTTTCCCTTTCAATTAACATGGAGAACCCGCTCCCTATGACATGATTGCTGTCTCATTCTGCATCTGTGGAAGGAAGACATGGTAAAGATTGGACTCCAGGACCAGAAACTGTAGGAATTTCCTGGTATGATTTCCTGCAGGGCATTGAGTAAACCAGAAGTTCCAGTCAAGTTAAATCTGCAATGTCCCAGAGCCGAGATTACATTTCTGAAGCAATGATTCTTGAATGAAAATAAGCCTCTTGCCTGCAAAAGCTTACTTGACTTCAGACTGGAACCACCAATTGTGACCTGTACTGACAGGACAGAGGTTTCTGTGTAATAAGCTAGCGTTTGCAAGCATGGTAAAGAACTATAAAAAGAATAATGCTGCCTTAGACAAGTGAGACAACATTTGTTAAATGAATTATCTCCTAAATAACAGTGCATATTCATGTGATGATACTGAAGAGATTTAAGGTACTTTCAGCTCCATGATCACATTCACGTTAATCCTGTGTATTAAAGTCTCAGGATGGGAAATGAACAACAAAATAACCAACCTGGGACTAAATTAAGCACTCTTTATTCTGATCTTTCTAGACCAAAAGTTTCCAAAGGGCTAACTTTAGTTAATGAAAAATGCACAAAAGTTGTCCATTTAATCATGAACAGAATTTGCCAGGTCCCACCCACTGACCCTTTTGGAAGAATTTACTAAAAAGACATTTCAGGAAATAAGTGATCCATAGCTCCACCTTTCAAATACCATGACTTCCAAGTGTAAGTCATTATTATACTTGCCCACATACTAACTGATTTACTAAGCAGTCTAGGGTCAGTGCAGCAGGAGCCTGAAACATCCTGTGGTCTGTTGCAAGTCCAGTGCAAAATCCCTGCACCCAGTATATGAGGAGAAAAGAGCAGCTAACACACCTCCTTAAGCCAGCAGCCAAATTACAAGAGGAAGTGGATGAAGAGTGGAGGCCAGCAAAACAAGTTCTGTGGATCTTTATAAGCAAACAAGATGGGGTCTGGCCCCAACAGTTTGAAACTTGGTGCCTTCAGCTTTCAGAGTCTCAGTCACCAATTCTGGGGACTCTGGGAAATCCCATTCAGCTGTTGTTACTCACATTCTCAAAATAGGGCATTCCTGGCTCAATATTTCTCACCACCACTACTGTCTAATTAGAGATTTGCTCCATTTTACATGATCTTTTCAAGATACCATGGGAAATGGGAGTGAGAATGAGCCCAACCCTATACACTTCATATACATTGTCAAGGTGAGCAAGATCTCATTGTATTGTATATAAGTGAAATCTTGAGCAGGTTGGCCATAACAGAAATAAACACTTGCTATATTCAGGTGATCATGTAAATACTACTTACTACAGAACTTAACTATGTGCTAGGATAACCCTGCTTGCTCTAGAAATCCAAAGGAGTACCCATAAGAACCTTCTCCTAAAGTGAGTCAAATGAGCTCTCTTCAAATACTGTCAGTAGTATGCCCCATTTTTATGCCATTGCTTTCCCTCATCCTGGCCCCCTTTTCAGGGAGTTTCTGATTTATCTTTTCATTTTTAGAAGACTCCCATACCACCAAAATCTTCTAGCTTCTTACTCATTCTGTCCACTACTGAATGAGATACTTTTTAAAAAATATATATATTTTATTGATTTTTTTTTTACAGAGAGGAAGGGAGAGGGATAAAGAGTTAGAAACATCGATGAGAGAGAAACATCAATCAGCTGCCTCCTGCACACCTCCTACGGGGGATATGCCTGCAACCAAGGTACATGCCCTTGACCGGAATCGAACCTGGGACCCTTGAGTCCACAGACCGACGCTCTATCCACTGAGCCAAACCGGTTAGGGTGAGATAGACTTTTCTTATAGCAATTCTCACAACCCACAGACTTCCTATACCAAACTGCCTCTTGCAAAGCTGTCTTCCTGGTTTTCTTTTCACTGTATTCTTTAGGAAGGCTTCCTTTGGATGTTCACTCTCATTTTACTAGAATAGACCCTCAAGTAACTCCTCGGAAAGCATGCATGCAACATAATAAAACAAATCTTGTATTTGATCGATAGCTTTGCTGGATCAAGAATTCTACATTTAAAATTTTTCCTCAGAAACCTCAAAACAACACTGTTCCACTGTCAGATAATTTCTTGTTATCTAAGAGTCTCAATCATTCTTTTGTAGATGAGCTATCTTTTCTCCCTCCTAAGTTTTTAGGTTCTTTATCCTTAGTGTTTTGAAATTTCATAAATGGTACCTTTAAGATATCTGGTACCTGGGTCCTCAGAAGGAAGATCTCAGGGAGCCCTGATACAGAGGCAAACACTTGGGAAACGCAGAGGCTTCTATTCCACAACAGTGACACGTGTCTCCTGGGTTTAGGGCTGAAAGACCTTGGGCTTTCTGTTCAGAGGACTGGGAGCAAGCTTCCAGATCAGCGGCTCCGATTCTCCCGCAAGGTCAACAGCGCCAAGGGCTGTCCACTGCTCACTACCCACAGGTTCTCTTTCTGCAACACTCTGCTCCTTCACGAGGTCACATCACAATGTACATTTCAGTGCTGCATTCCTCCCTCCCTGGCCTCCTGCAGACTACTGGCTCTCTCCATGCTGTGCTCACCTACCCGAGTCTCCTCCTCCTCCTCCTCACCTGAATAATCCCCTGGTACTTCCCTGGTTCCTCTTACCCTCTGAATACCAGGGCTTTCCCAGGACTTCCTGAGGAGTCTTTTCCCTCCAAAACATCTCCCTCAGAGAGCTGACTTACCTAACACTTCCAGGCTTTCAGCCACCCCTCATCAGCCCCAACTTCCCAAAACCACCTCAAGTCCAGAATGGATGTTTCATTAGTACCTAAAATCAAATGCTGCCTTACCCTGAACCCCAGACCAGCACCATCTCTCCATTTCCCAACATCTAAGGCAGGCGTCCTCAAACTACGGCCCGCGGGCCACATGCAGGTGTTTTTGCCGTTTTTTTTTTTTTTTACTTCAAAATAAGATATGTGCAGTGTGCATAGGAATTTGGTCATAGTTTTTTTTAAACTATAGTCTGGCCCTCCAGCGGTCTGAGGGACAGTGAACTGGCCCCTGTTTAAAAAGTTTGAGGACCCCTGATCTAAGGAGTAAAGAATAAAATAAAATAAATGTTTTTATTGGTTTTCTTTTTTATAGAGAGAGCACCCTATCTCCCAGGAACACCTGACTGCTTGCTGTTCTCTGATTATACACTGGATATGGAATGTGTGCACCATGATCATGCCAATCTAGCATGCAGCCCACCACAGAAACCCCACCTACCCATCAAAGCTCCATGCTCTTCAAGGCCCCAATCAAATGCCATTTGCCACAAAGCTTTCTTTGACCCCGGTGTGTTATTATCTCTACCCCTGAGGTACAGCCTATATCATACATATCTCACTAAATTCTGAGTACCATAAGGAAGAGGTCACTAACTGTAAGAACACATGACAATATTAAACATTGGCATGACATCTGCCCTAATCTTCCCCAAATCTCTAATCTCACTAATGACTATGTATCCTACAGATTCCATCTATATTTTGTCCTGGGGTGGGGGTGGGGTGGCTAATATTTGACACAGGTCTGCATTTAAAATATGAACGGCAGATTAACAGCTGGAACAATGTCATTAACGTAAGTATTGAGCCTTAAATTTTTTGCTAAGCCATAACAAATTAGAAATAAATAAATGTGTGTATTTTTCTCTATAACTAGTTTCACTGGACAGGAGAACAGTGTTGGAACCCTTGTTAAAACATAACGGAATTCTTAAACTCATTTATTTATTAACATGTGGGGAAACTGAGGCTCCAAATGGCAAGAGGTCGCCCACCTTGTTTTTGGCAGGGCTGGGAGGAGACACTGGATACTCCAGGGCCTCCAGCTCCTTCCTACTCCGCTCTCGAGAGAAAGAAAAAAAGGTGCCCCACACTGTCCTTAAGAGAGTAAGATCACAGCCCTAACCGGTTTGGCTCAGTGGATAGAGCGTCGGCCTGCGGACTCAAGGGTCCCAGGTTCGATTCTGGTTAAGGGCATGTACCTTGGTTGCAGGCACATCCCCAGTGGGAGGTGTGCAGGAGGCAGCTGATTGATGTTTCTCTCTCACTGATGTTTCTAATTCTCTCTCCCTCTCCCTTCCTCTCTTTAAAAAAATCAATAAAATACATATTTAAAAAAAAAAGAGAGACAAAGAGAGAGAGAGAGTAGGATCACAGATTTCATTCTTCCTGACCCAGCCCTTACTAAATTTCCTGGGTGGTTCCAGGCTCCATTCAACCTCAGGCAGGGGAAAAGAGGACCCTCTGCTCCAGAGTTTATTAGTTCATTTCATTTTACTTAAAATTTTACATCTCTGTAAACTTTTCTATGCCCTTGTAAAAACTGCCCAACAATACTGGAAAATAAATAATGTAAAAAGGGCAGAGGCTTCCAAAGGGAACTCGGCCTGTTTCAGGCAAGACAAACATCCAATGGATTCAGACCTTCCTTGCTGCTTACCTCTTCACAGTCACAGGGTCCCAGCCATGAATACCTGAACTCTTCCTGTCCCACCAGCTTACATTAACAAAATGCTGGGAGCTTCCCTAGTGCCCCAGTGAATCACGAACGAATGAAATCCTCTCTAGTGGTCAGCTGTACAAAGTAGTAAAGACCCAGGTCTCCTGTAGCTTAGCCCAGGACAACACACTGCATATGAAACTTACAGGAGCAGGCCAGGGGACGGTGTAAAGACATCCATTACCAAACAAATTATGTCCAATTTACTTACTCACAAGCAATGCCATTTATGGAATTAAAGAGTATTTACTTCATCTTATTGTCTTCAAGGATCAAAAATGGTGCCACTCACATTAACAGTATAGTTACTATTAAAAATAAAACCAACTGCTTTTGTTTTCCAATGTTTCCCCCTACAGCAAAAATACAAACCACCATTGTAACTCAGGCACAAAAAAATACAGCTGACAACACTCAAGTAAGATGAAAAGGAAGTTCTTGTAACTTACCTAGCAAATTCTGCCAGTTGTTTGGGGTCTGAGAGGTCAATGCCAGGTATCCCTCCAGGAGGAAGTTTCTTTCCTGTCATGTACTCTGAATAATCAGGAGGTGAGTTCTCCCCAATGATCTGTTCTTCAACCACCGTCTCATGGTCAATATCTTTTTTTTCATCTGAAGCATACCAAAAGATGATCTTAGCTAAGTAAAAATGTCTATGTGGGCAAATACATTTTAAAAACTATATAAAGTGTTTTCATTAGCAGCTTCTTAAATGGGAGATTTATAGCCACACCTCAATTTCTTAAGCACCCAGTCTTTTTCCTTAATCTCTTAAAATCCCATTTTTGCTTAAAGGACACCAAAATCTTCAATGCCAAACCCAGCGGGTCTGTCTCTGAATGCTCCTTTCCCAGCCCACAGGGCGGTTTCCCAGCACCTGCTTCCCTGGATTCATCCACTTCTCTCTCTGGCTTATCTTCAGCTTCTTGCTTCTTCTACCACCTCTCTCAGAGTTCTGCTTTTGGTCTATCACACACATTTCCTGTTAACCACCAACACTGCAACAAGTCTCACTTTATAGCCTTCACCTCAGGTAGACTCGTGCCTACCTCTCCAGCCTCCTCATTCTTCACTCTGCTCAACTCCATTGGCCTTTTAGTTTCTCAAATGCAGCACGGCTCAGCACCTTTCCTCTGCAACTCGCTCTTGACTGCGACTTATAACTAACTATAGCTGTGTAATAGTTGTCAGCTCTTCCACCAGACTGCCAGCCCCTCCAGGACAGGGGTGCTGGTCAGTCCTGACCCCATGTATCCGCAGAGCCTTGTTCAAAGTCTGCACATGATTGGCCCTCAATGAGCACCTGGCCTGAAGAATGTAGGACACATCTCTAACTCATGTGTTACCATCATCTCAAATCCAATAGGGTAAAGGAATATTGATCCCCATAATTAATCTCCTGTATCACAGACATCAAATCCTATTGATCATTTTTAAAAGGTCTTCTCTCCCTTTCTCCTACCACCATCACCTTAGTTCTAATCATGTTGTGCTCTAGTGATGCTCCAAAGGATAAACTGATACAGAAAATAAAACCTGATACACTTTCACTGGTAGTGCCTCAACAGAGTATGTATAAACTACTTCAGCCTGGCACTCTGGGTCCTATGCTGTCTAGTTTCATTTTAACACATCTAGGCTCAACCTCTATTTCTCCTGTACATGTGACCCTCCATACTCCAACCAGCCATTTTCCCACAGGTTAATTCACAAGTGCCTGGCAAGATACTCCATAAGCAGGAGTTCCCCCCCCCCTCGGCTCTCTCTAATTCCAGCCTACCTCTGAGCCTCCCATTCTTACTTTCAATTTCTATATTATTTATTGCTATTAACACTGCCAAACACTAAAATCATGCTGTTATGAGTTTTTGTCGGCCTGCTCTCCTAAACTGAAGGGAAAGGCCCAGAGCCCAAACCAGCCTTCTACAGCTCTGGTGCCTAAAAGCAGAAAATAAGTGCTCCAAAAACACAATGTTAACGGAAATGTTCTTTTTCTCCACCAAAGTGATTCACAAACAGCAGGAGCACTAGAACTTTCAGAAGTGAAAGCTTGGTTGTCCAACTCTTGCATTACCTTCCACCAGTGTTAAAACCCATGGCCAAAAACCAAACCAAATTCTGCAATTAATGTCACTACCAAAAATAGCACATAGCTGTTTAGCACCCTGCTCTCTGACACCAGACAATGAGGGAAAGATACAAGTAGAACAGGTAGGTTCATTTGATTCAAGTTCAGTTCCTCTCAGCAATGAAAAGCACAGAATACAACTGCTTTAAACTTTAAGCGCCTCTCTTTGCCCATCACTCTCCATTTCAGGAACTCTTGTTGGTCATTACAAGGAATTGCAGAATAGAACAGCAGCAGACATTTCACTGAATGTGTGTGTGTAGGCACTAGTTTAATCACACATCACCCTACAAAGTGGGAAAATTAGTAACTGCATTTTACAGAGGAGAAAGATGAGGCACAGAAAAGTTATGTCAGTAGCAAATGTGAACTCATGAAGTCTAAGATCGTGTGCTTAGCCGTTACGCTCAGCTGTCTCTTATTTGGAACTAGAAAGGACTAGATAGAACTGTGCACCTGAAACCTGGATAATTTTGTTAACCAGTGTCACCCCAATAACTAATAAAAAGGAAAAATAAAATAAACCACTTGGCACAATGCCTAGCAAAAACAAACATAAAAAACACTAGATAATATCTCCCGGGTTACCCATTGAGAGATTAAGAATATCCATCCAGGAATGAAGGGGTCTAAGAAAACAATAGCTGGGTATATTAATAAGAAAGTTCAAGAAATGTAGTTATTGATCTTAAGTCACGAGGCTGGGGTTCTGCACTGTGACCAGATTCTTTCGTCCCTCTTCTTTTCTCAGGGCTGAGGCGATTCTTTCACCTCCAATCTCTCCAACTTACACGACTGCTACTATGCATCAACTATCTTTCAAGTGGCACAGAAACACATTGGTGGGCAGGGAAGCTATTTTTTTTCACTGATGTTTTCTATTTCTGATATTAGAATGACACCAAGACTCAGAAACATTGCTGCTCTGAGCAAGCTACGGATGAAAGCACATCGCAAGTATGCTGCGGCAGAAAAAGACTGACCTCCTGGCATAAAGAAGTCAGGCTAAATCACTCGCTGCATTAGTTTAAACCGTGACCAAGGGCTTCCTATGTGCCTGGCACTGTTCCACTTCTGGCTGTTCAGGAACAAAAGCCAGAAACAAAACAAAGTTTTTGCCCTCTGTTCTCAAGATCAAGGTGCCAGCCAATTCAGTGCCCAGCGAAGACCCTCTTCAAATGCCTTCTTGCTGTGTCCTCACATATCCAGAATTCCTGTCTCTTCCTATAAGAGCACTAATCCCATTCACCAGGGCTCTACCCTCATAACTTAATTAGTTCCCAAAGGCCCTAACCCTAACATAGGGATTAGGGCTTCAGTTTCTGCCTTTTGGGTTGACACAAACAGAAGTCAAATGAGGAAATACTTAAGGCTCAGTTCTTAGTTTCAATATTCAAGATGAAGCATGGGGGGCGGAGGGTGGAAGGACGACACTAAGATGATTAAGAATTAGAATACAGCCCTGGCCTGGTGACTGGATTGGTTACAGCGTTGTTCGGATACACCAAGGTTGTGGATTCAATCCCCATTGGGCACACACAAGAATCAACCAATGAATGCATAAATGGATGAAACAACAAATCGATGTTTCTCTCTAAAATCAGTAATTTTTTTTTTTTAATGAACAAAATAAACCCAGAGCAGAGGCTAGCAAGATTTTACAATCTCTAGGAACAGCCTGTGGGTCAAGCTCGGCCTGTTCCACACCCCTCATTTTCCTTTTTATCCTCACTTTTTAAAATTTTGGTAAAAGATATTAACACAGCCCCAGCCGGTTTGGCCCAGTGGATAGAGCTTCAGCCTGTGGACTGAAGGGTCCCAGGTTCGATTCCGGTCAAGGGCACATGCCGGGTTGTGGGCTCGATCCCCAGTAGGGGGTGTGCAGGAGGCAGCCAATCAATGATTCTCTCTCATCACTGATGTTTCTATAGTTCTCTCCTCTCCCTTCCTCTCTGAAATCAATAAAAATATATTTTTAAAAATGATATTAACATAATATTTAACTTTCTGTAAATGTGCAATTCAGTAGCATTAAGTACATTCACAATGTTGTGTAACTATCACCACTATCTATACCCATCACTTAATTGCCCCAACAGAAACTTGGTACCCACTGAAAATAACTCCTCCTTCTCCAGCCTCAGGTAAGCTCTATTCTACTTTGTTTCTATGAATTTACCTATTCTAAGTATCTTTTATTAGTGGATCCATACAGTACTTATCCTTCTGTCCCTGGCTCATGTCACCGAGCATGTTTTCAAGATTTATCCATGTTGTAACACATATCAAAATTTCATTCTTTTTCATGCTTGCATAATATACCTGTATGGGCATACCCCATTTTGTTTATTCATTCATCTATTCATGGACATTTAAGGTTATTTCCATCTTTTAGCTACTGTGAATAACAGAATGATGGGTGTACAAATACACCTTCTATTTTTATAAATAAAATTTGATTGGAACAGTCATACTGATTTGTTTACATACTTCCTATGGCTGCTTTCCTGCTACAATGACACATGGAGTTGATTAGTTGTTGCAACAAAGACTGCAAGATTTTCAAAACCTAAAGTATCACTATCTAACAATTTTACAGAAAAGGTTTACGGACCTTTGGTCTATTTAATGAGATTTCACTTAGGAAAAAATGGGATTAAACCACAGTGGAAAGCCTTATATTTGAAAAAAGAAACAATTTTTGATGGCGAGATTACTAAACAATGGGGTTTACTACCAAAAAAAGGACATCTGTCAAGCCTTTAAAACAGATTAAAGTTTTATTTTGGAGGAGGAATAAGTATGACTGGGCAATGACTTTGATGCCTGGGGGCAGGATAAGAATGTTGAGTTTCTTGTTTCCATTTCTTGGAGAATGGTGTATCATCAGCTAATATGGAGGACAACGGGGGGAAGAGACTGTGCAGGAGCAGGTCTGGAGTTCCACTGAGATCTGTGTGACACCCAGTGGACAGACCTCAAGGAGGCACTTGGAGATGCAACTGTGGAGAAGAAATCTAGGTTGAAGAAATATATGGGAATCAATGGCATACAGACTGTATTTAAAGCCACCAAAATATAGAATATTATCTACTGAAAAATATATAGACAAAGAGAGAACTCAGAACCAAAATCCAGATAATTCTAATGAGAATGAGGAAGACTCTGCAAAGGAGACTGAAGAGATATGTCCAGATGTAGGGAGAAAACTAGCTTTGTTTACTGAGACTTTTACTCAGTGACACACCATGTGCAAGTGGTTCACAGTGAAGGCAGTCTCTCCCAAGTACAGACAGTAAGAACATGGTCTGTACATAATTTAAAAACTGATTAGAAGTCAGTCTGCTTTTGATTATCACCACACACCCGCATTTCTAAACAATGTCAGTGATACAATATTCTTGCCTTAAAAAAATCTTGTTGGTCTAAGTTCTAAATAATTGCTGTGGTTACAGTACACTTTCATGTTTTTTTACTTATTACTTAATAAGCAGTGTATTAATTATGTGGAAATAAATTTGGAAAACTTGAAGACTGATGCACAGAAATTGTAAAGAGGGTCATTAACTCTTCAATAACAAAATGCAAGGAAATAAACTATTTACATAGAAAAAAAATTATATTCTGAAGAAGAGAGATTGCCAGAGAAATGACAAAAGATGCTGGGTTCTTTGACCAGGAGAAATCAAAGACAATGTTTGTCTCATTTTCAGCAAGTGCTGGGCACATATTAAAATAACAGATCAAATAATGTCAGTGTTTGTTATTACTTGGCCATTTTATTTGATTTTTGCAAAAGAAAATCTTCAGAAATCTTTGCCAAATAGAAATTTATGATGCTCTAAAAGAGAAATTAATATTTTATTAAATTTACAGACCATATGTTCAAAAATATAGTAGTGAAAAGTTATTCATTTCTTTTTCTTACAATTTTATTGTAAAATGTCTTACAATTGCTTTGCCTATTGCTTAGCAGTGAGTTCTCTGTCCCATTGAGATAACACATTCAAATAAAGAAGACTTTCACTGGCCACATATTCATTTCTATGGAAATAGATTTGCCATAGAGAGGGAAAAGGTGTTAACTGATCCACTCTCAATGTCAAATGTCATGTACACTATTGAGCTGTACTTACTGGCAACGGGGTGATAGCAATACCCATCTAGGTAAAGCATGTTAATGAAGCAAAGTATCTAAATCTGCTTTAAAAACTTGTTGTATACAGTTGATCATTAAACAACATAAGCTTGAACGGCACAGGTTCACTTGTATGCAGGTTTTTTCAATAATACCTGTTACTATTTTCTATCAGAGGTGGGGAGTACGTGGAATTTCAACTGTGCGGATGTGGCACCCATAACCTCTTCTTGTTCAAGGGTCAATTATGTGTATACTAGGTATACATCCTCTCTGGAGTTTTCCTAGAGGGCGGACTTAGTTAACTACCCCTTCATTGTTTCAAGGAGACAGGGTCAATCCACACTAGAAATTTCATTGCAATGAGTTTCTATAACCAGTGTTAACTTAAATTTAAAATTGTTATTACCAGAACACAACTGGGCAAAGCACATTAAAACCTATGTCACAATGCCCGGCTGGCGTGGCTCAGTGGTTGAGCGTTGACCTATGAACCAGGAGGTAACGGTTTGATTCCCGGTCGGGGCATATGCCTGGATTGAAGGCTCAATCCCATACAGGAGGCAGCTGATCAATGATTCTCATCATTAATGTTTCTACCTCTCTCTTCCTCTCTGAAACCAATAAAAACATATTTTTTTTAAAAACCAATGTCACAATTCCTATATGAAAAAAGCTGAGAATGCAAGGCACTGCTTCATATGGATAGTAGGGTGGTGGGGGAAGTTATATTGAGAACTTCTCATCAAAATTGTGGATTGGTCATGTGTCACTACGCTCTGGTCAAACACAAATGACCTGCTACAATCAGACCAAAGTTTAGTTTAATGGCCTAAAATGGAACATGGAAAAGCTAGCCAATGCCACCCATAAATGGGACACACATTTTTAATTATTTCAGCAGGATAATCAATTCATTCACATTTTAAAGTTATTCTCTATTTTTTGCATATGAAACTATTCAAAGGGTAGAAAAGTTGTATAAGTCCATTTTCTCATCTATGCCTTTTCCTTCTATGTTAGCAAAGCTATAATCACTGAAAGTCTAGTTTAAGAGGCAAAGCAAAGATACTCAAAAGAATTTACATTCCAAAAGGTATGATTAAGGAACTAAATGAAAAGGCTGGGAGCATTCTACAGGTCTCCAGAGAAGAGGTGAAAAAGTGGAGTCTCGCCCTAGGTTTTGCTCAGTGGATAGAGCATCGGCTGGCGGACTGAAGGATCCAGAGTTCAATTCTGGTCAAGGGCACATGGCCAGGTTGCAGGCGCGATCCCCAGTAGGGGGCGTGCAGGAGGCAGCCGATCAATGATTCTCTCTCATCATTAGTTTTTCCTCTCTCTCACTCCCCCTCCCCTCCTCTCTGAAAGCAACAAAAATATATTGAAAATATAAAAGATAAATAAGGACTGTTTCTGGGCTACTTAAAAAGTGCCGTCTCGCCGAAACTGGTTTGGCTCAGCAGATAGAGCGTCGGTCTGCGGACTGAAGGGTCCCAGGTTCAATTCCGGTGAAGGGCATGTACATTGGTTGCGGGCACATCCCCAGTGGGGGGTGTGCAGGAGGCAGCTGGTCGATGGTTCTCTCTCATTGATGTTTGTAGCTCTCTATCCCTCTACCTTCCTCTCTGTAAAAAATCAATAAAATATATTAAAAAAAAAAAGTGCAGTCTCACCTGCCCTCCATGCTCCAACTAAACCGGCTTTGTGTGATTCAATGTCTGATGTAAGGTACATGATAGCCCTGGCAGGTGTGGTTCAGTTAGTTTAGAGCTGCATGCTGTACAATGAAAGGTCACTGGTTTGATTCCAGTCAGGGCACATGCCAGAGTTGTGGGCTTGATCCCCAGTAGGGGATGTGCAGGAGGCAGTCGATCGATGTTATACTCTCACATTAATGTTTATCTCTCTCCATCTCCCTTCTTCTATCTCTAAAAAAATATATATTTTAAAAGATCTCTTTCCTTCAAGAGGCCTTTCCTTCCTATTCCTGAACCTTGCTTGGTTTCCTTGGTTAATGAATAAAGAAAATGGCACCTACCTTATAAGGTTAAGACAAGATAACACACTAATGCCAACCATTCTGTCTGGAATAGAGTGTGCAAAAACTCCTTCGGTCCACTTTTCCCTCCCTCCTGGGTTTAAGGAGACAGTAGGTACTATGCTTAATGGTTTTTAAAGAATGTAGTAAGCAAGTAAAGAACATAGAAAATCTTCAGTTAGGTTACACTTTAAGTCTTTTTGGCCATTCTAAGTGTGTGAAATGTGACACTAGATTGGTGGGAATCTGTGCATTACTAGCAGTCAGTGGTCCCCTTCAAGTATAAAGCAGTTTATTTTAGAATTCAGTCCTAAGTAAAGCTTGATTTTCCTTATAATATTTTCTCATCTTGGAATCAGGTAACAGTAGTAAAATTTCCTTTTGTACCTTGATTGCCAAGAAGCTCATTAGGGTTGACCCTAATGCTTCCTTATTTATATTTTTCACTTCCTTATTTTGTTGTTGTTAATCCTCACCCAAGAATATTTTTTCCATTGCTTTTTTAGAGAGAGTGGAAGGGAGGGAGAGAGAACATCAATGAGATCGGTTGCCTCCTACATGCGCACCGCCCTTGACCTGGAATTGAACCCAAGATCCTTTGGTGTGTAGGGTGGTGCTCTAACCACTGAGCAACTGACCAGGATGGACCCTAATGCTTCCTTTCTTCTGAGCCTGAGTTTCTATTTTTACCAATTCTCACAATTATTTACCTATTTAATTATTTATGGGTTAATTAGAATTTATTTATCCACACCTTCCATTTTAGGGCATTAACTTGGGTCTGACCATTCTAGGTGACTTTTAGCAAAAATGACATTCCTTATTCACCACTACCACCTCCTTCACTTAAATGGGACAGAGACTCATTCATGCTAAGCAATAGGCAAAAGTGAGCCATAGGCTGTTTCCACCTTTCCCCACTAATGAAGACCTTAAGTAAGGATAATATCACTTACTGAGTACCTGGTACCTGTTTTATGCCAGCAACTATCACATTCCTTAATTCAAGCAAAAACCTTTAA
This sequence comes from Ia io, assembly GCA_025583905.1. Lineage (NCBI taxonomy): Eukaryota > Metazoa > Chordata > Mammalia > Chiroptera > Vespertilionidae > Ia > Ia io. The sequence continues at coordinate 5,411,186 of JAJQQW010000008.1, forward strand.
GGTATTAACCCCATGTTTTTTGGTTGAAGAAATCAAGCCTCAGAAATACCAAGTAATGTACCTAAAACACAGTGAGTCACAGATCTAGGATTGATTCTGAAGTCCATGCCTTTTCTAAAAAGGGAAGGCTTTTCCACCCCTCCCCATCCTCAACACTTCTTTCCCACCTCTGTTGTAATAGAGGAGTAAGGCATTTGGGTCTATAGGCTAGGATTCTGCCTTGTGGACTCAGCTAGTTACTGGTCTTAGGCTCTACAGCAGCGGTTCTCAACCTGTGGGTCACGACTCACAGGTTGAGAACCGCTAGCAGGGTCGCCTAAGACAATCAAAAAACACAGATATTTACATCACGATTCATAACAGTAGCAAAATTACAGTTATGAAGTAGCAATGAAAACAATTTTATGGTTGGGGGTCACCATAACATGAGGAACTGTATTAAAGGGTCGCGGCATTAGAAAGGTTGAGAACCACTGCCTGAGTCTAGAGCAATAGTTCCCAATGTGGGGCATATGCCCCACAGGGGGGCAATTTGGTTTTTAAGGGGGCAATACGAGAATGAGTTATGAACAGTGAATTTTTTTTGCATTTCTTATGGTTCTAGGGGCCTCATATCCTATCTAATAAAAGAACAATATGCAAATTAACCATCACTCTGCTTCACACAAGTCACGCTCACCAGCCAATCAGGAGTGAGTATGCAAATTAACCCAACCAAGATGGCTGCAGCCACGGAGCGAGCAGGAGGCTTGGGTTTCCCTGGCAATGGAGGAAGCAAAGCTTTCCGCACACCCTGGCCAGCCCAGGCCTCCACTCAAGGCTACAAAGTTTCAATTATAGAAGATAAATAAATCCCAGATACCAGGGCCTCCACTTGGGTTGCCAGGGGGCGTGGCTGGCCTACAAACCACCACAGGCCCCTGGCCCAGGCCGCCCCACGCCCCAAGGGAACTCCCACCCTGATCCGGGACACCCTTCAGGGCAAACCAGCTGGCCCCCACCCGTGCACCAGGCCTCTCTCCTATCTAATAAAAGAGTAATATGCAAATTGACCATCACTCCAACACACAAGATGGCTGCCTCCATGTGGTAAAAGATGGATGCCCCCATCACAAGATGGTCACCACAAGATGGCCAGCAAGGGAGGGCAGTTGGGAGGGACCAGGCTGCAAGGGAGGGCAGTTGTGGGCAATCAGGCCAGCAGGGGAGGGCAGTTGGGAGGGACCAGGCCTGCAAGGGAGGGCAGTTGGGGGTGACCAGGCCAGCAGAGGAGGGAAGTTGGGGGCAACCGGGCCTGCAGGGAAGGGCAGTTGGGGGGACCCAGGCCTGCAGGGGAGGGCAGTTAGGGATGACCAGGCCTGCAGGGGAGGGCTGTTAAGGGCAAACAGGCTGGCAGGGGAGCAGTTAGGTATCAATCAGGCTGGCAGGGGAGTGGTTAGGGGGTGATCAGGCTGGCAGGCAGAAGCGGTTAGGGCAATCTGGAAGGCAAGCAGGCGAGCAGTTGGAAGCCAGCAGTCCTGGATTGTGAGAGGGATCCCAGATTGGAGAGGGTGCAGGCTGGGCTGAGGGATACCCGCCCCGTGCACGAATTTCATGCACCGGGCCTCTAGTACAATATATATTGTGACATATTTATGCATTTGAGTTCCCTATTTATTATATGTTCTGAAACTTTGCTACTTTTCATATCACTTCATATTATTTTTTTAACAATTACTTGGTGATTTCTTCCTCAGCACTTCAACTGTCCTTTCGTTCTTTTATTTTTCTCTTTCATGGATGCCATGTTCCTTGCAAGCTTGTTTAGACCAAGTTAATGGCCTTTTAGGTTTCCTCCACGTGAATAGAAATTCTTATTTTTGAATAATAAGAATTACATGCCACGGGGAGTGGGGGTGGGGGACACATCAGGATTTTAGAGATGCTTAAGTGGGGCATGACCAAAAAAAGGTTGGAAAACACTACTCTAGAAAAAGTAGACAAGAAAATTAAAAGAAAAAGTGCAAGATGTTTGCAGACAGTGCTACAAAGAAAATAAAACAACAGTTATGCGATAGAGTGACAGAGTGTGTGTGCGCTAACTTGAATGAGCAGAGAAGGCCTCTTACAGCTGAGACTTGAAAAACAAGGTTGCGCCGAAACCGGTTTGGCTCAGTGGATAGAGCGTCGGCCTGCGGACTCAAGGGTTCCAGGTTCGATTCCGGTCAAAGGCATGTACCTTGGTTGCGGGCACATCCCCAGTAGGGGGTGTGCAAGAGGCAGCTGATCGATGTTTCTCTCTCATCGATGTTTCTAACTCTCTGTCCCTCTCTCTTCCTCTCTGTAAAAAATCAATAAAAAAAAAAAAAAAAAAAAGAAAGAAAGAAAAACAAGGTTGCACTAAGAATGGGAGCACCCGGCTAAGAGCACTGGAAGCAGAGCAAGTGCTAAAAAACAAATTTAAGGAACTGAAAGAAGGCTGGAGCATAATGGGAGTAGAGGGAGAAGCCGGGAAGGAAGCAGGGGCCAAATCATGTGTGGCCCTGCAGGTTATGCTAAGGTGTTTGGATTTTCCTGACAATAATGGGTGGGTGTGTTAAACATACAAAATATAAAGTTTACCATTTTAACCATTTCTAAGTCTATAGCTCAGTGGCATTAAGCATATTCATTGTTGTGAGGGGTTTTTAAGCCAGGGAATGAAGTCAACTGATTTCCAAGTCTTAGAAAATTCAGAAAAGAATAGATTGTGTGTGTGTGTGTGTGAAATCCAGAGGTCTGTATTTAGTCCTTATTAAAAATCTATAATAACTTATTTAATATAGAAACCATATGTATTTATACAAGAAAAGAAAGCCCATCACAACCAGTTAGATTGTTTTAATGTTTAGTCATATCTGAAACCACTGTGTAAGACTAACTGAATGATTACTAAGCATTTTACTCAAGAAGAGTTCCTAATATTCAACAATTAAAGAGCTATGCTTTAAGAAATGGAATATATTGTTTCCTACTGTCACAGAGGAATTCAGAAAGGAGAATTCCTTGGTATAAAGGAACTAAAAATGCTTTTAGGGATACCCCTACTCCAAACAAGTCATTTTACAAAGATCCCAAGGTCAGAAGTTAAGATATTACAAGGTCAGATACTTTGGGTCAGTGTCCGCTAAAGAGGAAATCTGATGGTTTACTAATATGATTCCCAAAACCACTGGGCTGCTGTTATTGGTATTGAACCACTAAGTTAAATAGAATGGGACCTGCTAACACAATATAGCATTAGAAAATGGTTCCTTTCCTGTACTGAAATTAAAGCCCACCATACATAGGAAGATACAAATTTATACAACAGAGTCCATTAACTTCTATGACCTCCCCCATCTTCCTAATGTTTTGCTAACAATAGGGAAATGTGTTATTTCCAACATCCAAGTAAGACAGCAAATTTTAAATATACAAGGTTTAAGAGTTTATCCAATATTATAAAGTACAACTCACGAGTAAATTTCCAGATCCTAAAATTATAAAAAGTTTTCACTTTTGCATACTCTTCCTATGGGAAGCAGTTAGAGCGGGATTTATAAAATGGTCACCTGGAAAGAACAGATCTGGAGGTAACAACAACAAAAAGTAGACCTTAAGAATTGTTCGTTCTAATATATATATGTATATATATATACACATACATACATATATATATGTATATACATACATATATACATATACGTGTGTGTGTGTGTGTATATATATACACACACACACACACACATATATATTTTTTGCTAATAACCTGTTATGGGCCCTAAATTTCGCCGCCTTAAAACAAACAGACCTAACTAAACAGACTTAGTACATACCCGCGCAGGAGTCTGGCATACTTTCAAAATATTATTTTATTTATTCTCTTCCAAAAGCCTAAAATGCTAGGAGGTAGGTCAGGAGTTCTGACCTTTTCCTGATATAGATTCTTCTTTCCCCATTAGGGAAAGTCTGCTGTTGAAGGTGGGAGGGAGAAGAAAAGGTCAATAATGTGGACTGGAGAGTCTAACAGTGGAGGCTTTATCAGTAAACCAGGCTTCCAGAGTTACCAGGTCAGGAATCAGGATCCCACGTAGCTGTTGACATCATTACTTTGGAGAGGACTTCTTTGGCTTTGCTCCATGGAAATTTATGTTTATAGCATTCCTACTTAGTGATAAATAGCACGGTCAAAAGGAGAACTTGAAAATCCACAGAAGAATGGTAAATGTTCACAACTAGTAACTGTTGGCATATCTGAATTTTTTGAATATATAATATTAAAAAACCTTTTTAAAAAATATTTTTATTTCAGGGAGAAAGAAATATCAATGATGAGAGAGAACCATTGATCAGCTACCCCCCCTTCATGCTCCACACTGGGGATTGAACAGTGACCTCCTGGTTCATGGGTTGATGCTCAACCACTGAGCCATGCCAGCCAGGAAACAACACTGAAAAAATGTTAAGAAATTTCGATTTTCTTTCAATTTACTAATTCTAGTATCAAAAGTTTTTTGGTCTTAGATGTTTTGCTCAATCCACCACCAAGCACTTCTGCATGTAGTCTAACAAGATAATTAAAACATCAACAGCCTGGAGTGAAGGCCACAATTTTTAACTACTTGAAACATCAAGATTTTAAAGCCTTCTTAGGTCTCTCTCAAAACTAAATGTTTTAAATACTCAGCTTTTATCATTAGCCTCCCTACTCCACCTAATGCTCTAGTTAAGTGGTTTAGTTTACAATAAGCTCCGTAAAATAGTATGTCGCTCCTATACAGTAGTGATGAATAATATTGTGCCCCTAATCCGGCAATATTGAAATAGTCATTAATTATATGCCAGGGGGAAAAAAGAAAACATGGGCCTTGAAGTAATGAATTAAGAATAATGAAAACAGCTCTAGCTGGTTTGGCTCAGTGGACAGAGCATCCGCCTTGGGACTGAAGAGTCTCAGTGCAATTCCAGTCAAGGGCACATGCCAAGGTTGCGGGATCTATCCCCAGTAGGGGGTGTGCAGGAGGTGGCCGATCAATGATTCTCTCTTATCACTGATGGTTCTCTCTCTCTCTCTCTCTCTCTCTCTCTCTCTCTCTCTCTCTCTCTCTCTCTCTCTCTCTCTCTCTCTCTCTCTCTCTCTCTCTCTCTCTCTCTCTCTCTCTCTCTCTCTCTCTCTCTCTCTCCCTCCCTCCCTCTCTCTCTCTCTCTCTCCCCTCCCTCCCTCTCTGAGATAAAAAATAAATAAATAATGAAAACAGTTGAACTGTGATTAAATAGTGAATGTGTTCAGCCTTACCTGGGCCTTAACCTTCTCATGTGAAAAATAAGAAGGTCCTGTTAATCCATACAATGGAGCACTACTCAGCCATAAAAAGGAAGTACATCCACAACATGGGCGAACCTTGAAAACAGACTAAGCCAGACACAAAAGGCCACATACTATACAATTCCAATTAAATGAAATGTCCAGAACAGGCAAATCCAGAGAAACAGAAAGTAGATTAGTGGTTGCCAGGGGCTGGGAAGAGAAGGAAATGGGAGTGAACGCTAACAGGTATGGTGTTTCTCTTTGGGATGACGAAAATGTTCTGGAATTAGATAGTGGTCATGGTTGTACAACCTGGTGAATATGTATTAGGAATTACTGAACTGTGCATATGTGAATTATACCAATTTAAAAAAGGAAAAAGCAGATGTCTAATGACTTTATAACTTTCAGATCTAAAACTACCCTATAGCCGAAACCGGTTTGGCTCAGTGAATAGAGCGTCAGCCTGCGAACTCAAGGGTCCCAGGTTCGATTCCGGTCAAGGGCATGTACCTTGGTTGCGGGCACATCCCCAGTGGGGGGTGTGCAAGAGGCAGCTGATCGATGTTTCTAACTCTCTATCCCTCTCTCTTCCTCTCTGTAAAAAATCAATAAAATAAAATAAGAATAAAAATAAAACTACCCTATAGCTACTGCTGTCCAATTCAAAGGCACCAACCATAGGTACCACTGTTACTCTGGTGGGAAATCAAGGAAGATGGCATATTAGCAAAAGAAACCGATAAAAACCAAATATTTGGTTTCCACAAACATGCTGGGCCCCCGTTCAGCCTTTTTTTTTTTTTTAAACCAAGAGGCACTAATAAGTAACTAGAGTCCTGAGAATACGACCCTATATATAGTTACTTTTATTAAGAACTTCATATAACTAAGCTTGGTGTTAGACAAACTGTCACCTCACAGAACTCATTCCAACCTAAAAGAATGTTTTAGTGAAAATCTAGTGTAGTTGAAACTTTCAAGACTAGGATCAAATGAGAGCAAGTATGTGAAGCAGTGAACACACACACACACACACACACACACACACACACACGGCTTAACAATTAACCTGCTCTGATTTCTTTAATAGAGAGCAAGTATGTGAAGCAGTGAATACATTGCCTGCCTACACCTACACACACACACACACACACACACACACACACACACACACACACACACACGGCTTAACAATACACACACACACACACACCCCCACACGGCTTAACAATTAACCTGCTCTGATTTCTTTAATAGATCTTCATTGATTTCAGAGAGGAAGTGAGAGGGAAAGACAGAAACATCAATGAGAGAATCATTGATCGGCTGCCTCCTACACGCCCCAGTGGGGATTGAGCCACAACCCAGGCACGTGCACTGACCAGGAATCTGACGATGACCTCCAGGTTCATTGGTGGACACACTCAACCACTGAGCCATGCCCGCAGGGCTGATTTCTTCACCTCTTAGCAATTAGCTCCTTATTTCAGGTCTGAAGATGAAACTACAGTGTATGCAGAATTTTAACTTGGGACATGTATAGTTAATTACCAACTATTTACCTTCTCTTTGGCAATAATTCCGAACCACAAGAAGAAGGCTAGTTTACCAAAAAACATGTCTTAGGAAATAGGCCGTATTATGTTATTGCCATCAAATATTTACCACATTTACGCACAGAAGACTCTGTAACGCCAGACACTCTTTAAAAAAAGGGGGGGTGGGGGGAGACAATTACCCCATACTGTGCAACCAGGTAAGCAGCCACTGGCACAGGGATAGTAATGACTTTTAAACTAGACTTAAGTGTAAATTAACTCCCATTAGTCAAGCCCTGAGACTTTCCCCCATGACTGATTTGATATGTACCACTTCATCAAGTAAAGCCTCATTATCAAATTTTTAAGGTATTGAAAATAGGTTAGCAATTTAGTAAGATCAAATGTAGAATCTGTAAAAATTTCCTGGTTTTCTAAGTTACCATAAAACTAACATGACCATACCATAAGAAAAAGTAAATTTAATGTTACGTGGTTAACATATCTCTACCTAAATATCGAATTTCAAAGAAATCCTCCATTCAGCCAACTCAACATAACCAACACTTTTTCTCCCTCCCTTATTCCATGCCTATTAGTGCAAAAACATGGCTTTTAGTTCCAATATACTCAGTGGGCAATTATTCTGAGCTACCAAGACATACAGAAGGCATTTTTTGATAATCAGTAGGTCCTAAAGTAGAGAGATTTCATTTTAACACAGAGCTCCTGCTAAACTAAAGGCCCTCTGAAATGCAGAGCAGCGCCTTTTAGCACTTGCTATTGAGATTTTGGCAGCAGCTCTGATCCCCTTTGCTTAGTTCTGAGTCACAGGTCCATCCAAACAGCTTTAGTTATTAGTTATCTGAACTTGGGGCTTTCAGTAGATACAAACAGACCAGCTTTTCAGTCCAGACTTTTCACCTTCTATTTAAATCATTCCTCTAAATTTTAAAAATCCTTTGATACTCAAAAGGTCACATTTTGAGACTCCATGCAATTTTGAGAATTTATGAAATAGCATTCAAGTAACTTAGTACTAAACTTAAACCATCACAGGTACTAGGTCAGCTACGGCAGGATTATTCTCGGCCTATTTAATATCCCAGCGATTTAACTTGTTAGGTTCATAAATAAGATACAGACATAAAAAAACCGCCTTTTGAAAATTATAAATACCCTATGTAAGAGATTTACACATGCCTGAGATATTTTTCTGACCTTCGGTCAAAGCAGTATTAAAATAGTAAAAAGACGCTTTTCTAGAGTACTTTTCACGGGAAAAATAAGGTAGCTTTCTACCAAGTAGAAAGCATGCAGAGACTTACAGTACTCGATTTTACTTAGTGGAATAGCCAACCAACTTATGTGCAAAGAGACATACTTAAAAAAACTTCCGGAAACGTCAAGAGCTAACAATTGTCTACAAACATTCGTGGCCCGTGTCCACGACGCGCTGCGGAGGAGCGCGGTCCAGGCCGGGCCGCGACACGGTGACAGGCCTGCCGACGCCAAGCCCGCAGACGCCAGCCCGACGTGCCGCCCAAGTCCCGCCCCGCGAAGACGAACGCGGCCGCGGGCGGGGCCCGGCCTGCGCGGTGCGTGGGAGCAAAGGGCCCGGGCACTCCCGCCCCCTTCGGAAGGCGCCTCCCGGGAGCAGTGGAGGGTCCGGGGAAGGGGGCGGGGGCGGCGTGAGGGTGAGCGACGCCCTCTACAGGAAGGCGGGGAAGAGGCGGCGGCGGGACGCTCTGCCGGGCCGGGCGCGAGATCCGTACGCCCCACCAACGCCCTCTTCGCGCCCCGAGCCCCGGGCCTCGCGGGGAGCCGGGCGGGCGGGGGCCAAGGACAACGAGCCGACGGGCCGTCCGTTGGCCCGAGCGCGCCCCGCCCCGCCCCGCCCGCGCGGCGGGGCCGCCCAGTCCAGGGAAACTACGCCATTGCGGCCTAGCGGGCGGCGCCGCTCCTCCGCCGCCATCTTTTCGGGCCACGGCCGCCGCCCGCCGCCCCCGCCGCGGCCCGCCCGCCATCTTTTGGGGCCGCCATACTTGCCCTGCGAAGAAGATGGCGGCGCCCATCACACACATAAAACATGGCTTCCCTTCAAAACAAAAACATCCCGGGGGCCGGCGCGGGCCGGCGCGCGCGGTCGCTCACCTGAGGACCACATGGTGACCGAGAACTCGCCCTCCAGGGTCTTGATCTGCACCTGCTTCTGCTCCCACTTCTTGTTGCCCGCGTCCGCGCCGCCCGCCGTCCCGGCTCCGCCGCCGAGGTAGCCCTTCTTGCCGCTCTTCTTGCCGCCGCCCTTCTTGACGCGGCCGCCGCCCGACGACGAGCCGCCGCCGCTTTTGCCGGCCGCCGCCACGGTGACCAGCGTCTGCTCGATGTAGTCGTCGTCGCCGCCGGCCGGCGCGGGCACCGGGATGAGGATCTGGTCCTCGAAGCCGTCCTCGGCGCGCAGCCCGTCGGAGTCGTCGCCGCCCACCACCTCCTCGCGCGTCTGCACCAGGATCACCTCCTGGTGGTGGTGCACCTGGGTCGGGTCGTCGGTGACCAGAGGCTGCAGCGCGATCATGGGCGGGTGGTGGTGGTGGTGGTGGTGGTGGTGGTGATGGCCCATGTGCCCGTGGCCGCCCCCGCCGCCGTGGTCTCCGCCGCCGCCGTCCTCGTCGTCGTCGTCCTCCTCCTCCTCGCCCACCACGGTAGTCTCGATGGTCTCCACCGGGATAGTCTCCACCTCGATCTCGTGTAGCTCTACGATCTCGGCCGGCATCTCCGAGCCGTCCGCGGCGATGTAGAGGGTGTCGCCCGAGGCCATGGCTGAGGGCTCCTCCGCCACGGCCGCGGCGGCCTCGGCTCCGAGGCTGCGGGCGAGGAGGCGGCCGGCCGTGGGGAAGGAAGGCAGAGGGAGGAAGGCGGCGGGCGGGCGGGGGGAGAGGGGGCGGGCGGCAGGGGAAGGGGCGGGCGCGGCGGCGGCGGCGGCGGGCTTCCCCGCCTCCTCGCCTCGGTGCGCCCCGCGCTCGCTCGGCCGCTGCTCACCCCGGCGCCCCGCCTCACCGCGCCTCGGCCTCCTGCTCTGGCCGCGCCTCCTCCCGCCCTCCGGGCCGGCGCTCCGCTTCCCCCTTCCTCCTGCACCTCCGCCTCCTTCCACACAAATACCAACTCCTCACCCCGAGCCCAGATCTGGCCGTCGCCGCCGCCGCCGCCACACTGCGCTCGAGCTCGCCTCGCGAGACTTCCGCGCTGTCCCGGCCCACCCCGCCTCGCTCCTACTCGCCAGCTTGCCCTCTCGCTCCTCCTCCTCTGCCAATCGGTCAGCCGTTCGCCACTGAGGCCCCGCCCACCCTCCCGGGCTCCTCCCGGATTGGAGCAGGCGGGACGGCCCCCGCGCGCGCTGGCTGGCCCGCGGCGCGTGATGTCACTGCGCCGTCGCCGCTAGTCGCGCGACGCCCTCCCTCCGCGGTGCAGCAGCGGCAAAACCCGTCGCCCCAGGCCCGGGCCGCACTCACGATCCGGGCGTCGCCGCGGCAGCCGCTACCTCGGGAGCTGGTGAGCGGTGCGCGCGGCCCGGGGCACCGCGGGGGAGGGACGGCCGACCGAGCGCGGGGATCGGAGCCGGGGGACCGCGTGGGGAAGCGGGAGGCGCGTGCGAGGCAGCCCCGGCGCCCCAATAAAGTCTGTTTTGACGAGAAACGCCTGAGCCTCCTTTTTCTCGCGGGACGGCGTTTGCTCTCGGCGACTGTCTTCGGGCAGGCGATGACGGCTGCGAAAAAGGTGGGCGGACAACAGAGGAAAACGAAAATGCCCGCGGCCTGCCGCGCTCCCGCATTGCCCCGCGGGGCCCGTGGCGGAGCGCACATTGGCCGCGCGGAGCGGGCAGGTGGAAGTGGCGCGCGGAGCCCCCCGGTCCACCGTTGGGAGGGTGTCCGTTATCCTCTTACGACCCGCGGAAACCTGGGGCGGAGCCGTTGGTGCGGCTTCCCGATAGACCTTGGAGCCAGGGTCCCGGCCGCTCGCTGTGTAGCCCGGCTCCTTTTGGTGTTCTAGTTTCCTTCGGAGCTTCCCTTTCTTCGCTCTCCAGCCAGTCATGGCTTCCCTTGACCTCAGTCTTCACCTATTTCTCACATTCAGAGATGCTCCTCCTTACGCCCACCAGGCTTTGCGTTGGTCTCTTCTTTAAAAATAACACAATTTTTCCTGCCCTGTTCTTCATTGTACCTGCCACAGAGCCTAGGCGTTTCCTGGCACGAATTGGCGGGGCAAGTTGAACCTTCCTGAAGAGCTAGCTACCTTACAGCGAAGTGGTTTTGCCCGTTTACTCCTTTGGCCTGGTTTAAAGCAATAGGAATAGAGGTGTGCTGGTTTTTTAAGAAAGCCATGAAAAACTGAAGACTTGGGAAGGTGTGTCTTTGCTGTACGCGTTTGGCCCATGTGAATTTCTTGAACGCGTATGTTCTCCGTGTTTACTCTGGTCTTTTTTGGATAGTGTTCTTGCAGTTGAAGCCCCTGATCATATGAACTGTAATACATTAATCTTAGGTCCAACTTGTTAAAACAAGTTGGTGTCTGTATGGAACCATGTTAGGGAAATGTTTGCATTTTGATTAAGTGATTTGATCAGTCTTAATTTAATTCCTATTTCTAAATGGCATTGGACTTGAATTTTGAGAATAATACTGTAAAGGAGTGAAAAATTAGATCATTTTGAATCTGAGATTTAAAACCTGAGTAATTCCCCTCGGAATGCTGCTCCCACACAGCTTGGCACATCTGTTGAAATACGTCCTTTCTAGCTTCCTAGCTTGTATATTCTGCAGAAATATTTCACATATGAAAACCAGTTGTGGGAGAATTTTTGTGGCTTAATTTCCCCATCTCTAGTAATTGATGGGAAAATGTCTTTGCAAGTTGTTGATACTTTCCCTTAAGAGAAAAGGGGAAAGTACCCAACTAGGTAGCCTCGCTTCTGAGTCACAGATCTGTAGACCCCAGGCAAGTGTGGAGAAAGCCGAAAAGGGTTTTTCAGATTGTCAGGAAGGTCGTAGGTGTGCGATGCTCCTAAATGCTGTCCTAGCACCTGCTCATGAATAGTTTTTTTTTTTAACTTGCACTGGAGCAGGTGACCTGTTAGACTGGCCTCCAGTTTTCTGTGATGAGAGATGTTCTTGTCTTCGGCTCTTTAGCTGTGAAGTATCTTTTGGCTTGACATGCAGAGACACGCTCCTGAATAAGCTCTAGCCTGCTTGCACTTGCTGCTAAAAGTGAAAATCAGTGTAAAAGATCAGGTTAAATTGCAATTTCAGAGCCATGAAGCTTTAAATGTAGGGTAATCTCACTTTTATTATGCTCTGAGCAGAATGAATTGGACCAATGGGCATTTCCTCTGAACTTCTGGAGTCCTCCCTCCCACCCCCCGCCAAGACAGATAATTTAACATCACTTAATCTGGTATTTCTCTTACACCACCAGTGTTTTTACCCTCTCCACTTCCAAAGGCCATGGCTATGTCTGTCTATAGCTCAATGCTTTGCACATGGAGTTATTGTTTGCTCCTTGTTTCATCAAAAAATGAAGTGGGAAGCACTGACAGAGGCGTTCTGTGGGATAGTGCTTGACTTTCCCACCTGTCTCAAAAGCTCCAGCTTTGGCCCTGGCAGGTGGTACAGTGGTTAGAGCATCAGCCCATGCACAGAAGGGTCTCAGATTCAATTCCCAGGCACATGCCTGCTTTGCAGGTTGATTCCCAGCCCCATCACAGCATGTGTGGGAGGCAGCCAATCAGTGTGTCACTCTCACATTGACGTTTCTCCCTCTCTCTCTCTCTCTCTGCCTTCTTTTTCCTCTCCCTCCCTTGTTTCTTCCCTCCCTTTTACTCTTTCTAAAAATCAATGGAAAAAAATATCCTCAGGTGAAGATTAACAAAAAATAAATAGCCCAGCCAGCATGGCTCAGTGGTTGAGCATGGGCCAATGAACCAGGATGTCACTATTCCAGTCCCAGTGAGGGCACATGCCCAGGTAGCTCAATCCCCAGTAGGGGGAATGCCTCTCATCATTAATGTTTCTGTTTCCCTCTCCCTCTCTGAAATCAACAAAAAGATATTAAAAATAAATAAATCCTATCCTATATAATAAAAGACTAATATGCAAATAGACCGAACAGTGGAACAACTGAACAACTCTTCGCTATGATGTGCTCCAACCACCAGGGGGCATGCGTGGAAGATGGCGGGTGTCGGCAGCAGGCAGCAGAGCGTGCAACGTGGCAGGCGTTGGCCACAGTGGGATGGTGGAGCAAGTGAGTGGGGGTACCAGACCAAGGTAGGGCGCCAGTCACTGTCATCGGGGCGAGTCTCTGGTGGTTACTGAAAATTACTTGCTCCCGTGCACCATGGTCCCACCCAGTGCTTGCACCTGATGCAGGCGCCAGCCCCGCTCACACCTGCTGCTGATGCCCAGCGCTGGCCCCTATCGCCCCTCAGGGCTTCTCCACCTTCCCCTGCTCCCTGGGGAGCAATTGGGACTGGCAGCTGCCTCTTGCATCCGCTACCAGGGACAGCCCCACTTGCACCTGCTGCTGGCTCTGGAGCTGCCGCTCGCACCCACTGCTGGCGCCTGGCGCCAGTCCCGATCACTCGGCGCCATCAGCAGGTGGGAACAGCGGCTGCTGGCCCCGATCGCCGCTGAGGGCTTCTCCACCTCCCCCTGCTCCTAGGGGCAATAGGGGCTGGTGCCAGCCCCAATCACTCTACGCCATCAGCGGATGCAACCAGGGCAGGCGCTGTCAGCATGTGGGAGTGGCGGCGGCAGGAGCAGGGCTGCTGGCTGACGGGACTGGGGGCCGCGGTGGGAGGGGCCGGGCAGGGTTGCAGAGGATGGGCCGAGACCCGCCCCTCTGCCCACCGTAGCCTCACAGCTCACAGTTCTTTCAAGGTTCACAAATTCGTGCACTGGGCGCCCCCCTAGTCCTATATAATGAAGATGTAATATGCAAATGGATCAGCAGGAGGGTAGGGCAACGAGCTACAAGTGGGCGGCGGAGAGCTACAGGAGGGGGCAGGGCAGCAAGCTATGAGGGGGGGCGGGGGGAGCTACAGGAGCGCAGGGCAGTGGGCAGAGAGCTATTGGAGGGTGGCATTGAACTACTGGTGAGCTACTGGCGCACGAATTCGTGCACAGAGCAACAACTATAATAATAAAAGCCTAATATGCTAAGTGTCTGACCATTCGTTCTACAGTTCGACCAGTTGCTATGATGCACACTGACCACCAGGGGAAGACACTCTGACTGGTATGCTAGCTTGCTCCTGGGGTCCGGCGGATCAGGACTGGGTGAGACAGGCCAGACACACCCTGGAGCGCTCCCACGGTCCCTCCCCGGCCCTGATTGTGCACTGGTGGGGTCCCTCCACTTAGTCTGCGCCCTCACAATGTGGGACCCCCTGGGGGATATCAGAGAGCCGGTTTCGGCCCTATCCCTGCAGGCCAGGCCAAGGGACCCCACTGGTGCACGAATCTGTGCACTGGGCCTCTAGTAAATGAATAAAAGCTCCAACTTTGTACAAAGCTTCCAGTCTACTGTGGAGATTAAAATCAACTACAGAAGAAAGTAGAACATTAGGATCTTTAAGAGTTATATATATATATATCTTTCTGGAATCTCTAAGAAGTCGAAGCTCACTAATGGTTGAGGAAATGTGAATGACTCTGGAGGAGAGTCCCAAACAAGATTAACCCTAAGAGGCCCACACCAAGACACTTCATAATGAAAATGCCAAAGGTTAAAGACAGAGATAATCTTAAAAACAGCAAGAGAAAAGCAGTTAGTTGCCTACAAGGGAACTCCCCATAAGACTCACAGCTAAAGTCTTCTTGACTTTAGCCCTAACTGGTTTGGCTCAGTGGATAGAGCATCAGCCTGCAGACTGAAAGGTCCTGGGTTCGATTCCGGTCAAGGGCATGTGCCTTGGTTGCGGGGAACATCCCCAGTTAGGAGGTGTGCAGGAGGCAGCTGATTGATGTTTCTCTCCCATCAATGTTTCTAACTCTCTATCCCTCTCCCTTCCTCTCTGTAAAAAATCAATAAAATATGTTTTTTCTTTTTTTTTTTTTTTTTTTTAAATATATTTTATTGATTTTTTACAGAGAGGAAGGGAGAGGGATAGAGAGTTAGAAACATTGATGGGAGAGAAACATCAATCAGCTGCCTCCTGCACACCCCCCACTGGGGATATTCCCGCAACCAAGGCACATGCCCTTGACCGGAATCGAACCCTGGACCCTTCAGTCCGCAGCTCGACGCTCTATCCACTGAGTCACACCGGTTTCAGCAAAAATCAATAAAATATGTTTTAAAAAAAATTTTTTTAAATAAAAGTCTTCTTGACTTTGGACTAACATTGGGATTTTCCAGAGTGCCCTTGGAAAAAAATCTATAAAGATATGTTCTCTCTCATTATGAAAGAAATAGTAAACTAGTTAGGCTTATTTGATATGTTCATTTATATAGGAAGCATTGTCAAACAAGAAGTGGTTGTAATTTTTGAGGGTATATTTGTATGAAATTCCTAAATGTGATTTGTCAGATATAACTTTATAAGTCACAATTTTAAAATGTATGCCACTGAATTCCTTGTTAATTGTATTATATATATTTTTAAATATATTTCTTTATTGATTTCCGAGAGGAAGGGAGAAGGAGAGAGAGAAACATCAATGATGGGAGAGAATCATTGTGCTGCCTCCTGCATGCCCCACACTGGGGAGACTTGAGTCTGCAACCCAGGCATGTGCTCTGACTGGGAATCGAACCATGACCTCCTGGTTCGTAGGTTGACGGTCAACCACTGAGCCATGCCAGCTGGGTGTTAATTATATACTAGTGGCCTGGTGCATGAAATTCGTGCAGGGGGGGTGGGGGAAGGTGTCCCTCAGCCCAGCCTGCACCCTCTCCAATCTGGGATCCCTCTCGCAATCCGGGGACTGGCTCCTAACTGCTCCCCTGCCTGCTAACCACTCTGCCTGCCGGCCTCTCGCCCCCAATTGCCCCCCCCTGCCAGCCTGCTCACCCCCAACTGCCCCCCGCAGCCAGCCTGCTCGCCCCCAACTGCCCCCCACTGCCGGCCTGCTCGCCCCCAACTGCCCCACCCCGCCAGCCTGATCACCCCCAACTGCCCTCCCCTCCTGGTCTGATCACCCCTAACCGCCTCTGCCTTGGCCCTGCCACTATGGCTTTGTCCGGAAGGATGTCCAGAAGGTTTCCCAGTCTAATTAACATATTACCCTTTTATTAGTATAGACTAGAGGCCCGGTGCATGACATTCATGCATGGAGGGGGTGTGTCCCCTCAGCCCAGCCTGCACTTCTCCAATCCGGGACCCCTCGGGGGATGTCCGACTGCTGGTTTAGGCCCGATCCCAGGGATAGGGCCTAAACCAGCAGTTGGACATCGCTCTCACAATCTGGGACTGCTGGCTCCTAACTGCTCACCTGCCTGCCTGCCTGATAGCCCGTAACTGCCCCCCTCCCTGCCAGCCTGATCACCCCTAACTGCCCCCCCCCACACCAGCCTGGTTGCCCTCAGCTGCCCCCCCCACCGGTCTGGTCGCCCCATGCAGCCTGCTGTTCACTCATTTGGTCGTCCCTCACTAACCACTCCCCCCACCCCCGATGGCCTTGTCGCCCCACGATGCAGCCTGCTGTTCGGTCGTCCGTCCCGTTATTTAGGTCATGATGGCCCCTGGCCTTTTATATATTAGGATTGAATTTTCATCAAAAATAATTTCCCTTATGACAAACTAATTTAGCTGCCTATGAAATTGCCCTGCTCTGCATCAGTTACAGTATGGAGACTGTTTGACATGGGTGGGGCCAGTCTTCAAGGAAACCTGCCCAGAGAGGAGCTCATGGTCTCCCTACAAGGCAGTACTGGGGTTTGCAGCTAGTGCCAGCATTTCCTGCCCTTGCTAGGCTGCAAAGCCTCTGTTCTGCTTCAGATCCATGCTGAGTTTCCAATAAAATATTTAGAAAAGTTAGGGTGAAAATTCATGTGTGTGCATCTAAATTGTTGCCCCCAGTTTGGATTAGTACAAGTTAAATGAAAAGTTACAGATGTGTGCGGTTTTCTTAGTCATTTAAGCTATAATTATTTTTCCTAGTTGTGGGATCTATGAAATATGAGCTATTAAAGGGATAACTCTCCAAATCAATGCATATATTAGATATGGAGTTAAATTATGGTGAAATGGCCTAACTGTACATGTCTGTTAAGCCCACCTAAAGGTCTTAGTCAGAGTCTTTTTCTGGGGCTAAGTAGTTTATTACAGTAAATGAATCTGGTTATTGCCCATAAGTATAAGGAAAGCTGAAATCTTTAATAATAGATGAACCTCAAAAAAGGGCTTCTGTCCTGAGTGGCACACGTAGGGTAGGGCAGCTTGATTGTTCCACGTGCATAATCGACATTAAGTGATTTCAGAAGCAGTTTTTTTTTGTTATTTGGGCAGCTGGTGATTGTTGGTCCTGGCATTCCTTCCCTCCGCCCCAAATAATAATAATAGATGAGCCTCATTTTTCTCTATTGTTAGAATGCGCCTTCAAAGCAACTACATCAACTTATTTGTATGGCAGTTGCTCCTGCCACTGCCCTCCCAAACGAATGCAGCCTGCACACTCTAGCAGAAGGGGCAGAAAATTCTCCATCAACCCAATGTAACGCGCCACCACACTTGTTTCACAGCATACTTACTGCACTGTAAGAAACAGGGTGTTATCTTATTCGCGTGAGACAGGTTAGTGTGGTGGAATGGGGAGAGCTCTAGTGGACTGGGACTTACCTTGTTCTCTGCGAGAGTGAGTGGAATAGGGGTTTTTTGTTAAAGAGGACAGAACTAGGGGATTAGGTAAGCCCAGTGTTCCTGCCCCATTTGTGAGTACCTGCTCTTGCAGTGTGAGCAAGAGAAATAGCTGTCTTCATGAAGCCTGCAGTACGAAGGGGAGATAGGCTGTGGACAGACAGCTCACAAATACTTGTCTTGGTTCTTGTCCTAGAAGAAGTAGAGAGGGCGGAGCCCAACCTCATCAGATAAAGGCCCTGGAAGGGTTGAACAGACCACACAGTGCCCAATGCAGCACTTAGCTTTTTCTGTGTTAATTTCTATATGAAAAGGGAGTAGATAAAGTAAGTCAGGTGGTAAAATAGTAAACATTTGGGACAAGCCAATAACACTCAGTACAAAAAAGTGTATTTTTAGCCTTGGAAATTCATCGAATTAATTCACTGAAACTGTTGTTGAGGATAGTTGAGGTTTCTCAGTACTTGTTTTCTAACATCATGTGCCACCTCCAACCCGCTTTTTATGAACCTTGCCTTGTTCAAAATTTCCACCGTAACTTGGGGATTAATCCTGGAGATTGTTTGGGAGTTTCAGGCTTTGGAAGGTAGGACAGCTGTGGAACTGATCAGTGGGAAGGACAGACATGAGTCCTCAAAACTGACTTCGGGTCCTGGTCATGCCATTTATCATCCAGGTAACATCAGCAAAGTCCTGGAACCTCTAAACTCTGCATTTTCTCCGCTATCCAATGGGCCGAGCACTGCCAGTGTCAGGTTATAGGAGTAAGCAGAGATGGTAAGTGGATTGCCCAACTTGGGCAGGAAAAGTTTATGCTCCCCAGGACTGGTTCGGGTCCCTTCTCATGGTTCCTTTTCATTGCTAGGTGAACCAGCCCTGCCCACACACATCTCCACTTCTGTGCTTATGCTTTGCATCCACTGCCAGCTTTGGGGCTAAAGCTTACAGACAGGGCCCAGGACTCACGTGGTATCTTAGAGCAAATGAGAACTCATTTGCCCACCAGACTTTTTGTCATCAGCAATAGGTTTTTAATCTCTCGGAGCTAGGTGGATTATTTTCTATTAAAAGTAGAATAAACAGCCAAAACCGGTTTGGCTCAGTGGATAGAGCGTCGGTCTGTGGACTGAGGGGTCCCAGGTTCGATTCCGGTCAAGGGCATGTACATTGGTTGCAGGCACATCCCTGGTTGGGGGTGTGCAGGAGGCAGCTGGTCGATGTTTCTCTCTCATCGATGTTTCTAGCTCTCTATCCCTCTCCCTTCCTCTCTGTAAAAAATCAATAAAATATATTAAAAAAAAAAAAAAGTAGAATAAACAACTTGCTTTTCTGTTTTGTGTCAGAACGCAATTTCTCAACGTTGGAGCTCCTTTAGGGAGTGTGTCTATATCTGTGATCCAGGTGCTGCTGTCTTCCTGGTCACTTTCCCCCTGTGACACGGTGCTTTGGATGGGGAGGGTAAACCCAAGAAGACTTGGCAAGGACGTTATCATGGTGGGTCAACCGCTGCCACTTGACAAAACAGCAGCCTAGAGGTGCAAGACAGACAAGAGGAACACCATCAGCCTCTTCTCGCCACGCTTCCGCGAACCTCAGCCCAATTCAGAATTGTCACCAAACCGCCATGGCACTCTTCCTGGCACAGTTCTTCCCTCCCTTAGGTCATGTAGAGTTTTAAACTTGGGTTGAAAGGATGGGGTGGTGAGGAAGGACTTCATTATGTTGTAAACTGGGCCATCCTATTTCTGCCTGAAAAATGGATTGGGAGTGGCCACGTACTATTTTGCTTAAGTGGCATTGTCATTGTAAGAATGCAATCTTGGATTGCCTGAATCTTTCCTTTTTTTTTTTCTTTTTCACTGAATTTATTGGGGTCATACTGGTTAACAAAATTATATAGGTTTCAGGGGCACAATTCCAGAACACATCATCTGTACATTGTATTGTGTGTTTAGCACCCCAAGTTCCTGGTGACTTTCTGACCACGTCATCCAAAGGCAGTGCTTACTCTGACATGATTCAAGGCTAACGCCATCGCAGATGCCACCCTCTCTACCATCTCAACTTCTCCCATGTTCATTGAAGACTTGGCACTTTATCTACAACTTTCCTCCTGAACCTAAGCCATACCTGACCCTTGGTTGACTTGAGCCAGCACAGCCTCCTTATATGTTGGCCTTCTAACTTGTTACTCTCATTTCCACCTCTTCAGCTGCCATGTGCTTGTCATGCTTACGAACAACACCACATCTGGAATCTTAACTCCCAATATCCCATCCTCTCTGATGCTCACGCCTTCTCTCCCGTCACTGCTATATTTCAGCCTCACACCTTTCAATCCCTCTTTCCCAGACCAGAACACTGGTTGATCACAGCATCCTCAGCCGCCAGTACTACTTGTGTCTGATGAAATGTCACCAAACACCCACTTCTGTCTATACTTCTGAAACCCTGGGTTCTACTGGAAAACCCACCGGTGTACGTAGATTTTTGTCTTGCCTTATTCATGGTCTCCAGCATCAACTGAGTGTCACCTGAGAACCCTTCCTACTTGTCCTAAGTCAAACTCCCTGCACCATTTTGCTCAGCAAATGCTCTAAATGACTTTCCTCAAACTCCTTAAGAAATCTGCTTCTGTCCATTTCTCATCCCCCTGCAGTAGCCCAATGCCCTGGCCTCCTGCTTCATGGAAATTGGAGGGATCAGAGTTTATTTCCTCCTCCCTCTGTGCTGTCTCCCTACACATTAACAGACAAGCTCCTTCCACTCGAAGTGCTGCTCCATGCTGAGCCTGTGTCCACCTGTGCTCTCGCCCGCCTCGTCCCTCACGTCCCTGCACGCTCACTCATCTTCTCCCATGCGCCTGCCATTTTCCCTGGCTCTCTGCCTTTGCATTACGTCCTCCTTAAACAAGGCTCTCGTGACCCTGTCTCCCTCCAGCCATTGCCTTATCCCCTTCCATTCCGAGACCAGGTCTGTTGTAATGGTCTCTACTTTATCTGTTCATCCCGGGATCGTGTCTGCAGCAGTGTGCCAGACATTCTGTCATCTACCTGGTCTTGTGCCCAAACAGGTGAAGACTCCTGACCTTGACTCATCCTCTCTTAACACTTGACATGGTCTGCCTCTGTCCCTGGGACTCCCACCACTCTCCTTTTTCTTCACTTCCCGTCTCTGACTTTTGCTTCTCTTGTAGCTCTGCTTCTGCCTGTCCTCCTGGGTCATCTGATCCACTCTTGTAGCTTAACAACCACCTGTGTGCTGACCGTGCTTAGTTTCTGTCTCTCTCTGGATTCTCCCCCAGAGCTCTAAGTCCATGCCCCACTGTTCCAGGTGCCCCTGCTCTTGTCCCACAGGCTCACTCACTGGGTCCACCGACCTTCCCTGCACCCTTCCTCCTTTCCGCTGGTGTCTCTCACCAGTTGACTCCTCTCACTCCCTAATCCTCACTGGTAGCCACCAAATCCTGATGTGTTGACCTCCTAAATATTTCTCAAGCGGACTTTGCTCCATTCCTGCTGCTCCTGTCCCATGCAGGCCCTGGCTCTCACCTAAACCTTTGCCAACCAGCTGCTCTACCCCCTGCAGTCTTCCTTCCCCAGGCAGTCCTGAACTTGTCTAGCATGCATGTGCAACCCTCCCGGATCAAGCTGCAGGGGTTTCTGGGGGCCTCAGGGTCTACCAACTCCTCGGCAAGGCATTCCAAAACGTTCTGGCCTCCTTTTCTGTCCTGCTACCTCCACACATATCCGCCAGGATGTTCATACTTTTTTCCTCTGCCTAAAATGTCCTTTCCAACCTCCTCAACTTTACTCCTCTTCCAAAAGAGCTGAGACGCCTCTAGGAAGCATTCCCTGGACAGGTGTTTCCACAGCGCTCTGCCCCAACTGCAACTGTTCTTTTTTTTTTTTTTTTTTTTTAACAAAGAAGAAGGAGAGGGATAGAGAGTTAGAAACATTGGTGAGAAAGAAACATCAATCAGCTGCCTGCTGCATGCCTCCTACTGGGGATGTGCCCGCAACCAAGGTACATGCCCTTGACCGGAATCGAACCTGGGACCCTTCAGTCCGCAGGCAGACGCTCTATCCACTGAGCCAAACCGGTTAGGGCTGCAATTGTTCTTATGTTATTACGAAAGTGGCTGTTAATGTGTCTGCTTTCCCACAAAACCACACCTTTGAGGGCAGGGAAGCAGGGCCAGACCAGGTAAAATATGGGTGGAAGCAATCAGCAGAAATAACTACTACCTGTGTCCTCTCCCCTACTGCTTGGAAAGTCAGGTCCAGGACCCTTAGCTGCATTAAGGAAACATGGCAGAGTAGAAAAAGGAGTTCTGAAAGCAGACAGGCCTGGATTTGAATATTTGTTCCATCAGTTATTAGCTAAGTGGTCTCATGTGAGTTTCTTAACCTGTCTGGGCCAGTTTTATCTGTACATTAGGACTATTACTGTTTAAGATTGTTGCAAAGTTTGAGTGAAATAATATATACAAAGCCCCTGACATGTAATAGGTGCTAAATAAATGTCTTTATCTGTTACTGCTATTCCTCTCTCACTCCTGCTCCATCATGACATCCAGCCTCACAGAAGTTTCCTGTTCTTGCCCCTCGGTCTTCCTGCCTTGGCTCACACTCCCTTCATGAAGGAAGCTTCCTCACATCCACCAGCCTCTACTCGCTCAGATCTTCCCGTTAGAAAGAACCCCTTCCCCGGGCTCCTGTTCCCCCACAGCGTGTAGGAATCCTCACGACGCAGTCAGCTGTACTCATAGATGGTTCCTGGGTTGGAAGCTCCTGGAAGGTAGGGGTGTTTCTTCTACCTTTTTGCAGCTCTTTATGCTTCTGAGCTCAGGGCTGGGACACGCGGAGACTTAAATAAATGGTGGCTTACTCTGAGGGGGTGGCAGGCAGGGGAAGGCTTCTTCACTGGGCTGAAGAGTTGTGAGAGTCTGCATATCAGCTCACTTGTCCTTAAGATTTTGAGTGATAGGAATTTGCAAGCAAATCATCATATGTCTGGAAATTAGACACAATTCTAGAAAATTCACTTCAAACAGTGAAAAAGCACCCATCTTGGAATTAGTTTATAATGTGAAGAAAGAATATTGCTTGCCCCAGACTGCATGAAAGTGATGTGCATGTCTCATTATCTCTCAGAAGCATATTCAAAAGGAAGTCTTTAAGTAGACTGAACTCTGGAAAGATCACCTTATTTTGACCAGCTCAGATGAAGCTGACATAATCTGTCATCCAGCCCTCTCAAAGCAAACGCATTACAAGTAAAATCCTGTTAGCACAGCTACCACAACAAAGAGAGCAGATAAAATGACCATCTCCTGTGGAAATAAATGCCTTATTGATTGATGTATTAATCCAGTGGGTAGCAGATGATGGGCGTACGAGTAAACATCTATTTTATAATCAGACAAAAGGTAGTAGGCCCTGGCCGGGTAGCTCAGTTAGTTAGAGCATCGTACTGATGCACCAAGGTTATGGGTTTGATCTCCAGTCAGGGCACATACAAGAAGCAACCAATTAATTCATAAGTAAGTGAAACAACAAATCAATCAATAAAAATGTTTTTAAAAGTAAAAATATGGCCCTGGCCGATTTGGCTCAGTGGATAGAGCGTCAGCCTGTGGACTCAAGGGTCCTGGGTTTGATTCCGGTCAAGGCACATGCCCCATTTGCGGGCTCAATCCCCAGTAGGGGGCAGCCAATCAATGATTCTCTCCTATCACTGATGTTTCTCTATCCCTCTCCCTTCCTCTCTAAAATCAATAAAAATACATTTAAAAAAAAAGAATTAAAGACAAACGTACTGTTGAACTCTGAAGCTAGGAGGAGGCTGGCAGCCCACGTCTGGTTCACTAGGAAGCGGATTGTTGCATCACCACTGGGCGCTGGAGTTGGAGACCGCGACCAGGAGCACGGTGTCTCTTGTATTTACAGTGAACAGAGCTCCCGTTATGGGAGGACGGCCAGGATCACCTCCCTCCTCACTGAGACCCACTGTCGGTGACCACAGCTGCAGCGTCCTGTCCCCCTTCCTCCACCCCCCCTCCGCACCCAGCTCACCTCTTCCTCCCTTAGGTTCGATCATTTTTCCTTTACCATCCTCCACACCCTTCCTCCCTGCCCTGGGCCCTGAGCCTGCCTCCTTAATGTAGTCAGTGTATATGTTCACACTCATCCCATTGATCGGCCGTGGCTTTCTGAGTTATGGTGTGGAGCTTCTTCTTTTTTTCCCTCCCCCTAGAAAAATTCCAGCCCAAGTTATTTTTTCAGTCCATGGACTTGTATTGATTTTTCTCCCCGTGGATCAATGATCTACAGGAAAGCCCCACCGCCCTGTAAGTACAGGCGGGAAGGACTCCCAGAGCCTCCGCTGCGTGCGCAGAGCTGCTCCCTGGCCCTGGAGTCAGGTCTCTATAAAGTGACCCCCAGCCTCGGGCAGGGGAGAGCGGGGCTGGTGCCTTTCCCGAGCTGCTCCCCGCACTGCAGAGAACAGCAAGGTGCAAACATTCCCAGACTCCCTGGTACCTGGGCTTCTGGGCGAAAATTGGGGTTGCTGCAATCTGATGCCCAATTTTGGAAGGCTGAGGTAAAGTAGTGTGAGAAATGCTCACCTGTCCGAATTCAAATAATGGATGCGGAAAAAGAAGTATGGCAAGAAACGAGACTTTTAATAAGTCCTTGCAAGAGTGGGTGTCTGTCCCAATGTACAGGCACACGTAGAGGAGTGATCACAGGCTATTTATCCCCTAGGGAACGAGAGTCCCTCCTCCGGGTCCTCATTGGCTGAGTACTATGAGGTTAATAGTTTCCTCATATGTTGCCTGGGTCTTATTGTTGCTTATTGGGTTATTTTTTAAAAATGGGCTGAGGCCTTTTCTAGTTGTCTCCACCTCCCCCCTGTCTAGTTGAGGCGGCCCAGGTGTTTCATCCTGGGCATGTCGGGGGTTTCCACCATGATGCTAGCTCACATACACAGTTCTTTGTTCTTATAGCCTCTTCCCTCCTCCCTACATTCCGTTTGCCCTGGGGAAATTCAGTAACCGGTTCCATTAAAAGTTGACTATGATGAAGATGGATCACAGAGGCCTATTTCCTACAGTAGGCTTTGGTGTTTGCAGGTTATGGATGAAAAGGGGGCTCTGTAATAAATCTGAGTCCAGTGACGAAATAGCCTCACAGGGTGGTCTGATCACAAATCCCTAGCTGGGCAGGTCATGGTGCATAGATGAGCCCCAGGCACAGAATTTTTTTATTATCAGCCCCGCCCATTGTGTCTGTGCTTCTAGTTAACACAGCTTTGCAAGGCCAGAGTGAACCTGTTTTTCAGGCCCCTCAAGGCATAATCATCCTCCAGAGGGCACATAATCTTTCTTGTTAACTACCCTGTAATCCACCCCCCACCTCGCTTTCTCCCGGCTGTCTTAATTCTAAATGAAAAGAAACTGCAGTGGAGATCTTGCTCCTGGCCTCTCAACAATTTGGCTCGAGCTCGTAAAAATTTTCTACATTTTCTACAGGTCTGAGCATTTCTTACGTCAACAAGGTGTATGTGATGTGTAAATTACAGCCTGAATTTAAAGTACCCAGTGGCAGAATCACCTCCCTCCTCACGTGAGACCCACTGTCTCTACCCCATTCCGATGGCTCTGTTTTCTGTGTCCCAGGAGGCAGTTTGCAGCAGTAGTCACCCTATGTTGGGTCCCTGGGTCACCATGGAGCTGCACACCCTTGCAGGTAGCACTCTCCCCGCCCCCCCCCCCCCCCCCCCCCCCCCGCCTTCGTCCCCATTCCTGGATCTCTGACGCATTGTTTTCAGCTCATCCAATGGTGTGGTAAGCTCCTAATTCCCTGTATTAGTCCTTGTCAGTTTAACATATCACCATGCAAAGAGCCTGCTAAGGTCTGAATGTTTTCCCACAAAAATTCACATGTGGAACCCTATAGTCAATGTAAGAAAAGTTCAAACCTGTAGAGCATTTTTTATTTTTTTTAATGTATTTTTATTGATTTTTTACAGAGAGGAAGGGAGAGGGATAGAGAGGTAGAAACATCTGTGAGAGAGAAACATCCATCAGCTGCCTCCTGCACACCTCCTACTGGGGATGTGCCTGCAACCCAGGTACAATGCCCTTGACCAGAATCGAACCTGTGACCCTTCAGTCCACAGGTCGATGCTCTGTCCACTGAGCCAAACCAGTTAGGGCACAAACCTGTAGAGAATTTTTATGACTTTGAGCCAAACTGACAATTGCCAGGTATTAAAACCTCAAAGGATTGAGAAAATGCTCCAGAAAAATGACAGTTTTGCATCTTATTTTATACATTACAATCAGAAGAGGAGGCGTACCAGGGTTACATGAAATCCTTTAGTGATAGATTTGAGAGATGGGAGAAAGCAAAATGGGAAACCTCTGGGATTGGATTAAAAGTGAAATGAGAAAAAAACAAAAAAGTAAAATGATAGACACATCTTTTACATCGGTGGGTGCGGGATACTGTAGTTAATCAATAATTAACATGATGACAATACAATGAGGGGATCTATGCCTGTGTAGGTGAGGGCTCTGAAAAAAGGAAATTACTTGACATTCCTAAGGTAGTTAGCAAAGATAATAAGCTCAATTAAGGTAAAGATAGACTTTTGTTCGGGAAAAATACTGCCTTAGTACATGACTACTCGCTGAACTGCTTTTAGACACTTTTTTAATATACTTTTATTGATTTCAGAGAGGGAGAGATAGAAACATCAGTGATGAGAAAGAATCATTGATTGGCTGCCTCCTGCACGCCCCACTAATTGGGCATGGAGCCAGCAACCCAAGCATGTGCCCTTGACAGGAATTGAACCCACGGGACCTTGAGTTCGAAGGCTAATGACACTCTATCCACTGAGCCAAACCGGCTAGGGCAGGAAGTTTTTTTTTTTACATTTTTACTAGAGGCCTGGTGCACGAATTCGTGCACCAGTGGGGTCTCTAGGCCTGGCCTGTGGGATTGGATTGAAACCAGCTCTCCAACATCTCCCTAGGGGTCCTGGATTTCGAGAGGGTACAGGCCAGGCCGAGGGACCCCACCAGGGAACTATCGGAGCCGGGGAGGGACATGGGAGGTTGGCCAGACAGGGAGCGACCGCGGGAGGGCTCCAGGGCGTGTCCAGCCCATCTTGCTCAGTCCTGATTGGCCAGACCCCAGCAGCAAGCTAACCTACTGGTCAGAGCTTCTGCCCCCTGGTGGACAGTGCACGTCATAGCAAGTGGTTGAACAGCCTTAGCATATCATTAGCATATTACACTTTGATTGGTTGAACGGATGACCGGACAACCAGACACTTAGCATATTAGGCCTTTATTATATAGGATTGATTTCAGAGAGGGAGAGAGAGATAGAAAGATCAATGATGAGAGAGAATCATTGATCAGCTGCCTCCTGCAACCCCCCCCCCCCCACCACTACCACTGGGGATCAAGCCCGCAACCCAGGGAATCAGTCATAGGTTGATGCTCAACCACTGAGCCACGGTGGCTGGGCTAGAAGGTTTTCATTTCAGAGCATCCTATGTGGTTGCTTTAGGTTTGTAAGGCTGTCTTACAGGTCTCCTCTGAGCTCATCAGGTTTAGTGTGTCGCCCCTCTTGGTCCACACTAATCCCCAAAGATGTTCCGGGGCAGTGGTATGAGGTGTCAGGGGTGGAGCCTTTGGGGTGATTAGTCCTGAGAGCAGAGCCCTGGTGAATGGGATTGGCGCTTTTATTAGGCCCCACCGAGCCCCTCTGCCCTTTCTGTCATGAGAAGTCACAGAGAAGGGTTTTCTGTGACCGGGAGAGTGCTGTCACCAGAACCTGGCCATGCTGGCACCCTGATCTCGGGCTTCCAGCCTCCAGAACTGTGAGAAATAAAGGCCTATTTTTATAAGCACCCTGTCTCTGGGGCTTCCTTATAGACAGCAGCTGGAACGGACTAAGACAGAGCCTTCCCTAGCCCTGGACCCCTGCTCCCTCCCTACATGTCACAGTGTGTAGTTAGGTGGGGCTGGGTGCCTCGTTTCTCTGCCATTTGGCTGTGTGGTACTGGGTGCAGGCCCTGTGCATCGGCCTGGCGTCCTGCTCAGGGCTTGTCCGTGCTCACTGAGTCACCTGAGGGGTCCAGCGCCACACCCGCCCACGGCAGCCCCTCTGGCTGCACTTGGCGGCCAGCAGCCACTCTCCCAGGCCATGTGGGGAGGGGAGAGCTCCATCATCGGCACTGTCACTTCCTCCTGTAACTTCAGCCTGTAATTTACACATTGCTTATGCCCAGGTTGGTGGAAGCTGGCTGGGTCCCTGCCTGAGACCAAGTTTCTGGGTGGTTTCACAAGGTTCTGATCCCCCAAACAACCAGAATTCAGGAATTCTGCCAGGCCCTGGGTCCTGCCTGTGATGTCCTGAGGGCAGCTCTCTGGGCCTACCTCACGGACAGAGATTAAAGGAGGCTGGGGTATGTATCAGCTGAAAAGCTGTAAAACAAGTTTCTGCTCTCTCTCAAGTGGAACAATTGTCTCAAGATCAAGGGAGGGAGGAAGTCACCTGGGTTGGTAAAACAAAGTGGATGGAGGTGACTTCCTGAGGCTCGAGGAGGCAGTGTCGAGTGGGACTCCGCCCTGTGTCGGGCTTCCTAAGGACCCTGAAGTCTGTGGTAGACAGAGTTCCCTGGGGCAGAGCATGAAGAAAGCAGATTGACCGAGAGCGAAGGAGGAGGCCAGGCAGCCTGTGCTTGTGTTCCCGCCTGGGCTTGCGGGTCTGGGGCTGGACCCTGCCTTTCCTTCTGGGTGTGGCAGGAAGCAGCGCCTGCCCCTCCAGCTCTCAAACTCTGCTTCTGTAGCCAGGGGTGGTGGCCAGGGCTCAGCGGGCTGCATTGACCTCAGGAGAGATGTCTCCCAGAGGCATGGGCAAGGGAAGGAGATCGAACCTTCCTTCTTATCCAGAAAGGCTTTGAGGGGCCGTTGGGACCCATTCCCTCTATTTCAAGCAGCTAGTAAGTGGCAGAGAATTCAACCCCATTGCTGAATGTGGGGATTTTACTGTCATAGTTTTCAGTGTTGTAAATAACATTGGCAAGGAATAAATTGTGTTTTATTCTTTTGGATGATTTTTCAGGAGTAAAATTACAAGGTCAAAACATAGGAGCATGTTCATAGATCTTGATATATAATGATCAAATTTTGCCCCCAAATGGGTGCATCAACTTACAAAGCCAGCAACCATGGACCTGTTCACCTGAAAATGATCCTCCTTCCCCAGAAATACTGCTACACCGCTGAAGCTGTGCCCAGTCCTGACCATGACCCTCCCTTCCCTGCAGGTGAGCCCAGTGCAGAGTTCCGTGACACAGCCCGGCTTTAACTGGGATTGCACTGAACTTGGGTATCACATGAGACAGGGGACCTCTTTATAATAAGTCTTCCAATCCATGGACATGGTATATGTCAACACTTCTGAGGCCTCTTTATCTCACAATAGTTTTATCTCCAAAGAGCTCTTGTACATTTTTTTTATTCCTCACCTTAGGATATGCTTATTGATTTGAGACAGAGAGGAAAAGAGGGAGGGAGGAGAGAGAGAGGGAGGGGAAGAAGAGAAGGAGAGAGAGAGAGAGAGGTAAGAGAGAAACATCAATTGGCTGCCTCCCCCTTTATGTGCCCCCACTCAACAGAAGCAAAGAGTTTGAGAGCTGGAGGGGATCAAACCCACAACCTTTTTGGTGTATAGGATGATGCTCCAACCATCTGAGCCACCCCGCCGGGGCTTGAGCATGTTTAAGAGGCCTATGTTTGATGTCATTGTAAATGGTTGTTCTTCATTTTCTAATTGTTATCGCTAGAATTGTTTTAGTGTGTATGTGTGTGTGGGGGGGTGCACATTGATTTTTATATCCAGCAACCTTGCAAAACCCAATCTAGTAACTTACTTGTTGATTCTTTGATGTTTCGATCATCTCTAAGTAAGGAGTTTTGTTCCTTCTTTTGGAATCTTTCCTGATACTCTTTTTCCTTGCCTTGCTGCCCTGGCCAGGTCCTGCTTGCCCGTTCCCACTCTCACAGGGGAAGCGGACAGTGGGCTCTGTAGCTGCCCTTTATCAGAGCGAGGAAGTTCCTACCTTCCCATTTTGCTAAGTTTTTCTGGAGAATAGATCTCAAGTTTTATCTATCTTCAACCGCAGAGAGGACGCCTGACCGCTCCTTTCTCCTGGTAAGTGGCAGATTATGCTGCTTTCCAATACGGAACCTATTCCTGAATGAGAGTGCCGTGTGCTCTTTCACATTTCCCTTATCAGGTTTTAGTGTCAAGGTTATGATTGCCTCACAGAACGGGCTGGGCAGTTCCCTCTTTGTCTCCGTGGAGTTTGTGTAAGTGGGGCTGTCTGTTCCTTAAATGCACGTGAGAACCACAGGCGAAGACCCCTGGGTCTGGGGTTTGCTCCGTGGGAAGATCAACTGCTGATCAGCTTTCACTTTCAGAAATCTCATCCCATCCTCCCAGAGCCACCACCTCAGAGCTGGACCACTGGGCACCCAGGGGTCACTGTGAGGGGCCTCCCCAGCCAGTCTTCCTGAAGCTCCACCTGGCTCCCAGCTCTCTCCTGCCCCAGGACGTCCACAGTCCCACTGCTCCTAGGTCAAATCCAAATCCACAGCAAGACCCTCAAGTGAGGCTGGACCACCTGTCCACCCTTCCCTTCCGCTGCGTCCTGCCGAGCTCCTGCCACACCCGGGCTTCTTGTGTCACAGCTTCTGCCCATGAAGGACACAAAAGTCTGTCCCATCCTGGGACCTCTCCTGCCACTAAACCCGCCTCTACCAGGAAGCCTGCCCCTCCCCTTTAGCTACAGTTGCCTCCCTCCTATAGCTCTGTATTTTTGCGTATTATCAAAACTGATTGGGGTAGAATTAATTCTGCACTCAAGTGAATGTTCTGAAAGGGTAGGCATATATTTGTGATCATTCATTTACTCAGTCAACAAACATGTCCAGTCCAGTGCACCAGCACTGTGCTGGGTGCTGGGTACTGGGATGCATCAGTCACTAAAATGGGTTCCAGCCACTTCAGAACCTTCCAGCCAGCGGGAAATAAAGCAGCAGATGAGGGGGAAAATCACCCAGAATCCCACCACGGTATTGGAGCATTTCTTTTCAGCTTTAAAAATGCATATCATGCCGAAACCTGTTTGGCTCAGTAAATAGAGCGTCGGCCTGCGGACTCAAGGGTCCCAGGTTCGATTCCCGTCAAGGGCATGTACCTTGGTTGCGGGCACATCCCCAGTAGGGGGTGTGCAAGAGGCAGCTGATCGATGTTTCTCTCTCATCGATGTTTCTAACTCTCTATCCCTCTCTCTTCCTCTCTATAAAAAATCAATAAAATATATTTTAAAAAATAAAAAATAAAATATAAAAATAAAAAATAAAAATGCATATCATAACCTGCCTAAACTACCTGGATGGGTACATACTACTCTACAGCTTTACAGGTGAGGAAACTGACACAGAGAACTTAAGTCAAAGGTCAGAGGAATGGCGGGTCTGGATTTTAACTCAGGCAGCCCAGCTCTGAGCCCGCTACCCTAACGCACCCACTACCTTTTAAAAAATATGAGTCAAGTTGTGTGTCCCTGTTGGAAACCCCAAATTATCACTTCTGCCTGACCTGTGTGGCCCCAGGGTTGAGTGTTGACCCATGAATCAAGAGGTCCCTGGATTGATCGGTTTGATTTCCTGTCAGGCACGTGCTCAGGTTTCAGGCTCGATCCCCAGGAGAGGGTGTGCAGGAGGCAGCAGATCCATGTCTCTCCCGTCGATGTTTCGATCTCTCTATCCCTCTCCCTTTTCTCTCTCTCTCTGAAAATCAATAAAAGCATTTAAAAAATATTTTTTTCACTTATCTTACTACATTCATCTTACCATGGGAACTCTCCCTGTCTATCAGTTACCTTCAGGTCCAGGCTGCCTGGCATGGAGGTGTCCCCAGTCCCACAGACCTGCCCCTAACCAGTCCAGCTGAGGTGAGGACTCCTGGGCCATTCCGCCTCTTGGAGCTTCCCTTGACTTCCCATGAAAAGGGGACCCCAACACATCACTTCCAGGGCTAGCAGGGAACCGAATGGCAGTCAGCCCTATCTATAAAGTGCCTGGCTTGGGCCTGGTACTCAGATGATGCCCAGGGATGTTAATCCCTTAAGTCATCATCCTCTCCTTGGTTCTGTTAACATGAAAACATTCAAACCTTTAAAGAATTTTTGTGAGTTTATTTGAGCCAAACTGTCGACATATGCCGGGAAGCAGAACCTCTATGAATTGAGATAATACTCCCGAGAATGGAGCGTTACATCTGTATTTATACATTGCAATCAAAGGAAAGGGATGTAGGTGGGTTACATGAAATCTACTGGTGATAGATTAGAGAGGCAGGAGAAAGCAATGCAGGAAAACCCCTGGGATTGGATAAAAAGTAAAATGATAGACACATACTTCAGTGGGTGCAGGAACAATTAATATGATAACAATGAAGGAATTTGTGGTATTTGTCCTGGCGCCCAAGCACATTAGGTTGTGCCCCAAGGGGTCCAGAAAAAGGGACGTTACAAGTTACCCAGACATTTCAAGGGTATCCTATGTAATAAAAGGCTAATATGAAAATTGAACAGCGGAACGACCAGTCACTATGACATGCACTGACCACCAGGGGGCAGACGCTGAACACAGGAGCTGCCCCCTGGTGGTCAGTGCGCTCCCACAGAGGGAGCACTGCTCAGCCAGAAGCTGGACTCACAGCTGGTGAGCACAGCAGAGGCCTCTGTGACAGCGCTAAGGTGTCGCACTGGGAGCGGCCTAAGCCCTCAGTCAGACATCCCCCCAGGGCTCCCAGACTGCGAGGGGGGCCTCTAGTGTTATTATAGATGCAAAAAGACAGGCTCAGTTAAGGTAAAGGTTGATCTTGTCAGTGAAGATACCAGCCTAGGATGTAACTACCCACCATAACTGCTTTTAGTTAAAGTTTAATTTCAGACCATCCTTTGTGGTTATTTTAGGTGTCTGAGTTTGCAAGACCGCCATGCAGGCCTTTCCTGAGCTGGTCAGGTTAGCATGTGGCCCCTTTCGTCCAGTTCAGATCGTCACTGTACCACGCTGCGTGTGATGGGGGAGATACAGAGGTGTAGCCCGGCAGGCCACCAGCCTAGAGTAGGGTGGTGGGTGCCTGGAAAAGGAGCGTGCACAGGGTCTGAAGAAGCCCCCAGAGGAACCTTAACTCACCGCCACCCGGGTCGGGAAAGGCCAGTCTGAGCAAGCTAGAAGGGGAAGAGGGGGGAAAGGCAGGCTAAGCAGAGGGCACGGGCTGGGTGAAAGCTTGGCGCGGGAGGGAACAGGCCTAGAAGGCCAAGCTGGCTACAAAGGAGGCCGCGGGGTCCCAGGACCTGGCAGGAATTTATGTCTTTATATTAAAAAAACGACAACAAACAAACTCCTTCGGGGTTTGAAAGCCGCTCCAGCCTCAGCGCGGAAAAGGGAAGCGAAGCAGCAGGTCCAGGGCGCGGGGCGGGAGGGGCGCGCTCGGCCTCCCCCCGCCCCCGGCCGCCCCCCGCCCCGCCCCCAGCCCGCCGCAGGTGAGACCCCGCCTCCTTCGCTGGTTGGCCTGGGGCGGGGACCTGAGGCCGCCGGCCCTGCCCCGCGCGGGCGGGGCTGGAGCCCGCGGGCCTAATGCTCCCGCCCCAGCGGCCCTGGGAGCCGCGAGCGGGCTGGCCCGCGGGGGGCGGCAGGGGGCGGCTCTGGCCCCGAACACGCACTAAGAGGGCGGGCAGCTGTGCCAGGGTTGGCGCTGAGCGGTTCCGGGACGTCCGCTGGGCCAAATGTCTAACCAGTGCCTAACCATTTCCTAGGATGTGTCCGTTCGCCCCCCGCCCTCCGGCACCCCCGGGCAGTGACCATTTCTTGTGTGGTCTGGCGCGTGGTCACCGTCCCACCTGCTCTGCAGAGCCTCAGCGCTGGGCCTCTGAGGTCGGGGGCCTGCGGGGGCCTTGGGAGTTACAAGTCCCGCCCCCTCCACCGTCCCCGCCTCCTTGTAGCTCTGGGTGTCGGAGTTGCAGCGTGCGCGCCGCCTCCAGGAAGCCTTCCGTCGGGCACCCTCCGCTGCTCCCAGTCTGGAAGGTTACCCCAGAGTGCGGGCTTCGACAGGGGCCGCTCCCCACCCAGAGCCCCAGGCTTGTTGGAGGGGTAAGGGAGGGGGTCCGTTAAGGTGCGGTAAAGGGCTGAAGTTGGCTGGGACCACCCTCCACTGCTGGGAAGAGATACGGAGGGGGCGACCCCTGGCCGAGACCCTTGTGAGCTGTGCGGTCTGGGACGCGGGGAATGTTTATCTGGCCTCCGAGTTCCTGCCTGCGCCGGCCCCGGTGGAGACTGGAGACTGAAGCTTGGGGAGAGCACTCTCCTGAGGGCTGCAGGCCCTGCTAGGGTGGCCACTCACCCCCATGGGAGCAAGGGCTTTGCCCCAACAAGGGGCACGAAATGGCACCTTATTGGTTTGTCTCCTCACGCCCGCTCTCCCCCGTAGGTCAGCTCTGAAGGCAGGAAAGGGCATTCAGAAGGGTTTCTGGCTCCGATTCCCGGGCGTGGGGGGTGGAGGGGGTGGTATGCCCCCCACCCACAACAAACAGCAGGGTGTGGCGAGGGGCTCGGGCCCACAAGACTGCCCTCCGCTTCAGAGGCAGGAGCAAGCCCAGTTGTCACCTGAGCTCCTGACACTGGCGATAAATCAGAGGTTTCCAAGACCCTGTCTTGGGGTTCAGTCAACTTGCTGGAACGGTTTGGCAGTCAGGAAAAGCCATGGATTCGCTGGCTTGTTGCTTTATTACAAAGGACCTTAAATGATGCAAATCACCAGTCAGATGAAGATCCTTAGGGCCAAGTCCCGAATGAAGGAGTTTGTGTCCTCATGGAGCTTGGGGCCCGAAGGTGGCACCTGGAAGCATTGTGCTCCTGCCGCACCTCCCCCCGCCCCCCAAGCTCTCTGAAAAAGGGCCAGGGAGCTGTTCTCTTTGGGGGATTGTATGGGAGGTTTCATTACCTAGTCACGATTGACTACGTTATTGGCCACTGGCAACTGAGCTCCATCGCAACCTCTCTCCCCTCTCTGGAGGTCCTGGGGTGGGACTGAAACTGTTAACAAACTTCTAATCACTTGGTTGGCTTTCCTGGCTGCCAGCCCTCACCCTTCAGTGGGGTCCAAAAGCCATCTCATTAACATAACAAAAGACCCCGGTATCACTCTCAACTCTTAGGAAATTCCAAGGATTTGGGGAACTCTGAGTGAGTTAACTATCGATGAAGACCAAATATCTTATAAATCACTACATCGAAAGTGTGCAATAAGAAGTCTGGCCTTTGGCCCTGACCGGTTTTGCTCAGTGGATAGAGCCATCAGCCTGCAGACTCAAGGGTCCCAGGTTTGATTCTGGTCAAGGGCATGTACCTTGGTTTCGGGCACATCCCCAATGGGGGGTGTGCAGGAGGCAGCTGGTTGATGTTTCTCTCTCACCAGTGTTTCTAACTCTCCCTCTCCCTTCCTCTGTTAAAAAAATCAATAAAAATTAGCCAAAACCGGTTTGGCTCAGTGGATGGAGCGTCGGTCTGCGGACTGAGGGGTCCCGGGTTCGGTTCTGGTCAGGGGCATGTACATTGGTTGCGGGCACATCCCCGGTGGGGGGTGTGCGGGAGGCAGCTGGTCGATGTTTCTCTCTCATCAATGTTTCTGGCTCTCTGTCCCTCTCCTTTCCTCTCTGTAAAAAATCAATAAAATATATTTTAAAAAATTATATTAAAGAAAAAAAAAAGTCTGTCCTTCGTTACAATTTTTTTGAGTGTATGTGTATTTTATTCCTTTCTTTTCCCAACTAGATCAAGTACAGATTTAGCGACTGCCAAATTTTAAAATTTTGTTTCTACTCGGTTTATTTTATTTAGATTAGTTCTACTGATTTTTCTAAATCATCACTTTACACTTTTATCTTTATTATTTCTATCCTTCTGTTTTTATTATTTTGTTGTTGTTTATCTCTATCTTGAGTTAGATACTTAGCTCATTATTTTTTTTTATTCATCCTTATTAATGTGAATATTTAAAGCTATGAATTTACCTCCACATACTGCTTTAGCTTAGGTCCTGCTATGCAGTGTCTGAACTATGGTTATTTTCTATGAAATTTTAACTTGATTTATTTTTTGACCAAAGACAATTTAAGAGTTTCAAAACTGACAAGGTAGTAAGGTCTTTTTTGTTTTGTAGTTTGATATTAATTTCTGGTAATTGGAAAATGCTGTCTATTCTATACTTTTTCAGTAAATATTGGTTTTTTTTTTAAATAATTTAATAGGTGGTCATTTGTGAACGTTCAGATGTTCACCTGCAAAGGAGTAGTTGTTTTTAAGATAAAGAGTTTAATATACATTAATTAAATCTCAAATTATGTTATTAGGTCCTTTCTAATCTGACTTGTTTTTTTACACATCTATGAAAGATGAATTAATTAATACTTAATGCAGGGGAGATACCGTGATCACCAAGGTGGTTTTCCCAGGGCGAGGCTTATCCATTGCTCTCGGATGTGCTGACCCCTACGATTTCCCCAAATGTGGGAAACTTGACTGTATAATTTCTGGTAGTTGAGTGGGGGGGGGGGGGGGGGGGGGAGAAGAAAGATAATTAAAATTTTCTACTACAATTGTGTTTTTCACTCTTCTTGTATTTCTTTCAATTGTAAGAATACAGATACTGTGTTATTTAATGCTGTCGAACTAACTCAAAAAGAATCTCGAGGCTTTGCTAGAAATAAATGATAAGTTGTTGTTGTTTTTTTAATTGAGGGAGAGGAAGAGAGAGAGAGAAACATTTACTTGTTGTTCCACTTATTAATCCATTCACTGATTGATTCTTGTATGTGCCCTGACCAGGGATCGATCCCACAACCTTGGCGTATCAGGATGACACTCTAACCAACTGAGCTACCTGGCCAAGGTTGATAAGGATTTATTCAAGGATCTTAGAGTTTAAAAACTATGAACATAGCTAGACCAAACCTCGAAGTGTTTGAAAGAAGAAAGAAAAGTTGATTTCTTCTAGTAAAAAGTACATTTTTGAGAACTGTCACTCCTGCACTCAGCCCTAGAATTAGTCCAGGATGGTTATCAGTCAGATAACTCTATTTCTCAACGCATAAATATTAACGCACGCTCTTTGGTGCCTTGTAGGTACGTGACATCTTCCTTGTGACTGCACGCATTGTCATTTTAAAGTGCTTGTCCTCGTCTCCTCTAATGTTTGGCCTGGAACCTGACCCCAGCTTTCTGTTGGCTTTTGCCTGTGACCTCCTGCATCATCCTTCTAGCTGCATTCTTTCTGAGTCTCCCTGTCGGGGCAGTGTCTTTTGCCTCCAGCTCAGAGTCAAATGTGAGCCATCTAACAGGCATTTCCCTTTACAATGAGTTAACCTATTTGCATATATCGATGTGACAAATCTTCTTAGACTCGTTGAAGTCCTCTTATTTAATACTCTCTGGGTTTTGCAGGTTATAAAATATTTGCTTAATTTGGGTGCAAGTGTTTCTCCTGGTATATTGGAAATTTTGTAGCTGTGTACTTGTGGTTACTTTTATAATTTCACATAGCTCACTTAATCCTTTATTTTTCTAAAGAGCGTCCAGCTATGAGTAGTAATTACACTATTATTTGCGTCCAGCTATGACTTCCAACTATGAGTAGTAATTACACTATTATTTGTTTGTTTTTTAATATATTTTTATTTATTTATTTTAATATATTTTATTGATTTTTTTACAGAGAGGAAAGGAGAGGGACAGAGAGCTAGAAACATCGATGAGAGAGAAACATCGACCAGCTGCCTCCTGCACACCCCCTACCGGGGATGTGCCCGCAACCAATGTACATGCCCTTGACCGGAATCGAACCTGGGACCCTTCAGTCCGCAGACCGACGCTCTATCCACTGAGCCAAACCGGTTTTGGCTTAATATATTTTTATTAATTTCAGAGAGGGAAGAAGAGAGAGAGAGAGAGGAAGAGAGAGAGAGAGAGAGAGAGAAACATCAATGATGAAAGAGAATCATTGATCAGCTGCTTCCTGCACCCCCTGCACTGGGGACCAAGCCCACAACCTGGGCATGTGCCCTTGACCTGAATCCAACCTGCGTCCCTTCAGTCCGCAGGCCAATGCTCTATCCACTGAGCCAAACGGGCTAGGACGACACTATTGTTTTTTCTTCCTCCTTCCTTCCCTCCACCTCCTTAATTTTAAATGAAAACAAACATCAGGATAAATACATGAATTTATTATAAAATAGAATTATAATGTGTTATAAATACACTAGAGGCCCAATGCACGAAATTGGTGCAAGAGTAGGCCTTCCTTCCCCCAGCTGCCAGCACTGGCTTCCCTCTGGCACCTGGGACCCGGGCTTCCCTCCCTCCGGCCGCCCACAGGCACCGGGGACCTGGGCTTCCCTGGCAGCCCCAGGCTTCGTCCGGAAGGATGTCCAGAAGGACATCTGATCTAATAGCATAGTACCCTTTTATTATTATAGATTAATTGTGTCTAAGATATCATTTTGTATCTAAAATCCTCCACTGAGCCTGGCCGGTGTGGCTTAGCAGTTGAGCGTTGACCCAGGAACCAGGAGGTCACTGGTTCAACTCCTGGTCAGGGCACATGCCTGCATTTCAGGCTCATCCCCAGTAGGGGGTGGGCAGGAGGAAGCCAATGGATGTTTCTCTCTCATCAATGTTTCTCTCTATCCCTCCCTCTTCCTGTCTCTCTAAAAAAACACACAATAAAAACATATTTAAGCCTGATCAGCATGGCTCAGTGGTTGAGCATCGACCTATGAACCAGGAGGTCATGGTTTGATTCCTGGTCAGAGCACATGCCTGGGTTGCAGGCTTGATGCCTGGTGGGGGACGTGCAAGAGGCAGCCAATTGGTTATTCTCTCTCATCATTGATCTTTCTGTTTCTCTCCTCCTCTCCCTTCCTCTCTGAAATCAATAAAAAATACATTTTTAAAAACATATTTTTTAAAAAATATATTTTATTGATTTTTTACAGAGAGGAAGAGAGAGGGATAGAGAGTTAGAAACATCGATGAGAGAGAAACATAGATCAGCTGCCTCCTCCACACCTCGCACTGGGGATGTGCCCGCAACCAAGGTACATGCCCTTGACCGGAATCGAACCTGGGACCTTTCAGTCCGCAGGAGGACGCTCTATCCACTGAGCCAAACCGGTTTTGGCTTAAAAACATATTTTTAAAAAATAAAATAAAATGCTCCACTGATGTAGTGACAGCTCTTTGAATGAAAAGAAACCTATCCCGCTCTAGCCGGTTTGGCTCAGTGGATAGAGCGTTGGCCTGTGGACTGAAGGGTCCCAGGTTTGATTCCGGTCAAGGGCACATGCCCGGGTTGCAGGGCTTGATCCCCAGTGTGGGGCATGCAGGAGGCAGCCCATCAATGATTCTCATCAGTGATGTTTCTGTCTCTCTCTCTCCCTCTCCCTTCCTCTCCGAAATCAATAAAAATATATTTAAAAAAAGGAAAAAAAAGAAAAGAAACCTGTCCCATCCCACAGGCCCTGCAGAGGGCTGACAATGGTTGCTTTCCAGATAGAAGTCAAGGGCATGTTGGTTTTCTTGTCTCTGAGCCCTATGTCCCTGCCCGGGCTGTGGGACAAAATTCTTGCCCTCCCAAGGGCCACTTGGAGGAGGAGTCTGGTTGCCTGGGCAGTGACCCAGCCCTGAGCGTCTCAGCAGGAGCCCCGTGGGTGGAGGGGCTCTGGCTGTGTCACCCTGGATTCCAGGCTGCACAGGCTCTGTGTCTCAGAGGATGACGTCAGTTCGGCCTCCACAATGCTATTCTTTCCCTAGCCTCTTTCATGAATCTGGGTGTGGCTGACACCCGCTCCAAAGCAGATCATGTTTGGTAACATCTTATGAAAGTGTTCTGCACAGAAAACAATCAATTACATAGAAGAAAACACAGGCACTAAACTTATGGACCTTGGTCTTAGGATTTTATGAATCTGGCCCCAAAGGCAAGGGAAGTAAAGGCAAAAATAAATGAATGGGACTATATCAAACTAAAAAGTTTCTACCCAGCAAAAGAAATCACCCACAAAACAAAAAGGCAACCAACCGAATGAGAGAAGATATTTGCAAACAACAGCTCCAACAAGGAGTTAATATCCAAAATATGTAAAGAACTCATACGAGTCAACACCAAACAAAAAGACAATCCAATTTACAAATGGGCAGAGGACCTTGGCTGGTGTGGCTCAGTTGGTTGGGTGTTGTCCTGGGCATCAAACAGTTGCCAGTTTGATTCCAGGTCCTGACCACATGCCAGGGTTGCTCATTTGATCCCTCATAGGGGGCGTGCAGGAGGCAGTTGATCAATGTTTCACTCCCACATTGATGTTTCTCTCTCCCTCTCCCTATAAAAATCAATTTTTTAAAAAAATCTTTTAAAAAATGGGTAGAGAGCCCTAACTGGTTTGGCTCAGTGGATAGAGCATCGACCTTCGGACTGAAAGGTCCCAGGTTCGATTCTGGTCAAGGGCATGTACCTTGGTTGCTGGCACATCCCCAGTAGGAGGTGTGCAGGAGGCAGCTGATTAGTGTTTCTTCTCTCATCAATGTTTCTTTTTTTTTTTTTTTTTTTAATATATTTTATTGATTTTTTACAGAGAGGAAGAGGGAGGGATAGAGAGTTAGAAACATCGATGAGAGAGAAACATTGATCAGCTGCCTCTTGCACACCCCCTACTGGGGATGTGCCCGCAACCAAGGTACATGCCCTTGACGGAATCGAACCTGGGACCCTTGAGTCCGCAGGCCGACGCTCTATCCACTGAGCCAAACCAGTTTCGGCCTCATCAATGTTTCTGACTCTCTATCCTTCTCCCTTCCTCTCTGTAAAAAAGCAATAATATATATATATATATATATATATATATATATATATATACACACATATATATATATATGTATGTATATATATGTATATATATATATATATACATACATACATATATATATATATGTATTATATATATATATATATATAATTTTTTTTTAAAAGGGTAGAGAAATAAACAAAA
The DNA here is from genome assembly GCA_025583905.1 of Ia io. Taxonomy (NCBI): domain Eukaryota; kingdom Metazoa; phylum Chordata; class Mammalia; order Chiroptera; family Vespertilionidae; genus Ia; species Ia io. Next base: position 5,452,086 of record JAJQQW010000008.1, read on the forward strand.
AGAAAATAAATGGGTAGAGGACCTGAACAGACACTTCTCCCAAGAAGACATACAAATGGCCAATAGATATATGAAAAGATGTTCAACTTCACTAGCTATTAGGGAAACACTAATCAAAACCACAATGAGATACCACCTCACACCTGTTAAGATGGCTCTTGTCAACAAGACAAGTAATAGCAAGTGTTGGAGAGGTTGTGGAGAAAAGGGAACCCTCATTCGCTGCTGGTGGGAATGTAGACTGGTACAACCACTATGGAAAGCAGTCTGGCGATTCCTCAAAAAATTGAGAATAGAGCCAGCAATTCCTCTCCTGGGGATATACCCAAAAATCTGGAAAACGTTTATTTGAAAGATATATGCACCCTTTGTTCACTGCCGCATTATTCATGGGGGCTAAGGCATGGAGACAACCTAAGTGTCCTGTGATCGAGGACTGGGTAAAGAAGATTTGGTACAATACACAATGGAGTACTACTCAGCCATAGGAAGAGAGGAACCCAGCTCAGCTGGCATGGCTCAGTGGTTGAGCACCAATCAGTGATTCAAGAGGTCGAGGTTCGATTCCCAGTCAGGGCACATGTCTGGGTTTTGGACTCAATCCCCTATAGGGGGTGTGCAAGAGGCAGCCGATCAATGATTCTCTCTCACCATTGATGTTTCTATCTCTTCCTCCTGCTCCTTCCTCTCTGAAATCAATAAAGATATATTAAGCCTAGCCTGTAGAGAGCACCTGGGAAGGCACATGAGCATTTCTTTAATTATTGTCAGCTGAAACCAGTGTCATTGGCAGAGCCACGTCCTGGAAATAAACCTTGCCAGAGGCAGGTGTGTTGTCAGCTTGACCTTCACCTTAGGCGCCAGGGGGTGGGTTTCATTATCTAAATCCAGCCAAGCACCATGAACCAACAGGATTGTTCCGGCCCACCCAGAAGAGACCATTACAAAGAAGCCACAAGAATGCACATAATCTCCTTTGTCTTGGGTTTTAGTAAAACTTCCTGGTATTTTGCTGTATAAAATAAACGAGCTGTATCGGCTCTGGGTCACTGTCTCTCCATCAGAGGACAGCTGTCCCACCTGGCCCCATCCTTTTCCTTCTATCTCTGTGTCTGTCTCTTTCTTTCACTTTCTCAATCCGCAGCAGCCCCTACTCAGGAACCAGACCACTCTCTAGCCGCACTGGACATGGAAAAGAGAAATATTTACACTAGCCAGTATGGCTCAGTGGATAGAACATTAGCCTGCAGACTGAAGGGTCCTGGGTTTGATTCTGGTCAAGGGCACATGTCTGGTTTGCAGGCTCAATCCCCAGTAGGGGGTGTGTGCAGGAGGCAGCCAATCAATGATTCTCTCTCATCATTGATGTTTTTATTTATTTATTTATTGTTTTAAGTATTACATATGTCTCTTTTTTCCCCCCATTGACCTCTCCCAGGCCACTCCCACACCCCAGGACAAGCCCCCACGGCCTGTGTCCTAGTCCATTGGTTATGCTAATATGCATGCATACAAGTTCTTTGGTTGATCTCTTACATGCCCCTCCCCAGCCTTCTCCTGCCTTCCCTCTGAGTTTTGACAGTCCATTAGGTGCTTCTCAGTCTCTGGACCCATTTTTGTTCATCAGTTTATGTTGTTCATCATATTCTACAAATGAGTGAGAGCATGTGATATCTTTCTCCTACTGGCTTATTTCGCTCAGCATAATGCCCTCCAGGTCCATCCATGCTGTTGCAAATGGTAAATGTTTCTTTTTTATAGCAGTGTAGTATTCCATTGTGTAGATGTACCACTGTTTTTTAATCCACTCATCTGCTGATGGGCACTTAGGCTGTTTCCAAATCTTAGCTATTGTAAATTATGCTGCTATGAACATAGGGGTGCATATGTCCTTTCTGATTTGGTGTTTCTGATTTCTTGGGATATATTCCTAGAAGTGGGATTACTGGGTCGAATGGGAGTTCCATTTTCAGTTTTTTGAGGAAACTCCATACTGTTCTCCACAGTGGCTGCACCAGTCTCCATTCCCACCAGCAGAGCACGAGGGTTCCTTTTTCTCGGCATCCTCGCCAGCACTTGTTTATTGATTTGTTGATGACAGCCATTCTGACAGGGGTGAGATGGTGGTACCTCATTGTCGTTTTGATTTGCATCTCTCGGATAATTAGTGACTTTAACATGTTTTCATGTGTCTCTTGGCCTTCCTTATGTCTTCTGTCAAAAAGTATCTATTTAGGTCCTTTGCCCATTTTTTGATTGGATTGTTTATCTTCCTTTTGCTAAGTTGTATGAGCTCCCTGTAAATTTTGGAGATTAAACCCTTATCAGAGTTAACATTGGCAAATATGTTCTCCCATGCAGTGGGCTTTCTTGTTGTTTTGTTGATGGCTTCTTTTGCTGTGCAGAAGCTTTTTATTTTGATGTAGTCCCATTTGTTTATTTTCTCCTTAGTTTCCATTGCCCTAGGAGCTGTATCGGTGAAGAAATTGCTTCGGCATGTCTGAGATTTTGTTGCCTGTGGATTCCTCTAGTATTTTTATGGTTTCCCGTCTTACATTTAAGTCCTTTATCCATTTTGAGTTTATTTTTGTGAATGGTGTAAGTTGGTGGTCTAGTTTCATTTTTTTTGCATGTATCTGACCAATTTTCCCAAAGCCATTTATTGAAGAGATTGTCTTGACTCCATTGTATGCTCTTGCCTCCTTTGTCAAATATTAATTGAGCATAATGGCTGGGGTCGATTTCTGGGTTCTCTGTTCTGCTCCATTGGTCTATATGTCTGTTCTTGTGCCAGTAGCAGGCAGTTTTGAGAACAGTGGCTTTGTAATATAGTTTGATATCTGGTATTGTGATCCCTCCAACTTTGTTCTTCTTTCTCAGGATTGCTGTGGCTATTTGGGGTCTTTTTTTATTCCAGATGAATTTTTGGAGTGTTTGTTCTAGGTCTGTGAAATATGCCACTGGTATTTTAATGGGGATTGTATTGAATCTATACATTGCTTTGGGTAGTATGGACATTTTAGTGATGCTGATTCTACCAATCCATGAACATGGTATATTCTTTTTTTTTTTCACTTTTTTTTTTATTGAGGTATTATATGTGTACATATCTTACCATTGCCCCCCCCACCCCACCCCCATACATGCCCTCACCCCCCAGAGTTTTGCGTCCATTGGTTATGCTTATATGCATGCATACAAGTCCTTCGTTTGATTTCTTATTTCCCCCACCTCTCCCTAACCTTCCCCCTGTAATTTGACAGTCTGTTTGATGCTTTACTGTCTCTGTATCTATCTTTTTGTTCATCAGTTTATAATGTTCTTTATTATCCATAAATGAGTGAGATCATGTGGTATTTTTCTTTCATTGACTGGCTTATTTCACTCAGCATAATGCTCTCCAATTCCATCCAGGTTGCTGCAAATGATGAGAATTCCTTCTTTTTTATGGCAGCATAGTATTCCATTGTGTAGATGTACCATAGTTTTCTGATCCAGTCATCTGCTGATGGGCACCTAGGTTGTTTCCAAATCTTAGCTATTGTAAATTGTGCTGCTATGAACATAGGGGTGCATATATCCTTTTTGATTGGTGTTTCTAGTTTCTTCGGATATATTCCCAGGAGTGGGATTACTGGGTCAAATGGGAGTTCCATTTTCAGTTTTTTGAGGAAACTCCATACTGTTCTCCACAGTGGCTGCACCAGTCTGCATTCCCACCAGCAGTGCACGAGGGTTCCTTTTTCTCCGCATCCTCGCCAACACTTGTCATTTGTTGATTTGTTGATGATAGCCATTTTGACAGGTGTGAGATGGTACCGCATTGTTGTTTTTGATTTGCATCTCTCGGATAATAAGTGACTTTGAGCATGTTTTCATGTGTCTCTTGGCCTTCCTTCTGTCTTCTTTTGAAAATATTCTGTTTAGGTCCGTTGCCCATTTTTTTATTGGATCATTTATCTTCCTTTTATTAAGTTGCATAAGCTGCCTGTAGATGTTGGAGATTAAACCTTTATCAGTGATAGCATTTGCAAATATGTTCTCCCATACAGTGGGCTTTCTTGTTGTTTTGTTGATGGTTTCTTTTGCTGTAAAAAAGCTTTTTATTTTGATGTAGTCCCATTTGTTAATTTTCTCTTTAGCTTCCATTGCCCTAGGGGCAGTGTCAGTGAAGAAGTTCTTTCGGCATATGTCTGAGATTTTGCTGCCTGTGGATTCCTCTAGTATTTTTATGGTTTCCCGTCTTATGTTTAAGTCCTGTATCCATTTTGAGTTTATTTTTGTGAATGGTGTAAGTTGGTGATCTAGTTTCATTTTTTTGCATGTATCTGTCCAATTTTCCCAACACCATTTATTGAAAAGACTGTCTTGACTCCATTGTATGTTCATGCCTCCTTTGTCAAATATTAATTGGGCATAGTGGTTTGGGTCGATATCTGGATTCTCTATTCTGTTCCATTGATCTATATGTCTGTTCTTGTGCCAGTACCAGGCTGTTTTGAGAACAGTGGCTTTGCAATACAGCTTGAAATCTGGTATTGAGATCCCTCCTACTTTATTCTTCTTTCTCAGGATTGCTGTGGCTATTCGGGGTCTTTTTTTTATTCCAGATGAATTTTTGGAGAGTTCTTTTTAGGTCTGTGAAGTATGCCATTGGTATTTTAATGGGGATTGTATTGAATCTATACATTGCTTTGGGTAGTATGGACATTTTAGTGATGCTGATTCTACCAATCCATGAACATGGTATATTCTTCCATTTGTTTATTTATCTCTTTTTTCAACGTCCTGTAATTTTCCGAGTACAGGTGTCTTAATTTTTTTGGTTCAATGGTAAATGGGATTTTTTTTTTTTTTTTTTAGTTTCTCTTTCTGTGAGTTCATTATTGGTGTATAAAAAAAGACATAGGTTTCTAGATGTTAATTTTGTATCCTGCTACATTGTCGAATTCATTTATTAAGTGTAGTAGTTTTTTATGGAGTCTTTAGGGTTTTCTATGTACAATATCATGTCATCTGCGAATAATGACAATTTTACTTTTTCTTTTCCAATTTGGATACCTTTTATTTCTTCTTCTTGTCTGATCATTATGGCTAGCATTTCCAGTACTATGTTGAACAGGAGTGGTGAAAGTAGGCATCCCTGTCTTGTTCCTGTTCTTAGGGGAAATGATTTTAGTTTTTGCCCATTGAGTATGAAGTTGGCTGTAGGTTTGTCATATAAGGGTTTTATTATGTTGAGGTATGATCCCTCTATTCCCACTTTGCTGAGAGTTTTTATCAAGAAAGTGTGTTGGATTTTGTCAAATGCTTTTCCTGCATCAATTGATATGATCATGCGATTTTTGTCTCTCAATTTGTTTATGTGATGTATCACGTTTATTGATTTGTGGATATTGTACCACCTTTGCATCCCTGGAATAAATCCCACTTAGTCATGGTGTATGATCTTTCTAATGTATTGCTGAATCCTTTGTATTTCTATGGGGTCATCAAAGAAAAAAAAACGACGAAATACTGCCATTTGCGACAACATGGATGGACCTTGAGAATTGATGAGACTAAACATATGCTGCCTCCTGTCAAATAAGTCCCACAACAAAACAAAACCGGAATCGAACCTGGGACCCTTCAGAACAGGCCGACGCTCTATATGATTTTATTCTTTCTATGTATTGTGGTATTTCTATGGGGTCATCAAAAAAAAAAAACTCGAAATACTCAGGCAACAGTATGGTGAGAATATGACTAGTACCAGAGGGAACCATATGATTTTATTTATATGTGATAGACTCAGGCAACAGTATGGTGGTTACCAGAGGGGTGGTGATGGGGGTAGTAACGGAAAGGGGACCAAATATATGGGGGTGGAAGATGATTGGGCTGTGGGTGGTGGGCGCACAATGCAACATACAGATCATGTCCCAACGAAATGTAAAAATAAATAAATAAAGTGTTCTGGAGGTTTCTGAGGACCCCAAAGTTCCAGGAGCACCCAGCATTGCTTGGTGCCAATCCGTAGCTGTGCCAGGCAGGCCTGCCCAGCTGAGCCTCCTCTGGCTCCTGCGTGCCAGCCCCACCAGGGCACCCCTGTCCCACCACACTGTGCACCTGCCCCTCTCCCGGTCCGGGCTTCTGCTGTTTCCTCCCCCCCCGCCTCGCCTCAGGCTGCTGTGCTGTCCTCCCTCCCATTTTTTTTTTTTTGTTTGTTTGTTTGTTTTAATATTTTCATTGATTTTTTTTAAATTTTTTTAAATTTATTTATTTTTAATTTCTTTATTGATTAAGGTGTCACATATTTGTCCTCATCCCCCCATTCCCATCCCACACCCCTCCCCACGGATGCCCCAACCCCCTGTTGAACTTAACCATTGGTTAGGCTCATATGCATGCACACAAGTCCTTTGCTTGATCTCTCCCCCCTCCCCCCACCCTCCCCTATCCTTCCTCTGAGGCCCGATAGTCCGATCGATGCCTCCTTGTTTCTGGTTCTGTTCTTGTTCATCAGTCTATGTTGTTCATCATTTCCCCTAGATGAGCGAGATCATGTGTCACTAGAGATATACTTATAAGAACTGAATGTGAGATGAGCAATAATAGTTATGCTGACAGGCAAATGAATCAGTCTGTAATGAGTTTCTTTCTGGACCAACAGTTCTTTTGAGACCCAATATCAATGTCCACCAGTTCCTTATGTGTACATGTCAGTACTGACCCCTCAGCTCTGGATGGTGGACAAATGGTGGTAATGCAGGTCCGACACCCTCTGGTTTGGTCTCAGCCGGACCCAGGGGCACGGCTTCACCCGGACTCAGGGGCACATGGCCTCACCCAGACCCAGGGGGCGCGTGGCCTCACCTGGACCCAGGTGCGTGCAGCCTCACCCGGACCCGGGACCCAGCCTCACCTGGATCCAGGGGCACACGGCCTCACCCGGACCTGGGATCCAGCTTCACCCGGACCCAGGGGCGCATGGCCTCACCCGGACCCAGGGGCGCGTGGCCTCTCCCAGACCCAGGGGCGCGTGGCCTCACCCGGGCCCAGGCTCATTGATTTTTTACAGAGAGGAAGGGAGAGGGATAGAGAGTTAGAAACATCAATGAGAGAGAAACATCGATCAGCTGCCTCTTGCACACTCCCCACTGGGGATGTGCCTGCAATCAAGGTACATGCCCTTGACTGGAATCGAACTTGGGACCCTTCAGTCGGCAGGCTGACGCTCCATCCACTGAGCCAAACCCCTGAGGGCTCCCTCCCATTTTTGATGGTCTGAAGCTCCTCATTCTCTAAGACTCAGACCAACAATGGTCATCTCCTGCTGGAAGCATCCGAAGCATCCGTCCCTCCCTCCTCCGCCCCTCACAGTCTGGAACAGGGGCCCTCAAACTTTTTAAACAGGGGGCCAGTTCACTGTCCCTCAGACCGTTGGAGGGCCGGACTATAGTTTTAAAAAAAACTATGAACAAATTCCTATGCACACTGCACATATCTTATTTTGAAGTAAAAAAACAAAACGGCAAAAACACCCGCATGTGGCCCGCGGGCCGTAGTTTGAGGATGCCTGGTCTGGAAGCTCAGCCTCATCCTCTGACTCACACCTCCACTCCCCTCCCAGGGCTGGGGTGGCCACGGGACTTTCCGGGAAGAACTTTGGAGGCAGACAAGGCCCACCTGCACTGGTTGCAGTTTGCACAGTTGTGAAGTGGGGATAGCGGGGACACTGCTGCTCGTTCGCTGCGGTGAAGACGGATGGGAGGGGCGCCTGCCGCGTGGCTGCCCCGTGCTTGGCTCTGGGCACACAGGTGGAGCCAGCCCTGCCCCGCAGCGTGGCTGGGGCTCAGAACTGAGGAGCTATCATTAGCACTGGCGGCCTCTTATTATTTGATCAGCCCTATTGGTTCTTTACATTAAAGGGCAAAATCTCATGTGACTATGCAGATGAACTTTCCCACGCCCACACTGTGGCTCCGGGCAGAGGCCCCTCTGAGGGCAACTACTATTTTGACTTTTACCACCGTAGGTGAACTTTGCCTGTTTTTTTTTGTACTTTTTATTTTATTTTTTTAATTGATTCTTTTTTTTTGAGAGAGAGAAACGTCGAAGTGAGAGAGAAACATTGATCGGTTTCCTTCCGCCCGTGCCCAGAGGGGGAATTGAACCCACAACCTGGGTATGTGCCCTGACCGGGAATCGAACCTTTTGGGGTACGGGACGATGCTCCAACCAACTGAGGCGCCCCGGCCAGGGCTGCTTTCTGTATTTTTTACAAATGGAATCATGCAGTCTGTGCTCTCAGGTCTGGCTTCTTCCACTCAACATTATTCTGCTGTTTGCCTGTATGCTTTTGTGACAGCAGTCATATTTGTATCGTCCTTCCCCTGGGACCTGGCCCCTGGCAAGGGATTACTTCATAGGGAGCCTTGGTGGAGGCAACGTGACCCATTCAGCTTCTTCAAATACTAGGATGCGGCCTGAGTCGAGTCCATTGTTGAGAAAGGCACTGAAGGCACAGAGCAGGGCAGAGGGAATGCCAAGGAGTTCATTTTACAGGCCGATGCCATCCAGGTTGGCTTGGCTGTTTATAAATACCCTGGCAGCGTCCCGAGGTCACTTCAGGCTAGTGGCTGCGGGCCTCCCTCGGGCTCACGGGGCCCTGCCCCGCCACTCCACCCTGGTCCATCCAGGCCCAGTGCCTGCTCCTTACCTAGCCTTGGTGTCCCCACCTGTCAAATGGACCCCCTCTCTTGTCCTCTGTGGTCTGGGTGGGCACCCAGGAGGTGAGACAGGCACAGAGCCGCTGGGCTTGGTCTCCAAGGGAGAAAGCATCCCTCATCCTGCTTCGAACGCCCCAGGTAGAAATCTCCGGCTGGTGTCTCAGGCCCAAGGCTCCCAGGGGGTAGGTTCCCGTTGGTCCTAAGGACCCTGGCTCCAGGCCCTCCCTTACACCCTCTGTGTGACCCTGTGCTGGCTCCATGGTAAATCCCTCCCTGTGATGCATGGGGAGTGGGCTCAGGGAGTCAGTGAGCCAGTGACTGGAGTTTGAATGCTGCAGTCTGGGCAAGGGAGGCTGGTAGGGTTGCCTCCCTGGAGCCAGCCCCCTAGGCATATCCAAATTACCAGCATCACCGCTGCAGCATTTTAGGGCCATTATTAAGTAAAATAAGGGTCATTTTAACACAAGCTCTGTGGTACTAGGACGGTCTATCTGATAACCAAGGGGAGTCACTGCTAAGTGGCTAAGAGTGGGCAGAGTGGGCAGCGTATACAGTGTGGAGACACTGGACAAAAGGATGATTCACGGCCCAGACAGGACGGTGTGAGGGATGGTGTGAGATTTCATCAGGCAAGTCAGAACTGTGTGCAATTTAAAACTTATAACTTGTTTATTTCTGTAATTTTCCGTTTAATATTTTGGGAATGCACTTGACCACCGGTAACTGAAATTGTAGAAAAGGAAACGGAGGATCAGGGGGAACGACTGTATTAGTCGTGCTCTCTGTTCTCACCTCCTGGAGCAGGCCATTCCTGCACTCCACCTTCCAGGGGATCAACCTCCGTTTCTCTGGAAGAGTCGACCAGAGACTGGCCCATTTCCCCTGGTTCAGCCAGTGACCAACTTGCTAGATGCACTTGGCTCCTTCAAGTGCCCCCTTTGCCTTAGCTTTTTGAAGAGGTGGACGTGTCATTGACCTAGCTCCTGGAGCAGGGGCCTAAGAAGGAATGTTTGAGGAGGATTCATTCTTTTTTTTTTTTTCCCCCCAAGACTTTTTAATTGAGGTGTGTTTTGTTTGTTTGTTTGTTTGTTTTTTTTGAGAGAGAGAGAGAGAGAGAGAGAGAGAGAGAGAGAGAGAGAGATTGGGGGAGAGGGAGAGAAATAACCTCGTGAGAGTGAAACATCCATCAGCTGCCTCCTAAATTCCCAGTCCCCCTAATGAGGATACAGCTGGCAACCCAGGGACGCGCCCTGACCACCAATAAAACCCACAACCTTTGGGTGCGTGGACACCCAGCCAACTGAACCACACCGGCCAGGGCAGAGGAGGATTCATGCTTGAATGGATTGTTTTACAGGACATTTTAATGGTCCCCTCCTGTGGCTGCCCCTCTGCCACGCCGGCACTCCCCACCCGCCGCTAAGTCCCTCCCCAGCCCCGGGCCTTCGCCCTTCCCTGCGCAGCCTCTGACCCCGCTGTCCTCCCAGATAGGGGACAGGTGGGCAGCAAAGGGCTTAACATAAGAATTTCAAGAGAATCTCTCTCCTCTGCCTTTCGCCCGCTGCTGAGACGCTGAGTGGCGATCCCCGGGCCCGCTGCGGCCTTCTCCTCTCGGGCCGAGCTTGCGGAGGGCAGGATGGGGGGCCCCCTGGCCGCCCGCGCCCGGCTCCCACCCGCTGCACGCACAGTGGTGCTCCCAGGGGTGGAACCGCGAGCGCCGAGCGCGAAGGGAAGGGTCTGCTCCGAGCCACGTGCGGCTCGAGGAGCGCTGCTGGGCCTCCTGGCCAGCAGGGGGCGCGGGTGGGGCGTGGAGGAGGGCGAGCCCCAGGAATACCGGCCCGCAGGAGTCCACTACCTGAAAAACATTAAGCGCCCCAGCCCGTTCGGCTCAGTGGATAGAGCGGCGGTCTGAGGAGTGAAGGGTCCCGGGTTCGATTCCGGTCCAGGGCACATCCCCTGGTTGTGGGCTCGATCCCCAGTAGGGGGCGTGCAGGAGGCAGCTGGTCAGGTGGTTCCCTCTCATCATTGATGTTTATCTCTCTTTCTCTCTGAAATAAATAAATATATATATATATTTTAAAAATAAAAACATTAAGTTAGAAATCTGTTATCCTTTTATTTTTAATTTTTATTAATTTTCATGAACTTATTTGGGCCAAACTGGCGGCAAAGGCCAGGGAGCAAGATCTCAAATGCTCAGCGATCTCTTGTCCCTTTAAATGACCCAGGCCTGCAAAGCTCAAACAGAGCAGAAACGTTAAAATAATTACCCTCGACCCAAAGCCTCGCCTCCCGGGAGTAATCCCCGCTCCCGGTTTGGGAGCATCCTCCACGCCTTCTCCAGAACATTTATTTCTGTAACAAATATACAGCAGGGCTCATACACGAGCACGTGCTCACTCCCAGATGCCGCGCGCGCGCGCGCACAGACGTGCACAGCCACACATCCGCCCAGAGGCACCCAGGAACACACGTGGGAGCACTGGGATTGCATGAAGAGGTCGGTCAGAATATTCCGTGGTGTGGGCGTATTTACGCAGAGGCCGCTCTAATGATTAATTATGTTAATTATGTAAATTTATCGTTACGTGCGAAGCCCCACCTTCTCTGGCCCTCCCCCTGCCACGCCATCCACAAGCATGTCGTGTCTTCCACGCACGCCGTGGGGGAGGCCCAGCTGAAGTTGCTGGGTGCAGAGTGTCCGTATCTCAACTCTCGCAGCCGAGGACACCTGGCAGGGCTGTTCCGGTGCCCTGGGTGTGGGCGTGGGATTCAGGGAGATGCCCGGGGTGTGAGGGCAAAGCCAAGGTGAGGAGAAGTCAGAGGCCAGCAGCAGGACCAGGGCTGACCCTTGACCTTCTGGAGGCACGTGTCCGAGACCTTTGGGACTCACAGATTTGTGTGGACCACAAACATTGATGATTCGCTGGGAACGCAATCATGTTGAACTGAAAAGAGATCCTGAGAGACTCCTAAGGAGAGGGCTCTCCCATATCCAGTCTCCGGTGTACCTGAACACACTCTGCCTGTGACTCTACCATTAACCGGCCCCAACCCTCTCCCCCCGACACGCACACTCTGCTGAGTTCTGGGAGTTTTCCTCTTCAAAACCACTATGGCCCAGCTGTGGCTCAGTGGCTGAGCATCGACCTATGAACCAGGAGGTCACAGTTTGATTCCAGGTCAGGGCACATGCCTGGGTTGTGGGCTGGGTCCCCAGTTGTGGGAGTGCAGGAGGCAGCAGATCAATGAGTCTCATCATTGGTGTTTCCATCTCTCTTTTCCTCCCCTTCCTCTCTGAAATCAATAAACACGTAAGTTTTTTTAAAGCCACTATGCCCCAATTGAGGAGGTAACCCTAACCCCAACAGAGCCTAAGGGGGTCTTGGTGACACTTCACTGTGTGTGTGTGTGTGTGTGTGTGTGTGTGTGTGTGTGTGTGTGTGTGTTGGGTGGGGGGAGCTGAGCACCTTGCTGCCTCCCTGCCAGCATTTCAACCTCAGCTCCTCCGTCCAGGGAATGTGTTCCGTAGGGTGGGGCCAGCAGCAAAGGCAGTTAGTGGCCTCACATTCCCCACAAGATCTGAGCTTCAGGATGTGTCTCTGCAGGCTGCCGGGTCAGGTGGAGGCCCTGCAGAGGTGCATCCTAACAGAACCCACAGAGAGCTAGGGAGGGAGACAGAAGGGCACTGGGCTGCAGTGTGCCAACCCCGGGCTGCCCCTGTGCCTGGCTGCCCACTGGCATACCTGGGCCTGGGCTGGAGACCATGAGCATGCCAGAGCTTTGATTTGGAAACCTCAGTTCCGTGGACCTGGATGTCTGGTGCAGTGCTCACCGCTAGGCAAGCCTGGGCCGGATGCTGAGCCTGTTTCCTTCATTGTCCAGCTTCCAGAAGGGCAAGGCACATCGTTGTTGACCCAGGAGTGGAGCTGGCATGGCCTGGAAAAGGATCTGGCTTCTGGCTTGGAGTTGGCTCTCACCTGTGGGCTGGTACCACATCCCCTGCTCCACATGGCCATGATGACTGGTTTTGTTTGCATGTGGTCTGCAGTTGGAATTTCCTCCCCAGAAACAGGGCAGACTTCTCCAACTGGTTTTTATTTTGTCCTTAAGCCACATTTGAAAGTGACTTAATCAAGGAAGTGTCCTGAATTAAATCTTAGGGCCTGGCTTCTGGCAGGCCTGGGTCCGAGGGCCCCAGGACGATTGATGAGCATCCCAGGGCAGCCAATGACCCCCACTGTCCCATGTACACTTCTTGCCCCAGCAGCCTAGGTGTCCCAGTGGAACACTGCTGGTGGCTGAGGGCCTACTACGTGCCAGGTGAGGTCTTGGGGTGCTTCCCACGCAACTGCTCTAGAAAGTAGGGTAGCTATCCCCACTTTACAGATGAGGAAACTGAGGCTGGGAGTTTGTGAGGTGGCTTGCTCAAGGCCACCTGGCCTGTGAGAGGTGGAGCTGTGGCCTCTGTCTGTGTCCAGAGGCGGTGCTGCCCCTTGGGCAGGGTGGGAATGACATCGACCACAGACACAAGCCGGTGCTCAACCACTGCTATGCCGTCCAGGCTGGTTTGTAGGATTCCTAATAGCCAAGCTCCTTAGTGAAACCACGAGGCCTGGCCTCCCTTAATTAGGTTTTATAGGGTAAGTCATGCTCCCTGAAGGCCCTGTTTTAACTTGCCTTGGGCCAGAGTAACTATTTTAAGTGGAGGTCCAATTAATCAAGCCAATTTGTAAATGCCGGATACTTTAGTATCAACTTATTATTCATCCCGTTAGCCCATCTTTGCCCAATATGGGATATTTTGGGGCAAAGAGTATTTGACTATGGAAATTTAGGCAAAGCTGCAGTTTTAATGAGGTATGTCTAGTTTCCCTCTACTTAGTTACTTCCCTAAGATTATAGGGGCCATCATGTTTAAATTTAGTGGGATCCCCACATATGACTATCATTTCCCCCCCAGTATTGATTAATTCCATAAGGTTTTGTCAATGGGAGCCCTGTTGTAGAGGTGCCAGAGCCAGTCAGCACTTTTAACAATATTTTTTATAGAAATTATCTTAGTATATAAATTCTGTTGTATATTTGTTACATATAATTATTATATATATTATATATATTTTAGGGTATAAGCTTTTTAAATTTTTTAAAATATATTTTATTGATTTTTTACAGAGAGGAAGGGAGAGGGATAGAGAGCTAGAAACATCGATGAGAGAGAAACATCGATCAGCTGCCTCCTGCACACCCCCCACTGGGGACGTGCCCGCAACCAAGGTACATGCCCCTGACCGGAATCGAACCCGGGACCCTTCAGTCCACAGGCTGACGCTCCAACCACTGAGCCAAACCGGTTTTGGCAGCTTTTTAAATTTTTAAATATATTTTTAAATTCTCATGCCTTCTGTACCCTCCCTGACTGTGAATCAAACACACAACCCATGTATATGCCCTGACAAGGAATCGAACCTGCAACCTTTTGGTGCACAGGCCAATGCTCAACCAACTGAGCCACTCTGGCCATGCAGTGTATATACTTTTAATTTCCAATTCAGTCAAATTATGGACTTTTGTTTTATATATATATATAATGTATTTATCATATCCTATATAATAAAAGCCTAATATGGTAAGTGTCTGGTCATTCGGTTGGCCATTCAACCAATCAAAGCGTAATCCTATATAATACATAAGTAATATGCAAATTAACCCTCACACCCTCACAAGATGGCTGCCTACGACCAGACCAGCAGGTGGGTTAGTAAGGGATGACCAAATGACTGAATAAGCAGGCTGCGTGGGCAACCAGGCTGGTGGGGGGGGCAGTTAGGGGCAATCAGGCTGGAAGGGGGGCAGTTAGGAGTGATCAGGCCAGCAGGGGGGGCAGTTAGGGGCGACCAGGCAGGCAGGAAGGTGAGCAATTAGGAGCCAGTGGTCCAGGATTGTGACAGGATGTCCTGGATTAGAGAGGGTACAGGCTGGGCTGAGGGGACCCCCTCCTCCCCATGCACAGGGCCTCTAGTATGCTAATGATATGCTAAGGCTGCTCAATAGCTTGCTATGATGTGCACTCACCACCAGGGGGCAGACAGTAAACCAGTCGCTATGATGTGCACTGACCATCAGGGGGCAGATGCTCCGACCAGTAGGTTAGCTTGCTGCTGGGGTCCAGCCGATCAGGACTGAGCAAGACAGGCTGGACATGCCTGGAGCCCTCCCATGATCCCTCCCCGGCTGGCCAACCTCCCGCATCCCTCCCCGGTCCTGACTGTGCACTGGTAGGGTCCCTTGGCCTGGGCTGCGCCCTCTCACAATCCGGGCTGAGGGACCCACCCCTCAGTGCATGGATATCATGCACCAGGCCTCTAGTGTTTTTATAAATATACTAGAGGCCCAGTGCATGAAATTCATGCATGGGGGTGTGTGTCCCTCAGCCCAGCCTGCACCCTCTCCAATCTGGGACCTCTTGAGAGATGTCCGACTCGGACATCCCTCTCACAATCCAGGACTGCTGGCTCCCAACCTCTTGCCTGTCACCCCCTAACTGCCCTCCCCTGCTGGTCCATGGTCACCCCTAACTGTTCCCCAGCTAATTGCCCTCCCCTGCTGCCAGCCTGCCCTCCCCTGCTGGCCTGGTCACCCCTAATTGCCCTCCCTTGCCAGCCTGGTCGCCCCTAACTGCCCTTCCCTACAGGCCTGGTCCCCCCCTACTACCCTCCCCTGCAGGCCTGGTCCCCCCCCCCCCAAATGCCTCCCCCTGCATGCCTGGGTCCCCCCAACTGTCCTCCACTGCAGGCCTGGTCCCCCACAACTGCCCTCCCTGGCTGACCTGGTCTCCCCCAACTGCCCTCCCCTGCAGGCCTGGGTCCCCCCCCAACTGCACTCCCTTGTTGGCCTGGTCTCCCCCAACTGCCCTCCTCTGCCGGCCTGGTCACCCCCAACTGCCCTCCTCTGCTGGTCTGGTCACCCCTAACTGCCCACAACTGCCCTCCCCTGCAGGCCATCTTGTGGTGGCCATCTTGTGTCCACATGGGGGCAGCCATCTTTGACCACATGGGGGCGGCCATCTTGTATCTTGGAGTGATGGTCAATTTGCATATTACTCTTTTATTAGATAGGATAAAATATGTAATATTTATTAAACTTTAGTTTCTCTTCCCTGTAGCTAGGGGTTTTTCTTCCTTTTTTTTCCTTTCAACCCTTCCCACCCTCCTTTTTTCTGTTTTAAGCTTTTAGCCTCTTGAGGCTGTGGGCTTGTTTTCTCTCTCAGGCAGATAGGAAAGAAAGGGAGAGGGGCCCGGTGGCTGGCCTCTAGGCCACAGCCTCTACCTGGGAAGGCCCCTTCTCCTCTTCCTTACTCCTCCCCCACACTCCTCCTCCTCCTTTCTCTCCTTTTTCTTCCTCTCCTTCTGTTCCTCCTTTCCCTTCTCCCCTCCTTCCCCTTCCCTCCTGCCCCCTGCTCTCTCCTCACCTTCCTCCTTCCCTTTTTCCTCACTTTTCCCCACACCTCCTTCTCCTTCCCCTCCCCACTCCTTTCCCTCTTCTCTTCTTCCCCCTCCTGGTCCCCCCTTCCTTCCCCTCTGCTCCCTCCTCCTCCTCACCTCCCTCACTCCAAGGTCTCCACGGGTGTGATCCCACCTCCCACTGGATCAGGGAGGGCTCAGGACGGCAGCCCGACAAACCCACTATCATCAGGGCCCTTCCCACAGGACCTGCGGGTGCCACGGTTGCAGAGGTGGGTGCCTTCACGGACTCTGTGTGGTGACAGCACCCCGCTGGGCTCCTGGGACAGGGGCAGGATGAATGGTACACATGGCACCTCAGTTCCCCACTGCTTAGTGCTCAGGGTCAGGAGGAGCCTTCCCTGAACTTAGCTAGGCAGCCAGGAAAGGGGCCGGGAACATCCCCCCCAGAGCCTAGACTCAGACCAGGGCCCCAGGAGGCCCAGCTTTCTCGGCCTCAGAGGGAATCGCAGCCGGACGCTGGGTGCCCGTGGTGCCAGCAGGCGGCGCACCTCGGGCTGTCAGGGACACTCGCGGGAACCACTCACTGAGCCACCAGCAGTCTAATGGCCTGTCATTCCCAGTCTGAGGCCAACCACCTGCTTCCTGCTGTGTAGGCTTCATTCATTTTTTAAAAAATCTATTTTTATTGATTTCCGAGAGGAAAGGAGAGGGAGAGACAGAAACATCAATGATGAGAGGGAATCATTGATCGGCTGCCTCCTGCACACCCCCTACTGGGGATCGAGCATGCAACCCACCCATGTGCCCTTGGCTGGAATCGAACCTAGAACCCTTCAGTCCGCAGGCCGAAGCTCCATCCACTGAGCCAAACCGGCTAGGGCTAGGCTTCATTCTTATTTAATTATATGTAACCAACAGGTCAGGAGGGGACTGCCATCCACAAGATGGCTTGTTAGGTATAGTTCCCAGGAGGCCCCCCGCTCCTTTCCCCCAGCACCAGGGTGGCCAGGAGCAGAGGGAGGAGCGGCAGGTGGGGCAGGAGCCTCTTACCAGGTTTCCTGGGAAGGAGGAAGGGACAGGAGGAGGGTGAGCAGGCTCAGTATCGGCTTGCTTGAATAGGTTGATTCCAGTCGTCTGCCCAGTGTGTGGGGCCAGGCCTGGCGCTTAGGGTGGGGGACGCTGGCCTGGTCAGTGTGTCATGAAGGCACCTCCCAGGTGAGGCATTTACTGTCCCCGGAACTGGCTTCCCCGGGAGGGGCAGGCTCCTCAGGGTCAGCAATGCCCCAAGGTGTCATAGCAGCAGAATCGCAGGAAACAAAGAGGCTTGGTGACACACCGTGTGGGTGTGGGCCGCCGTGTTTGTTTTGTGGCCGCACACCATTGCGGCGTGCACACCGCCGTGAGACACCTATCCACGCTCCGTGAGGGAAGGGCAGGCTGTCCCAGGGCCGGGCTCTTAGCAGGCACATCCCCGCACCTGTGGGCCCAGGTTTTCATCTCCGGGGGCCCTGTGCCCAGGAGGCGAGGCCGGGTCCCAGGCTTGGATCAAGTGGGTCCAGGCACAGCGTCGAGGCTCTTCAGCCTGCGTGCCTGTCCTTCTTCTGATCTGGGGGCCCTCCGTGGTATGTGTTTGACAAGATCTATTCGTTCTTTCATTTAGCAAATCAGCATTAAGGGCAGCTCCTTTGCCAGAAACTGGTATGGCTACCAGGGGTGACTCCAAGAGCACAGACACCCTAGAAGAGAGAACAGGCCATCAACAAGTAAGTAAATACACACTATAAAAGTCATTTCAGATAAGGATAGCCATAGTCACACATAATTACATTGTAACTACAATCTCCGTGAGAGAGGACTTCCGTAAACAAAACAAGGTAGGGGACGGGTCAATGGTGCCTCTCCTCCCATTCTCTGCCCTTCTAGAAATTTCATTAGGTGGAGGCTGGGATTCTGGCTTCCTTGTCTCTTTCCTTTTTTCATTTCATTTTATTTTTGTTAATTGATTTTAGACAGGAAGGGAGGGAGGGAGGGAGGAGGGAGGGAGGGAGGGAGGGAGGGAGAGAGAAGGAGAGAGAGAGAGAGAGGGAGAACCATCCATGTGAGAGAGATACATCAATCCCGGTGGCTGACCCGACATCAGCTCCAACCAACTGAGCCTGGGGGGCCTGTCTCTTGTCTTTCATGTCCTTTCATTTCAAGAGAGGGTTATTTGTTTTTCCCTTTTCATTTTTTCTTTATTTTTATTAAAGTTTTATTTTTTATATATACCTCTCTCCCCCTCTCCCTTCCCCTCTGAAATCAATAAAAACATATTTTACAAATATCTTTCAAAAACATGTTTTCATTGATTTTAGAGAGAGAGGAAGGGAGAGGAGGAGGGAGAAAAATCGACTGGGTGCCTCCTGCACCTATCCTGACCCGCTGGGGATCCAGCCTGCAACCCAGGCATGTGCCCTGACTGGGAATCGAACTCGGTGACCTTTCCCTGAGCAGGATGTCGCTCAACCAACTGAGCCACACCGGCAGGGCTAGTTTTTTTTTTTTTTTTTTAACAAGCAATTTGTATTTGTCTATCTCTGCTTTATTTATTTATTCACTTTATAAATAAAACAGCCTTTTGTGTCTCTTGGGAGAGGTTATCCTCTGACCTTGTCCGGGCGCTGCCCCTCCAATAGCCTGTTTCCCTGGGTGGGAAGCTCTTCCCTCGGTCACGGTCACGGAGCGCCTCCCTGCGAGGTGGGTGCTCTGGGCGGCTGCCCTCAGGGGCTGGGAGGCGCCGTGCCCCACGCACTGGGCAGCACACACGACAGTCAAGGCCTTTCTTTATTTTAGTATCGTATAACACTATGGTGCATGTGTTACAATCAACCAACTAATATTGACACCATCCTTTATTTTGCTTTGTACAATTTTTATTTGTTGATTTGAGAGGGAAAGAGAGAAACATGGACTTGTTGTTCCACTTATTTATGCATTCATTGGTTGATTCTTGTATACGCCCTGACCTGGGATTGAACCCACAGCCTTCGCCTATGGGGAGAATGCTCTAACCAAATGAGCTACCCAGCCAGGGCTTGCCACCCTCTTTTATTTGTTAATTTAATTGTATTGTATTGTATATATATATATTTTTAAATTTCAGAGAGGAAGGGAGAGGGAGAGAGAGAGGGAAACATCAGTGGTGAGAGAATCACTGGTCGGCCGCCTCCTTCCCATGGGGATGGGATGGAGCCGGCAACCCAGGCATGTGCCCCGACTGGGAATCCAAGCGAGACCTCCTGGTTCGTAGGTAGACACTCAACCACGGAGCCGCACCAGCTGGGCTCCACACACTATTTTTCACCAAAGCCCACCCTGTACTCAGATTCCCTTGGTTTGTCCCTAGTGCCCCCGTGGCCCCGAGGCCCCGAAGGCAGGGTGGGGTCCGGCTCCGCCAGGAGTTCGTCAGGGACACATCACCGGCCTCCGCGTTCTTGCCTTCGGGAGTGGGAGGAGGAAGGGAACACGGCGTGGCGGAGCTTCCGCGAGCACCTCCCGTCGACTGACTCCACAGCGGGACGTGAGCAGCAGGAGCGCGAGTGGGTCGGGGGCCCAGGGAGAACCTAGGATGGCGCCCCTGGACGGGCCGCGAGCGCCCCCGGCCGCCGCAGCCCCAGCTCGGGGCCAGGGACTGCAGCGGGGCGCGCTCAGTGTCCTTTCCCCACGGGGGTAACTGAGGCCCCAGAGCCTCCAGGCCGGGGTGCCCCGCCCCAGGTTCGGCAGTCCCGGACGCACCCCGCCCCAGGTTCGGCAGTCCCGGCCCCGGAGGCCCGCTCCCCGCAGGCCCCGCCCCGGAGGCCCCGCCCCCGGAGGCCCCGCCCCGGAGGCCCCGCCCCCGGAGGCCCCGCCCCCAAGCCCCTAACTGGCCTCGCGCGGCGCGGAGCCGGGACAGGTGGAGCGCCTACCCCGTGCCCTGCTCCCTGCTCCCAGCTCCTTGCTCCCTGCGCCCTGCGCCCTGCGCCCTGCGCCCTGCGCCCTGCTCCCTGCTCCCTGCTCCCTGCTCCCTGCTCCTTGCTCCCTGCTCCCAGCTCCCTGCTCCCTGCGCCCTGCCCCTGCTCCGTGCGCGCTCCCGGCCCACCATGGGCAACAGCGCGGGTCGCAGCGACTTCGAGTGGGTCTACACCGACCAGCCGCACACGCAGCGCCGGAAGGAGATGCTGGGTGAGCGCCGCCCGAGGCCCCTGGGCACTCCCTACCCCTGCTCCGGGGAGGTGGGAGCGGCTCCCCTCCGCCGGCGTCCCCGGCCCGCGTCCCCCCGCCCTGTCTCTGCCTCCGTGTCGGGACCCGGGACACGCGGACCGGTGCGCCGGGGAGCACGTCTCCGCTGCTGCGTCCCGGTGGGGACCCGGGCTCAGACCCGGGCGCAAACCTGGGGCCTCCGGACGCGGGACGCGGCGGCGCAGGGGTTGGCCACCGGGACCAGCTGCGGGGGATGCGCTGCCCCCGCCCGGGGAAGCTCCCGGTCACTCCCGCGGCCGCCGAGGGGGCGCCACGCCCACCCCACGCCGAGTGTAGACAGAGTGGGCACCCCGATGGAAGCAAATGCTGAACCAGAGATTGAGCCGCTTTGAAAACCAGAGATTGTAAGAGGATCCCGCCCAGAGGATCCTGTCCTGGGTCTGGTGGCTGAAGGCGCGGTGGCCGCCCCTCTCTGGTCTAGTGTCCCGCCAGGTCACTTTTACCCACATGCAGCGCCTTCCTCTGGGCCCGGCTTTAGGGGACAAAGGGCCCACACCTCCAAGACCGCTTTTATGAGATGCCACCGGGACGCCCCCACGGCGCCAGGCGGCGTCCGCGGGCGGACATGCTCCTGCCCCCCCCCCCCCCCCCCCCCCCCCCCCCGCGCCCCGTTGGCAGCACTTCTGTCCTTGCCGGTGAGGCTGAGAATGCAGTAGTGTTCGCTGTGGGTTTCAGGTACATTTATTTAATAACCGGTTTTCGTGTTTCTCTGGCCAGCGTAGCTTCTTTTTCTCGGGTTGGTCTTTTGCTTGTTGATTGTTAGAGCTCTTGGTGTTGCTGGCTTTTAACCCGTGTCTGACATGTTGCAACGCATTTTCTCCTTTACAACTTGTCTTGTGCGATCACAGGAGCTGTTTTCTTAATGCATTTGAAGGGATTCGTTTTTCTCTGTAGTGCTTGTCTTTCGGTGTCTCCCCACCGCACCCCAACACTATGGAAACATGCACCTTATTACTTTTTAAAATTGTTACTGATTTTTACAGAAAGGAGAGAGAGAGAGAGAGAGAGAGAGACATTGATTTGTTGCTCCACTTATTTATGCATTCATTGGTTGACTCTTGTATGTGCCCTGACCAGGGATCAAACCAGCAACCTTGGCCTCTGGGGACGACGCTCTAACCAACTGAGCCACCTGGCCAGGGCGAATGCTTCCCACTACTTTAAACCTTCCAGACACTGGGCATGTTGAGTGGTCCGTGTGACTACCCTGCTCTAGCTGGAGGACCAGGGGCTGCGGACCCTCGGGTGGGTTTGTGACTTTGTGTTTCTCCTGTGGGGTGAGCTGTAGTCCAGCACTGTTTGTGGTCTCAGCTGTGGCAGCATGGTCCCTGCGCCTGTGAACTTCCTGGGGGTGGCTGGGGGGCCTTGGTGACCATCTGGTCCTCCCTCCCACCAGCGCCCACCCGAGAATAGGCTTCTTGGCTGCTGCCCCTCAGGAGGTCCAAGGCAAGGCTGCATTCCTGTCCCGCCCCCCGGCTTCCCGGCTTCCCCGCTTCCCCCCACCTTCCCTTACAAGACTCACTGGGCACCTGGCCCAAGTGGAGAAGGCTGGGGGATGGATGGATGGTGACGTCTGTAAAGCGGGCACCTTCATCCTTGCCTGGCGGAGTGCGCATGAGGAGGAAAGGAGACCAGGACGGCTGGAGGACTGGGAGCGGGAGGCATCCTGGCCAGGCCAGGGGCTACACGAGTTCTCAAGGGCTGAGTCTCCAGGGAGCCTTGATCATTTCCACTCCCACTGGGTGCTGTGGGGTCCTCCCTTTGCATCTAGTTTGAAGCCAAGGAACTGGGACTGTGCCATTCTCCCTCCCTCCTGGCATTTGCTATTCCCCTGCCTGAGTGTCCTCCCCTGCTCTGCCCAACGGGCTCTTGCTCAGTTCCGCCTCCTGCAGGAAGCCCCCCTGGCTTCCCTCGTGGACCCGGGCTGGGTGAGGGAGCTCCGTGGCTTCAGGCCATGGGTCCTTGTCTCTTTGGCAGTCAGCAGGGGTCTAGGGTGTGGCTGTGCAGTGATCTCCTGGCAAGGACTCAACACGTACTCACTAGCCATGTGACCTCAGGCAAGCCAATAAACAGATGAGGAAATTGAGGCTTATTGGCGTTAAAAGGGATTCATGGTAATACTTTCCTAAAAGAGATGTTGAGCAGGTGAAATGGAGGGAATGTTAAGTTACCTTCATGACAGCTGTTCCCTCCTGCGGTCAGGCCTGTGTTTTCCCCAAGGACTGGGACCACCTGTGCCATTTCCAGCTGGAGAGATGGCTTATGGGTAACTGCCAGCCAGCATCTCTTTACAGAAGAGGCAGCAGCATGAGGCTCAGAGAGGGGAAGGGACTTGCCTACGGCCACGCAGCTTGGAGGTCACAGAGGCCAGGCTGGTGTTCAGGCAGTCTCCTGCTCAGGACGTGCTGCGGCCCTACCCAGGCATCTGCTGTGTCCCACCCAGGTGGCTGCTGTGCCCATGCCAAGCTGCCAGGGCAAATGGATGCTCAATAAAGATCCTAATCTCAGAGTCAGGACCCAGAAAGTCCTGGCACAGAGCTGCCGAGTGCTCTTCCGGCAGGGCCAAAGTCCACGTGCAGCTCCTGCCTGCCTGCCTGGGTGGGGACCTGCTCCCGGGGCACGGTGTCCTAGCAGAAGGGGATCCCATGGCAGCCCCTCGGAGCCCTGTGTCCCAGGCGGGGCCGAGGCTTCCTGTGCTGGGAGGGCAGAGCAGAGCCAGCGGGAGTCTGTCTGGTTGAGATCAGAACCCAAGCCAGGTGTGGCCAAAAGGCAGGCTTTGGATTTGTCTTTTCAAAAACAAATAGCTTTGTGATTTTGTTTTTGTTCTTGACTTACAAAAATAGGGCACACAAATAGTGAAAAGCAGTTCAAATAATCAAAGGAAAACAAGGAAGTAAGACTGTTGGCACGGGTTGGATTATTTGCTCAGGGAAGAACTTGGCTGGGGATGCCTCGGCGGCAAATCGGTGAGATCCAGACCAGAACTGGCTGAGCCCTCCGCTCCGCGCTCTGGGGATGTGTGGAGGGTTCTCACCTGACCACAGGGATGTGGCTGCCGGGGGAGAGCAGGTGGGTCACAGGGCCATTCTCTCGCGCCCCTGTCCCTGCTGCAGTCAGCACACAGACCCTGCCCCCTCTTCCAGGCAGGCTGCCGGCGATGCCTAGTCTGCCCACCCAGCCCCGAGATTCCACAGAAGAGAGGGGGTGCCTCCTTCCCCTCCTGCTCGGAGTAGCAGGACCTCCCCTGGAGCCAGCTAATCTCTGGCCCGAGCCGTGGGCCCTGTGATTGGTCGGTGAGCTGTGATGGGCATGGGGAGGGCACGGGTGAGGAGGCGGAAGGGGTGCTGTGGGTCTGGCCCACAGCAGCACAGAGAATAGGTGATCCTGACAGGGTTCCTCCTGGACCCTGACTGACCTGGTTATGTCCTCTGTGCTCAGACCCTCTCCGGGCCTCCCTGCCGGAATCCCCACCTCTGCTTGGGCCCGTGCGGCACACCCAGGCCCTGGCTGGCCCCGCCTTACTTTTTGCTCTCTAGCCACGTTGTGGAATGCACCCTGCCTTCTGCCCATTTCCTACTTCGTGGCTTTTGCAAATGCTGTTCTCTCTGCCTGGATTCTTTCCCTCTACCGAACTCCTATGCATCCTTCAGGTTCCAGCCTAAATGTCCCTTTTCTCTAAAACACTCCCTAACAACACACACACACACACACACACACACACACACACACACACACACACACACACACACACACTGCGTGCTGGTAAACGTTAAGTGATCGAGTCTCTGGAGGGAACAAGAGCCCCGATCTGTAAATATTTGTTAATATTTCTACTATGATCAATATTAAGTGATCAACATGCATCATCACTGATCATGGAGTTGGGAAGGGAGGAGCTGGCCTACGTCACGACCTACCTCCCCCTACCTCCCCACTGAGCTCCTCCTTCCTGCTCCCTGCTCCTCCCACAGGGGCTGCTGAGCTCCTCCTTCTTGCTCCCTGCTCCTCCCACAGGGGCCCGGGCACCTTTACCTGGAGGCCTCTGCCCTGTCTTCAATCCTGCCTTGATCTGTAGGGTGATTGCTTCAACTCTCTGACTTCCCCCGTCACCTGTGAGCTTCCCCGAGGGCAGGGCCAGGCCCACCTCCACCTGGCGTGGCCTGGTGTGGCCCTGGCTTCCGAGAGTCTGAGGGAGCCCACGAAACAGCAGGCGAGTTCTTGGCTCCAGCCCAGCGCTTTGAGGGGCTCGCAGTGCGAGGTGTCATCCTTGCAGCTGGTGGTTGGAAGGCACCCCGTTTTTGTAAAAAATATATTTTTATTGATTTCAGAGAGGAAGGGAGAGGGAGAGATAGAAACATCAATGATGAGAGAGAATCATTGATCGGCTGCCTCCTGCACGCCCCCCACTGGGGATCGGGCCCTCAACCCAGGCATGTGCCCCTAACTGGAATCGAACCCAGGACCCTTCAGTCCGAAGGCCGAAGCTCTATCCACTGAGCCAAGCCGGCTAGGGCAGCACCCCATTTTAAGTGGCATTTCTCAGCTGCTTAGTGAGGCTGAGCTGCTCTTCCTGCTTTCACGGCTTTCTTTTGTGAATGTCCTGTCACGCCCTTGGTTCCCTTTCCATCAAACTTGTCCTTTTTCTTTTAAAATATATTTTATTGATTTTTTACAGAGAGGAAGGGAGAGGGATAGAGAGTTAGAAACATCGATGCGAGAGAAACATCGATCAGCTGCCTCCTGCACACCCCCCACCGGGGATGTGCCCGCAACCAAGGTACATGCACTTGACTGGAATTAAACCTGGGACCCTTCAGTCCACAGGCCGACGCTCTATCCACTGAGCCAAACTGGTTAGGGCAAAGTTGTCCTTTTTCTTGATTTCTGAGTGTTGTTTTTCACTCTGTCTCATGGTGGCCCTGTGCTGGCCCAGGTGACAGCTACCTCCCCTGGCTGGCCCGTGGTCTTTTCACTGGAGTATGTCTTCTGTCCTCTCTGTTCTGCCTCATAGACATTTGCACGTTTTATGCACAGCAGGGCCCTGGGAACTTGTTGCTTGCCCACTGTTACCCAGCGAGTTAGAGGTGGGAACGAGCCGCTGTCTGTCCTCGGTCCCTGACACATGACTCCTGACAGGTGCCAAATCATGTGTCCCCTTCCAGCCTCCATGTAGATGGTTGTGTGCTCCCCCCCAGTCCCCCTGCCTTCCTTGATTTGCACCAGCTTTTGTGAGGTATGATTTACATACTGTAACATTTACTCATTTTAAAGGCACAGTCCAATGGTTTTTAGTCATTCAACTTAGAGTATCTCTGTTACCTGAAAAAGATGCCTTATGACCGCTCGAGGTCACTCCACAGCCCCACCCCATATTCTCAAGCCCAAATCCCTTTTTCTAAGTCCTCACCCAGGAGTGAGGATATTTTCCCCATTGATTTTTAGAGAGAGTGGGATGGAGGAGAGAGAGACATCAGTTGTCTGCCTCCCACTCTCTCCGTGACCAGGATTGAACCTGTGTATGAGGTACGTGCCCTTGACCTGGAATTGAGCCCACTACCACCTGGGCCCCTGGCTGGGCTGACACTGAGCAAACCAGCCAGGGCTCCAAATCCTTTTAAAAATTTTAAAAAAATTATTGACTTGGAGAGTAAGAAAGAGAGAGAGAGGTGAGAGAGCCAGCACCCCGTGCACACATGAGAAACACCGGTCCATTGCTCCACCCACCCATGCAGTCATTGCTTCATTCCTGCACAGATCCCAACTGGGACCGAACCCGCAACCCTGGCACATAGGGACGATGCTCTAACCACTAAGAAACACCGGCTAGGGCCAAATTCTTTAAAAAAAATATTCACTTTTTATTGAATTTTAGAGAGAGAGGAAGGTAGAGGGAGAGAGAGAGAAACATTGATGAGAGAGAAACATCAACACCGATTGTCTGCCTCCTGCACGCTCCCCTCCGCCCCCCGCCCGGGGGGATCGAGCCTGAAACCTGGGCATGTGCCCTGACCAGGAATTGAACCCTGGCACATCGGGTGGACACTCAACCACGGAGCCACACCTGCGGGGCTAAATCCAAATTCTTTCTCCTTTGAGTTTGGCTGGCATGTCACTGGGCTTTGTGTGTGTGTCTCCTTCTCTTGGCACATTGTATCAGGGGCACACTGCTCATGCCCTGGTACCCCACCCAGCTCAGCCTGGGAACCCCTTCTCAGCCTGGGAATCTCTGTGATCTGGGGCCTGGCTGCCACAGACCTTCAGCAAATATTTGTCAACCAGCAAAAAGCAGGTTTAACAAGAGGCAGGTGAGGAGGCGAACAGTGACTGCTGAAGGCACTTTGGGCCACTTTCCACCTTTTCTCTGTGGAACCGGGTCCCAGAGTGCCTCCCACGCGGACCAGACGGGGCGAGGCCGGCCTTCTGGCTCCAAAGCGGAAAGGCGGGAGGCTGAGCTGGGAGCTGGCGCACCAGGCGCCGGGCTGTGCTGCGAGGAAGCGGGCTGGGACGTGGGATTAGCAGGGCTTTGGCGCCTTTGTCAGGAGAGGCTGTCGGAGGTCCGGTTACTGGGCTGCGGGTGGGGACAGGGAGGGAAGGCGCGGGCTCCCGGTGCCCTGTGCGCAGCGGCTTGTGTGCGTGCGGAGGGTCAGGCTGGAGCTCGGAGGCAGGTGGCAGCAGGAGCTGACTCTGGGATGGAACATTCGAGGCTTGGGCCGTCACAGGAGACGGGCAGCAGTGGTGTTTGGCGGCCCCGGGGGTGGAGCCGTCCTAGCCGGTGCCGGGCCTGGTGTGTGACAGGTCCAGGTGAGAGAGGGGAGGAGCCCCTGTGCTCCTGGGAGCCCCCCTGGAAACTACGGGTGTGACTTCATCGCCAGCTGGGCCCCAGGGAGGAGCGGAGGCCTGCGCTGAGGGCAGGAGCCTCGTGCCCGCCTGGGGACCCCGCTGTCTGCGGGGATGCGGGCCCCGCGCCTCCCCTGCCCGGCTGCGGCTCTGCCATTTCCCTCCGCTCGGCTGGCCCAGCAGCAGCAGCCAGGAGAGGTTCTGGGAGGAATCGTGGGTCCACAGCTGAGATTGGTGTGGGGTTAGGGTCAGGCTGCCCTCCCAGCAGTCGTGTCCTCCTGCGCTACTCTCTGGGTCCTGATGACCCAGCCTGTCATGTATGTAAATATATGTAATGCATATAAGTGCACACACCTGCTGGAGCCCTGCTTTCCAGCCCCTGAGCACCTGCCGCCTCCTCACCCCGCGGTGGCCATGTGCCCCCAGCCCCAGGGCTGTCCGAGTGGGCACCCTGGTGAGGAAGCAGCCCAGAGAGGGACAGGGCCTTGCCCAAGGGCACACAGCCGCGGGCCTGAGCCGGTCTGCAGTGCAGCTCTCCTGAACCGGGACCCGGATTCTCTGGGCGCTTTGCCCGAGGCAGCCCAGCTCCTCTGGGGGCTGAGGTTCATTCCACCCTCCAGAGGGGCCCCTGGAAACTAGGCAGGTGTTTCACTGGTGGTGGAACCTGTTTCCTCCGCTCTGTGATGGGGGTGGTCCCCTCCTGGGCATGTGTGTGTGTGTGTCTGGGTGAGTGTGTGTCAGACGCCGCGCATGCAGCCCCTGCTGGTCTCTGCGTCCAGGCCTGGTCCCAGCTTGCATCCTGCAGGCCTGGCCTCGAGGGTCCCAAGGTCATGTCTGGCTCTGGGTCCCAGAGCCAGGGTCGTCTCAGCTGCCCCAGAGCCAGCCTTCCCCTGCCTTGTCTGACCATCTCTGGGCCTCCCTGGGTCTCAGAGCCTCCCTGCTGTGCTGTGCCTGGACAGTGTGACTTCTAGCAATGCTGTCACTCATGGCCAGCGGCTCTGGCCGGGCTGCAGCCCGGAGCCGTCTGCACGGGCGTGTTGTCCTTGGTTCCAAGTGGCCATCACGCTTGCTCTGGCTCTGCTGGAGGCGTGCAGGTCCTAGCCCCACTGCTCTAGTCCTTGGAGCAGGAGGCCTGAGCGGGCAGGGTCCCCAGGTCAGCTGAGGTCCCACGGGGGCAGAGCCTGGCCAGGGCTCCTCCTGGGGTGGCTAGGGGGGACGGTTCTGGTTCTCTCCCCCTCCCCACTCACACCCCCTCTCCTCGTCTGCCTTCCCTGAGCCCCCGGAAGAGGCCCTCCTGTCGGGCCAGCACTGCCCGTGACCCCACCCTGGCGTCCTGCCCCTCCATGCCCGCACACGCCCCTCACCACCTCACCTCTCGGCCATCTCAACCCTGGCTGTGCCGAAATGGCTCCTGCTGAGGCACCCATGACCTTGCCAAGTTCAATGGGCCCCCGTCTTGTCTTCCTGTGACTCTCCTTGACCTCCCCCAGCTGACACCCTAAGCCCATGGCTCCAGTTGCCCCAAGTCCTGCCCTGCCCAGTGACCTCGGCCTTGGGTCTGTGTGCCTGGTGATCCTCAGAGTGGCTCCCCGGGAGGTCCCCCAGGCCTCCCAACTCGTCAGGGAGCCGGAAGCTCTGGAACTGAAAAGGTTAGATTATTTGTTTCCCTTGAGTGAGGATTGAGTTTCCATCTGGCAGGCGTGGGTGGAGGGACGGGGAGGCAGGGTGGGGAGCCAGCGGGTTCCTGGCCACAGGGCTGTTAGGACGGTCCAGAGGAGCCCTAGTCCTGGAGGGGCCTTCTGGGGTCTCCGCTGGAGGCCTCCCAGCACGATGGGTGCCAGCCCCCCTCTGAGCCCGCCCCGCCCCCATGCTTTTAGCCAAGGCGCCCGGGACCAGGCTGCAGGCCTCGGTGCCTACTCTGCATGGCTTCCCTGAGGGCTGTGCTGGGCCTGCGGACTTGTGGGGCTCCTCCCTGCTCTGTGGGGGAAGGTGCTCTCAGGCCCAGTGAGGTGATCTGGGGCTTACACTCTTGGGGGTCGCCCCCGAGCTGCCAGCATCCAGCTGCCTCACCCCTTGGCCCCACATTTCATTGCTCCAGCAGGATGGCCAGGTCCAGGGACCCTCCGGGCCGGGAGCAGAGGTAAAAGCCAACCCGGGCCAGACTGGCCTCCCCGAGCGGCACCCACGGTCCCAAAGGTCAGAAATGGCCGTGCGTGCCCTCAGGTCCGAGAACTGTGCTTCCTAACCGCAGTCATAACAGCTCCGGGGGCTCGGGGGCTCAGGCGGGCATCCGAGGCGCTGAGCCCAAGCTGGGAGGTGGGGCGGCTGGGGGAGGGGCTGGGAACCTGGCACCCTGAGCCTGAGCTTCTACTGGGAAAGGAGGAGGGGGCTCCAGGCCCCCAAAGGTGGGCTGGGCAGGGGCAGGGAAGGCACCCAGGGGTCTTTTCCTTTGCTCCCACAGGCAGGACTTACTATCTGCTTGATGGAGGGCACCGGAGGCCCACTGTCTAAGGTCACCGCTGGCAGCTCTGTGACTGCCCTTGCCGCTGAGGGGCACAGGAGTGGCCTGTGTGCTGGCCTGGGCCCTGGGGCCAGGGTCCGCTCAGGTGTGGCCTGCCCCGCCCTCCTGCCCCGGGCCTGGCCCCCTTCCAAGGGGAAGCAGGGCAGGCCCCCCGTGGAGGCTGGTGGCTGGGCTGGCTCCCAGGTGCGCCTTGGCAGGTGAGGGCCTGGCCCCAGTTGCCCGAGGGGAGAGGCCGGTGCCCAGAGGCCACGGCTGGTGAGCGGGAGGTTGGAGTCTCTGGGTCTTTGGTCCCCGCCCCGCAGCCAGGTAAGCAAAGGTTCAGGGCACTTTGCATGCGATTGCCTGGCTCCCGGCTGTGGGCGAGGGCTGTGGGCGAGGGCATTCCTGACGAGGAGGTTGCTGGCACCTCCTTCTCGCCCTGGCCGTCGCGGGAAACTTGTTTCCCTGCCGGATTCCCGCCCCCAAGTCCCCATCCTCCACTGGAGGCACCCATCTTCCTGGGCAACACCCTCAGAAGTATCCCATTCACTGTGACCCCTTTTGGGACAGGAATACGCTGGGATGAGGCCTGCCCCCTGCCCCCCCAAGTGAGGTCCGCAAGTTGCTCACCTGCCTCTCTCCCCACCCCCCGCCTGGGTTTTTTGGTCTCTCTCGCCCCACCTGGTGGGATGATGCTGGGGTGCCGAGCACCCTACGGGACCTCTGGCCTTTCCTGGGCAGCCAGCTGGCCCCCCACTGTGCAGCCACACCCCGAGCAGCACCGCGGGACAGGCCCGGGAGAGCAGTTACCCAGCCTGGCATTGCCTCAGCAGGGTCCCCACCATCTCGCAGGCCTAAGGCTTTCAGGAAGTATGATGTGCAGTGGGGGTCTGGCACTGTGTGCACCTGAACCCTGCTCATTGGGCGCATGTGCTGACCAGCCATCGCCAAGCATAGCGTAGCCGGAGCCCTGCTCCTGCCTCAGCCTGGGCATCCTGTGCTCACCCGTTCATCCTGCCGGTGACCGCGTCCGTGGTTCAGAGACGGCTCCTTGGAGCTGAGGTTACCTGCTTGGAGCTGAGAAATTTTTTAAAAAGAGAAAAACAAAAACAAAACATAGTTAAAATGGCAAATTTTATGTTCTATATATTTTACCACAATTAATTTTAGAGAGAGGAGAGACAGAGAAAGAAACATCGATTTGTTGTTCCACTTACTGATGCATTAATTGGTTGCTTCTTGAATGTGCCCTGACCTGGGATCGAACCCACAGCCTTGGAGTATCAGGACAGTGCTCTACCAACTGGGCTCTCCGGCCAGGGCTTACATTCTTCTAGGTATATATTTAGGAGCGGAATTGCTGGGTCATATGGTAATTCTGTGTTTAACTTTTTTTTTTGAGGAACCATCAAGTTATTTTCCACAGCAGCTGTACCGTTTTTGTGATCTTACCAGTAACGTACAAACAAGGGTTCCCATTTCTCCACATTGTCGTCACCTGTCACTTTCTGCTTTTTAAATGTAGCCATCCTGGTGCGTGCGAAGCAGTATCTCATCGTGGTTTTGATTTGCATTTCCCTAGCAACTGATGACACTGAGCATCTTCCCATGTGCTCATTGGTTAGTTGCACATCTTGGAGAAATGCCTATTCAAGTCCTTTGCCGGTTTTTAAATTGGGTTGTTTGCCTTTTGTTGTTCAGTTGTAGGAGATCGTTACATATTGTGGATTCAAGATCCTTGTCCAACCCTAGCTGCTTTGGCTCAGTGGAGGGAGTGTTGGCTGTGGACCAAAGGGTCCTGGGTTCAGTTTCAGTCAAGGGCACGTACCTTGGTTTCAGGCTCCTCCCCAGCCCGGCCCTGGTCGGGGTGCGTGCAGGAGGCCACCAATTGATTTGTTTCTCTCACATGGATGTTTCTGTCTTTCCTTCTCTCTTCCACGCTCCCTAAAAATCAATGGAAAAATATCCTCAGCTGAGGAATAACAAAAAATAAAATAAAATAAAGAAGATCCTTGTCCAGAACTGGGATTTGAAGCCACTCTGGACGCGGCTCCCACCCAGTGCTCAGGGATGGCTGTGGCCTCCCGTGGCCGGAGGAGGGGGCTGACTCACGCTTTCTTCGCTTGCTCACTCTTTCTCGCTGCGCTGTGACCGCCGTGCTTGCGGAGCTGATTGGGTGGTGTCGTTGGCCAGTGGCAGGGAGAGAGCTCCCAGGATCACAGGGCTCAGGCCCCAGGTGGCCCCTTCCTGCAGAGAGGGTGGCTGGGGTGGGAGTGGGGCTGGGAGTCCTGGTTCTGTCCACCCATGTCAGCTGCCGTTGGGTTGAGACCCATCGGCCACTCAGCCAGTGGCAGGCTGTCCAGAGGGCTGTGTGGAGCCACTGCTCACGCAGATGGAGCCCACATCGCTGCAGCTGCCAGCCGGGGCCAAGGCTGGGTGGTAGGCGGGCATGTGGGCAACTGCCTGGGGGATTCTGTTGGCTTCCTGGGCAGAGGTGGCCTGTGATGCTAGGATTTGGGGACCCCGATACCCCCAGCATCTCCCAGCAGATGAGGGCTGTCCTGCTGTCCGGGAGCCAGGACCGGTCCGAGGGGACAGACACACTGGGAGGTGCACCGTGTCCTCGCCGTCTCACACTGGACACCACAGCCCACAGAGGCGGCACGAACCCACGGCCACACAACTCCGATTGTGAGCCTGAGTCTTCCCTCTGGAGCAGAATCCCTTTGCCATGTTGCTGCGTTTCTCTTTGCATACTCCCAGGGACAGGCAGCTCACCACCTCTGAAACAGCCCGGTCTCCTGCTGGGTGGCTCTGACAGAAAGGGTGCTGTAGCCGGACATCCTGGCTTATCTTTAGTCACGGGAGAGACGTAACTACACCTTGAAGACTGGCGTCCCCATGCCAGATGCATCTTCTCAAGAGGGAGGCTGGGGACATGGTCTCAGGTGCCGGCTGAGCCCGGGCATCACCCTGAGACGCAGTCTCCTCATCTGGAAATGGGACACAGGGCTGGCAGGAGGGAGGAGGGCCTTGGGGCGGTTGAGCTGGGCTGTCACATCCTTCCGGACCAAGCACAGAGGGGGAGCCACTGCCTGGGTCACTTGGACGAAAGAGCTGGGCAGAGCTGGGCAGGACTCAGCCTTGGCCTGGCCAGTTCCAGTTGGGGCCCAGCCTCTGCTGCTGTCCTGGGACCCTCTTCATGGGACAGCTTGGGAGGGTGAGTCTGAGGCTGCCCACTGCTGAGGAGCGGGGGCCCTGGGACAAGCCCCACCCTTATAGCCTCAGTTTCCCTCTGTGCATTGCGGCGCTGAGTGCCCTGGGAGGCGGGATGGAGCAGACCTGGCGGGCATCTGTCACCCTGCCCATCCCTGTCCCTGGACGTAGCACCCTCCCCGGCCTGGCCCTGCAGGCCCCTCCTGCCCGGCAGCTGCAGATGTTTCTAGAAGGCACGGCTGTCTAAAAGAGGGTACTCCCCCCACACCCCTTTCCCCTGTTCCTGCAGGGTTTGTTGCTTCTGGGCCGGGAAGGCCTCCGTGGGCTTGGCCAAACCCAACTCACATTGTTTTTTCCTTTTCTGTGAAACGAAACATAGAAAATACAAAAGATACTATAACGAACACCCACCCTCCAAAATAAACACATTCAACATTTTATGGCGCTTCCTTAGATCTTGTTTTAAGAACTGAAACACTTGAGAGCAAGCCAGAGCCCGCCATGGGCCCCTCCCCTGGCCGCTGCCCCTCCCGGTTCCTGATGTGCCTAGTCCACCTGGTCCCAATCCGCGGCACCTGCTGCACCGCGTGCGGGTCACGGGTGCAGCCAGCGGCTCCTGGCTCTGCAGCTGCTCTGATTTCTGACCACATTTCTGTGACCTGTGGTGACACCTGCTCTTTAGGCTGATGGCAAAGCCTCCCGCCCCCTCCCCTCCCCGGGAAGTCTCCCCAGCGCCCCCAGGCGGTGGGGAGGAGGCAGGTCTGACTGTCTGGGCGCCCACAGGCCCGGCTGGTCCTAGGTCCAGAATCACACGCAGGGCAAGGTCTTAGCATGATCCTCGAGGGCGAATTATCCCGTGTCACTGCCCAGGGGCTTAGTGGATGGTGGAGGAGGACCGGAGGGAAGTCAGTGGGACAAATGGAATGAAGGGAGGAAGGGAGGGAGGAAGGGAGAGGGGGCATATGGCTGGGGGCCCATGCAGCCGCGCCCCCCTCACCACCTTCTCTCCTGGCCCTACCTGCAGCCAAGTACCCGGCCATCAAGGCCCTGATGCGGCCGGACCCTCATCTCAAGTGGACGGTGCTGGGGCTGGTGCTGGTGCAGCTGCTGGCCTGCTGGCTGGTGCGGGGGCTGGCGTGGCGCTGGCTGCTCTTCTGGGCCTACGCCTTTGGCGGCTGCGTGAACCACTCGCTGACGCTGGCCATCCACGACATCTCGCACAACGCGGCCTTTGGCACGGGCCGTGCCGCCCACAACCGCTGGTTCGCCATCTTCGCCAACCTGCCCGTGGGCGTGCCCTATGCCGCCTCCTTCAAGAAGTACCACGTGGACCACCACCGCTACCTGGGCGGCGACGGGCTGGACGTGGACGTGCCCACGCGCCTGGAGGGCTGGCTCTTCTGCACGCCGGCCCGGAAGCTGCTCTGGCTGGTGCTGCAGCCCCTGTTCTACTCCCTGCGGCCGCTCTGCGTGAATCCCAAGGCCCTGACGCGCATGGAGGTGTTCAACGCCCTGGTCCAGCTGGCGGCCGACGCGGCCATCTTCGCCCTCTGGGGGCTCAAGCCCATGGTCTACCTGCTGGCCAGCACTCTGCTGGGCCTGGGCCTGCACCCCATCTCCGGCCACTTCGTGGCTGAGCACTACATGTTCCTCAAGGGCCATGAGACCTACTCCTACTATGGGCCCCTCAACTGGATCACCTTCAACGTGGGCTACCACATGGAGCACCACGACTTCCCCAGCATCCCCGGCTGCAACCTGCCCCTGGTAGGTGGCCGCGTGGGCAGGGGCGCGGCGGTGAGGGGTGCACGGTGTCTGAGGAGGCGGGAGGTGAGGCGGGGTGGACCTGGGGCCAGGCTCTGACCTCCTTTTCCTTTCATGCTGACCATGGAGTGGCCACATTCTCAGTTGTGGTCTCAGGGCCAAGGGAGAGGCCGCACAGGGGCGGGGCGTAGGCCTGGAGAGAGACAAGGTGAATCCGGGCAGGGCAGGGGCTCGAGGCGCTTTTACAGTTCAGACCGCTTAGTGTAATGCAGACCTGATGGAGCCCAGCTAGGGCCTGTGCTGGCTGTGCATCCTGGGGCGAACTGCTTTCTAGGGGCCCACATGGCAGAGGACAGGGAGGGTTTGTGACCCCAGGGGCTCGGCCTGAGTTGGTGCAGAGTGGAAGCGTGTGGGCTGGTGGCTCTGCCTTGGGAGGCTTGGGGATGGAGAATTTCTGAAGGAGGAGGGAGGGCAGGGCGGGGAGGAGGAGGAGTTCAGTCTGGTGTGGATGGGATAGAAAGAGCTGAGTTGCCCCTCAGGGCAAGAGAGGGGGCAGTGGGGTTTTCTGTGTGTGCATGGGTGTGGACATGACTTCAGGGGTTTGCATGTGTGCCTATGAGTGTGCCCGGTGTGTACATGTATGTGTGCGTATGGTCATGTGTGAGCATTCGTCTGGGTGTGCGGGTGTTTGCGCCCTGGCCTGTGTGACCGAGAGTCTGACAGCCTGTGTGTGCAGCCCTCCTCCTCCGTCCTGCTGAAGGCACCGAGGTCCGGCTCTGGGCTGAGCACCACCTCACTTAAGCCTCACCACAAGCCGATTTGGCAGGTGCCCGCCTTACCCAATATCCCCATTTCACAGATGAGAAGGTAAAGGTGAGAGGGGAGGTGCCTGTTCCTGGAAGCAGCAGAGCCAGAACCTAGACTTGGGTGGTTGCGAGAGTCTTTACTTCCGGGCAAAGTGAACGGCCCCCTGCTTGCGCCCGTGCAGGTCACCTTGTGTCCCTGAGCCCGTCTGCAGCTCTAACGCAGGCCCCGAGCACTGGTGTGCCCCGTGCCCTCCATGGGGGCGGCGGTGCTGCTGCTGCAGGTGCTGAGGCGGGGAGCACTTCCCGGAGGAGGCAGCTGAGGGGGTCGTGTGCAGGCAGGGGCGAGGCGCTAAAGGGGAGAAGGGTGCAAGTAGGCATTTGGGAAAGAAGTACTGAGGTTGAGAGGAGGGCGATGGGGGGTGTGGTGGGAGCCGAGGCCAGAGGGTTGGCAGGCTGGGGAAGGCACTGGACGGGTGAGGAGCATGAATGACCGGGCCAGGCTGTGCCTCAGAACTGGGCAGGTGCTTGAGGAGACAGCCCGGCCGCCCCGGCTCCTGGATCACAAACTCCAGCTGGCTCCGGGGACAGGTGCATTTGAACCTGGGCAGGGGGCAGAGACTGTGCCCGGGCTAATGGCCAGCACCAGCCAGCCTCCTGCCGGGCTGAGCTGGACACAGGCACCCTGGAGACGACAGGGTATGTGTCATTGTGTGCACGCTCACGTGTCTGGGTGTACATGCTCACGTATCTGTGTACATGCTCACGTGCACATGTGTGGCAGAGGCCTGTCTGTGCCAAGGCCTGGCCTCTGACCCCCACCTCCCCGCAGGTGCGGAAGATCGCGCCCGAATACTACGACCACCTGCCGCAGCACCACTCGTGGGTGAAGGTGCTCTGGGACTTTGTGTTCGAGGACTCCCTGGGGCCCTATGCCAGGGTGAAGCGGGTGTGCAAGCTGGCAGGGGACGGCCTGTGAGCTGGGCCGCTGGCGCCGGCCCGTCGCTGCGGAGCTGGCGGTCACTGCCCTCAGCCTGGCACTCAGAACTCCTTGGCTGCCTTTGGTCCTGGACCCCTGGGCTGCTGCTTGTCCCCAGGTTCCGGTACCGCGCCGGGACAGCGGACACAGGCTCTGCATGCGGACTCACTGCTGCCTCAGGCCAGGCCGCCCTTTCTGGGCCTCCCTGCCTCCCACGCTCTGTGCGCAGCCTCCACGGGCTGATTTGTCTGGTGTGCCCTGCCCTAAATTAAACCAGCGTTTCTTTCCACATCCACATACTTTTAAGGGGTCTCGGCCCCAGCCTGGACCTGAGAATGAGGCCCCTGGCTGCCTGGAGGTGGTCCCCACCTGCTCCCGCCCCTGGGGCTGCAGCTGCTCCCACACTCGGATGCTTAGGCAGCATTTCCTGAGGGCCCTGCCTTTGTGGGGGGCAGCCTTAGGGGGTGTAGGCAGCAGAAGGCCTTGCATGCCTGCCAAGTCCACGTGCCCCGAAGCCCTCCTTCATGTTCACCCTGCTGGGTGCTGCAGCCATGGCCTCCCCTCGGTCCATGTCATCTGCTCCAGTCCCCCCACCCCCTGCTCAATCCAGCCTCGAGCCTGCACCCTCGTGGGACGCCTTCAGAGCCTCGAGGGTTCAGGCTTCACACCATGGGGTCTGTCCTCCCAACCAGCTGAGATATGGGACTTGAGATTCTCACAGACCAGGGGCCACAGTCAGAGGGAGGCAAGAGCGGGTGTCCCGTGTCTCTGTGAGGGGACATGGCTCTGGCCTGACTTTGGTGAGGCCGATGGCACGGCTGCCCTCGGGAGGCATCCTTCCTGTCCGCCCTGGTCCCCCTTCTCCCAGCCCTGGGACTGCAGGCCTCCCGGACCGGGAGGCGGGAGGAAGCAGGAGAGCAGCTGACGCGGGCCGGCACTCAGAGACCGGAGCCTCGGGGCCCACCTCCTGGGGGGCAGATCAACCCTCTTCCCTTCAGAGCTGAGGACACTCAGTGGGATGAAGCATGTCCAGAGTCTGACCAGGAAAATCGGTCCCGTCATCAGCCAGACTGGGGCCTACCTCCCGCCTCCTCCCATGGCCTCATGTGGCTGGGCCAGTGGCTGGGCACACTGCTGTGTCTGGTGGCCGTAGGGTGGTCACTGGACTTCCAGGTGCCTGGGGGGTATCCCTGCGGGGGCTCAGCAGACGCCAAGCCAACCAAGCGGTGGAGGGTGCAGGGGGTTCCTCCTCCCAGCCCTGCTGTCAGAATGCACGCGGACTCCCTCTGATGTTCCAGGCCAGGGTGCCACTCAAGGCCACTTCCCACTCCCCTGTGGGTGTGGCTCCCGTGGCCACCCCAGGCCCCACAGGAAGTGCCTGAACTGCCTGCTCACCCTCCCATCCATCCCATGTCTGAATTCAGCCCAGCTACCCCCCAAGGCCCCCATCTTGTCCTATTACTCCTGGTCACCACTGCCGAGGGGCCTTCCCCCACAAGGGGTGCCCCAGCCAGCAGCGACCAAGAGGAAGCGAGAGAGTGAGCGGAAGCCGGTGTGTGGACAGTAAGCGTTTATTACCACGTGGACACAGACACCGAGGGGCGTGGACAGACTTCACACCGTGACGCTGGGAGGAGCTGCTGGCACAGTGCGCCAGGCCCAGGTGCGAGGGGCACCCAGGAGGAACTCGGAACCACCTAATGAAGCGTGTGATTTGGGGGTGTCTTTTCTATAAACCAAAAGAAATGTACACTTAAATAGACAAATATAAAATACAAAAAAAGGCGAGTAGACCTGGTGTTTTGTGTCAGGTAGAATCTAAAAAAATCCAGGAATTGAACTTCCCCCTCATTTTAGTATTTCTCACAGGTTAAGACTTGAAGTGAAACACATCCTAGCTTCAGTGCGCGCCCGCGTGGCTGGAGACCGGGGCTGCGCTCCTCCGTCCGTCAGGGGGCTGTGGTCGGGCCCTGCACATCTACGAGGTGCTGATTCCGCTCAGCTCCTGCCTGATGGCTGAGGACAGGAGGAGAGGAGAGGGAGGCTCAGGTGTGGCGGGAACCAGCCCCCCTCCTCCGCCCTCCTCCGCTGGGCCCGCCCCCGGTGAGGTAGCTCCTGTGCCTCTGGTCTCCTGAGACCCAGGCTCGCAGAGGTCAGAGGCCCCGATGAGGTGTGTGGGGCTCCCATGCACGCCCAGTGGCAGTCTTGCTAGAGGCCCACTGGGATGGGGGCAGTGGCTGCAGGAAGCCTTGGAGCCAGGAGGGGCAGGCAGGCACCAGGGGCCCTGGACAGGTCTGGGCAGGTGGGCACCCCTTCCCCCACTCCCTGGTTGGAGCTCTTCCCCCAGGAGGGCAGGGATTCTGCTTCTTCCTGTCCCCACCCCCAGCATTTCCCCCAAATCTGGGCCTTTCCCTGGACCGGGCCTGGAGCCAAGGCCGCCAGAGAAAGTCTGATGAGAGTGGGGGCCTTGTCAGATAAAAGGCTGCCTCCGGGCCGCAGAGCCTGCACTCCCTGGGCCGCCCACCGCTGAGGCAGCTTCCACCTGTGCCCGTGGCCCACTGCCCCACTGCCCGCTCCCTCCCACACAGGCTGCTTCCAGCCCCAGGCAGCCCCTCCTGGGGGTCGCCCAGCTATAAAGCCGAGTTAATGGTTGGCCTGTCTCTGTTCTGGCTCCAGCTCCATCTCGCTCTCTCTATTCATTAACTCCTTATCTGTCCAGCTCAGGCCTGCGGGGACCCGACAAACAGGAACCCAGTGTTCTCCGCTGGGACCAGAACAGGGTGTGGCTCCGTCACCCAGGAAGGCTCTCACCCTTACCTCCTCTCTCTCCAGAGTCCAGGCAGCCCTCTGCCACCCAGCTGTGACTTCATCTCCCGCTGGCGGGGAGCAGGTGGGGCCTGAGGCGCCTCCCTGCTGTCCCGGGGCCGAGCCAGCCCTGCCGAGAGCCCCGTCCTCCCCTCTGGCTCCAGATCTGAGCCGCTGTATCAAAGGCTCGGTGGGGGCCCGGGCGGGTGTGACTCAAGGTGGCCAGGCCCTGCCCTCTGGAACCAGGCTCTTTGGGGAGCGCCACCACCTGCTCCCCAGCCCAGGCCAAGCAGCTGGGAGCCGGGTCAGGGTCACACAATGGCTCTGCTTCCTGGGAGGTGTGTGTACTTAGCGAGTCCCTTCACTCGTCTGAGCCTCAGTTTGTTTGACTAGAGAATGGGGAGGGCCTGTGGGCTGTTAGGGGGAGAATGAAACCTCCCAAGTAAAGGCCAACGGCCTCGGGGCCCTGGACGCCTCCTGGCTGGGCCGCCCTGGCTCCAAGCTGTGCGGCTCTGCCCGCCCTCAGGACCAGGGTGAGCCCGACTCACCGTCGATGATCTCCTCCTTCACTTTGTGGAGCTCTCGGACCACCTCCTCCAGGATCTCCTGTGGGAGCAGAGCCTCAGAGGCAGGGACGGGAAGCCGGCCTTGCAGGGGTGAGGTGTTGGAAGGGGTGGGGGTGTCCTGGGCCTCCCTCCGGAGCACAGCCCCTACATCACCCTCACCCCCACCCTGGAGCTGGGGGGAGGATGGTGTGCCCGGGGATGGGACACCCTGGCCGGCACCGCCTGGCCTCCAGCACCTCAGGCCCCTCTGGAGTGCCCGGACGGCGGGGGATGTTTATTTCTGCGATGGGGGGCAGGGGTGGGCCTGGGGACAAATGCTACAACCGCCTCCACTGCTGGCTCCCTGACTGACTGCTGCAGCGAGGGCCCCACTGGGGCTGCCCCCAGTGTGCCCCCGAGGGGGTCCCAGCCCCGCAGGAAAGGACACGCTCACCTGCTTCATCCGGTCCAAGTCGAAGGCATCCAGGGCCACGTCGTTCACGCTTCCGGCCGGCTTCATCCTGGGGAGAGGACGGCGGGTGCAGTGAGGCAGGGGGCGGGGCCTGGCAGGCACACCCCACGCCGGGGATGGAGCCTGAGCAGGCACTGGGCGCACCAGGGCCTCCTGCTTGGGGCGGGTCCTGCGGGATGAGACTGCCCCGTCCCGTGGCCGTTCAAACCCTCTTCGCTGGTGTCTGTGGCCACTCCTTAGCTACCGAGGAGGGCTCGGCGCCGCCTCCAGGACCTCAGGGATGCTGTGATCATGTTTCCCAGCCCAAGAGGCAGGGCTCAGGGTCCGACTGAGGAGCTGCTCTCTGACCTGAGAGCTCTCTCAGGCAGCGATGCCCGCGCATGCGGCCTCCCCGGGAAAGAAAACACCGACAAGCTAATCCTCGCCGCGGGCCCTATGTTCCTGGCCAAACAGGAAACCAGCAATGGCGGCACTGAGTACAATGCGAATCGCAAAACCTGTGCAGCAAACACGCCCCTTACAGGCCTGACCACAGGCAACGTCCTTGGATGTGGCTTTGCTCTTTGGAGGCAAAGGCTTCCGTTTCCTGGGCTGCATCTTTGAGAAATTTCTGAACTAAAGCTGGCTGGTTTGAAATGTAACGTCTCTTCCACATCAATCTTTCCTGGAAAATCTTAGCAAAATGCCTGATTTCTCTCCACGTGGACAGAGAGGTGGGCGGGGCCTGCAGGTTCAGGGCAAGGACGTGGCTGAATGGCTGCAGGGCCCGTGGAGTGACGGCTGGTGGACACACCATGACAGGACGGATGAGAGTGTGTGGTGAAATCGAGGACCGGTGTTGTCCACGGCCAGGGAGAGGAGGCGTGACAGCTACGGTGCTGTCGCAGCCTCGCTGGGAAACAGCACGGAGGCTCCGCAAACAACGAAAACAGAGCCAGCAAGCCCACGTCTGGGTTTTATGTGGAGGAGATGCAATTGCTGGAGGAGGGAATCTTGACGAGGTACCTGCATCCCCATATTTGCTGCAGCATTAGCCACAGCAGGCAGGACACGGAAGCCACCCGTGTCCATGGATAAACGGTGGGCAAGAAGACGTGGAACATACATATGTGGAATTATTCAGGTGTGAGACAGAAGGAAGCCACGATTTGTGGCAACATAGATGGACTAGAGGGCATGAGGCTGCGTGGACTAAGCCAGGCAGAGAAAGACAGACATGGTATGATCTCACTTGTATGTAGAATCTAAAAAAAACCAGACTTATCAAAACAAAGAATATGTTGGTGGTTGTCAGGGGCTGGGGGCGGTGAGGGGGACGGGTGGAGGTGGTCCAGGGCACGCACTTCCGGTTAGCAGATCCTGAGATTCTCACCGCACACTCACAGGTAACCAGGTGAGGCTAACTGAGCTCCCTGTAATCACTGCACAATGTACGCACATGTCGAATACCACGCTGTATGCCTTCCACCTGCACAATGGAGGTGTCAATTATAACTCAATACAGCTGGGAAAATCCGCTGCATGCCACAGGAAACTTCAGTGGCCCAGGGCACAGAACTGAATGAAAACGAATGAATAAATAAAATGCTCCCCCGCCCTCCCAGATGAACTCAAGAGAGGCCAAACGTGGTCCCAAGTGCGTTTGTAAGGAATTGTGGGTTCAGCCTGAACCCCCAGGGCCATCACGCCCATCCTGTAGGTTCAGTCCCTGTTGCAACAGAAATTTTCCGGGTCACCTGGGCCAACTGCCTCACCTCTCCGTGCCTCTGTTCTCTCCATACGGCGTATGTACACCCAACAACCCCAGATGGTGACACTGTCACCCTCGGTGAGCGCAGGGACGCCTCTGCCGGAGGGACGGACCACGCTAGAGAACGGATCTGTCTCAGAGCTGGAGAGTCCCCTTCTGAGGGGCATGGGCAGCCCGCCCTTCCTCCAGCAGCAGGGAGTGACCACCGTGCCCTGGGCACCCTGCCTCCTCCTGGGCCTGCTCTGTTCCTGCCCCTCCATGTACCTCCTTTCACAGCCGAGTGAGCTCCCCAACAGCTGACAGTCCAGCGCCTGTGTCGAGGGCGCACACACTGGGCCCGCACACAGAATCCAATCGACAAGACGCCTTCCTGCCCACTGCCCTTCCTCTTCCCTGCTCACTTTGTAGCCACAGGGCCTTAGCAGTTCCACGCCGATTGGAAGGCAATCCCCCCAATCTCAGAGCCACCCAAATGCCACTGAGGGAGGCCTGCCCAGCCCACTCACTACAGCGCCTGTCCCCAGTGCTGTCTCCCATGTGACCCTCCGGGCCTCCTAAGCACCTGTCAGAACCCACAGCCGTCCAACCACAGGCCTTCCCAAGAGAGAGACGAGATCCCTGCAGGCAGGATGAGCAGGAACCGCCCCCCCACCCCCCGACCTGGCAGACACAGGCCCTGGACAAATCCTGGCTATCCCTGAGTCCTCCCCCTGCTCACCAAGTGTCATCGCGCC
This sequence comes from Ia io, assembly GCA_025583905.1. Lineage (NCBI taxonomy): Eukaryota > Metazoa > Chordata > Mammalia > Chiroptera > Vespertilionidae > Ia > Ia io. The sequence goes on from JAJQQW010000008.1 coordinate 5,494,949, forward strand.
TCCGGCCAGGGCCAGGCCAACGCGCTCTGTTCATCCCCCCTTTTGCTCTGCAAGACCAGCCTCAGAGGCCACCTGCTCTGCCACACGAGTGGCTTCCCTCAATCTTGGTGCAATGGAGACATTTCTTACCCGGGTTCTGGAGCTGCAGTTAAGGCCAACTTGGCCTCTGGTTACTATGGGGCTGCTAGGCTCTGACTTTCGGGGCTTCCTCAGTTTCAAATATCCTATCCTGTTACCATACCAGCTCTTGATTTGGGAAATACGGTCAGCATCCGCCGGAAACTGTACAGGGAGGAAGGCGAGGCGGCGGCGTGCCGGGCCAGGCCCCGCAAGGCTGAACTGTGGGGCGCAGCTGTGGCGAGTGAGCACTTCCTGTGTCCAGCTCCTGTCCACACAGCTGTCCACACGACCGCCTGAGAGGCAGAGGCCGACAGACCTCTTCACAGGGAGGGGGAGGGGGGACGTGCCCAACGACACAGGGAGCCCAGAGCTGGGACTCACTTCAGCTCAGCTCATGCCCTGTGGGCAGGCCGCCCTCCCTGCCCGTCTCTCCCTCCCTGCAAGGGAGGAGGAAGCGGTCCCAGCCACACCTGGCCCCAGGTCTCGGGGGAGATCGCCCACAGCACTGTTAGACGACAGGACAAGGACAGGGTCTGTGTTAGTCACGGGCAGGGGACAATGGAGGCCCCAGAGAGAGGCGTTTGGTACCTAGAGTGAGGCTGCGACTGAAGGGGGCTCTTAGCTTCGGGGCTCTTGGCCACGGACGGGGTTCTAGGGCAGGGGAATGAAACAGACATGTGAATGGGCACCATGGCGGCCTCGGCCCCACCGACGGCGCAGCTTGAGCCTCCCCGGGGCCCGCTCACCTGGACAGCAACGAGGACACGGGCTTCTCCACGGAGTTGCTCCGCTCCCAGGGCTTCCGGCCGGCCTCTGTCAAGTCACGTCAGGACGAGGAGCCTTAGGGCTGAGAGGACTCCCAGGCCCCCGCCCAACATCCCTGACAGGAGGCCCCCCATGCCCTTCAGGAAGCTCTGCTTTGGCGGCTGACGCCTGGCCTGTCCTCAGTCCCCCTTTGGCCCCGGCAGCTCTCGCAGGCTGTGGATGACCCTGCTGTCCCCCGTGTCTCCCCCACGCAGGACCCGGCTGGCCTTGACGTGTGGCAGGTTTCAAGCCTCACAACGAAAGCCCACCCTCCTTGAAGTGCAAACCAAGCGCCAGGGAGCTCTCAGCTGCGCCCTCTGCCGAGGGCTGGTGCCAGCGGGGGTGAGCGGGCAGAGGCAGCCGCGCCAGGTGCTCACCAGCCTGAGGCCCACGTTTGCTTTTGGGGGCCAGGCCCCTGGGGCCCCATGAGCACCTGCTGCCTCTGACTCGGTGGTGCTCCCCACAGGACAGCTGGCCCTTCCCTATCCTGGGCGTGAGGGCTGGTTTGGTTTTCCCTTTTCTTTTTTAAATTGAGTGGCATTAAATTCTATTTCCCTTTTCGTCAAGAGATCTGTCAACCTGAATGGAATTCACGGACTTTGTGGATGAGCAGAGAGGCCAACCGCAGGCCAAGGCAGGTCTCCTGAAAGCCACGCCTGGGAACTGCTGGCACAGGAGCTGGGACGCATCCACGCTGCAGGCGTGTGGCCCTGAGCGAACCACCACGTAACCACACTGAGCTTCGAGCTCCTACACTGGGCCAACCCAGACCTATAGCCTGGGCGGGTGGTATTTACACACTCATTCACCGAGAGCCCACGCGGCATCACACAGAGCAATCCCGCCAGGGAGGCAGACGCGCCAACAGAGCCCAGGCCATGAGGCGGGGCAGGTCGGAGCTCCTGCACTGGACAGGCGCTGGCAGGCAGCGCTCCTCTCGTGTGGGGAAGGCAGGGCTGGGTGGGTGGGCTCTGCGGCCTGGCAGCTCTGATGCCCACAGGCAGCCATCCCCTGGACGCTAGCACTCCTTGCCCTGGGCACCGAGGGAGCCTGGGGCTCACCGGAGCGGTGGCTTTGGGGGAGGTGGCAGGGAGACCCCTAGCGCAGCCCCGCTGGCCGCCTCTGCTCATTTGTAAAGTGAGGCGGAGGGACCGGATCATGTTCCTGTGCGAGTGCCTCCTGCTCTGAGACCCTGCGCGCAGGCCGGGCAGGGCGCCTCTTACCTGAGGAGTTGGGTGGCTGGCTGGCTGCTCGAGTACCCGGAGATGGAGAGGTGCTGGGCTCTTCCTAAAATGGGGAAAAAAAGCTTGGCTGTCAGTCTGCTTACGAAGGCTGTTGGGCAGGGGCAGGATGGCTGTGACCAGGGCCATCTAGAAAACCCTAGATTTTTTTAAGGAACATACGTCACTTTTATAACTGGCAGAATGAGTATTATTAACAAATGAAAGCCCAAGTCCGGTGGGAGGTGGTCTGGCCCGTGGAATCAGGGAAGGAGAGGGCTGCAGGGAGACATAGGCTCCTGCCTAGTGGGGCAGACTCTACGGCTGCACCAACCCTCCGCAGCCCGCCGAGGGCCCGACCCGCCGCACAGCGGCGGCCTGAGCTCCTGGGCGTGCCCGCCACTCCCGGCCCAGGAGCAGCTTCTGCCTCGCTGTCCATTGTGAGGGGCGTAGCCAGGTGGGACCCACCTAAGGGACCTCTGCTCTTTGGGCCTGGCTCCCGCCTCTGATGGCTGATGTGAGGACCAGATGTCTGGGTGACCCTAGAGGGTGCTGTGGCCACCCACAGCCCCCTTCCCAGGGACCAGATGGGGAAGGCTGTGGAAGGCCTCACTTGTCCTTCACCTGAGAGGTGGTGCTGAGAATCGATCCTAAGGTTATCTCTGTCCCCATCAGCCCACGAGTTCATGAACGCTGCTGCCAAATGAGTTCTAAACCCTAGGTCTGTCCCTCAGCCCCTCTGTGGAAAGTCTCTGGAGTCACCTGGTGGGAGGTGGAGGCAGCGGGACAGGTGGGTGGGCAGAGCCGCCTCCTGGGCCCTCGGCCTGTCTGTGCTTTTGCTGACGCTGCTCCCTGCGCTGCGCTCTCTGCTCTGGTCTGGGCCTTGAAGCTCAGGGCAAACGGCGCTTCTTGAGGGCACCCCAGGCAGGCTTTCGGGGCTCCTCCTTCAGCTCCCAGGGCCCCTGGTGCTCCTTCTCTCTCTGCCCTCAGTATTTCCTGGGTCCCCTCGCTCGAGGGCAGAGGCTACATCCTGCCCTCTCTGGGGCCCCAGCACGTGCACAGCCTGGCCCACGGCGGGGCGTCTCTGCCAGTTGCGCAGCTGGTGCGGCTGCCCGGCCAGCGTGCCACAGGGCTGTCGGTGGGACTGGTCGTTAGAGCACAACTGGCTGGTGCCCAGGGCCACGGGGTGACAGTGTGCTCTACAGGCCCTCCCGTCATCCCCCTCCTGCCCCCCGCTCCTATAGGTCACTGGGGACGTACCTATCACGTGCACCAAGTGCACCTCATGCCCCAAAGGCCTGGCTTGGGGCCAGAGAGCCTTCCTGGGTGTTCACGCAGGTGGGGTGTGGAGGGGCACTTACTCACCGTTTGGCTTTCGTCTTCCTTCTTATCAGCCGGCTTGTCTGTCTGGGAGGCTGCTTTTCTCCTAACACAGAGCAAGAAGCAAATCAGCTCCTGGAGGTTCCGCACCCATCCAGACGCCTCTGTGTGGACACGCTTGGCCCTCAGAGCACCCCGTGAGGGGATCTGACCTGTTTTGAAGCCCCCATCTGGTCTGTGGCCAAGTGTCAGGTCTGTGCTGGTCCCAGGACCCTGGACACGAAACTGGCCTGGCCACATGGGACGGGAGAGGCCCCGTCTAGGCTGAGACCTCCCAGCCAGGGCTGTGGGAACGTTTCGTCTGCAGGCCCACTGCCTGGGTGAGCAGACCACCTTGCAGAGGGAGGAGGGACCCTTTTTGTTTTACCACAGCATGGACCACCACTGAGAACGGACATGCTCAGGAAAGGAAAGACTCTGAATAGCCGAGCTGATGCCTCTAGACAACTCATGCGTTTCCCACAGTTTTCCACAAACTTTCAAATCTCACCTAAGTGGCCGCCTATATGTGAGATGGGAAAAGGCAGCTTTGAAATAACGCCCGATTCCCAATTCTACACACGTAGACCTTTGATATTCCCCAAGACCTGCCTTTGGGGTCTTCAGCTCTGTGAAGCCGCCAGTGCACAGACCTCTTAGATCTGGGGGGTGAGCAACCCATCAAGAAGGAAGCTGACGCCCAGCCAGTGTGACTTGGTGGTTGAGCGTTGACCTATGAACCAGGTGGTTATGGTTCGATTCCCAGTTAGGGCACATGCCTGGGTTGTGGGCTTGATTCTCAGTAGGGGGCGTGCAGGAGGCAGCCGATCAATGATTCTCATCACTGATGTTTCTATCTCTCTCCTTCTCTTTCTCTCTGAAATCAATAAAAAAATATATTTTAAAAAAGAGAAAAAAGGAAGCTGGCCCGGCGAGTAGTGAGGGGCTGCAGGTCGGATGTCATCATTCGGGTGACTGAGCCCACACGGTTGGCTCCTCAGCCACACAGGGCTCCTTCTTCAGTCTTCTCATCTCAGGAAGCAGGTCCACCCACCTATCGCTCCTCAGACACCATCTTCCTCCCCACACAGCAAATCTGCCTTTCCCCATCTCACTTTGGACAACTGGTGCAAGCCACCATCATCGCTTCCTGGATGACCCGCTGTCACTCTGCCCCGTGATGTTCTGCTCCCACCCAAAGCAGGCCAGGCCACCCCAGCCCGGTGGCGCTGCAGGGAGGGCGCCCAGCGAGGAGGCAGTCTGCCATTACCTGCATGAAGAAGTGGGCTCCACCACATCCACCTCTTGGTGGACGTCAAAGAGCAACTCAATCAATCCCGTCGAGTTGTGCAAATGTGTTTGTTCTCGGCGGGGCCCACCAGCGCCTGGGCGTCCCACCCGCTCTTGGCAACATGCCTTTTCCGGTTCTGAGGAACTTCCTCTCCCTTTGGTCTGGGCCATCTAGGCCAAGCTGTCATTGTTAACGTGTTGGTTTTGGACTCGGGGGAAGAGTGAATGTTTTCTTTTTGAAAAACACCTTGTGTTTTTCCAGGAGGCCCCGTTCACCTCTCTGAGATGGAATCCAACGCACCTGCGAGGAGGCTGTGTTCTCCACTCCCAGGGCTCAGGGTGCGGCTCAGCCTTCCCAGGCACTGAGCCCTCCACCCTCTGCTCGTTTTGCCCGGACTGCTCTTCTCTCCCACCTCAGCCCCAGAAGTGTTCTCGTCCTTCAAGACCGGGCACGTGTGGAACCTCCTCTGTGAAGCCCTCCCGGCTCTCTCCCCCAGGGAGTTGTTCCCTCCGTGGTAGAGCCGTGGTCACCCTGCACCTGGTCACTGTCTGTCCCCTCTTGGTTACCTCTGTACACTCAGGCCCTGCTGCAGGCTTGGGAGGCCCTGTGCTGTGGAGGCCTTGGGCAGGAAATGCTGGCTCTGCCCCAGCTGAGAAGCGACAGACCAGCTACCTGCACGCTGGGGCCTCTGCTCCCACCTCATCCTCACAGAGCCGAGCAGATCTAAGGAGGTCAAAGGACACGAAGACCCAGGGCACAGAGGGAGCTCGCACTCAGCCGACTTGGAGGGCAGAGGGGAGAGCCCGGAGGGTGAGAGCAGCAGGCGGGGTCCCGGCTCCGGCTTTTCTCGGACCACAGGGAGCACCCGAGAGGTGAGCCATGACACCGGGGACCTGTCAGGGCGTTCCTGCTGCCACGCCACATTAACGAGTAAAATCAAGTTTTGCAACTCTCCCGAGGAACTGTGTGATCTCTCCACTTGCTCAGGTTCCACCTGGGAAACGACTAAGAGCCAGGGACAGGCTAGTGGCCTTGGGCAAGCTGGAGCCACGCCTGCGGGTGTGGGCAGAGACGTGGCTGGCAGGCCGCAGGGCCCAGACAGGACATGGATGGAACTGTTCCTCCCCCTCAGCGTGACGTCCCCGGGCTCTGGCCGCCTCACAGTTCCCTTTCCTGTGTCCTCCACAACGGCTCTCATGTGGGGCAGCCATGCCGCCCAGCCCTGGGCCCACACCTCGTTTGTGTTGGGATCCTAAGTGCAGGGAATAACCTCATTTCCCTCTGAATTTCCCTCTGAAACTATCGCCACGTTTCCCCCTTCTCAGGACAGCTGTACAGGAAAGATGCTTCAGTATCTGTTACACTGAAATGCGGAGGGCTTTCAAGTTCACGGACTCCATTCAGCCTGACACCTCAGACTGACCCCAGGACAAGGGGAAACTTAAGGGTTGTCCGCCTGGCTGAGCCCAGGTGACGAGGCGTCCTGGGCTCAGGCAAGGGCTCTCATTCAGTGCTGGGGCCGCTGAGTTGCACCAATACCCTGAACACCCTAAAAACCCCTAAGCACCTACCTCTTGGCCAGCAGCTTGTTCATCTCTTCCATGAGGCCTCCTCCTCCGCCCCCACTGCTCGCCCGATTGGCGTCAGACTTGGAGGTCCCGCTGGGACTGGAGCCTCCGGACGCATCTTCGGGCTACGGGGGAAGGACCAGCGTTCAGTCTGCTGTTGTGGTAGATGTCACTCGAGGGGACCAGGGGACGTGTGTGAGTGTGGACGTGTCATTCCCATGATGGCAGCACAGAGGAGGCCCGAGGGGTTGAGTCCCATCCCCCCGACCCACAGGTGACAAAACCAGAGGGACCAGGCCTGGCCGGTCACAGTGGATGCTCTCCTGGCGCGGAGCCAGCGCCCTTGCGTGACCCGAGGGGAGGAGACAATCCTTGGGAGGGAAGCGGCCTCCCATCAGAGGTGTCAGAGCCCCAGCCGCCGGCCACGGTCCAGGAGCTCTGCCTTCCAGGCTGTGGGCGGAGGGCTCAGGAAGTAAGGCTGGGCCTAGGGGGCTGGTTTCCATGAGAAGCACTGATGGAGGGATGGACCCCGGGCCCAAGTCCTAACTGCGTCTCATGAGGGAACTACTTCCTGTCCTGCTCTGAAGGTCGCCGTGAGGATCAGCAGCAGGTGACAAAGCTGCAAGCGGCTCCTGGTCTACCCAGTGCCGTCCTGTCCGGTTCTCACTGAAAACAGCCGGCAGAGCTGGCGTCCAGGTTGGGAGGGCGGGGGTTTGCTCGAGGTCTCAGGGACAGGGGAAGGCTCTGTCCTTTCGGCAGTTAGAAACTGGCCCCCCAGCCTATCCGGCCTGTGCTCGGGGACGCTTACCCGCTGGACCCTCCTCAGCTTGGCCCCCGCCAGGGCAGCGGCCAGTCCTGACACGGAGCTCTCGTCGTGGCTGGCGCCCTGGGCTCCTCCGGCTGGCAGTGGGGGTGGGGGAGGAGGAGTGGCCCCCGTGGGTGGTGGTGGGACAGGGGGTGGGGGCGGGGGTGGAGGCCCACTACACGAGAGGGGGGCGCTGACTGCAGATGAGGGGTGCCCCGGTGGGAGGGTGGGTCCTGAAACACAACAGAGGGGCTCAATTAGTCCCTAGCCCCCGCTGTGCTTCCTGGGAGGGAGGAGGGACAGGGCAGCCTATTGCTCTGAGGGAGCAGGGACAGCTCAGGCTGCCTCTTCCATCCCCTTGGGGTGAGCTTGGCCCTGCTCCGGTCACTCCCTAGGCTGGTCCCCGTATCCCCAGCATTTGGAGGCCTGGCTGGACCCACAGTGCCTAACACTCCTTGAGCTCAGCTGCCTTTGTCCTGCTCTAATGGTGGGTCTCCAGGGGGAGGAAGGTCTTTGGTGGCTCAGATTGTACCCTTTTCTCCTGTGTCCCTTCTCCGCACCTTGCACCACCCTAGACGCCAGCAGATGCTGGTCCCTGAGATGCGACTATGAGTGACCTTTGGTCTCTGGGGACTGTGGCAGGTAACTGTGGGTCACAGGGCTGACTGGGCCGTATGTCAGGGAGCAATGCTGAGTGCTGGTCAGTCCCCTGTCCCTGTCTCCCCTCAACATCCAGCACCAGAGGCTGGTGGGAGGAGCCAGCAAGCTGAGCTAACCGCCCACTCTCTCCTGTTCTCTGGGTCCCCTACTCTCATCGAATGTGACTGGCACACGTTGAGGCCTATGTAGCTCTTCACAGAGGGCCTGATGCGCCCTGTCACCGCCTCGGTGGGGCTGCCACCGAGCGGATTTGGGGAGCAGGCCTGCGGGCTCTCACCTGTGGCTGAGGTTCTTCTCTCTAGAGACTCCTGGCGCTGCTGCTCCATCACTTGTCTGAAAAGCAAGAGAACCAGGGGGTCCATGGAGCACAGGCTGCAGGGCTGGGTTTTGTCGGTTCTTCCTGAGGACCTACTGTGCGCCCTGGGCTGGGGGCGCTCACAGTGAGCTCCCCTCATCCCCTCCCTGGCTCTGATGGCCACTGGGCTTGCTTCCCCCACTTAACAGAGGAGGCACGTGACTGGTTCAAGATCTCCAAACAGGTAAGTGCCGGCAGCCTCCTGAGTCTCAGGCACCCCTAAACAGGGAGCCCCCCACGAAGGCTCGGGCACCATGTGGACGAGTGACCATGCTTTCCCCTAGGCTGGATGGGCCTCCTGGCTTTTGTGCCTGTGGCCTCAGCTGACCCGACCTCCAATGTCCTGTCCCTATGGCACCTGGCTAATCCCGGAACAATTCCCAGGCACCGTGGGCTGTCAGAAGCGGACACTCCGCGGGCACGTGCTCATTCTTTTCAGCCCGGATGTAGCCGCAGGCCTGGCCTCCATGACGGGGCCATGTGGTGCGGGCAGTGCAGGCGGTGAGCCTTGCGGGGAACCGACACCGAGCTCCTTACGGCAGAGCAGCTTCGGGCACTCTCACAGGCCGGCCGAGTGACGACACTGACCCACAAACATGTCCACAGAATCTGGGACGGTGGCGCTGGAGCAGGAGGGGGCTCAGGAACCATGTGGACCAGGGATGGCAGCAGCCTCGCCGAGTTGCCCACCCTAAATGCCTGCTGTGCAGCATGGGGCCGGGCGCTTCGATGCCCACCTGGCTCAGGGGAGGGTGAGCTGGAGGCCAGCAGTGGTGTCTGCATGGCGGGGGGGGGGGGGGAGCGGGGGGCGGGGGGCGGAGTGTGGGCCGTGAGTCTGCACCCTGTGCACGGCGAGCTGGCCTTTCTCTGGTGCCTGGCACCGGGTCCCACACGCAGCAGCTGCTCAGTAAGCACAGCTGCTCGCATCTTAGAGGAAGGTCACAGTTTACTGCAAAGACCATTCAGAGGGAGGGAGCTTTCTGGTTTCCATTTTGGGGTTCCTGGCTTTGTGGGCCTCCGATTCTCCGTAAAATAAGCAGAACACCACCTGTTCTAGGGAGTTCTTTTAAGAGTTATACCTGGTACCTAAAAAATAGTAGAAAAGACCCTTTGGCATTAAAGGTGTCTGAAAAACTCCCAGCAGCACCTCCGTTAGCCTCTCCTTCTAAACTGCTGAGACATCACCCAAACTCCAATCTGCCCAGCAGAATTCACATTTAGAAGCCCTCAGTAAAATGAGGTGTTTGGAAGTATTTACAAATAGGGTTGCACTCATAACAGCTCACTGTGCAGGCTCCGTGTCAGCCATCTCTCCCTCTGTGTGGAGTGGCAGGAACCAGCAGGGTCCCTGCTCTGCGTTTGCCTCTTGCCGTTCACAGACTGACTTCCAGGGGCGCTCCGGCCTGCAGACAGTTGACTGCTGGCAACACTGAACTGTCCGCAGCCAGTGGCCTCCCGCGCCTTGGACGTGTGTGGTGGGTTAAGATAATGCAGCGTGGTGATGTTCAACCAGTTCTGAGAGAGCTAAGGGAGGGTCTGCTTAGGCCCACAGCCCTGGTGCACTCTCTCGCAGTCTGGTAGGGCTCACTCATGCCCTCTGGGCCCAGGCAGCCCTGGGACCTGGCGGGGGGCTGAGTTGGGATGGAGGCAGTCGGGGTACACATTGTGAACAGTTGTTGTTTTCCTGAGAGGCCAGAAGACAGGCCCGAGGAGTCAGTCAACATGGGAATTGGTGCCGAGGAGTCTGTCCAGAGAGTATTCACTCCCTCCCTCATTGCTTGACCCGAGCAGAGAAAGGACTAAGCTAACACTGTCATCCTCCAGCACAAATGACCTGGAGGGTGTTGTGCTCAGTGAACACGTCAGACAAACACCATATTTCACTTACGTGCGGAATCTAACGAAAAAACAAACGAACAAACCAATTAAAACAGCCTCACAGATGCAGAGGACGGATGGCGGTGCCAGGGGCAGCGGGCTGGGGACTGTGAGAAAGGTGAAGGCACTGAGAAGTGCAGCTGGGCGGTTACAGAACAGTCCCGGAATGTGAGCACACACAGGGCGCACAGGCAGTCCATGGTAATAACTGTGAGCTGCAGGTGGTTCTGGAAAGGCGGAGGGGACCACTGTGTAAATCACACGATCACCTAACCACTACGTGGTACACCTGAAACTAATACAAAATACTGATGTAAACTTTAACTTAAAAAAAAAAATAGACACAAAAGAGAATGAAAACAAAAATAAAAACAAAAATAAAATCATCCCTGTCCTATTCAAATGGGAAACTAAGGCCTGGGAACTTGCCGAGGGTCCTAAGTACACGCCAGAGCAGAGGCGCTCAGAGAACCTTCTCTCCAGGGGGAGGGAGAGGCTGGAGAGAACACCCGAGGGAGCCTCAGGCCAGCGAAGCTGAGACATCCCTCCCACCCCCAGCCTGGGGTCCTACTGGCATTTGCCACAGCCCTTAGGGTCCCAGTCTTTCCCAGAAGCTGGGGAGCATGGTGGGGACCAGGATGCAAAGCCTCACAGAGAGGCCCCGCAGGGCATGGCCGCCGAGGTTCAAGCCCTAGCCCTGCCTTTCCTGGCAACATGACCCAGGAGGCCACGCCCTCCTTGGCCACCAGGACCTCTGCCGTAATGTCAGGACAACAGCACTGCCCTTCCTCCCAGTTCACACACTGTAGGAGCAGCTTGGAGCGAGTGGGGTGCCATCCTAGGGCCCGTGCCCCCCAGGAGCTGCCTCCTCCACAGGCTGGCCGCACAAGGACATCGACGCGCCCTGGCCCTGGCTCACACAGCGCTCTCATGGCCTGCGCCGCCTTAACCTTCCCGGGAGCTGAGTGGGCAGGGGGCTAAGGTCCTCCAGAGAGGCGTGGCACTGTCCAAGGCCTCGAGTGGAGGGGGTAGGGCCAGGTCTCACGAGGTCTTCAGACAGAGTGAGGGGAGATGGCACAGGACGGTGCCAAGGCCGGGGCCTCAGTCAGACAGACCCGGGCAGCCTTGGCCACGTGACCCAATCCCTTCCTGTCATGACAACTACCTCCTCATACACCTGGAAGGCATGTTAGCTCAGAGCACAGCCTGCAGGACACGGCCCGGTTCACGAGGGCCGTGACGGGAGGCCACGGGGCTCTCTGTGAAACCGCGGCGCTCCCCACCCTGGCAAAGCACAATGGCCTAGCTCCCTCTTCCTCTCCGCTCAGGCCTGTTCCCGGTCCCGGCGGCACCTCTGGGGGACCTGGCCCTAGCTGCAGTGTGTCCTGCGCTGGCCGAACGGTGCCGTGGCCACCAGGCTGGGCCCTGCTGGGGGGCATTACCTTCTCTGGATGTCCATCTCATCAGGAGAGGGGCCATTCTGCACCTGCCGCTGGGTGGACGGGCCTGTGGGGCAGAGAAGCACAGAGTACGGTGGTTAGTGGAGAAGAAAGGCCCGGCAAACACATCTGGACCTGTCTTTGCCCTCCTGGTCGGTCCCATGAGGCGTCCTTGACCTTTCGACAGTGGCTCTGACACCTGTGTAACAGCCGGCCTCATCTCAGCCTCTCAATCACCTCTCTCGCCCTTTCTGTGGCTCTTCTGTCAGAGCCGATAAATGGATGGCGTTTTCACATGGTGCAGACCACCCCTTTTGGCTACCGACGCCTCTCTAACCACATCTGCCGTTTCCACTTCCTCACTTGCCACGTCTCCCGAAGCCACCGTCACTAAAATCGCCAGTGCACTTACTTGGCGTCACCACCCCCCGCAGAGCCATTTCTTCCGACTTTTGAGCAAAGCAACAGCACTAGAGCAGGGAGGTATCAGAGCCAGGGTCTGCCCTGGGCTGCCTGCACCTATGGGTCTGCAGCGGTGGGGTGGGAGTGGCCGGTGGAGGCAGAGCTGCCACAGTGGAGCCTCCCAGGCCACACCCTTGCCCTGGACCCTGAAGGCAGGGCCTGGAGTGGGGGAGGCCTGCACATGACCCGTGTCCACACGGGGCTGATGCTGTGTCACGTTTATAAGAAAAGCCAGGCTTCTGCCCCGACCCAAGAAAGAGCTGATTGTTCCTTGCCTTTGCCAGCTCAGGTGTCATGGGAAGTGTGGCGTCTCAGCGAGGGGGAGGGGCTCGTGTAGGTCTCATTCTCGCTGACTAGGTGGGGCAGGAGCTTGTCTCCTCCCCAGGAGGAGGTGACAGCATCAGCCTGCGACAAAACCCACCGGAGGGGCTTCAGGCAGCGGAGGGGTGAGCGGGCTGTGCCCTGGATCAAGGGCCCGACGGGTAGGGTGACAGGATCTCAGAGTGGAAACAGACCATCTGATTGCGGGCAGCCTCCTGCCCAGCACAGGAACCCCATGTGCCTCCTGGGCAGGTACTCCTGGTGCATCCCACTGCCTCCCAGGTGAGCAAGGGCTTTCTTACTCCGAGGTGCCAAACCCACCCACCCTCGGAGGCCCTATTTCCTCCACCATGTGACGCAACATGGTCTGAATACTTTTCTCTGCTTGACAGCCCTTTCCAGACCCTATATTAGCCTCCATATCTGACAGTTTCAGACCCTGCTGTCCAGGGCCCCGGCATCTATCTGCTTCCGGCACGGTTTCCCTGAGCCATGCTTTGTGGCTTGCCCGCCTCCGGGTGGAGGATCCCGATGGTGGGTGGGGACCAAGCTGGGTGGGAGGAGGAGAGGCTGCCCAACACTCGAGGAAAACTCCCTGGTGGACCTGCCAGGCCTGCTGCTCAACGCCTCCTGCTGCTCTTGGAGTAGCAGGGGAGAGGCCTGCGGACTTTTAATATATATATTTTATTGATTTTTTACAGAGAGGAAGAGAGAGGGATAGAGAGTCAGAAACATCGATGCAAGAGAAACATCGATCAGCTGCCTCTTGCACACCCCCTACTGGGGATGTGCCCGCAACCAAGGTACATGCCCTTGACCGGAATCGAACCCGGGACCCTTGAGTCCGCAGGCCGACGCTCTATCCACTGAGCCAAACCGGTTTCGGCGAGGCCTGCGGACTTTTTATAGAGGTGACTAATGATGTCTGGCGTGGTGGCCTGGCTGTAGTATGAAATAAGTGTTATGTTCTTTCCCTGCTTCTAAATACTTCTTTCCCTTTATTTAACACATCATTATGTGCTCTAAAACATTTGTTTTCCTGACTATAAATAACATGTAATATATGTTCATTAGAAAATTTGAAAAGTTTAACAAAGAAAAGAAACATTCTCAATTAAAAAGATCCGGAGGAACAAGCTCTTCCCTCATCCAGCGGGCCAGGCTCAGGTCCCGGGCGCCTCCCTGGTATCAGGAAACCAGAGCAGGAACATGAGAACACGATGACAGCGGCATCAGCTCTCCTCAACGCCCTGATGCTAACTCCCAACCCTACCCGACAGCACCGCTTGTAACAGGCGAGGAAACAGCCCAGAAAGGGGAAGCGACTCGCTCAGGGCCTCACAGGCGGCAAGCGGTGAAGCCAGATTCAAACTACGTGCCAAACACACTTTTTTCTTAAACTCAACCACACCGCGGGGTCGGATGGCCGGCTTGGGGAGGGAGAACGCAGGAGAAGGGGCGGCTGGCCCGCTGCCCAAGAGCCAGGACCACAGGGCCGCAGCCTCAGAGGTGCACAGCTTCTGCCTGGTGTCCACACAGCAGACAGGGGTCCCCCAGCTCTGACCCACCCACATTCTGGCCAAGGCAGGAGGGAAGGCGTCCTAGCCCCGGTCTCTGCTGCTGAGTCCACGGCCTGAATCCCTTCTGGAGGCTGAGGCCCTGTCCCGGAGACCCTGTCTAGTGCCAGGCCTGAGGACCGGAGCCACCATACCCTGGCCAGGCCCCACCCTGGGACCGAGGTCTTACACCCGGGCAATACCAGCTGCTTGGAGGCCTCTGTGTCTGCTGCACTGGCCTGGTCACAGGAAGTGTTTGCCATCCCTTTGTCAGGACCCGAGGGCAGCCAGCTGTCCACACGGTGGTCTGTGCTGATCCTGCGCTTGGGTCCCCCACCAGCCTGTCCTCCAGAGGTGGGGGATCTAACAGGGCCCGCGCTGTCCCCAGGGCCCCTGGCCCCTGTACTTGAGACATGCTTTCAAATTAGACAGCTGGCATCTAGTGTGGAGGGAGGAGACAACACTGGGTTGCATAAGGCCTTCCATGCATTCTGCTTAAACTAAGAAGTGTTATTCTGCTTTGAGCTCTGAGCGTCCTGAATGTTAGGAGTACAGTCCCTCCCTGTTGGAGGGGTCTGCTCAGTGGCCCACAGTACCCTTAGCAGACAAGTCTTCCGGCCGATTCCCCCCACTGGCCTGGCTGCCCCCTGGCAGAGGCAGGGTGGACAGACCAGAGAAGGATTGCTCCTCCAGAACTGCGTGAGATCCCTTGGGAAATTGCTGGTACAGACATTTGTAGGTGCTTCCTCAGTGAGAAAATCTCAGGGTGGGGCACTGGGTGGCTGGTGGCCACTTCCCTGTCCCGGTGTTGAGTCACCTGCATGATTCCTGGTGGAGCATCGGAAGCCAGGGAGGAAGCCACAGGCTCTCCTGTGTCACGGAGTCACGTCCCACCTTCAGGATCCAGGCGAGGAGTGGGTGGGCCCAGCTCCGCCTCCTCCACCCTACAGCTTGTAGTTACTGAGTCCCACTGCGCTGTGTCTGAACCCTGACAGGATCCATCCCCACGTGGTTGCCTCAGCATCCCCTCCTGTGATACCTCGGTTTACCTCGGAGCCTTTTCCACCCTCCCTCCTCCTGCCTGCCCTCCACACTGACCGTGCAGACTGCGCTCTGGAAACACAAGCCTGACCTTTATGGGGTTCGGTCCAAGCTCCATCGAACGAGATTCCAGCCCACCCCGCAGCCATTTCTCCTGGGCCTGCCTCTGCTGCCCAGCTGGACCCCCCACCCCGGAGGGACACAGAGTGAGTGGTGGTGGCTCTGAGAGGTGAGGGGGCTGGCCCAGTGTCATGGGGCTCATGATGCTGGCCTTGGTGTCATGAGCTTGCTGAATCTGGGAGCTGACTGAAGTCGGGGGGCACAGCAGAGAAAACAACTGGGGGAGGGGGTTGCTGGGCCAGACTCCAGACATGAGCCCACCTAGCCGGGGCTGACCCCGAGCCACAGACGAGGACCCAGGCGAGAGTCAGCCTGGCTGACCAGAGGCACTGACGGGGGCCAGACGGAAGGAGGCAGTGGGGCCAGGAGGTCTGAAGTCATCTCTGCGTTGGTCAGCGGTATGTTCCTCCCTGGACCGCCCTGAGGCCTGGGGAGGCACCCCTCAGTTTCTCACCTGTGAGCAGGCGGTAATGAGTTCAGGCACCCTTTCTAAAGGCTTCCATACATGTCTCTGACATGATCTGACACAGGATCCCACCATGAGGGATGATCACTCCCAGGAAAGCTGCCCTTGTCTAACAGAGAGGGGCAGGGAGAGCCGATGAGGCTGGGCTCCAGGAGAACGCTGCAGAGCTGGGGCAGGCAGGGAACAGGCAGGCCCAGGTCACGCTCGCCGCGCAGGGACTCTGCCAGCGCTGGGCCCTCGTCCCAGGACACAGCCTGTACACCTCCACACAGTCTGACTTTTACGCTCCAGGGAGAGAACTGTTCTGTTCTCCAGGTTCCCCTCAGAGTTCTTGGCCTCTGGTCAATACTTAATCAATATTTGTTGAAAATAAATGACTGGGCCCTGGTCTGCGCATCTCCAGCCAACTGTGGAGACGAGAGCAGGTGACATCTGTACAGCTCTCTTCTCGCTGCTGGAAACTGGCTGGGCTGGGACTGTGCCCATAAGCCTCGAGACGTCGGAGCAGGTGAGACACTGCAGGCCAGCGGAGGAGACACTTGGAACATACAGTGGGAAGGGGAAGGGAAGAGAGAACATACAGTGGGAAGGGGAAGGGAAGAGAGAATATAGAGTGGGAAGGGGAAGGGAAGAGAGAACTCAAGTTTACTGGGCAGTTTACGGAGGAGCCTCATCGAATCCTCACTCATCTCCATTTTCTCCACGAGAAGCTGGAAAGCTGGGGACATGAGTCCCCAGTGGAACCAGCTCCAGGCCCAGAACAGAGGCTCTAAAGCCAGTGCCCTCCGCTGCGCTGTGTGACCCCAGGGCACGTGAAGCACATGCTGGACTTCCCCTCCAGAGGAAGGAAGGGTGGGCAGAGAGGTGTGTGTGTGGGGTAGCCAGGGTCCTTCAGAGGATCAGGAAGAGCTGAGCACAAGAACCACGTGGGAGAGAGGGAGGGGTGGGGCGGGCAGGAGTGCAGCCTCTCAGCCCCTTGCTGGCCTCTGGAAAGTGAGGCTGTGGGTCTGCCTGATGCTGCCACGACTGTCCCTGCCCTGACGCTCCGTCCCCAGAGTGCTTGGGTGAGGTGTGTGCGAACGAGTGCCTGTCCCGGGCTCTCGGCTGCCCAGGTCTGGCCTCTGTGCGGGGGGCTGAAGGTGTGATGGGATTGATCACAGAGGTGTCCTGGGGAGGGCAGTTCTAGCCGCCAGTGGCTTCCTCCCAGTGCGCTGAGACCCACCTTGCTAGCACTGCTCCCAGCAGTCCCTGCGGGACCTGGCAGATGGTCAGTCTTTCCAGTGGTGGTGGCTTGGCGGCCGCTGGACAACGAGAACAGTGCTTGTGCCCCCTCCAGACCTCTGCTGCCCCTCACTCCCGTTCCCAGTCCTTCCCCATTCCTGGCTGGCCTCTTCGGGGCTGTTCCAGTTTAAACAAACCCCTGCAGAGGGAACTTGGAGCCAGGAGACCCCAGTTTTTGCTGGAGTTCTGCCACAAATAATTATGGGGAGCCCCTCTCTGGGCCCCCGTTTCCTATAAAACGAGGAGGACACAACCAAGGCCATTGGGTTCCAAATCTCTACAGTGTGAAGGGACAAAGAAGAAACTACCAGAATGGTAACAGTGGCTATCTCTGGGTTGTGGGATTGCTTTCCTCTTTTCAGCTTCCACATCAGGCAAGTGAAGGATGCACTACCTTGTACTAAAGACAGATGGCAGAGTCGCCAGAGGGGGAAGAGCCCTCTGGGACCCCAGCCCTGTGAGGCTGGCTGGCACAGGGCACAGCCTGCAGTGGGCAGACGCGCCAAGCCACTGCTGACACCTCCTCCTGAGAAAGGCCACCCTTCTGCCTTCCCATTAACATTTATGAGGCGCGGGGACACTGGCCCCCGCTCCTCTGGGACAGAGGGACGGCCAGGTTTCGAGTTAGCCTCCATAGGAAAGGCATCCCCTGGGCCTCCTGAAGGGACGGAACCTGAGCTCGCAGGAGTTCCTAGACAAAGGATCCAGCACCTGCTCTGCGAGGCTCGATGGGATTTCTGGCCAGCACACGACAGCCACCTGGTTGGGGCTGGGCAGAGGCCCAAGCCCCGTGGCGCCCCTCCCCCCTCTGCCATCTCTCTGGCTGGCTCCTCTCCTTTATCAGGAAGGCCCCTCCATTTTGGACTGACTTACAGCCACACTGTGACATGGGGGGAGGCAGCCTTCCCAGGCCAATTACCTAGCACGTCTTCTCTCGTTTCCAGGTTCCTGCTGCCAAGCAAGCAAGTGACCATGCAGGAATGGAGCCTGTGATCTGGGCCTACAAATCAGAGTCACCTTGCCAAGGCCACAGGAATTGGTGGCAGAGCTGGGACCAGTGCCCAGGACGAATGTCACCCAGTCCAGGGCTGTGTCCACCCCATCACACTGTGCCCAGCACCCCTCTCCCCATCACCCCCCAGCTCAGCAGCAGACAAACTCTCACTGCCTCCCTTGTTGAATACCAGTTTCCTTGCTTGTTTACGTCACCACTGGGTGTTTTTAGTGCCCTCTGCCTGGTCCTTACTACTGAGTTACTGAGTGCAGGCTCGCAGTGGGCTGAAGTGGGAAGCAGCCTGGTTAGCTCAGACCAGCAGTCAGCTGATGCATCACCCACTGCAACGCTGCAGGAGATCTCCCCCAACCCCCTCCCCCCGGGCCACCAGTGTCGGTGCAACCCCAGGGTGACTGATGGCTTCAGCTGTGTCTCCAGGGCCCGTGTCTGCATGACCTGTGGGCCTGGGAGGTCAGCATGTGCAGAGGCAGAGACTCAATCCAGAGCGACTAAAGCCCAAGGCCACAGCCAGAGCGCCTACCTGGTGGCTAGAGGAAAGTCCTTTCCCTGGGACAAGGGCGGCAGGAGGCTGCTGTGCCACCCCAGGGCCAGCGAGCAGCACTCCCTCCCCGAACCTCCCCTTGTACAGAGGATCCTGAGGGAGGAACACATCGTCAACGCTGTGGGGAGCATCTGGAACCCAGGTCTCCCAGCTTCTAGGCTGGGACACGGCCACCAGCTTGCGTGGTCCCCCTCAGGCTCTGTCAGGCCAGTGAGCTTCCTAGTAAAACAGTGTTTCTCCCTTTCCCAATAAGCTCATTTCAGGACACACACAAGCCTTTAAAAGAATCTCAAACAGAACGAAGAACAATAAAAACCTGCCACACCCTGACTGTGTGACAAAGCTCCTGCGCATCATTTTTTGGATTAATCTGCTCAACTATCCAGGGCAGGACCTATCAGACCTATTTATAGATGGGGAAACTGAGGCTCGGAGAGGGCGAGTGACTCGCCCAAGGCCACCTGCGTCTCAAGTGACCGGTGCTGCTGGGACAAGTGCCCACGTGTCCCGACGCCCAGTCTGCACGCTGCTGCTTCTGCCCGCCCCTACTGCAAGGCCTGCGTGTAAACAGCGTCCAAGCCCTCTATGGGTCAATGGCAGGTACTCGGCCCCAAGGTCCAGAGTGCGTTACCCTCCCCCCACTCCCACCCCAACCCCCAACAGCTGGGGCGGAAGGAGGGAGGTGCCCGTCACCTACAGTTCACTCTGCAAAGCACGGTGCAGTCGCAGTGGCAGAAGCAGAAGCAGTGGAAGGTCCACTCCCTGCTGACCATTACGGGCAGGCCCCTGGGCGCAGTCCGGGAGGCGTGCTCCTCGCATCCTGGCCACTTACCTCTCCTTCCTCAGCTGCCTGGCTCCTGCAGTGGGAAACCGATCCTCGGGCGCCCGTCAGATGGGCTTCACGCTTCAATCTTTAATGCGGCTTCCCAGCTAACCTATCAGAACCCTCCTGTCTACCCGATTCCAGGGAGCCCTGGGGGCCCGGGGGAGGGTCTGCCAGAGGAAACCTCCTGCCACGGCTCTCCTCGGGTCCCCTGTGGGCGATGGGATGAGACAGGTGGGCGCGGAGCCAAAGGAAGAACCCCGGGCCATCCAGGCGTCCCTGCTGGCTGTTCCTTGGCCTACCTTTCCTCACCATCGTACAGGCTGCTATCCTAACCTGCTCCAGTGAACCCTGTTTTTTTTGTGTGTTTTTTTTTTTACCAGCCCGACCAGCTCCAAGCCCACAGGAAATGGATCCCTCAACCTGCCATCAAGCCTTGCTGTCACCAGACCTGCAGGAAGCTCATCTGCGCTTCCCTAACTGGCAGACCCACAGGACCCACAGGAGTAACTCAGGTCCAGGCTGGGCTTCTGTCTCCCTGGAGCACTCCCGGGTCCTCTCCCACCCCCCTGCTCTATCCTAAGGATTGCACTCACTGCCCACATGGAGCTGCTGTTCACCCTCCTGAACCGTGAGCTCCTTGAAAGGGAAGCCCAGGCCTTACCCTGCTCTGGACCCCAGCACCCTGCTCAGGCCCTGGCACAAAGTACGCAGAGAATGTCTGTGGGACATGCCCAAACTCGGCATCGCCTCCAACTCTCCCTGCTGAAACCAAGTCGGCCCCTTCGCACAAAAGCAATGGCTGCTTCCCATCACTGTGGTTTCTCCTGCTCTCCGCCCTCCACTTGTCCCCAGAGGGGCCAGAAACAGCAGAAAATGCTGTTTCTCCCACAGACTGTCCTTCAGGTCACCTTCACTGCCCTGCCTAGATCCCAGACGCATGCTCTCCTACTGGGGGTCTTCTGACAGCCCCCACCTGGTCTCTCTGCCCCAGGCTCGTACCTTTGAGCCCCTGCTTTCACGTGAAACACAAAGCTTAGCTCCTCCATGCTGTTCCCCAGCCAGGAAACCAGTGGTTCCTGCTGGTTCCCCTGGGAAATCCTGCTTTGGGACCTGAGGCCTCCTACACTCTGACTTGCCTGGCCTAGGCCCCCCCCCGCCCCAGCCCCCCACGACGCCTCCAGCCCTGTGTCCCCACTAGTGACCTGCCGGGGCCAGACACCATCTCTTACAGTCTTCCCTCGTGGATACTGATTGCTCCCTCTTCACCTCCCTGGACTAAAATGCAAAAGTGCAAAACACAAATGAGTCTGTAAGGCACAACGCTGGACTTCAAAGGAGTTTGGGGAGCCCCCACTCACTGCCTAGGAAGGTCATCTGAAGGCTGGCATCTTCTCTCCCTACTCAGGGCTCACATGGGCCCTGCATATCCTAATCATTCCCCAGACAATTAGCACATCGATTCTAGTGGGCTCTGCACCTCGGGCGGCGGGTCACTTTCCCTCCCTGGGACTTAATCCATGCCCCTCCACCCCCTGGGCCGTGCTGGAGAGGAAGCATCAGATGCTGGCAGCGACAGCACCCACCACCTACTGACTGCTCACCAGGCTCCAGGCACTGTTCTAGCCCGTGGACCTGAAGCCCCTTAGAGCTAAATGGAGTCCTGGCTCTGTCACTTACTCTCTGACCTTGGGCAGGTTACTGAGCCTCTCTAACTCTGTTTCTTGTCTGAAAATTAACAAAAGCACCACTTGTCTTGGTGTGTGGATCAATGGCATGCTGATCAGCCTAGAGTGGATACAGTCCAACTCGACAATACCTGTCTCTTTCCCTGCTAGGCAGTTCTGAGTGGTTAGCATTTCATAGTAAATGCTGTCTATGAAATTCTCATAACACACCGCACGAAGAGGCCAGCAGTGGCCATCATTACCCCACTGGGCCACGGATGCCCAGAGAGATGAAAAAGTTGCCTGCATCAAATTAGTGAAAGATATAGCTGGAACCAGACCAGGGCCTGCAGCCTCAATCCCATGCTGTCACAATAGCTCCCTCTGTCTCTGTGGGGCCACCTCTACCATGGGTTCTGTTGTGAAAACTCCCAAAGGAGAGGCCTCAGTGCAGTACCCAGTGGGCAGACATCCAACTCGAGACCTGCCCGCCAGCAACGGGCCACTTCGCTTACAGGAGCGGCATAGGGACATGTCAGGAGGAAAGCTCTGGAGAAACTGAAAGTGAAGTTGTTACCAGACCTGGGACGGGGCTCAGTAGATCCCGGTGTTAATTCTCCATCAGTCCCCACCAGAGAAGCTGTGCTGGATGGGATCACAGACTCTCCTGCCCCCCCCAGGTGGGCAGTGCCCACCCAGCAGGGCTCAGACCCTGGCGGAGCTGGACCCCAGGAGGGGAGTGATGACATTTCAACATCAGTGTGTGCAAAAGGGGTCAGGAGGAACAAGTGCCACTGAAACCAGGCGGCTGGCTGGGTTTGAACCCCGTTTCTCTGGGGTCCGACGTTCCCAGCCAGTTTCTCCATCTCTAAGATGAGGGTCTTGGCTGATATGACCACAGGGCCCTTTCTCATACCATGAGCCTATGAGTTTGTTAATGAAATGTATTTGTTTCTTCAACAAGTACTTACTCCCAATTTTTACTCCAATGGAGGGAAGGTATTCCCAGAACAGATCTCCAAGAACATGCTATTAGTGAGGCTGGCCACGCCTGCTCTGCTAGAGGCCCGTGTACTCCCTGACGCTACTCCTGAACTGGAATGGCCCTTCCAACCCAGGGGAGGGCACACCAACAGCTTGGTGTACTCTGGGGGTATGTGGAGAAACAGGAAGAACGCTGACCACCCTTCTACAATGAATGGTAAATAATTCAAAACAAGGAAATATTCATAGAATAGAAAATAAAATCTGCATGAGTTTTTACAACACAAGACTTTCAAGGGCTTAGGAGACTGGGGGTCACTTTAGGCCACACACACACACACACACACACACACACACACACACACCAGACATAAGAAAGGCAGGCTGCTGGGTATGTAACCTGACCGGGAATCGATCTAGCAACCTTTCAGTGCATGGGGCGCTGCTCCAACCAACTGAGCCATTCTCACCAGGGCAAGATCTGTTCCTTTTCTTAAGGAGCATGGGAGTTAGCCCTGAGGGTGTCACCACTTCATCCCACCCAATCACGCCTCGCTGTGTAGAGGGGTGAGAGGCTAGGAAAGTGTCTTGGGACTGGGTGCTCCAGCAGCAGCGTGATTTCTTAGTGCTGACAGCTTAGAAACCATGTTCCCATCTATTTTATCATCTCAGCCTCATAGCTTTGTAGGTGGCTATTAGGTTCATTTTAAAGATGAGGAAACGAAGGCTCGGGGTGGTGAAATGGCTTGCTCCAGGTTTCACAGCTGCTGTGTGCCATGGCCTGGAGCATGGGCCTGGCACCCTGTCATCTGCCCCCGACTCTGTGTCATTTTGTCAGTCACTGTGTTGCCCATAGCTGCTCACTGTGCCCAACCCAAGGCTCATTAGGCAGGCCTGGCGAGGCAGCATTCTGTGGGAACCATTTGCTATCTCACGGCCTGACCGGGCGTGGTGCCCAGGCTCACCTATGGAAAACTAAAAGCCCCGGGGACATCTTCCGTTAGTGCCAGGGAGAGAATCGCGGGGCTGGGGGAAGGAGGTACTTCTCCAGGAGGGAAGTGCAAACACACCAGCATCTTTAAAGGAAGGCAATGGCGGCAGCAGCGTGTTCAGAAGTTGGGAGTCCTCAGGAGGGATACAAAGTCCCACCAATGTGCAGAGGGAGACCCCAAGGGTCAGGCAGAGCCTCTTCTGGGACCCCCAAACCACCAAGATCTGCTTGTTCCACCATAATCCCCCTTACCATCCGGTCTTCCCCACCTGCCCTCAACCCTGCAGGCTCAGGCCAAGCCCTGCTTTCCTCACCCCGTGGCCCAAAGCACAGGCTGCAGCATCGCCCCAGGAGCTGGTGTGGTTAACTTTTCAAATATTGAAGAAAAGAGTAACTTCTAGTAGCTACAGTCATTTACAGCTGACCAAGAACCTTCACAAGCATCATCTCCTGCCACCCTCACAACAACCCTGTGAGGTAGGTATGACTAACCCATTGCAGATGGAGAAGTTGAGTTTCTGGAAGAAGTGACTTGTCCAAGGGCACACCCTGCACAAGCTGTACTTGAACTGAGGTCTGAGTTCATGTCTGATGTACACGCACTTCAGGGCCACAGCAACTGCAGGTCCGTGGACACTGGGCTGCTGGCTGGGCAGGAGCGCTCCGTTGTCAGGGGTGGTGCGAGTTGGGCCAAGGTGACGGGTGCGATTTCTGTGTGAGACAATTCTATGTGCCATGTCCCTCAATCACAGATAGCACCCCTCACCTTGCGCCCAGTTTCAGGCTTGAGTGCTGCTGCTTCGGGAAGGTCGCCGTGGTCTTCAGAGGGCGGTGTGATGGCAGGAAGCGCCAGGCTTGCGAACACACAAAACGGATGTGGGAGCAAATGGCGAGCCCCCCACTCACCAAACACCTAGGACCCAACAGCCCTTCTTCAGGGCACCTGCCCTTGAGGGCTCACAGTCTAGGAAGCAAACCATGAGTCCAACCCAGTGGGACACAGCGTTCAGAGTGAGGGCAGGTGGGCAGCAGGGGGCAGGGCGCCCAGAGCAGGGAGCATGACCCCGTCGGGCATGGCTCAGCACCAAGTGAGGTGTGTGTGTGTGTGTGTGTGGGGAGGGGGGTGGGGGGGGTGGAGGGGAACTGCAGTGAGCAAGAGCCCAGCTGTGAAGGGGCTTGGTGGGAGTGACCCTGTTCTTTAGAGAGGTCACCCTGGAAGTGCCAGCAGGGAGGACAGACTGAAGAGGGGAGAGAGGCTGCCAGGCAGGGTCCTGTTCCAACCCTTTGGGGTAGGCATGGGAGGGTGGGGCTGAGGTGTACAGCCCTGTGGATGTGGCAAGAGCTCCCAGGCTCGATAGAGCGTTGGTTCCGAGAACCCGAGACCTGACTGTGTTCAATGCTGGAGGCAGAGGACACGCCAAGCGGTGCTAACTGTCGTGACTGAGCACAGGTAAAAGCCCCAGGGGGTGTGGGGAGCGGGTCCTGTCACGTGGCTGCAAAGGCTTCACCGAGGAGCAGGTTCTGAGAGCAGGGGCGGGGCCTGAAGGTGTGGGGGGAGGTGAGAGGGACGGCGCAGGGGGCTTCCTGCTAAGTGGCCCGTGCCCTGTGAGACCTGGCCAGGAAGGGAGCGAGGGCCTGGCTGACCCAAGGTGAATCTGAGCAGAGGCTGCGCCAGACCCAGGCGCCTGGCACTCAGGAGTGGCCAGCAGAGGGCAGTCAGGAGCAGAGGCCGGGAAGGGCAGCTCCTCGGGCTTCCAGGCGCCTGAGCTGGGCCTCCTTCCTGTATCTGCGGGGAGTAAGACAGCCCAGAATGTCTTCATCTTTAGGAGAAAAAAGTTCATAAAAAGGTTTATGAGAAGCAGAATTCAGCCCGACTCTGACCTCTGAGGGGAACAAGGTGAGGAAGTGGCTGTCTAGGCAGGAGTCTTGCCTGGGCCTCGCCTCGCTCGCACTGACGCTGACCTGGATGGGGGTTAGCACAGGGACCCAGGAAAAGGTGGGAAACACTCACCACCCAGTCTCAGGACAGTCACATCCTGAAATACAGCCACGATGTTATCACAAGCAAGCCAACTAAGGGAGGCTGTACTGTTAAATCCCGAGGCTGATGAAAACAAGCGCTTCACCGTGTTTTAATCCACCCCACGTGCATTCCACTGAGCTACCAGGTGCTCCCCCTTTTCCTTTCTCTCAGAGCCCATAGCCCAGAGCCCCAGCGGTAAAAGAGTGGAACCACTCCAGCTGCATCAGGGTGAGGCCCCTCGGAACTCCTCAACATGACCAGTTTGAAATTCACTGCATTCAACCCCAAACTGGAAACGAAGGTGCCATTGACTGTTCTGCTTCTGCTCCAGTCCTGCCCAGCCCCCCCAACACCTGCCTCAGCACCGGAGGCTCCCACATCTAACCGCGGGCCCAGGTAAGGCCTCTGAAGGAAATCCACGCGGCGCCCTGAGCCTGCGCACCAGAGGCTTGAACTCCTCATTTCCAGGCACAGGCTGCCCTGGTCAGCGCGTCTTCAGAGCTCCCGCCATCAACCTGCGCTCTGCTCTGCGTACACCATGACCTCACTGGAGATAAACATCACCACGTCGTTTTACAGACGGGAAACTGAGGCTTGGAGAGAGTCCTGTGCAAGGTCAGACAGCCTATCTGCAACAGCCGGGTGGCTTCCGACTTCGACCCTGTGAATGAACTCCAAGCTACTGTCCCACGGGCCAGTCCTGCCTCCGAAGTCCGGGTGCTGGGTCACATACCCCAGCGCCCCTCCCCGCTCAGCCTACTGGATGGATGTGTCCCTGGGCCCAGGCCCCGGTGGTCTGAGCAGACGGCCTACTATATGCCGTGGGGGTGGGGGAGCTTTCTCTCCCCTCTCCCTGATATGCTCAGGCTCAGTCACAACATGAAGCGTGGCCAGATCCCCTTGTCACTCCCGCCACCTCCTGGGAGTATCTGTGACTGTGATGATTAGGGGGTGTTGGACCTTCTGACCTGGGAAGAGTTTCTTGGGGTAATCTTAGTGGGAGCTGAGACAGAAAACCTGTTTTGGTCTGGGGTCGCCCCCTCTGTCCTGAGCTGACAGTAAGGCAGGGGAGGCCGTGGGAGCGTGAGCTGAAGGATATCATGGCTCCTGAGGCGAGAACTCTGTGGAAACTTAGCCGCAAGGGCAGGTGGCTCCACCCACGGGGAGGATCTGCCTGGATTTCCTTAGTGAGAACTCACGCCTCCTGAATACTGGCTTCCTGTCCTCAGCTCTCCTCCTACAGCCTCACAGCAGCCCAGGTCGAGGGAAAAGGCTTTCTTTGAAGGAGTGGGTGTGTCAAACCTGAGCCTCCTGGGCTGGAGGGAGAAACCTGAGGTGCAGGCCCCAGCTCTGCCCAACTTGCTGTGTGACCCTGTACAGGTGCTGCCCTCAGTGGGCTTAGCTTTGTCATCTGCACAATGTAGGTGCTGTTTCCTGACGCCTGAGGCTCCTTCCCTGCCCCCACTCCTCAGCCCCACCTGGGCCTCAACTATCATCTCCCCTGCAGCAGGGGCTTTGAGGATGAAGGTTTTCTTAGAAATTCTCTCCCAGAAGGTGGCTGGATCCCATCAGTTTGGTCCTGCTCTCCCGGACAATGGAGCCGGTCTATAACCAGGCGAGAAGTTTTCGGATAACTAAAGCAGTGTTGCGGATGACTACTGGACCTGGGAACAAAGTACTGGATCTGGGAAAAAGCACGGGCAGGGTGGGGCAGCCGAAGGAAACAGCTGGACACAACAGCGATGAGGTGCCCACACAGGTATTGTGTCAGGTAATCCTCCAACCCTCAGTGCCCAATCCTATCTGCTTTACACACGAAGGGACTTGCTCAGGGTCACACTGCTTATCAGTGGAAGAGCAGATGTGCTCTGAGTGTGGAGTGGAGCAACAGAGGCACGATGCTCGCGCCCCTCCCCCACACCTAGCCCCATGCGTCTGGCCCTTCTGGCTGTTCCGGTTACATCCTTTACAATAAACCAGTGACCTAGTGAGTAAAAGGTCTTCCTGAGCTCTGTAAAAAGTTCTAGTAAATAAACTGGAACCCCCCGGGGGACGTGGTGTGGGAACCTCTGATTTACAGCACGGTGGTCAGAAGCACAGGTGACTGACACCCTGGGTCCCTGCTGGCATCTGAAGTAGGCGGGGCAGTCTGAGAGATGGAGCCCTTCACCGTGGGGAACCCACCCTCTGGTATCATAAGGGAGGTACAGAGGGCAGCGGGGCAGGGGAGGTGGGAGGCGTCCTCGGCACCACGACACCCAGGCTCCGAGGTGCGTGCTTCCGCCTCACCATGTTGCTTCTTTGGATGTGGACGGGGAGGAACGGTGTCCTCACCCCAGCCCCTCTGCCAGGCACTGCACGCCAAGGGCTCTATAAACCAGTAGTGGTCGGCAAACTCATTAGTCAACAGAGCCAAATATCAACAGGACAACGACTGAAATCTCTTTTGAGAGCTGAAAACTGACTTCTGCGCATGGGCCGCGAAGTTTCAATCGCACTGAACGTGCGCGCCCGCACGTGGTATTTTGTGGAAGAGCCACACTCAAGGGGCCAAAGAGCTGCATGTGGCTCGCGAGCCGCAGTTTGCCGACCACTGCTATAAACATTGCAAGTTTAATCTTCACAACCCCCTGAGGAAGTAGGTTAATGATCCCTGGCCACAGGTGGCAGGGCAGAGGCTGACTGTAAGCTCTCGCTGCCACCAAACAAATGCTCTCTTCACTACTACACACTGCCCCCACCGGGAGGGAGGGCCCGTGAGCGGACAGCCAGGCCTCCGCGGCAGCTGGTGGGGGAGAGGCTGCCTGTGAGGGCGCCAGCGCAAAGGCTGAACTGCCGGGAGCAGGAAGGCTGGATCCGTGTGGCACAGCCGCACCATGGAGTCCCACCCCGCAGCCACAGGAACCGACCATGGAGACACAGCGTGGAGGGGAAGAAACTGCGTGGCGTGCACACACGATGAAGTTCAAAAGCCGGCAAAACTGCTGTTGTTAAAGATTCCTGGTTGTCCTGGCACACACGTGTAAAACCTCAGCTGCCCATCTCAGACCTGAGCACGCACTGCCCACAGGCTATCCCAGGTGAAGGAGCAGCACAGCCCTCAGTGGGCGCGGGGCCCCCTCCACCGCAGCTCGCCGCACGCAGAAGCAGACCTGCCACGGCCGATGGACCCAGACGGGCACCTGCTACTCAGGATGCAAGTGTGAGACCAGGCCACTCACACTGTGACCCACTCCTCCCAACAAAGACACCCCTTCACCCCGGCAGAGGAGGTCTGGGTTCTGAATCTGAGCTCCTGCCTGACACCAGTAAGTTATTCCTCATAACGGGTCACAGGTTTCTTATGTGAAAACGGTAACAGGTGGATTAACTGATTTCCTTGTGATTCTATGGTGAACTTAATAAAGTAACTAGATTTTTATTTAATGTAAGCAGTTGTTTTGAAAGTTAGTTGTCTGACTCAATTAAAACCTTTTTCTTGTGTTTTGGCCCTCAAGGTATCCAGATGTACAGTTAAAACAGAGATGAACTCACATCCTGGGGCAGGTGAGGTAGTTCAGATCAGAACCTTAAACTCAGCTCCTTTTATCACAAGGCTCAAGGCTCTTGGGTGGCAACGTTTAATGAGCATCTGTTCATTTGGTGCCTACAATGTTTCAGGCCCTGCTCTGAACATTCCACACGTCATGGATGAGCAGCTGCCCCACCACGCACCCCAAGTTCGCAGCAGAAAATCCACACTTTGGAGCCACTTCAAGGCGGGAAAGACCTCTGTAAGTACCTCTTCTGTGTAAGACTTATGGGAAGCATACTCAAAACATGTTCATTTACAAAAAAAAACCAAAACAAAACAAAAAAACCACACAACAAACTTCCCTAGGGCTTAAACTGGGTCGCACAGCCGCAGTGAATCAGGACAATAGATGTCTGCTCGCCCCCCCAGGTTCTAAATACCACGACTCCCCACTTCCCACCCCAGTTCTGGCAGCAGCAACAGCGACAGAAATTATACCCACAATACTAACACGGGGGGTCGATATGTGTCAGGCAGTATGCTAAACATTTTACATTCTAGTCAGTTAAATGTAAAAATAACCCCGTAGCACCCCCACTTTACAGATCAGGAAGTGAAGCACAGAAGAATGAAGTCATTGTCCCAGGGCCCCTCGGCAGAACCAGTGCTCACGCCCAGCTGTGGGTCCCAGGCTCCAGCAAGGTAAGGTCTCGAGCCAAGTGCAGGACCATGCCCGTGGCCATTGAGTCACCCACGCCCGGGGAAGCCTCCGTCCTCCCTCTGAGTTAACGCTGCAAATTTCCAATACAAGCCACATGTATTTTTTGCTCATCGCTTTAACTGCCTACTTAGGAACTTTTGCTAGCAACCCCCACCCACCCACTGTCTGCAGAAGTATCAAGTGCACCCAAGTCTTCAGGTTGTGGGGCCTTTCACTGTAAGCCCCCCACCTTCTGGGTTCCTTTCCACCCCCTCTCCACCTGCACCCCGGGCCTCGGGAATGCTTAGCACACCCCGAGCTTTCATGCCCGGGTGCCCTGTGTGTGCTGCTCCCTCTGCCCAGGCCCACCCCCACCTCTGCCTTGTGACCCTTTCATCCTTCAAATGCCGCCACCTGTCCAAGCCTCCCTGGCAGCCCAGACGGACTTGTTTCCCTTCCTGTGCTCACACCTTACCGAGGACTTACCCAAGGACAGCGCAATTGGCAGCTTATGATTCATCTGTTCACTTCTTATATATTCTGCCTACCAGGTTCTTTACCCTTGGTCAATGTTTACTAAAAGTTTGTTAGGCATAAATAATCGAATTAAGGAATAAATGGCTTCTCCCTCCCTCCCACCTCTGCCGAGTTTGGATCTGGAACCTGGAAGCAGGTGACCAGCGTGACACAGGCCTGGACATATACTCCTAGGAACACATCAGCACAGGTCTGTATCTCACCAACGGCGAGAGATGTCAACACCATGCGGCCCCCTTTAACCCTACAGGCAGGCAGCAGTTCCTGCGAGCCCGCTCAGCGCGGGTGGGAAGGAGGGCGCCCGAGAGCCAGAGCTGTGGGCGGCTCTGGGAACAGGAGAGGAGCTCGGCGCAGCCGGGGCAGAGCCCCGCTTACCTCCTTCCTGGGAATTCATGATGTTGAGGGCAAACAGCATGGCGTTGGAGAACGTGGTCGCCTCCTCCTTACTGGCGAAGTTCAAGCCATAGACCTGGCGGGCGTCTCGCCACTGGTGGAAGGTTGGTGTCGCCTGATTGTACTTCAGCCCTTTCACGATTGAATAATTGATCACAACCTGGAGGAAAAAGAGCGAGAAATACGCGTAAATAAATAAAAGGTAAGTGAGCTGGAGGGAGCGGCTATGGGGCAAGGATAGTGTGTCCCTAGGGGCTACCAGAGGACAGGAAGGTGGGAGGTGGGGAATGGGGTGTGGGGTCACAAGCAGGGGAGAGCATGCCCAGGCAGCTTTCCCACAGGATCTCTGGTCACGTCATTTAACTGTAATGCTGTGTAGTCACAACATCCAGAGGACAGCCCTGAGCTGGGAGTCGGGTTCCTTGGGTCCTTCCAGCTGTGTCGCCCCAAGTGGTCACTGCACCTCTCCGGCGCTCAGTTTCTGCAATTATGAAAGGGGGATGATAATCCTGGCTGTACTGCCCTCATGGGATTACTGCAAAGGTCCCACTGTGATCATAGCTCATCTAGACTTATAGACACGGAGATCCGAAGGGCAAGAGTCTTCAAATTCCTACTTATGCCTTCCAGGGCCCTCTGAATAAAGTCTAGTACTTGGGCTGCATTAATAAATGGGCCCGTAGTTAACAGGATCACTTGGAAAAGTTAAAATGTGCCACACCAATGTAAGCATTATTAATATCTTTATTATTAATCAAGCAAGAAATATCAACTGACTGCCAGCTCAGTGCCAGGCCCACCAGGGAAAGCTACAGAGAGCAGCTAGAACCAGACATTCAGGTGCTCACACCAGGCAGGGGATTCCACACCAGGCCTGCCTGACCTCTAACCTCCCTCCTTCAGAAATGTAACAGGATTATTTAGCTAGTGAGGCTCACGAAGGGGTGGGAGGCCTGGAGCCAAGCCATTATTCTGCGTCCCTGTCCCCTCTGCTTGGGTGACTGCTTTCTGACCATTATCACCATGAGTTACTTTCACCTGTTCTTGAACTATACAGACGTGGATTCTTATGGTATATACTCTTGTTTCTTTCACTCAACATAATGTCTATGAGATTCATCCATGTTATTACATTTATAAGTATTTAATTCTTATTTATTGCTACATAATATTTCGCCTTATATTTTAGAGAGGAAGAGAGAGAAACATCGATTAGTATAACATTTCATCTTTTTTAAAAAAATCCTCACAAGGATGTGTTTTTCATTGATTTTAGAGAGAGGAAGGTGGGGAGAGGGAGGGGGAAGGGGGAGGGAGAGGGAGAGGGAGAGGGAGAGAGAGAGAGAGAGAAACATTGATGTGAGAGAGCACCATCAATAGGTTGCCTCACATACACCCCCCGAGGGTGGTGGAATCAACATCCTGGATATATTTCCTGCCTGGGAATCAACCATGTGACCCTTTGGTGCTCAGGAGCTCTAACCACTGAGCAACAGCAGCCAGGGCACATTTCATCCTTCGATATCCCATAAATAACTAACCCACTGTCCTGTTCATAGACATTTGTGCAGTTTCCAGCTGTTGGTTATTAATAAAACTGAGTATTTTCAGACATGTCTTTTAGTGGATGCAGGTGTGTACTGAGTTGACACAGTCTGTCTACCCATTTTTTGGAAGCTCTATCAATTTATGTTTCCAAAAACTCTTCTCACATCAGAATCACGGCGGAATGAGAAGAGCCCTTTGTATCTATCTCCCCTTAAATTTCCATGTCAGATATCTATGATCCAACAAAGGTTCCTCTGCTCAGCACAAAAACATGCCTGAGAGACCCACATATCAGTACACCTGAGGGTGGACGTACTGGAACCTGCAGTGGATGTGTGACAGAGAAAGGGCAGGGACAGTGTCTGCAGGTGAAGTTCAGCAGCTGCCAAGGCCCCAGCTGTGTTCAGTAGCAGTGGAGGAGTCAGTGGTGGCCCCCACACTATGGCCTAGGCCCTAGAGGAAGGTAAGCAGGGCAGAAGCAGGGTTGGTGCCCATAAAGCCAGCTCCCTTTCCCTCTTCTCCCCGCCACTGCTGGGGAACACAGTAGCAGCAGGAGCGGTTATGGAGATGCCCCTAACAGCACAATGGTGCCTGGGGCTACAAGGCCACTAGTATAGGAGTCAGTGCTGCTGCTCCAGAACCTGGCTCCCCCACACCTGCCACAGTGGTGGTGCCCTGAGACTGAGTCAACCTGGACAGAGTGGGAACACCCACCACCCCGGTCACCCAGGAGTCAATTTCCACACCACCTGTGGCAACCAGGAGGTGCAAGTAGCGGTGGTAAGAGAAAACAAAACTTGCTCTACAGCACCATCTATTGGGAAACAAAAGAAAGATCTCTAATTATCAATCAGCTGAATTAAGATCAAACGGTACCTGAACAAGAAGAGTCTATCCCAAGTGTACAGAAAATGACAAGTCTCCAGAAACCAACCTCAAAATCATGGAAGACTGATATGTAAATGACAGAGAATTCAAGACGCAGTAATGAAGAAACTCAACAAGATACTAGAAAACTCAGAAAGGCAGTTCAATGAGCTCAAGAATAAAATTAATGGAAAGGAGTACTTTACCAAAAAGATTGAAACTATACACACACACACACACACACACACACACACACACACACACACACACACACACACATACACACACATACCCACACAGAAATTCTGAAACTGAAGAACTCAATAAATGAGATGAAGACTGCATTAGGGAGCACCGGAAATAGAGCAGGCAAGATGGAAGAGAGAATTCATGAGCTCGAAGACAGAAATCTGGAAATGATTCAGGTGGACTAAGAGAGAGAACTAAGAGTTAAAAAAGTGAAAGAACTCTATGAGAACACTCTGACTCCATTAGAAAAATGGGTATCCCAGAAGGAGAAGGGAACAGAGAGCCTATTCAAAGAAATAATTGATGAGAACTTCCCAAACCTACGTAAGGAATTGGGTATTTGAGTATGAGATGCTAATAGAATAGCTAATTATCTCAACACAAAAACTACTTCTCCAAGACATGTTATAAATTGTCAAAAGTTAATGGTAAAGAAAAAATTCTCAAGGCAGCCAGGGAAAAAATGACAGCAACCTATAAAGGAAACCCCATTGGATTATTATCAGATTTTTCAGCAGAAATCCTACAGAAGAGAGTGGAGTGATGTATTATAAACTACAGATCCAGTGCACAAATTTGTGCATGGGTAGGGTCTGGCTGGCCTGCCCCGATCAGGGCCAATTGAGCTGGGCTGGCCAGGGGGAGGGGCTGCGGGTGGTTGGCCGGCTGGACTCGCCCCCTGGTCAAACTCCCGGTCGAGGAGACAATTTGCATATTAGTCTTTTATTATATAGGATACTGAAAGAGAGAAACCACCAGCCAAGAATACTATATCCAGCAGAGTTATCCTTCAGGTGTGAAGGAGAAATAAAGGTTTTCCCATATCAACAAAAGCTGAAGGTATTTACCACAAGATCTTCATTACAAGAAATATTGAAAGATGCTCTTCTACATGAAGCAAAAACACAAACGTATACAAAACTTTGAGTAAGGTGACAGACAGAATCAGGATATAAAGGTTAACCTTTTGCACTCGGATGTCGAGTGTGACTCGACACGGTTAGCATTAGAATAAAGGAATCGAGAAAAAAGCAAGCAAGTGCAAAGGGTTAAAGGGAAAATAAGCATTAAAAATAACTATAGTTAGTACAATTTGGTGAAAATTCCTGTATCATTATCCCCATGGAGTTATTGGGAGACTGAAATAATCTATATTTATAAAAGCCTAAGCAACCTTTATGACCAGTCGACTGAACAATTGGTCAACTGGTCGCTATGACATGCACTGACCACCAGAGGGCAAACACTCAACACAGGAGCTGCCCCTGGTCGTCAGTGTGCTCCCACAGCCAACCTCCCATGGCCGGCCAGCCAGCCAGCCAACCTCCTGCGGCCCCTCCCTCTGGCTGGCCAACCTCCCGCAGTCCTTCTCCTGGGCCGGCTGAGTGGTCAGTGCACTCCCACAACCAACCTCCCAAGGCCGGCCAATCTCCCATAGTCCCTCCCCCTGAACTGGGTGAGACAGCCCCGATCGGCCTCGATTGCCGGCCAGGCCGAGGGACCCCACTCGTGCACAAATTCGTGCACTCGGCCTCTAGTAAGATATAAAGAGACTAAACATGTAAGATATCCCTATTTGGTAAAATACCAGGAATATGTCTCCCTTAAAATGTCCAACCTTGTAATCCACACTGATTGGGAAATAGACCTGTGAAAATTAGTCTTCACTCTGGAGGTCCATAAAGTCACTGTGAACCAGGTTTCCTGCCACTCTCACAATGCCTTGGGTTATTAAGAACCTCTTTTATGTTCCTACTAGAGGCCTGGTGCATGAATTTGTGCACCGGGGCGGGGGGGGCGTGTCCCCTCGGCCTGGCCTGCGGGATCAGGCTGAAACTGGCTCTCCAACATCCCTTGAGGGATCCCAGATTGCGAGAGGGTGCAGGCCAGGCCGAGGGACACCACTGGTGCACTATCAGGGAGGGATGCGGGAGGTTGGCCAGCCAGGGAGAAACCATGGGAGGGCTCCAGGGTGTGTCTGACTCGTCTCGCTCAGTCCCCATCAGCCAGACCCCAGC
This sequence comes from Ia io, assembly GCA_025583905.1. NCBI lineage: Eukaryota > Metazoa > Chordata > Mammalia > Chiroptera > Vespertilionidae > Ia > Ia io. Next base: position 5,529,565 of record JAJQQW010000008.1, read on the forward strand.
AGCAAGCTAACCTACCAGTTGGAGCGTCTGCCCCCTGGTGGTCAGTGCATGTCATAGCTAGTGGTTGAGCGGCCTTAGCATATGATTAGCATATTACACTTTGATTGGTTGTACGGCTGACCAGTCGATCGGACACTTAGCATACTAGGCTTTTATATATATAGGACTAGAGGCCTGATGCATGAAATTCGTGCAAGGGGCTTGGCCCCCACTGCCGCGGTGGCTGCCTCTGCCTCAGCCCCTGCCCGCTTTGGTGGCCGGGGGCCTCTGCCTTGGCCCCCACCGCCATGGCTTCGTCTGAAAAGTAGTCTAGAAGGACATCTGGTCTAATTAGCATATTACACTTTTATTATTATAGATTGCATGTTTATGAACATGCAATTGCAAGCACAAGGCTGTGCTGGTAACTTCTCCGCCAGACTCTAGATCTCCAGGTTAGAGTCAACACAGCCTCTCTGCATGCGTCCAGGAGTCACTGAGGGCTGCTGCCAGAGTCTCCTGCCCGGGAAGTCCTCCTCCCAAATGAGCCCATGTGGTTTCCTCGGCAGGAGGCAGTGAGGTGTGGAGCCTCTTGAGAACAAGGTGAACGTTAGTTTCCGGGAATCCTGTTCTCCAGTCCCGTGCCCCCTCCAGAGTACCTTCCATCTTCCCAGGGCACCCTGAAGGGCAACCAAGAGGCATGAAGGGAGGGGAGAACTGGTCATAATGAAAGCAATCACTTAGGGACACCCACTGTGATTCGGAAACTGCACTGGGTAATGGGCCTTATGTCAAAGGTGGTATGCCCACGTCAGCCCCACCCATGGGTATGTTATGAAAATGGGTAAGATGTTTTGGTTGCCACCATAATGGGGACTAAGGGTGCTATATATCCTTCAATGTATGGTGCGGTGTACCTCTATAAGGCAGAGCTAGAACCGATGAACTGGAAGAACAGGGAAGCCGTTTCTAGGAGGTTTTTAAAGAAACCTTCCTATCAGTAAGCTTGTCAAAAAGGGAAAGGGATGCCTCTGAAGGTACCAAGAGTTCCAGGTTAGAGAGACTACCTTTAGTCAGGAGTCCTGAAGCGGGGATGCCCCTTTTAGCCACAAGAATCTGAAACTTAGGGCTATTTTGGCCAAAGCAGAAACACAGTCAACTGGCAGCCACTAAAAATAGTCTTAAGTTTCTGTTCTCTCTTTTCTTTTTTTAAAAAAATCCTCACCCAAGAATATTTTTCCCATTGATTTTTAGAGAGAGTGGAAGAGAAGGAGTGGGGGAAGGAGAGGGAGACTGAGAGTGAAAGAGAGAGAATGAGAGTGAGAGAGTGAGAGAGACATTGACTGGTTTCTTCCCACATGCACCCGGACTGGGCTGGGGATTGAACCTGCAACCCAGGTCTGTGCCCTTGACCAGGAATCAAACCTGTGACCCTTCTGTGTGTAGGCTGACACTCTAACCACTAAGGCACACCAGCCAGAGCTGTCCTCTCTTTTCTAATTGCTAACATGCTGATTCTTGCAGATAGCAGCTAACCTGCTGTTCAACTTAGCCAAGGCCTGACCAACAAAGGATGCCAGAGATGCTATTTAGGTTGAGTGTCTCACAAATGCTGAAACCACAGGACTGTTGACTTCACTGCTAAATGTGTCCCTTTCAATCTCTAAGAGAGGGGCGAGCACTGAAGCACTAACCAGAGTCCCCGTGGTTAGGCCACATGAGCCCTTTCTCCACATCTCTATTCTGGTCCTTGTCACATTAGACTGCTCCGTCTTAGTTATGTGTGCACGACTGTTCCTGACATTGGTGGACTTACCCTGTATCTGTGGAGGTACTTACCAGGTTCACTCACAAACTACCTTATCTGATATGTCTGGGATGTACTATTAGGGAGAGAAATGACCCCAGATTCTTCAACTTACTGTTCCTTCCAAAGACTTAGGGCAAGCATGTCAAACCGCATGTGGCCCACAACGAATATTTTTGCAGCCCAGCCAATATAACAGTATGTTAAGAATCTTTTTAATAAAAATTTTGTAACTTAATTTTTACAATATCCTGTTATACATAATCCTCTCTAATAAAATGGCATTATGCAAATTAACCATCACTCCGCTACATAAGCCACACCCACCAGCCAATCAGGGCGAGTATGCAAATTAACCCAAACCAAGATGGCTACAGCCACAGAGAGCAAGGTTTCCCAGGTAACAGAGGAAGCCAAGCTTTCCATAGCCGTTGCAGGCCTAAGCCTCCACTCAAGCTACAAAGTTTCAATTATAGAAGGTAAACAAATTCAAACAGAAATGCGGGCAGAACGGAGCTTGAGAGAGCAAGCCAGGATTGCCGGCTCAACAGGGGAAGCAAAGCTTTCCGCACACCCTGGCAGGGCCCACCCGCTTAAGGCAACAAAGTTTCAATTGTAGAAGGTGAATTAACTGCCACAGAAATGGCTGCCGCCTGGGAGGGAATAGAAGGCTTGGCTCCGCTCCAGGCTACAAAGTTTCAATTGTAGAAGGAAAATAAATTCCAGATACCAGGGCCTCCGCTTGGGTCGCCAGGGGGTGTGGCCGGCCTGCAAACCACCACAGGACCCTCGCTCAGGCCACCCCACGCCCCAAGGGAACCCCACCCTGATCCGGGACACCCTTCAGGGCAAACCAGCTGGCCCCCACTCTTGCACCAGGCCTCTATCCTATCTAATAAAAGAGTAATATGCAGATTGACCATCACTCCAACACACAATATGGCTGCCCCCATGTGGTCAAAGATCCTGCCCCCATGTGGACACAAGATGACCACTACAAGATGGCAAGCAGGAGAGGGCAGTTGGGAGGCACCTGGCCTGCAAGGGAGGGCAGTTGTGAGGGACCAGGCCTGCAAGGGAGGGCAGTTGTGAGGGACCAGGCCTGCAAGGGAGGGCAGTTGAGAGGGACCAGGCTTGCAAGGGAGGGCAGTTGGAGGTGATCAACCCTGCAGGAGAGGGCAGTTAGGGGTGACCAGGCCGGCAGAGGAGGGAAGTTGGGGGCAAACAGGCTGGCAGGGGAGCAGTTCAGCATCAACCAGGCTGGCAGCGGAGTGGTTAGGGGGTGATCAGGCTGGCAGGCAGAAGCAGTTAGGGGCAATCAGGAAGGCAGGCAGGCAAGCAGTTGGGAGTCAGCAGTCCTGGATTATGAGAGGGATGTCTGACTGCCCGTTTAGGCCTGATCCCCAGGATCGGGCCTAAACGGGCAGTCGGACATCCCTCCAGGAGTCACAGATTGGAGAGGGTACAGGCTGGGCTGAGGGACAACCCCCCTCCGTGCACGAATTTCATGCACCGGGCTTCTAGTTATTAATAACAAACTATAATGTTCACTAATGACCAATTACTATAATCATGTTGCATTCATTTCCCTTACGCACAGGTGCACCATTTCTCTCCACTAATACTAGCAGTGAATATTTCAGCAGCCGACTGCCACATCGTTAGTCTTGTACTGACTTGTTTGGTGTGCGCAACAGAAAATATTTCGCTTTCAGAGAACAAGAAAAATAGGTTTATTTGCGTTACACTTATTAATTTGTGCAGTTATTCAGGGCCTGATAAGTTAATGTTAAAAAAAAAACACTAATTTTTATTCAAATGTTCTATTATTTTATGTTAACTATTACTCATTTATTTTAGCCCTTTGTATTCAGCATGTCTCTATCGAAATAAACGTACGTTTCTATGAAAATTGAAGCTTTTGTGGTTTTTTTTTTGCGGCCCACATAAATTTAAAACTTAAACCTTGTTTATTTGGCCTGTGTTAGCCTTTGAGTTGACATGCTTGACTTAGGGGGTTGAACAAAAAAATTTTTATTGTCATATTACTCATGGATATGTTGGCATAGAATAAAACTAATATATTTGTACAATATATTTTTCAAAGCTGTTTCATATCTATTATTTTAATCTAATGTTACATTAACACACAGAAGTATGCAGGATGTGGGTTACTGTCTCTATGAGACAGATGTGAAAAATGGTGTTCAGAAAATATAATTTGCTCAAGGTCTCATAGGAGAATGTGGGGTCAGAATCTGAACCCAGAACTTCTGATGCCAAACCTGACCTTATTTTCTGGACCTCTTTTCACTATACTGTGTGCATGTGTGTGTTTATGCGTGCACGTGTGGGTGTGGGTGTGCATGTGCGGCACAGGCTCGGGTGTCACAGTGGCTCCGGCACTCACCTGCTGATCCTGCAGCTTCACTCCGACAACTCTGAAGGTGCTGCTGGCAGTGTTGTGGTAGATGTTGATCCGGCTGAAACCCTGCTGGCCGGGTTTGATGGGTACCCATTTCTTACTGGTGTCATCGTAGACCATCACGGAAGCCCGGGCTTGGCAGATGCTCTGTTCACTGCAGAGCAAGAGAAAACTTAAGTGTCAGGGGCAGCCACGAGGGATGGAAGCTGGCTTTGCCCTTTTCTGAGCCAGAGGCCACCTGCTATTTGCCGCAGAGAACCTCCTAACTGCCAGCGCTTCCCGCTTTCCGCAGTCTGTGGGAGGGCTGCTCTGGGAGGCGGAGTCAGTCTCCAGAGACCCCGGGGCTGGAGAGGAGTGTGCTGTGCCAACACTCTCAATGGCGTGGAAAAGACGCACAGCTTTCCTTTTAGGGGCAAAGGCGCTGGAATGTGGAAGGAATTACAGTGACAATTGGCCAACTGTCCCCAGTCCTCCAGGCACTGTGTGAAACAAGGTAACGCATGAGAGCACTGGGCTTCACAACTGTGAAGTAGCCACCATCACCCCACTTTGTAGATGAAACAACAGAGGCTTAGAGACTTGGGAAAACTGATACCAATTCACACAGGAGTTCAGTGATTACGTTTGGGATTTCCAACCAGTTCCGTCCGCCTGTGGAGCACACGACATGGACACTCTTCTTCACAACAGCCAACGAAACGCTCCGTTAGTGATACTGTGACAGGGCACCATCACACAAGCTCCGTAGACAACAAAACATGAGGCGGTCCTCTCCGAACAGAACAGAACCGAGCGAGAGCGAGAGCAATCCAAATAAACACATGGCAGCACCAACTCTGCTGTACACACGGAGTAATAAACAACGTCATCTGTTCAGAATATGACAGGAAACCAGGGAAGAAGCAAAAGCAGCCCCTGGGAGAGGAAACAGCCGTCGCTAAAACCGGGCACTCCTGCCACTGACCGCCAAGGGAGGCCCGCTGCCTCTGCACACCAGCTCCTCATCCCGAGCAGCTCCTCGCTCAGCCTTCAGCGCATCAGAAGCCCGGGTTAGAGAGGTAAGACCCAGGTTTAAAGGCAGGCGCACCGACAACAGTGAGGTGTGGCCGCTGTCAGAGAGGGAGGCCATATGAACACAACTGCGTTAGAATCAGAAACAGAAGTGAAAGCCCAACAATTTGAGCCCAAATAATTTTGTAGAAGCAAAAGTGTGTGCACTAATGGGCGGTCGTCAAAATGAGCCCACGCTGTCGGGAAAAGTGACATTATGGTCACTTTACCATATTTCTTGGAGGGAAATAAAATATTTGAAAAAGGTCCCATTCCCCAGCCCCAGTGGTTACCGGATGAGGAATCGGTGGCTTTTAGGAGATCAGCCCTCGGTGACTCAGAAACCCCCACCTGGCCAAGGTAATGGGTGCCTAAGTGTCCCCGAGGACTGAGCTTCCTCAGGACCTGCTCAGCTCCCTGCTGACGTGGATGGCGGAGGATCAGTGTACAGATCATCATCATCATCATCATCATCATCATCATCATCATCATCGTAACAGTGGCTCAATGGACAGTGTAGACAAGCCTTCCCACATGTCCCTCACTTCCCTTCCCATGAGTCCCTTGCACATTTCACGGGTCCAGCCAGCGACTTCGCGTGCCAGTGCTGGGTGTCGAACCCCCTGGGAAAGCCTACACTGGGCCTCAAACTTGCTGTCGACCCCAGCTCTGCTCTGGGGTTTCGGAGTCCAGGGTACCTTGACATCAGCTGTCCACACCTCATGCTGGGGGTTCTGTCCGGGAACAGATGCATCAGAAGCGAGTTGCAAGAGCCTTTTGGTGCAGCTGTGCTGCATCTTTCCCCCCACAGTTCACCATCCATTTAGCAGGCATTTAAGGGGAAATCGGTGATGAGCAAACAGGTATGGTCTTCCCAGAAGAGAGCCGTGTGATACCCTCCGGGAGGGAGAAACCAGCCTCTGCCTTCTGGCGCCTGAAACCACGTGTTCTTTTATTTCATTGTTGATCCTCACTTGAGGGCATTTTTCCATTGATTTTTAAAAAGAATGGAAGGGAGGGGGAGAGACAGAGAGAGAAAGATTGATGTGAGAGAGACACATCAATTGGTTGATTGCTGCCTTCTGCATGCACGCTGACTAGGGCGGGGATCGAGCCTGCAACCAAGGTACGTGCCCCTGACCGGAGCAGAACCCAGGACCCCTTCAGTCTGAGGGCTGTGCCCTATCCACTGAGCCAAACCAGCTAAGCCCACGAGTCCTTTACAAAAGGGAATATGCTTAGGAAGAGGTGCCCCCCTCTGGCTAGGCCTTTGGGCCTTGTCTTCATGAAGTCTGGTAGAAACTACACTGTGCACAGAAACAGACCTCAGGTTAAATTAGTTCCTTCCAATATAAACTGACCAGAATCAGGTCACGGGCTAAGCTGTGTCACTGCCATGCTCAGCCGCCCTGGACTGCCTCAGGGGCTGGGAGAGATCCCGAGCTGCAGCCTGGTGTCAGTGAGCAAAACAAGGATGTTACCGAGCCTGAGGGATGTCAGCTGAAACCCCGACTCTACTTGCTGGCACGTGACCACAGAGGCCCTGAGGTGACGTAGAGCTGAGTGTCCTCACAGGGCAGGTGCCGGGTGGCAGGGCAGCGCTCTCCAGAGCCCCTGTGTGGCGGCCACGGAAGTGCCTTTCAGAGCTCCAGGAGAGCCTGTGACGGAGCAGAGCTGACCGGTGGTCCCAGTGGTCACCTCTCGGGATGCCACCATGTCACACAGAGGCAATGCTTCTCCAGGCTGCTCCGTCAGTGCCCGACACGGGCCTCCTCGAGGGGGAAACCCTGTTCGGCCTCCTCAGCAGCCTGTGTGCTGTGGTCTGAGAGGCTCCCACTCCATCCGTCCTTCCTGCCCTCTCGCCGGCACAGCTTCCTGCCCTCTCGCCGGCACAGATGTCGGACCTGCACCCTGGCCTGAAGCCCCCTGCCTGCTCCTGCTCCCTCCATCCTGCACTGATGTCCCCAGGGCCTTGGCCTCTGCTTCTTGGAAGACCCAAAGTGATGCACCTGCTACAGTGTAGGTTCTCCGAGGGCAGGGGCAGGCCCGCCTCATTCTGCTGTGCCCCTGGAACCGGGCACAGACCAAGTGCCTCATAAATGCTTAGGGTAGACTCTCAGGGCTGAGCAGAATCCTCGAGATGGCCCGATCCACTCTCATGTCCAAAAGAACATGCCTTCTAAGTGGCCCTAAGTGGACGCCGAGCCTCTGAATGAAAACCGCCAGCGAGGGAAACCTGCCCCCCTAAAGCAGCCCACCCTGCTGAGGAGTGGTCTCAGCTGTGAGGCATCCCTCCTGTTCTGGGACAGTCCACGCCCTGCCCTCCCGTGTTACAAAGGTGTCTGGACAGTGCATGACAGTCCAGTGGACGACTGAAGGGACATCTTGGTTCTTCCATCCATTATTACCACGACATAGCCCCCTTGCCACCTGTCACTCTCCTCTAGTGAGTTCTGACTTGCTACATTTTCTCTGAGTGTCTGGGTCCTACGACTGGATATGACCATGGCATCTCAGTTTGACAAACACAGATGCCAGTGAATCAAACACATGTAGTGATACTGAGCCGAGTGTGACAGCCACTGTCCCCAGAGCTCACGGCCACTCAGGAAAGGGGACAGATGATTACACCTTCCAGGGCCTGGAGGGTGGGGAGCCGGGGAGCCTCTCTGCAGGCAATGCTGTGAGTGCCACCCAATGAAGAGCTTGCAGCCCAGCGAATCAGGAAGGGGATGTGGGGAGGTGGGGAGAGCAGAGGCAGGGAGGCAGGGCCAGGTGCCACGCAGAGAGCGCACACCCCACACGCCTTAGGGGTGCTTGGACGGAGATATAAAGAAAGTACCCACTGCTGTGCTTGCCCCTAGTAGGTGCTCAAACACCAACAGTGACTTTTCTCATTGTAATTATCGCCGTGGGTTCCTCCTGCTGCTCCGTTTTAGCACTAGGTTCAAACTGAACTTGTGGGTAACCAAAAGCCCTGCTGTCCCCGCCTCCCTGTGAACAGTGCTTGTCCGCCTGCTATTTTGTCCCCCTGACAGAACCCAAGGGCCAGGGAAGACCCGCTTACTCTGCTTCAGGGTTGTCTCGCTTACCATCCGTTTGGGGTTTTGCTTTGTTTTAATAAAATCCTCACAGTGCCCAAAGCCTTCAGAAACTCCATCGGTCTAAATCATGGATCATTTGAGGAAAGCATGTTTGGCAGACAAGTATTTTCTTTTTAAGTATGTTATTTTTGAATGACTGCACTATTTTTTTTTAACACGAACACACAAAATTCCTTTACTAAATTTAGAAAGTCTGTCCCTACGCCCTCCCCACGGCCCCATACACTTTGTGCCGTGTCTATGCGGCCTCAGTGCTCCCCATCCCGCCTGGCTCTGAGGAACCACGTGGGGCTGGAGAAAAGCTACAGCCGATTCTCACAGGGCTGCTTTCATATGATCAAACAACCAGCTGATAAGTGGGAACAACTGGTGAAAATGCAGTTGGGTTTGAGCTACCAGATGGATGGACCCCGCCCCCCCTCCCCCGCCCCCGGGATCTAACACTGCTCACTCGGTCTAACCCTCGGGAAAGCGCAGGTTCCTGTCCCACCAGCTGCCGCTCTCTTGACCCCACTCCCTACTGACCAGGGAGTTTCTGAATTTGTCCCAGGCCGGCAGCCGCCAGCCCAGCCACGCTCTGCCTGTGTACAAGCACCTGGACTCCCTCCCCACCCTGCGAAGACCTGTCAGGGCTCTTCCAGGCATTCCTGCGAAAACCTGCAGAGCAATGTAAGTTCACAAGCCAGGGCAGAAGGGTGTAAAGCCAAAAAAGCGACAGAAAGGAACAGGGCTGATCACCAGAGGCTTGCGGGTGGAGAGCATCCGCTCAGGGTTGAGCCGGAAAGTCCAGCACCTAGGCCTGCGCTCGCTTCTGCCTCTCAGCACGGAACTCGCCAGTCTGTCCTGCTTCTCAGTGTCTGCCCCACTGGACTGTGAGCTCCCTGAAGGCGGGGCTCGCTTTTCCTCCTATACCCAGCCCTGTATGTTGTAGACACAAAAGCTCGCTGAAGAAATGATTGTGAAGAAGAGCGTTTATGATGGTGTGCCCATGGGCACCTGCCTTTCAAACCCCACTCTATTTATTCTCAGAGAGCAGCTGCCAAACAAGAGCACCTGCTATAGATTAGCATCAGGTTCTCTGTCTCGCCACGGCCTGGGATCAGTCAGGAAACGCAACCCCGAGGGGTGGGCCTACTGCGCAGAGCGGGGAGGCTGCTGCCTCTGATGGTGCGTCTTGCTGGCCAGTTCCAGGGAACACGGAAATGCGGGCGCCGGCCTCCGCTCCTCTGGAGGCTCAATCGAGGAGCCACATTCTTTGCAGCCTGGATCTCTTACTGGAAAGACAGGCTCATGGCCTCCCTGTCTCTCCCCAGCGCTGGCAGTGGCCCTGCTCGGCCCGATGCCCTGACTTGGTGGCTCCCTTCAGAGGGAACAACCCATCGCTCTGTCCATCATGTCTTCCCAGCAGGACTGGGAATCCGGTTTGCCTGGGACGGAGGGACTTCTAGGGAGGTAGGACATTCAGTGTAAACCCAGGATAGTCCCAGCAAACCAGGATGCATGTCACCCTGCTGGGAACTCCTGCTCTCTCACCCCAATAACGACCACAGGGTTGAGCACCTAATGAACACCACTGATGGGAGCTGGCTGCTGGGCCTGGCACCTACTCTCGACCCAGCTCTCCCTTTCTCTTCTGTTGGCTGCCCACTTGATTCCTTTCCAGGTGCCCCCTGGCACCTGGTCTCTGTCCCTAATATACTCATGGCCTCTAACAGATCCTACTCGATGGCCCCTTTGCTCTAATTCATGCTGTTCCCGCTGCCTGGGGTGCTTTTCCAGCTTAGGCTGCCAGTAATTCCTACGTATCCTAAAGTTACCTCATTTAGAAAGGCCTCCCTGAAGACACAGGGCCAGCAAGGGCTCTTCCCCGAGACTGGCTCCCCTGCAGGGTGATCCAGGGCTCAGGTCACAGTTCCCTTCCCCGTTTATATCTGGATTTCTAAAACAGGACAGATTCTTTGCTGGTTCCAGGAACCTCATCCTTGCTCTCCTGTGACGCTACCCACACCTTGCCTGGTGCAGATCAGGGAGGGAAGGGCAGTCCACACAGCCCAACTGGCAGCCCGGTGGTAAGGCCTGGTCTGACAGCAAAAGCATCCTCTGGACATTTGGGCCAATTACATTGACTTCCTGGTGTTACTCAAGAAATTAAAGAAGATGCTTCCTCTGCCTGATATGCGTTTTCCTTCCTACATCCACAGGTTTGCACCTCAGTGTTGCTCAAAGCTCAGGTCATGTCGCTGCCTTCCGAGAACATCTGTTCATTCATTCCCGCTCACTGCTAACTACCAAGAGGAAGGCCCTCGGCTGGGCCCTGGGAAGGGCGTGGCATGTCTCTGCCCTTAAGGAGACCCCATTTAGCAGGAGAACCAGGCAGTTACAAAATGGCACAGGACAGTGCTATTGTGTTTTTCTATATGAGGGTGCCCAGTACCCAGCTGGTGCTGTCTGTGCCAAGGCCCTGTGAGCCTCTGGTTACTCTCCAGCTTTCATGGGGTCCAGTTAGAGCTCATCTTCTTCCCCAGATCATGAGCCCCTTGAGGGCAGTCAGGTCTGACCACAAAGTCCCCCTCCACACCCTCCTCGGGGTGGCACGGCAGGTTCTCATTAACAGGCACGGGCTCAGTAGCTGCCAAGGAAATAAGCGAGTGAGGGAGCAGTGGAGGCCAGAGGGAAGTGGCTATAAATAAATGTTCCCAAAGCCAAGCAGAAGCAGAGCCAGTCTGTGAAATCCTGACTTGTTTACTTTCAATATACAAGCCAGGAAAGTGAACTTGAAAAGCAGGCTGAGATTCAGAGCGGCCGCACCAAGAACGCAGGCTCTGGCTACCCGTCCAGGGCTCCAGGACAGGGCGCGCTTGCCCTCACCGCCCAGGACCACGGCCGGGAACAGCACCTGCCAGTTCAGTGGCCCCTGCAGGTCAAAGCCTGTGATTTCATGTGATGCTCAAAACAATGATTAGGAGGGAGCGATCACCTTTACCCACTTTACACTAAGTGACTTATCCAGAGTCCCCCAAGGCAGGGAGACACCCCTGGCCAGGACCCCACCTTCCTCCTCCTTTCTCTGGAGGCCTCGCTCCCTCAGTGGGTCCATGGACAGGCTGATGCTCTAACCACTGAGAAACATCAGCCAGGGCTAAATGCTTGCTGCGAGTTTGCCTTGTTTTGCCAGGTATTGTATTTCTCAGCCTTCAAGGATTCCTTGGGGGTGGGAGGGACCACAATGCACCTTCGATGTGGCCACCCCCATTCTTCCTATCTCTTTTCCTGCATTCGTTCACAAAATAAACCAAGACAACACCCCATTTACTGAGTACCGACCATGTACCAAATATATTGCAAGGCCCAGTACTCAGACAAAACTCAACCTTCTCCTGAATAAAAGACGTGGTCTCTGTTAATGGGGGGGAGGCCCACAGTGTACAGGTGTGTGCCAAGTGCTGTGGGTACAAGAAGGGCATGTTCATCCTGCCAGGGGGGAGCGGACCATTTCAGGCAGAGCGAACAGCGGCAGGAAAGGCTCGGAGAGGAGAGCGCAGCATCCTCAGCCATCGATCACCTGGGGCTGTAGCTTCTCCAGGCTCATCGGGGGAATGAGAAGACCTACACCAGGCATGTCATCACCAGGTCCCGCCAGTGACTGAGAAACAGAGGTTGGGAGGCACAGCCCGTCAGAGCTCAACATCTGCAAGTACTTTTTTCGGATGGAGGAAACAGGCCTGGAGAGGAAAGTTTCTCAATGTCCTGCGGCTAATATGTGGAGTGGCCGGGACTAGGTTATAGGGCCTACTTTCTGCTGTACGATAGGGCTTCCTGCTTCACTTAGTAAAACATTTTTACTACACCTGACCTTTCATGTCATTTTTTCCCCATTTGAAAGTTGCAGATATACTGCAATCCTGAGGTGTTCAGCCTACATCATTTAAAATAATGACATTCTAGCCCTAACCGGTTTGGCTCAGTGGATAGAGCATCGGCCTGCGGACTGAAAGGTCCCAGGTTCGATTCTGGTCAAGGGCATGTACCTTGGTTGCGGGCACATCCCCAGTAGGAGGTGTGAAGGAGGCAGCTGATCGATGTTTCTCTCTCATTGATGTTTCTACCTCTCTATCCCTCTCCCCTCTTCTCTGTAAAAAAATCAATAAAATATATTTAAAAAAAGAAAAGAGAAATACAATAAAAAATAAAATAATGACATTCTAATATGTAGCTTAAATACCATTATTGTACCTAAGAAAATTAATAATTTACCAAATTATTCCTAAAATGCTTTAATCTTTAGGGATCCAGCATCCACTTCATGTGTTACATTTGGGTTGTCTATTTACCCTCTTTTTAAAGCTGGAAAGTTGGGCCATTTTTTTGTTTGTCATTGATACTGATTTGTGTGTGAAGAGTTTAGGCCAATTGTCTTGTAGGCTGTCTCCATTGTGGGTTGTTTCCCCTGATTAAATTCAGAGCAAACAGCAAGAATGGGACACAGGTGACAGTGGGGACCTATTGTGTCACATCCCATCAGGCACCCCCTAATGCCAGTTGCCTTCTCTCTGAGAGGCAAGGTGGGTGCAGGGGTGATCGCCAGGTCTCTGCAACGGAAAGGTACATTTCCTCTGGGCAACTGGTGAGTCACCCGCAGGGTGACTGTTTTTCCTTAATGGGGACAATCCTGAGACAGATTGAATGTGTTCTAAGGTTGGTTATGAAATAGTTCACGCCTGTGAGAAGGTTCCCCTGATGCCACCACCCAGACTAGGACATATGCTGCCGCCTAGGCGGTGAGTTCAGGGGGAGCCCCTGCATTCCCTCCCAGTCCCAGCCTGCTCCATGTCTCCATCGTGCCTCTCGAAACTTTCTGTCTCAGGACCGCTTTACACAGATAAAAATTGCTGAGTGTGTCAAAAAGCTTCTGTTTGTGTCAGTTAGGTCTGTCCATATGTACCATATTTGAAATGAAAACTGAGAACTTTTAAAACACAAGCACACATTGCATTACTTGCCACAGTGATAATGTCAACACATGTCATGCAGCCTCTGGGAAATTCCACTGTTCACTCATGACATAAGAGTGAAAAAGGCAAATAATGTCTCAATATTGTTATAAATATAGTTTTGAGTCATAGACCACTAAAAGGCAGGCCTCCTGACCACATTTTGAAAACAGTTAGATCTGCATATATTAACATGAAGAAAGTCGAATGGTGATGTTCAAGCCCCGTTTCTGTGAGCATGAGAATTAAAGAAAGGCTCTTGGTAAAGAATACATTTAGTGTTAAACCGGACATCTTTTCTTCCATCCAGATTGGGTGGGACAATCAGACTGCGCGTCACGTGCCTCAAGACGTTCGCCTTTTCTCCACTATGGCCCCATCCCAGATGCTCGGACAGCTGGTCTCGCCTCTCTGGGAAAACATCCACCAACTGTTGGGAGAGTCTGAACCTGTCTCACACCCACACTTTCTTTCAAGGCTCCCAACACAGCCCTTTCCTTGGGGAGCCATCTGGTAGGCCATGTGGACATTAGGGCTACTATTACTAGTACACATTCCAATATATCCCAGTGTCCCCAGAGTCTGTGACTCTGACCACTTGTGGAAGTGGAACGAGTTTCAACACACCCTTGGGTCAGCTGTAAAGAGCTGGCTGGGCCGAGGACTGGGGCAGTATGCTCATCTCTGAGGGTGAATTAACAGCCCAGCTAACATCCCTGCCCATCAGCATGGCGACTCGGCTCAGTTCAATGAACACCTGGGTGAGGGCACAGCATTACCTAGGCACAGCGATGGTCAGAAATGAGTAACCCTGCCTTCTGCCCGGAAGAGTCTAGGCAGGGAGGGGAGATGGTGAATGAAAGGATGATGGGCAGAGAAACGCACGGGGGCTACAGGACAGAGAAGGTCTCTCTGTCTCAAGGCATCCACCGTGTGAGATCAGAGAATGCAAAGGGCCTTGATCCTAACCCTTACTCTACAATTTGGGGCCAGTTCCTTCGAGAGGCTACAGTGAAGTCTAGCTTCTCAAAACACAAGGGACCTGGCTTCACATCCCAGCTCTGCCAGTGATACCAGTGGGACTTGGGACGAGTAACCTCACTTTGCTGACCCTGGTTTTCTTGTCTGTAAGTGGGAATGACAGCAGAGCACCCGGAGGATGAGGATTAAATACAGCGTATGCAACATAATTAGCATAATGCTTGGCATGTAACCCAAACGGGGATGGCTGCTGTTATTTTCTCTTTTATGGGTTCAATTACCTAAGAGAAGCCACTGGACGAGACCGGTTCCCAGCCACCTGTGCCCAGGACACCTGAGGAACACGAACACTCTCACGAGAATCACCTAGGTCCATTATGCTAACGCTGCTCGCAGAAAGCACACAGCACTCTCTGGAACAGAAGACAGAGAAGCTCCAAGAAGCTCCCAAATGATCTGGTTACACATCCAGGGGAAGAGTAATGGGACACCATGGCCTCTGAGACCCCGGGCCTCAATATCCCGATCTGTGTACCTCACGGCTGGACCAGCCAGGTACTATCACCCTTCAAATTCATCACCAGGAGCAATGCAACTTTTTTCCCCTCAAAGAAATATTGAGGAATACCTAAAAAAGATGAGAGTTAATTTGGCTGAGGTGGAGGGTAAGGCCCCGAAGCACCTCTAACCTAGACGATCTAGTGCAGACAGACGGTCTCCGGTCTCCTAGGTCCTTTCAAGATGGAAACCTCTCGGATTCCTACGATTTAAAAAGACCTTTAAAAACATCGCATGGCTTCCTCCCCACTCACTTCTGAGACCATTCCCTGCAGTCAGCAGCTGACATTAAAAAAAAAAAATTTTTTTTTAAAAATTGATTTCAGAGAGGAAGGGAGAGGGAGAGAGAGAGAGAAACATCAATGATCAGAGAGAATCATTGATCAGCTGCTTCCTGCACGCCCCCTACTGGGGATCGAACCTGCAACTCAGGCATGTGCCCTTGACCGGAATCGAACTTGGGACCCTTCGGTCTGCAGGCCGTTGCTCTATCCACTGAGCCAAACCAGCTAGGGCCAGCAGCTGACATTTGTAACTGAAAGAGACTTGGTTCCTCCAGACTCTGGAAGTAAGCATGCCCCTGAAATAGCAAGTTTTCTGTTCTCCACAGCTGCACCCACAAATTCTTTAGCCCTCCAGGCAAATTACTAAAATGATAGAAAAGTGGCTGGAAAGGAGCAGGAGTAAAGCCAACCATGAAAACGCAGCATGTGTGCCCGGTCCTGTTAGATCCTGGGCTCTACCCCCCGGAGCGTCATCGGGCAAGTTCTACTCACTGTAATGTCAGTTTTAGCAACTCACGCAACATGCTTCCAGAGAGCCTGTGTGTCCTGGAAAACTCCAGTCCTTCCTCCAGAGCCACATGACTGTGAGCAAGTGCCCGGGCTGGGCTGCCTTGCCCACAAAGTCAGTGATAGCACCTTCCTCATCTGCCCAACATGGTGAAATGAACCAAATAAGAAAACTGGGCCCTGGCTGGTAGCTCAGTTGGTTAGAGCATCATCCTACTATGCCAAGGTTGCGGGTTCGATTCCCAGTCAGGGCACATTACAAGAATCAACCAGTGAATGCATAAATAAGTGGAACAAGTAGATGTTTCTCTCTTTCTCTTTTTCTAAAATAAAAGTTGGTAAAACTGCACTTTGGACACTGTGGAGTACTTTTTAAGCAGGGATTATAACTTTATGCTAAGATCCAAAGCTGTAATGAGTTAATCAAATAAATGCCCCGTCCCAGGAGGTAAAGCTCTGCCTTATCACCCACCATCTTTCTTGGAGTTAGTTGTAGGGCAGAGGAGTCCTGTCAGATGTAACGTCACCCTCAGAAAGCCGTTAACCAAGCAGACACTGACCCGCTGTGGCCCACATTCGTGCTAAATAGCAACAGTCCCGGTGCTGACGGCCCAGGAAGTCCAAGTCTCTCAGGCTGAGGTCAGAACTCTGTTTTGCAGTCCACAAAGTTTCCATTGTGAAAGGAACCTCAGTTCTTCCCTCTTTGCTCCGCATTCAGAGAAAACAACCTGAATGTTTTCAGGCCGTTCTGGAGAGACGAGCCAGGACCCGTCCATAGCACCTGAGCCAAACCACAAGCCCCTTAGACAGATCAGACCCCCTCTACACACAGAAGCCATTAAAGACCACAGGCATCAAGAGACACAGGCCGTGCAATGGACAGACCAGCAGAGGGAAAGTGCACGGCTGTTAGTATCTTGCTGTGTGACCCTGGGTAAGTCCTATGCCCGCTGCTTTGTTCCTGGATCTCCCCACTGTACAACAGGGGACCTGGGATGATTTCTATGGCCCCTTCAGCTCTACACCATTGATTCTAGGTTTCCTCTTGACATCCCGCTGTCCCCTTGTTGGTCCCAGTACTCACACCATGGCCATGGCTGGAAGGCTTTAGCACAGGGAACCCGAAGAGGTGAGTCCTGTACTCCTACCAGGCTACGTTGATCACAGGACCACAGACCCTCGGGAGGCAGCAGCTTGATTTTCAGACTCTACTTAAAACCAAACAGGAAAAGGAAGCTGAACCAGAGACAAAGGGGAAACAAACCCCAGTTGGAAACTGAAAGCTAGGTAGAAAATGGAGAAACAAGAGGCTCCCAGGCAGAGCCCCACCAGCGTGGGTGGCCGAGAGCCACGGTGGGGCCTGAACCACCACCCACAGTTGCAACCTCAGGCCTCCAAGTGCTTCCTGCAGAGGCAGGGGCCGGGGTGGGACCAGGCTGTGGTGCTGCCTCCACTGCTAACCCTCCAGCCCTATCTCAGAGCCCCCTGACAGGGCCATGCCTGGGCTCTCCCATCTGCTACAGGAGGTGGGTCAGCGCGCATGCTCCCTACAGGCCTTTATGAAAAGCTCCAAGACTCAGAAGCATCCTCACTCATCTTCCAGGGAACAAGACTACATGATGATGTTGTAATAGCTTACTTAATAGTTTACTCTGGTAACCATTTAAAAAATATATTTTTATTGATTTCAGAGAGGAAGGGAAAGGGAGAGGTAGAAATATCAATGATGTGATAGAGTCATTGATTCCGCTGCCTCCTGTACGCCACTGGGGATCAAGCCTGCAGCCCGGGCGTGTGCCCTGACTGGGAATTTAACTGCGACCTTTTGGATCATGGTCGACGCTCAGGCACTGCGCCACACCAGCCGGGCTCTGGTAATCATTTTGCACTTCTTTTGGGGAGCTGCTTCTCTCTAATGGTGATATTTCAGTCAGTGACTTAGGGCCTGAAAGGAACATGCTTGGGGATTACTGGAAACCTGGTGTCACTTGTTCTGTAAGTAACCTGGGGCTTCAGTTTCCTCAAGTGTGAAAAGGGGCTGCACAGGATCCTCATAAAGATGATAAGATCCATTCATTCCCAATCTTACATTCAAAATTTCCTGAGAACCCAGAATTACACATTGTGCTAGAAACTAGAGACAAAACATGGAAAAGAACACAGCACTTGTCCTAAAACAGCTCCCACAGTTTAGCAAGAGACTGACATGTTAGCAAATAGATGTAATAAAATGTTGTTATTGATAGAGTAAAAACCAGCTGTACAGCGTACAGTACAAAAGCAAGATCAGCCCTAACCGGGGAGCTGAAAGCACTTTGAACGTTGACGATGTATCCTGCAAGGCTTTCAGCACTGCACAAGGTGCAAACCACAAATTTTGACATGTTAGACTTTTGTTTTCTTTTAGTTCAAAATACTTTCTCTTTTTCCTTGTGATTTCCTCTTTTATCCATGCATCATTTTAGATTTTGTTTAATTCCTAAATATTTGGTGTTTTCCTACATCTGTTACTGTTATTTTTAAAAAAAGATTTATTTATTTATTTTTATTTAAGAAAGGGAGAGGGAGAGAAACATCAATGATGAGAGAGAATCATTGACTGGCTGCCTCTGCACACCCCACACTGGGGATGGAGACCGCAAGCCGAGTATATGCCCTGACTGAGAATTGAACCATGACCTCCTGGTTCATAGGCCGATGTTCAACCACTGAGCAACACTGGCTGGGCAGTTACTGTTATTTATTTTTAATTTAATTCTACTATGGTCAAACAACATACTTAGTATGATTTCTTCTTTCGTTTTTCCTGGTATGATTTCAGGCCTTTAACATTTATGGAGATTGGCTTTAAGGCCCGGCATTTGGTCTACCTTGGTGAATGTACTATGTGCACAAGGAAAGAACGTGCATTCTGAAATTAGGGGCAGTGTTCGAGAAACATCAATTAAGTCCAGCAAGGCCATTCAGACCTTCTACGTCCTTACTGGTTTGTTGATTTATTTGTTTTTGGCTAATTGTTCTATCAACCGCTGAGAGAAAGGTTTAAGAAGACCTCCAACCGTGATTGTGGATTAGTCTATTTTTCTTTAATTCTGCCCATTTTTATTTCAGGTATTTTGAAGCTCTTGTTAGGTACACATATTTTTATGACTCATATCTTCCTGATGTGTTGACCCTTTCCTCAGTATGAAATGTCCTTCTTTATCACTGGCAGCACTCTTTGTCTTTAAGTTGACTTTATCTGACATTAATGTAGCCATTTGAGCTTTTTAATGCTACCTGCCAGGTATACCTTTTTCCATCCTGTATTGGTTTTCTATTGCTGCTGTAACACATTACCACAGGCTTATAGCTGGTAACAACACAAACTGATTATCTTAGTTTTGTAAGATAATAGTAGGTGAGAAGTCTGACATAGATCTCAGGTGTTGCAAGCACTGTTTCCTTCTGGTCAGGGCACGTATTCTAGAGGATCATTTCTGTGCCCCTTCCCGCTTCCAGGGGCCACCTGCGCCCCCTGGCTCAGGGCCCCTTCCTACATCTTCTCAGCTAGAGTGCAGCATCACTATGACTTCTCTTCCATCCGAACATCTATTTCAGACCATGGCCAGAAAAAGGTTCTCCACTCTTATCTCTTTTTATGGTCATATTTTAATTTCTTTTTGCTTTTATGTTTTTCCTATCTTTATTGAGGTATAATTGTAAAAAACACCTATGTATTCAAAGTATATGACTTGACGCTTTAATATACGTATACATTGTGAAATAATCACCACAATCAAGCTAATTAACATATCAATCCATATCAATCATCTCATAGAGTTATCATCTTCTTTTCTGGTGTCCGCCCTGACCAGGAATTGAACCTGCAACCCTTTTGGTGGATGGGACGACACCAAACGAGCCCACACTGGTCAGGGCTAGATACTCCACTTTTAAGGACGCATGTGATTAGACTGGGCCCAATGGATAACCCAGAATGACTGCCCCATCTCAAAGATCGTAACTTTTATCACATCTGCAAAGTCCCTTTTGCCATGTAAGGTAACATATTCCAAGGTTCTGGGATTAGGGTGGGGTGGTAGCATTACTCTGCCTACTACGCATCTTTTTATCCTCACCCCACCTATTTCTTTGTATTTAAAGAGTGTTTCTTGTAGACAGAATATGATTTTCAACCAGTCTGATAATGTCTACCTTTTAATTGGAGTATTTAATCTATTTACATTTAATTTAATGGTATGGTTGGCTATTGGTCTGCCATTTTGCTATCTGTCTCATCTGTTTTTAGTTTATCTCTTCCTCCTTTCTTACATTCTTTTAAGTAAACTAAATACCTTTCAGAATTCAATTTTAGTTTTACTACTGTCTTTTTAGCTATATGTTTTTATATTATATTTTAGAGGTCTTTCTAGGTATTACAACATGCATTCTTAACTTTGAATACTTAGAATTAATATTGTACCATTTCATGTACAATCTAAAAACTTGACAACTGTGTAAATCCACTCCTATCCTTTATGGTATAGTAGTCATATGTTTTACATATTCACAATACAATGTCATATATTTTTGTTTTAAATGATCACACACACACACACACACGCACGCACACATATAATTAATTATAAAACATTCTTTTATATTTACCCATATATATTTATCCTTTCTGGTACTCTTCATCTTTTCTAAACCTGAATTTCCTAGTATAATTTATCTTCTGCCTGAGGAACTTTAACATTTCTTATATATCAGGAATGCTGGCAATAAATTCTCTTAGTTTTTTTAATCTGAAAAAATATATTATTGAAAGTACTTTTTTTCTGAGTAGAGAATTCTGAGAATTGTTTTTCCTTTCAGCACTTAAAAAAATGTTGTTCTACTGTCTTCTGGCATCCATGGTTTCTGATGAGAAGTTGGCCATCACTCACATTGTCATCCTCTGTATATAATGTACCATTTCCTTTGGTAACTTTTAATATTTTCTTTTTCTTTGGTTTCCAGAGTGTGACTCTGATGAGCTTAGTGTGGTGTTCTTTATATTTAGCCTGCTAGGGGTTTGCTGAGGTTCTTGGATATGTCAGTTAAGGCTTTTCACCAAATTTGGGAAATTTTTGGTAATTATTTCTCCAAGAATTATTCTTCTGCCCTCTGGGACTACAATTACACATATTCAGATCTTTTGGTATTACCCACAAGTCATCAAGGTGCTGTTTTTCCCCCCAATATTATTTCCCTGTTTTTCAGATTTCATGATTTCTATTGCTCAGTCTCCAAGTTCACGAACTCTTTTTAATACAGTCTCTGATCCACATTTAATCTCGTCCAGTGAATTTTAAAGTTTCATGTCTAATACTAGGATTTCCATTTGGTAAATTTTTTATAATTCCCATTTCTCTGTTGAGATTCTCCATCTATTTACTCATTATATTCACCTTTTCCTTGAAGTCTTTAAACATATTTATAATAGCAACTTTGAAGGACTTGCCTGCTAATTCCAACTTCAAAGTCACCTCAGGGTCCACTGATTTTTTTTTTCAATTAAATACAGGTAACATCTTCTCTTTAATGTTCATTAATTTATGATTGTATGTTAGATGTTATAATTCATTGCAGAGAGTCTGGGTTGTATTATTTTCCTTTAAAGGTATTGAGTTTGTCCTGGCAGGCAGGTAAATTATTGGCAGATCTTTTAGATGCTGTGGAGCTTTGACAAATTATTTTTTAAGTTCTATTTCCATTTTAAACTTAGCCCTAGGGTGTGACCCTTATTCAAGGACACAGTCCTTAATGCTAAGGTGTGGTTGTTCGGGGGTGCCTGAGGTGCTCAGTAAGGTGTCTTCATTCAGGTTGACTGGGATCTCCAACATCTCCTAGCAATGCATGACCTTAAGCATAATCATTTGTTAGCCCTTACAGTGTGCAATCTGTGCTAAGCCTCATGGATAGTCTCATTCTATACACATATAGCTGGCCCTTAGCCAACAAGCCAAAGTGAATACCTACACAGACTTTGCTATCCTTGCCCTTACCATGAAGACTCCTCTTCTCTATTTCCTTGCCCTGCAATGTCCAGCTATTTCAGTAGCCTGGGATTCCAATGTCTGCCCCCTGAGCTTATTAAGATTAGCATTTAGCTTGAGCTCCACCATTCTGTGCCAAGACCAGAAGAGACTCCAACAGAAAGCCAGAGCTACTGTGGGGCTTATCACGTGTGTTTCTTTACTCAAGGATCAGAATCCTGTGCTGCCTCCTCAAAGCCTAAAATACCAAGAATTTAATATTTTTCTGTGAGTTTCAGTATCCTTCATATAGTAAGGTGCTCTGTATATTTTGCTCAGTTTCATAATTGTTATGTCAAGAGAGCAAGTCCATCATCAGTAGTCTGTCATGGCCAGAGCAGAAGTAGATTTATGATTCTTGAAGTACCAAAAGGTATTTATTCTTTTTCATTTTGTGTGGATTTCCTGAGGATGTTAACCTGGGTGTAAACACCTTCACTGAGAGAATGTGCCTTTCACTTTCATCCCTCATTTCCTGTCCTCCACACATGCTACTACTGCCTTTTCTTGGTTTCAGAAGTAGGTAACAGGTAAGAGTAAACTTTTGGGGGGCATTCTTTTAACTCACCAACCTAGCTTTCATAAGGCGCTTGAGTAGAATTTATGAGAAAGTGCAAGAAATGTGGAAAGGTTTCTGGCCAGGGTGTTATGAGATATGGAGTCTAGCCCATGCTTTATTGTGTTCCTGGGCATTCACCTCCCCACTCTCCACCCTGGATTCCTCCTCTGTTCAATGCAAGGACTGGCTATGTTAATAATTATGGATTGCAGGTACAGCACCAATCCCTAAATCAGTTGGGTCAGGGCAATAAAAAATGTTGGAAAATTAGGATAGGAGCTATTGGCAAAGAGCAATTTAGTGAGAAAGTTAAGAAATGTCTGTTTTGTGTTACTATAAAGTGACCTCAGCACCTCCTATACTGTTTAGGATATAGTAGGTATGAGGTACATGTTGATTGCATGAATGGATATATGAATGAATAAATAAATGAAAAGGAAGGACACCAAATCTCACACAGGAAATTAAATGCTAAGGCATCTGGCTCTGGATCTTGAATAAAGTAAATATTCAATAAATGACAACTATATTGACTTGAATTGAAAGAGGCGTTTTCCACGTGTCTAGAGTCCAATGGCAAAGAATGGCACAGGAAATGGATCAGGGAGCTATACTAAAAGACACTCTACTTAGTTGAGTTACTTATCTCAGTTTATTTTTCTGTAAAAAGATACTCCTCTCCCCCTTGGTAGGATGTTTGAGCATAAAAGGGTCTATAACTAGGATATATAAAAAAATTATGTTTATATAATACTGGTTTTTCATGAGAATTTTCATGACAAGGTCCTTGTGTCTCAGGAGTGCAACAAAAGGGAATGGAGAAATGGCTACACAGAATTAGTTACCATCACTGACACATTATGAAAACCTATTAACAAAAGCTGCATGACCAACTGTAATCCAATTTGGGTTTGCCCTTCAAGACCCAATACACACATCACCTCTTCACTGAAGTGTTTATTAAATCCCAAAGATAGAAAAAATTACTCCTACTGCTGTGTTACTTCTGTTACAACATTATCAATTTAGTTGTCACAGATCACTGACCTTTAGCTAGGGGCTACCATGTTTTAGTCATTTCAGAACCAATCATGCCCACCACAATTCTTGCTACATAGTGGGTTTCCTTTTGGGGCGACAAAAATGTCCTAAAATTCATTGTGATGATGGTGGCAAACTGAATATACTAAAATCCACTGACCTGTATACTTTATTTGTTTTGATTTTAATCAATTAATTAATTATTTTATCTATACACTTTAAGTGGGTGAATTTTATATCTCAATAAAGCCATGGTTTTAAAATGCCCCGAATGCAGACCGAAATAGAATGCTTTAAAATGGGTTATGAATTAACAGTAGGTCTTTGAGATTGTTGAAAAAAATCGTCCCACCATCCGGGCTTACATCAGATACTAGTAGAAAGGGAGGATGACAACTGTCCAGTCATTTCAGTTCTAGAATGTGAAGGAATGAAGCAGGGCACTCTGGCGGGATGCAGCAGCTACATCCAATTGCTCAGGCTTAAAAGCCCATGAACTTGACCCGAGAACTAGTTGTTTCTCAAGCTATATGTTGAGTACTTTAATGTTTCCAAACCTTTTTCCCCCTTTCAATGATTTCCAATGGTTTTAGTGAGCATCTGGAGAAATAGGACCCACTGGCTACTTTTGGTTAACTATAAATTAAGTAAAACCAAAGGAACATAATGAGAAACTATTTTTTCATCATTCGAATTACAGGAGCTTTGAGTTTGTTTCTCAGAACTTTTGGTTTGGTCTGGTTTGTTGGATTTCATTTCTATGAATGGAACACCTGGATGAATCTGCGGAACCACTACCACAATCAGGAGCTAAAGTCCATCACCCCCCAAACCCTCTCTAACTGTCCCTCAGGGGTCACACCCTCACCCGCCACTCACTTCCAGCAACCCCTGACTTGTTCTCGTTTTCTTCTATAGAATATCATACTAACGAGATTATATGGGATATAAACTTAAAAAAAAGTTTTTATTGATTTTTTAGAGAGAGGAAGAAGGGAGAGGGAGAGAAAGAAACATTGATGAGAGAGAAACAATGATAGATTGCCTCCTTCATGGTCCTTACTGGGGATCAAGCCCGAAACCCAGGCACTTGCCTTGACCAGGAATCGAACCAATGACCTCCTGGTTCAGGGGTTGACACGCAACCATTGGGATGCACCAGCTAGTCTCTCCTTATAATTTTAATTTGTATTTCTCTAATGAGTAATGGTGCTGTGTATCTTTGTATGTTTTCATATGTGATCTGTATATAGTCGCTTTAGTGAAGTGTCTATTCAAGTCTTTTGCCCATTTAAAAAAACTGGGCTGTTTTCTTACCGTTAAGTTTTGAGAGTTCTTTATGCATTCAAGACAAGTCCTTTATACCAGTAATTTGCAAATATTTTCCTGAAGTCTGTCTCTCGTCTTTTCATTCTCCTAACAGTGTCTTTCACAGGATGACAGTTTCAATTTTGATCAAGTCGATATAATTTTAATTTGATGAAGTCCAATTTATCATTATTTTTTCCTTTTTTTATAAGGAAAGGAGCTTTTGCTGTCACATTTGCAAACCCTTTGCCTAGCCCTAGGTTGTGAAGATTGTCCCAAATTTTCTTCCAGAAGTTTTATAGTTTACGTTTAGATTTAGAATCCATTTTGAGGTAACTTTTGTATAATGTATGGGGATTAGGTCAAAGTTAATTTGGGGCATATTTTGCTTAATGTTCCAACTCCATCTGTGGAAAAGACAATGCTGAGTACATTGAATTGCCTTTGCACCTTTGTCAAACATCAAGTGACATATCTGTCTGGACCTACTTCTGGACTTTTGACCCAAGTGTCCAACATCTCCATAAGTCATCTTGAAAAATCAGGAGGCCAGCTTGTTGGTGTCATATACATGTCTCATCATCAGAACTCAGAACCTGGATCAGAAACGGTGATTGGGTACCTGATTCATTTATTTTGTGATTCAGATTGTAGAGTATGTAATCCACTCTCTCTCCAGCCTGGACCACACATAGAATACTGAGATCAGTTTTTGATATTTCAATACCAGAGGTACTGGCAACCTGGAAGCATTCTGAGAGGGTGACCAAGACAATGAGGCAAAAGGAATCATAAGCCATAAGGACTGACTGAGAAACCGGGCTGTCCAGCCTGGGAGATGAAAGGGGGATGTGAATACTAGTTCTGAGCCTGTGGAACGGAGCTTGCTGGAAAGGAAGACTCCTTCTTTATGTGATCTCCTGGGAGCTGGTTAGGTCCAGTGCTGGTGCTGGGAGTCCATGGGGGACACCGCAGGCTTCTTGCTTTCAGAGGAGAAGCCATAGAGACGACGATCTTGCTGTGACAGAAGCCACCCAGCCGACTGCAGGTGTAACACACATCTGTGTTAGGAGAGGGCTGGATCTAACATTTGCACTGACTCTGATTTTGCATGGTTGCCAAAGACGGCCCACGGCTCTATTGTATACAAATGACCTGTTTCTGTCTTTGGGTTTAATGGCCTCATGAAGAGCCTGAGGTCATGTGAAAGAAAGGTATTTGTCCAAGGTCTCAAAATAGTGGTTGCAAAACTGAATTTGGAAAGCAAGCCTCCTGAAGCTTGGTCCAGGCCTCCGCTTTATTCTCTGTGTTTGCTGAGAAACAAATAACCCAGAGCTCCTTCTTGCAGGCTCTCCAATTTTGCAGGCTCACCCTTGTAGAGGCCTTTAACGACAAAGGCAGCCTCTTATTAGAAATGTTAACACTTTTTTTTTTTCAATGACAAGATGGGGGGAAAAATCATATCAAAATTTTTTTTTCAATGACAAGATGGGGGGAAAAATCATATCAAATCAGACCGGTCTCTTCTGCTCTGAGCTGTTTTGGGGTGACCTACTGCTCTAATTAGGCTGGAGAAAACCTGGCTTTCGTGAGGTTCGGAATATGGCTGGAGGAAAAATTGTCAAGGCTGGTTAAGTTCATCACTTGCCCCGCTGGCCTCAGCATTCCAGGAATTCATCGATTCATTCCACTGGTGAACCACAGACACAGACATGCAGGGACAGCAAATACCATGGCTGAGCTAGTCTGACTAATGTACCCAGGGCAGCACAGAGCAGAAAAACAGTCACCCTTCATTCACTGCTGGCCCCTCACCCCAAACCTCAACCCCCCAAACTCCTCGGATGATGGGGTGGGGGCGGGGGGAGAGAGTGCTACAGAAGGAAGTCAGGACCGAGGTTCATAGCTCGCTCTTCCTTTCTAATGTGTGATCACCTACAAGGGCAGACACAACACCAGTCCTTTCTTGCTGACAGAGTTCTGGTGAAGAGCAAAGGAGACGGCGGGTGGGAAAGTGCTTGGCAAAGTGAAAAACACTGCACCTACGTGAGGATTTACTCATTTAACAAGCGTGTGCTGGGCACCTGACAAAAGACATGCACTGTGCTAACCACCACGGGTACACAGCTGACAGACCACGGAACCTGCACCCAGAGACAGCCCGGTCTGACAGCGCGGCAAGGCTGAGGGTGGGAAAGCGTAGGTGGCAGCGCTGCCTGTCGTGATAGCAACAGAACCACAGCATCACCTTAAGAGCACTACCTGCTCTAAAAACAGGGTCCTTTCTATTTAAAGTTCTCTTTTCCTGAAGCCAATAATACTGTCCTCAGTATGGCCAGTGAAAACTGTTATTAGGAAGGCAGCTGGTATGGCTTAGTTTCTTTGTCTAGGTGGACAGGAAATATAATTACTTTGTTAATGAATTAATTTTCACACAAAAAAACACCAAAACCAAATCCTTAAAAAAAATCTTTGTCCAAGTTTCCTGACTGCTGTTTCAAGCAAATTCGCTGCCAATCTTGGCAGGAATCGCACACAGATGTGTGCTGAGTTGCACGTGCTAGACGGCACTGAGCTGGAAGGCAGGAGACAAATGCCATCTGCTCTCGGCTCCCAGGCGATCAACTTCCCTTTCGGGCCTTCGTGTCCTCATCTGTGCAGTGAGAGACTCGGTTAGCAGGTCACCCAGTACCCCAGCCCCTTATCTGGGTCTCGCTTTCCTCATTTCTACTCTGCTTGTGAAGATTAAATTTAAAATGACTGGGAAAGACTGCTGAAAAGCAGAACATCCCACTTGTCAGAGAAGCTTGTCAGCGGGTGTGTGGAGCTCAGCACGTGCCTTTATTGATCTTTTTATTTTTTGTTAATCCTCACCCAGGGTATTTTTTCCCATTGCTTTTTATTTTATTTATTTATTTAGAGAGGAAGCGAGAGGGAGAGAGAGATGGAAACGTCGATGAGAGAGAAACATCGGTCAGCTGCCTCCTGCACTTCCCCTACTGAAGATCAAACCCACAACCCTGGCACCCCGACCAGGAATCGAACCTGCGACCTCTTGGTGTATTGAGCCACTCCAGCTGGGCTGCCATTGCTTTTTAGAGAGAGTAGGAGGGAAGCGGGGAGGGGAACATCGATGTGAGAGAGACATATAGATTGGTTGTCTCCTGCACACACCCGGACCAGGGTCGGGGAGCGAACCTGCAACCCAGGTAACATGCCCTTGTCTGGGAACTGAACCTGAGACCCCTCGGTGCGTGGGCCGATGTTCTAACCACTGAGGAACATTGGCCAGGGTGCACGTGGCCTTATTAATAACATAAAGGACCACTGGGACTGCCCGGGGACTTCTAGCAGTGGTTCTGACTACGGAACTGCAACTCACCTGTGTGTGCAGGAAGGGTCTACAGAAAAACTGCACTGAAAGGAATTACTGTGAAGGATCAGCGTTTACACGAGTTCCTCTTCCCATTGCAAAGCCCAATCTCTCCCTCCAGAGGCAACTGCTGGTACTAGTTTCGAGTATATCCCTGCTATTCCTCACACATTCAGGCAGGTCTGAGAGGCTCCCAGCCCCTTCTGTTCTATACCTGAGGTGCACAGGTGGGCTGCCACACAACCCATGAAACTGCCTGCAGTGTTGTGGTTTAACCTTTTGCACTCGGATGTCGAGTGTGACTCGACACAGTTAGCATCGGTAGCAGCTCGTATGTCGAGCCACACTCGACACGTAGTTTCACCGCGGGGGGAAGGGGGATTTTTGTCTATTTTTCCAGTATCTTTTCTTGTTTTCATTAGTATGAAAGGACAAGTAAAATGTAAATGCCGTCTCAACTGATGCCACCACCTAAGCTTCACCAATGGCATCTTCAAAGGCTATTTGTTTCTAAGACACATCAGTCACGTGAAAAAGGTTAGACCAGTACACTAACTTCCAGGGGTAGATTATTATCCACTAACTTAGAGCAACGTTTAGATGGAAAGCTCCATATAATCACACCTCACCCTAACAAAAAACACAAAGATTGTGTTGTTTGTTCTAACAGAAAAATCAAAGGAAGAAGAAGAGAGACGATTTATATTTGCGAAACATGTGAATGTAAACCAGGTCTTCATGTGGGTGAATGTTTCAAAAAATATCACACCATGAAAAATTATAGAGATTAAAATTACTCTTTGAATGTATCAATAATTTGAAATATAAAAAAATCCAAATAAATAAGTTTGTATGAAAAGAAACTCCAGTTTTTTATTCTACTGCTGCGCTTTGTAAAATCTGGGGTATTTAAAAAATTAAATCCCGAGTAGAATAAAGGAATCGAGAAAAAAGCGAGTGCAAAGGATTAAAGCATGATGCACTTCCAGGGGACTGTGTTAATAACTTCATTAATATTTCAAAGGTGCTCTTGACCTCCAAAAAGTGACTGTCCCTCCACAAAAAGCACATGAACTGCCCTGAGCCCAGGGCTCACTACTAAAGCCCTGTCACAACATGCTCCCCTGCTGGGGGTCACGGAGCTCACAGCTAAAGGGGCTGAAGGAGGTGCATCTCCCCTGGTCAGCAAAAGAGGAGCTAGGAGCAATGCAGAGTATGCGGGAGCTTCCGACATCAATGCAAATCGAATACAGAGCCAGGAATATTGCACACATCTGGGAATTCTAGAAAAGTGAAGGCAGTGTAAAAGCCAGGTTTCAAAGACCTAATACAAGAAAGTCATCGATAGCTCATTCACCATTTTCTCATTGACTACATGTAGAAATTATAATATTCTGGATATAGTAGTTTAAATACATTATTAAAATTACTTTTACCTGTTCTTTTTACTTTTCTTAACAGGGCTGTTAAATATTTAAAATCCCCACGTGGCTCACATTGGTGGTTAGGGTAGTCCTGCTCTGGGGAATGTGGCACCACTATTCACTCTCTGTTCTCCATCAATAATGACTGATTGAGCCCCACCTTAGAAATATTCTCTTCTTATTCATGGATACAGAAAATAGTTGGGCCTAACTGCCTCTGCCTCGGCCCCCGCCACTGTGGCTTCATCCAGAAGGATATCCAGTCTAATTAGCATATTACCCTTTTATTAGTATAGACTAGTGGCCTGGTGCATGAAATTTGTGCATGGGGGGGGGGCGTTCCCTCAGCCCAGCCTGCACCCTCTCCAATCGGGGACCCCTTGGGGGACATCCCTCTTGCTATCTGGGACCTCTGGCTCCTAACCGCTCACCTGCCTGCCTGCCTGATCACCCCTAACTGCCTCTGCCTGCCTGTCTGATCACCCCTAACTGCCCTCCCCTGCCAGCCTAATCTCGTCCCCAACTGCTCTCCTCTGCCAGCCTGATCTTGCCCCCCAATTGCCTCTGCCTGCCTGATCACCCATAACTGCCCTCCCCTGCCAGCCTGATCTCGCCCCCAACTGCCCTCCCCTGCTGGCCTGGTTGCCCCCAACTGCCCGTCTGATTTCTCCCAGTCTCTGTCTCTCTTTGTTTTTCTCAGCAGTCCTCCAGGCCTCCCTCTTCCTCTTTCCCAACTGGGAGAGGGCAGGGCCAGTGGGAGCCCGCTCCATCCTCTGCCTGCCCTCCCTTCCATCCAGGCCTCTTCAGGCCCAGTCTGTTTTGTTTCCTCATTCTAAGAGAGGCTCCGAGAGTGAGTTGGGAGGGAGGGAAAGAAAGGGAGAAAAGGCTGTGAACTGGTGGGTGCTGTGTGTGTCTGTGCGTGTGTGTGGTTGTGAGTGTGAGTGCTGGCCCCGCCTCCCCCGTCCCCCTCTCCACTGCCACAAGTCCCCACCCACCAGAGCCTGCTGCGCGTGCAGCCTGGGCATTAGGTCGAGCCTCCGGTCGTTGTGGATGTGATTGACCCAGGGTTTTTATATATTAGGATAAGCATGCAAATTCAAAGACAAGTGAAGTGCCACTATTTCTAAACACATGTGACTGCACATTATATATTCATACTAGAGGCCCAGCCTATGAAATTGTGTGAGCATAGTTCACCGCTGCTTGCCGCCGCCCTGCCCACCACCGTGAGCTGCTGCTTGTGGGCCAGGGGAGGGACCAAGAGGTGGTCAATGCACCTCATGGCGACTGGTCAAGCAATCACTCTGGCCGTTATGCTTATGGTCCCTGGCCTTTTATTATATAGGATATTTCTAATGAAGTAATAGCACTATGAATTTATGGTGTGTTATTTTATGGGCCAAACAAATGAAACACACAGGCAGAGGTAGTGAAGGTAATGAAAACTTAAACAGAGAAACCTGTTCACTTGGTCTCTAATGGCCCAGGAAAGGTGTGTGCTGGAATGTAAACCCTCTGGTCGGGCGGGGAAATGTAAAACCAAAGGGCAGGAAGATCACACAAAGGTGAATTCCTTGGGAGGGAACTGCATTCGCTGTGTAGGAGTCAGGCGAGTTTTGTTGAGGCGAGTTTTCTGAGGAGCAGGTGAGCAGCCACACGCTACCCACTCTCTGCCCTGATGTTTAAAGTCAAAACCTGGGGACCAGTGAGAAAGAGACATCATCCACCCACAGAGGAGGTGGAGGGGCCTGCTGCAGGTCAGAGAGGAGGCCGGGCCAGCCTGGAGGGAGAGGTGCACCAACCCCACGGCCTCTGAGGAACAGGGTAAGGAGGAGTTCAAAAGAGGAAAAACACAATGATTTTCAAAGTGCACAAAAGCAGGGAGGGGAGAAAGCAGAGCAACAAAAGGAGCTTGTAAGAACGTGTGGAAGGGAGTATCGTGCTAACAACACAACCGCCATGCACTGAGCCACTTGCCAAGTCGTCTCGGGACCAGGAGCCAGCATGCAGAGGGGCCGGGACCAGTGGGAACAAGTGACAACGTCACCTGGACACCAAGCCAGGGAGGACAGAGTGGGTTCAGATGCTGACCAAGTCCAGCCCAGGAAACCACCCACCACCCTCTTGGTCTGGGGGGATGGACTGCAGGTGTCGTGTAGTTAGAACTTTCCTGCGTGCTCATTCAATACCGGTTAAGTCCAATTCTTTTATCCACACTGTGCGCCCACGTCATTCATTTTATTTAAAGTTCCACTTTAAGGAGGGTTTTTAATATTAGGAAATGACCGAACTTCAACCTAACCAATGGTGGGAAAGTAGGAAAGCTGCGATTACGGGGTTAGTTCCACGAGGCGTCGTGTGTGGGGCTCTGCCCCCGCAGTCTCCTTCCCATCCCTCCCCTTCAGGTCTCCTGCGGCTCGTTACCTGCAGGCCGTCCGGGGCCTCGTGGGGAAGGACTGGAGGAGAAGGCCCCTGTGCTTGAGGAACTGCTCTTGGGAGAGGCAGCATGTATTAGAGAACCTAAAGGAAGTCATGAAGGTGATCAATAACTCAAACCCTGCCACTGCATTTCTAGACTGCCAGTAAACAAAGCCATACTCTCTTTGCAGCAGGGCCCTCAAACTTCTTAAACAGGGGCCAGCTCGCTGTCCCTCAGACCGCTGGACAGCCGGACTACAGTTTAAAAAAAACTATGAACAAATCCCTATGCACACTGCACATATCTTATTTTGAAGTAAAAAAACAAAACGGCAAAAACACCCGCATGTGGCCCGCGGGCCGTAGTTTGAGGACGCCTGCTTTACAGCATCACACACACACACACACTCGGGCCGTAGTTTGAGGACGCCTGCTTTACAGCATCTCACACACACACACACACACACACACACACACACACACACACTCTCTCTCTCTCTCTCTCTCTCTCTCTCTCTCTCTCTCTCTCTCTCTCTCTCTCTCTCTCTCCCAGGCCACACAGCGTCCTAGGTTGTATCTGAGACCGTCTCAGGTAGCTTCCTACCCGAGTGTTTAAGGATCTTGGTCAAGTTCTATCATTGTTCTCTTTGAACTTTTTATTATAAGCAGTTATTAATTTTTCAGTGACTAAAACCAGCTTATTGAAAAACAAACAAAACACTTAAGGGTGCAAAAGGGACAAGTGAAATGGAAATGGGGCCTGGCCTGCTCTCCATGTTAGGACAGTCACTGATTGTGCCTGAGGCCCTGGCCATCCCCATGCGTGGGCATTCAACACAAAGGAGGAGGTGGTGGCCCACCACGCCTGCCCGTCTGGGTCCATGGCTCCTGCCCTGAGAGGGCAGGGCGGGGTCCTCACAGCCCACCGGAGCTGAAGTCTGCCCAGAGAACGGCATGATGAGAGCAGTTGGTCTCAAATCTGCCATATTTGCTTTGCCTGTGCTTAACAATTCTCTCCACGTGCCACAACTCCTTTAGATTTTAATTTCTTTTCTCCTAATTTTATGGGGCATGGCCAATGTGGTGCCTCATTAAACCACAGTGCTTCCGGCTCTCTCCGCGTGGAGCCAGGACCCATGGGCCACCTTCAGTTCCCTATCCGCTGGCCTCCACGCAGCACGGATTTCTGTGCCAGTCTCCCGCCTCCCAGGGCCAGGAAACAGGAGCAACAGAACAGGAATCAGGTGCCTTGAGCCCTAGAGCGGGTCCTGGGGACCATGACCACGCTCTGACCCTTTCTAGGTTTGTTTCCTCATTCGTAAGGGAGTATATTTCTAACTTGCTGAGTGTGATGTTAATTAAATAGCATATTGTAACTAGAGCTTTTGGCACTTAATAGCTGAATTAGACGGAAGCTATCTGGCTGGATCCCTAAGGTCTAGCGCTGAATGAATGAGAGAAGAGGGTGTTCAGTAAACATTACTTCCCTTCCCATTGGAAATGCCTCAAGGGACCTGACACGTCTGCTTCAGGAAAGTGAAAAGTAAACGCTGTGTCCAAAGAGTGCCCCTAGCGCTCGGAACCAGAGGCCACCGAACAGCTGTTTCAGCGCTGACACAGCCTTTTCTGCTTCTTTAAAATATATTTTTATTTTTATTATTTTTTAAATATATCTCTTTATTGGTTTCAGAGAGGAAGGGAGAAGGAGAGAGAGATAGAAACATCAATGATGAGAATCACTGATTGGCTGCCTCCTGCACGGCCCCCACTGGGGATCGAGCCTGCAACCCAGGCATGTGCCCTTGGCCAAAATCGAACCTGGGACCCTTCAGTCCGCAGGCTGACGCTGTATCCACTGAGCTAAGCTGGCTAGGGCTATATTTTTATTTTTAAAAATATATATATTTTATAGATTTCAGAGAGGAAGGGGGAGAGAAAGAGATAGAAACATCAATGATGAGACAGAATCATTGATCAGCTGCCTCCTTGCAGGCCTCCTACTGGGGTTGAGCCTGCAACTCAGGCATGTGCCCTGACCGGGAATTGAACCGTGACCACCTGGTTCATAGGTAGACAGTCAACCATTGAGCTGCACCAGCTGGGCCTGCCTTTTCTTCTAAAATCACACAGCAAGCCCTCCATGGACTGTCCCACAGATAAGGTCTCGAGTCCCCTCGCCACCCTCCTCTCTCTCTTAAATGTGCCTGCATTCGACAGCTCGGGCTGCCATAACAAAATACCAGTCCAGGTGGCTTAGCAACAGAAATGCACTTTCTCACAGTTCTGGAGGCTGGAAGGCGAGGGTCAAGGCGTCAGTAGGATTGGTTTCTCCTGAAGCCTCTCACCTTGGCTTACAGGCCCACCTTTTTGCTGTGTCCTCACATGGCCTTTTCTCTGGTGTCTTCCTCTTCTTAGAAGGACATTGGTTCTACTGCTCAGGGCCCCACACTCCTCACCTCATTTAATCTTCATTAACTCTTAACCCTTTGCACTCGCTTGCTTTTTTCTCGATTCCTTTATTCTACTCGGGATTTAATTTTTTAAATACCCCAGATTTTACAAAGCGCGGCAGTAGAATAAAAAACTGGAGTTTCTTTTCATACAAACTTATTTATTTGGATTTTTTTGTATTTCAAATTATTGATACATTCAAAGAGTAATTTTAATCTCGACATCCGAGTGCAAAAGGTTAAGCCTTATCTCCAAATATGGTCACATTGGCGGTTAGGTCCTCCATCTCTGAATGTGGGGGACACAGCTCAGTCCAAACCAGTGTCCCAGGCCACAGTGCTCTGTTAAACACCCGGATGAAACACAACACTGCAATGTGGTCTGACGATTCTGACGACAATTAGTGTGGTCACCTCCAGAGGAGGAAACAATGGCACAAGTGTTAGTCTGCTTTTTCTTTATCCTGCGCAGTTTTTATTACTTGGAATTCTTTAGGTTGTAAGTGACAGATTCTGATGGCAAAAAAGTGGAACTTGTTATTTCATACAGTGCAAAAACAACTACCTTCATGGCAGGGCCGAATGCCTGAAGCCCAGGCTCAGTGATGCCATGAGAAGTCGGTTCTTTGGCCATCACTGAACTCTACCCCATCTGCTGGCTTTGGTACCAGAAGGATACCACCAATGACTTGAGGCTTTCATCATCCCACACAGCTCTTGATCCCAGAAAAAGCAACACCTTTCCTCACAGATCTAGCCCAAGACTCTTCCCTTAAACCAAGCATGTCAAACTTGTGCCAGCGGGCTGCGAGTTTGACATGCTTGCCTTAAACCAATCACCACAGCCAAGGGATTGAGTCATGTGTCACCCCCAAAGAGGGGGTGCGGGGTTGGGCCAGGTCAGATCACTGTGAAATGGACTGCTGGTTCCCCTCTTCTTGTTCTTTTTTTTTTAAAAATATATTTTATTGATTTTTTTACAGAGAGGAAGAGAGAGGGATAGAGAGCTAGAAACATCGATGAGAGAGAAATATCGATCAGCTGCCTCCTGCACACCCCCTACTGGGGATGTGTCCGCAACCAAGGTACATGCCCTTGACCGGAATCGAACCTGGGACCCTTGAGTCCGCAGGCCGACGCTCTATCCACTGAGCCAAACCGGTTTCGGCTCCCCTCTTCTTAACCCTCCTCTCTAAACTGGCTGCTGGGCAAACAATAACTTTCTAGGAATAACAATGCTAGTAGCCGCACGCACCTGGGTCCAGGTGAGACCTCACGCCCCTGGGTCCGGGTGAGGCCACGTGCCCCTGAGTCCGGGTGAAGCCGTGCCCCTGGGTCCGGCCGAGACCAAACCAGAGGGTGTCGGACCTGCATTACCACCATTTGTCCACCATCCAGAGCTGAGGGGTCAGTACCGACATGTACACATAAGGAACTGGTGGACATTGATATTGGGTCTCAAAAGAACTGTTGGTCCAGAGGGAAACTCACTACAGACTGATTCATTTGCCTGTCAGCATATTATTGCTCGTCTCACATTCAATTCTTATAAGTATATCTCTAGTGACACATGATCTCGCTCATCTAGGGGAAATGATGAACAACATAGACTGATGAACAAGAACAGAACCAGAAACAAGGAGGCATCGATCGGACTGTCGGGCCTCGGAGGGAGGATAGGAGAGGGTGGGGGGAGGGGGGAGAGATCAACCGAAGGACTTGTGTGCATGCATATGAGCCTAACCAACGGTTAAGTTCAACAGGGGGTTGGGGCATCCGTGGGGAGGGGTGTGGGATGGGGATGGGGGGATGAGGACAAATATGTGACATCTTAATCAATAAAGAAATTAAAAAACAAACAAACAAACAAAAAAACAATGCTAGTAGAGGAAACAGATAGGCATGCTAAAAGATTACCTGCCTCTCTCTTTTTAAAAAGTTCTAGATCTTTGCACGTTTTACTTATCAGAATGATCTCAAACTCATTCTCTGCCCAGGTGCTAACAAAAGACTGATCCAAGGCAGGTAAAGAATGTCCCTTGCACATCTCAGCTCTTTCCATCAGTGAGAACTGCATGGGTGTGTGAAATCGCAGCAATTTCTCCTCCTGGCAGTCCTGAGAAAGAGTCCGATTTATCATGGACACATCAAGAGTAATTATATCAAGTCCGGCCTGTGTAGCTCAGTGGTTTAGCACTGACTTATGAACCAGGAGGTCACGGTTCAATTCCCGGTCAGGGCACATGCTGGCTTGTGGGCTCGATCCCCAGTAGGGGGTGTGCAGGAGCCAACTAATCAATGATTCTCTCTCATCATTTATGTTTCTATTTCTCCCTCTCTGAAATCAATAAAAAAAATTTTTTTTAAAAATTCACTGTCAATTATCCTATATAATAATAGAGAAATATTCAAATTGTCTGTTACTCCATAACGTCACAACTGATCGCAGGAGGCCGCCTGTGCGTGTGTGGCGGGGCATTGCTCCAGAGACGGGGTGGAAGCAGGGAGGCGCCTGGAGGAGGTGGGACCATCCCGTGGTGGGGAGGGTGGGGGTGAGAGCCCGTAGCGACCCCCTCACCAGTCCTTTGCCACCCACCGCTCGCACTCAGAGCACCCCACCACCCACCTGCCAGGGGAAGGAGCACAGCGCAGCAGGCGGGAGGCTTCCACGCTCTCCTCCCTAGCCATGATGGGGCGGAGCCGCCGCGTTGCTCCCGAGATGGGGTGGAAGTGGGGAGGTGCCCGGAGAAGGCGGGACCAGCCCGAGGCGACTCAAGGGCCTGAGGTGGGGCTTTAAGTGGCCAGAGGGGTGGGGGGCTGGGCCAGGCGCACTGGAGCTCTGCATGGAGAGGTTCGGGTGTCAAGGCAGGGCGGGGCCACACGATTTCAAGTGCTGGGCTCCTAGTATCTTAATAAAACTGAAAGAAAAATATTTTCAGTTGCAACAGACCAATTACAGAACCCAGAGATCACTCATTCATTCAACAACCATTAACTGCCCTTCAAACAGTTGGAAGGTGCTGTGCCAGGTCCTGGGACAGACATGAACAACTCAAAAAAAAAAAAAAAAAAAACTTTCAGGGGGGAAGAGAGAGGGGCAGATAGAAGGGGGCATAGAGGGGATAAATGGTAATGGGAAAAATAAAATAAAAAACAACTTTCAGTTGTACTGCTTACAAAGCATTTTTGCATATATACTCACACTTTTCCTCACAATGAACCAATTTTACATATTAGGCAAGTGAAACCCAAAAAGAATAAACAATTTGCACCAAATTACAGAGCCAATAAGAGCAGGAGTCTGAACTTACCCTCCAATGAGATTTCGAATCTCACACTCTTACCTTCTTCCATTATGTATTTTGCCCAAAGATTCTCTTCTTCCCCATTTCTAATTCTCACACTCAGATTACCCTTCAACTACAGCAGTATTTTCCTGAGCGTAACTAAAAATTAAGTGTTAAGCAATAAAAGTTCCTTCATCAAACAGATGTGGGAAGTTCAGGGGCAAAATTCTTACCCTCCATCCTCTACTTCTGCGAGATTTCTCATGCTCCCACACTGACCTTGCCCAGGGGAGTGGGGTGCACAGTGTTTCTCAAACAACTGACTACAGCCCTTCTACTCCCCATGCAGCCTCCTGCGTGACTAAGAGCCGTCCAAAGCACAGGCCCCAGAGTCGGGTGGAAATGGGTTCAAATGCCGGCTCTGCGTGATGCTGGATAGGTTATTAAGCCAGCGCACACCTTGCTTTTTTTTTTTTTAATTTGTGAAACAGATATGACAGTAACAGCCGCTATCTCCTAGGAATCTTATGAGAACAACAAAATCAGGGTCAGAGGGAGCTATGGAGTGACAAAGACAAGCATGGACTTTTCAGTTGGAAGACAGGTCCAATTCCCAGCTCCACCAATGAAGCAGACCGTGTCACCGGGGAGGGACCTGTTCCCGGAATCTTCTCAGGCACGAGCCTGTCAGGTGAAACGGTAAGAACAGTACCGCGCCCACAGACTGATGTGGGAATTGGAGATGATAACAGGTCCTGGAACATGTGCCTACACTTGCAACGTGTCTTGTGTGTATTTGAATCTAGAAGAACCAGAAAGTTTACATTTTAATACGTAAGGACTTGTTAAACTTCATATTTGGTGCTAGCTCAAACCCTTCTGTAAATCCCTACTGCTCTGAAATCTACCATGTGGCCCTTTAGTCCTTGCTGCTGACCTGCTGCCTGGACCAGTTCTGCCCATGCAAACTGCTCGGCGGACTCATTTTCCCTTAAAATCCCAGGCATGCCTCATGTGCTGAAATGAACAGACACCCAAGAGGCAGCAACTGCCTTATTTCCTGCCATTTCCCCTTCGAGGGCCTATAACAATGGCGTGTGGAAGGAGGTTTAAAAAAAGCTCATAAAAGTGAATAAATAAGAAGTGCCGGGAAGCCACGATGCATCCGGCTCTGTTCAAGTGTGACAGGTGGAATGACAAGGTATCAAACCTTCCTTCTGCCTTCAAGTAACCCTCAATCAAGTCAGGAAAATACGACAGGAAAATTAAGTACTAGATTATTTTCTATACGTCCGTGTTGTATGGAGGTTCAGAAAAAAAGAGACATTCATGTGGGCTAGAGTGGGAGAAGGCTTCCTGAAGGAAGTGTACACAGAGCTGGGTTCTGAAGCGTTTCACGGGGAGAAAACACAGGTTGTGCACAGATGCCTGACTAAATCAACATGCAGCAGAGGGAAGGCTCCTGCGACCGAGGTCCCAGAGAGCACGCAGTCAGGCCAGGGAGGGCTTCGCTGGCAGGGACAGGGCTTTATACTGCCACCTGGTAAGGGACTGGGAGACGGTCCTCTCTTTGCCACCCTTCTCTGAAACAAGCTGTGTTTAAGTTTTCACCCAGGGCAGGATGAGCTGATTCGCACTTCATTCACCCCTGGGATCTGGTTATCACGAGGGTCCCTACCAAGACCAGGACAACGATTTCGTCAACTGTAGCACGTGTGTCCACCTCCCTCCACCCGAGGACCTCTACTTCCCTCAGTCTTCAACAAGGTGGAGAGTAACGCAGGTGGAGTCTTCACTCTCCGGCTTTGGAAGTGCTCCAGTTCATCTGACTGGGAGAGCATCCTCTTAGTAAAAGGGACTCCATAGGATCCCCAAGTTGAAGCTCTTCCCTGAAGTCCAACAGAACCTCCCGGAATTACCCATCATTTCTACAATAGCTGCTTCTGGATGGAAGGGTGCTCACCACCGAGCTCTCACTTGTAATTCACTTCGTCCCCCTCCCCCTCAGTGGAACAGACCTCACACATCAAACTGTCAATGCAGTTCACACAGTTCAACAGACTTGTATATCTTGTGCCAGGCTCTGGAAATAAAGATCGGTGAGGCTAAGGCATGCACTGCTTTGCCGGCCCCGGGGAAATGTCGGCACTTGGTGGTGGGCTCTGGCTGTGTCATCGTAATTAGACGGAAAGCACTAAAGTTCCAGTTTGTCAACTGCAAGAACTTAATTAATCTCTCAGGCCAGTGTATCTGCGTGTCAACCAAGCTCTCAGCTGATTAGTCACATCACAGTTGGTTCATTGTGTCATGAAATTTCAACAAGCAGGACTGTCATCCAAGGACTGCGTTGCGGCGGTCTGAGCACCTAGGAAGACAGGAGTCCAGGGCGCCCCACCTGAGTGTCAGGCCTCTCTCCTGGCACCTGTGCAATTTAATCAGGATTAGATTAGAACAGGATTTCATTAGTCT
The DNA here is from genome assembly GCA_025583905.1 of Ia io. Taxonomy (NCBI): domain Eukaryota; kingdom Metazoa; phylum Chordata; class Mammalia; order Chiroptera; family Vespertilionidae; genus Ia; species Ia io. The sequence continues at coordinate 5,569,642 of JAJQQW010000008.1, forward strand.
AATTAAATGCTTTGCTGCTTGAGGGAAATTAAAGGAATTAATTTATTGAGTATCTACTAAGTGCCAGGCACCTTGCAAGATGCTTTAGCAAGTAATCTCATTTAATCAAAGCAGCAACTCTGGGAGGTAGGTAATACCCCCATTTTACAGAGAGGCAAACTGAAGCACAAAGAGCTTAACCAAGCTGCTCAGGTAACAAGGCCAGTGGGAAACCAAAGGTGCCAGCGCTGCAGAGCACCGAGCAGTGTCCCCGACCACATGGTCCCTGAAGGTGAAGTGCTTACCTCTGCAAGGAGGTGAACTTCAGGGCAGAGAAAGTCACCAATCATGAGGAAAAGGCAAATCAGACATGGGTAACCGTGAGGAGAAGGAGGGAAGTCGTTCCTCCTCGGGCTTTATCAGCCCACTCTCCTGACTCAGCCCCTACACTGCTCCCAACAGCCCTCCCCTTTATTTTCATCCACCCAAATCCTAGGCTTCCCCAAGACTCAGATCTTCCTGAAAGTCCCCGTACCCCTCAATACCGCAGAACCACAGCACCGCTAATGGGATCTACCCCACCACACCTGCGTGCCTGTGCCTTGGCTGCCCCATCCCATGCTTTTGGTGCTGGTTGAGGACAGCAAATTCCTGAAGGCGGGGCTAAGGATCACACATATTTGCACCTTTTACTATGGCTTATAGTTAGTAGACGTCCAGCAAGTGTTTTTTGAATGAATGTTCTGCTATCAGCAAAAAGGCCCTCCCCACCTCTAAAAAGACATAGACAAAATTTCCAGAACCTACACAGCGGGTGCGATCTTTGCAACTATCCTAAGTAGTGACAAGCAGCGTGCGGACCCAGGCTGGTTATCCTGTTCTGGACTTATTCCTCGCTGAGTCCCCTCTCCTTTCTTCCCCTCCCCTCCTCTTTCTTCCTTGGGGGTGCCATTGGTCAACATGAACATACAGGTGTCAGGTGTGGGTTTCTATGCTACAAGGTCTGTATATTGCACCGTGTGGCCACCACCCAAAGTCAAAGCTTCTCCCATCACCATATATTAGGATCTTCTTCTCTCCCCACCTTCTTCCCTCTGGCAACCACCACACTGCTGTTTGTGTCCACGAGTTTTCATTTTATGTGCCACATATGAGTGAACTCATATGGTTCTAGCTTTTTCTGACTTCTTTCACTTAGCATAATGTTCTCAAGGTCCATCCATGTTGTTGCAAATGGTGCTATTTCATCCTTTCTTATGGCTGAATCCATTGCATAGATGTACCACATCTTCTTTATCCAGTCTTTATCATAGGACACTTTGGTTGTTCCCATGTCTTGGCCTTAGTTTTCTTTTGATTCATTGTTTTTAACGTGAGATGACTACTGTGCTATGCAAAATGTATAAGGAATGGGAATGAGACCGAACTGATTAAATATTAACTGATTAAGCTTCCACTAATTCCAAACTATAAGTACAAACATTATAGCAAAACTTTATAATTTATACACTTCTGTCTTACATATTACCCTCAAAGTAGCCTTTTCCTATAAGTGCAGAAACTGCGGCCTGGAGAAATAAAGTGGCTCACCACGTACAGCGTTTAAGTTTACAGTGTATGAAGTGTATTCAAATCTTTGGACTCCGATTCCCAGCACTGCCTCTCTTTGAATAAAACTCAACAATAACTGTAACACATTTAATAACAGAGGATAGACTGGTATTTTAAAATATATACACTTTGCCATCTCAAGAGCTAAATTATTTGTTTCCCAAAATAACATTTTGCTTGTGGCTTGTCAGACAAACAGGCGGAACTGCCAAGTCCATGAGATGTGTCTGTCCTTCTCCCCCACCTGCTCTGTTTTTCTCCTTCAGCTCTCCACCTGCTGCCCACTTCCTCCAACCAGGTGTTCCTGGGATGGGTATGGGTAAAAGTACCATTTGGGGGCTGTCTGTGTCCCTGAGCCTCCGTTTTCATTTATAAGACGCGATGTGGTTAAAGTTACCAGGGGCAAAGCACCTAGCAGTGCCTGGCGCACAGTAGATACTCAGCAGTCAAGTTGTGTACCTTTCCCATCCTGCCCAGCCCAGCTTCCATCTCCCGTTGATCTGAGATGTATTTCCACACCCAGTGGAACGTCACTGGACAGAAACATCTGTTTCTGCAAGGATTGCAGGACCCTGGGGAACGGGAGGGTGGACTCTCCTTGCTCTCGAACTTCAGGTGTTCCCTGAAACCACTTATTTTAACTCGTTTCAATATTCCAGTGGGAGGGCAAGAAAAGGTACATCTTTCCCCAAAACCACGTATCAATTTGCATGAATAAAGATAAAGCTAGTTGGAGTTTGAACCTTAACCGGTCCAGAACATTTAAAAATTAAAACAATTAAAACAGACTCCAAGTCGTAACTTCCCATTTTCATGTGACTGATTCATTCCACCTGTGGATTTGAGATCTGGCATTGGTATATCACAGTGGTCGGCAAACTTATTAGTCAACAGAGACAAATATCAACAGTACAACGATTGAAATTTATTTTGAGAGCCAAATTTTTTAAACTTCTTCTAACGCCACTTCTTCAAAATAGACTCGCCCAGGCCGTGGTATTTTGTGGAAGAGCCACACTCAAGGGGCCAAAGAGCCGCATGTGGCTTGTGAGCCACCGTTTGCCGACCACGGGCTTAGACTATTAGTTCAGTACACTTCTCGTCTAAGAAGTTTTTTTAAAAGGCAAAACCACAAGAAAAGTGTGTCTATCACAACAGCCAGCTGGGACAGCTGGCCTGGTGTTAGAACGATGCAGACTGTAGTCAATGGGAGGCCAGAACCCCTGACTGCTGGAAAATGCTGGCCGGACCTCTCCCGCTCTCGGGGTTCTCCAGCTCTCCAGGCTTGGGCCCCAGGTCCCAGCGAACCATTACAACCAGCAGCAGGTGGCAGAGTGAGGCCACTGTGGAGTCCTCGGGCGATTCAGCCGGAGCTCTCTGGTGCTCCAGCAACTGGGATGTGCTGAGGACATGTCACATCTTTCTCTGGAGGTCAGTGGTCAGCCTTCAACATGCTCTTCGAAGTGAGCACACCAGCCGGCACCACGGCACCAGGAGGCCTGCACCGAGCTAGCCGGAGAGCTCGCTTGCTTTTCCTTCCTTGGTAAATCCTTGTGAGACAAACAGTCAAGTGCTTATTAAGGCCTTACTGTGTGTCAAGCAGCTTCAGGCATGCAGGACCCAGAACACATGGATTCACATTGCCCTGGCTGGTTTGGCTCCGTGGTTAGAGCGTCGGCCCATGCACCAAGGGTCCCAGGTTAGATTCCAGTCAAGGACATGTACCTTGGTTGCAGGCTTGATCCCCGGCCCTGGTGGGGGCGCATGCGAGAGGGAACCAATCGATGTGTCTCTCTCACATCAATGTTTCTCTCTCTCTGTCTCTCCCCGCCCTTCCACTCTCCCTAAAAAACAACAACAAAATAACCACGATTCACAAAAGTTCTCAAGACTCCTAGTCCAATAGGGAATCAGCATGTACACGTGTCCATGTCAAAATCTGACCTCCTTTTAACAATGAGTGTGGGCCTGTGCTCTCGAGTTGTGGTATATGGAGGCCTGTAAATGTGTATGGATAAGAGGATGGAGTCACTCACAGCGCCCTTTCCTCCCTTATGTTCATATAGAAAGAGTGCTGTAACTTATCAAGCAAGTTTACGTTCTCATTTAATGCTGACAGCATTATAGATTTGCTTGTCGAGAACTGCTATCCCCATTTTCCAAATGAGAAAATGGAGACAAAGAAAGATCCAAAGACAGTACATGGCAGAACCAGGCTTATAGCCAAGATGATAATCCTAAAATCTTCACATCACTATGCTCTCCACCGCTCTGAGGCCTCCCAGGAGGAGGAGGGCTGTGACCCATGTGGCCAGTTTAACCTCCTATGAGCGTACGGCTTGGGTCCACCTGCCTGTATGCTGCTCTGGCTCCTGATTTCTTTCCTACCTCTACCTCCACTCTGCCTTTGCCTCACACTTCCCATCTCAAAGACACTCTGCCTGCTTCTCCCAAGCCAGTGGTCGGCAAACTCGTTAGTCAACAGAGCCAAATATCAACAGAACAACGACTGAAATTTCTTTTGAGAGCCAAATTTTTTAAACTTAAACTTCTTCTAACACCACTTCTTCAAAATAGACTCTCCCAAGCCGTGGTATTTTGTGGAAGAGCCACACTCAAGGGGCCAAAGAGCCGCACGTGGCTTGTGAGCCGCAGTTTGCTGACCACTGTCCTAAGCCAATGGTTCTCTGGTTCCAAGACCTACAGCATCAGAATCACCTGGGAACTTGTTAGACATGCAGGTTTTAAGCCCCAACTGAGACCTACTTACTGGGTCCAAACGTCTGGGAGGGGGCCCAGCAATGAGTTTTCAGAGCCCTCCAGGTGATTCTTCTGCCTGTTACAGCTTTTTGGCCTCAGCTAAAAAGCTAAGCTCCTCTGTAGTGCCTGTGCTGCCCCACTGTAATCACCTGGCCCCACACATGCGGGCCCGGTGACTAAAAACGACAGCCGTTTGTCTGGTACTGTGCAGCGGTCACAAAATGCAATCACACCCCAAATGCAAAGTGCTCAGGGCCAGCTCAGGCAGGAGCCTGAAACAGGGGTAAGAGACTTCTTTTCTGGCTTATGGTACTTTCCATAGAGGGCCCACTTTCTCAGGTCAGCAGTGTGGTGGCCTTTCCCTCTGACCTTTTTCACCTCTTCAGACCCAGCTCTGGGGCTAGGAGCCCTCCACAACGGGAATGGCTTTTTTGATACACATCCCTCTTCAGGAAATGTAGGGAAGGGCTCCGAGCTCTGTTCAAGCTAAGGCTTACTCCATCTAGAATAAATGCTAACAATAAAATAAGAACTTTACAGTCTTACTACTTTCTACAATTCACAGAACTCTTCTGAAACTCTCACAAGGATCAGAGAAACGAATTTTGAAACTGGGATTAGAACCCAGAACTCCTATTTCATTCATTTTTTTTTAAGTGTTTTTATTGATTTATTTAAGAGAAAGAGAAAAACATCAATGTGAGAGAGAAACATCGATCTGCCAACTCCTGCGTGCACTTTGACCCAGGATCGAATCCGCAACCCGGACATGTGCTGTACCAGGAATCAAACTGGTGACCCTTCGGTGCATGGGACAACACTCAATCAACTGAGTCTCACTGGCCAGGGCTCCTGTTCCATTTTTAAAGGACAAATCTCCTGTAACCTGTCCAGCATTAAATAAATTCTTGTTGGTTGTTAATGGAGCTATTATAAAACAATAAGCCTGGTCCCTATGTAAGGGCACAGGCCCCATGTCACCAGAGCATGTTGCCACATGGAAGGAATATCCCTTTCACAAGCCCGACCCATCAGGAATAATGCAGGGGCACACTCTTAAACAAAGGATAACTTCCTGGATCCAAACCCCAAGCTTACAGGAAGGGTGGGGGACCTGTGTGCACATCTGATGATTCTCTCAGCTATTCCCTTCATTTTGATTAAAAGGTCTCTAGTTTCCTCTTGCAAATAATGAAAAGTGGTTATTCTATTATCATTTTAATGTTTGTTGCAGCAACATTTGGAGGGAACAAAAAGGGCCTAAAAGACACAGAACTGAGGTTCCCACATAATCTTTGCCCATCAACATGGCATTTATGCTCAGTTCTAAGAGACACAGAAATCCCATGTGAGAAATGAGAAGCTGTCCGAGGTCAAAAGCAGACACATATATGCTCTCCTCCATATGTTCCACATGCCTCCCATTCCACCTCCTTTATTTTCATTTCTTAGAAACTATCTCTATTGGAACATCCCTTCCCACATTCACCCCCAGACACAGATTCCCGGAGAAGAGATGGAGGAAAGAGAGGGAGTAAGATTCACAAAAGGCTCCAATTTGCAGCATTAATAATTACAGCAGCTGAAAAGCTTACAAAAGCAAAGAAGGCTCCTGTTAACAGGACATTATCAAGGCACTTCCCAGAAAACCGCCCAGCCATGAGATTACTATCGACGATGAGGAAAATCAGAGCCAAAATCAAATCTCAACTAAGCAGACACACTTGCAGAATTTTTCACCTTCACTGCTACCATTAGCATTTTTTAAAGAGAGCAGTCGACTCCATGAGTTTGACAAAGGAAGAAAAACAAAAGATAGCAACAGTCTCATTCTGAATAAACAGTTGCTATTCTGTATTCTTAACTCCACACCTGCAACAGCAGCTCAAATGAGGCACAAGGTGGGGTCCTCGGCAAATTTACACACCAGCAAACAATTACCCACGCTGCATCTGTGCATGCAGCAAACACCCTGACCAGCACCACCGTGCACCTCCGACCCCCGTGCCTGGAGAGACCCCACCAAATGCAGAGAAGAGCCCTTTTTGTGTGTGAGAACCAGCCAGAGCCTAAGCTGTCATTACACAGCAAAAACCCAGCGAGAACAAAAACCCAGCGGCAGACAGATGTACGAAACCAGAACATACCTGAATTCTTCAAATGCGAACATGACCTAGACAGAGACAATTTACTTAGATTGTCTGGTAGCCTTTTTGGTTCGGAGGACAACCATTTAGTCAGTCATATGGTGCAAAGTGCAGAAAAAAAGAGGCGGGGTTTCCACACCCCCCAATATTCCGAAGTAAAAGGCTTTCTGCAGACAGGAGCCTGCAGCCTCCAGCTCCGCCAGCTGCTGACAAGCGGCAGCTAACAGGGGAGGCAGCGAGAAAACCATGTGATCATTACAGCAAGTCTGATTAATGCAGTGTGTGCTTAGGCTCCAGGCTGGGAGGCGGATTAGTCCAGAGAAAAAAGTGGAACCCGGGGTCCTGGGTAAACCACAGATCACATCCCACCTCCAGACCAGGGTTTCGCCGGGTGGAGAAGCTTAAAGGGATGAGAATACAACCTGTGCCACTGTGCCCTACCTGATCACCTCATCTTCCTGTGCCTGCTGCTGCTGAAATGACCAGGTGTGACCAGTGTGGCCAGTAAAGAGAGTGGACAGGGCTACCTGCCTCCATTTCACTGACAATTCTGCAGAATCCCATATTATACCTATCCACTACCCAACGCTATATTACAGATGCATACACTGCTGTGGAATCAGAAAGGCACGTTGTATGCCCACCACTGTCCCATGAACAGTATGACCTTGCAGTCGATTGTGATGGTGATCTCACTTCTTTGATTATTCATTTATTGAGTATTTAATATGTAACAGGTTCTTACCAATTCCTTGAAGTACAAAAATTAGTGTAATAATTTCAGAAGTTAAAAACAGTAAAAAAGGAAACGAGGTGTCAGCCAAAAAAAAGGGCAATGTTTTCCAGTTTGTAAAGCCCAAGTTGGTAAAATCTGGCAAATGAGCTGAGGCTGTATTCTAAAACCTGCTGTTAAGAAGAACCTTCAGCATTGGGGCTGCAAACCTTTATAAAACAAAGGGGACAGATCTCCAGTGAAACCCTGTGAGTCGCTCTTGACTTCTTTCTCTCCCTCACACCACAAAGATAATCAGTCACTAATTCAGATTCTACCTCATGAAAGTTTCCTTGAACCCGTCCCTTTGCCCACTCCCTGCCCACCGCCTGAGCCCCCACCTTCAGCATCTCTCACCTGGTCTGTTGCATTATAACTGTCCTTCCTCTCTCCGTCCCTTCTCGCAGATTCTGCCAGAGCAGTGTTTCTGATTCTCACGCCCCCTATTTGAACCCTGCATTAGTCCCTCAGTGCCCATAGTGTTACGGAAAACCCCTCAGCCCAGCATACAGAACCTTATTTTTCCAACTCCTGTTTTCCATTAATACTCTTAATAATCCCCAAATCCAGCCAGACATTCCTAGTTCCCCAAATATGCCAGGGTCTCCTTTCTTCAGTCCAGGGGCCAACTGCCTAAATTATTCCTTGCTCCCTGTGACCTGCACCCTTCCACGCGCCCACACTGTTCCCTCGGCTGTCCGTCCCCAGGAGCCTGAGCATCCCGAGGACAGCTGCTCTCCTCGCGGTCCCTGAGGGGTGAGTGAGAGGAGTTACTCAATAAAGGTTTGCTGAATGAACCTCCTTTTGCCCCAGCTTTCCACCAGGGAGAAAGGGACCTCGTCCTCACATTAGGTGCCCTGGGATGAACACACCCCTCTCCTTATGTTATCCCTATCTGAAGAGAAGTGAGAGTCCAGAACTTGCCTCAAAGAAACGAAGTAATAACAGCCAACTGGAGCAGACTGATTAGTAAGAAATTTGGGGGAATCCTGTGGTCCCTCAAACATATAGCAATCAGCAACTAAGCTAATCCAGAATGCCTTCCACGATATTCCTGACAAGTCTCTGCCTGAGACCCTTTCCTTGGCAGAATCATGATATAACAGGAAACACAGGACAGTCAGAATCATGCAATAACCCGTTGGAAGTCCCAGTTCTGCCACTTAGTGCCTGTGACCACGGGCAGCTGCTCTAGTCCCGCCTTCTCCCCACAGTGATCATGGGAAGTGTGCTTCTGTGTCCAGTCTACTGTCCACCTGGGATGCCTTGGACATAATCTCACCCGTGTAAGCCTCAGTTTGTGTGGGTGCTACACAGATAAAACCCCAGCACACGGAACCACCACTGGTGGTAGCTAATATCACATACGCTTTAAAACCCCATCCAGTCCTGCCCCTGACCAAAACCAGCCTATGGTGATCTCTAAAGCTCCCGAATTCCTAGGTAGTCAATATCCTATATAATAAAAGTCTAATATGCAAATAGACCAAATGGCAGATCAACCAGTCGCTATGACATGCGCTGACCACCAGTGGGCGTGTGCGGAACATGGCAGGCGTTGGCCTCAGCAGGATGGTGGAGCAGGTGAGCAGGGGCGCCAGACCAAGGTGGGGCACCAGTTCCTGTCATTGGGGCAAGCCTCTGGTGGTTACTGAAAATTCTTTGCTCCCGCGCGCTGTGGTCCCACCCGGTGCAGTCCCGCCCAGTGCTCCCACCTGCTGCCAGTGTCGGAGCCACCGCTCGCACCCGCTGCCGGTGCCTGGCACTGATCCCAATCACTCGGCACCATCAGCAGGTGTGAGCAGCAGCTGCCAGCCCTGATCACCCCTGAGGGCTCCTCCACCTCCCCCTGCTCCTGAAGGGCGATCAGGGCAGCAGCCCCCGCTCACACCTGCTGCTGGCATGGGCCCCAATCGCTCTGCACTGTCAGCAAGTGCAAGCGGGGCCGGCACCGTCAGTGCGTGGGAGAGGCGGTGGTGGGAATGGGGCTGCTGGCAGATAGGGGACTGGGGGCCATGGCAGATGGGCCGAGACCTGCCTACCACATCCTTGCAGCCCACAGTTCCTTTCAAGGTGCACGAATTTGTGCACTGGGCCCCTAGTGTATATATATGCACACATATATCTATACCAATAAAAGGGTAATATGCTAATTAGACTGGACATCTTTCAGATATCTCCGGACGTCCTTCCGGACAAAGCCACGGTGGCAGGGGCCGAGGCAGAGGCAGTTAGGAGTGATCAGGCCGGCAGGGGGGAGCAGTTAGGGGATGATCAGCTGGCAGAGGGGAGCAGTTAGAGGGCAATCAGGGCAGCAGCGGGGAGCAGTTAAGGGGCAATCGGGTCGGCAGGGGGGAGCAGTTAAGGAGTGATCAGGCCGGCAGGGGAGGGAAGTTAGGGGGCGATCAGGCCAGCAGGCAGAGGCAGTTAGGAGCAATCAGGCAGGCATCCAGGAGAGTGGTTAGGAGCCAGCAGTCCCGGATTGCGAGACGGATGTCCGACTGCCGGTTTAGGTCCTGTGGGATCGGGCCTAAACCGGCAGTCGGACATCCCCTGAGGGGTCCTGGATTGGAGAGGGTGCAGGCTAGGCTGAGGGTCCCCCTACCATGCACAAATTTTGTGCACCGGGCCTCTAGTGTGTGTGTGTGTGTGTGTGTGTGTGTGTGTGTGTGTGTGTGTGTGTATGTGTGTATTTATACACATACACACACACACACACACACACAAATATACATATTTAATCTCACATATCATCTTGTGCTGAGGTGTAGCCTCTGTCCATTCCACATCTCAAGCCTCTAACCAGGTGAGTCCCTGGGGATAGGGGCTGAGGGGACTGGCAGGAGGAAACCTAAAGAGTTTAGCTCCTCATGACCTCCATCAGAAACACTCTAAGTAAAAACAGCATGCTTGCTATGCAAACACAGCTTTAAGAAAATTAAATTAGCCGAAACCGGTCTGGCTCAGTGGATAGAGCGTCGGCCTACGGACTGAAAAGTCCTAGGTTCGATTCCGGTCAAGGGCATGTACCTTGGTTGTGGGCACATCCCCAGTGGGGGGTGTGCAGGAGGCAGCTGGTCGATGTTTCTCTCTCATCGATGTTTCTAACTCTCTATCCCTCTCCCTTCCTCTCTGTAAAAAATCAATAAAATATATTTTTTAAAAAAATTAAATTATAATTTTGGGCCACCATCCCCAAATTCTTCTATTTTGTAATTATGGGGGCCTCACTACCAGTGACCTTTGTTTTTAGTCCTTTTTAAGCCTTCCCCCATGCACAGCACACTTCTGGTACATAGTAGGTCTCTGGTCAAAATATGTTTCTATTGATTTCAGAGAGAGGAAGGGAGAAGGGGAGAGAGATAGAAACATCAATGATGAGAGAGAATCATTGGTCAGCTACCTCCTGCAGGCTCCCTACTGGGGATCGAGCCCGCAACCCAGCATGTGCCCTGACCTGACTGGGAATCGAACCGTGACCTCCTGCACCTAGAACAGCATCTAACATGGTAGCCCTTCGAGCAGCCCTTCGATGCTCAACCACTGAGACACACAAAATGGGTTGGTCAATATCTCTTTTTATTTCACTCAATGCGTTTTCATTCCAATTGAATTAACCTTTCCAAAAATTAAAAAAAACAAACAAACAAAAAATGCTTCTTGAATTGATAAGAAATGTGTGAGTCCTACACTGTGAATTCTTTCCCTCAGATTACATAATTCAACTGAGCTTCTACAGTGACATTTAACTTTAAAATAATAATTTTAAATAAGCTACTAACCAAAAGCTAACCCCCAATACTGTAAAGCAAATACAACTGCAATACACCTTTCAGTCTACCGCTTCTCAAAAGCAGGAGTTTACTGCTATTTATTTCTGCATTCCTGTCCATGTCTATCTATCTCCCCAAATAAGTGCTCTCTAAATAGCTGCCCAGGTCATTGCATTCACCCGGCAAGTGCTCGAAGGGCTACCATGTTAGATGCTGTTCTAGGTGCAGTGAAAGCCCTGAGCTTCTCAGTGCCTCTGCTCTAAGGAAGGAACTCAGACTGAATGGGTGAGAAAAGGATAATAAAATAGGGCAATGTGCCAGAGCAACTGGGGTTATGAAGAGGTGATGGGAAAGGCCCCTCAGGTAGTGATATCTACGTTGAGATGTGGATGATAAGGGGACAGTTATGCAAACATCAGGGAAAGATCACTGCAGGCAGAGGAGACAGCTGGCCCAAAGGCCCAAGGTGGGAGGGCACCAGCCTGGCATTCCTCCCCCTCCTACCATGGTGTGGTTGGCCTAGAGCAGCCAACGAGAGTGGAGGGAGATACGACCGAGCTAAGCAGGGCTTTATCAGCCAGGAAAGCCCTGGAGAGTCTGAGAGGGCAGTAACATGACCTGATTTTCACTGTTGGAAGGAAAGTGAAGCGGGAGACCAGTCAGAAGCCACTGCAGCAGTCATAGGAAGTGACGGGGTTTGGACTCGGTGGCACCAGAAGACAAGCAAGAAGCTGATGGGTTTTAGGTAGGTAGGGTTTAGAGATGGTCTTCCTCACAACTCGGTTGTTTCATGTGATTCTTAGATTACCAGCAAAGACGAACAAAGGTTAAAATATTTAAACAGAAACGCTATGGCCACCACCAGGACCAGCAGCCAAACAAGTGTGAGGACCTTTCTCATCTTGATCATTCTATCCCAGGGTCCGGCACCGAATCACTCAGTAAGTACCTGCTGAATTAATGAATCAGCAGTTTGTTGATTCAGAGAGAAGGTGTCATAAAGAGATGAAACTGGATTAGGCCAGCAGTCCTCTTTCTGGTGCAAGCATCCAATAAAAGGGCAGGTTGTCCTTCTGAATAGACACATGCAGCTGCTCCAATGTCACTCAGATACTCAGAAACAGGCCAAGAAAATCTTACCAGGAAAAGAGGAAGAATCAAGAAGATAAAAGCACGTGAAGCAAATTTCCATATTTAATCAAGGAAGATTTCCTGGGCACCGGATGTGAGTCCGCACCAATCTATCCCTGAGAGGGGAGGGAGGTCCAAGGAGACCCAGGCCCACTTCAGGCCTTGCCAACAGTCGGGAACAGACCACACACTCCAAACACTGAAACGAGAGTCTAGATGGTGCATCGCAGGCACCGTGTCTGAAGCTGTGGCACAGGACTTTGTAGTTACTCTGTCAGTATTCGGGTTGTTGTCCCACTTTGACTCACTGTTCTTATCAAGACCCCTTGAGTCCTGGTTCCGCCATGAGGTGTCCATGAGCGTGGAGGGTAAAGAGCTGGGCAGTCTCAGCGCCACTCCTCACCAGCTGAGTGCCCTTTGGCAACTGACTTTACCTGCCAGAGTCTAGAGTCTCAGCTTTTTCACCTAAAAACGTAGATAATTTTTCCTGTCCTGCTCCCTTACAAAGAAACGGTGAGGGCCAAATACAATAGCAGATATGCCAACGTTCTGTAAATTACAGGTGCTTTATAAAGAAATAATTGTACTATTATGAACAACAAAGGAAATGATCCTTTTCTACTTTGTGGCTCTGAGATCTTGATAATGCAGGAATTTTAAGTATTCACCCGGGCCATATAGTTAGATGACCCATAAATGCAACTTACTATCCAAGTGACCAAGAGGGAATTTAGATAAAAACCTATAATTGTAGGTATTCAGGGCTAAGATGATCTTAAAGGCAAATTACTCAAATCCTACTCAGCCTAGCCACTTAAGATGCTTATTCCTCAATATGTACTCATCCTTTTAAAGTGTAATTTAAAAAAAGCTAAAAACATAACTCCCACACAAACAGTATGTATGTGTGAAGGACTGATGTAACTCATTGGTGAGGGAACTAGCAGGACGCAAGGCTGGTTCAAAGGTAATATGCATAGACGCAGGACCAATGGACACAGACAATAGAGTGGTGAAGGCCTGGGAGGGGCGGGTACCAAGTGGAAGGGGTCAATGGAGAAAAGAACAACAACAAACAAACAAAGAGGACATCTGTAATACTTTCAACAATAAAGATAAATTTAAACAAACAAAAACAAAGGTAATACGGAAACATACATAGTAGGTGGACAAAAAGAAAGCTGTGATAATCTTTAAAGTTAAATACAAAACTGGTTAATGTACCACAGAGCAATTAAACCAAAACTTTTGAGGTTATCTTTTCCATTAAACAGAAATCAATTTTAGATCACCACTGGACAAAAAAAATCATTTGTAACTTACCAATTTTCTACAAGTTAACAATTAACTTGACAAAAATAAGTCTCCAAGATTATCCCTTAGATAGACTTGCTGAACAATGCTCTGGAATGATACTGAAAGGCACACAATAATCTTTTTGCCTTTTCTCCAAGTTTTAGATACTTTTCCTGAAATACCTTTTAACTTTCTGATCCATCCCAGTCAACTGCATGATAAGAAGTTCTTTCCTATCTGGTCCATTTTTGCTTCTGCCTTATTTACATCCTCTTAATTTCTGAAAATCTTTCAAATGAATGAAGTTGATTCTAAATTACTGCTTAGTCTTCCTGAAATTTGGGGGGCCCTATTTTCCAGAACTTCCAGTCTTCAACGTTTCTCTGAATTCTAATGATCACATGCACGGGTCTCTTAAAGAGGAGAAAGGAACATGTTGGGCTCTTAAGGAGGAGAAAGGGAATGTGTTGATTCAGAGAAGCTGATTCACAGAGTCCCCTCCCCCAGACTCTGGCTATTCTGAGGCAGTTACCACAATTAACTCTAATTTCCTAACTTCAAAATCCACCCCCATCACCCCTTCATTCCAATACAACCATGCTTGAAAGTCACAAACCAAACCCACAACACAGTCACATATAAACTCAACCTACACTGCCAGGTGCAATAATATCAAGTCAAAGAGGAAATCTAGTGAATCAGAGAATGTCTTGTTCAAAGTCTGCATTTCCCACAGAGACTGGGAATTGGAATGAACGGATGCACAAATCAAGTGACCTAAAGAACTGAAAGATGACTCAATTCCAAGGGCTTTGGCATGTTACATGTCTTTCAGGAAGCTAAGTGAGGAAGGGAATTTCTGGGGACTAGTCCCACGGAGCCTTCAGAAATGGAGCCTGTGTTAGTCCATTTGGGCTGTGGCACAACAAAATACCACAGACTGGGGGCTTATACACAAAGTTATTTATTTCTCACAGTCTGGAGGCTGAAAGTCTGAGACCAGGTGAGGGCCGCTTCCAGGTGGAAGACTTCTCACTGTGTCCTGACTTCCAGGAAAGGCCTGGGAGCTTAGCCCTGTCTCTTTGGTAAGGGCACTAATCCCATTCAGGAGGGCTCCACCCTCATAATCTAATCACTCAAAGGCCCTCACCTCCTAACACCATCACATAGGGAGTTAGGATTCCAAAACACCAACTTGAGGGGGACTAGAGCACAGCATTCAGGCCATAGTAGAGACCAAGTGAATGAACACTGGGAATTCCTAGCACCTACTGGCAAGGCAGGAATGAAGGTATTTTGTTTTGAAGGTAGGGAAGTAAAGGAGAGGAATAAATGTGTATTTCTAAAATCAAACCACATAGGTCGAAAGGCACCTCTGTTGCCCCCAAAGGGAATAGTTGTCCCTATTTGAACCTAAGGCAGGGAGTCTGGGTCCCAATCCCGTCCACGCAACCTGTTCCCAGCCTGCAACCGCACTGCAACGCACTAAAAAGGAAAACCTTCACACAACACATCTGCTGACTGGAGAAGGAGTTAGAGGGGAGCCAGAGATGATGCTAAAGCAATTGCATGAATATATGCCTATGAGAGTTGTAATTTGAGAAGTCCTGCTTTATGTAAATGTATTTTGTTCCCTCAAAAAGCTAGATTTTCTTTCTCACATTTTATTTCTGAAAATCAGGCTTTTTCTATTTCTGATTTCCTACTAAAATGTACAAGGGTGGTGTTTTTTTCTCATCCAAAATAGCACTTCGTCTTAGTTTCCGAAAGAGTTCCCATTTGCATGAGTCTTGCAGTGTGTTTATATTCTTTCTTACAAAAAGCTCTGACCCCAGCAGATAACTCTGGTGTGTGTGTGCGCGTGCGCACCCACACACGCTCATTTTCACTAGAAGCACTGATCTGAAATACCTCGTTCACCGTTACTGGAAATGGCAGGTCTCTCCGAGTGGTTTTTAAAGACCTCTAACCTTTAATCACATCACGGCACTCTAGAAAATGATACTACTGTTTGCCACACTAGGGAATTGGATGAAGTTGCTTGCAATGGGAGTGACTGGCCTCGGGGCTGGGGCTCTGGCTCACAGGTGGTCGAGGGACCCAGATGCCAGCCCACCCTCCCTGGTGGTGGAGGCACACCGCTTGAGGGGATGCACTAACCCTTCACTCGAGGGGACAGGCACTGAGAGCGCGACACTGACAACTCTCCGCTCTTCTCTGCCCGCCCAGCAGCAGGTATGGAGCAGGGTTTCTGCACCTCCCATATCGACACTGGGGCCAGGTAAATGTCTGCTGTGCAGGGTGGTTAGCAATATCCCTGGCCTCTACCCAGTAGCACTCTCTCACCCCCAGCTACAACAGCTAAAAATGTCTCCCGTGCAGAAAGTCTGGAGGCAGGGTGCAGAATGCCCCCCAACCCCCTGAGAATCACAGGTATCCTTAGAGCAGCCAGTGGTCCTCAAACCTGACCGTGCATCACAGGCCCCTGGAGACCCTGTCCAAGCACAGAGTGCTGGGCTCCATTTCCCCCAAGTCTCCTACTCAGTCTGGGGAGGGGCTGAGAATTCTCACCTTAGATAAAAAATCTCTCAGGGGATGCTGAGGCTGCTCGTGGACCCCACTCTCGAGAGCCACTGGCGTGAAGGGAAAGCATCAACTTGGAAATCAGGAGACTCCGCCCTGTTCCATCTCTGACAGCAGTCGTGTGACCCTAGACAGGTGCTATGTTTTTCTCCTTTGATCAAAATGAGATTGGGCTGACATTTTTCGTAGGTCGCTGCTGCGTTAGGGAACGCTATGCAGCCTTCGGAGGCCCCTGTCCTGATGTAATACGGCGGTTCCTGAAGTTCCGTTCATTCAGTGCCCGCCTGCTTT
Source organism: Ia io (assembly GCA_025583905.1). Taxonomy (NCBI): domain Eukaryota; kingdom Metazoa; phylum Chordata; class Mammalia; order Chiroptera; family Vespertilionidae; genus Ia; species Ia io. The sequence goes on from JAJQQW010000008.1 coordinate 5,585,985, forward strand.
CGCTCTCTTTTCTCTTGCCTTTGTTCCGCATTTTCTGTGGGACCCAAGGAAGGTAGTATTGTAGGAGAGTTGAATGGCTTCAGAATGATATTTAGAAAATATCCAAGTGCTCATTTCTCTCATGTTATCAAGTGTCCATCTTTTAAAAAGTACTCTAGTTCCAAATTTAACCAGCTACCTACCAAAATCCCAGCTCAGCAGCAGCCATCCATGGGAGGTCTTGGTCACTTTGTCCTCATACCTGTTCATGAACCCAACTTATTTTTTTCTTTTACCATTTGTTTCTATGTCATTTCTAGGGAACCGGTGCTTAACCCAAGGCCATGAAGATTCACTCTTGTATTTTCTCTGTAAGAGATTGAGAGTTTTAGCTCTCAGATTTAAGTTCATTATCTATTTTGAGGTAACTTCTGTACATGGTGTGAAGTAGTGCTTCAACTTCATTCTTTGGTAGGTGGATATTCAGTTGTCTCAACACTTGCTGGAAGGCTGTTTTCCCCACTGAAAAACCATGTCCTTGAAAAGCCAGTTGCCTATAAATACAGCGGTAGCGAGTTCAGTTTTAGACATGTTGAACTTGAGGTATATGTGTAGGAAACCATGTCTTCCACGTGGAGCCCAGGAATCAGCAGAGTGAGCTCAGGAAATACTCGGGAATGACTATGCACCTGTAATGACTATGCACCTGTGTGTTCACAGGGTGCTGCCTTGTCACCCACAGACGCGGCACTCTGCAGGGTACCACTCTGGTTCTCTTTCTAGTGATGCTCTTCTGTTGGGGACTGTTTCTTTCCCTGATTCGCTCTGTTGCTTACAGTTCCGTTTGCATAGTGACACAAATCCAGGAGAGCATTTCCTTCTTGCCAGAAAGGAAGTGTTTATGAACAGTGCCCTAAAGCTGCTCAGTTAGACATCTCGCTGGTCCAAGAGAGCTATGCCAGTGGACACATCTGATTTTGATCTGTCCATCGGCACACAGGCTCCAAGGTGTGGTGTATTCCTATGTTGTGTAATGGGTTTCATTTGTTGGCCAGGCCCGGCGTCTTTCTGTGTGCAAGCCAAAGTTAGAGAATTTAAATGTTTTCACTGCTAATGGGCTTCGGCGGGTCAGAGCTGAGAGAGAGGAAGGCCCTTAAAAGGGCCACTAACTAGAGCTTTACCATGAGTAACTGCAAGAACCAAGGACGTTTAAGTTAGGCGAGGCAAGCCTTTCTGAAGACCACTGTCTTCAAGGAACTGAAAAGCCAATGGAAGAAAGAATGAGCCAGGTCAAAGAAGTGCAGCAGGGAAGACCCGGAGCAGAAGATAACATCCCCTGGCCTCGTCCGCCGCAAACACAAATCAATCTAACTAAAAACAAATAAATAAAACTGTGTTGCTCAGACCTCTTTTCTGGCACTTCCATCTCAATGGCCTGTGTGCCCCTTCTGGCCTTTGTACTCATAAGGCCCAAATCTCATTCGTGTCTGTAGTTCTGTCTCTAGCCCCACTGTCTTACATATGCTAGGCACTCAATATACATCTTGCAAGTAAACATTTAAGCAAATATAATACATGAAAACATACATAAGTAATATATTTATAACAAAAGTCTACACTTTAAAGAAATTCAGGTTGACTGTAGTAAATTTAAATTTTTAAAGTTTTTAAAGTATTCACATTTATTGAAATTATGCTAACATTAACTATTTCACACTACCTTTGTTGTATAAAATAATATCCACATGTGTTGACATTGCCTAAACCAATCACAATGTACACTTCTCTCAAAAACAAAAGCAAAATAAGGCCAAAGGGGGCTCTTCCCGCTCAACCATCTAAAAGCCTGTGATCACTCCAATTTATCTCCTGTCCCCACCTCTCAGCTACCACTAGGGGACTAAGCAAAATGTTTACAGCCGTGCAAACACACCGAGGACCCATGGCAGACACGTTTGGTCACACATGTCCACCACACACTATAAACACTCTTGTCTGAAGTCTAGTCAGCCTCGCAGCTGGGATGGCCGTGGTGAACAAGAAAAGGTTCCACACAATTGATTTCCTTAACCATACTACTCTCAGTTCTTTTAAAACCCAAGTCTGGTCATTTCCTTATGTCCATTCCTAGTGTCTGTTTTCTCCTGGTTTTTAAGTCTTATAGTCCCAGAGATCGGATCGTTTCTGAGTGCCACTGGCGGCATCTGAAAGCTCTACAGACAGCTTGGGGCTCCTCTAGAGACGGTTTTCTTTTGCTCTGATGGGCAGGTAGGTCAGGGGTAAACACAACCCCAGGGCACCTTAATGCAGTCAGAGATCCGATGAGTCAAAGCAGCGCTCCAGTTCTGGAGAGGCCCCTCGACTTCTGGTTCACCCTTGTCCCTAAACAAACCTGGGGTGTTTACTAGGGCTCCTCCTCCTGGCAGGTTCTGAACACCAAGTTGTTATTTTTTTCTCCTCACCCAAGGACATGTTTTTTATTTTTATTATTTTTAGAGAGAGAAACATTGACGTGAGAGAGAAACATCGATCCATTGCCTCCTGTATGCGCCCCAACTGGGGATGGAACCTGCAACCTTTTGGGGGATGGGACAATGCTCCAACCAACGGAGCTACACTGGCCAGGGCCTAAGCACCAAATTTTATCTCCCCAGCCAGTCCCATGAATCTGCCTAAAGCTCTAATCATCTTCTCAGCTGACAAGCTTCATGGGAAGAAATGGTGCCAAGTGCCAGGCTCACCTGTCCATCCTCTCCCATTGAAATAAAGCATTAATCAAAAAGTAATGTCATCATGTATTCCGATCTACAATCTAACATCCTTTACTGCTGCAAATGGGGATGCGGGACTCCGTTTGAAAGATGTGAGAGCGGAAACCCCCAGCTCACACAGCAGGTGCACAGCAATGTCCATTTTGCTTCCTGTTCCCCCACCCCCACCCCCACCTGTTTCAGCCTCGTCCAATGATCTTACTACCTTCTAGAGCTCATGCCCAAGTTTCTGCTGTACTGGATAGGAGCTGGGGTCAAGGCCACAAAAATGGACAACACATGAGTCAAGAGAGCAAATGCTCTTGCCTATTTCTGCCCATAACTGAGGAGGAAAATATGGTGGAGGAGAGTGAAAAAAAGACCAGTATGAGACAAGGAACCTGACCGTCATGTCCCTGTTACCCCACTGTCTGTGCACCTGAGGCAAGCGACCTCTGGAGTCTGTTTTCTCATCTGAGCAATGAGGGACTCGTACATCAGGCAACACAATGAGCACTTCCTCCATTCCAGGTACAAGGCTAGGTGTTGAAACCACAGTGCTGAGTAAACCAGCCCTGCCCCTGACCTCAGGACTAGGTCAGCAGTCCTCAACTCTGACTGCACATTCAACAGCCTAGACACTTTGAAAAGACAAGACACCTCACTCCAGAATCTCTGAGCTAGGGTCCTGGCACTGGGGGGAGGGAGGGCAGGGAAGAGGGCTTTTCAAATGTTTCTGATGCCCAGTGAGGATTAAAAACCACTGGACTTAGAGGATTTCTAAGTTTCTGAATCTAACTTTCTACGACTTTACAAATGGAAGGTCAAAAACCTCCAAAAAAAAAAAAATCCTGTGGTTTCATTAATAATTTGGGGGAGAGTGACTAAGGGTAGGAGGTACCTTGCCATGCCAACAATCCTATGCTGAAAGGTCAAACTGCTGTGAGTCACCTCTGGTCTCAAGCATGCCTCCTGGGATTCAAATTCAAAAGCCACAGGCATCAAGTCATAAATGAGATCCCCCCCCACCCCACACACAAGGGGCCACAGATGCCTGCATCTTGCCCTTCTGGATGTGTTCCTCTGGGTTAAAGTACTACTTACCAAACTTTGGTCATTCACAATTTTTGTCATGTCTGTTTACCACAAATGCTATTACTTAACCTTTTTCTTTAAAATCAACTCACTAGAACAATAAGAGTATTAGCCCTGCTGAATATTAAAACATAGTACAGAGCCTCTTTAATTAAAAGTGAGATGTTGGCACATGAATAAACACAGACCAATGAAACACAATAGAAAATCCAGAAATAGGTCAAATTAATTAAATGATAAAAGACGGCATCTCAAAACACTGGGAGAAATGGAATTTAATTGATTGACTGTGAAGATCTAATTGGCTTTATGAAGCGAATCATGAATTGGGCAGCATCTCATCTAGCAACTAGAAGGGTGCTCCCAGAAAATGGAATTTTATTATTATTATTATCCTCACCTGAGGATATATTTTTATTAATTTTAGAGAGAGAGGGAGGGAAGGAGAGGAAGAGGGAGAGAGAGAGAGAGAGAGAGAGCGAGCACAATTGGTTGCCTCCCATACTCAATGCAACAGAGGATTGAGCCTGCAACCTAGGTATGTACCCTGGCCAGAATCGAACCCGCAACCTTTGGTGTATGGGATGACACTCCAACCAACTGAACCACCCAGCCAGGGCGAAATGAAATTTTAAATATTTTTTAAAAATTGATTTCAGAGAGGAAAGGAGAGGGAGAGATAGAAACATCAATGCTGCAAGAGAATCCTTGATCTGCTGCCTCCTGCACGCCCCACACTGGGGACCGAGCCCACAACCTGGGCATGTGCCCTGACTGGGAATCGAATCACAACCTCCTGGTTCATAGGTCGACGCTCAACCACTGAAACATGCTGGCAGGGCCGAAAATGGAATTTTTAATAAGTGGTATTGGGATAACTGAAAAATTAGATAGAAAAGGATAAAATTGGGTCCAGCCCTCAAACCATATATTTTATTCCACAAGGATCAGGAAAACAAACAAACACACACCCCACTATGTAAGCAAGTACCAGAAAAAACACAGGTGAATTCAACCTAGAAGTGTAGAAAACTTTCCAGCCAGAAGCAGTGAGTGAAGATCAATGGGTCCATGCCGCTGTCACTACTTGAGTCAATTAAGCAGAGACAGGGTTGAATCCTATATGAGCGTTTATTCCAATACTGCTGGCAGTATGGGAGAGCAGCAGGTTATCCACAAACATCTACTCTGCCTCTCCCCATAAACCAGCTGCTTATATTGGGTAGAAGAACAAAGATTACGTGGGGAAGTAGGCTAAGGGTTATGCCAAATGGGCAGTTAACAGATAATGCAGGCTGGAGGTTTGCAAAGGCAGGAGTGGGGGGGGGGGGGGTCTTCAAAGGGCCGGCGGCTCTGATTTTTGCAACAAGGTTGTTAATCTTTCCATGATAATGGGCCGAATTTCTGGCGAGCTCCCCGGTCCCAGGCGCAACTCCCAGGTCCCAGGTGCAACTCCCAGCCAGGTTAAAATGTGCTTTCTTTAACCAGAACAAAACAATTACGGTTAACAGAGCATGACTGATATTTCTTACAATTATAGCTAGACCCCAATATCCTATTTCTGCCCCTATCAAAGAGATTGAAAAAAGAAATCGACTTCCTTTCTATTTAGTAACAATATCCACAAAATCACATGCTTCAAGAACCCCTTCGGCATCATTTCGGCGCCACCTCTGCAGAACCAGCTTGCCCAGGCTCTGACCTTCTGCCCAGGGGATGCCACGCGAGCCCTCTCAGAACCCACCTGGGAACTCCTGTAGTGAGGACAATCCTTTGTCACACAGACGGCAATATGGAGAGATGCTTCCCCTTCCTCCCGAACATCAGTCCTAACCCATAATGGACACCTGTCCTGGCTCTTCCTCCTCCACTTATCTCCCCCTCCCCATTCCTGCTCCTAGAGGTCACATGCCTTCTAAAGCTCCTCTCCCAGGAGCCTTCATCTTGGGTACAGCTTTCTGGAGAATCCAGTTAAAATTAGTGGAGTTAGCACACTAACTGTTTCTAATACACAGAAAAATACTTCGTTATTAAAATTTAAAAAGCATTCTTCAGGAGAGTAGCATGCCTCCCTACTCCCTGAGGGTGGGCTGTGAGTAGAGACTTCCGGGGAAGAGGACAGTATGATGGGGGGATAAATGAGTGACGTTATAATGATGACACCTTAACAGTCATAAATCCTGGGGTAGTATCTCCCTCTATATGTGATGCATGGGCCTTCACCACTGTGTCTTCCTCCCTAAAACGTATCACCCCAGTCTAATCATGAGAAAGGCACAAGAGAAATTCTAATGAGGGGCTCCCTACAATATGCCTACCCACCACTCCTCCAAATCATTGAGGCGACCAAACGCAAGGAGAGTCTAGAAAAGGACCACAGCCCAGAGGAGCCTAAGGAGGTATAACAACTACTAGTACATGTCATGTGCTGTCCTAGATGGGACCCTGGGACAAAAAAGGAAAGGAGGAAACTTGAGGAAAGGATGGACTTTGATTAATGATAATGCATCAATATTAGTTCACTAAGTATAAAAAATGTTACTATGTAAGATGTTCACAGGGGAAACTGTATATTTGGGACAGAGTATGGAAACTCTCTGTAGTAGCTGCTGAATTTTTCTGTAAACCTAAAATTGTTCTAAAATAATTAATAAAAAGAGAACAAAAGCTTTTAAAAAGCTTCCTCCACCTCTGGCAATGGGGCCTGGGATCTGCATTTTGGAAGGACATACACACAATGATTCTTATGCACAGTAAAGTTTGAGAAACATCTGGGACACTGAGAGTGATCTTACCTAATAACAGACAAACATGTAAATTGACCGTACTCTGCTACGCCCATAGCCAATCAGAGTGAGTATGCAAATTAACCCAAACAAAGATGCCGGTTAATTTGCATACATAGGCGCCCACCGCCTGGGTCCCGGGAACATCCTGGCACCCAGGTCACTCTGAGGTAGGCCCCGCATGGGCCCTGAGCAGTCTGGGAAGGGCCTAAGCCAGGGGGCTCCTGGGCAGGGCCTGCGCTCAGAGCCGAGGGGGCAGGGGTGGAGCCGGTGATCAGAGGGAGCTGGGGGTCCCCTGCCCAGGCCTAAAGCGTCAGCCAGAGGCTTTAGGCCTGGGGAGGGGCGGAGCCGGCGATTGGAGGGGGGGCGATTGGAGGGGGCAGGGGTGGAGCCGGTGATCAGAGGGAGCTGGGGGTCCCCTTCCCAGGCCTAAAGCGTCGGCTAGAGGCTTTAGGCCTGGGCAGGGGTGGAGCTGGCGATCAGAGGGAGCTGGGGGTCCCCTGCTCAGGCCTAAAGCGTCGGCCAGAGGCTTTAGGCCTGGGCAGGGGCGGAGCTGGCAATCAGAGGGAGCTGGGGGTCCCCTGCCCAGGCCTAAAGCTTCTGCCAGAGGCTTTAGGCCTGGGCAGGGCCCAGATGGCGACTGGTGTGAACTACAGAGGAAACACCTTTTCTGACTGCTCATTGGCTAAGCTCCCTGTATGCCACTGGTAATATTCTTAGTAACTTGGGTAATAAGAATCCAAAAAGGTAATCTAGGGTTTTTCCACCACACTTCTGGAGAAAAAAACCAAGGTCCGCTGCTGGAGGGCTAAGAAATGTCATATCCTGCCCTAGCTGGTTTGGCTCAGTGGATAATGCCTCGGCCTGACGACCGCAGGGTCTGGGTTCAATTCTGATCAAGGGCATGTACCTAGGTTGCAGGCTCCTCCCTGGCCGGGGCCCAGGTCAGGGCTCATGCAGGAGGCAACCAATCAAAGTGTTCCTCTCACTTTGATGTTTCTCTCTGTCTTTCCCTTTCTCTTCCACATTCTCTAAAAGTCAATGGAAACATATCCTCAGGTGAGGATAAAAAAAAAAAAAGAAAGAAAGAAATGTCATATCCTATGAAAGACACATCTTGAAAATGCCTAAAGAAAGTTGTCATTTTGTCATGGTGAAGGGACTGGAGTCCGTGTTGATGAAAATACCTTGGTGGCTGTGGTGACTGGCAGTGGCTGCAGCAGGGGGTGATGGGGCTGGTGCCTTCCCCTGATCAGCCCGGTCGCCTCCCACAAAGGGAGGCCAGACTGCAGCTTAGGACATCCCCTGAGGGCTCCCAGTATGTGAGAAGGGGCAGGCTGTGCTGAGGGACCCGCCACCCCCAGTGCACGAATTTCGTGCACCGGGCCCCTAGTCTATAATAATAAAAGCGCAATATACTAATTAGACCAGACAGCTGAACGACCTTCCGGACGTCTGGAAGACAACCTTCTGGACGAAGCTGGGGCTGCAAGGGCTGAGGCAAGCCATTGTGGCTGTGAGGGCTGAATCAAGCTGCCACAGCTGTGACCAACCAGCGGGCTGTGGCGGGTGGGCAGGGCCTCCCTCTGCGAGGGAAGCCTGGGTCCCAGGTGCCTGCTGGAGGCCAAAGGGAAGCCTGGGTCCCGGGTGCCAGAGGGAAGCTGGTGCCGGCAGCCAGGGGACGGAAGGCCTACTCTTGCATGAATTTTGTGCATCAGGCCTCTAGTAGTACATAATATCCTTACAAAGAAATAACAGAAAACACCCTCCACATCATGCCTCATGGCAGCGGGACGGAAACACAGACAAAAGCACTGTCCCCCCCAGCAAGGCATTAATCCATTAAGCAGGTAATGAAACAGCTTTCATCTTGGATGTCAGCTTCAACTGCTTGGGGTGGCTGCCCGGAATATTGCACCTGGAAGGACCCATGCCAAGCGGAAAGAATGGCATGATTTACAGTCCATTTTATGGCGCCAGTGTCAATATTTACTAAGCATCTAGCAAGTGCCAGGCACAGTGCTAAGCTCTAGGGATCCAAGAGAGATCGATATGGCCTAATCCTTTATGAAATACAGGAGAAAGTATAATTACAAATACAGCTATAGAAGAAGAAATATGAGATGCCACAGCGACAAATAATAGGGAAGGGCCCTCAGGCAGCCTAGAGGCCACGCGCTGCCTCCCTGAGGAGGTGGCATTTAAACTGAGATTTGAAGGCTAAGAAGTTAGCAAGTGGAGAGGAAAAGGAGGTGGACTTGGGTCGACTCATGAATTAGTCCCTTAATCTTACTTAAGGATTCCTGGAGAGAGAACAGAGAAGAGAAGACCAGAGCAGTAGACACAGTTCCTCAAAGAGGCCAGAGTGGAGGGCAGGCCCTAGAGAAGGTTTAAGGGTGCTGGGAGCCTCTAAGGAAGGGACTCCAGGCAAATATATCACCAGGGGGAGAGGACTGGAGCAGGTGTGTAAGAGGCTTCCAAATCCAAGCTCATGTAAGCTCTTGTAAGGTAAGCTGTCCAGTGACTCTAAAGATACGGGAAGAGGTGTCTCTGGAGCTTTACAAAGGCATGTCTGTTGTACTCTAGAACGAGAAACACACACATCGGCTCACGTTTCCCCTTTTTCCATGGCTTCCATGAATTTCACAGCTAAATGCAATCAATTACATTAACTTTTTTAAAAAAAATATTTTTTATTGATTTCAGAGAGGAAGGAAGAGGGAGACAGAGAGAGAGAGAGAGAGAGTGAGAGAGAGAAACATCAATGATGAGAATCATCGATTGCTGCCTCCTGCATACCCCACACTGGGGATTGAGCCTGCAACCCAGGTATGTGCCCTGACTGGGAATAGAGCCATGACCTTCTGGTTCATAGGTCAATGTTCAACCACTGACCCACACCGGGGTCAAAAATTAAAGAAACTAAATCACAGTAACGATTTCTTAATCTAAATACTCTGGTACAATGATCTCTACCCCAAAGTAGCATGCCTCCAGTTTTGTCTTTATTTCAATAGTTCTATTTTGTGTCTCTTAAGAGAGAATGTCTCTGAATCTTTTGTAGAAGTTGAAGCATCAATAGCAGCTGTGGTTTCTAAACCAAATACTAATGATCACATATGATCGGTAAGTCATACAGTGACCTGACAAAAGGGCAGAATATTTGAAATCAGGACCGTGCCAGGTTTTCCTTCCTCACAGACACAACAGACTGGGGTGGGGGGGGGCAGGTCACTAACCAGCCCCATCACTTCCCTTTGGCGTACGGAGCACTGTACGCCAAGAACCTTCGATGTGTCTTCATCTGACCCTCACAAAACCCTGTGAAGGTGGAGCAGCTCTTCGAAGAGCCCGAAAGACACGTGCTCCGAGCATCCTTAGAGACAATGGACAGCCCACCCAAAGCTTGGATGTAGGAGCCTCTCACACACCTTCTGACTTACGTGTGAGAAGGTTACCAGTAAGAAATCTGCTCCATGTCAGCCAGCCTTAAGGAGTGGCTCTGGGGCAGAACCCAGGTCTGTCTGACTCTAAAACCCAGCCCGCTTAGAATACAGGGGACAAAATGTGACCCAAATCAGTTATAACAAACACAAACTTCATGCACAGCTACGTTATCTCCAAAGCAAGGAGTAGGTGATGTCTTCCGCACGGCCTCGAGGACAAAGACAGTGCATCTTCAAGCACAGCAGCTAGAGAACTCAGGAACAGGGCTCCCTCCACTGGTGAGCACAGGGAGCCACACCACTTCCTTCTTTCGAACCCTTTCCTAGTCCTTTGCCTTTTTTTTTTTTTTTGGTGGTGGTGGTGGGGGGGGGGGGGGGGGGGGGGGGGTTTGGAGGGAACCTCTAAGTTAAGACCAGGATTCAACTTCCTTTCATTAACTTTATCTCTTTCTTTCTCTCTTCTTCGTTTACATTTAACATTCTTACAATAATTCTTCAATATTTGAAGTCCTAATGGCTGATGACTTCACAAAATAATTTGTTTGAACTTAACACTCAATAACTTTAAAAATGTTTATACCCTTTGGCATAAGTAATAATACCATTTTGCTAATTTACCTTAAGAAGATAATCAGAGAAGCACGCCAAGATGTATGTACACAGACATTTACCATCATGGTATTTTCAATGATGGATTGCTAAACACAAGCTAACTATCCTAAAACTGGGCTACTGGTAAATTTATTATGGTATATTATGTGATAGACTATTATCAACTATTTAAAATGTTTTCAAAGAATATTTATGACAAGGAATCGCATACATGTTAAATGCAAAATTTCCAATACAAATGCATAGCACAATATTAAGGTTTTACACGTACACTTGAAAAAATCAAAGAAACTAAATCACATGTTTTATGGGATTATCCCTAACCAGCAGGATCAATGCTGATTTTAAAAAAGTGGTGACTTATGCCCTCGCCGGTTTGGCTCAGTGGATAGAGCACTGGCCATGCACTTGACCAGGGTCGATTCCTTCTTTAGACCTTTCTATGTTTTTTAATTCTCTACATTCAACATATATTCCGTTTAAATCAGAAAAAAAAATTTTTTTAAAGTAAAAGAAAACTGCCACCAGAAATTATTATCTCTATGGGGACCTCCTCCTTTTGGGCTAGGAAAGAGAAAACTGTGCCCTTGATGCAGGACCGGAGCCCTTCCCGTGTCAACCCTGAGTTCTGGGCGTGCTCCTCGCGAAGTTGCCTGCGTGTTACTACTGCACATCTGATGCTCACCCGATAACCTGGAGTCATCAAGTGTACAGTCCACTGCAAGGCTGAAACCTGGGTAGTATACATGTTCCCTTTAAGGGGAAGCAATCTTTATGTGAAACAATGCCGACATAATTTATTTTCATGAAGCTTATTTATGTACAATTATCAACTAGGTCTAAATTTTTGTTTTACATAACTAGACACAAACAACCAAACCAGTAAGATTCAAGATGACATTACTTTTTTTTTAAAATATATTTTATTGATTTTTACAGAGAGGAAGAGAGAGGGATAGAGAGCTAGAAACATCGATGAGAGAGAAACATCGATCAGCTGCCTCTTGCTCACCCCCTACTGGGGATGTGCCCGCAACCAAGGTACATGCCCCTGACCGGAATCGAACCTGGGACCCTTGAGTCCGCAAGCCGACGCTCTATCCACTGAGCCAAACCGGTTTCGGCAAGATGACATTACTTTAAAAGGATGAAGTCGCTCAAATTAAAAATCATTACCCACAAGGTAAATATGGTAATGACACTGCCATAAAACAGGTAGACAGAACAACGGAAGAGAGCCTAGAAGGATGCACACACACAAGTCCCATAGCCCCTAGAGCTGGCCTTCCTGACGTGACTTCTAAAGACATCTGGAGGGATGCTCCTCCCAGTCCCCCCCCGCCCTCATTCTGCAGCACTAAGTTCAGAAATGTACTTGGACCAGCTGTTAGCGCGGGCTACTGGCGATAAACAAGGGCTGTGTTCGTGCCTGTGTGTCTTATACTGTACCTTGTAACCACACTGCACTCTGTAGGTATTCCAAGATTGATGAAGTGCCTTTGGCCCAGATGAGGCAGTCCCCTGGCACATAACCAGACCTCCAATATGCTAGTCTGGCCATGACTTACATATACAAGGCTGGCTTGATGGGGGCAAGTAAGCTTTCTGAGGATCGGAGGTGATCCTCACTCAGATGTTACCAGCTGTGACTATGCACCCCTGAAGAGGATTTTGGGATCCAGGTGTTTGTACAGCCATTCAACTTAGAAAACATGGCTGATATTGCTGCCAGGTATCTACTGATATAATCAAGTATCTGATCAGCAATTTTGAAGAAAAATGTAATTTTGACTTTCATCTCATTCCAATCTGAAGAATAACTTTTAAAAAATTCTTAACATATAAAACAGAAAAACAACTTAATACATAACCAATCTTCTAGAAGAATGCCGTCCTAAACATAGGAAATGATGGGGGGAAATCACAGAGAAAATTATTCAGTGACATAAAATTCTCAAACTTCTTTATATCAAATCTTTAAAAGATAAAAGGGAGATAGTGGGAATGTTCACAGAAGAGACTGTACCAACAAATGACTAAAGTACATAAACAGAAATATATTCATATACTGTGTATGTGGGGTTTGTTGATGTTGTTTTGGTAGAAAGGGATTCAGTAAATGTCTGTAAATCTTTTAGGGATGGGGGATGTTTGGGGGAGAGGGAGGTCTGGTTCCTTCCACCTCCTTACCCATATAATCCAGTACCATGGGGGACAGTAAGCCCTCAAAAAATGATTTCTGAAAGATATGAAAATACATTAAGGTCTGTTAGAAAAAGGTCTGTTACAAAAAGAATTCAGGCAGTAGACTAGAAAATAATGAAAACCTCAGACACAGCTTCTTCTTTTTTAAAAAAATCCTCACCTGATAGAATTCTTTTAGGTAAGAGTGGAAGGGAGGGAGGGAGGGGGAGAGAGAGAAAGATCGATGTGAGAGAGACTTATTGGTTGGTTGCCTCCTGCAGATGCCCCAACCCAGGTGGGAATAAACCTGCAACCCAGATACCTGCCCTTGACTGGGAATTGAACCTGAGACCCTACGGTACATGGACCAATACTCTAACCCAGGCGTTCTCAAACTACGGCCCGCGGGCCACATGCGGGTTTTTGCCGTTTTGTTTTTTTACTTCAAAGTAAGATATGTGCAGTGTGCATAGGAATTTGTTCATAGTTTTTTTTAAACTGTAGTCCGGCCCTCCAACGGTCTGAGGGACAGTGAACTGGCCCCGTTTAAAAAGTTTGAGGACCCCCCTGCTCTAACCACTTAGCTCACCAATCAGGGCAGACATAGCCTTTTTTATCTGAGTAACTGATTCAACAGGACTTTTTTGCTAAAATGTGGACCAGTGCTGCAAGTGTTCAGCTTATTGGTTAGAATGCATCTGCAGCCTATGCCTTTCTGAGACACTCCTTCGAAGGGAGTGTTTGGAGACTACATTCTAGACCTTTATCATTGGGTCACATCTAGGTAACCGAGGTTACCTAGGTAAAAATGATGTGTTATTTTCATTTTAAAAATTCAGGATTGAACAAAAAGAAAAGTGCTTTTCATGGATGAAACAAATTGCTTATACGCATCCAAATCAAATGAGCTGACAACAGACGTGATAAACAGACATAATGAATAGACTCCCTTGACATTAGGTCCATTTGAAAGAGCCAAGTATTTGAGGTCCATGTAAATACACTTATATAGATGTTTAACTATAAATAGTCTGCAACAGAAAATCATGTTAAACTGTCAACAGCATTTTAAAAATGTGTAAAAAACCAATGACTTAAAGGAAAAAGAGCTGACTGACTCATTTTGGAAAAAACCTTTAAGAACTTCCATTTCTATGTCCATGTCTTTTTTTAAAAAAATCTGATCCAGCCCAGCTGGTGTGGCTCAGTGGTTGAGCATTGACCTATGAACCAGGAGGTCATGGTCTGATTCCTGGTCAGGGCACCTGCCCAGGTTGCCAGCTTGATCTCTAGAGTGGGGCGTGCAGGAGGCAGCTGATCAATGATTTTCTCTCATCATTGATGTTTCTCTCTTTCTCTCCCTTCCTCTCTGAAATCAATAAAAATGTATTTTTTTAAAAAAAATCTGATCCAAAAGAATGGAACCTAAGAATACTATTTCACTATTGTTGATAAAAAAAGTAAATGTTCTATTCAAGAGGACCAGATAAACAGTAATTTTTATCAAATAAGTAATAAAGGAAATCAAGACAGGAGAAAGATAGATCTATGGAGACAAGAGAAGAAAGCACCCACTTCTAAAATCCTTTGCTTCACAGTAATAATCTGAATTAAATTACCGTATTTTCAATTAATTATATATTAAGAGGAACTAAAAATGTACTCTTAAAATTATCTTGATTCCAGATCTTTTCACGGACAGAGACAACCTAATGTAGTTCCAAGAGAACACAAGAAAAAAGTAGTATTATTCTCTGCAGCTTCTGAAGCCCGGCAACTTAAATCTCCTCCAGAATTGAATATAGACTCAAACTGCCCCTGAAAATTCAAACATCAGGGCTTCTTATTTCCAGTAACCATGGACTAAGTAAACCTGAACACAGAACTAGAAAAGCAGGGAAAAATAGAAAAAAATATCTGCTTGGAGGCTTCGGGGAGGAAGGCATGCCAGAGGCTCCGGGAGGTGAACACGGTTTTGGGGGCTACTTTTCCTGGGAGGGTGAATGCTAAAAGCTGGGCATTGGGTTGGGGGTGAAGGTGCTGGGACGAATTGGACAGGAGGAGGCTGAACAGAATGGTCTGGCTCTCAGAAGGACTGCAGCTCCGCTTAGAAACATCTTAGTCCCTGCGACTGCATTGAAGTGGCTCCAGATCTTAAGTGCCCCATTTGCCTGACAAAAGCAAATGTGAGTTATCACTAAAAGAGAAAAACATCATGTTAGGCCTCTAATTATTTCCACAAACAATTCTGCAAATATGATGTCCAGCACACAATTATAAAACAAAACAAGGCACATAAGACAAGACAATATGAATGAAAACCAACAGAAGCAGACACTGGAAAGGACTCACACATACTACCATAATCAAACGTTAATTATACACACTGTAGTCAAGGAGATAAAAGACAAGATTGAGTGTTTTGCCAGATAACTGGAAACTATAAAATGAATAACAAGTAGAAATTAAAGAATAAAAAATATGTACCTGAAATTAAAAACTCAATTGATAGGTTTAATAGCAGATTATTCATAGTGAAAGAGAAAGAGGTAAGTGGGATTATCAGAATGAAGGACAGAAAGACAGAAAACATAGAAGAAAGGTTAAGAGACACAGAAGATACAGTGAAATATTCTAACATGTGTAATTGTAGTCCCAGAAGGAAACACGAGAGAGAATTGGGCAGAAGCAATATTTGAAGTCCTAATGGCTGATGACGTCACAAAATAATGAAAGACATGAAGCCACAGATTCAAGAAGCCCTAAAAATCTTAATTATATATTTTTTAAAATTGTTGAAAACCAAACACAAAGAAAACACTTAAAAAACAGTTTGATTAAAACAGACAAGTGATTTCTCAACAGAAACAATCCCAGTCAGAGATAATATCTTTAAAGTGCTAAAAGGAAACAGTGGCAAATCAGGAATTCTGTAACTACTAAAAAACCATTCAAAAACGGAGGAAAATGTTCTCAAATTAAGACTGTGGTGATGATTGCACAATTTTGTGAAAATACCAAAAAACCACTGAACTGTACACCTTATTTATTTAAAAAAAGTTTTTAATATCCCAAATGGGAATCAAACCAGTGACCCTTTAGTGCACGGGATGACGCCCACCCAACTGAGCCACAGGGACAAGGGCACTAAAAACCACTGAACTGTACACTTTAAATGGGTAAATTTCATAGTATGTCAGTTATACTCTGATAAAGCTGTTTTTTTAAAATATATTTTTAATTGATTTTTACAGAGAGGAAGGGAGAGGGATAGAGAGTTAGGAACACAGATGAGAGAGAAACATCAATCAGCTGCCTCCTGCACACCCCCTACTGGGGATGTGCCCGCAACTAAGGTACATGCCCTCGACTGGAATCGAACCTGATACCATTCAGTCCGCAGGCCGACGCTCTGTTCACTGAGCCAAACCGGTTTCGGCCTGTTTTTGTTTTAACTGAGGGATAAATAATGACATTTGCCAATAAGCACTATAAGAATCTGTCTCCAGCAGACCTGCACTAAAGAAATCCTAAAGGGCATTGTTCCGGCGGAAAGAAAATGACCCCAAATGGAAGATGACAAATGTGCAATGCAGAGCTATGGGTAAAAGATGACCCTTTTGATAAACAGTGCTCTGAAAGGGTTAACTGGAGAACACAAGGCTTGAGCCTTACAAAATCTAACAAATGTCAAAGGGAAAGCTCGTTCTGTTAGCCTAAGCCTTGGACAACAGACTCCCCTTGAGTGGTTATTTTACAGAAATTCCTGAAGACCATCAACCCTGCACAGCCCTCCGAGAAAGGACATGGCCATAAAACTACGAAGGGGGCACGGTCCTGATACCTGGGTCAAGCCGGTCCTGATACCTGGGTCAAGCCGAAGCCCAGTCTGCAGCTCTCCCGAGCGCATAAAAAGCCTGCTCCCTCCCCAATTCACCGCTGGCTCTTTCTTGTGTCAGACCACCTGCACCCAGGTGCCTCGAATAAACATCATTTTGATTACACTAAACCTTGAGTCCGTTCTGTGTGACCTCAGCCCAACCCCAAACCTTTCATGCTCAATAAGTGGTGCTGATAAGAAATAAAATTTGAACCCATTTTCACAAGTTACACAAAAATCAATTCCAAGTGGACTGTAGATCTTAATTTGAAAGACAAAACAGTAAGATTTCTAGATGTTATAGAAAACTATCATTTTTTTCTAAAAAAAAACACACACGTTTTTATTGATTTCAAAGAGAGAAAGGGAGAGGGAGAGAGACAGAAACATCAATGATGAGAGAGAATCACTGATTACGCTTAGGGGGATCAAGCCTGCAACCCCAGCATGTGCTCTGGCCGGGAATCAAACCCTGACCTCCTGATTCGTGGGTCCATACTCAACCACTGAGTCTCACTTGCGGGGCAGGAAGCTATCTTCTTGATCTACAAATAGAACTCTTACAAATTAGGAAGAAAAAGACACGTAAACCCCAAAAGAAAACTGGGCAAGACATTTGAACAGGCACTTCATAAAAGAGGGTACCAAATAAACATGAAAGATGTCCAACCTCATTAGTCAGCAAGAAACTGCAATTTAAAACCACTCACCAGGATGGCTAAAATTTAAGGCTGACAATGCCAAGTGTAAACAAGGACGTGGAGCACAAGGCCTCTCTTTACACTTGCTGGTAGGAGAGTAAATTCGTAAAAACCCTTTAGCAACTTGGAACAGTATTAGCTACTGAAGTTGAAGATAATGCACAGCTTGTGGGCTAGAAATTCCACAGCGAGGTATATACCCAAGAGAAACGCATGCACCAGGGGACACGTAAGAGTAGTCATAGCAGCATTAATAGCCAAAAGTTAGAAACACTTCAAATGTCTACCAACAGTGGAATGGATACACCGTGGTGCATTAATACAATGCAATACTATCTATAATAATAACAGCGTAATATGCTAATGAGACCGGACAGCCCAACGCGCGATGGCGGGGCTCGGGGGAAGGCAAGCCCCCTTGGCTGATTGGGCCCAGCCTCTTGCACGCATTTCGTGCATCGGGCCTCTAGGAGAGCAATAAAAATGAACAACTACAACAGAATAAATGAATTTCAAAAAACATCTTGAGTGAGAGAGCCAGGCACAAAAGAATACAGATTGTATTGTTTCATTTTAAATAAAGTTCACACAATAGGCTAAGTGAAACTACAGACAGTATAGTTTTTGGTACATGTGTTTAGAAGGTAAAATTACACACACACAAAAAAGCAAGAAAGTTTATTATCTCCCACACGTCGGGGCCGGGTTGCCGCTGCAGCGGGAATTCGGGGCTGCTGGCAATGTTTTAGTTCCCGACCTGATAACCTGCAGACCCCTGGCTGGTACCCACAACTAGGTCTTGCGCTCGATGGGCGGGCGTTCAGGAAGGACGGGAAAGGGAACGAGGCAGGGGAGAGGAGGAAAAGCTCCGCTTCACAAGTAAACCGAAAGGCGGCTCCGAGCGCCGGCACCGGGCGGCGCGGCCCAGGCGTACACAGCCGGAGAGACGGAAGCCAGAGCGGCTTCGGACCGGCCTCCCGGGGGCTGCAAGGCACCCATCCGGGCTTCGGCCACCCTGTGCCACCGCGCGGCCACACCTGCCTGAGGCGTCGACACCCCGCAAGGCCGGCGCGCCCGCCCCCTCCAGCGCGCCCCCACCTCGACGCCCCCGGCTGCTCCCACCGTTCTCGACGCCCCCACGACTCCCGCGAAGCCAGCCCCGCGCCCCGCGCTGCCCGCCGAGTCCCCTCCCGCCCAGGCGTCGTCCGCGAGGCTCACCTCATTGTCGCTGCCGGGGCGGGCGCGCGGGGCCGGGCGCGCGGCGCGGGGCGCGGGGCGTTAGCGGGGGAGCCGGCCCCGGGCGCGGCGGCTCCGCGTCTCGCTGGGCTGCGGGGGGCAACGGGGGTTCATCTTCTCGGGGCGGGTGTCCGGGCCGCTAGCTGCGGGGATGGGCTGCGGCCGCGGCGCCTGACAGCTGGGCCCCAGCCCCTGCCATCTTGGCGGGCGCGTGCCCGGGCCGGCGTGTGCGCGCGCCGCCGGGGAAGGTGGAAGGAGGGGAGGGGGCGGCGGCCCCCAGACCCGCTGACGGAGAGGCGAAGGCGAATTCAGCCCGAGGGCCGAGACGGAGGGTGCGCCCCTCCGCCCGCTGAGGGGGTGCGCGCGCGGCCGCTGAGGGGAGAGCGCGCGCGGCGGTCCAAGCCCGACACAAAAGGCGCGGGGCCCCACCGCCCGCGCCTCCGGGAGATGGGAGCGGGGAGCTGCGAGGGGCGGGGCCTTGAGGGGCGGGGTCGTGAGAGGTGGGGCGGAGCCGTGATAGGTGGGCGGAGCCGTGAGAGGCGGGGTCGTGATAGGTGGGGCGGAGCCGTGAGAGGCGGGGTCGTGATAGGTGGGGCGGAGCCGTGAGAGGCGGGGGTCGTGATAGGTGGGCGGAGCCGTGAGAGGCGGGGTCGTGATAGGTGGGCGGAGCCGTGAGAGGCGGGGTCGTGGTAGGTGGGCGGAGCCGTGAGAGGCGGGGTCGTGATAGGTGGGCGGAGCCGTGAGAGGCGGAGTCCTGTGAAGTGGCGCGGGGCCTTGGGAGGCGGGGTCGTGAGAGGTGGGGTGGAGCTGTGAGGAGGGGATACGGAGGGGCGGAACTTTGGGTAAAGGATGAGCGACGAGGGGCGGGGCTTAAGGGCGGCTACAGGAGGTGCGGGGTTGTGGGTGGGGCGGAGCCATGGGGGGCGGGGCCTAAAGGAAGTGGGGCGTCGGGCCCGCACGTGGAGCGCTGCGCCCCTCCCCGCGCTAGGCGCTCCTGCCCGGATGGAAGCCGGTGAACGCGCCAGCGTCGGTGCGCGGTGGCTGGAGGATGGCCCGCCACCTCCGGCGCCGCAGTGCGCCCCGCCTGTGCGGACGCTGTGGGCAATCCCGACCCGAGGGGCGTCGAGGTCACCGACCCCTGACGCCCCTCTCTCTAAATATAGAGCCACGGCTGGGACTGGGAGGCGCAGCTTTTGGGAAATACCAGCACTTGAAGGATTTCCTGTGACCCAACAAGAGCCCCACCCAACGCCCCAAACCTGTGAAGAATCACCTCAAAGCAGGTCAGACAGGTTTTCTCTGGTTGTTAAATCCCCATCCTTCCTAGCGGTTAGCCATCCCTCAGGGTCTCACTTCCCATATCCAGGTAGACATTGCTCCAAGTCCCTTTCCCCTCTGTCACAGCAACATTGACATCGTGTCTGCCTTTTAGTGAGAACCTGTCTAGCGTTTGACAGTGCCTGGCTCACAGTAGGTGGGCAGTGAAGGGTCGCTATTGTACCCCGGGCCCAGATTGAGAAGAGGCCCTGTGAGGGCTGTGGTTTTGCCCAAGATAAGGAAGCGGGGGAGCCAGTTCTCCCGCCAAGGTTTTTCTAACTCAGAATCCTAGCGCCTTTCCAATGGTTTTCTGCGGCTGAATAGCATTCTCGGGTGTTGCAGGTTGGTCTCTACATGTTTATCCCCCTCCCTCACCATCTACTTGCCAGGGTTCCTTAGTGATGGGTTGTCGCAGCTCCACTTTCCTTCTCCTGTTAGTTTGAACCTGAAGCTTTAAACTCAGAAGGGCACCTTGGTTCCCTAGCCTGGTGAGCAGCCCCAGAGGGCAGCAGGCCCTCCTAATCTCATTTGTCCCTCTCTTCCAAGGGTCAAGATTGGTCTTTCTTGACCAATCAGAAGAGACTTGGTAAGCCCTAAAAAATTACTAAAATGGACAAGCCCAGGTCATTTAGGCGTGCTCTGCAGAGGCAGGGTTACCCCTGGTCAGTGCATCTCGGAGTTCTCTGAGAAGATTCCCTGGGATATTGGCCTGTTTATTCCCAGCTTGGCTTGTTGAAGCATGTGGCCCACTCTGACCTTCAGATCAGGCACTTTCCTTGCTGACTGGGAGTCTGACAGGTTGTTACTATCCGGTAACTGGAAGAAGGTTTGCTGGGAAATATTGATGGTAGAGTTGCTATAGAACACTAGTACCAAAGGCGCGGGGTACGTACCCACCCCCTCCATCAACCTTTCCTGCTAACTACCAATCCCCTGGAACAATAAAGACATTCACATTCCTTTTTGTTGGTTTGTTTGTTTTTGTTAATCCTCGCTCAGTATTTTTCCCACTGATTTTTTTTAGAGACAG
Source organism: Ia io (assembly GCA_025583905.1). Lineage (NCBI taxonomy): Eukaryota > Metazoa > Chordata > Mammalia > Chiroptera > Vespertilionidae > Ia > Ia io. Next base: position 5,607,001 of record JAJQQW010000008.1, read on the forward strand.
TGGAAGGGAGTAAGAGAGGGAGAGGGAAAACATCTATGTGAGAGAGAGACGCATCAATTGGTTGCTTCCTGCACACGCCCCAACCAGGGTCGGGGATTGAACCTGCAACCCAGGTACGTGTCCTTGACTGGGAATTGACCCGGGACCCTTTGGTGTGCGAGTCAACGCTCTAACCACTGAACACACCAGCCAGGGCAAGACATTCACATTCCTTTTAGGGGGATCTGAGAATGTTGATGTTAGAAGGGACCTGCAGATCCTGCCGGTGAAGGTTGAGGGCACAGCACACTGAGAAAGGGGAAGGGACGGGTCCAACATCACTCAGTGCATTCATGGAAGTAGCTGTGTTGGGCACCGGAGAGGTAGTTTATTGCATGTGATGTATGTTCCTCAGGGCATCATGAGCAGCAGGAAGGGTCAGGGAGGACAGGGGACCGCTTGTGCCCTAAGCTGAGCTCCGATTCCCCATGAATGGGTGTTGATCTTTGTCTAACCAGCCCAAGGAGGGGAGAGCGCGCAGACCCAGCTGCAGACCTCCCTGAACCTCCATTCTCATTCGAGAGAGGGGACACCTGATTCTGTCTTGCAGGCCCTGCTGAGAATCAGCACAAAGTAAGCTCCCCAAAAGCAGCCTTTCTGCCCTTCTCCAGCACCTCACTCACGTCTCTATCCCCTTTCCCTTCACTATGCATCTTTTGAAACATGTCTTTTTAGCGTGTTTCCATTTACTGAATAAAGGCGTTCTTCCTTAAAAGCTCATGAATTCATGTTTCCCATTCTTCTGATAAAAAGAAAATTCACATTTTGGGGGAATATGTGGCCCCCAAATGATTTGTTTGTGGAGGTCACCAGTTTTGGGATTTGAAAAATAGCTCACCGAAGTCAGTGACTTTGTGACACAACAGTTGTTTTCTGGAAATACAACACAATTTATATTCATTCATTCATTCATTCATTCATTCATTCAGTGTTTATTGAGCACCTACACATTTTTGCCTCCTCTCACATCCAGGCAGGCCACTGCCTTAGTCTACGTGGCAAACCATCTTCAGACCCCACGCCCGTGATCTTGCTCCTGGAACCCTGAGCCCCCGCATGCACCATTCTCCACGTGGCTTTTGGGGCTTTGGGCTCAGCCCATTCTCCCCGCCACGATGGTCTTAGTGGCTGGCTCTGCCACCAGACTGGGAACTTCATGCATGTTTTGCTCCTCTTTGCCCCCCTGCGAAGAAGAACCGAAGACACCCCGCTGAAGCATCCTCCTCATCGAGGCAGTGTCTGTGGGGGTTGGACCAGCCTGTGTGCACAGGCATCCCATGTTGGGAGTGGGAGTTCCTGCCTGTATTCTGGTTCCATCTGGCAGGAAATATAAGCGGCTTCCAGCCCATTTTGCCTTCCTCGTGCTTGAGGATGGGTCACAGCTGGCGCTTCGCATTTGACTCCGTCTCATGGGCTCTTTGGCTCAAAATGCAACTCTCCTTAAGGTTATGTTTCACCCACTTTGAAGACTCACAAGGGGGGAGGGGCTCTTGGGAAAGGAGCCTGCTGGTGTCATGGGGGGGGCGGGGAGGGGAGCGACCCCAGCTTCCTGATGGGGTAACTCAAAGACCTGGGCCAATCAAGGGGAAGCTTGGCCAGATGTGGAGGGGACCTTGGGTACTTGCCCGGCAGATGACAACTTCTTAGTGCCATCGTTGGCAATAGGAGGAGGGCCGAGTCCCAGGCTGGAGCAGGCCTACCTTTCCGGAGGGGTCTGGGGCCAAGTCCTGCCGTCCCAGGCTGCATTGAGTGTTCCCACTTCATTAAGCTAAGAAAACTAAGCCAAGTACATGCCTCAGGCCAGCCTAGCCGGGAACCCAGAGGAAGCTGCTGACTCCACACGAGCCTATGCCCTTTCCCAGGAGCCCAGGACTTTGGGAAGGGATGCACCCCGGCCCCCCTTGGAAAGCCCCCCTCTCTCCAGTATCCCAGCCTCAGTCATCAGGTCCCAGATGGGGTGTGTGTGTGTGTTTGTGTGTGTGTGTGGGCGGGGGGGGGGGGGTGGAAGGGGTGTCGGCCCTAGGGAAGAACTTCCTGGTCACTTCTCCCTGTCGGCTGTCTCACACTGGCCTCGGCCTTGGAGACCCTGACAGCCAGGCCTTCGTGGGGGCCGATGGAACTCACTCCCACGTGGGGCTGGAAGGGCTGTTTTAAAAACAGTACGTGCTTTTAAAATGTAAACTTTAATTAGGGGCAGTGAGAGACAGAAAACACACCGATCTAAACTCGGGTGGCACACTTTCTGCAAAGCGCCAGGGAGTACATATCTTTGGCTTTTTGCAGGCCATTCAGTTTCTTTTATAACTATTCCACCGGGCCTTACAGTTTGAGGGTTGCCATAGGCCATATGTAAATGAATGGGCATGACTGTTGTCCCATAAAATGTTGTTTATAAAAATAAGAGCGGGACCTAGAAGATCAAATGAAAAAAAAAATTCCCTCACAAAAGAGTAAAATAGGAGGAAATGGAAATTATCATTTTGTCAAAATGAGACACGTAAGTGATAGATTCAAGGGGCCCAACTTCTCAATAATAGCAATTCCAAAAGGAATGAAGGAGCAGAAGCCATAATTGAGGACAAAATAGAGTTTTTAAGTTAAAAGAACTCACCAGAAGAGTGGGTGATTCCCCCTAAGATCAGGAACAAGGCAGGTTACCTATCTCACCACTGCTTCTCCATGTTGTACTGGAGGCTTGTCAGGGCCATTAGGCAAGAAGACATCCCTAATGGAAAGCAAGTAAAACTCTTATTTGCAGATGACGTGACATTGTGTATAGACAATCCTAAGAAATCCAGTAAAAAACTATTTAAATAAACAAGTTCAGTAAGGTTTCAGGATGCACAATTAATGTACAAAAATTAATTGTATTTCTATACACTTGCTTTGAACATCCGAAAATAAAATGAAAACAATTTTATTTACAGTAACTTCAAAAAGAATAAAGTACTTAGGTATAAATTTAACAAGAGACGTGTAAGACATATACACTGAAAATGACAAAATGTCATTGAAAGAAATTAGAAACCTAAATAAATGGAGAGACATCCTTTCATGAATTGAAGGGTTGAATATGGTTAAAATAAAAAGCATCCCCAAGTTGATCTACAAATTCCACACAATCCCTGTCAAAGTCCTAGCTGCCCGTTTTTTGTTTTTGCAAAAATTAGCAAGCTGATCCTAAAATTCATTTGGAAATGCAAAGGACCTAGACCAGCCAAACAATCTTGAGAAAGAAAAACAAAATTGGAGGAGTCATATTTCCTGATTTAACGATAGTAATCAAGACAGTGTGATTGATGGAATGGAACTGAGAGTCCAGAAATAAGCCCTTACATTTATGGTTAATTGAGGTTTAACAAGGGTGCCAAGATAATTCAGTGGAGGAAAGAATAGTTTTCAGTAAATGGTGCTGGGACAACTAGATAACCACATATTAAAAAAATGATGCTGGATCCCTCTTTACATCATATACAAACATTACCCCCAAGTGGATCATAGCCCTAAATGTAACAGCTAAAACTATAAAACCCTGACAAGGAAACATAGTTTCATATTTATATATTTATAAAGGGTGTGGCAAAAGTATGTTTACAGTTGTTTGTATGGAAAATGATACAATAAACCTATATAATAAAAGGCTAATATGCAAATCAACCAAATGATGGAACTACCCGTTGCTATGATGCGCACCGACCACCAGGGGGCAGACGCTCAATGCAGGAGCTGCCCCCTAGTGGTCAGTGCGCTCTCACAGGGGGAGCGGCTCTCAGCCAGAAGCCCGGTTCACAGCTGGCCAGCACAGCTGCAGTGGCGGGAGCCTCTCCCACCTACGCCACAGTTGGACATCCCCCGAGGGTACCTGGACTGCAAGAGGGTGCATGCTGAGCTGAGGGACCCCCTGAGTGCATGAATTTCGTGCACTGGGCCTCTAGTTAATAAATAATAATACAAGAATAAACTCCTACTTTTGCCCACCCTGCATGTGGAAATCTTCATAACTTTGAGGTAGGCAAAGGCTTCCCAGATATGACACCAAAAGCCCAAGCAACTAAAGAAAAAACAGATAAATTGGACTTCATCAATGTAAAACACATTTGCTGGAAAGAATACCATTAACGTGAAATGACAAACCACAGAATGGGGGAAAACATTTGCAAATTATATATCTGAAAAGGGAATCCAGAGTATATAATGAACTCTTGCAACCCAATAATACAAATACAAGTAAGCCAATTCGAAAGTGGGCGAAGGATCTGAATAGCTATTTCTTCAGAGAAGATATGCCACTGACCCACAAGCACGTAAAAAGATGCTCAGCATCACTGGTCACCAGGGCAGTGCAAACCAAAACTACGGTGAGATGCCACTTCCCGCCCACGAGGCTGGCTGTGAATGTAATTCTACCTGAATTTCCCTTTGCCATGGAACCTACATATAGTTATGAGGATATCATGGCAGTTTTATTTCAATACATTTGAGGAGCCATGTGAAATGGGTAATCTTTAAAAAACACAAATAGGTAGAAAGGTTGGTAATAGAAATTGGACCGAACCTTAAAACCAATGATTTTCAATCTTTCTCATCTCATCGCACACCTAAACCAATTACTAAAATTCTGTGGCACACCAAAAAATATATATATTTTTTGCCGATCTGACAAAAATGTGAGTAATTTTGATTCATTCATACTGGACAGCTATTGTTGCATTGGCTGTTGTCACTTTTTATTTGACTATCTTAGGGGAAAGAAGTCAGGGCCCCTGACTAGTCAGTATAGTATGTTTAAAAAATTCTTGCGGTACACCCGTGTGCCTGTAGTGGCACACTGGTGGGAAATCGCTGCCTAAAACCAAATTGGTAGCTGTGGACCCCAGGATGGTGAGCGTTGGGAAGCCAACCAGCTCGGGACCAACTTGGAGAAATGTTATGCACTGTGACTGACCACCAAGCAGGCTTGTGGCAAGACCGCAGGTAGACCAGGCTAGGAGCCCAGCAGGTGACCAACTCAGTGTGTGGCCCTTGCTGGGCTTGGGCTTCCTGGAGTTGGATTCTACAGGGTAGACTTTGGTGTCACTGGGGCAGCTGGGGAGGGGTGGGGTGTTGAGGGGAGTGGCGTGGGTGGGAGAAACGAACATAGGATCAGAGTATTCGTGGTTACCTCCCCCCGGACTCTTCAGCCCAAGCAGCGGCATTCTCGCTCATATCACCGAGTGGATTTTCCTGTGCGGTTTTGTCTGAAGAAAGCTTTTGCTGCTAAAACAAAGTTTGAAAGCCAGCTGGCCCCCCAGCCCCCAAGCTGCTTTCCCTCTCATCTTTTCATAACATTCACCTGCCACAGTTCATCCGGTCTGCATGATGACTTCGTGGTCTGTGAGCATTTTGAAGAAGTTCATAATGTGTAAGTTTTTCTCCTTTTACAAAACCGCTGCTTAATTTGGAGCATAATTTAAACTTGCTTTTCCCAAACGACCTAGAACTAGGCTAGTGCGCAGGGCTGATGGGCTGGGGAGGCGGGTACAGTTTCTGCACGAAGTCCCACTCTCCTCTGAGAGTGATGAGGTTTACAGCCGTTAGGTAAAAATAGCTTCGAGCAGCTTCTGGCAGGAAGACACTTACAAAGGGAAAAAAGGATTCATTTGCTAAGAAAAGAAAAAGGCTCCCTAATTGCTACCATCATTTTGGAATTTATTTTTACAAAATGTATCAGGGGGGCAGAAAGATAATCTTGCGCTCAAGTCAGCCAGTCCACTCGCCCTGAAGAAGTAAACCTAGCGTAAAAAAAAAAAAAAGCCATTGCCCTAACCGATTTGGCTCAGTGAATAGAGCGTTCGACTGCAGACTCAAGGGTCCCAGGTTCGATTCCGGTCAAGGGCATGTACCTCGGTTGCGGGCACATACCCAGTTGGGAGTGTGCAGGAGGCAGCTGATCAATGTTTCTCTCTCATCGATGTTTTTAACTTTCTATCTCTCTCCCTTCCTCTCTGTAAAATATATTTAAAAAAAAAGCCCACTGCTAGCTGTATCCTCCTAAGAGGGCCACAGCTCCTGCGGGGTGGCACCACGCAACCCCCCTTTCTGGGTTCTGTAAACTACTCCCCTCTAACTCCTTTAGTGGGGGAGTAGCCCCACAGCACTGCAATATCTCGTCCTTTACCCTTCAATTCTGCCCACACCTTGGTAAACACCTGTAGACCTTTATTAAACCCTCCTCAGACTACCCCGGTTAAACGTGCTGTCTGGTTCCTACCAGGACCCTGGCGGATACACTGGTAAAATGTAAAAATGCCCCTCCTAAATGCATTTACTCATTTAATCATAACAATGATCCTGCAGAAGTAAGTCACATTGCTTTAGAGATGAAATAAGCTATACGGTTGTCTAGATGGTTGGTCAGTGGTTAGAGCGTTGGTCAGCAGACCGAAGGATTGCAGCTTCGATCCCTGGCCCTGATTGGGGTGCTGGCTGTGTGCGGGAGACAACCATTCGATGTGTCTCTCTCACACTGGTGTTTCTCTCTCTCTCCCCACCTTCTCCTTCCCTTCCATTCTGTCCGAAAAAAAGAAAAAGTAAAATAAAGCCCACTGGACAAAGCTGTTCTCGGCAGTGCTGTGGGCAAAGGTGAAACAGTGAAGCAGGAAAAAATACTCAGGGTTGAGGGCGAAGGCTTAGGAATCTCATTCATTCATTCATTCATTCATTCATTCATTCTCGTCCACCCAACACCTACTGGCCACCTGTCCACACCTGGTCCAGTGCGAAGTGCGGGAGGCAGAGCAGTCAAGACTCAGGGAGCTTAGGGACATGAGGGCTACACAGCGCTTACAATTCAATGGGATCAGGGAAGCACGATGAGCGGGGACACAAAAGAGGGACCGGAACTCACGGTTAGGTACTCAAGGAAGGCTTCCTGGAGGAAGCGACTTTTCAGCTGGGCTACGCATGTTGTGGTGGCTGGCAAGGAAATACGGGAGGAAGAGTGTTAGGACAGAGCGCGTGGTGGCCGAGAGCAGGCTCAGTGTCAGGACAGACAGCTGGGCAGTGGGAACAGAGCCGGTGTTGCAGGGACACAGCCCCCCGAACAGGCCCCAGGCGCCACGTGAGGAGTGTTCCCTGAGAGCCTTGTAAGGCTTTAACCAAGAGAGGGCCATATTTCGAAAGCTCGCTCACTGCGCTCACTGCCAGCGAGGCCCGTGCAGCCAGGCCAGCCGTGACAGCGGCCGGCCCGGGGCGGAGGCAGCGCAGATCAGGGGGAGCCCAGGCGACAGTGAGTGTTGGGGAGGCAGAAGGGTGCTGTGGTTCGTGAGAACTCAGCACCCGGCTCCTCAGGTTCCCATCCAACTTCCTCGCTGTGTGTCCCCTCGAAGTTCAGGGTCACGGTCAGAAGCCGTCTCACAGGCTTGCTGAGAGGACGGAGGAGTCGCCATGCGTCAGGCACTCGTGGTGCCGCGTGGGGTCACTGCTGCTATTCCTGTCAGTTACTGGCAGCCGTTGATATGGGCAGCGAGTCAGAAAGGGCGAGACGGATGCCCACAGTGCTGGTCTGGGCACTCAGGAGGACCAAGTGCAGATGTGGGGGGACAGGTGGGCACAGTGGTTTGGGGCCTGAGACGGAGGCACCGGGGGCACAGCAGGGGTGAAGCTAAGGAAGCCGAGTCACATACAGGGATGTGGGCCTTCGAGAGGCCTGCGGAGCACAGAGGGCTAAGCGACAGACAGGGAGGTTCTTTTTAATGGGAAAGAGTTGAGCTGCCTCCAGGCTGGTGGGAAGAGCCTGCAGAGCGCACACTGAGGACAAATGCCCTCATAGGCGTGGCCTTTATGATTCTTCTTGCCATTATCATCACCGTGAGAGGCCTGGACAAGGAGCCACAATACTAATCACAGCCGCCTGTTAGGCTGCTAACAGGAGTTATTTATAAAGAGGTTATAATGACATGGGAAATTGCTTATAAAGTGATACGAAAAAAGCGATATAAAGCATTGTCTATGCAGTATGTCAACTATGGAAACACCCAAAGATGTTCGCGTAGCAAACTATGCAGGGAGAGATGCCTGGAAGAAGTGGTGCTATTTCTGGGTGGTAGCGGTCGAGCAGGCTTCCCTCTCAATCTGCCAGAATGGGTGCAGGTTAGCTTTTTCATTAAAAAGTCAAGTAAGCTTTATTTTATAAAAAGAAACCAACTAGGGTGGCTAGGGGCTGCCCCTGCCAAGGTCACCAGGGCAAATCCTTGCTCTCCGAGGGCTTTAGTTTCTACATCTATAGAAAGAGGGGGCTAAAGAAAATGTTCCCCAACGTGTGTTTCTGGAGACCCTGCCTTCGGAGACGTCCCAGGAAGGAAAGGCCGTGTAGCCAGGCTTTGGGAACTCTGTGTGCTCACAAATTCTGAGAAGATCCATCCGGGAAAAAAAAAAAAAAAAAAAAGAAAACAAAGCCCTAATCAAGCCTGTTTAACTGTCAAACACAAGGTCTATTAACACCCTGTGCAATGGTGTTCCAAGGAACACACTTTGGGAAACACTTCCCCAAGTTCCCTCGCAGCTCCACCATTCTACAAGGCGTTCAGATAAACACCCTTCTGTGGGGTTGGCAGAGCCCCGGGGGACCTGGGGGGAGGTGAGACTGCGGTAGCTGCTCGGCTGCCCTCCTGGACCCCCCATTTCCCCCGCCCCCCACCACCAATGGCTGTCCTGAGCACCTGTGTTCTCCCAGCCTCTGCTCCCAGCTGATGCCTGAGTTCAGGTGTTGCCTCGGCCTGGGAAGGAGACACGGAGGAGGGAACATGCCAGAATAAGGAAAATCCTCTCCTTTTCCATCTCCGCAAAACTGCATTTCTGAAAATGCTTTCGCATCACCTGATGTCGTGACCCTCTATGACTGATGTGAGGATGGGGCAGCCTGAGGTTCCCCCAGGCCCGGAGCTCTGGGATGCTGCCTGGCTCCTCCCCCAGTGGCCAGGGCCATTGCTTGCTGTGCTAATGAGGGAGGGAGTGAATGATGAATACCCACAAGGCTAATCCTGGGCTGTTTAAAGAATTTCATTTAAATGCAGGCAAGTAGGAAGATAGCAATAATGGTTTACAATACTCTTTTTCTATTATTGAGCTTCAAATATAGTGGAAGTATACAGAAATAAAAATAGATCTTGTAAGTAAACTAGAGGAGTTGTGCACAGATTGGTGCACCGGTGGGGTCCCTTGGCCTGGCCTGCAGGGATCGGGCCAAAATCGGCTTTCCAACATCCTCTGAGGGGTCCCAGATTGCGAGGACGCAGGCCAGGCCCAGGGACCCCACTGGTGCACGAATCTGTGCACCGGGCCTCCGACATTGCCTGATGGGCCCTGGGTGCGGGTGAAGCAGATTTGGGGCTGACAGTGCCCCAGCAGCAACCTAACCCATGGCCGATTCTGCAAGGAATTGGGTTCCCTTCTATACTGGTCAGAGCGTCTACCCCCTTGTGGTCAGTGCACTTCATAGCTACTAGGAGAACAGTCAGACCGTCGCTTAGGCTTTTATATATATAGATAATGGTTCCTTTTTCCTTCCCTGATATGGTTATTCCCTCAATTAATCATTTGAGAATGATTATTTATACACCATGTGCAAATTATAGTCTCTAGGTGAGGAAAAATATCTATATATGAAACAGAATATAGTGTGAATCATAGCTAATTTTAAATACTTTAATTTATATACTTTCATGATTATAGGTCAATAAGAAATCCACTTTTCAGATTTTATTTCATTACAGAATATATTTGATAAGGATACATACAAACAGATTCACCTTTAACACATGTTCACTGGCGCCCTGTCCGCAGCAGCCGGGAGCTGTCTGTCATCACAACGCTTCGCAGTGTCATGCCCAATTGGCTGGCGGAACAGCCAGGGCTGAGTCCAGACAGCTCAACTCATTTACTTGCCTAGAACAAGTAAAAATCTTAGTATTTGTGTTTAAAGTCTGCTTATTACCCTTCTATTTTAAAATCTGAGATACATTCCCCAATGTAAACAATACATTTCAGTCTACCTCACAATCGAAATGGATAAGGCCTTGACAAACGGACGGCGCCTACGTTTTACTCATCAGAACGCAATCTTATTTCATCGCCCAGCGAGCCGGCCAGGCACAGAAGACAGGAAAGAAGCTGGCTTGTGTATCTGGCGGAGCCTCCCAGGCTCCCCGCTACAGGTTGGTGGTGTCTTTTTGACTTGGTCTACTTGGTCTTAAAGTACAAATATACAATGTCCATAAGCATAAAATAGTAAAGCCTAGCCTTACGTATTTATTTTGAATTGCTAAAATCCTATACAAGTACAATACCATATCATGCCAATTAATATACAGAGAAAGGTGGCCACATGTCTCCACTCGTGGGGCAGGTGGACGGGGACCACAGGGGGTGCCATTCACGAGGGTGTCAGGGCTGACTGTATGGGGCTCGGCGGGCAGTCTAGCTGCAACTCTGAAATGCCGGTATCCCTGCCTGAACTGTTATTCAACCCCCTTCCCACCTGCCTCCCAGAGGGAGAACTGAATGGAACCGTAGACAATGGAACCAAATAAAGTCGTAGCTGCATTTCCTGACTCAGCTGTGCAGTCGGTTCTTCCCTCTACTCAATCCGTGAGTCCCTTTAGGACCAGTTAACAGTGATCGTGATGCAGTACCTCGTTCTCATAAATATCCGGCCCCGCAGGCTCCACGGTGAACGAGCCAGCCTACGTACAGGATCTGAAAAGGCATTCTGTGACCGTTTCGAAGAGTTCATAGAAAAGGTAGGAAGGATATACCAGTTAACCTGTCGATGTCACCGTGCTGTAAACCTTGGCTTTTTTTTTTTTTTTTTTTTTTACATTTAGTGTGTTTTATATATTGTACAACAGAGAAACCTGAACTGCTGATCCGACGTGGCGCTCACTGATCCACTATGCTAAGGTAACCGGTACAGGGAGTGGTTTTCCTGAGGTTTGTGAGAACTTTTCAAACAAAACAGAAATCACAGTGACCGAGTAACCGAGTCTGTGCCTCGGGGCCTGCGCTGCTCCCGGGTCCCCGCCGGCACTAAATGACCCGCCACTGCATGATGCTGGTGTCTTTGCCGCCCGTGGAGATGAGGTGGCTGTCATCGCAGAGGAAGTCAACGTTGGTGACGTGACTGCTGTGCCCACTGTACACGTGGCTGGGGGCCTGGGAAGAAGACAGGGAGGGAGCTCAACGCAAAGTGCACGAACTGGAGCGCAAGGTGTGGGAATTCTGAGCGTGTTCCCACATTCCTGCATCTCCCCTCACTCGGCTGTGCTAGTCTGCGCCGTGCTCTGCACAGCTCAGGCGGGACCCAGACACAACCATGGGGGACAGACAGGGGCAAGGGACTGTCCTGGGCGGATTACTCAATCCCAGAGATGCCAGGGGCGGAGGGAGAGGGGTGTCCTGCTGAAGGAGGGTCAGGGAAGGGAAGGGCCAGGAGGGGCGTGCTGGGCAGAGGTGCTGGCTGAGCACAGCAGGGCTGCAGCAGAGGGGCTGTGGTGGAGGGGAGAGGAGTGGGGCCCATGAAGGAAGCCACAGAGGTAGCCAAGCCAGGTCTAGGGCTTCCTGGAGGGCAGGGGGAACCCCTGAAGTGCCCAAGGGCAGCGGGTGACAGGGTCAGGTCTGCACCTGTGACAGGTGGCATTCATGGGCCTTTCTATGTAAGTGCCAAACGCTTCCCACGAGGGTGAGATCTGTGAAGACCAGTCCTTACCCTGAACTGTGAACAAGGGTAAGAGAAGAGGTGTACTTTGCCGAAGTCATCGCCCGTCGACAGGACTTTTTTCTCGTGGGCCCGACAGACGGCATTGATGTCCGTCCCGTCCGAGCCTTCTGGCCACACTCCTAAAACCATGACCACAGACAGCATTGGAAATACCAGAAACACTGGCCATGCTGCACGGGGACTGCTTTAAATTCTCGCCAAGGTAAAATCGCCCAAGCCCCGGGCTCAGACCAGGGCCAAGAGAGCGCTCTGTCTGGTTCGGCCTCTCCGTTCCCGTGAGCGGCTCACTCCAGGCCTCCCAGGAGCCTCTTCAAGGCTTAGCCTGCTCTGTGGCAGGACAGGAGCAACAACAGGCTCACTGGGCTCCGACCTTTTGGGGGCCTCTTCTTTTTTGTCCTCTTTTGGGGGAGGGGGTGGCTTCTTGACAATACAGCACAAAGTGCACCAGAAACCCTGCTTCTGGACACAATGCCTTTCTTTTGTCCCAAAATGTCTGATGGGAAGCTGACTAGTCCTCAAGCATGCAGTTTCCTAACTTTTCTTTTTTCTAGGTAGCTCTTTACATGTGAAAGTCTCTCCCAAGAACTTTTTAACACTCAGTCTGAGTGTGCCTTTCAGACATTTCTTGGGGTCAGCTCTTTGTGGCTGCTGCTTGCTTCTGACACCGGGCAGGTGTTGTGTCTGCCTGCCATGGGCCGGGGGAAGCAGCAGCTCTGGCTCTGGTGGGCATGAAGCCTGGTCTGGGAGTGGTGTCTCCTGACCATTGCTCCAGGAAACCCCTTTGGTCCCAGTCACTTCGGCTCTGAGAGAGCTGTGTGTGCATCAGTTTCTCAGCTGGAAGTTCTGCGGTAAACCCGGGGGGTCCTCGCTTTTAATACCAGAAAATGATAAAATGCCAGCTCTAAGGAGATTTGTGAAATTCTGACCAAATGATTGACCTATAGTCTTACAGAAAGAGATTATAAATACTGCTTTTTTTTTCCTACTGCATTGTGGCAATTTAATTTAGATCATTTATGAATATATTCCTAATCTGAACTTAGAAGGGAAAATTCGAGTTTAAGGACCAAGAAGATGGAGTAATAACTAGCAAAGGATGAGTGAATTGACTGAGTGCCATCTGCTCCATCTAGCCAGGAACTCGGGCACAGCCACACATGAGAAGATGCTAGAGGCCCACTTCACACCCTACGAAAGGGTGGACACCGTGTCCTGGCTCCTCTCGCCCGGCCCTTCCTGGAGCTGCAGGGATTGGGTCCTGCGGGGCTCACGCAGCGGCAGAGCACGCTGACGAAACTGTTGACTCCGAGCCTTCCTGACTGTTAGGGGATATTCTGAAAGCGGACACACTTACATCTGAACCGCGTGAAAGCTGCGGGGACTTACCAAAGACATGGAATCCCAAAGTGCAGGTGTATGTAGCCCATTCGATGTCCCGTGTAGTTTCCACACTGACGACTTGCTTGCATGCAGAGGGAACCCCTGGAGAAAGCACATGCAGGTGTGGTGACACCTGAGCAACAGCCCCTCTCCTTCTGGGGCGAGGCAGGGCCCTCAGAGCCGCATCTGCGACAGAGCCCTCAGGAGAGGGACCCATCCACCGCCCAGCCCAGCGGAATCGCACTCCTGGCCGGCACTGAGCCCAGCTCGGGGCCTGCGAGGGGGCCACCTCTTCCTCGCTGTCTTCCCCCAGTTTGGGCCTGTTTCCCCCAGTCTGGCTTCTCTTTTCTCTGACCATCCTCTGGCTCCTAGGCCTCTACCTGCTCCTGTCCTCCCTGGAGCCCTGAAAACACACACACACACACACACACACACACACACACACACACGCACGCACGCACACCCCCCCCCCCCCACAATCCCTTTAATGTCAAGCATATGGAAACCAGTCGGCCAAGCACCTATGGCCTCCCAGGTGCCTGGTTTGTTCCCCAAATGAGCTCTTACCAGTGAAGTGTGAGACTGTGTCTGAGAAGAGGCTAGACCCAGGGCCTGCCCCTGAAAACCTTCCTGTTTCTGCCCCGCATCAGGAAGGACCTTGGAGAGGGTGGGAGGGCTGATCCTGGCTGCCTGCCCTGCTGGAGGGGGCATGGTCCTGGCCCAGGTATCTTCTCCTTTCCTCCACCTCCAGCTGCCCTGCCTGTCCGGGCTCTTCAACAATTGGGCGATCACCCCTTCCTCCCCCCGCCACCCGCTGGCTCTTGATGCCTATGGCCTCGTGTCTGGGCCCCGATTTCCTTGTCTACAAAAGGGGGTGAGCCTGAAAGGGCTGTGGCTCCTGGAGGAGATGGAGGTCGGAGCAGCACACTTTTTAGAACCTTCCAGCAGGTGGCGCCCAGGCCCTCAAGCTCTGTGACCCGTGTTTAGCCAGAGCTGGGCATGCGGCAGGTGCTTGGCAAGTGTTTGCAGAAGCAGAGCACGGCACGTGCCATGTGCTCAGTAAGTGCCAGCCATTATGACCCTCACCACTCCCAGGTCCTGCCTGGGCACAGACACTGGCCAGAGGGTTTGGGGGAGGAGGAGGAGGGGTCCCAGGGGACTGCTGTCACCCAGGCGGGAGAGCCTTCATGGTCTGCCTCAGGGGGATGATGTCCCCATAGGGTCCCTCTCCCTGTGACGGCTCTGACCCCACTCTCTCCGGCCGCATCTGCCCCCGCCAGCCTCTCTCTGCAGAGCCTGGCCTTCTCCTTCTCAGGGCCCTTATCGCCTCACCAGGGCCATGGTCGGCCCCGTCTCAGGTGTCTCCGCGTTGGCAAGGACTTGAGGGGTGCCCAGCCCACCTTCTGTCTCACAGAGGACAAAGCCGAGGCCCGAGGTGTACGGAAGCGGGTTTCTGCGGGAGGCCACCTTGGTCTCTGAGGAAACGTAACCCTGGGTGCTACTCACAGTAAAGGATTTCGTAGTCTCCGGAGTTTGACACGAGGAACTGTGAGTTTACAGACCAGTCCAGGTGAGTAATGAAGCTGGAATGACCCTGGGAGAGAAACACGTCGTATGAGGTTCCCTTGCCTTATGAACTCCTGACCGACAAGTAATGACCGCCGGCACGTGCATGAGAAATACGTGGGCTTACCGAGCATTTGCCAACTCGCGTGTACTTCCTCCCGTTGTCACTGACTCCGTATATGTAGATACAGTTGTCATGGGAGCCTATTGCTAAGAAATTCCCATCTACAAAGATAGGACAGGTTATAATTCAATTATTAAAAATAAACACTTGATCAATTATAAGGGGTAATGCTAGTTGCCATCATAGATTTAGAAAACAGCCAGATTAATGAGTTATTTCAAAAAGAAAATGTGCGCTTGAATGGCTCCTCTACCACTTCTAGAACTAACTCTTGAAAACTGCACCTGGCCAGTTCCTCTCCTTATAAAACCCTTCCCCACTCAGAAACGGAGAGGCCGAGGCTCAGTTTGTAAGTGCGGCCCACAAGGCCCTCCAGGATGTAGCCACTCATTGCTCACGGAGCTGCAGGTTCTCTCAGGCCTCTGAACACCACCTCCCCGCTGCCTGGAAGGCCCTTCCCGCCTCATCTCTGTGCACACTGCCCCTCTCTGCCTGATTATTTGAAAAGATAAACAAAGTTGACAAATCTTTAACTAGATTGACCAAGAAAAAAGGAGAGAAAACACAAGTTACCAGAATCAAGAACGAAAGAAGAGACTTCACTACCAACTTCAGAAAAGTGAAAAGGATTGAAAACAAACGTTATGAACAACTTTATGCCAATAAATTAGACAACTTAGATGGAAAAATCACCAAAACTGACTTAAGAAAAACCCCCAAAACATTTGAATAGCTCTATAAGAAGCTGAGAAATTGAATTAGAAATTAAAAACCTTCCTCCAGAGAAAAGCCCTGATAGCTCACTGAATTCACATGAATTCTATCAAATATTTAATAAAGAAATAACACCAGTCTTTTATAAACTCTTTCAGAAAACGAATGAAGAAGAAACATTTTCCAAGTTCCTCTATAAGCCAATAGCAGTCTCATAACTAAGCCAGACAGAACCATCACAAGAAAACTTCAGACCAATATCCTTCATAAACATGGATGCAAAAATCCTTAACAGAAGATTAAACAGAATCCAGCAAAATATAAAAAGGATTAGACACCATGACCACGTGAGATTTATCTCAGGAATGCAAAGATGGCTTAACATCTGAAAATTAATGTAATGCACCATATTAATAAAATAAAGGACAAAAACTACATGATCAGCTTGATAGATACAGAAAAAGCATTTGGCAAATTCTAATACCCATTCATAATAAAAACTAAACAGGTTAGGAATAAAACGGCACTTCCTCATCCTACTTAACAATAAATGACTGTTTTCACCCTAAGACTGGGAGCAAGGCAAGGACCCACTTTGCCACTTCTATTCACCGCCATGTTGGAGGTTCTAGCAAATGCAATAAGGAAAAAAATAAAGGCACCCAGATTAAAAAAGATGAGTAAAACTGTCATCATTTGCAATGACATGCTCCCGTATGAAGAAAAGTCCAAGAATTTTATACACAAAAAACCTACTAAAATGAATAAAGGAGTTTAGAAAGGTCAAAGGTATAAGATCCATGTGTAAAAAATTTTTATTTCTCTATACTAGCAAACTACATTCTGAAAATAAAATAAAAAAAAACTTCATTCACAATGGCATAAAAAGCAATTTAGGAACAAATTTAACAACGGAAGTATAAGACTTGTGCACTGAAAACTATAAAACATTGCTGATAAAAATTAAAGATCTAAATAAATGGAGAGACATTCTAAGTTCAAGGATTATAAGACTCAATCTTGTAAAGATAGCAATTCTCCCCATATTGATCTATAAGTTCAACATATTAAAATCCTGGTAGGCTTTTTAAAATTAGAACTAGACAAGTTGATTCTAAAATAAGGACCTAAAATAACTAAAACAACTTTGAAAAAGAACAACAGAATTGTAGTAATTACACTATTCAATTTCACAACTTACTCCAAGTACAGTGATCAAAATTGTGTGGTATTGGTATATGGATAGTTATATAAATGAATGAATAGAACTGAGAATCTTGAAATAAACCTTTATATTTATTGCTAATGGATTTTTTTTGTTGTTGTTAGTCCTCATCTGAGGATATTTTTCCATTGTTTTTTAGAGAGAGTGGAAGAGAGGGAGAGAGACACAGCGAGAGAAACATCGATGTGAGAGAGACACATCAATTAGTTGCCTCCCACATGGGATCGAGCCAGCAACCCAAATATGTGCCCTTGACCAGAATTGAATCCAGGACTCTTCAGTCTGCAGGCTGACACTCTTATCCACTGAGCCAAATTGGCTAGGACATGTTAATGGACTTTTGACAAAAGTGTCAAGATAATCCATTAGGGACAGAATTGTATTTTCAACAAATGGTGCTGGGACAAGTGGATATCTACATGCAGAATAAATAAACTTAGACCTCTCACCAGACACTAGCATTACCTCAAAATGGATCACAGACCTACATATAATGACTAAAACAATAACCTTTCTAAAAGTAAGCATAGGAGAAAATCTTTGTGGCTTTTGACTATGACACCATAAGCAAGATCCATAAAAGAATAAAATGGATAAACTGGACTTCATCAAAATTAAAGCACCTGCTTTAAAAGACCCCATTAAGACAATGAAAAGACAAGCCATACACTGAGAGAAAACATTTGCAAATCATATATCTGATAAAGAACTGACAGACAGAATATAGAAAGAGTTCTTACAACTCAGGAGTAAGACAAGCAACCCAATTAAAAATGGGCAAAATATTTGGATAGATAGTTCATCAATGAAGATACAGAAATGACTGGTAGATACATGAAGAGATGCTTAACCTCTGTGACAGTCTTTATGGAAATGTAACTTAAAACCACACAAGAAACCACTACACCTCTATTAGGAGGGCTTTACTGAAAAAGACGGACTATGGCAGGTGTTGGTGAGGATGTGGAGAAACTAGACCCTTGACACAGTGTTGGTGGGAATGTAAAATGGGGCAGCCACTTTGGAAAGCATTTTTATCAGATGTTAAATGTAAATCTACCCTATGATCCACCAATTCCACTCCTAGGAACACACCCGAGATAAATGAAAACAAATGTCTACAAAAAGTACATATCATGACTGTTCATAGCAGCGTTACTCCTAATAACCCAAACGCAGAAACAATCCTAGTGTCTGTTAACTGATAAATGGATAAAGAAAACGTGGTATATCCACAAAATGGAATACTATCCAGTAATTAAAAAGGAATATGTAGGAGGGATAAATGGTGATGGAAGGAGACTTGACTTGGAGTGGTGAACACACAGTACAACATGTAGTTGATGTATTACAGAATTGTACATCTGAAACCTATGATGTTATTAACCAATGCCACCCCCAAAATTCAATTAAAAAAAAGGAATAAAGTACTGATACATGCACAACACAAACTAATCTCAAAAAAAATTATTCTAAAAAGAAGAAGCTGATGTAACAGGCTACATGTTATATGAATCCACTGATATGAAATGTCCAGAACAGGCCATTCACAGATCAGCACGGCACATTAGAGCAGGGGTCCTCAAACTTTTTAAACTGGGGGCCAGTTCACTGTCCCTCAGACCGTTGGAGGGCCGGACTATAGTTTAAAAAAAACTATAAACAAATTCCTATCACACTGAACACATCTTATTTTGAAGTAAAAAGACAAAACGGCAAAAACACCCGCATGTGGCCCGCGGGCCGTAGTTTGAGAACGCCTGCATTAGAGGGTGCCCAGAATAGGGGTAGAGGCGGAGGTTAATTGCTAACGGGCAGGAAGGGGACTTTTTGGGGGTGCTGAAAAGGTTCAATAATTGGATTTTGGTGATGGTTGCACAACTCTACTAATTCACCAAGAATCAATGAGTTATACGTTTATAATGGGTAAATTATCGTTTGTAAATTGTACTTCAATAAAGCTGCTAAAAGAGTCCTCACTTTTTTGAGACTCAGCGATATTAACGGAAGAAAGGATAAGATGTCTGTGAACTGCTTCAACATAACATGGGGCGGACAGTGGGCTCTAATAAAAAAGATGAACGAGACTGGCTGGGAGTCCGTAGCACTGCAGCAGCTGATGGATACACGGGGGCTCATTATGCTCTTCTGTCCAGTTTTGTTTGTTTAAAAATTTCCATAATAAAGAGTAAGAAAACAACACAAGCATAGTGAGCATCCTGGAAGGCGTGTGAAACCTTCTGTAAAGGCATCTGCACAGAACTTCCCAGGGAGCGGTGCGCGCTGACCTGGCGAGTACCGCATGACAGACAGCTGCTCGTTCCCATCCGTGTGCACGGTGACCAAGTCTTTCGTTTCTGTGTCAAACACAAACCACCTGTTGCCAACATGAGAAAAGTACAATACGTGATTTAGTGGGAAGTGAAGCAAGATGATTACAACAACAGTAAGGCTATTAGAAACTTTAACCCGGGGGCTTAATAAGTACTCTGAATTTACTTAGCGAGAACACTTATGCCCAGCTTTCATGTACAGAGAAGGTCCTACCTCTGAGCACACCCTACCACCAGAAACGATTCGGTTACCAAGGCTATGACGGCTTCCTCAGGTTTGAGTTCTGCCACTTACATGTAAAAGGAGGGACAGCTCTGGGCGGAGAAGTGGGACCAACACCTAACTCGGGGTTGTGGCCACAGGAAGTGGCAAAGGGACCCCCTGCATGGCCCCACCCCAGGGTGAAGCAGAGCAGGTGCCGGAGGTGGGGCTGGGACCCCCTTAGGGGTGGTGATGTGCCTAACTGTGTGGAGTGTCTGACCTCCGGGAATGCTGGCGTGCAGCCAGCGGGTGAAAGAAACGATGGAGGGAACGGAAGAAGAGCGAGCAGAGGGCTGGTGTTTGAAGTTAACCCCTCTGGGCTGTTTCCTCAGCTGTCAGGTGGGGGGTCAGGGCCCAGAACCACCATGCAGACCCAGTGCTAAGCCAGTGCAGGTTGTAATAGACGCAGAAATGATTTGAATCCCTAATAAGGACATGGCACTTGGCAAATGCCAAATAGCGGAATGACCACACTCTCCGAGCGGAGAAGCGGGAGCTCCAGCACCAATCTGCTGCCTGGCCTTCGGAGGCACATGGCCAGGAAGTGTGAGCCGAGTCTGAATGTGAGGCTCAGGACTGGGCCGGTTTCTAAAATTCTGAAAGCGCAGCAAGAAAAAGCATTTTTAAATTTTCAGTGCTGTGAAATGCTTCCTTGCCTGATTCTGAACTGAGGTTCCTCCCACCATGGGCAGCAGAGGGCTCGAGGAGCCACGCATCCTGTGAAACTGGATGCAAGGGTGTGTGCCTGTGTGTATGTGTGCATGCGTGTGCATGTGCCTGTGTGTGCCTGTGCATGCATGTGTGTGGGCACTCCTCCAGGAGAGGGGGCCACAGCGTCCCCCAGGGCTAACACCTGAAGGACCCTGCTTCGTTTCCCTGTGGGGTTCTGGCCGAACTTGGTAAGTCGCCAGAGGCTGGGGCTGCAGCCGAGAGCGCTGGAGCCCACCCGGGGAAACACGCCCTGAACCCCGAGCGCAGCGCGCTGCTGTGGACTTACCTCCCAGTCAGTGTTCCAACTGCAACCACAGACCCTGAAGGATGAAAACCAGAAGACTGAGCTGGATCCTAAAACATTTTAAAGGAAGTGTAAATTGACGGCCAGACAGCACTGTAGCATAAAAACACAGCCCAGCCCAGTCCCTCAGGGCCCTGTGGCCCCATTTTAAATCTTTCCTCTCCAGGGAGGAAACCGTTTTCCTACTTGGACCACGTAGGACTTTCCCCTTTCTGTCTTACACCCTTTCACAGCTACAGTAGTCAGGTGACAGGCAGGAAGTAAGCGCCCGTCCTCCAAGTCCTGGGAGCCAGCACAGGTGACCCCAGGCCGCAGGGTGAGTGCCATCTGTCGGGACGCATGATCACTGCACCTGTTCCATTAGGTGGATTCTGGATGAGTGCGGGACAGCCCGGAGCCCTGGAAGGATCAGAGACGAGCAAGGCCCGTTCCCATTTGGGTCTGGGGGTACACACACGTGTTCAATGCTGATACAAGATGTACGTGGTGGCTGAAAAGCTGTGGGGTCCCAGGAGCAGGGAGTCAGACAAGTCAGACAGAGAGGCTGGGTGGAGGCTGGGTGGAGGCAGATGGCCTGACTCCGCCTTCTGCCACAGGAAACCCATCGGTGGTGAATGTGGAAGTAGACACACCACTTTTGGGGGTATCAAGTGTTAAGGGGACAATAATGTGATAAAAAAGGTGGAAGCAATGTAGTTTGGGGCCCAGCTGAGAAAGGGCAGTGGGTTTGCAGTGCAGAGTTCACGGGGTGGGGGACGGGGAAGCGTGCGGGTGACATTGGGAACGGGGCTGCGTTGCTAGGCTAAGGACTGTGGTCACTAGGAAATAACACAGTGAATGGTCTTTTTCTTCCAGTAAAAGGAGTGCGTTATCGAATCTGTGATAGACAGAGGGCCACCTGGCAGGGGTGTTTAGGACAAACTGAAGTGAGAAGAGGCTAATTGCGGGAAGACAAGAAAAGAGCAGCGATGAAAACGGAATTAGGAGAAGGAGAAACTTCTGGATAAACTAAAAAGATGAGACCAGAAGCTCTTCAGGTATTGATTCTATTACTGCGACGCTTTTCCCAAAGTGGGAGCTGTAATGATGCTCAGGCTGCCGTGGACACACAGACAGAGGTCACGGCCACTTGAGGCTCCAGCATATAGTTCATGAGATGAAGACACTGAGGTTCAGGGAGGTCTTGTCCAAGGTCACATGGCCAGTGGAGAAAGCCGGTAGGACTTTACTCTGGATATTTCTGGCGTCCGGGTCAGTCCCTACCCTTACGCAGGTGGAGGGAGCTCACAGCCTGGTGCAGGAGTGGGTGCGTGCTTGGATTGCTTTCAGCAGGGCTGCTGTGCTGGCTGGGACCTCAGGGAGGGCCACCCTCCCGGACTGCCACTGTCCCTGCTGTGCCGGTGGTGGTTGTCAGATCTGCACAAACCCCTCATGTATTTTTCATACGTGAAGCCCCTGCGTGGGGACAGGTACAAGGCAGAACCTCCTATAGCCATGCCCTGCCACCTCGGGCCACACCATTCTCTCCTCTGAGCAGCCGGGCCACCCCTCAGGCCCTGGCATCCCATGATCTGCTCTCCCAGCGACCTGACCTCTAAAAGCAAAATGCAGGCGGCTGAGACTCAGATCCAGCGCACTGGGGCGTGCTGGCAACTGTGCGGGCTGCAGGGCGTGTGGGCCACAGAGGCGTCCCCCTTACATGGGGCCCTGCAGGATGTGCTCCTGGCCCACAGCAGTGGGAGCGGTGGGAGACCCCGGGTTTGGGGATCAGGCTGAGCTGGGTGAACACTGGCTCTGTCACCAACTCAGTGACCTTGGCAAGTGATGTGACGCCTCTAAGCCTCAGTGTCCGAATCAACAAGAGCAGGGTAAAAAGACTTCAACTCGCAGGCTGCACCAGGGTGAAGGGTATAATTAATGCACACGCGGTGCTTGGTATGCAAACGGCCCTCAATACATGCAGTCATGGCTACTTTACACGTAGCGCTGTGCTATGTGAACTGAGGCCTTTCATAAAAATCACAGAGATGCGGGCTTTAAAATGAAAGCTTTGCCGTTATCGTCGAGTTGTGGAGAGAAGCTACACTTTTAGAACAGTTTATAATTCTCATTCCAGAGGCACGTGGTGAATAGAATGCAGGCTCAAACAAGGGCTTCTGAGCACTAAGCCGGTGGACGGGCGCAGTCAGGAAACCCAACCACCGACTCAGAGGGGCTGACTTGCTGTCAAAAAGTTCAACAGTGCCCGGCCGGTGCGGCTCAGTGGTTGAACGTCAACCTATGAACCAGGAGGTCATGGTTATATTCCTGGTCAGGACACAGGCCCGGGTTGCAGGCTCCATCCCCAGTGTGGGGCGTGCAGGAGGCAGCTGATCAATGTTTCTATCGCTCCCTCTCCCTTCCTCCCTGAAATCAATAAAAATATATTTAAAAAAAAAAGTTCGTCAGCAACCTTCACAATTACACGGGTGAGACCGCTCAGGAATGCCTAAAGCAACACAATTCGAATCGAAGGTAAATTAAGTGACATTTGCATCAGGACAATTTTATATCTATCCATTTCATGCAAATAAATAAACACGTTCCAGATGAATTTCTACAAGGAAAATGGGTGCAACGTGCACATCTACCTCTATTATCTTGTCCCAGACGGGCCGGTGACCGACGGCGTCCCAGAGAGTGGCGTGTCTGTCGTGCCCACAGGTCAGGAACTGGGGTTTTGAGGCGTGGATGGCCAGTCCCCAGAGCTCGTCAGTGTGACCCTAAAGAACCAAGACAAATGCACGCTCTCTGAAACACTACAAACACCACTCCGGAGCTTTCCTTTTTTTAAATATATTTTATTGATTTCAGAGAGGAAGGAAGAGGGAGAGATAGAAACATCAGTTGATGAAAGAGAATCATCGATTGGCTGCCTCCTGCACTCCCCACACTTGTGATCGAACCCTCAACCCGGGCATGTTCCCTGACTGGGAATCGAACTGTGACCTCCTGGTTCACAGGTTGACGCTCAACCACTGAGCCACGCCGCTGGGCCCGGGAGCTTTCGAGGACTACAAGCTCTGCTTGCTGCATGGTTTACAGTTAACCTCATCAGTCTCTTCCTCCCCAACCTCAGTCAGGACAGCCAACGGGGATTACGCAGCAGTAACCTCCTCCGTGTGGAGCTTTATCAGCGTCCAATATTCTGTCACAGAGACGCGTGGGGTGGGCCTGCTGGGACGCACCTGAGTGATGGCCGCGAAGTCCCCCGACAGCGTGCCCTGCAGAACAAAGTTCCTGGTGGTGCCTATCAAGATCACGTCGCCTTTCCCCTCGGCCACCGTCCGTATCGGACCAAACTGTTCTGGAATCTGCATTGAAAAGAGGAGATGTAAGGCGTCATTAAAAATGCTTGTTTATATACCATGACGACAGCTCCTGTCACAGTCTCACACACACACGCACACATACACACACAGGTATGCACGGAGAGACAGGGAAAGGTCCACAATCAAATGGTTGAGTGAATGATAAAAACCCCAAATCTTACTTTTAAACTCTGAACATTTTATATACCTTAAAAAAATCAGCAAGAGTAAAGCTGTTTAAAAAAAAAAAAAAAAGAATAAAGCATTTCTGCCTGGCTGATGTGGCTCAGTTGTTGAGTGTCAACCTTTGAACCCAGGAGTCACAGTTTGATTCCTGGTCAGGGCACATGCTGGGTTCTGGGCTCGATCCCCAGTAGGAGGCGTACAAGGATGTGTCTCTCTCACATTGATGTTTCTCTCGATCTCTCTCTCCTCTCTCCCCACTCTTATCCCCTTCCATTCTCTCTAGAAAAACAACAACACACAACTCTGTGAAGGGGAAAGTGATTTCCAAGTTCAAATGAAAGCCTTCCTTTATTAAGAGCAATAATCAGAAAACCAAGTTCTTTCACAGCCAAAGCACGGTGCGGTGCGGCGCTCTCTGATGGAACGCGTGCTACAGGATGCAACGAGTTTGAGAATCTGCCTTCCAGGCAGGAAATGCTTTACAGCGTGTCCCCTCTACGGGAGGGAGAAAGACCATCCACTGTCAGACTGACGTGGCATCTGTCTACTCATAATTTCCTGGGGCCTGGGGGGGCGTGTGCGGAGGGAATATTAGATTTCTCGCCTCTGGCTCCTACCGACTGCAGGCTGCTAACCAGGTAAAAGGAGGTGACAGAGATGGTCAAGGATTCAGAGCTCATGAGAGAACATGCTGGCACTCAGCCAGGTGCAAAGTAGATACTCAGTAAACATTAGCTCAAAGCGATAATGTCTCCAAAGTAACACCCTGGAGATTAAAGTGAACAAAAGGAGAAAGATCTTAACGGTAAGTAAAAACGTAGACAATATTCCCTTGGAAAAGTGGGATTGGTTCTACTATAAAAATATTCTAAATGTGAAATATGTTACCACCTCAGATTTTATACATCGAATCCCATGTTAATAGCTGTACTTAAACTGCCTCCAGGATTTTAATAAAATACTACACTACTTAATAAAATTTTATCAAAACAACTTTTAAAACTGTAAGCTAAAGATTTCAAACCAACAAGGAAACTGGTTAGGACAACAGTTGAAGGTTCAAAACGGATGTCAAATAGTACTGCTTGCTGTCTTACCTCGGTTTTATGAAGTTTCTGATAGTTTCCATTCCAAGAAATGAGCTTCCGGTCCTTCCCGCCTCCCGACACCAGGGTGCCGTCCCTTAACATACAAAGTGCAAAAATACCACCCTCGTGGGCCCCTTGAATGGCATAGCTTATTCGATTCGTACCTAGACACACCAAGAAAACCATCCTTAGTCCCTTGCGAAGAGGCTCACCTCTGCCCGCCGCTTCCACTCTTGTTTTAAAGTTGACATTGTCGGTTAGGACATCACTGATGTGTAAGTCTACAAGGGTCTGACTGGCAGCTGTTCACAGAGCACCAGGCAGGCATGGGCAGGGCTACTGCACAGTTAAGGAAACTTGCTGACGCGAAGGTGGTGTGATGAGAACCCAGGGACCCGAGCTCAGAACGGGGACTCGAGTGCGGGGAGCTGTGTCTTCGGCCAAGCGACTTAACCTGCCCCACCTCAGTTTCCCCTTTGCTTATCCACAGGCCTGTTCTAAGAGGGGAGAAAACACTGCAGCAAGCACCCGGCACCCAGAGGAGCGGGGACACCACAGAAGTCACCCTATTGGCCGGAAAGAACATGGATGGGCCTTTCCCACCTTCACCACAGCCCAGACTCTAAGGTCCTGAGCCAGGGATGGTGTGTTCTCCTTATTTCCTGGCACGTGGCGAGTGTGCATAACTGCTCATTGAATGGAACTGAATGGATGTTTGCTGAGTGACGGCTCCTCCGTACCACACTGTTTGCTCACTGGCACGGGGGACTCGGGTCTGACTCATCTGTATGCCCCGGCGTCTAGCATGCTGCCTCTCACATCCTGGTGATCGATAACGTCTGCCAAATGCTATGAGAACCAGAATGCTTATTAAATATTTCACAGCTAAGCAAACAGTCATGGATGACTTCATCCTTACGATATGTTACTAGATCTTCTAACAAAGCTATTATTCCATCATAACATCTGGGCTTAACGAGTTTTTCAGGATCATGGAGGGTCACTGCCTCTTCCCCTCCCTTTTCCTCTGCTCCAGTGTATTATGTACCTGCATACATTGGGATTTCAGTCATCCTGTGGACTTATTGACAGACAGTTCTTACAGAAGTCGCCTTTGACCTCTCAGAGCGCCGCCAAAGCCAGGCAGCTTTGGGAGCAACCGGGCGTTACCTTTTCCCAGACCAAGATGTTGCCACTCGAGTCTCCGGTAATGGTGTCGCCGTTTTCAGAAAACGTCACACAGAGGACAAACTTGGGCTTCTCTTGCTTCTGCAAATGTTGCAAAGATACAAATACAGTCAGTCAAGGCAGCTTTTCGTCTGTATGAACACTCTCTGGACTCCCGATCATCCAGCCGGGTGGCGCCCCGCACTGATGCTTTTCACGTTCCTCTACCGTCCTGTCCCTTACGCTGTGAGACGATCTGCTCTAACAGAAATGCCTGGGATGTATCAAGTTGCAGACAATTATAGAGGAGGAAGGTGTTGGAGGGGGCTAAGGGGCGGGTGGTGTTGTCATGGCTACAGCCTGAGGAGCGGGGGTCCTGGCCCCAGAATAAAGAAACTCTAACTCCACCTCCGGGTGTCGCGGCCATTGTCCCCACAGAGAAGGTGTGTTGTTCCCGGGGCTCTCACAGGCCCACGTGGCCGGACTAAAAGGCACAGAGTGTCTACCGCCCTTGGCAAAGGCAGGCTACCCAGATGCCCCCCTAAGTGCCTTCTCAGCTGCTCTGGGCCATCATGGCCGCTCCCGGGCACCCTTTCCCTGTGCGCCCCGTGTTGGCCCACCTTCCCCCTCGGCATCACTACTGTCATCCCCAGGACACAGGGGCTCCCCAATCCTGTTAGGGATCTGGATCTGGGGATAGTCTTTGTCATGACACCCCCCATTTGCACCCCCACATTGGCCACTGAAAAATAATGCTGAGACCGGATGCCTGACAGCTCCCTGGCCACAAGCAAAGCCAGTTGATCACCAGACACTCAGTGAGAACAAACTGCCAGTGTAACTGAACTTTACCTCGAATAGTCCTTGCTTCTTAATGAGGCAGTTTCCTTCTAGCGTCCAAAAGTAGAGGTGTGATTTTCCGCAGGTGACGATGATGTTGGTGTCCGTGGGGTGGAAGTCCACGGCAAACACGGCTTCATTAGAGCACTGAGTGGAACAGGAGACTCACATGTCTCGGATCTCGCAAGCCCCCACAAACAAACCACGCCCTCCTCTCCATTTTCTCCATTGAATTTAGCGTCTATAAACACCAAGCCTCTGGCCTTGGCCTCTCCTGTCTCTCTCCCCCACTGGCCCGTGGCCTGAGGGCAGGGCAGGGGCCCCCCTCTGTGAGGACCCATCACAGGAGTGGGTGCAAAGCAGGCCCGGCAGCGGGCATTTGCTGAAGGAGGGGTCGGGGCAGCAGGGGACTTAACTGCAGGCATTTGCCCTCCTCGTCCAGGCATGGATCCCAGCCCCGGCCGAACAGCAGGATCAGCTGGGCTGCGTCTCGTGCAGTCTTGTCCCCATCTAGTGAGGGGACCTCGAGGAGGGCCTGGGAGTCTGCATGTTACACAGCTCCCCTGCTCCTGGACACTTTGGCACCACTCGCCCTGGGAGTCCCTCCTGGTCTAATTCCTGGACTGGGCCGGTGGGATGCAGGAATGCAGCTCTTTGGGTTACCCTTCACCCCGTTATCTGGTTCCTATGCACCCTGGCCAGAGGAACAAGACCTGCCTGCTCCTTCTGCTTGATAATCAGTTACACCTTCTCACACCTGGATAATAACCTGCCTCTGGATACTGCCCACCTAGCAACGTAGCAAGAATGTCAGCGCTCGAACAGATACTAGAGGCAGGCTACAGTAGAACACAGGTGCCAGGAAACCTGAGATTAGTATACAGGGTCTGACCCCAGACTCGCAAGTGAGTAAGGTGCCCAATGCTGCCCCCAGACTCGCAAGTGAGTAAGGTGCCCAATGCTGCCCCCAGACTCGCAAGTGAGTAAGGTGCCCAATGCTCCCCTCACATCAGGTGAGTAAGGTGCCCAATGCTCCCCTCACGTCAGGTGAGTAAGGTGCCCCAATGCTGCCCCTCACGTCAGGTGAGTACGATGACTCAATGCTAAATATTAACGTGAGGGAAGCAATGTTACCTAAGGTTCATGGATGCCAGGATGAGAAATACGAAGTTGATTCTATAAAATAGACTGAACCAGGACTTAACGGGGAAACCTAAGGAAGGGTTCGGGAAGGTCACTGCTGTTTTGTGCAGGACGGATCAAAGGTGGGAGAGAGACCCTAAGCGCACCAGCACGGTGAGCCCACGGGAGCCTGGGACCCGGCGTGGCCCCCCCTTCCCCAGTGCTGACCTCTGGGCCCTGGGCTGGAGGTCAGACCTCCTCCCCCCACTCCCCCCACCCCCATCGGCCCTCCCAGCCCCTCCCTGCCTGGGACTCAGTGTCACCACACCTCCGGTGCCTCCTCAACATTTGGGCACATAGGGGACACTTGGCATTTGTGGAATCAAAGCGAGGAAAAGTGAACAAATGAATTTAAAGGGCCGTGGCTGTACAGTGAGGTCGGCAGACGCTGGTAGACATTGTGAAGAGAGGAAGCAACCCTGCCAGGCTTGCGCATGGCATCCTGGGAGGAGCGGGGAGGGGCGGGCCACAGGGATGCTGGGGCAGGTGTCCCCCGAGGCTGCCTTGGGATGGGGACCCGCAGCCCTCTGAGAAGCAGGGAAGTGGCCAGTGGCCCGTGGCCTGAGAAGGCTCCACATGGAGAATGACAGCGTGGCTAGCGCCAGGCTGGGAGAGAGACCTTGACGTCCGCCAGCCGCTCCTCCCGCTGCCAGTCCCACACTGACAGCACGTGGTCGTTGGAGTCGTCCACAGCACACAGGTTGCTCCCTCCGTTCTGAAAAAGAAAAGCATTGCCGGGAAGACTACATTTGAGGATAAAATAGGTTGAGCGTGATTAGAAATAAACAGTAATTTTACTTTTAACATGGAGTCTGCCGCATGTCGGCTAAAGAATGCCGACTGCCTTTGAGACCCGCTGACTTGGGCGGACAGACAAGGAGAGCCGGTGAAGGGGGGGCTGATGAAGGGACAGCAGCAGGAGAGGGGCTTCGGGGGGGCTCCCCACCAGCAGGTCCACTAAAAACAGCCTCCTGAGGGCTGCAGAACCCTTCCCCGGCACAGCACAGGCCCGGTACTGATGGGGTTACTGAAAGGTTGTGCCAGGAGGGAGAGCTCTGGGGTGAAGCGTGTGCTGCTTGGATGTGGACAAAGGCATGCGCCTTGGACATAAGTCTCCGAACTGGATGAAGACGTGGT
Source organism: Ia io (assembly GCA_025583905.1). Lineage (NCBI taxonomy): Eukaryota > Metazoa > Chordata > Mammalia > Chiroptera > Vespertilionidae > Ia > Ia io. The sequence continues at coordinate 5,636,364 of JAJQQW010000008.1, forward strand.
TGACAGGGAGGATCTGGGGGAGACCCTGGCGCCCGTCCAGCCCCTGTGACAGACAGTGAACCAGCCTGTGAGGACAGCAGGGGCATGCTGGGGTCCCCCAGAAACAGGCAGGTGACATTCAAGGCCAGAGCAGGCAATGGCCCGCGGGCTGGAAGGTCTGACTGGAAGAGGGTGGCCTCTGAAGGTGGGGACGGGGAAGTCTGCGGGTTTCGGGGTCAAATCTGCACACACCCCCAGGAGCCGCCCCGGGTAACTCTCTCCCTCTCTGGCCGTGAGCTGACTCCCGGTGGGGAGAGTGCGCTACCGCAGAGCTCAGACTTACAGACTTAGAGAACGCGATGCAGGTGACGGCTCGGTCAAAAAACCCGGCTCCAATGACGTGCAGGGTGTTCAGTGTCACCGAGTCCCAGATGCGCACGTGGGGGGGCAACTGCTGTTGAGAAAAAAACACGCAAAGTCACTATTTGTGAGAGTTACGCGAATTTACCTTTACCTGGAAGCTACAAGATGACTTCAATTTTGTCAAGACAAAAGGTCTTTTTCTGCATTTAATAATTCTGTCTTTTAACATAAATGACAGATCCCCAATGTCTTCAGGGGACCACAGCCTCTGTGCCATTTAACCTTAGGTGAGGTCTGCCAAGTTTTAAATTTTGAATAGCCAATTCTTTTTTTTTTTTAAAGATATATTTTATTGATTTTTTACAGAGAGGAAGGGAGAGGGATAGAGAGTTAGAAGCATTGATGAGAGAGAAACATCGATCAGCTGCTTCCTGCACACTCCCTACTGGGGATGTGCCCGCAACCAAGGTACATGCCCTTGACCAGAATCGAATCTGGGACCCTTGAGTCCACAGGCCGATGCTCTATCCACTGAGCTAAACCGGTTAGGGCTGAATAGCCAATTCTTGATCACACAGGAATTGATATTCTAATGTATACATCTGGACGCAACTGAATTATAAAATTAAAGAATGACAAGAGAATGGAATCTTGTATAAGGATTAGTCTTACAAAGTTCATATTGTTATTTTGTGTGTGTGTGTGTGTGTGTATATGTGTGAATTCATCAAGATGGTCACCACGAAATCATTTTAAGGACTCCGTGGGGCCCGTAAGAGCAAAACAGGCAATTAATTATGCACAAATAAAATGTAGAACTGCTATGACTCAGTACAATACCCTCTCAATTGTGTTTCAACGTGATTTATACTAATTTTTTTCTTCCTCAACAGAGAAAAGCAGCCAGAACTATCAACAGATTTGTCAAGAAAAGGCCCAGCAGTGCACCTAGCGGACACGGTGGTGTCAGGTGAGTTAGGTTCTGGTGTGGACTTGCCTCTAAGCAGCTGGGCGGCTGCAGACAGTCACGTGACCTCCCTGGACTTCGCTGTAACTTGGAAGGAGAGGCTCAGACAGCCATCCCATTTTCTCTGGCTGCAAAGTTCTAATTTCAATGCCAGAAACGGAAATACACGTTCAATTCACCGGAGGGAGGAACAAATGGTTTACCACTAATTTCAAAGAACTTCTAAGGTCATTTAACATTTAACAAAAACAGGCGACTCTGTTCCATGCATGTGTGTTTACATAATGGTGGTCTGATTTATTGTTCCTGTTACTTCAAGTGTAGAACTTCAATGGAAAATAGAAAAGTTAATATTTAAAAGTTGATGTTATTGAAATATTTTCCAAAAAATGGTAACACTTGTGTTTGCTGGAAGGCAATGCTGATAAAAATGGAAGTATTTCATGTGATAAGTATCAGATCATTTATTGCTCAATAATAAGCTATCCTAAGGCAGGTAACAAAAAAGCTACAAGGGGCCCTAGCCGTTTGCTCAGTGGTAGGCGCGTTGGCCTGAGGACTGAAGGGTCTCGGGTTCAATTACGGTCAAGGGCACATACCTCAGTTGTAGGCTCAATCCTGGGCCCTGGTCAGGGCACATGCAGGAGGCAACCAAATGATGTTTCTCTCTCTCTGTCTCTCCCTCTGTAAAACAACTATCAGTGGAAAAATATCCTCGGGTGAGGATTAACAACAATCACAACAACAAATAAAAGCTACAAGGAGTTTTGGATAAGACATGGCAATGACCACAGTCCGCAGTAAGGAAGGAACAGACAGCCAGTTCTGAACTGTTCTCTGTTGAATTCCACTAACTCCCCCTTGGATTGCTGACTCGACTGCTGATGCGCTTACAGAACCTGTGCGAAAGCCCGGCGGTCTCTGTGCATCTCACACAGATGCAGACTCAGGGCTGAGGTCTTGATTACAGGGATTAAGAGAATGTGCCTGAAATCACTGGAGAGGCAAAAGGCCCACTTCAAATGATGTCATTACGATTTTCACTTTACGCATTAAATGTGTACTTGGTATTTTAATGTTTATCATGTATGTGAATACCTTAAGAATTAGTGAATTCGTAGGCAAGAGTGATGTTATTTAAAAATTGGCTGAAATTAAGGTGAATTTAAGGAGTTTTTAAATTTGCAATAAAAAGTTCTAGTGAGAGATTAGGAAGTGTTCAGGTGCTCTATATCTAAGCGGCTTGTTCACCAGCACAAGGTTATGTGATACAAAGAGGAAGAGATAACGTAACTCACCTTCCCATCCTTGGATGTGCCCGCGACTTGTCCTGTTGCTATTGTAATCTTATCCGGATGAACTGCTAGGCTATAAAAAAAGATACTTATAAAATTCTTACTCTTTGAAGGTAAGCTTTATTTTTTCCTTGATCAAATATAATCGAGTTGACAATCCTGTATAATAAAAGCGTAACATGCAAATCGACCGAACTGCGGAACAACCGGTCAGCGGGGGGTGGGGCTGGCGAGCAGACGGCGCCAGATCAGCCAAGGTGCATGCCAGCGGGCAGTGGGAGGGGATGGCAATTGGGGGCAATGGCGATCAGCAGCAGTGGAAGGGTGATCGGGGGAGCGGGGCCAGTCGCTCAACGCCGGCACCTCCCCTGATAGGCCCGAAGGTCGCTTCCTATAGAGGGAGCCCAGACTAAGCTGTCAGTGGGACATCCCCTGAGGGCTCCCAGACTGCGAGAGGGTACAGGCCGGGCTGAGGGCCTCTTTCTCTCTATATAAAAGGCTAATATGCTAAGTGTCTGTCTGACTAGTAGCTATGACGTACACTGACCACCAGGGGGCAGATGCTCAACGCAGGAGCTGTTGAGCTGCAGTGACTTGGCAGAGACAGTTTTTGGGTGATGCACCCCGAAACCAGAGAGGAAGGAGCCTGATTCCTCATGGGGCTGTGCGATTCCACCTTCAGACGTTGGTTATGTTGTTGCTGGGGCACTGTTGGCCCTGAATCTGGTTTACTGCACACTTGCATTTGCGTTCCACACCCTGTAGGACAGCAACTTTGCAGAGTGCCCTCTGGCACTACGGGACCCCTCGGGGGATGTCAGAGAGCCGGTTTCGGCCCAATCCCCACAGGCCAGGCCGAGGGATCCCACCTGCTGGAAGGAACCCTGCTCACTTCGCAGACGCCCTTTGAGCTATGGCACCACCCCAGGTGCGGTCAGCAGAGAAGGACCTCAGGAGGTTGGCTCCAGGATGTGTCTGGCCCGTCTCACCCAGTCCCGCCCCACTGGCCACCTTCTAATTAATTTCCTTTCAATGTGCATGAATCCGTGCACCGGGTCACTAGTTCAAATATAAAAATATAGAATGCCTAACTTCTTACAGACTCATAGTAAATCATCTGAGCACTCCAATGGATTTAGACAATTAGTGCCTATTTCATTTCATCTTAATTCCTTCATCTCTAGAGAATTTTCAACTCAAGGAAAAAGCATTTATTTTTTTGCTGGAAAATATAATTTTAATCTCAGAACTACTTAATTAGTAGTCTGCAAGCTTTTTAAAGAAGTCATTTTGAGTATATCAAATAGCAAAGACATCACTGTTTTCAACAGGACTTTTATAACGGACTAGGGATCTAGGGCAAATAGAAAAGCAGAAATCCATTGCTTCATCCATCCATCCCTCCAAGATACATAAAACCCCACCGAAGGCTGTGAACAAATTATGGGAATAGCAGAGCCAGCCCAAAACACGAGGCAAAGCATTTCACTTTTTATTAAAAAATAAAGACCCAAACTAGAAGCCGTTAGCATGAGATGTGTTAAGAAGGCTTCTCATCAGGGGTCTATTAGAGCTATTGGTTCAGGGAAGGTGGCTGGGTAAGATTATGGGTTATAAAGATAGAAAACTACAGAGGTGCCTTAGAGAGCCAGGGAGCTAGCAAATGAATGGACAGCACAGAACACGAAATGCTTCTCTCAGGCCCCTTCTCTTTAGTGATGTCCCGACATGGAGCCCTTTCCGCTAACAGTGCCACACAGGTGCACCTGCCTCAGCGTGTGGGGGACTCACCACTTCACGTCGTCATTGTGGCCGGCGTAATGCCTCTGGAGCTGCTCCTCCACGTTGTATAGCACGACCACGGACGCGATGAAGTACACCGTCTCACCCGTCGGGAGCAGGTACAGGTTATTCCGACAGTCCCGGCCCCTGTACCCGTAGCTTCGTGTGTGTCAAGAGAAAACTTGTTTTCTTGTGAAGAGCTGACAAACGTCAGCTTTATCTAACAGGCAAACCATTCTCCACGACTATTACCGTCAATTTCACAACGTTAAATAATGTTAGGTTGCAAACGGGGCCGAATACATCTCCCTCCCTAAATAGGAAGGCAATGAAGTTGGAAATGGCCATTGATTTAATGTGAACACTTGTTTTTAACAATATGAAGATTTGGTTTTATTTTAAGAATGTATTATATATATATTTAAATTATTAATTTTTTAATTTTATTGATTTCAGAAAGGAAGGGAGAGGGACAGGGAGAGATAGAAACATCAACGATGAGAAAGAATCATGGATCAGCTGCCTCCTGCACGCCCCACACTGGGGATCGAGCCCACACCCAGGCATGTGCCCTGACCAGGAATCAAACTGTGACCTCCTGGTTCATAGGTCGACGCTCAACCACCCAGCCACACCGGCCAGGCAAAAGTATGTATTATATTTTGAAAGCTGAATTGTTTAAGCTTGATCAAAAGTGGTAATTTATCGCTTTATTTACTAAAGGTAACTAGATCAGACATTCGTGCCGTCACTGGCAGATGAACTCTTTCTGATTCAGCCTATTAATCCTGGCTCTGGGAAGCGACAGCCGGGGCACATTTTTATGCTGAGCTGTTGGAATGTTACGTGGACGCCTGTCTTCTTTGCATCTCGTCTCCCTTTAAATTTGGCCAAACCGGTATTCTCAAAGGCTGACAACCGGGACATCCTGCCTCCAGAATTAAAGTCACCTGAAGCTGTAGACACTAATCTCACAAGAAAGCTACAATACTTGGCACCACAGTTTGCCTCTCGCTCCTTCCTGCTGACTCGCTTGCGTAACATTTATCTCCAGTTATCACACTTGCTCAGATCTGCTGGACCGTCGCCGGGGCCCATGGGTGTTCACGTTCCCGCGTGCACCTCTGCTCTTTAGAGGCAAGGGCCTGACGCTGGGAAACAGAACCAGAAGCGACAGGGCCAGCGGAGCCTGCCCTCGTCCATGTCTCCTTGTCACTGTCGCCGTGAGACACAAACCTACAATGGGGACCTGACATGGCCATTGCTCTGTGGGTTAATGAGAGAGCAGGCCTGGTTCTAGAGTCACGACTGGGAAATTAATCAAATTCCTCTTATAGTTCGTGTCTTTTGTAGCTTGTATGGAAAACAAAATACATCTGAAAATGGTAAGTGAGGTTATCAATCCTACCCCAAGAAAAAACTTGGAGCTTTGATAACTCCTTATGTTTTAGAGCAGGGGTCCTCAAACTTTTTAAACAGGGGGCCAGTTCACTGTCCCTCAGACCGCTGGAGGGCCGGACTATAGTTTAAAAAAAACTATGAACAAATCCCTATGCACACTGCACATATCTTATTTTGAAGTAAAAAAACAAAACGGCAAAAACACCCACATGTGGCCCGCGGGCTGTAGTTTGAGGACGCCTGTTTTAGAGTATTTCAAAAAAAGTTGAGATGCTGATAATGGACTTGAACCTACGACGGTTATTAAGTCAATTATGGGCTTCTTATTGTACCCTCGGAGCTCAATCTTTGTAAAAATACTTGTAAAAGGTGCAAACCACACACTCTCTCTCTCACACACAAATAAAAAGTAAAATATTTAGGTCCTTCGTCCAACCACTCCCTGCTGCTTAGGCTAATTACCACTGAGATTTTGGCATGAACACTTCCAAACCTTGAAAACTATTTTGCGAGCAAAACATGTGAACTTGGATGTGAAAAAGTAACCTGGAAAAAAACAGCATGCCACTTATTGGGAGCAAATTCCACTATTTTATATTTTCTACAATATAGACAGGGAATAGGCTGAGCAAATGTGATTTTTCAATAATGCTTTCCAGACCTGATTTAGCCAATTTGACAATTACTGACTTAAAGAACTCCAATTCCATGAGCCAAAACAGATCGAAAAATAGGGGCAGGGAAATGCTTATGACATCTGAATCTGAAAAATAAAGAATATATTTTGGAGGGAGAAAGTTAAGTACGGATGCTAATTCTAAAAACATTCCAAAGCGTATGATTCCATAACTTCAAATACAGTAGCAATTCTTGTAAGTGAAACTGCAGCAGCTTCCGTTTAAAACTGCTTTGTATAACCTGTGCTTAGGGCTTTGCATTCAACTGGAAATCAATCAATAGCTGTTTAAGGGGGAGGCAGGATTTTTGCTTTGTCTTAAAATCTGCGTGGGCTGGAAGGTGGCCTCTGCAGGCTTCCTCTAAAGTAGTGGTTCTCAACCTTTCTAATGCCGAGACCCTTTAATACAGTTCCTCATGTTGTGGTGACCCCCAACCATAAAATTACTTTCGTTGCTACTTCATAACTGTCATTTTGCTACTGTTATGAATCGTAATGTAAATATCTGTGTTTTCCGATGGTCTTAGGATTGCGACCCACAGGTTGAGAACCGCTAGCAGGGTCGCCTAAGACCATCAGAAAACACAGATATTTACATCACGATTCATAACAGTAGCAAAATTACAGTTATGAAGTAGCAACGAAAACAATTTTATGGTTGGGGGTCACCACAACATGAGGAACTGTATTAAAGGGTCTCGGCATTAGAAAGGTTGAGAACCACTGCTCTAAAGCATAAGAAAGTAAAGTAAAGTTAAAATAAAGTAAAATAAAACGTCAACCTTTAATTCAGCCCTTCCACAGGCTCTCAGCGTCTCCCCTTGGGAGCTTCTTCACTTTCCAAATCCCACCCCACGAAGGCTGGGCAGCAGCTTTATTTCTAGCACGGTAGTCCTGTGGCCGACTGGCATTGTTGTGGCCTCGATGTGGGGGTGGGGGAGAGGATTTTTGTAGTGTTTCGGTGGTATCATAGCTATGCCACGTGGGGGTTCCGTTTAGGACTGGGTGTTCGCTGACAGAAGCCCTTCAGTGAGGCGGTGTTAACCTGCAGTCAGGCTCCGCGGGGGCCGAGTCCTACTGGGTTGGGGGGAGTATGTGTCCTCCTTCAGCGCTCTCATTTTCATTAGAATCCTAATCTTTACCCATTGAGATTATTTTTGCTAAATTTGCTTTTCTAGGAGGTTTTAAACTAACTTTATTCTGTCAGAAAAATTAAAATAGAGGCCAGAAACTAGTGATGCATTTTCCCACAACCATCCCGAAGAACCATTCAACCGTATGAGATTTTAATATTCTCTCTTCAGGGAGACGATGTGTATGTATTTGAGTGAGGACCACAAATATTGACCTCAGGAATGACAAGTCGGCGTCCTTCATCATCGCTAGCTCTGATGGAACAACTTTTCTAGTCTAAGGGGTGCTGACTTACAGCCAATCTTGTTAAATTAATGTTGAATGAGAGACTTTTTTTAAAAAAAAAGCTTAAGAGAAATTAAGCTTTAAGAGTTTCTACAGTTAAGCATCAAGCCCAAAGCACCGTCAGCGATGGCTCGTGCGAGCCCTGCGCGCGGGGCGAGGATACACCCACTCCAGCTTGAGCCGCTTGGTTGGAAGGTCCACCTTGGCTTCCAGGTTGTAGGACTCCACCTGGTCCCTGGGCATGTACATGGTGACCGGGCGGCCGCGGAGGAACATCTTCACGTAGCCCTCTTCTGCAAGAAGAACAGACCGGTGAGACAGCTCGGGCCGGGCCCCTGCAAGCCATGCCCCTTCTCTAGCCTCTCCACGCAGAGGGAAACCTCGGCCCTTTCCTGTCACTTCTAACGAATGTCTAATTCCCCATGTCCTCTTTTGACATTCTGCTCACTCAAGCACATGAAGTATATGAGAGGCTGTAAAAAGCAGGCAAGAACTGGATTCCATTATTTTTTCATGAGAGATTTTAGTGCTTACATTTTTTTATCATCAGGAGGGAAGAGAATGGTACTCCTCCCATATTCTAACTAACACAAGAAATCCACTGAAACTTTTTGAGCTCAATGTATATATAACTTCCACATGGAAAGTCATAAGATATCCTTCAATGTTTAAATTGGTTCGTTATAGTGCAATGTAAAAATGTATCTCTACGTGTCTTTTATGTTGGACAATGCCGTCCTCTTTAAAGAACCTCAGAGCGGAAGTACATGCTGGGATGCATGCAAAAAGGGAAATGCTCCAAGAAAAGCTAGAAATGGAAAACAAATGAGCAAAAGGCCCATCAGAGAGGGAAATCGGGAAGTAAAACTTTCCGGAGCAAACACTTTCATAATAAAATGACTTCCGATGTTTTCATAAATTGTGGGGACCAAAGTAAAACCCAGGGATATATCGACACGGGCCTCTCCTGGACTTCGGAAAGTAAAGAGCTTGGGGTTTTCCGGCTCGCGTTTTCAGGTCATAAGACCAAAGGAAGTTCTGGTGAGCTTCTGAAGAATGCGCTTCCCATTCAGCGCTCACTGCACTCGGATGCGAGACTGCGAATCAAAGGACCAGCCGAGGCACCTAAATCGGGGAGTTGGACCCGGGAGATCTGTGTGTAACCCCACAGAAAGCCACCCGCGGGAGGAGGGTGGTGAGCAAACAGGAAATCATTCCAGTCCCGCCAGGTACCGCAGTCACGCGTTAGTTTGTCAGTCTTAGTCCCAAGGGTGTCAAACAACGCCGCATGCAATGCCGCCCAGCAGCACGAGGCCAGCTCCACGCGTTGCCGTGTGCGTGCCCCCAGGCCTGACGCATGCTCGTGACACACTCTTCACTCTGCACGTGCAGGGACTCTGAGGTCAGAGCAGCACGCGTTCACGCACAGGGTGCCGCCGCCGGGCTGTGGCTCCTGCTGGAATGCTTCACTGGGCTCCGTCCGCCCGATGCACTGGGACCAGCCCACCCGAGACCCACACTGCAGCCTCTCCTATCGGTCCCCCAGGCCATCTCACATTCTGCGGCCGAACCCATGAAGGCCCAACCTGGACTTCCCTGAGTCAATACCCCAAATCCTTCACTAGTCTTTGACCTGCTGGATGCAAAGGTCTAACTGCCCGGCCACATCCACCCACGTGGGTTCTCCGCTCTGGCCAGCTGCATTTCCTGGCCACCCCACACATCTGTCCTGCTCTGGACCCCTAACAGGCTCTTCTCCTGGCCTCAAACCTCTTCCCTTCCTTACTCCCTCGCCAACGCCTGAGCTCATCAGACTGCAAGGCTCCCTAAAGAACCGGAAGCACCCGGCAGGCTGACTGACAGCCGTGAAGAGAGGGGCCGGCATGACAAAGCTTCACGTTAACCCGGAATGAGCCCACCGGCTCTCCGTGTGGGAGAGGAGCCGGACTGCAGGCTAGGGGCCGAGGGAACACAGCGCCACCTCCGCAGCACACGCAGAGCCCGTGCTGTGTCTAATCCGTGTCGGAATGCGATCCAGTATGTTGACTTGCATATCCTGGAGGCGGTGCTGCTTACGGAGGCCTTAGACTGAGGCTTACTTCCTGCACAAATCTCAACTACTGTCTGTGCCCTAGGAGAAGCACTGGCCTTGGCATGGTTTTGTCCTGGTAACAGATGCCCTACATCTAAAGCCCAGCGCGGCAGGGGAAGCAAGGTTTTTCAGGCATGTTAGGGTGACAGCACACAGCCACCACACCCAGAGGCGCCGGGCAGGCCAGCAGGGGTGCAGGGGCCATCTCACACAGTGGGGGCCATCTCACACAGTGGGGGCCATCTCACACAGTGGGGGCCATCTCACACGTGGGCGCCGAGGCCTTGTCCTATAGCTCTCTCAAGGCTTATCCAGATTTTTGGGGGAAAGTTCCTGTAATCAGCCAATAATCGACCACCACCCAAATGACAGCTACTCAGTAAAACGCTCAGGGGCTCAACTTCCAGCCAAGTGTGTGCGTGGCAGAAACGCTTTCCCACGGGGCGAGGGTCTGCTCGGGCGCAGGAAGAGCGTTTCCGGAGCCGGGGCCACGGCTTGGCTCGCTCGGAGAGCTATGAGGGGCAGGCAGGCGGCCTACCTTGGCAGTGCGTCACCCGGCGCTTCCCTTGGGATTTCGGAGACAGAGACAGAAGGGCTAGATAAAGAGACGTGGAGTACTGCAGGGGGCCTGCTGCCTGGGCGAGCGCTCGCTAGCTCTCGGTGGGAGAGACTCCCCCGCCCCCTCCCCCCTCGGACAGGGGAGGCTAGCCCTGCAGGCTCGCGGTCATTACACGGTGAGGAGCGCTCTCACGCTCCCTGAAACGCAGTGAGCATGTCAGCACCGGCCGGCACACCCGGAACGCTGACTTCCGTGCTTCAGTCCCAGGTGGAAAACAGGGGGAAGACGAAAATTAAATGAGTGGATGTACCCAATTACTCACGTGCCAATTTTTCTGCATTTTAAATGCACGTTTAAATAAGGTCAATGCCCTATAAATAGCGAGTACCTTATTAGGAAATGCGTTTAAAAGAGACCTAGGAGAGGTCCACATGAACTGTTTGTCTGCAGGTTAGGAAACCAAAGGCAGGAAGAGGAAGAAAAGCTCCTTGTGGCCAAGTTACAGCTTGGTGCGAGGGGACGCTCCTTTCCAGGAGACGCGAACGCTGATGCCGGGAACCCCGCGAGCGGGAAGGCAGAGGCGGCAGGTCTGAGGACCCCGTGCCCTGCGCTGCCCGCGGGGCATCTTCCTCCTCCTGGTGGACGTATTGGAAACCAGCTCTTAAAGGGCCAGGAAAGGTTTAGTCTGTACCATCTGAGCGGTGGGCCCCCCGGGACCGGCCGACCTCAGCCTCGCCACGCAGACAGCCGAGTTCTGGTGCCGACAGCGGCCCTGCCCGGCTGCTGCTGAGCTGTGCCCGGGCCCCGAGGGCAGTGGGGGCACCGGCAGGTGCAGCAGACTTACCTGCGCTGAAGACGGGCTCCTTGGGTTTGCTGTGGAGAAAAGAAAAGCAGATTTTAGAGGGAGGCTGACCCCAGGCCCGTGAGACCCCACCGTGGTCAGCTGGCTTGTCACATGCATGCTGCGTGAGGGGCACGTGTTAACGAGGAAAACAGAACCACGCAACTAAAAAGGAGCAAGTGTGAGCAAACGTTCCCCAAACCGGGGCCGGAGGCTGCGATCCCGCCTCCTCTCGAAGCGGTGCTCCTCGTGAGCGGGTGAGGCTGGAGAGGAAACATCCGGTTCATCGAGGTGGGCACGGCCCTGCTAAGGGTGTAGGCTTGTTTTCCTGCCCGTGCCCTTCGGAATGGCCACATAAAGAACTTGTTTAAAACGAGCGGGCTCCTGGGAGAGGGGCTTGGTGAGGAGTTTCAGAGCCCAACTCCACAGGGAGGCTACGGGGAGGGAGACAGGGCGGGAGGGAGACAGGAGGAGAGAATAGTGAGGATTGGAGGGGGGCATGTCATTGGAGATGTGGGGACCCCTCTGTGGACTTCGGCCAGGCTGAGGCCATCCCGGGACTGCACCCGGGAAAGCAATACCCCGAAGCCTTCAAAGTCGGGCCACAGAGGGATGGAGGACCCCCCTGGGCAAGCTCCCGGCAGGGCGAGCCCCCGCAAGGAGTCCGAGGAATCCAGGTGCCGGGACACAGCCCGCTGCGGGGCAGCCCCTGCCAGAGCAGAAAGGGAGCTCAGGCCGGGCAAGCAGCGCACCCGTTCAGACCCCGAGCCCGTGCGCGAGCCCAGGTCAGCGAGGCTCTGACACCCAAGCGTCTTCCCCGGCCATCGGCCCCCTGATCACGTCCCGCTTTCAGGCACAGAACCAGACACAGGCCCAGGGGGCCTCGAGGAACCTGAGCCCGTGGGGGAATATGAGCTCACTGATTTTGTGTGTCCCTGAGCAGACAGCACCCTTGCCGGAAACCAATCACTGTCTCACTAGTAGAGAGATGTGGACAGGAAGCCAGGAAGGCTGGTCAACATTAATTGCTCTAACCACTCACTCACTGTTTAGTTGAAACATTGTTAGCTGAAGCAGCTTTCACTTCTGTTTGTCTTACGTAAATTTCTGTTATTTCCTGCCTAAGGGCTAAGGGTGTTTCCCAAAGCCTCAATAAAAGGGATAGCAAGGCCAGAGCAGTGTGTAGTCCTCCCACTAGAGGTGGGCTCCCGCCTGGCCCCCATTATTCCCAAATTAATACTTTTCTAGTCTCTTTTCATTTGTGTGTGGCCTTCCCCAGAAGCTGAACCCCGAACCGGAACCCTGAACCACGCAGGACGTGAAAAGGGGCTCCCACAACCCTAATGTGACTTTTCTCCTTAATTTTAAGCTTGAAACACCAGCCGCAGAACTGCCCTCGCCCGCGATGCAGTAAATGATGTCCTGGATTTCTGGGAGCTGCATGCCGTCGCGGGGCGAGGGGCCTGCTGATGCTGCCGCTGTCTGCACTCTGCTCATGTGCTTTCAGGGCCCGTGACAGGGTCAGCTTCCTGACCTCTGACCTCTGGCCACTGAAAACTCCTCACTGCACGGCACACCCATGAGGAAAAGCCCCGTCTGACCTTGGCCTAAAGGTTCTGAACCTCCTACTGCCCTTTACACTCTGCCCACGTCACTGAGTCCAGCCACGCCGCCCGCGCCGCCCTCACATGTGCCAGGAGCCCCGGGTCAGGCTCTGCGCAGCTGCCCCGTCCTGGCGGCCAGTGCCGTGGCCAGCCCCAGGCCGAGTGGGGTCTGTGCCACTCCACCTGCGGGCACCTCAGGCCCTGCTCCGGAGCCTCCCAGCCCATCGCCCTCATTTTCCTCTAACGCCCTATTCGCCAAGCCATCCGTTTTGCCTTTCCCCCCAGGAGGTAAGTGCAGGGGGGTGGGGTCTCAGCGCTGCCCCCTGCTGCGTTCAGGCCAGGAAGTTGGTGACCTCTAGAGTCGCAGAGACTTCCTCTCTGCTGTCCCTCCTCAGACTCCAGCAGCCTGCGGGGCTGTGCCCGGGTCGGGGCGGGGGGTTAGGGGTGGGGAGACACTGCTGCCTGGTACCTGGTACCTGGTACTTGGGGTGAGGCCCCCTGGGGTGGGCCTGACTCCACTCTGCCTGCACCCCGGGGCCCCTCTCTGGGTCTCCCATCCCTCCCCCGTGGATGGCCTGGCACCTGCCAGCCACAATGTAGACTTCTCCAGGCTCTCTGCTCTGTCCCCAACCTGCCCGCAGTCTTTCCCAGCTCCCCGAGGTCTGTGTGAGGGTGTGTGGTGGGAGGGGCCCCTGTGCCCAGGGCTCCAGGAGTCTAACCGCCCTGCGGTCCAGCCCTCCAGGCCGCATTCAGCTTTCCAGACTCTGAGCCTCCAGCTGCCCTCCTTCCTCCCAGCACCAAGGCTCCCTCTGCCTGCAGCTCCGCCGGACACAGGCGGCCTTACTGTGACCCTGGTCGGGTTAAAACAGTTCGATTTCATAGGCTCCCCGGCGTGTCCCCTTGTGGCGGGGAAGCACCAGCCCTCAATCCCCATTTTCTATATGATTAGATTAGATTCGCAGGAGGGTAAGGACACAGGCGGAGGGGAAAACAGATCACAGGCACGCCCCCTGGAGACCCGAGGGCAGGGGCGCAGGCAGGGATCTGAAGACGGAAGTTGTTCTGTCCAGCATGACTTTGGTCACAGAAACAGGAAAATCTGAGAGCCACGAACACAGAAATAAGCCGCCCACGCCTTTCTGGGGAACGCAACAGCAACCATGGCCTGTGTTCCTCTTGGACAGGAAACCGCAGGGACCTCCGACGCCGAGGCAGCGCAGGAGGAGGAATAAGTCTCCGCAAAGGGTTAGGAAGGGCGGCCTGCGCGACACGGACGGTCACCGAGAGAGGCACCAGGCGGCGCTGAGGTGTTCACGCTCCTTTACGTCTCGCCCTAAACTCTGCATCACTTTTTTGGCCTATCGTATTTAGAAAGCAGACTGTCGCTATGTTGCATTATTTTAGAAAGTTACATTTTTATAGAAAAAAAATACTACGTTGACTTTAGATTCCATTATCCCTGCCAACGCACCAACTGTCCTGAGAGGTGAGAAGGGCTCCCGGGAAGGTAATTCCACGCAGGGGTGCACGTCCCGCTAACACAGACCTAGAACACGGCGATGAGCGGAAGGGCAGGCCCACGGGATGGGTGAGAGGCCAATGGTCCAACATCAAGGACACTGTGGCCTCTCGTCAAAATCCGCGGACACGCGTCCTTCCAGAGCTCGCGGGCAGGGGAGCTGGGCGTGGGCATCCAGCCAGCACCACGTGAGACCTGTGTGGCTGAGTTCACTCGAGATCGCCTCTCAGGAGTCATGCAATTTGTCTCTAATTACCATTCCTTAGTGGGGGCTCACGGAAAGATGAAGTGGGTGACAACACCCTCTCGGGCGGGGGACTAGGCCCCGGGACCTGATGAGGCCTCGTCCATCCCTGTCCAAGCATGGAGTCAACACAGGTGTCACCACCCTCCCGAGAGGCCCAGGAGAGAGGTCAGCTCAGAGGGGAGGAAGGAAGTGCCCACTGGCAATCCACCCCTCATCTCTTGGCCACCCAAACAACAGGCTGTGGCCAATACCTACAAAATGAACAGCATTGCAATCTAGGTGGTTTTACTGCTGTGTTCTGGCAGGAAGGAGGTGGGCTGGATGAGCCTGGCTTATACCCCTAGAGTTGGGGGGGTCAGGCCTCTTACAAGCAGGACCTGGGGGCTCACAGCAGGTACGGGGAGTCTGGAGCCTTCACCAGACCCGTGGCTGGGTCTGGAGGCAGCTGATTTGAAAACCAGGCAGCTGGGTCAAGGTTTGCACTCCCAAAGAGCAGCTACAACTAAGTCATGTTATTACCAAGTCCCGGGAAACGCTCTGCAGCCTCGGGGCGCGGGGCTAAGCGTGGCCGGCTTCCTTTGCATCCGATAAAGCTCACACGTGCCACCTGCAGCCAGGGTGTTTCTAAGGAGAGAGACCAGCAGGGACTGTGTCCAGACTCGATCCACCGAGTGTTCACTGCCTCCTCCTCTGAGTGGGTTCGCATAGCACTTTTGTATCTGCTCCCTAATTCACCCCAAGTTCCTGAAAGGGGCTCGGGCTGCACTGCAGGTCAACTTGCAGGTGACTTGTGCAGCGGGAGCCCTGGGCGGCCAGCACTGACAGGGCCAAATGCTGTTTGAGCAGAGACACTGGCTTTTGAAAATGACTGATAAGGCTGGACCAAGGAGGAGACCTCTGCAAAGTCGAACATCTTATTTCCCTGTGACTTATCACCTGTAAAAACTCAGCCCTCAGCGCACATTCCGTGACTCCTTTTCCAAAGACTGCACCTGATGACATAAAATTCCTGCTGGAAGTCAAAATACTATCCCATGCAAACGAAGATCCTTTACAGAAACAGCCCCCACCGGCTAGAAATAGGGTCATTTAGGAACCCATCTATTAAAAAGGTTTAGAAGGCACTGAAGACCTTATCGGGGACAAAAACTGCTGCTTCGTAGACATTTCCCACCACTGCTCCCAGCACGCCATGTGGGCAGAGCATGGATGGTGAAGTCAGCTGACCTGTGCTCCAGCCGGGCGAGTCACTTCCGTCCACAGGCCTTCGTTTCCTTCATCTACAAAGCGCATGAAACCACCGAGGGGCATTGTCAGAATCAACTAAGTCGTGTGACAAAGGGTCCAGTGCATGGCGACCGGTTACTATCACTTCCCTCTTCCTCCTGACTTCGCTGACACGAGTATATGCATTTCTGGGCTCTTCACCTAACAGCCTCAAAACTAAAGCAACATAAGAATATTAGCATTTACTATTTTAACACTTATTAAAGGATAAGTGACCCCGGGGGTCCGAAGAATGAAACAATCTCTTCAGTTAAAAAAAAAAAAAAGCCAAATTTTAATCACTTAATTTCAGTGCAAAATGTTTCAGAATCTAAAATGTAGTGTTAAAAGCATCTGCCAATAGGTGGCGCTGTTTACACACTTCTTAAATGGTTTTAAATTAAACAGATAACATCCTTTCATTCATTCAGTGAATATTTATTGAGCAGCTACTGTGAGCCAGGCCCTGTGCAAAGTGCTAGAGATGCAAGAATAGTAAGTGATGCAGCTTCTGCCTCCCAGAGCCCCGGAGGGCGAGGGCGTGGGTGTGGGGAGTGGGGAAGGGGTTCCAGTTCCGGACAGAGTGAATGGACTGCTCCAAAGCCACCTGACCGGCCCCTGACTCGGCCCCGAGGGCCAGGGCGGCTTCCCAGCGGAAGAGGCACCCTGCTGGGACCGGGAAGACAAGCCGGAGCTCCTCCACACATCCCGGACACCCTCTCCCGACGAATTCCCAGACACACATAGAGGGTGTCCCCCAAAATGCATGCACACACTTTAACAGCTGGTCTGTTAAATGAAGATGAAATGTATTTTAATAAACACTGCCTTATAATTATTCAAAGTGTGTGTATACATGTTTGGGGGACGCCCTGTACATGTATGTCACTCAGGAGAAAGCGCTAGAAAGTTTAATTCATTAAGCTATGCATTTGTTTGTGTTTTTTCTTTTTCTTTGGTATCTGTATTTTATAATAAAGATTTTTCTAAATATGCTATCTTCTTACTTAGGTTTGCATTTCTTCAATTAAGACTTGAGTTTGCCCATCTTTTCATTAGTTGGTATTTGTATGTCTCAGAGAGAACCGTCCAAACCCTTTACCCATTTTTCAGTTGAGCTGTTGTCCTTTTTCTCACTGGTTTGTGCCGAGTCCTTTGGAAATGAGGGAAACTGGCCCTTTCCAGTTGCACGTGTCACTAGTGTCTGTTGAGAGAATGAATCTTTGTGTGCAGATCCTTTCCTTTACCACCACGCTTTGCACTGTGTTCTGCGCAGAGCAGGTGCTCAGTAAGTTAGGCAGTGCTGTGGAGCTGAGTGAGGAAGGTGACAGAAATGTCCAGAACTTCTGATTCCTCCCTTTCCCCATGGGGGTGGAGGGGTGAGGGCTGAAACAGGAGTTGGAAGATTCCAATATGTCCCAACGAGGAGAGGGGCCTCAAGACTGGGGAGTGGAGCTAGTGCACACGGCAGCACCCACTCTTTGAAAGAGAAAAGTAGTAACTGCAGCTACCATTTACCGAGGGCCAACAGTAGCAAGCTCCATGCTAAGGGTTCCATGTCCAGGATCGTATTTAATCCTTACGACAGGCCCGGAGGCAGTGCTGTTGTTGCTGGCGCTGAGGAAAAAAGTCCAGAGACAGTGAGGATTCTGTCCACAGTCCCACAGAAAGTGGCGGGCTGGGAGTGCCACTGGGCTACGGCTGTATCGCCTGTCTGTTTAACCTGTTCTGTTATACTGACTGGGGTGAAAATATACACTCAACAAATGTTTACTGAATCCCTACTATGTGCCAGGCAGTGTTCTAGAGGGTGGGCTGGTCAAACTGGATTAGAAAAACCTTGTTGGCAACTGAGCGTGAAACTATAGTGCATTTGCCTAGAAAAATGATGACCCACATCTAAAATAACGGTGGAAGAGTATATTTACTGACATAAAGGCCTAGTCATAGAGCAAATAAAAAAGAGGGCTTCAAACATATGCTAAAGAGTATAATTTTTGTCAAAATTATATGCTACACCCCAGAAACAAAACCAGATGGAAATGTAATAAAATGTTAAGCTATGAGTTCTCCTAAGTGGGTGAGATTATAGGTAATTTCCATTTCCTCTTTTTTTTTTTTTTTTTAAACATCTGAGTTTCCTAAAACACAAGTTACGTATGAAATAAATAAGTTTCCTCAAAAACAAACAAACAAAACAACCCCCAGACACACACAGACACACACACTCACACACACACACCACACACACACACACAGACACACACACTCACACACACACACACACACACACACACACACACACACACACAAACCACACAACAAAAAACAAAAACAAAATAATCGAAACAAACAAACAGAAAGCCTTGCCGGGGAAAAGTGAGAGCTGGTGTTGAGAGGCGTGGCTCCCAGGGCACAGGGATGACGAGGAGTCAGGAGGTGGCTGGAAGCCTTGGTGGGGGATTGGGAGTGAGGCTGCACCATCAGTGACGCTAAAACACCAATCTCAGGGCCTCCATGAGTCACTCAGGATGGAGCTCAGAGTGTCCAGCCTCGTGGCCTGGACCTTGCAGTCTGGATAACACGGCCAGTACAGGTGCTCAGGTTGTGCAAGGCAAAAGGGCATATAGGGGGCCACTTCCACACGTAGCTATCTTTGTTATTATTTAAATATTTTTATTGATTTTTAGAGAAAGAGGAAGGGAAAGAGAGAAATATCTATGGGAGAGCAAAACATTGATCAGCTGCCTCCTACACGCCCCTCCTGGCGATCGAGCCCGAAACCCTGGGCATGTGCCCTTGACCGGGAATTGAATGGGCAACCTTTCCGTGTAGGGACAACACCCAACCATCTGAGCCACACCAGGGCAACATATTCATTATTTTGAAGTTTTTTTCATATATGTTGACTCTGAAGAAGGACAGCTTATATGTTGTTACAACAAGGTTTCTAGCAGATGGTTGAAACATTTCTTAAAATCAAACCATTAGAATAGCTTTTTGATGGAAACAGAGTATTTTTTTTAAGTTGCTATGTCTCATTCCCGGCAAAATTATAAAGGGGGAACCAGTTTTATGATTGAAACAATTTATCAGTCTAACATCTAACATAAATTGTGCATTTTAAATAGTAACTTTTTCTGTCTGAAATAAAAGACTTAAAAAAAAATCCTATTGGATTGGTATACTGGCTACATTAGATAGTCCAGGTTGTTCATCAGGATGTTATTGTCAATTCCCTATTTAAATTTAATAAGCACTTCACTGTGACATGAATCACTATATAATTATTAGTATTTATTGCCATCAATAATATATAAAGAAAATATTACATTGCTATATATTGCTATTATTTTTCTGGAAGCTTTGTCAGTGCAAAGATTAAATGCTATTAAACTTTTGTGGCTTGTTACTACCACGTATTATAAAAACGTTAAGCATCCTATATAATAAAAGCCTAATATGCTAAGTGTCCGGTCTTCCATTCATCCAATCAAAGCATAATATGCTAATGATATGCTAAGGCCTCTCAACCACTCTCTATGACGTGCACTGACCATCAGGGGGCAGATGCTTCAACCGGTAGGTTAGCTTGCTGCTGGGGTCTGGCCCATCAGTACCGAGTGAGATGGGCCAGACATGCCCTGGAGCCCTCCCATGTCCCTCCCTAGCCCCGATCTTGCACCGGTGGGGTCCCTCGGCCTGTGCCCTCTCGCAATCCGGGCTGAGGTACCCCCTTCTCCCCTGAGTGCACGAATTTCATGCATTGGGCCTCTAGTTTTAAGATAAAAGTCTACAATGTCACATGGAAGACTGTCAAATCCAGTGCCCATTTCCAAAGAAAATGAGAAACAGGAGCAAGAAGACTGACACTATCATAAACCATAGAGTGTCTATGAAAGCAAAATGGAATGACTTTAAAATGTATTACATCTTAGAAAATGTGAATGTTGAGATCTCAAGAACACTATTATTTTAGGTTCAACAGTAAGATGTGCACAATTGATATGGACCGGCTTTTCACTTGCTGTAATCATTGTTATTGAGAACTATATATTCTTGATGTGCAAAAAAGCCTCCTTTTTCTCGAGTAAGAGGAGCCTTTTTCTAATTTTCGCAAGTGTCACACGTGCTAACGACAGCTAACGTGGTGACTGCAAGCTTTACAGCAACTGACCAGTGACTGACACCAGTTAAAGCAGCGCCCGTGAATGACTGGTTTGTCCTACAGATCAGGGCAGATCCAGATTCTCCTTCTGAGAGCATAACCTCACCCACCTGCATTCTGATGAGTGGTCCTGGATCATCAGACCTGCAGACCAGCTCATCCCCACCCCCCCCTTTTTTTTTTAAAGATATACAGTCTTCCAGCTGCCCCAGTGCTGAGGACCAGGCTAAAGCCAGTCTGAGTTTTGAGCTTTTACTATATGTGACCTATTTTCTTTTGCTTCATTTTCTGTTGTCAAAGCCTGGCTTAACAGACTGGCACCCTAAGCCCAATGTCAAGGTATCTTGGTTTCTTTTTTATAAAAAGTTCACCCATGTCCCTCTTCCCCGCTCTGACAACCATCAGCTTGTTCTCTCTATGGGTCTGTTTCTGTTTTGTTTTGCTTATTCATTTTCGTGTTTTGTGTGTGTGTGTGTTGTGTTTTTTAGATGCGGCATATAAGTGAAATCATACAGTATTTGTCTTTCTCGGTCTGATGTAGTTCCCTGAACACAGACCGGCTCATTCTAATGTGGCATTAACGGCCGTGGGAACCAAGAGGATTTACCACACTTGATTCCTACCTAACCACTTTGATTTCGTGGTCTCCTTCCCATCACTCACTAGTATTTGCCCGTGGTTCTGGGATGCGGTCTCACTTTTGAAAGAATGTCCTGTTTGGTTACTGCCGGCAGCAAGACATAATGGAAAGGGCACAGGCGCTGGAGGGAAAGAAGGGTCTGGGTTTGTACATCAGCTCTACCGCTGACCATCTCCGGGCCTCGGCGCCTCCCTCTGTGAAGTAGGTATTTTATATCTAATGCCCTTGAGTCTTACAAATTTATAAGAAACAGTAGAAAAACACCCAGCCCGGGGCATGGCCCTCTGAGCATGGCGTCCTCCTGGCAGCCACTACAGTGAGACCTATGTGGAGCGGAGGTTCTACAGGGACAGGGAATTATTTTTAAATGGACACATTCGGTTGCTTACATTATTTTGAGAACATGACTAGTAAATTTACTCAGACCCTCATTTCCAAATCAAAATGTCCTACTGTGGCATTTATTTTTTGAAAAAAAAAAAATCCCTTTTAAAATACCTTTTATGGAAATATTTACCCAGCATATTCACCAAAGCCATAGGATTTAAAAGATAAAAACCGATCTGGAGTTTGCACAATGCAGATTCCTTTTGGAAATTCTTAATAAAATGCAGATGTGCACAGAAGGGGCCAAGTTTTCAACAGCTGCCAAATCTGGACCTCTCAGGTCAACCCAGGGGAGCCCACAGGCCAGAGTGCCCGCTGGACTCGCCCTCGGTTGCCATTGTAACCACTTGGCCTTATTTCCAGGGTATTATCACCCAATTAACATAATCTTCTGATAAGAAGCACTAATAGTCTTCATTAGAAGACAGAACCCATGCCCGTGGTTTCCAGAGACTGTTAATCGGCCATGAACTTGACCTGCTGAGGATGTGAGAAGTGCTCGCTTCTCTTCTGCAGAAGATATCTCTCAGAGATGAAATGGGAAACGGGTGAAGCTGCCTTTACAGGACTGAATCGGGACGAATTTACACACTTGGAATTTTTACAGACTGTGGGTTGGAGCTGATGGCTTGATGACTAAGCTTTTTCCTTACATGAGCACTCGCAAAAACAAAAATAGTTTTTTTTGCCTCTGAAGCTGAAATTCCTCCCTAAACCTCGCTCAACAGAGAGAATAAAAATAAAGCACAATGTTTAAAAAGGCAGAGCAAAGTACATGAGGTCGATATACACAGAGAGAGGGATCTCATCTACACGATACATTCTTCAACATGAAGAGCCATTAACATGCCAAAAATGAGCTCTCACTCACAAAATGTTTCCATTCGTTTCATAGATATTTGTCCTAATCCATTATACACTAAGCTCAAAGGAAAATTCGAAATGAGGAGTAATCGTGTTTCCTGAAACCAGTAAATAAGACAAATCAGACTGTTTCTGGCCTAGTTCAGTATTGCAGACGGTTCCTGACAAGTCATGAAAGTACAACTTCTCACCACCCCCCGACCTGAGAAAACACTGCTTCAGCAGTGCGCTCACACTCCCTCTCAGGGTGTGCTAGGGGCACAGAGCGGACCAGCCCTCCAATTCCATGAGCTGGTGGTATCAGCTTCTCAGGAACGGCGGGGAGTCCCCGGGGAACTTCCACCCGGACAGGACAGGAACCACCGTGACCTCGGGAGCAGCCTCGGCGCCCTCGAGGGCCCTGGCTCGGGTGCGCAGTCGGGGTCTCTGCTCATCTCTGGGGGAGACAGGGACCCAGCGGACTCGGGGCCCCCGTACCTTTCGCTGTTCTTTTTGCCGCTCGAAGAGCTGCTGGTGGAGCCTGTGCGATTGCGGTTGCCTTTGGAGTCCCCGTAGCTTTCCCTTCGGCCGCCGGGGGACACGCGTTCCGAAGAGCTGGTCCTCTTGATGGTGCTGAGGGGAGATGCAGAGGACAGTGAGAGCCGTACCGGGTGACCTTCTTTACGGCCGAGTATGAAAAAACGCGCCCAGGACACCCATTCCCACGTGGATGTGTGAGGGACAGATCACTTCCCACGTCCCGACTATAGAGATCAAAAACCACTTTTCCGAACGTGACCTGGACTCTGCCTCTGCTCACTGTTTTGTAACCTTGGCCTTGAGTGGCGTTCAAAGGCTCAGAGGAAACTGAAAGGAAGAATCCCACAGCACCCGGTGAGGGGACCCCAGGGCACAATGGGAGGCCACCTGTCCCGGAGCAGCTTCAGATCAGCCCCGGGTGCTCAGCTCGCTGAATCTGCCCCGGGGACACTGGGCCATGTCCCAGACGCTTTTGGTTGTCAGCGTTGGGGCGGGGGGGAGGGCTACTGCCCACATCTATTAGACAGAGGCCCGGGACGCCGCTCAACACCTGACCGTGTCCAGGAAAGCCCCCAACAAAGGCTGTGCCGGCCCCAAACGTCCATGGTGCCGATACTGAAGAGTCTGGTCGGAAGGCACACGTGGCCAACAGGAACAGATGCCACAGGTCATGACGGGAACGCCCCCCGGGGTTAACGCCGGTGCTTAGAGGTGGTGCCCACGGAAGCACTAACTTCCTTCTGGAAAACTGAGGACTGAGTGGAGGCGGGATAGTTAGGTGTGAGTAGAATTTTTGACAAATAAGAAAAGGGAAACTGAGATACTAGGAGATGGTTAGACAGATGGGGCCAAACAGCTGGAGCAGTTTACAGCCAGCTAGTAAACCGCCAGATCTTATCTTCCCCAGCCAAGGGCATGGGAGCAAATGGCTCCACCTCTCTTTTCTCACCGGAAAGTGAAGAGCTTAAGTCACCTGGTCAGGGAGGGAGATACCAGAGACCCAGTTAGTGCCCTCTGTGCCAGCCAAACCCAAGGATGGATTAAATCAGGGGAACAAATAACAACAAACCCAACTAGAACCAAGCAAATCCTAAACAGAGGGAAAGCCGACCAGAATGCAACCCCATCCCTCTGTGCCGTTCACTTGGGCACATCAGCACAGTAAAGAGCACACCTGGGAAGCTGAGGGACGGACATTCTGCTGAGACTCTCCCAGGGACCTCCCCTGGATCCCCACCTTAGGAAAATAGTAAGAACCCTCCAAATAAAGGACTCCGCGCAGGCTCTCTCTGGAGCATGCCCACGTGCCCCCCCGCCCCCTTTCTCTCTCCTAAACTCCAAGGGTCCCACAAGATTTGCAGCCAGGGGAGCAGCAGGCAGTGGCGGCTCGTCCCCAGCTAATGCCCTGAACCTGTCCCCGCCCCCCTTTTCTCTGACTCTCCAGTGAGCTGGCGGCAGCCCGTTAGGCTCCCTTCTCTCCCACAGCGTTTCCAGAGCCAGAGCTGCCGCCTTGTCTCTTTCCTATTGTTCTTCTCTCCTAGGCCTTCCTGTTCCACAGTTGTTCCCAGATTTAATAAACGTCGTCTCAAAACCACCCGGGCTCGTGTGAAACCTTTCCTGTACGAAGTCAAGAAGCCACACGCTGCCGGCCAAGGCAGCCCACGTGGGGCCGGGTCCTTTCTGGTGACGGAGTGGTTGGAAACGGGGGAATGTGTGGGGAAGACGCCTGAAGACTGAATTCCTGGGAGAGATAACGGGCTTTAACGAACTGAAATGACACAGTGGGGAAGAGCCTGCACACAGGTAACCCACAGGCACGTCCCAGGCTCAGGAACACACAGGTGGGGGTACCCAGGGCCAGGCAGGGGCGCTCGCTGACTGCTCTGTTCTTGGGTCATGTGACTATGTCCCTGTAGAGTTTTAAAATCACCACCACCGGCCATACATTTCTTGAGGTCTTATCTCATTTATCATTCTTGTATACTTTTTGGCACTGAAGCTTGAAATATTTATTACAGGAAAGGGTGAAATAGTGACTAGTACATGGGAGCCCCATGCTTTGACCCTGTCACAGGAAGAGACACGAATGCTTGTTTAGCACCTGCTCTAGAAGAACGAGGGGCGGAGAGGGGAGGCTGGTGGGGCAGGCCCAGGACTGGGGCTGCGGGAAGAACTGGACTTGGGGGGAGTCAGGTCTGGCGCCTGTGGAGGTGCATGTGGGGGCAGGAGGGCGTCATGATGCCAGCCTGTGACCACGCGGTGCTCAGGGCGGGCACTGAACCCCAGCCCTGGGGGAAACCACCCAAGGCGCTGAGAAGACCCCAGGTCAGAGTCAAGTTTCGGCTGTGGGCTGAGCAACTGCCCAGGAGCCCGAGGCGCAGAGACACCCCAGGGACAGGGAAGGTGGGAGCAAGGAGAGTGAGGCCAGACAGAAAATGCGGCAGGTCCCGTTAGGGGCTGGGCGCTGCGGGAGGGAGGAGAGATGACGGAGAAGTCTGCGTGGCTCAGGCTGCACAGCTCCAGGGGAGGGTGGGCGACCGCCAGACCGTCCCCTGGGCTGAGCTGCGCTGTCCTCGCTCCTCCCGGCGGCCCCTCCTCGGCTCCGCTCTGTCCATCCTCCCTGCCGGGCACCGTGCAGCCCTCTTCCCTTCGTGACTTCCATCCTTCCGTGAGGAACCTCAGCATGTTTTTAAAAACCGCTCCGTGTACCGGCGTTTGAGAGCCCTCTCCCTCTCTGCGTGAGCAAACAGAACTAAAATGAGCCCAGCGTGGTCTGGGTGCTCCCTGCACCGCCTGCTGCGGGCGGAGGAAGCTCTGAAGGCGCAGCCAGCACCTCCCCGCGGAGCAGAGGGGTGGGCGGGCCTCAGGCCCACGGGAATTTTTAGAACGCGCAATTTGGGGACAAGGAAATTACAGATCTTAGGGAGAGCATGACGTTTCTGAAATGTGGGGATTGACATCTTAAAATTATAGAAACCTTTGTGCTTCAAGTTCAAGATCTTTCAATGAGGAAAAGCACAAGCTGATGTGACGTCAGGGGTCATTCCGGCCCATCATCCCGTAGGAGGCTCTTAGGCCCCGGGAGGCAGGGAGGGAGGCAGCCTCCGCGGGGTCCCTGTGGGAGTTCACGGCAAGTTCACAGCAATTTATAGGGGGGTGGGGGGAGAAATGGTGATGGAAGGAGACTTGACTTGGGGTGGTGAGCACACAGTATTATATACAGACGATGGACTATAGAATCGTACACCTGAAACCTATAGAGCTGTAGTAACCAAAGTCACCTCAATACATTCGATAAAAACAAAGAGATCTACAGCACCGTGGGCCGCCGGTGAGGTTGGCGGCAGAGTCCCCTGCTCGCTGGCTGTCGCTGCTGTACGGACTGCGCCTCTCAGGGGCGGGGGAACAGGCTGGCTCCCTGCAAACCCGGGTGGCAGTACCGATGAGCGGGGGGACCTTGACCTTGGACAGGTTCCTGAAACTCTAGTCTCAGCTTCCTCACCCAAAAGAGTAAAATAAAAAATTCAACCTCTCAATGGGATGAAATGCCCTGAAAAATGCCTGGAGAACAGATGCTCGTTGGGCAAATCTGAGCTTCCCGTCCCTGCCCTTGGCCCCTGTCACAGATGGGCTGTCTCGATTTGCAAAGCAGAGAAAGTGGCGACGGCCCCTAAGGTCCCTCCCAGCTCAAATGGTCTGTGAGGAGCCTTTGAACACAGAAGGTGCTGGGGGAAAATAAATAAATAAAGGCCTGTATAAAAACACCCTTAAAGAGCGGAAACCCCAATTTTCTGATAATTAACACTCAACCTGGTGGCTGGAAGCGTTAACAGGAATATTAATGATGGAAACCAGAGGGGCAGCAACAGGTGACATACACTGAGTGGCCAGATTATTATGATCTCTGAATGCATAATAATCTGGCCACTCAGTGTATTTGTATCTCAAATGGGTACCAAAAGTATTCTAGACTTTTGCTGGAGATCAACCACCTATTTGCCCTGAGCTTTCTATCAGCCAGTGCAAAGGGGGAAATGGATCAGGTGCACAATTTATAGTATCTTCGATATCAAATAAATGAGGTGCTCAAGAGAAGTACACTGAGTGGCCAGATTATTATGCGTTCAGAGATCATCATAATCTGTGTACATTAAGGACCCTGCCTTTTACCTGTCACCTAATTCAAACCTCACAAAGCCGCTGCAGAAGCATCACTAACCCATTTCACAGGCGAGGGGACAGATTCGGGCACAGAGCCACCGCTGCAGGTCCTTCACCCCCTGCTCTCTCTCCCGAGCCCTCTCGTGACGCCCTGCGGTCCATGAGAGCCTAGCACAGGGGCTGAGGACCTGCTGAGTTACATCATTTGAGACCTGATGAATGGGAGGCACTAGCGAAGATCACTCAGCTACCGTCTAAGAGGGAGCTGAGCCCGGCCGGTGTGCCTCAGTGGTTGAGTGTTGGCCTATGAATCAGGAGGTCAAGGTTCAACTCCCAGTCAGGGCACATGCTGGGTTATGGGCTCAATCCCCAGTAGGGGC
This sequence comes from Ia io, assembly GCA_025583905.1. NCBI lineage: Eukaryota > Metazoa > Chordata > Mammalia > Chiroptera > Vespertilionidae > Ia > Ia io. Next base: position 5,663,493 of record JAJQQW010000008.1, read on the forward strand.
GTGAAGGAGGCAGCCAATCAATGATTCTCTCTCATCATTGATGTTTCTATTGCTCTCTGAAATCTCTCTCTCTCTCTCTCTCTCTCTCTCTCTCTCTCTCTCCATCCATCCATCCATCCATCCATCCATCCATCCATCCCCATTTTAAAAAGGGAGCTGAGGTTACTGGGGAGGCAGCCAGGGTTACCAAGTACAGCTGAGTGGCCCTCCCCTGGGTGGTACCTACTCAGTTTGCCTGCACCGAGGAGACTCACAGACCCGTTCAATCTACGCATAAGGGCGCAGAAACAAAGCGGAATAAACGTGAGTGCCATCATCAGGGCTGGAGAAATAGCTCGGTGAGCTTCCATAAATTACAGAACTCACACCACATGCTGGAATGGAAAAACACGTGGTTTGCATATATAGATATGGATATAATCTATCACAACTCTTCCTGCATACTTGTCCTTCATACATTTGCATTAAAATGTAAAGCTTTTATTTTTTTAGCCTACCACTGTTGTATGCATGGAAGAAACAAGGCATTTCCTTGTGAGAGCCAAGAGCTCTTATGAATGCAAGGATTTACTCGGACCCAGAGTGAGGGACAGAAAATAAAGCTGGAAGACACAAAATTTGCAGGAACCAGGGCGGCCAGAGGGAGTAATCCTGTCTCCTCACTAGGAGGCGCCTCTGTAAGTAGCTGGCGGGGACTATCAAAGGAGCTGTGTTCCCTCTGGACAGCAAGCGGGAAGAATGCCCTTTATTCCGAGTCGCAGGAGTGCTGGCTTGAGACACAGGCGTCTTTTTAGTGCCTATGGCATGTAAAGGCTTTCTGGTGCGGAGATACGCAGATGCCATCCTTTCTTCTTTTTCCAATACAAATACCGAAGTTCTGAAAAGATAACAGCTCTCCAGACTTCACACTTATATATGCCTTCAGTGGTTTTTGCCAACATAATGAAATTTCCGCCAGTGAAATTGGTGACCAGAAAAAAGTGGCAATCTTTTTTCTTACGATCAGATAACTCTAAACATAGTAAGTTATCATTATGTCTTTGTGTATGTGTGTGACTCGGAACTGAGAACTGGTTTTACAAACTTTTGCAAAATGACCCACATTTTTCACAGTAGAAAAACCAGAAATCTGACAGGTAGCTATTATGCAAGACCAGAGGTTCTCTGACGGTGTCATGGCAGCCGTGACACTAACCCTGGATTAAAACGATCATCCACTCGGCAAACCTTTACTAGGCATCGGCCTTATCCTGGGCGCCGTGCTGAGCACTGCGGAGTCTACGTGGGGCCACAACATGGCTTTTGTCCTATAAAGTCTGAACAATGCCCTAGCCGGTTTGGCTCAGTGGACAGAGCGTCGGCCTGCAGACAGAAGGGTCCTGGGTTCGATTCCGGACAGGGGCACATGCTTGGGTTGTGGGCTCCAATCAATAAGAAACATATTTTTTAAAAAATGCCAAACAAAAAGAAAAAAAAAAAAAAAAGCCTGAGCTAAAGCTGACAGTCTGAGGTCACTCCTCCAATGATCAAGAACAGCTCTATCTCTCACTGTCTAAAGACATAAATTTGTGGCAAAAATCAAGTGATTTCCTAAGAAGGCTGGTGGTCTTGCCCTAGCCGGTTTAGCTCTGTGGATAGAGCATCGGCCTGTGGATTGGAAGATCCTGGGTATGATTCCGGTCAAGGGCACGTGCCTCGGTTGCAGGCTCAATCCCTGACACTGGTTGGGTTGCATGCGGGAGGCAACCAATCGATGATGTCTCACATCGATGTTCCTCTCTCTGTCTCTCCCTCTCCCTTCCACTCTCTCTAAAAAAATCAGTGAAAAATATCCTCTGGTGAGGATTAACAACAACAACTACAACAAAGAGAAGGCTGGTGTTCTTGGAGAACTGACAGATCAAAGGAAGTGTGTGGCTTTTTTCTGCCACAGGTAGCCAACTACCTGAGCCCGGAGAGGAGAGGGGCTCACTCCTGATAAAGGGTAGGAGCCAAGTGGCCTTCTTCTGCTGACAGGAGAATATCTCCATCTCTCTTCTGCTGCCGAGAACAGACTCAGAGCACGGATTTAACGCCTACATTTCAATGCACCTCAATGATAAAAGTTATACTAGAAGTGAACATTTAAAAACAAACTAAAAGCAGATTTTGCTTTTCTATTCTTTAAGTCGTGCACGGTCCATGTCTGGCTTTGGTGCATCTATAAAAGATGCATCTCTAACAAGTGCGGCCACCTTTCCTCAGGACTGTCAGCTGCCTGCCTGGAAGCAAGCCCTTGACCGTCCTGCCTTCCACCCCGAGCAGAGTGATTTTAAAATAATGCTCTCTGTCTGCACCAGCTTTGTTCTCTCCATCTCTCCTCTCACAGCGCCGCCCCATTGTAAAACCCCACTTAGGAGTGGGAAGAACGAGTGATGGTCTGCGTTGAACCCGTGCAAGTGCTACTCTATTGTCAGCTTCAGCACTCCCACTGAGCAAGGTATGACCTACAACATCTTCCCGGATTTTCTGCCTTTTTTCCTTTGACTAATGGAAACAAAGCTTTTCCCAAGGAGGCCAAATCCAGCCCCCCGTCCAAGTCTTAATTGACAACACAAAGCACAACCACGGGGTCCTGGACCATTTCCAGGGGATTTTGTTCTTTAGCGCTAGGCTGAGCCCCGAGGAAAGAAAATAAACAGATCCATCCGCACACCACAGATGCTCCAACCCGGTTAATTTGGAACTCTGATGACAGGAAAATTTCTACATGGTTGTAAACATATTTGAAGTGCTTGGAAGTTGTTTTAAATCCTAATATTTACAATGCCCGTCTTTTCTTTTTTTTCCCCTTTGTTTCCAAAATTCTCTCTTAATGAGAGACTGTAAGAACTTTACAAACATGGAGTAACCATCAGACGCTACTGTTTGGGTTTCCAACTTCCAAACGATGGGAACGCACATCCACAGAAGCCCGTAAAAGCCAGAGAAAAAACGTAAGTGAATCCCTACACTCTACACAGAAACCAAGCGTCTTGGACACTCAATCTTAGAAAACTATGCATTTCTAATTGGCAGCTAGATAATAACTTATACTTTTATTTTTAAGCTCTGAAAAGAATTTCTTTTAAGTTCCAAGTATATAAAAGAGGCATAAATTATAAAATTATATTTTCTTCAAGAAAAAAGGGAATCTCATTTTTCTCCCATTAACTATGTGCTCCTTAAAAAAGTCAATCTAAAGATTAAACAACTCACTTTTAAACAACCAATGGGTCAAAGAAGACATTAGTATAGAATTTAGAAAATATCTGCAGACAAATAGAAATAAAAAACGAAACATACTAAAACTTATGGGATGCGAAAAAGCAGTATTAAGAGGGAAATTTATAGCCATAAACACTTACACTAAAAAGAAAAAGGATCTCAAATCAACAACCTAATTTTAAACCACAAGCAATTAGGAATAGAAAAACACAAAAGTTAGCAAAAGTAAGGAGATAATAAGGAGTACAGCAGAGATAAATAAAATAGAGAATAGAAAAACAACAACAAAAAAATCAGTGAAATTAAGAATTTTTTTTAAAAAGTTCAACAAACTTGACAAATCCTCAGCTTGACTAAGAAAAAGAGAGAAGACACAACTAAAATTAGAAATAAAAGTTATCACAGAAAGAAAAAGGACTATAAGAGACCACTGTGAACAAATATATGCCAACAAACTGATAACCTAGAGGAAATGGATAAATTCTTCAATACATGCAACCTACTGAGACTGAATCATAAACAAATAAAAATTCTGAACACATCTGTGATTGGACGGACACTGAAGCAGTAATCAAAACTCTCCCAACAAAGTAAAGCCCTGGACCAGATGGCCTCACTAGAGAATTCTACCAAATATTTAAAGAGGAATTAATACCAATCCTCTCCAAACTCTTCCAAAGAACTGAAGGGCGGGGGGTTGGGGATGGGGAGGGGGGACACTTCCAATTTCATTCTATGAGGGCAGCATTATTCTGATACCAAAACCAGACAAAGACACAACAAGAAATACTACACCGATTGATATTCCTGATGAACATTGATGCAAAAATCCTCAACAAAATAAGACCAAACTGAATTGAACAGTACATTAATATAATTATATATACCATGACCAAGTGGGACTCACATTTGGAAGGATTGGCATATGAAAAGCAATCAATGTAATACACAGCATTAACAGAATGAAGGACAAATAACAAATGTTTGTCTTGATTGATGCAGAAAAAGTACTTGACAAAATTCAACATCCTTTCATATTAAAAATACTCGACAAGCTAGAATAGAAGGAAAATACCATAACATAGTAAAAGCAATCTGTGAGAAGCCCACAGCTCACATCATATTCAGTGTTGAAAGACTAAAAGCTTTTCTTCTGAGGACAGGAACAAAGCAAGGATACCCACTGTCCCCACTACTACTCAGCACAGTCTTGGAGGTACAACCAGTGCAATTAGACAAGAAAAATAAATAAAAGGGATCTAAATTAGAAAGGAAGACATAAAATTACCTGTTTGCAGAGAACATAACCTTACATGTAAAAAACACTAAAGATTCCATACACAAAAAATTTAAAACGAATAAACAATTTCAGCAAAGTTACACATAGAAAAATCAACACACAAAAATCAGTTGCATGTCTATACACTAACAACAGCTAATTCAAAAAGGAAATTAAGAAAACAATCATATTTGTTATAGCATCAAAAAGAATAAAATACTTAAGAAAAATTTAACCGAGGAGGCGAAAGACGTGTACAAAAAAACTACATGGGAGGAGGTAGAAGAGGGTAAAGGGGGTATAAATGGTGATGGAAAGAGACTTGGAGTGCTGAACACACAACTCAATATACAGATGATGTATTATAGCATTGTACACCTGAAACCTACATAATTTTATTAACCAATGTCACCCTAATAAATTCAATTAAAAATAAAGAAAACAACAAAATATTGCTAAAAGAAATTGAAAGATGATAAATGGAAGCACATCCCATATTCATGGATTGGAACTCTTACTACTGTTAAGATGTCTATCTTACCCAAAGTAATCTATAGAGTCAGTATAATCCCTATCAAAATCTCAATGGCATTTTTTTGGTAAAAACAGAAAAAAAATTGTAAAATTCATAAGAAATCTCAGGGGACCCCAAACAGCCAAAATAAACTTGAAAAGGAACAAAGTTAGAGGCCTCACACTTCCTGACTTCAAAATATACTACAAAATAACAGTAATCAAATTGTTGTGGTATCTTTATTGGCATAAAGACAGATAATACAGACCAATGGGATAGAACAGAGAGCTCAGAAATAAACCATTGCGCATACGGCCAAATGACTTTTGGCAAAGATGGCAGGACTACACAACAGGGAAAGGACAGTCTTTTCAACAAATGGTACATGGAAAATTGGATATCTACATGCAAAAGAATAAAGGTGGACTGTAACATTAAGGCTGTGGTAACCTGAATTTTGCCATGTGCCAAGTGTAGACCTGGGAACAGCATTTTCTTTTTTACCTGGGTTATACCCCCATTTTTTTTTTCCAAAAGAGAATTGTAAGTAAAAATACAAGACGGTACAGTGTAGTTTTAGCTAATGGGTTTTTCAAAGGTACTATGATTAAATTTTATAGGGATGTGAAATACAGCCCAGGGAATAGAGTCAATAACATTGTAATGATTATGTATGGAACCAGCTGGGTATTGGGCTTATCAGGGGAACATTTCATAAATTGTATAAATGCCTAACTGCTAGGCTGTACACCTGAAACTAATATAAAATAATATAGAATGTCAACTGTAATTGAAAAAGTAAATAAATAGCAAAAAAAGTGATTAAATTTTAAAAAGCAGAATAATAAATCTATATGGTTTCTGTTATGGCAACACACTAAATATTATACTTTTATAAGCTTTAATCAGATGAGAAATTGTAAAGTGTCATATAAGAACAGAAATACATTTTTTAAAAACTTAAAAAAAATTTTTTTTATTGATTTCAGAGAGGAAGGGAGAGGGAGAGAAAGATAGAAACATCAATGATGAGAAAGAATCACTGATTAGCTGCCTCTTGCATGCCCCCTACTGGAGATTGAGCCTGCCCTTGACCGGAATAGAACCTGGGACCCTTCAGTCCGCAGGCCCATGTTCTATCCACTGAGCCAAACAGCTAGGGCAGGAATACATATTTAAACACCTGAGATGGATCTGCTTGTAGACTTCCTGTAAGTCACTTTGTGCCTACCTTTTGGTTATTGCCGGCATAGCAGTTTCTTTCCTGGTCCCGGAGGGGGACGGCAGAGAGCCACTAGGTTTCTTTGGTAACACAGTGCCATTGTTGACGGTGGTTCTTAAAGGCAAGGTCTGCACCAGGGGTCTTGCTGTAAGACAAGCAGAAAAGGAAATCAGAACGTGCTCTGTGTCAAGGTAACTCTTTAACCTTTTGCACTCGCATGTCGAGTGTGACTCGACACGGTTAGCATCGGTAGCAGGAATTGAGAAAAAAGCAAGCGAGTGCAAAGGGTTAAGATATGCAGAAAGGAATCGATGTTTACCAATGCTAGCAAAAATCAACAAAGGTGCAAAGGCAACTCAATGGGGGTTTTTAACAAGTGGTGCTGGAACACAGAACCTAGACATCAACCTCACACCTTATTCAGAAACGAACTCAAAATGGACCACAGAGCTAAGTGTAAAATGCAAAGCTATACAACTTCTAGATGAAAACATGGGAGAAATGTGACCTGGGTTTGGAGATGACTTTTTTTTTTTTTAGATACAACACCAAATGGGCAATCCATAAAGAAAAAATTAATAGCTGGGACTTCATTAACATTATAAAAATTTTCGCTCTGTGAAAGACATTGTTAAGAGGATAAAAAGAGAAGTCACAGCCTGGGAGAAAATATTTGCAAATCACATAGCTGATAAAGGATTTGTACACAGAATATTAAAAAACAAACAAACAAAAAACCTCTAAAAACTCAACAGTAAGCAAACAAACAGCCCATTTAAGAAAAAAAAGGCAAAAGATCTGAACAGACCCCTCACCAAAGAAGATGCACAGATGGCAAATAAGCATATGAAAAGATGCTTAGCATCTTTTGTCAGTAGGGAAATGCAAATTAAAACAATAATGAGATATCTCTATACACCTATTAGGATGGCTAAACTCCAAAAACAGACAAAACACCAACTGCTGGTCAGGACACAGAGCCACAGGAACTCCTGCCTTGCTGGTGGGATGCAAAAGTGCAGTCACCGTGGAAGACAGTTTGGCAGCTGCTGTATATGGTTTTACCATACAATACCTTGAGTGACACGAGGTATTTACCCAATGATTGGAAAACTTATGTCTATATAAACCTGCATTTAATATTTATAGCAGCTTTACTCATAACTGTCAACAACCAGAAGCAACCAAGATATCCTTCAACTGGTGAGTGGATAAACAAACTCTGGTATGTCCATACAATGGAATATGACTCGGCAAAAAGGGCAATGAACCCATCCATAGGACAACATGGATGTGCCCTATTTCTATGTTGCTAAGTGAAGGGAGCCAGTTGGAAAGGCTACAGACTGTAGCCTCACATGACGTTCTATAAAAGGCAAAACTATGGGACAAAGACCAGCTCAGAGGTTGCCAGAGTTTAGCGGTGGTGGCGGTGGGGGGAGGGGTTGACCAGGCAAAGCATCAGAGACTTTCTAGGGTGGTCAAACTATTCTGAAGACTACTGTGATGGTGAAATGCGACACTATGGGTTTGGGTTTGTCAAAACCTAGAGTGAACTTGAATGTATGCAAATAAAATCAATTAGGAGGTGGGGGAACCTCAGGATGGGATGCAGATTGGGACAAAAGAATCTAACTTACTACAAAGATATGTTCCAGCCTCAGGGATGGGAGTGGAGAGGAAAGGTGCTGACAAGTGATTCTGGAAGTGAGTGGAGGTTGTAAGATTACAGAAGGAATTGCACGGAGCCCTGGATTCTGCTTAGTCAAGTTGCTCCCCATGGGGGCAAAACTCTGAAACCACTATACATAAACACTAGATTGAACAACTGAGCAAATGCATGGAGGATGGCTGGAGGCAGGCTTCTCACTGTTGGAGAGGGCGGCAAAGACCAGCAGGGGGTAGGCTGGAAGGAGCAGGTGGTGACAGGGCAGACGAGGAGACGTGGGATGAAGCCATGTCTAGCTGGATAGAGCTACAGATACAAAATCATAGACACGTGTGTGTACACAGGCTAGTATCAACACATGGATTTCCCAGCTCTGTCTGCTGAGAGCCGAAAGCAGGGACACCCAGTGCCCAAACCTTGGTTTCTAATATCATTCTACAAAAGACAGTCAAAGGGAGGCGGGAGCCAACGGAAAGCTCCCGACGGCCAAAGCTGGAACAACTTGAGCAACGAAATAAAGCTGCATTGCGTGGCAGCCCCAAGTTTAACATAAATGCCCTGAGTCCACACTGGTGCACATAAGTGACTGAGGAAAGGGCTGAATGGGGAGAAGAGGTAAATGCCCCCCCGTGTCTTGGCCTGGCTATCTAGACTGGAGGCTCCGGGCAGTGGCACCTGCGAGACCGCCCCACCCAGGAGGTAGTCAACATGTGTTTGTGGACCAGGCCGCATTAAATTCCCGTAACAAAATCCCCGCTTCAAAGAAAAGGCTTGATGTTGCCACCTCTGAGTCACTCCCACATTTTGTCCCTTCGGGCCCAGGGCGCCTAGCACACCCTGATGGGCAGTGTGACCGCAGGCAAGACCCCCGGGCCCATTTTCCTAATCCGTCCAGTAGAGGCTTTAGTCTGTAAGTGCTCCAAGGCATCTCCTCCCGCTCTGAGATCTATGACACGAACTCATGTGAGAACGGGCTCTGAAAAGCAACACTCTGGTGGGTTCTCTTTGACTCGCCAACCCACAGGAAGTGAAAGGAGAAGAGTCCCAGGTGGAAGTGGACAGGCGCAGGGGGGCGGGGGAGGTGAGGAGAACGGGGAGCTGGAGACCCAGGCACAGGTGTGGCACCCGGGGCCAGCAATGACTGGGCATGCTATCAGCAGAAGGTCCCCACACACTGCCTGGAGTACAATCCCTGCACACCGACTCCACCGGGTGAGGACGGCCATCTCTGGCTCTGAGGTATTCCGAATGTCAGGTCTAAAACATGCACAAGCAGGCCTGACGGGAACATGTTTCTCATCTTTCTAAGTGGTAGATTGGAGGAACCAGACTTCAAAAAGCACTGTCCATGAGAACACATTTTCAAAACTAAATGCAAATATGGAAATTTGAGCATAGCTGGTCAAATCTACCAATGCCTATTATGACATCATCAAGAAACCCTTTGAATTGATATTAACAACTCAATGTGCAACTTTTAATATGTAAAACTTCCCACTAGGCCTAAAAATAAATTTAATTATGCAAAGCATGACTATCTATGTGATTACATGTGATATCTAGTTTAACTTTAGCATATCTGACCAGTATGGACTTCGAATTCCCAATTATCTTTTTAAAAATTTAAAATATGTCTATATTTGGAATTGGAGAAGGCTACCTGCTTTTGCTAAATTGTAAGAAAAAGTAGATAACTGATTAAGTGCAGGGGATGATTCCTGTCACCAATACCCAGGGAAATTGCAGATGCTTCTACCTTTAATCCAGTAACCCCACTTCCAGGAATCCACCCTAAAGATGTACTGGGATAATACAACATGCCATATGTACAATTATTTTTAAATTATTTGTAAAACAAAGGACCACCAATAGGGACTGGCATCAACTATGGCTCATCCCCACAGTGGAGTACTACGCAATGGTGTAAAAGGAAAGAGGAAGGCCTCTATACATGCAGTGAAAAGCGCAAGGTACAGAATAGTGTGTAAATATGTTACCTCCTACCTACTGTGACAGAACTCTGCAGATTTAAAATTCCAACCTTTTATTATATATTTGGAAAAGATTTTGAAATTACCAGATGCACATGAATCAAGTTTTAATATACTTGAGGCTATCTATGGTACCATGATTATTTATGTGACTTCTCAGGCATAGGGCTAGTAGTGCAAGAATCCTGTAACACTGAAAATTCAATGTAATGGAAATATATATGGGGGAAACATTAATGACTGATTGCAAAAAGTCATTCATGAACATCCCAAGTTTCCATCCACAGATGAGCAGATAAACAAACAATGTGTTGTATATCTGTACAATGGATTACGCAGCCACAAAAAGGGATGAAATAAGGATGCATGCTTTGACATGCATGAACCCTGAATGCTGAGTGAGAGAAGACAGTGGTAAAAGGTCTCATATTGATGAAGTGTCCAGAATAGTGAAATCCATTCAGACAGTAAATTCACGGTTGGCAGTGAGGGTAGAGGGAGGGAGCAAGGGGAAATGAATGCTAATGGGTATGGGGTATTTTTTGGGTGGTAAAATGCTCTACAATTAGATAGTGAGGATGGCTATATAACTTTGTGAAACTAAAAACCAATCAATTGTACACTTTAAAAGGGTGAATTTTATGTTACGTGAATTATATTTCAACTAGAGGCCTGGTGCATAAAATTCATGCATGGGGGTGTCCCTCAGCCTGGCCTTTACCCTCTCCAATCCGGGACCCCTCGGGGGATATCTGACTGCCTCTCACAATTCAGGACTGCTGGCTCCTAACCACTCACCTGCCTGCCTGCTTGAACACCCCTAACCCCTCTGCCTGCCTGCCTGATCACCCCTAACCACCTCTGCCTGCCTGCCTGATCGCCCCTAACAGCTCCCCTACGGGCCTGATCACCCCTAACTGCTCCCCTGCTAGCCTGATCACCCCTAACAGCCCCTGCCTTGCCCTGCACCTGGAACCCAGGATTCCCTCCTTCTGGCTGGCCACAGGCACCCAGGACCCGGGCCAGCTTCACCCAGACCGACCTCAGCCGCAGGGGACTGTGGGTGGGCAGCTTCGCCTGAGCCACAGCTGCAGGCGCCTGGGACTGCGGGGCGGGCGGCTTGTCCCTCTCCCTGGCCGCAGCCTGGCTGGTCCCCATTCCTCTCTCCCCAGTGTTGAGTGTCTGAGCCGTTATGGTGTGACAACCATTGGCATATTAGCTCTTTATTATATAGGATAAGGCTGCTATAAAGAAGTCATTTATTAGATAATTGGGAAAAATCTGAATGCTAACTGGATATTAAGTAATTGTTCTTTTTAAAATGTGATAATGGTATTATGGATTTTTTTAAAAAGAGAATCCTTATATCTTAGAACTACATAGTGACTTATTTACAGATAAAATAATGTAATGTCTCAGATTTGCCTTTAAATAGTCCTAATGGGGTGAGAAGTGAATGGGGGTGGTGGTGGTGGGGAGGAATCCTATTTAATAAAAGCCTAATATGTAAATCAACTGAACAGCGGAATGACTGGTGGAACAACTGGTCACTATGAGATGCATTGACCACCAGGGGGCAGATGCTCAACACAGGAGCTGCCCCAGCCCGCAGGCCCCAGGCCAGGCAAGGTGGGTGCCAGCGGGGGCCCCCAATCACCCCACTGGTTGCCCCACAGATCGGCCCTGATTGCTGGCCAAGCCTAGGGACTCTACCTGTGCATGAATTTTGTGCACTGGGCCCCTAGTAATAAATAAAACAAAATTGACAACATGTTGATATATAATGAAGCAACTAAAAAATAAGAGGTATTTTTCTTTCTACTTTTTTATACATGTGAACATTTTCATAAAACGAAGTTTAAAAACAATCTTTCTTAGTCTCTGAAAAAGTGACTATACCTACTAAGCCTTTTCTATAAATCACTAAAGAATTCCTACAGCCAATACCGGTTTGGCTCGGTGGATAGAGCATTGGCCTGTGGACTGAAAGGTCCCAGGTTCGATTCCGGTCAGGGGCATGTACCTTGGTTGCGGGCACATCCCCAGTAGGGGGTGTGCAGGAGGCAGCTGATCGATGTTTCTCTCTCATCGATGTTTCTAACTCTCTATCCTTCTCTCTTCCTCTCTATAAAAAATCAATAAAATATATTTAAAAAAAAAAAAAAAAAAGAATTCCTACCTAAACCGGGGAGGGAGCTGGTGAGAAAAACGGAAGGAACTGTGGTGTGCGCTGTGCAAGAGGAAGCAGAAGTGATTTTCTCTAATAACTGACGGGTAAGGCGAGAGAAAAGGAGAAAGCACAGTCGACGAGAGAGAGGGGAAAATTGCACTGTAATTGTGGTTAACCAGGATAAAGAACTAAGTTAATTATTCATTAATGTAACTCCCTGCAAATTTGCTGGTTGTATTTATCTAATAAAATTTGTGAAGGGACCATAACATAGTATTTCACACAATTATGTGCTGAATATGATCTACTGTACTTGGGATACTTTGCAAATCAAATCAGTTCTTGAGAAAAGAACCCTCATTGCTAGTCATATAGTTATTCATTTATTAAATATTTGACTTGATTTGAATAATGCACATTTAAATAATGTTGCTAAGAGGTGAGCACAGCAAAGCAGCATGGATGGCGGAAAGAAGCCCCTCATGTATCCAGCGGCCTTGGGGTCCGGACTCAGATCCCCCCCTCGCTAGCCGTGTAGCCTGGGGCAGATTATTCAGTCTCCTGGAGGCAGCTTCCTCCTCTGTGAAATGGGCACGTTAATACCTCCCTCAAAGGATTGTGGGGAGGTGAGATGAGCTGGTATACCCAAATATCTACGGCAAAGCCCAGCCCTGGGCCAGCTAATGAGTGGCAGGTATGGTGACATTTTAAACATCAGGAGAAGTGTCCGGTAGCAGAGGCTACATTGTTAAAAATCACCAGCACCGCCAACAGGGGTGTTTGGTTATATTTATTAAGTCTCTGATCATCAATGAGGCTATTAATAAAAAAGCCTGCAAAGGTACAGGAAAGTTTTACAAAAGGCAAGCTGTCCAATCACAGCAAAATTAAAATGAGCAACAGGAGCTACTCGCTGGTTAATGTCAACAAAGCCCACAACCCAGATGCTGGGGCAACAACTATACTGCAGCCCACATTTTACATGTAAAACCCCACGATGCTCTCCTGGCACTGACACGAAGTTAGCCGAGCACGTGTGCAATGGATCCGTTATTCATTTAACAAATTCGTGAAGCACAGGGGCCAACTCCAGCCCCGGAAGTCAGCTGAGAGCCTGCTGCTCGCCTCAGAGCACTGAAGGTCAGATTCGGTGAGAACGGAGCCGCTTTTAGACATAAATGTCTTTTACTTATGAAGGAATATACACCAAAGAACATTTAGAAGCCAACAAAAAGTAAAAAAAAAAAAAAAGAAAAAAGAAAAAGATCATAATCCTACCACTAAGGGGAAAAACCGGTAGTAACTGTTGGTATAGTTCTTTCAGATGTTTGCACAGGTTTGGTCTATGCCGTTGGGATGATACAGCGTATACAGTCTGATATCCTGCTTTTGACTCCTAACATAAAAACACAATACATGAGCATTTTCACTGTTGTTACCAATCAGATATTGTTGAAGACACATAGCGTTCAGTCAGGAGGTGCCACAGTGTTCTGGCCATGCCCTGTGCTTGCTTTCCCTATTGTTTCCCATCCAATTCCCCCTTGTGCAGAATGCCACAATGAACCCCTTTATTCACCACGCATTTTCTGTATTTACACTCACAATAGCGACAGACAAAGGGTCAGTTCATGTCATTCTCCCAGCAGTGAGTGCAACCCCACTGCAGCCACAACACTGAGAAAACCTGAATGCTAGCGCGAGTTTTAGAATACATGCCCACAAGCGGGTTGGTTCTCTCTTCTCTGCTCTAGGGTAACCCCAGTTCAGCAAATCTTCCCGTCTGCCCGTGGATCCAACGTGGACAAAGCTAACTTTGCAGGCAGCCATTCTCTACAGTAAAGACACAGGCGAGGGCAACCAGTTCTTAATATTAAAAAATACATGAAAGGAAAAGGAAAAAGAGAGAGCACAGCGTGGGGTGCTTGGCTGAGTTTGGCCCAAGAGCCAGTATCGCGGGGTGAGGAAGAGTTGGAGAAGGAGTGCTGTAGGCCATTCTCAGGACAGGAGAATATTGTAAAAAAAGAAGAGTAGCCCGAGACACACTCCCTCTACTTAAACTAGGCCCACAGGCATTTGGGTGGCCACAGTCTCCGGTCTCAGGAAGCCTCGCACGTGGTCTGAGTGGGTTACTGTCGGGAGACCGCAGCTCTCACTGTCTCACTGGTTAAGTCCTACAAAGAAAGACCAAGTGAATCCCAGCTCAGACAGCCTGCCTTTCCTCCAGCAAGTGGAGAGGAACGGAACAATCGTCGACGGCCTCGCAGGCCACGCTGAGGCCAGTGAGAGGACGGGGCAGTCCAACAACGGGGACGGGACAGCGCAGGCCACAGCTCACCCTGCACTTGCTCTGAGCGCTGGATGCTGACTGCGGCCAGCCACCATCCCTGCCGCTGCGAACAGCACAGCGATGTGCACCCAAGCGCAAGACAGAGCCCTCAGCTCTGACCACTAACCTTGGGGTGGGGTGGGGAGGGGGGATCACTGAATATTTAGACGTCAGAATGCCAAGTGTCCAGTCTAGTTCAGGCCTGTATGAGGATGGCCGGCCAGTGTAAAGTGAAATAATGTGGCCTTTTAGAGGCCAAAGGAGGTTTGTCTAAAATCCATCTTCTCTAAAAGATTCCCAACCAAACCAGGGCTACGGAGTGCCAGCTTCCCAGGCAGAGGGGCACGTGGGGGCCCACGTGGGCCCTTGGGAGCAACAGCACCCGGCGCCGGTGAAGGACACCCCTCCCCTGCTCCAGTGGCCTGTGTGGAGGGAGCAGCAGGTGAGCGGGGAGAACCAGGCCCTCCCTCAGGGCTCCACCCTGCACTCACCTCTAGGGTCTTTCTCCATTTCGTCACGAGACCTTCTGGCTGTTCTGCTTTGATTTACTTTCACTTATAAAAAGGATGGTACGAGAAACATCAGCCATAACCATGAAAACAATGATTTCTCCTAGGAGTTTTATAAAAATCAGACTTCACTTTTTTTTAATTTTAAATCCTCACTGGAGGATATTTTTTCCATTGATTTTTAGAGAGAGTGGACAGGAGGGAGGGAGGGGGGAAGGGAGAAAGGGGAAATATAACCTACAACCCAGGTATGTGCCCTTGACCGGGAATCAAACCTGACATCCTTTGGGCGCCGACTGGCACTCCAACTGCTGAACCCCACCAGCCAGGGCGAACTTTACTATGAATCAAGAAAAGATAACTCCTGGACAGCCTTCTCTTATGATCCCCCCCCCCCCAATTTTCTAAAAATAAAGACATTGCAGAAGTTTTTCATGAAGCAACTACCTCGAATGTACCCGTTAGGATACAGTAGTCATCAGAATTATTTTTGGAAAGCTGAGTAGGTCAAGAATACCTAAAATAACCCGGTTTCTATTTAAAACGCCCAATTGGTTTGCCACTCAGAAGGAGAGAAAGATTACTTAAAAGAATTATTCAAAATGTAGACATTGCCAGCATGCGTATCTCATAGGACCTGGCGGTGATGACCCAAAGGACAAAGAAATAGACTTCCTTCCACAGAAACGTGAACACAGCCACGTCTTTGAGGAATAGCTCGCACCCGTGGGAGACAGGGCACCTCCTGACTCCAGGAAAACACGGGAACTGTGAATCACCTGTCAAATCCAAATGAAATAAGGAAGTCCATTTTAAAGGGATATTACGGCATGGCTCAGTGGTTGGGCATCTCTGTCTATGAACCAGGAGGTTAGGGTTCGATTCCCGGTCAGGGTACATGCCTGGGTTGCCGGACTCGATCCCCAGTGTAGGGTGCGCAGGCGGCAGTCGATCAATGATTCTCTCTCATCACTGAGGTTTCTATCTCTCTCTCCCTTCCTCTCTGAAGTCAACTAAAAAAATAAATAAATAAAGGGACATTACAGGCCACAATTTCAAATGTTCTAACCGAAGGAATTCCACAGACAAGAGGAATTTAATTCCGCTTCCGAGGGTTGGCCACGAGGAAAAGTCATTCTGGCAAAAGGTTAGCCACGTGTATCGGCTGGAAGCAGACAGCAGGGCACCAGCTAGCCGGACAGAAGCTGTCAGGAGGCAATTTATTCCCAAAATTTCAAAAAGAAGGCCACTACCGAGTGACTTAAACAAATATACTGCTTTTGTCATGTTTTGTTCCCAGTGCCCCGGGGAAATGAAACCGGTGTTTCAATTTGCCAGAAGCCCAAGAGGCACAGGAGCCTGGGGTAGGCTGCGCTCACGGAGAACAGAGAAGGGGATTCAAAGGAAAAGGGGGCTGCCCAGAAGGAGCTCACTAGCTAGTGTGTGTGCATGTGTGCATGCGCGTGTGCGTGTCTGAGGGTGCGAGGATAAACCTCAGGGCTCTGAGCTCCTCAGGGCGGGCCTAGCTCCGAGCCTGGCATGCGGCCCAGACTCAGGTGTAAGGTGAGCACTGAGAAGGGGCGGGAGTTAGCAAACGCCTCCCAAGGGCACCCATGGGAGGGCGGGGTTTTTTGCACCTGAACTCTATTCCAGAGAATCTGGATGAACAACTGTCCTCATCCCTCGGCCCACCGAGCATTTACTGGTCACCGACCTCATTTCTGTCCCCCTCTGGGCCGCACGTCACCAGCATCAAGGAAAACACCGCCTGCTCCGCGTGGTGACTGTCCACGCTGAGGCTGTGGCACCTTTTTCTGCGGTGGGCTCCCTGTCTACATTGCAGCAGTGCATCGGCCGGGCCGGGGCGCCCAGAGACCGACCCCCTCGCCCGCCTGGTGACGCGACCACCCACCTTTGGTAGGTCCTTTCCTGCTGAGCACGGCCTGCTGCTCCTCCGTGATGTTCAGCCGCCGCACCACGTCGGCAAGAGCCGACTTCAGCAGCTGGATGTCGTCCTCTTGCATCTGGACCCGCTGCTCCAGGGAGGCGATGCGGTCCGTCACCTCCATGCTACTTGCCGCGGAGGCACTGTCATCTGAACCCAAGGAAAGGAGCAAGTGAGTCTCACGTGCACCCCAGGGAGGCCAGCCCAGCGCGCGCCCAGCCGTCGCTGTGAACAAAGTAATTAAACCCGATGGTGACGGCCTTCCTGCAGAATCACGTGCAGCCTTTCATACAAAGGGCTATACTTCCTTCTACTACAGTCTTCCTCGGCCGTAGGAGTGCTCCTCATTGTTTATTTATTATTATTTATTATTATTTTATTATTATTATTAAGCGCTAAGAGAAAACACTTGGATATCCACTTCCTTCAAGAATCAACCTCATTTCTTTCTTCAGAGCTCATTGTTTATTTATTATTATTTATTATTATTTTTTAATCCTCACCTGAGGATATGTTTCTATTGAATTTTGGAGAGATAGGAAAGGAGAAACATTGATGTGAGAGAAACATCGGTTATCTCCCATATGTGCCCCAACCAGGAATGGAACCTGCAACCTTTTGGTGTACGGGATTGATGCTCCAACCAACTGAGCCACCAGCCAGGGCAGTGCGTCTCATGTTTTAAGCTGTTTTCATTGCTGCTGTATTTTTCTAGATGCAGGCCGCCTTATCTCGTCCATGAGATCAGAGAACCTTGGAGGTAGAGGGGTATTGGAACCCGTCTATTTCGACTTCCCACACATTGCCCAATCCAGCGCACTGTCTTCCAGCTGTTGCTCCAACTACACACAGGTAGGTCAGATAGTCACGAGGCCACACCATCCCTCAGCAAGACTTTTAGGGGCTGGCTACGCGGACCAAGCAGTATGAGGGGTCAGTCTGTGCGGTGTGCGTTCCCTAGGGCCATGGTAACCACATTTTCTCGTAGGGAATCGCTGGTTCCCATTCCTCCGCAAGGTGCGCCAGGCCTGCGTGATCGTCCCCGCCTCTCTGACCCCCCTTTATGCCGTTCTCCCCTTGGGCACCACACTGCGGTGGTGCTGACCTCCCTCCCACCTGCGGGCTTCTGTACCTGCTGTTGCCTTTGCTTAAAACATTTCTCAACCAGCTTTTCCCATAATCAGAGTCCTCGATCTTTACGTCTCCACTCAAGTGGGAGCCCTTCAGAGAACCTTTTAAACAGCCTTACTAACGCTGCCACCTGGCAATACTTCAACCCCATTTCTTCCTTCAGAGCTTCACTACAAACTCTGACGGCTCACGAGTCTGCTTATTGTCTAGTCTCCTAGCTGAAATGTGCACAGCACAGAGTCGCTCCGTGTCCAGGTACAGCAGACCCTGGGACAGCACCCGCTGCAGAAAGCACGTGTTAAGCCTGGAAACACAACAGCTTCTTGAAGGTTCTAGAAGTGGGCCCAGCAGCACAGACACTGACGGGGCTTTACGGGCGCTTGGCGGAGCAGATGGACAACGAAGCCCTTTTCTGTGGTGTTCAGCCAGAGCCAAGTGCGCACGACGGGGGAGGGTCCATGTGGAAAACCCGTCCCAGTTTTATCCCTAAGGAAACCCAAAGTGAAGTCCGAAGACGGTAAACACTGAAGAGAGCAGGGAAATCCCAGGAAGGAAAAAGCCAGAGAGGGGATCCCCAAACTGTTCACATACAGGGCCCCATGGACTCAGCCATCCAGCTGACTGACTACAGAAGCTCCGGCTGGCGCTGGAGCCGCAGCCCAGAAACAGAGCTCACAGTTCAAGTCCAACGAGAAAGGTCCCCACGGGGACCCAGGAAACAGTGCTCGTTAGAGAGAGCAGAAACCAGCATGTCCGCCACCGAACATTCATCACGCCCGGGTGCAATCCAAGGACACTCAGGACATCGAAGAATCAAGACACGGAACACATTCTCAAGAGAAGAGGAAGTAAGCTGAGTACAAACCCAAAATGAACAAAACATTGGCACTATCAGAAGACACTTGGATATCCACTTCCTTCAAGAACAAACAGGCCTGTGAAAATAGGTTCAATGTCAGCAGCCATTAGGAAGATGCAAATGAAACCCACAGTGCGATAGCATTGCACACCTGCTGGAATGGTTCAAACATAAAATGCTGACAAAACCAAAGGCCGTGAGAATACAGGGTGACGGGAGCTCTGCTACATGGCTGGTGGGCACACGTGATGGTCTGGCCACCCTGGAGAACGGTTGTGCAGTTCCTTAGAAAGCTAAACATACACTTACCATGTGACCTCGCAATCCCCAGGCACTGACTTGAGAGAAACAAACGCTCGAATTATAGTGGCTCCACGCAGACTTGGTAAAGATGGGAAAACAACGCAGGTGTGCTCCACCTGGTGAATGGACCGACGTGGCACACCCATACAGTGGAGTACCGCCCAGGGATAGAAAGGAGTGACCGATGGATACAGGCAACAATTTGGACGGCTCTCACGGCATGATACTGAGGGAAGGAAGCCAGTCTCCAAAGGTTACACACTGTACGACCCATGTATGAGATTTCCACAAGACAGAGCTTAGGGAAGAACAGGTCAGTGGGTGCCAAGGGCTGGGGGAGGGGCTCAGCACAGGGAGATTGGGAGAGTATAGACAAGCTCTGTGTCCTGATGGTGGTGGCAGTTACATGCATCAAGACTGTGTTAACATACATAGAATTATCTCAAAGTGGGAATTTTGTTGAATGTTAAGCTAAAAAATAAAATAACTTTTTGAAGTTACCCTAGCTGGGTAACTCAGTTGGTAAGTGTGTCATCGGGATATGCCAAGGTGGCAGATTAGATCTCCAGTCAGGGCACATACAAGAAGCAACCAATGAATGCATAAATAGGTGGGATTCTCTCTCTCTCTCTCTCTCTCTCTCTCTCTCTCTCTCTCCTTCCCTCCCTCCCTTCCATTCTCTTTAAAAATCAATGGAGCCCAGCCAGCCTGGCTCAGTAGCTGAGCATTGACCTATGGGCGAGGAGGTCATGGTGGGATTCCAGGTCTGGGCCCATGCCTGAGTTATAGGCTCAGTCCTCAGTAGGGGGCATGCAGGAGGCAGCTGATCAATGATTCTCTCTCATCATTGATGTGTTCATCTCTCTCCCTCTTCCTTCCTCTCTGAAATCAACACAAATATATATATGTGTGTGTGTGTGTGTGTGTGTGTGTGTGTGTATGTGTGTGTGTGTGTGTGTAAATATATATATAAAATAACTTTTCGAGAGTCCAAGCAACAGCAGGCCTACCTACTGGCCCCGTCAACCAGGGGTTACTTTTGCTTGTTGAGGTTGGTCGCTATTACACCATCTCAGCAAAGGGCCGCTTCAGTGAAAACTGAGTCCTTGTGGCTTATTTGAGAGAGGCCGCCCTTAAGTTCTACAGCACATCTCGTGGATGGACAGGTCCTGTGGGATTGCCCCACTTGTCCCTGGGCCAGCGTGGGAAAACAGGCAAGTCCCCCTTCATAACGTCGAGAGCGAGGGGGGTGAGGAGGACCAAAGGGCATGTTAGTCTGTCTTCCCTCTGAAGAGCTGAACAGCTGGATGAAACCCTCCAACGTGAGAGCAAAAGACGGGAGGGCAAGTCTGTGTGACAGCTGCCACGTGGGATCCTGGGCCACCGCACACCTCGCCAGGAAGGCTGTGGCTGCAGGAAGGAGGCTAAGCCTTGAGCTAAGCCCGCGTCGGAGAGGACTTGCGGGGAGGCAAATACTGTGGTCATTCTTAGCACGGACTCTGCGTTCAAGTTACCTGGTTCAAATCTTGCCAGCCGTGTGGTGTAGGGCACAGTATTTCATCCCCATGTGCCTCTGTTTCCCCATTTGTAAAACAGGGACAACAGTCATCTAAAGCTATAATAGGAAATGAGTTAATATACGCAGAACACTTGGGCTATCCTTCTGCAGGTAGTAAATGCTTTATAAAGGTAAGCTATGATTAAGCGATTGTCATCAATACTGATAAAAATTACCAAAGTAAATTCAAGTTGAACAGTTCCTTGAAAATTCCTATAAACACCGACATGCAAAATAGTACTGAAAAGTTAATTGGAAATTGGTGCTTTATTAATAGTAGGTGTTTTCCATGCCATAGAAGAGCCTGGCACACAGAATCCCACGCGTTCCTGTCCTCTCCTGGGGTTGAGCAGACAGCGGCCGGGGGGGGGGTGGGGGGCAAGCCTGCTCACTGCTGAGCCTGAGCACATGGCTGTGGGGCCGGCGCGGCGCTGACAGGAATGCACGGCAGCCTCTATGGCGCAACCTTGTGTTTTCAAAACAATCACAACAACGTATCAAGCACGACAGGCCTGCTCTGAGTTCTAAAAACTTAGGGTGCAAAGAGCATCCGTGTGGCCTCAGTCTGGCCTGCAGACGGCTTTACTAAAACTGCAGGCACCGGACTCTGCTTTCATTCTACTGTGAAATTTGTATTAAAAAAAAGTCTCATTTAAAAATTTTACAACAAAAACAAAACATAAAAAAAAACCCGCACCCCAAACCCAACAAACAAAACCCGAACCACCTGAAAACACCTGCCTTCAAATACAAGTGATTATAAACCGAATGTCAGACCCGCTAAGAGACCCTCCATTGATGAGACTGGCTGAGCTTTTCCCTAAGACACGACCCGGTGCTTTCTGTGTGACCCTGGGAACTGACCGCTCCCGCAGGCGGTCCCTCTCCGGACGGAGCGTGTGAGCGCGTGGCGTTCTGACCCCTCACGTGCACAGCAAGGCCAGAGGTTAAACGACCTTACCCTCCAGGGCGGCCGGGCAGAGGCTGACTCGCATAATGAAAAGCAAACCCCAAAGCCTGGTGTAACCGACACCCCCTTTCCCACCTCTGAACCCGGCACAGGGTTCCACAGCACAGGACGGGGGAGTTCACCCGAGTTCCATCAAAGGAAACCTCATGGGACTGGGAATCCCACACAAAGCAAACCCTTATTTATGTTGAAGTCATTTTCATTCCTGTACCTCTCCAGTTGATCCAAGGAGGTCATTAAAAGTTTTAACAGTACAGCCTCCATCTTTTCCTCCAAGTTTCACATCCTTGTCAAGCACCCTAACCTCAGGAGTTGGGGGGCGGGAGGGGCTTGGAAAAAAGAACATTCTCTCTATTCTCACCTGTTGGGTTTCTAAACTTCTGTCTGAACTAGAACCACTGGCTGGGGCCGGGCACCCGCTCGTTTCCTGAGGAAGCCAAGGGGACTCGCTTACATGCGTCAGGCAGTGTCCCGCACCTCAGCATCGGGGACTATCTCAGTGACCAGCCGCACCAGCCGGCGCTATGGCAAGGACAGGCAGGACTTAATCTGGGCAGGGACCAGCGCCGGGTGCGAGGCCCCCAATGCAGATGTCTCAGCGGCCACCGGCCCTGGAAGCTGCTCTGCCTCCCCCGCCAGCAGCAGACCTTCTTGGGGCGCAATGCCAGCCTCGTGGCATCTTGTTGAGGTCCAGGCACAGCTCAGGAAACCAGTCCTCGGGAAGGCTGGTGAGCGGCGCCCCTGCACTGGGCGGCTGGGGCCTGGGGCCCCGGGAAAAGCACTGACGTGGCATCCAGATGGGGCAGGGCCGGTTCCTGGGTCTGCCACTCATTAGCCGGTGACCCTGGCAAATGGCTGACCACCCTGGGAACACCCCCACCTGCTTTCTGAGGTTGGTGAGGATAATGTTAACGTTCATGCGACATCTGAGACAATGACGGCAGGCAGATGCTCAGCACAGGCGGCAGTGGGCATTCGTCCAGTTCGTTGTTGTTACTATTATTGTTCATAACAGCGAAAGGCAAACACTGACCTTCGGTGAAATCAACATCAACAATAGTCACTGAGCACATTCTGCGAGAACGGTGCGTGCTGGGCCTCGGGGAGGCCCGGGCTAGAGCAGACGGAGCACCTCTGGTCAGTCCAGGAGATGTGACAGTGACCTGAAGGGAGAGGACAGTTCTATATACCCGCCCCCCCCTCACTGGCAGCACGTGATTCGTGGGCAAAGGACGGAACAGGCCTCACATCCACGGCTCCGTCTCAGACTTGGTGCTCGTGAGAGCCTAGCCAAACGCCTCTTCCTTCCGAATTTAAAGTGATGTCGTGGGTCCAGGTAGCACCTACGTCACCTCTGGTTCCACAGGGAAAAGGATGACTGTGAAGTTCTGCCCTTACCTGGATCTGCAGGTGGCTACCGTGGCCACGACTTTTAAGTTGAATTACCATCTTACAGTAAAAAGTGGCACAGAAAGGTCTTCCGGGAACCTGTCTGCTTCACTGTATTCAACAGGCGAGGGAGGTGCACTCTTCTCTCCATTCCCAAGACGGTCCCACTATCTAGAGATAAACAGCTCTTCGCCCTGCAGATCTGGCGATACGAAGACCTGCGGCTGCCGAGTGAGTCCCGGCGTCCAAGGGGCCTAGCAGTTTAAAAAGGGTCACTTGGAACCTGCCCCTTCGTCTTGAGATGTTCCTACTTTCTTCTCTCTAATCACTTAAAACAAGAAGAGCTGCCCTCTATCCCCACTGTGTGTCTGACGCCTCGCCTCCCGGAGCCTCTCCAGGCCACACGGCTTCCTCCCGTCGCACAGATGACTCACGCAGCAGAAAGTGACCAGCTGGGGACCAGCGGAAGGTCTCAGCTCTTCCCACTGTATCGCGTGGTCCACCCAATGACGGGCATTAATTCCAGTGGGACTTGCATGGTTCTAAGTAAAATATGCATCATTTTACCTTTTCCAAAATATTAGACAAATGTATTTAGGGGGGGAATCTTATTACCGGGTTTTAGTATCTTAGAACCAGTCAGGTGAGCAGTGAGGAATGACAGCCTTCCTCTCCGTAACCTGCAGGTGGAGATCTCATCACAGCTGGCTTCCCATGTGCACGCTGTTTGCGGAAAAGCCGTGTTACACTGTCACACCTGGGCCATCTGAAACAGAGGCCGTGTGGGGTGGCCCTACCTCCTCTGCTGTGTCAGGGTCTGGACCGGCGCCTCGGATGTGCGTCTCTGAGCCCCTGACCTGGCTGGGGGGCTGCCGCTGCCTCTCTCCTAAGACTCCTCGTTCTCCCCCGATTATGTGGGTCAGTCAGGAACCCCGAGCCTTGTTCGTCCCTGGGCTGGACCTGCCACATGAGCGCCAGCCCTGAGATTCATCACAGAAAATCACAAGAATGGACCCTACCTAGCAGTCAATCTGTCTCGACAGCTACCGTTCGCGTGCCTGTGAAGGGACCCTACAACAGCCCTCAACTGGAGCAGATGCGGCCTCTGCCTGTTGATGACAGGAACTTCAGCAGAGCCTCTTGAACTGTGTGGGGCGGGGGGGTGGGGGGAGGAGGGAAGAGGGGGTTAAGTGGTATGAAGACCTTTTCTGAGTCTTCAGTTGTGAAACTGGAGACCAGGAGAAACATATACATCACCTTGAGAAGCAACACGTGACTATGCTGAATTCAGATGACATGATGTGGTTTAAAGCTAACACATTTTTTTTGTTCAATTCAATAAAATATTATTGAGCATCCTTCTGGGCCAGACCTCGTGCCGGGCAATGCTGTGACCATGCAACCTTCTAAACTCCAGGGCGCTCAGTCTGCCAGGGGAGAGACGGGCCCACAGATAACCAGCCCAGAAACAGAGGGCCCAATGGGAGCGATCGCACAGCCCCCACCACCCGATCACTCCTCAGCAAGAAGTCTGGCTCCAGATGCAACACGAGGACCAGACAAACCCAGATCAGAACACAGGCGGAGGAGGAAGAGCAGGGTTTCAGGCGAGCTTCTGAGCTTCAATGAATGAAGCAAGAATAAGAACAATCACAGCAAGAACAGCCTGGGCATTCTCGAGTTGAGTATTTAGGAAACTTGTTAATGACTTTATTTTGAAATCATGTACTTTCATTTCATTTTTGCCTGACAAAGACTTCCCAAGGAAGCCTGGGAGCCTTCAAAATCTTTGGAGTGCCCTTTTAATACCACACACACACATGTGCACACACACAAATGCACACATACCACACACATGAGCACATGCACACACACATGCACTCACATACATGTATGCACACACGTACACACACACCTCTACCTCTGCAGAAGTTATCTTGCTTCCTGTTTCTGTGAGAAACTACAAGACCCAGGTACTTCAAGGTTGTTCGACCCTTTCCCCTGTGGCTTTAAAGCAAACACGGGATCCTGCCTGCAGTTGAGCAGAAAAGCAGCCCCCAGTGACGCGTGACACAACATGCTTTACAGCGTGGCCTCGGCGCTGGGTTCAGTGGCACCAGGAGCCACAGGTGGGAAGGGTGCATCCAGTGTCTGGGACAGCTGGGATGTCAGAGAGGAAAAAGACTACAGCCTTTTAGCAGCACTCCTGGCAAGCCCGGCAGGGTTGCCAAGTCCTAACCACAGAAGGAAAGATGACAATGATGGAGGTGGGGAGGGGCGAGCAGACAAAATGATGCGCATGAGGGTAGGACTGAAAAAGATCTGGCCGCTGTAGTCCCAATTCTATTTCACCGGGAGACCAGCTACTGCAACATTCGCCCATCACATCTCTGGATAAGATGTCATCGGCTCCTAACTGACTTAACAGAAAGTTATCTAAAAGGTAGCTTTAAGAAAAGTTTATTTGCTACATTGTTTCAAAAGCTTTCAGCAAAAAGAACATGCGCCTTGGCTGGTGCGGCTCGGTTGGCTGGAGCATCATCCTGAGCACGGAAGAGTCTTGGATTCCATTCTGATTGAGGGCACACCCCGGGGCTGCAGGTTCATTCCTGAGGCAATGGATTGATGTTTCGCTCTCACATTGATGTTTCTCTCTATCTCTTCCTCTCTCTCTCAAACCAGTAAAAATATATCCTCAGGTAAGGGTTTTGAAAGAAGAATAAAATAAAAGCTATTATTATCTTAAATTTTTCTATTAATTTCCATTAGGATAAAATTTTTCTGTTTGAAGCACTATACAGTTTCATTATCAAAACACTGACAGTCTTCTAGACCAGTGGTCGCCAACCGGTGGTCTGTGGACAACTGGTGGTCTGTGAGGTCCGAAAGGTTGGCGACCGCTGTTCTAGACTGAACAGTTCGGATTAGTTTCAGACAATATTCCCTCTCATGAAAGTTTGTCCTTTGATAGTTGAGATGAAAACTCATGCCCGGCTAGTCTGGCTCAGTGGTTGAGCGTCGACCCATGAACCAGGAGGTCATGGTTCAATTCCAGGTCAGGGCACATGCCCAGGTTGTGGGCTTGATCCCCAGTAGGGGGTGTGCAGGAGGCAGCCGATCGATGATTCTCTCTCATCATTGATGTTTCTATCTCTCCCTCTCCTTTCCTCTCTTTGAAACCTGAAATCAATAAAAACATATTTTTAAAAAATCAGTGCATGTGTCCTCAGCTAGTGACAACATCTTAAAAATAAAAACCAGGAAAGAATAGTTCAAATGTTCAAAATCCACCAATGGGGCCAACGCCAGATAACTGGTTCCCCAGGACAAAACTTCCTTACACTCATTGATGCCGGTGGTCCGTCTCTGGGATAATCCAGTAGGTATGTGGCTCATGGCAGCCAGTAACCCTGAAAACACCTGGCTTCTCGTTGTACAGCTTACCTGTTAGGTTCCTACCAAAACAGTGGAGCTGCCACATTCTAAGGTTAGACTCTAAAGGCAGGCCCGGGTCCTACCCTCCCACCACCCACATCCCTTTTCAGTGGTGGCTGTTGTTATGGTAAACCCTTTCCTCGGCTTTTCTCAGTGACATTGTGTAACTACTTCTTAAAAAGTGCCATCAACTTCTGCTTCTAGCCAAGATGCAGTAACAGCTGTCCTACTTGAAACAGCTACAATGAAAACTACACAACACAGACAGGGCGGCACAGCGACCGCTCCCAGGTGGGGAGCAGGAGAGGAGACCCCGAGGCAGCTCCCAGGAAGTGATGTGGGGAGGGGGCCCCCCTAAGCTGGGGAGACAGAGCTGGAAGCCCAGAAAAGCCACCAGGACTAGAGTTCGCGGGACAGAGGACTGAAGAGGAGGGGACTGCAAAGAGAGGTAACTTCGGGAATGAGCCTTCAGCTGACTGACCAGCAGGGATGCGGGAGGACATTCCCCAGAGCGGGGAAGAGCCATCAGCAGAGAGGAGACAAACACCAGGCCTCACACAGCGCTGGGAAGGGTCCCTGCCACCGCCAGCCTGAGTGGAGACAAAAGGCTGGGGAGAGAGCATTTCACCCGAGGCCGCACGCTGGTCCCCTGGCAAAGCTGCTCCCGAGTACCTCAACCACAGCCCAGCACAGAGCTCAGGGTGTTCACAGGACTACGGAAAGGTCTGGCTCCCAACCAGCTAACATTCACAAGGCCTGGCACCCGGTCACAATGGCCAGGCAGGAAAATAGGGCCCACAGTCAGGAAAAGAATCAACCAAGCAAGACTAACCCAGAAATGACACGGATAATAAATGATGAGACAAGGAAAATCAGTTACTTTAAGTGGATTATGTCTGTTAAAGAAGCCTAGCAAAGGCTGGGTATGTAAGGTAGAGGTATGAAAGTATGCATGTATTGTGTATTTATATTACATATTCTACATTTTATGTTACATTTATTTATATATATTTATGTTATATGGATATTACATGATTTTTAAAATCAAGCTTCTAGAAAACGACAATGCACTGGATGAGATTAACTAAAAAGATTAGTGAACATAAAGAAACAGCAACAGAAACTATTCAAAATGAAATACTGAGAGAAAACAGATTTGAGAGAGAGAGAATGAATGGATGGATGAATGGATGAATATGAATAAGAATAGACCACCAGGGAGTTTGTAAGGCAACCTTAAGAGTCCTGATACCTATATAACTCAAGTCCCAAAGGGGAGGAGAGGAGAATTTTAAAAATCATTAGAAAAATAATGGCTGAAAATTTCCCAAATTTGAAGAAAGTGATAGAAGTTCAATGAATCCCAAGCACAAGAAACATGAAGAAAATTTCACCAAGGCAGGGCGGAATCAAACTGCTTCGGACCAGTGGTAAAGAGATAGTCTGGCGAACTAGGGACACAGAACCCCCTCACCTATTCCATAATGGGAAACGCTTTCCCCTAAGAACGAGAGCAAAGCAAGGAGGCCTCCTCTCATCGCTCCTGTTCGGCATCTACTGGAAGTCCCGCTAGTGCAAGAAGACAAGAAAAGTAAAATATACAAACTGGGAAAGAAGAAATAAAACTGCAGATGACACAATTATCTATGTAGAAAACTCCAAAGAATAGATAAGAAAAACTCCTAGAATAGGTGATTATAACAGGGTTGTATGATACAAGGTTAATATACAAAAGTCAACTGCTTTCCTATGTGCCAGCAATGAACAATTTGAAATTAAAAACACACCACCATTTGCAATAACACCAAAAAAAAAAAAAAAAAAGAAAAAAAAGAAAAAAGAAAGAAAGAAAAATACATAGGTACAAATGCAACAACATATGTGTACAGGATATACATGCAGCTAACTATAAAATTATGATAAAAGAAATAAACAAAATGTGTTAAGGATCAGCCCTGGCCAGTTGATTAGCTCAGTTGATTAGAGCATTGTCCTAATACGTCAAGGCTGTGGGTTTGATCCCCAGTCAGGGCACATACAAGAAGCAACCAATGAAATCAATAAAAATATATTTTTTTAAAAAAGGGAGAGGAAAGCAGAACAAAACCCACACAAAAATACCAAATATATATATGTAAATGATTTCAGAAAACCTACTCAAGTGTCACAAGATATCAAAAACTCTTCATTAAATGAGACAGGATACAAAAAAATAGGAAGATATTCAGCTTATAGCATTGTTCTTAATAGACCTTAAAAATATTTTAAATCAAGGCCAGTGCTACGTATTACAACAGTAATAGCAAAACTTTGTTTCCACCCCACCCCACCCCACCCCTCAGTTTTACTCTCTTAGACTAGCTTTGAAAATCCCACTGGGAATTTCCAATTCCAAATTCCACAAAAGATACCACACCCCTCCCCTCCCGCCGCTCCCCCTCCCCGTCACAGCTGCTGATGGTGCCCATCCGGGAGCTATAGCTTCCCCCACCCGCTCTCTTCCCCTTCGAGCTCAGAGAGTGAGGCTGAGATTAACCACCAACTCAGCCACTGGGCTGGATATTCAGATCTACCCAGGAGGACCTTTGCCTCTCTCCCTGCTTCCAACCCCATGCAAAATGCACGGGGAAATACCACTCGGACTATGTCTCCATACCACCACGTTTAAGGAGCCTTCAAACACCCTTTGAGAAGGGTACCTGGGCACTGAAGTGGAGCATTTCCCACGTGACATTCTGCAGGTTGATTCTTTGAGTATCATTTGAAGTTTAATTTGAAATGTGAATACAGTATCGGGGGGAGGAGTGAAAGTAAAAAAGTGGGAGGGGGAGGCACAGGAGACAATTACAACATCCTCATCAATCTAGAACCCTCAAAGAAGAAGCTTCCTAGAAAGCCAGCGTTAGGAGGGTCCAGCCTTTTAAGGAGCCCACTTTTTAAAGTTCCACACCTTTTGTTCAATGATTGATAAAAAGATCATCCAATTTAAGAAATAGGCACAGGACTTGAATGGACATTTCTCCCAAGCAGATACACAAATGGCCAGTAAGAACACGAGGAGATGTTTAATATGGTTAGACATTAGGGAATCGGAAATCAAAGTCACGAGACATCCCCTCACACACACCAGGATGGCTATAATCAACAAAATGGAAAACAGCCAGCTTTGGCGAGGATGCGGAGAAACGGGACCTCATGCATTGCTGGGGGAAAGGTAGGGCGGTGCAGCCCTGTGGAAAACAGTGTGCTGGTTCCTCGGGGAGTTAGACATAGAATTACCATTCCATCCCTAGGGTGTGCTCCCAAAAGAATGGAAAGCAGGGACTCGAACAGACTTACACACCCGTGTGTTATCACAATGGCCAAAGAGGAACAC
Organism: Ia io; assembly: GCA_025583905.1. Lineage (NCBI taxonomy): Eukaryota > Metazoa > Chordata > Mammalia > Chiroptera > Vespertilionidae > Ia > Ia io. The sequence continues at coordinate 5,693,388 of JAJQQW010000008.1, forward strand.
ACCGAGTGTCTATAGCATATTCACACGCCACAAACGCACGCCGGCCTACTGGGTCCAGGCGCTCTCTGAGGGTGGGTGAGCTTGCTAGGGCTGCCATAACAAAGCCATACAGGCGGGTGGCATAAATAACAGAAATGTTTTCCTCGCAGTTCTGGAGACTGGAAGTCTAGGACCAAGGTGTGGGCAGGGCTGGCTTCTCCTCAGGCCTCTCTCTCTCCTCGCGCCTTCTCTGTCCTCACCTGGTCCTCCCTCTTTACGCGTCTGTGTGTCCTACTCTCCGCTTCTTATAAGGACACCGGTCCTACTTAACTAGGGCCCATCCTAGCGACCTCTTTAAAGACCCATCTCCAAAGACAGTCACTTTCTGAGTTACAGGGTTAGGGCTTCAACATACTGGGGGGTGTGTGTGCACAATTTGGCCCCTAACACCCGGTGTTCACAGCACCCAGGCCTTACTCTGCGAGGGATTTGCACACACTGCTGCCTCCCGGCTCCCGCGGCCGCCAGGGGATCTGCAGTCCCCGAGAGGCTCCCTGTGGAGCAGGACCGTCACTGTTGCATTTATTTTGCACCTACTATGTGCACAACACCTGGTTTTGAATGAATAAGGAAGGGTGGGTTTACTGACACTGTCCACGGGCCGAAACCGGTATCTGGAGCCGCCCTGACTGGTCTCCCCAGTGTTCACAGCCGCAGTGCGGGACTGTCCTTGCCACATGAAGGCCTTTGCTTGTAGAACATTCCTGGTCACAACAGAGTCCTGATGCCCCTCTGTTCCCGACTGGTTTCTTCCCTCTGGCACCAACGTGGACTTCAGCCTTTCCCTCTAGAACGGAACTGCATTTGTAACACTCACAGGGTCCTCAAACAGCCTCGGAGTCATTTTTTGCTCTAATTTTTTTTTTTAAAGAAGCAGGGTGATACTGAAATCGGACAGGACCCTGTGTTTAAGGTGGTGGAGATGCCGGATTCAGAGAACAAGGGAAAGTCTCCATTCGTGGCGGGACCCGAGCCACAGCGCTCATTCCCGAGACCGATGGGGACTGCAGGCCGGGCCGCTGGGGCTTAAAGTGACGATGCTGATGCTCCAGGCGATACCCCCGGTGATGCTCTGGGCGGCACTGCAGGCTCGGGCGGGAGTGGTCAGGTGGAATTCCTGTCCTCCTCCAGCGGTGCTGGGTGCTTCCTGGTTCATAGGTCAACCACTGAGCCACACCTGCCAGGCAGGATGTGGTGCTTAACCCTGGCAATACCCTGGGCCACCAATCTGAGTCACGCAGTCATTAGCTCATTTTCTCTGGCTCCAGCAAGAAGGACCTGTTCATCGACTTTGCTCACTTGTTCTCTGTCCCTCTCCCAGCAGGACAGGGGTGGGGGACCTTCCCTCTGCCCAGGGCCATTTGGATCTTGTAACAACATTCACGGGCCATACAAGGTTATCAACTCAAAAATTAGCCTGTGCCCAGATCATAGTTCATAGACGTGTGCCAGCGGAATATCAGGGCACATGCCCAGGTTGTGGGCTCAATCTTCAGTGTGGGATGTGCAGGAGGCAGAGGATCAATGATTCTCTCTAACCATTAATGTGTCTCTCTTTCCTTTTCCCTTCCTTTTTGAAATCAATAAAAATATATTTTAAAAAAGAAAAAAGCACAGAAAAAATTAGCCTTTTATATTTGATCAAAGATTTAATTAGCTCCCACCTAATGCCTTGGCAGAGCCAGACCAAAGGATTTCTCGGCCCTTATATAGCCCCTGGACTGGACATCCCCCACCCGTGCAGTAGGATATAAGGACCTGTGTCCCCAGAGCCTGGAGGAGGGCGTGGCTTGCCGCAGGCACTCAATAAGCACACCTTGGAGGAATAAGCCAACTACCACATCTCCAGTGCCTGAGTGGTCCGCAGTCTGTCTGCATACATTGTTTCACTTGCTTCAGGAATTGTTTCATCACTTGATCCAGTTTCATAGATGGTGGAAATTCAGGCTCCGAGAGGATCCAGACTCGAGGCCTCATGCAGATGTCATGAGGCTGGCCCTGACCCTCTGCCACCCCAACTACACAGGAAGGACTGGCCCTGACGCCTGAGCCGGGCCAGGCACCCGCGGGGTCAGGCCATTCTGCTGGCAGCAGGGGCTCCAAGTGGCAATTTTCTAACAAGAAATGGAGCCGGTGTAAAAGACGCTAGTTACACTTCCTAAGCCAGCCTCCTCCTCACCCCCTGGAACTGAGGGGCATGGCAGGATGGCAAGGCTCCAACTAGAAAGGCAGAGGGGGGTCTTGGTCACCTTCCCGAGGCGGCGGCTTCAGAGGGCCCGGCATGCAGGCATGCGGGACCCAGCCTGTCCAGGCGCTGACACTCCACTGTGAATCCAGAAAGCACAGATGGACCGGACTGGCAACAGCCAGCATGTCTGGTAGGGCAACGCAGGCCAAGAAGAGGGAGTGTTAGAATACGACAAGGCTCGAGAGGTGTCAGCTGCCTGAAACAGGGCCCAGAGGAATGGAAATAAGAGACACGGTGGGAGGAGGGAGAAGAGAGCACGGCTGGCCGGGCATCCACCATGAGCCTCCTCCACCGCTGACCGAGTGGCACGTTCAAGCTCCAGGGCCTGCATGAGGGACCACAGGGTGACAGAAGGAAAAGAGACGGTGTTTTTAAACGAAACAGACACGAGGGAGGCGGAGAAAGGAAAGGGAGGAGGGTGTATATTATATGAACGAGTGTGAGTCAAAGCAATCAAACAGGAGGTAGAAGGGGCAAGGGGACAACCGAACTCTACCCCCCACCCCCGATCTGGGGGCTCAACTTTCTCAGAGCCCTGATGGGAACAAGAATGACATGAGCCCTGTTAGCAAATGACGTCTGTGAGAGCACGGTGGACAGTGACCGCACCTTGTAAACTATACGGGATCATTACCAGCGTCAGCTCCGACAGCTGGACATCGTTACACGATCATTCATCGGTTACCAGGGTCCCCACGCTCGTGGGCACACAGGCTCCTGCCATTGACATTCAAAAACACCACTGAGAGACAGGGCTATGGCCCAGAAAGGGGTGTGTGTGTGCAGGGTCGGGGGGTGGGGGGGGAGGCTAGAGTGCTAATAGTGGGAACCGCACTGAAGAGGAGGCAGCCCGCCCTCTGCTCAGAAGCCAGAGCTCCGTTCGCCATCGCTTGCAGGCACCGCACAGGCTGCGGAGCGCCTCCGTGCCCAGAAGAGCAGCCGGAGTCTGGCCGTGCGCGCTGGGCTGGCCGTCTGCTCCGGCCGCTCCACGGCGACGACGTGGCATCACTGGAGGCTGCACTGCTGACTCCCTGCCCTCGGGCGGGCAGCGCACACGCTGGTTCCCTAACCGCAGACACACTCACTAGCAATGGCTGTGGTTAGCCACAGACGTAATCAGAGACCGACAGGCATGCCAGCAAGCAGGAGTGCAATGGCAGATGCGGATCTGCATGCTTGTTGGAGCGGCTCCCGTTCCATTTCGTCTCTTCTGTCACCTGGCGCAGACCGCCCGGAGTTGGCAGAAACCAGTGTCTCCTTCTTCCCGCCCAGGAGGCAGCCAGGGCGATAAACAGAGAGCCGGTTAGAAGACCCGGGCGAGGGTCCCCTTACCACAAAGAAGTCCTTTAACCCTGGACTCAATGTCCTCATCTGTACAACAGGGACAAATGACCTGACCTCACAGGGTCACTGCCGAGACCTCCAACATACACAGCTCTCACCGGGGCGGGAGAAACGCACAGTTAGTGAGAATCCCTCTGCAAGGACCGTGTTCCTTATCACCCGGCCTCTGCTCCAACCAGCAGCCGACACCAGGCAGGGTGCCTCCGGAGGCAGTGACTCCACGGTTAGGAAGTGTGCTGGTGTTTTAAAGGTATGTTTTTATTTACGTATTTATATATTTATTTATTTTAGAGAGAGGGGAAAGGAGAGGGAGAGAGAGAACATGGATGAGAGAGAAACATCATCGATCGGCTGCCTCCTGCACGCCCCGCACTGGGGATGGAGCCCTCAACCAGGCCTGTGCCGTGACCGGGAATTGAACTGTGACCTCGTGGTTCATAAGTTGACGCTCAACCCCTGAGCCACGCCAGCGGGGCTGTGCTGGCTTTTTAAAACTCGCAGCTGAAATCCGCCACGGGGCCTGTGAGAGGCGCCCCACGCGCTGCCTCCCCACGCGTCCCGGGCCCTGTCATTGCTGCTCCGTTCCCTGGGAGGCAGCTGCCTGGCCGTCACACCTAGCGCTGTTAATGGAGCGGAGCTAAAGGAAGGCGCACGTCACTCTGGGCCCACCCCCGCTCCTGATCTGATGTTGGGGTGCGGCGTTGTTGCGGGTAGGGATTTGTGTGTCTCTTATTACAGGAAAATGCTGACCTGGGTCACCGCTGGTGAACATCCACCCTGCCGGGACTGGTTTTCTAAGAAATTGCTTCAAGCCAAACAGTAAAACTATGACGCCGCCACCACCCTGGGAAGGGGCTGCAGTGTTGGGATTCTTCCTCTACATCCTGACAGGCCTCTGCCGGACAGCTGCGGCGGCCATGACAGCGACATCGGAACCCAGAGCCGGGAGGTGCCGCCCCTCCCTCTCCCCCAGTGTGCTCCCCTCCAGCCGAGGGCTCATCAACTTTCATCCTGGGCCAGAGCAGCACTCCGCACATTCCGAGTAAGCGCAGAACCAAGAATACATCAGCAAAGCAAAATACTGTTCACCCCTTTCCTCCTCCGAAAAGAAAGTGTAGAGGTAAAGTGAAGAAAAGCTTTAAATACAAGTATTTAAGGGCAGGACAGCCCTAGCTGCTTTGGCTCAGTGGATAGAGCATTGGCCTGCAAACTTAAGGGTCTCAGGTTCAAGTCCGGTCAAGGGCACATGCCCGGTTGTGGGCTCGATCCCCAGTAGGGGGCATGCAGGAGGCAGTCAATCAATGATTCTCATCATTGATGTTTCTATCTCTCTCCCTCTCCCTTCCTCTCTGAAATCAACAAAAATATATTTTTTAAAAAGGCAGATCAATTTTCACAAGCCCCAACCATTGCCTGAATCCCAGATCCTAACACAGAGGATGCCCAGTTCCTCCATCACGCAACCCCCCTCCCCCCACGTGGGTCCTGAGTTACGGGGGAGGGCCTTTAATAGACAGCCTGGGTGGCCAGTGAATTGCCTGTGTGTTGCTAGTTTAGCATTAGGAGACATTTTAACTGCGTATTCTTTTATTTGCCTTGATTTTAAAAGTACAAAGACACATCAGGAAAGATTTTAAAATGTAAAGAGAAATAAAAGTAACCATCAGCCCCTCCCCCCGAGGTGAGGCTGGCGGCTGGGCACCAAGCCATTGCTCAGGTGGGCCTGGCATCATTGGGGTGCCAAGGGGGCAGGGCTGAGCTGCCCGTCCAGACTCTCCTTCATCCCCCCCCCAACCTGTGCCACCCCTACCACCATGGAGAGAAACTGCCAGCAAGTGCTCCCGACCCACAGCCGTGTCACCCATGATGCCACCAGTCCCTCTCACTCCCCTCCCTGTCACTGCGAGCCAAGGCCCAGCTCGCCTGAGCCCCACGTGGCAGCCGCACTTGTCACGTTACCATCCCCGCGCTGGCCACCAGACATCGTGAACATAATAACTCCCAAAATCAGCAGCAGGCCTTCCTACATAATAAAAGGGTAATATGTAAATTACCATCACTCCACTATGCCCGCGATTGGGCCAGCGGAGGCGCAGGGGCGGGACTCGGGGTGGCCGGGGTGGCTGAATGGCGATGCTGGGGTGCGACGGATGGCAGACAACTGGCGGTCAGTTCCTGTGACTGTTGCCGGGACGCTGGGGTGGGCTGACCAAGGCCGGGAAAGCCTCCGGAGGCTTTCCCGGCCTTGGTCAAAAGTGGAGAGCCTGCGATGGATGGCAGGCAACTGGCAGACAGCTCCTGCGACAACCAGAGGCTGACCAACTGGAAGTCAGTGCTGGCCCCGCCCCCAAGCAAGCGGTTAGGGGCAATCAGGCAGGCAGAGGGGTTAGGGGTGATCAGGTAGGCAGAGCAGTGGTTAGGGGTGATCAGATAGGCAGGCAAGTGGTTAGGGGAGATCAGGTAGGCAGACCAGCTGTAGGGGCGATCAGGTAGGCAGACAGACCCTCACTGGGCTGGCCCCGCCCCCAAGCAAGCTGTTAGGGGCAATCAGGCAGGCAGGCAGAGTGGATAGGGGTGATCAGGTAGGCAGACCAGTGGTTAGGGGTGATCAGGCAGGTAGGCTAGCGCTTAGGGGCAATCAGGCAGACAGCCCCTTGCATGGCTGGCCCCACCCCCCAGCAAAGAAAGAGGGAGGCCCAGGCCAGCCAAGCCATTGCACCCCAGCCTGTCGCCTGCAGAGGGAGGCCACCGGTGCCAGGGGAGGGGAGGCAGTGCTGCACAGATGGCAAGCAGTGGCAGCGGCGGGGGTGGGGCCAGCTTCCTGCAGACCGGGGAAGGAAAGACCCGATAGGCCCTGATCTCAGGCCAGGCCTAGGGACCCTACCCGAGGGGTCCCGGATTGTGAGAGGGTGGTTGGGCTGAGGGACGCCCCCGAGTGCATGAATCTTCATGCACTGGGCCTCTAGTATTAGTATAAAGACAGAACAACATTCCTGACAACTGGGAAACGTAGATGGAGAAAAAGCCACCCTTTTTTAAAAGCGAAGTATTCAGGGGTGTGGGGAGGAGACAGAAACCGTAGCTGGCATTTTACCATCGTCCACACTCCTAACGGCGGTGCCAGCTCAGGGACGGGATGTGTGTGAAGCAGGCTGTGCTCTCAGTAAGCACCCCGTTCAGTGTGGCGTTTAAAACACACTGGCCCATAACCAACGTGTAGCTGAAGGGCTACAATGGGACAGTTTTTCTCCACTCCCTTCTGTGTGTGTGAGGACCAGGGAGACCTGGGTCTCGGGTGTCCTTCTCCCAAACCTGGGGACCAGCAGAGGCCTCTCTCTGGCTGGAGCCACCCCTCCCCGCCCCCCACCCACGTGAGCTTATTAACTTGGGGCTGCGGCGACAGCCTCTGCTGATGGCTCTGTTGAGACCTCCAGCCCAGGGCCGCCTCAGTTCCAGATCTGACTCCTCCGCCCACTGTCCCTTCACCCGAAGACCTGGGTATGTACCGGGGTCTACACATGTGTGTGCGCATGTGCTATGTGGATTCCTGGGTTCCCTCACCTTGTGAGTGCACCCCTGCGCAGCCCATCGGTAACCCACAAACCTCAGGGTATCTCTGACCGCTTCCATATTTCTCACCCTCAACATCAACTCAACCATCAGCTCCAGCTGCTCCAGATGTCTGAATACTCGGAATCCGAAACCCCTTCTCCGTGTCAAAGATCCGCGCCCATGGTCACCCCTGGCCCTGGCCATTGGCTCTCTGGGCTCCTGCGACAGCCTTGGCTGGCTCCCCCGCCACAAGCTGACAGACCCCTCCACACTCTTCTGCAACATGGCGGAGGGCTCTTTCTCAAACACGAAGTCCGTCGCATCCCTGCTTACATCCTGTGGCGGGTCTCCCTGTCTTTGGGACAAACACTCAGCACCTGCCCTCTGTACACTTCTAGCCCCATCGGACACCTGGGCCTCCTGCTCCCGAGCCCTCCCTAAGCCATCCCTCCTCCCTCTTCCTCACCCGCTGCAGCACAAGCTCCTGGGTCAGGCCATCTCCTCAAGAAACAGCCCTCGTCGCCAGCACTGGAGAAGCAAGCTGGGTCGGCTGACCCTCTGCACGGGCCCTGTCACCCCTGGGGCTGACCATGACCGTGGCACTTACTGCCAAGTCCTGCAGGCACCCGCCGCCTTGAGCCCTCCTCCCCCCGACTGTGAGCTCCTGCCGACAAGGCCTGCGCGTCCGTTTTGGAAGCCTCAGCCCTGGCACTTTACCTGGCACCAGGCTGGGCCTCCCGAAGGTGCCCACTGAAGAGCTGTTCCTCATACTTCCAGCAGCAAGCAGCTCTTTTTATTTATTTGTTTTTAAATATGTCTTTATTGATTTCAGAGAGGAAGGGAGAGGGGGTGATAGGACATCAATGATGAGAGAGAATCACTGATCAGCTGCCTCCTGCATGCCCCACACTGGGGATCGAGCCCACAACCCGGGCATGTGCCCTGACCGGAAATCAAACCTCGACCTCCTGGTTCAGAGGTCGATGTTCAACCACTGAGCCGCACCAGCCGGGCACAAGCAGTTCTTAAAGTCTGGTCCCAAGACCCCTGAATATCCCTGAGCCCTTTCCGGAAGTCCAGGAGGGCAAAACGATTTCATAATAATACTGAGACGTTGTTTGCTTCTGTCCCTGTGCTGACATGGAGCATAGCCGGCGGGGGTGGGGGGAGGGTAACAAGAACCTGTGCTCTTTGCTGCTGTCACTGACGGTAAAAATGCCCGGCTCATGTAAGAAGGTCTTTGACGAAGCTGCGAAACATGTTAATTTCATCAAAACTCAATCCTCACGAACACGTGCCTTCATATTCTGTGGGAGGAACAGGAGTGCTCATGAAGCACCTTGGCCGGAGGGAGCCCACTGCCTGCGGGCGGAGCCTGCGCCCCGAGCTGCCGGCGGAACCACGTCCACTGTGGAGGCAGCTCACTCCGCCGCGAGGCCTGGAATCGCTTCCCCAACCGCGAACGCAGTGAGCCCGTCACTTCAAGAAAACAAGGGACAGAATTTGCCGCCGATGAGAGGAGGGGAGCTTTCCAGAAAAACCAGGGCCTGGGGCACAGCAACACCTCCAGGAGCCGGATGCTGCCCGAGGCCTCCAGGCCCTTCGGACGACCCGGTGGGGCATCAACAGCCCCTGTGACTCTGACCCTGTGTAACAAACCGTGTCAATATGAGTGAGACCTGCCCAGTGAGTCCCTGTTTTTCAAGCAAAATCACACGTGGGTCAGAGCGTTCAAAGGCAGGATGGACTCCAAGGTTTGAGACCCCTGACCTCCAGTGTCCACCTGAAGGACTCCAGGCAGAGAGATGGGCACACCGACCTCCGCCAGAGAAAGCCCTCCCCTCTCCAGGGACGGCGCGGGCCCCTCGGTGAGAAACAGCTGGGACTTCCTCTCACCCTGCCCCACCTGAACCCACGCTTTCCCCGTTTCCAATGAAGCACACAACGTTTCAAGCTGGACCGAACCGAGAGGCCCGTGAGACACCTGCGGACCAGGCATCCTAAGAACGGCCCTCCAGCTGTCACCTGGGGGCACCGGTGCCAGCCGACGAGCCAAACCGAAGTGCCCAGCCCCACGATCGCAGTGTCCTGTCTGCGGCCCGAGGAACACTGTCTGCCCACAGTGTGTGGGAGGCGAACAAAGTGCCAGGGCGGGCCCTCCCCGTCAGAGCGGGCACAGGCCGTTAGCAGGTCGGAGCACCTGATCGCAGGGAGCCCTACCTTCCTCCTGGCGGGTCCGCCTTGCAGGAGCCACCTTTGACCTCTGAGCAAACACAGTGCTCAGCGTCTCCGCCACGGAAGCCACGCCAGAGTCACCCACGTGCTCTCCCTCTCAGCTCACAAAGCAGACAGAGAGGAACTGTCACAAACCCCAGAGCCACTCACAGGGTCCCCCGTGATCACTAACGAGCCATCAATCGAAGCCGTCCTTCCAGCGCGGCAGCTTCACGGCTGCGACCCGGCATCAAAGTGAGTATCTCCTCATCCCATCTCAACAAAGACACCCCCCCCAAATTCTCTCCAACGACCCCATGTTAACCTGACAGTCGGTACCCCATGAGAGGGTGTACGTTTGCTGTTGAGACAAAGCCTCCTCGTTCTGTGTGAGCAGGGAGGGAAATGCAAGCTCGCATACCAGGGACAAGGCAGCCGCAGCTGCGGGCTGTGGCCGTGCAGGATGGCTCCGGAATCCAGGAAGTGGAGGTGGAGTACTGGTTCTGCCACGCCCTGGCTGTGTGGCCTGGGGCAGGTCACTCTGCCTCTCTGAGCCTCAGCAGTCCCCAGCCTGCCTGCCACCAGATCCTGGGAAGAGGAAGGAGCGCACAGACCCAGCACAGGCCCTCCCTCGGGGTCTGGCTTCACAGGAACAGTGGCCACTGAGACACGCCTGCATGGCGGCCTGGGAAAGTGGAAGGTCATCTCTGGCTCTGAGCTAACTGGTCCATAGGGGGTGGGATCCCCAAGGGAGGAAGGGGGCGGGAGGGGGCTCGGCTGAGCGGCGCGCAGCCTCTGTGTAACTCACATCTTAACGCACTCCACTCCGTAATCCGCTCTGCCTCCCAGCTCTGTGACCTATTCATTCAAAAACTGCTTCATAATAAAATGGGCTCCTTTCATCTTCTTTTCGGATTCCTTTTTTAAGAAGGTGAGCTCAGCCCCGAGTCCCTTTAGGCCCTTTAATCTCCAGGTTTCTGTGAGAATGACCACAGTGCCACCCCTTCCCTTCCGTGTTTGGGGGAAGAACAGGGCCAGCGCTCAGCGTTTCGGTAAGGCGGACACTGTGGGAGGCTGCAGGTGTGTCAGGTACCTGGGCCTTCACGTCGGCGTAGGTCGGCGTCGGTGTGTGCCGTCTGCAGCAGCAGGGAGCTAAGGAAGGCCCCAGGCAGCACGGCCGACTCGGCACCAGCCACCGCCAGGCAGGCGTGAAAGGGGCTGGGGTCCGAGTGTCCAGAGCATTAACGTAACTGTTCCATTTATCTACGTTTTAGTTAACTTTGGTTGGTAACTAGTCATTAATTTGGATTGGTATAATTACAGTCCCGCACAGCTTAAGGACGAGGGTACATTCCGAGGAACGTGTCGTTAGAGGACGCCGTCGCTGTGCGACCATCAGAGCACGGGCACGCACACCGAGGTGGCCTGGCCTGAGACACACCTGTGATGCCGCCTAGCGCACCAGGCGACGCCTGAGCAGCACGTCCCTGTACAAAACAACACACAGTTAGATCATGCACGAGAGAACAGACGTGATGGGAGCTGGGTGCAGCCGGGGGATGACGCAATCGCAGCAAACGCCAGGCATGCGAGGCTGCTGGGGCGCCGCACGCGCTTTTACAGAAACTTCTCTTAATAAGTGGAAAGCGTGCGCTCAAAATAGCCATAGAACACTTAACCGGTAGTGGGGTCGCTGGCGCTCATTACCGAGTGCTGTGTCCTGTACACCACGGTGCGGCCACCCTTCCATCTGAGTGGCAGCCTGTAGGAGCGCTCACAACCGCATCGCCACGAGGCCACACGGATTTCCCAGCTCCGCTGACTCTTGGGAGACCACCTTGCATATCCGGTCTGTGGGTCATGACTGTGCACGCAAAGTTTACAGTCTTCTTACGTCTCTACATTTTTTTTTTATTTTTGTCAGTTCTGATAATCTACCAGATTACCTGTTCTACAACCAAAAGACCACATAAATGTCTATGCTAAGGCATTTAAGCTTTTGCCTTGAAGATTAAAAGAAAGAAAGAAAGAAAGAAAGAAAGCTAAGTGACTGTTTTATTCCCCCCTCCCCCTGCCCCCAGCTTAACTCAAAAGCCAGCATTTCTCCTGCACAAGCTTGTCATGTGCTGCTCAAACCAAATCGACAGGCTGGTATTTCACAGCACACAGAACAGGTTCGGCCATAGCCCTTCTCGGCCTAACAGCTCAATCTCCTTCCTCAGGAAAGGTAGCCCAGGAGATTCCTGGGCCAAACGGGCTACTCCGCTGCCAGGGTGGCATCTAGTGTATTCATCCCTGAGGAGGAAGATGGGGAGCTGTGGGCCGGATTCTTTTTAAAAAATATTTTTTACTGATATTTATTTTATTTTTTTTAGAGAGAGGAAGGAAGAGGGAGAGAGAGGGAGAAACATCAGTGATGAAAGAGAATCATGGATCAGCTGCCTCCTGCACGCCCCACACTGGGGATCGAGCCTGCAACCCAGGCATGTGCCCTGACCAGGAATCGAACTGTGACCTCCTGGTTCATGGGTTGAAGCTCAACCACGGAGCCACGCCGGCCAGGCTGGACCGCATTCTTGGCAGAGTAAACCAGAGGTCCTTTCCACTCTCCCAGTGGATCAGAAAAGATAATCATTACACTTAGAGACACTTTATCCCTTCACTTGCTTTGAAAACCATGTAATAATGTTTAGCTACAGAAAAGCAAATTGTGACAAAGCCGTTGATAACAGAGATGCTAGCCACTGGGAACTCCGAACAAACTCCTGTTCAGGAGCCTCTACTCAAAGGTCTACATGATTTCCTGGACCCTTGGAACTTGCAGCCACCCTGCAGGGAAGCCTGCGTCCCCCTCCCTCTCCCCCCCCCCCCCCCCCACGTCAGAGGGCCCTAGATCTTGACTGACACCGAGCCTCCTGGTATGGAGCCAGGCACCCTGTGGAGGGCCGATGCATCCTGGGGTGCACAGTGCCACGAGGAGGGTCACCCCGAGGCTCCTAGCAGGGGACGAATTGTGAGAAACACCTGAGTGCAGTGTGGCTCCTCCAAAAGCCACGAGGTTCGTAACCAACGGCCAGCCGCCCAGGGGCTGTTCCTGTTGCAGCATCACAAACAGCAGCCGCCCGCTGGCTGTTGCCTGAAATCGACCGTCCTAGGTTTAGGTGAAACATTCATTTGCTTGACTTTCTCCATCCACACCCAGTTGTTGGGGTGTCAGACACGTGTGACTCGGGGGGTTAGGGGGCCATGACTGCTGAGGCACAGTCAGCAAGACCAGGCCACCGCTGGCACCCCACCCACATCTTGGGGTGCGACTCCCAGCAGGCTCACTGCTCACTTAGTGCGGAGGCTGCACGGTTCTCCACGCCGTGTGAAGACAACAGAGGCCTTGCTCCGGAGGATGTCAGGGGGGACAGTGTGGAAAGAAGTACATGAGATGAACCCCAAAAAGACCTGGGGGAAGCCAGGGGGCCCCAGACAGACTTATCTGGGTGTAGGGGCAGAGAAGGGAGAGTGGGGAGCACTTTACGGCATGGCCAGGCAGATTCTGGGGTTCACCAGGCATCCCTGAGCGTTTCGCTAACAAGTACTCAAGAGCCCACTCCATGGTGGGGACACCGAGGCCCAGCAGCGTCAGCGATCTGTCCGGGCCTCGGAGAAGAGCCACCGCTTCACTCGGACTGGGTTTTGAAGAGCTGAGTCCTGGAAGGTAGAGACTTGGTCCTAATCACCAAATAACTCGGGGGCCTCGGAGGCAGCAGGAGAGGAAAGCACAGGCCTGGGACCTGCAGACGGAGAGGGGCATCCTGGGGAGCACCGGCCCTCACGCCTCCGCTCTGAAAAAGGCCAACCCAGTTACCACGGAGCTGCTGTGAGGACAGAGAGACTACACCCAAATGGTGAGCTGCAGAGAGGTGCAGTCTCACCGCTCCAAACGCCAGGAACCCAGCCAATGCCAGTTAACAGCGGACACTCAAGTCCTACGGCAGGAAGGAAGGAGGAAGGGAGGGAGGAAGGAGGAAGAGAGGAAGGGAGGGCAGGAGGGAGGAAGGAGGAAAAGAGGGAGGGAGAGAGGGAAGGAGAGAGGGAAGGAGGAAGAGAGGAAGGAACAAAGAAGAAAGGAAGGAGGGGAAAGAGGGAGGGCTGTAGGGAGGGAGGGAGGGAGGCGAGAATTTAGCGAAGACAGTGGACTCTCCCTGGACATGGCTTTCTCGGGACAAAGCCTGGCCCATCTGGCTGCCTGTGCTGGAGGCCAGGGCTGGCTCTACAGGCTCATGACAGGTGACTGGTATGGCCTCAAGTTCCCCAGGGCGCCATTCACCTACAAGCCGGGCTTTCCACTGAATGTCAATCAAGTGTAGGACCCAGGGAAGACCCACCATGGAATCTCGTCAGGAACCACCCCTGCACAGAGCCAGCTTGGCTATCGGGTCCCACTCGCCCAAGAGCCTTCCCCAACCCCTCGGTGCTCCTGAATTCCGGTTCTGACCTCAGACTGGAAGCACGGGGCACATACCATGTGTTACCCAAAACCCCCAGAGGGCCTGGGGCAGCACCTGTGTTCACACTCGGAAACACCGCCACAGAAGAGCAGAGGGAAGTTCACACGGAAGAAATAAATGTAAACATCAGAAGCCACATGAACCGGTTCAGATGAGTTTCCTACCACCATGGCGAGATGACTTCAGATCCACGTCTAACAAATGAGTTACCAAAAAACACTTGGTTGCCTTAACCGGTTTGGCTCATTGGATGGAGTGTCGGCCTGAGGACTGAAGGGTCCCAGGTTCGATTCCGGTCAAGGGCATGTGCCTTGGTTGCGGGCACATCCCCAGTGGTGGGTGTGCGGGAGGCAGCTGATGGATGTTTCTTTCTCATCTGATATTTCTAGCTCTCTATCCCTCCCCCTTCCTCTCTGTGAAAAATCAATAAAATATATTTAAAAACAAAACAAAAAAAACACTTGGTTTTCAGAGCCTTCTGGATTCTGAGATCCCAGCTAAGGGGCTGTGGGCTGACTTGGAAGCTCGCTCTCCCGTGGGGCTGCTGAGTAAAGGCCACGCTGGGCGTGGGCATCTGGGTTCTGGCCACACTGGCCCAGGATGGGAAAGGCAGGAGGAGGGAGGGCCCACTGCAGGCCAGCAGCTCCCCACCTCCAATGCCCAGCAGTGGTGATCCGAAAACAAGAACTTTTTTTTTTTTTTTTAAATAAGGCACTTTACCAGGATGTGCTCCTGAGGAAGAAGGTAAATGTTTGGTGAACATATTTAAGCAGATAAGGAAATTTACAGTTTTAAGAAAATGCTATGGGATCCTGTAAATACTCTTATCATGGCTTATATCTTATGCATCCAGATTCTTGAATGTTGCATTTTCTTAAAGCAGGGTGCATCTATAAAAAAAAATGTGCAGAACAAATGATGCAATTATCTATATCATTTTTTTTTTAATACAGTAGAGTGCTCTTGTAAAAAGGCAGGTTAGCAGATCAACAGAGACACTAACGTGAAGTCAACAAATGAAAGGCAGGTGGCACCATTCAGAGGGCCCGGGTTTTGCCAGCGGACCTGTCACTGACTTGACTGTGTGGCCCACCTACTACTTGAGACTACCCTGTCAGGACTAGGAAATGCAGCAGATCTACCTAATATACAGAAATAAATACAGAGAGGCAGCCAAAATGGGGAGACCAGGAAACATGTCCTAAAAATGAAAGAATAGGAAAAACCTCTAGAAAAAGAACTAAATGAAACAAAGGCAAGATATAGACCAGATACAGAGTTCAGAACTCTGGTTAGAAGACTGTGTGAGGGTCCCTGGCCAGGTAGCTCAGTTGTTTGGAGAATCATCACGATATGTCAAGGTTGTGGTTTCGATCCTGGTCTGGGGACATATACGAAGCAACCAATGACTGCATAAACAAGTGGAAAAACACCCTGATGTCTGTCTCCCTTCCTCTCTCTCTTAAATCAATACGTTAAAGAAAGGTTTGCTCAAGGACCTGAGAACTTCAACAGAGAGATAGTAAGCATAAAAAGGACACAGAACCCACCTGGCATGGCTCAGTGGTTGAGCGTCAACCTATGAGCCAGGAGGTTGTGGTTCGATTCCCAGTGAGGGCACATGCCCAGGTTGTGAGCTCAATCAATCACCAGTGGGGGGCTTGCAGGAGGCCACGGATCAATGATTCTCTTTTATCATTAATGTTTCTATCTCTCCCTCTCCCTTCCTCTCTTAAATCAATAAAAATATATCTTTTAAAAGACCACAGAAACCATAAAAAGGAACCAGTCAGAAATGAAGAATACACTAGAAGGAATCAACAGCAGATTAGATGAAGCAGAGGATCCAATCACAAATTCGGATGACAAGACAACTGAAAACACCCAATCGGAAGAGCAAAAAGAAAAAAAAATGATGAGAGTTTAAGGGACCTCTGCAAAACTATCAAGTGTAACAACTTTAGAATGGGTTAGCAATGAGATCAAGGAAGAAATCAAAAGATACCTAGAGACAAATAAAGATTAAAACACCAAGTCCCCAAATCGTTCTAAATCCCAAAATCTATAGGACACAGTGAAAGTAGTCCTTACAGGAAAATTTATAGCAATGCAGGCCTACCTAAAGAAACAAAAAAAATCTCAAGTAAACAATCTAACGTTACACCTAAACAAACTAGAAAAAGAACAACAAAGCCCAAAGTGAGAAGAAGGAAGAAAATAATAAAGATCAGAGCAGAAGGGAAAGATGGCGACCGGCAAGAAGGTAGGGAGAGAGAGAGTGTGAGTGAGGAACCCATAGAGGAGAGTGTAGACGTGTAGACGTGAGTGGTGTCTGTGTGGGTATGAGCTAGGGTCAGTTAGATTCTGCAGGGCTTCCAAGGGGCTGCCTAACCGGGCAGTCCTAGACGGCGGAGCCCCGTGCACAAAGCAGACACTTCTCGGCGGCTGGTGCGGACGCGGAGACCACGCCATCTTGAGAAACAGAGCTGCCTGAGATTCGGATCGTGGCTTCTGACACAAACCAGGACCCTGCAGCCACTGGGGACAGAGAACTGCTATCACAGCTTCAGTGGAAGAAACAACAAGAATCCAGACTTCCCGGCAGATTCCCGTGAGTCAAAGAGCCTATCCCCCTCCCCGCAGGCGCACGCTGATAGCGCCATAGTAACTAATAGACACGCCCCTCGTGCAAGCTGCAGAGCTTTGCGCAGGGACGCGCGCTCCGCCTTAGGGAATTTGGCGCACAGGACAGAAGCAGCTCACCTTCGGGGAAATCTGTCAGTGCGCACAGAGGGCTCCCCTTCGGGGAATTGGGGGGAATTTGGCTTGCGGGTCACAGCTCCCCTTCGGGGAATCTTAGAGCGTGCACAGAGGGGCTTCCCTTTGGGGAATTTGGCGCACAGGACGGACTCCGCCCCTCTTCGGGGATTCTGGGAGAGTGCACAAAGGCAGCTCACCTTCAGGGATTTGAGAGTGTGCGCCCTAGCCGGTTTGGCTCAGTAGAGAGAGCACACACAGGACACAGCTCCACTTCAGGGAATTTGGCATGCCGGACACAGCTGCCTGGGATCCCTGACTCACAGCGCATTCACACTAAGAGCCAACGACCCCAATTGTTGGTGCATGCACACACAGGGACCCTGATTCTCAACGAGAAACTGCACAAGGCAACAGAGAATCTGACACTCGATTCTTGGTGCAGATACAGGGAAACTCTGACTCCTGGCACATGCTAAGGATCTCATTTTCAGCACATACCAACAGTGTGGTGCTGACAGGGCCCCTGATTCTAAGTGTGCACACGAGACCACACGGAACACTGGGGACACTGACCCTGGGCAAGTCTGGTTCCCACCAACCAAAGGCAGCCACACGTCCTAGTGTCAGAGCACTTCAGTGAAACTCGGGTGGAGCGAAGTCCCCACAGCGCACGGCCGAGGTGCACACAAACGGAAGCTTGAGCTTTCTGGTGATAGCCAGAATGGGGAAACGAAATAACTCACAGAGGAAAGAAAATGTGGAGTCGCCAAGAAAGGAAATTAGTGAAACTGAAGCTTGCAACATGACCGAAAAGGAATTCAGAGCAATGGTCGTGGAATTTATACATCGGATGGATGAGAAAATCAACAACTTATGCAAGAATCAGGAAGAAATGAAAAGTGATATAGCTACAATCAAAAACACCATGGAAAGTTTCAACAGTAGACTACAAGAAGCAGAGGACCGAATTAGTGAGTTAGAAGATCAGGTACAGAAACAAGCTCAATCTGAACAGCAATTGGAGAAAAAAATTAAAAAGCAGGAGGAAAGCCTAAGGGAGCTTCGGGACAACATGAAGCGAAGTAACATGCGTATAATAGGGCTGCCAGAAGGACAAGAAGAGCAGCAGGGATTAGAAAATCTATTTGAAGAAATAATGACAGAAAAAACTTCCCGGATATGGGAAAGATAAAAGTTACGCAAGTACAGAGAGTCCCAAGCAGGATCAACCCCAAAAGACCCACACCAAGACATGTCATAATCTCAATGGCAAATATAAATGATAAAGAGAGAATCTTAAAGGCGGCAAGAGAGAGACAGAGAGTTACCTACAAAGGAACACCCATCAGATTGTCAAATGATTACTCAACAGAAACACAACAAGCTAGAAGTGAATGGAAGGAGGTATACAAAGTGTTGCAAAGCAAAGGACTGAATCCAAGAATACTATATCCAGCAAGACTATCAATCAAAATTGAAGGGGAAATCAGGAGCTTCGCAGACAAAAAAAGACTCAGGGAGTTTATCACCACCAAACCAGCAATGCAAGAATTGCTAAAGGGAATACTGTAAAAAGAAGAAATAAACAGGTCAGAAGGAATACAGACACAAAAATAGATATGACTACAAACAAATACCTTTCAGTAATAACTTTAAATGTAAACGGACTAAATGCTCCAATCAAAAGACATCGAGTGGCTGAATGGATAAAAAAGCATGACCCATATATATGCTGTCTACAAGAGACCCACCTCAGAACAAGAGACTCACACAGATTGAAAGTGAAGGGATGGAAAAATATCTTCCAGGCAAATGGAAATGAAAAAAAAGCTGGGGTAGCAATACTTATATCTGACAAATTAGACCTCAAAGTCAATGCCATAACAAGAGATAAGGAAGGCCACTTCATAATACTAAAGGGAGAAATCCAACAAGAAGAAATAATTCTGGTAAACATATACGCTCCCAATATAGGAGCACCCAAATACATAAAAAAACTCCTGGAGGATATCAAGGGAGAGATTAATAGCAATACAATCATAGTAGGAGACTTTAATACCCCACTATCACCATTGGACAAATCCTCTAAACAAAAAATCAGCAAAGAAACAGCAATCCTAAATGACTCACTAGACCAGATGGAATTAATTGACATCTTCAGAACATTTCACCCCAAAGCCACAGAATATACATTCTTCAAGTGCACATGGGTCATTTTCAAAGATAGACCATATGCTGGGTCACAGGCAAAGTCTCTTCAAATTCAAGAAGATAGAAATTATATCAAGCATCTTCTCAGATCACAGTGGCATAAAACTGGAAATCAACTACAATAAATACAATCCAAAGAAATCAAACACATGGAGACTAAACAGCATGCTATTAAATAAGGACTGGGTCACCAGAGAGATCAAGGAAGAAATAAAAAACATCATGGCAACAAATGACAATGAAAACACAACAATCCAAAATCTAGGGGACACAGCGAAAGCAGTCTTGAGAGGGAAGTTCATAGCTCTACAAGCCTATTGCAAAAAACAAGAAACAATGGTAATAAATCACCTAACCCTACAACTCAAAGAGCTAGAAAAAGAGCAGCAAGATAAGCCCAGTGTAACCAGAAGGAAGGAAATAACAAAGATCAGAGCGGAGATAAATGACATAGAGACCAAAGAAACAATACAAAAGATCAACAAAACCAAGAGCTGGTTCTTTGAAAAGATAAACAAGATTGATGGACCTCTAGCCAGGCTCACCAAGAAGCAAAGAGAGAGGACCCAAATAAACAAAATCAGAAATGAAAGAGGTGAAATAACAACAGACCCCGCTGAGATACAAAGGATTGTTACAAAATACTACGAACAGCTCTATTCCAACAAACTGGACAACCTGGAGGAAATGGACATATTCCTAGAAAAATACAACCTTCCAAAAATCAATCAAGAAGAATCTCAACAGCTCAATAGGAATAACTATGGACGAAATTGAAGAAGTCATCAAAAAGCTTCCGGCAAACAAAAGCCCGGGGCCTGACGGCTTCAAAGGAGAGTTCTACCAAACATTCAAGGAAGAAATAAAACCTATACTCCTCAGACTATTCCAAAAAATTCAAGAGGAAGGATCACTTCCAAGCTCCTTCTATGAAGCCAGCATCACCCTAATACCAAAACCAGATAAAGACAACACAATGAAAGAGAATTACAGACCAATATCCCTCATGAACATAGATGCCAAAATCCTCAACAAAATTCTAGCAAATCGGCTCCAGCAGTACATCAGAAAGATCATACACCATGACCAAGTAGGATTTATCCCAGGAATGCAAGGATGGTACAATATCCGCAAATCAATAAGCGTGATACATCACATAAACAAATTGAGAGATAAAAATCACATAGTCATATCAATTGATGCAGAAAAAGCATTTGACAAAATCCCAACACCCTTTCTTGATAAAAACTCTCAACAAGGTGGGAATGGAAGGCTCATACCTCAACGTAATAAAAGCTATATATGATAAACCCACAGCAAACATCATACTCAATGGACAAAAGCTAAAAACATTTCCCCTAAGAACAGGAACAAGACAGGGATGCCCACTCTCACCACTCCTGTTTGACATAGTACTGGAAGTATTAGCTAATGCAATTAGACAAGAAGAAGAAATAAAAGGCATCCAAATTGGAAAAGAACAAGTAAAGCTGTCTTTATTTGCAGACGACATGATATTGTACATAAAAAATCCGAAAGACTCCGTCAAAAAAACTAATAGACTTAATAAATGAATTCGGCAATGTAGCAGGATACAAAATTAACGCCAAGAAATCTATGGCCTTTCTATACACCAATAGTGAACTTACAGACAGAGAGACTAAAAAGGCAATCCCATTTACCATCGCACCAAAAAAATTAAGATACCTAGGAATAAACTTAACTAAGGAGGTAAAAGACCTATACACGGAAAACTACAGGACACTGAAAAAAGAGATAGAGGAAGACGTAAACAGATGGAAGAACATACCATGTTCATGGATTGGTAGAATCAACATCATTAAAATGTCCATACTACCCAAAGCAATCTATAGATTCAATGCACTCCCCATTAAAATACCAACGGCATATTTCACAGACCTTGAAAGAACTCTCCAAAAATTCATCTGGAATAAAAAAAGACCCCGAATAGCCACAGCAATCCCTAGAAAGAAGAATAAAGTAGGAGGGATCTCAATACCAGATTTCAAGCTGTATTACAAAGCCACTATTCTCAAAACAGCCTGGTACTGGCACAAGAACAGACATATAGATCAATGGAACAGAATAGAGAATCCAGATATTGATCCAAACCACTATGCTCAATTAATATTTGACAAAGGAGGCATGAACATACAATGGAATAAAGACAGTCTCTTCAATAAATGGTGTTGGGAAAATTGGACAGACACATGCAAAAAAATGAAGCTAGATCACCAACTTACACCATACACAAAAATAAACTCAAAATGGATACAGGACTTAAACATAAGACGGGAAACCATAAAAATACTAGAGGAATCCACAGGCAGCAAAATCTCAGACATATGTCAAAAGAACTTCTTCACCGATACTGCCCCTAGGGCAATGGAAGCTAAAGAGAAAATAAACAAATGGGACTACATCAAAATAAAAAGCTTTTTTACAGCAAAAGAAACTATCAACAAAACAACAAGAAAGCCCACTGCATGGGAGAACATATTTGCAAATGGCATCACTGATAAAGGTTTAATCTCCAACATCTACAGGCAGCTTATACAACTTAATAAAAGGAAGATAAATGATCCAATAAAAAAATGGGCAACGGACCTAAATAGAATCTTTTCCAAAGAAGACAGAAGGAAGGCCAAGAGACACATGAAAACATGCTCAAGGTCACTAATTATCCGAGAGATGCAAATCAAAACAACAGTGCGCTATCATCTCACACCTGTCAGAATGGCTATCATCAACAAATCAACAAACGACAAGTGTTGGCGAGGATGCGGAGAAAAAGGAACCCTCGTGCACTGCTGGTGGGAATGCAGACTGGTGCAGCCACTGTAGAGAACAGTATGGAGTTTCCTCAAAAAACTGAAAATGGAACTCCCATTTGACCCAGTAATCCCACTCCTAGGAATATATCCTAAGAAACTGGGAACACCAATAAGAAAGGAAATATGCACCCCTATGTTCATAGCAGCACAATTTACAATAGCTAAGATCTGGAAACAGCCTAGGTGCCCATCAGCAGATGACTGGATCAGAAAACTATGGTACATCTACACAATGGAATATTATGCTGCCATAAAAAAGAAGGAATTCTTACCATTTGCAGCAACCTGGATGGAATTGGACAACATTATGTTAAGTGAAATAAGCCAGTCAATGAAAGAAAAATACCACATGATCTCACTCATTTATGGATAATAAAGGACATTAAAAACTTGAACAAAAAGATAGATACAGAGGCAGTAAAGCATCAAACAGTCTGTCAAATTACAGCAGGAAGGTTAGGGAGAGGTGGGGAAGATAAGAGATCAATCAAAGGACTTGTATGCATGCATATAAGCATAACCAATGGACGCAAAACTCTGGGGGGTGAGGGCATATATGGGAGTGGGGGGGGGGGCAATGGTAAGATATGTACACATATAATACCTTAATAAAAAAATTGGAAAAAAAAAAAAAGATCAGAGCAAAAATAAATGAAATAGAATCTAAAAAACAATACAAAAGATCAATGAAACCAAGAGCTGGTTCTTTGAAAAGATAAACAAAAATGATAAACCTGTAAGTACCCAATAAAATCAGAAATGAAAGAGAAGTGACAACTGACACCACAGAAGTACGAGGAATTGTAAGAAAATATGATGAACAATTATATGCCAACAGAATGAACAATGTGGGAGAAATGGACAAATGCCTAGAAACATACATTCTTCCAAGACTGAGTCAATAAGAAACAGATAATCTAAGCAGACAGGTTACTTCGAGCGAAACTGAATCAGTAATCAAAAAAGTCCTGATAAGCAAAAGTCCTGCATAGGATGGCTTCACAGGTGAATTTTACCAAACATTCAAAGAAGAATTAACCCGTCCTTCTCAAACTATCCTAAAAAGTTCCAGAGGAGGGAAGGCTCCCAAGCTCATTTTACGAGGACACCATTAACCTGATTCCAAAACCAGATAAAGACACTACAAAGAAAGAAAATTACAGGCCAATATCCCTGATGAGCACAGATGCAAAAATCCTCAACAAAATCCTAGCAAACTGAATTCAGCGATGCATTAACAAAGATCATAAAACAAAGAAAACAGAAACAGACTCACAGATACAGAGAACAAACTGATGGTTGCCAGATGGGAGGGCGTTTGGGTGAAAAAGGTGAAGGAATTAAAAAGTACAAACTGGCAATTACAAAACAGTCATGGGGACCTAAAGCACAGCACAAGAAATATAGTCAACAATATTGTAGTAACTATGGTGTCAGGTGGGTACTGGAAATATTAGGGCAACACTTTGTAAAGTATATGATTGTCTAACCACTATGCCAGTGGTCGGCAAACTGCGGCTCGGGAGCCACATGTGGCTCTTTGGCCTCTTGAGTTTTTAGCAAAGGCCAGCTTAGGAGTACCCTAATTAAGTTAATAACAATGTACCTACCTACATAGTTTGTTTAAAAAATTTGGCTCTCAAAAGAAATTTCAGTCGTTGTACTGTTGATATTTATTTGGCTCTGTTGACTAATGAGTTTGCTGACCACTACACTATGCTATACACCTGAAACTAATGCAAAATAATATTGAATTCGTTGTTGTTTTTTTAAAAAAACACCTATAATAGCAAAAAAAAATAAAAAATTACCCTTGGACAGCATGCATGGTCTTGAGTAAGCTGTAGCATCCCTCAGTAAGTCCCTCCAGTGTTGGAGGAGATTACAGCGGCCGGCCTGTGTGTGGAGGCCCCCTCAACCAAAGAAATAGGTAAATAAGCAAAAAACAAACTGCTATAAAAAATACATTGCTTTCACCAGGTACGCATGCAAATATGTACACTCCATTCTACGGTCACGAAGGGCTTTGCCTACGACTGAGTGATTTCACTATGCAAACAAGGAAACGTGTTCTGGGTAGTCCTGAAGGGCTCCCAGCATCCGGAGGGCCTCCCCTGCCTTCCACGAGCATCTGAAGATAGCACGGCCCTTGGTGTGGTTTTCGTGTTTGACTTGTCATTCAACAAGCATTTACCAAGCACATACTCTATGCAAGGCCCCATGCGGGGCAATGGAAGGGAGCAACACAGAAAGACAACACAGGGTCCCTACCCTTAGGAACTTACCAGCTGCCAGTGGAGGCAAAGGCTGCACAGCTAACCACAGTGCAGGGGCACGTGCCCCACTGTGGAAATGCAGAGGAAACCCGGGAGCCCTGGTAGATGGGGGAAGGTTCCTGCAGGCTGTGTCCCCAGAGTGAAACAGGAGGGGCGAGGATTGATGAGGCGTGATCGCAGAGCCATGGCATTCCCAGCTTACTGGAGGGACAATGTGCACAGTAGGCAGAGAGATGTGCTATGACCCCTGATCCAACATTCAGGGGATACCTACTTGGCCACAGGAACTGGGATAGGTCAATGTGGTTGCAACCATGAAAAGATGAAGGCAACATGTATTACTGAGTAGGAACGTCTGCATTCTAGACTACACTGCCGACCTCTCACATTAGCTCTCCAGACCTCTCCCCCCTCCTCTGCCACGTCCCCTGTGCTGGGGGGCCACCCAGTACCACCTGCGTGGGGCTGCAACGTGCTCCCTGGCTCTCCGCTTTCCTCTGGGTGTGCCCAACAGGGCACAGAGCTGGAAGAGAGTGGGGCCAGGGCATTTGTTCCCCCAGCTTCTCTGTAATTCACAAAATCAAAATTCAAACCCAGACCTGCTCCAAAGCCCCGCTTTGAACGTTGGGGGGAAGTGCGTTGGTGAAAGATTCCAGCGGGTCTTGAAAGGCAAGTGTGCAATTTTTTCTGCTGATTTTCGGAAGCTGGTTCCCTTTGGACATGTGTAGCCTGTGCCTGCTTGTCTTTTTAAACAAAAAGTCCCGCAAAGGAGATGTTCCAGCCAGACATTCCTGTCAGGGGACGGTGCCCATGTGCAAGAGCAAGCTTCAAAAACAAAACCAAAACAGAAAGCCAGAGATATTCCAAGCCTCCGGCCCACATCGCGCCTGCGTCACGGGTCCCACATCTGCTGTTTCCTTTCTTAGTGTGTTAGCTGGTTGCGAGGGAGCATGCGCTATTAGTGATCAGAAGGCACATGCCATGGAATTTTTCAGCAAACGTATGCACCCCCTCATCATTTTCCCAAACTGCTCTGCATGTTTTCCACCTCCCCCATTCCTAAGAGAGCGTAGACACTTGTCCCCATTCTCCGCGTGTCCGAGGAGCCCTTTGTCGCTGTTCGCTGGGCGTAAAGGGCATCGCGGGGTCTGAGCCCCGCTCCAGGACTCTGGCCGGCCTTGTGCTGACGCCAGCTTGGGGGGCGGGGGTGGCTGGAGAACATGCTTTGTATTAGGATTCCAGAGATAAGATGCTTAGACCTCACCGGGGCGGAGCAGAGCGCCGGCAGGACATGTGGGTGTGACCTGGGGATGCCTTGGCAGAGCCCTGATGGCCTCAGACATTAAGGTGGTTAGCCCACTCTGCGCCTGGCTTTGAACCCTTACTTAGACACTGTTCACTCTGGATTCTGGAATGTCACGAAACTATAGCTTCTGCAAGGGACATAAACGAGTCACAGAGGGACAAAAAAGCTACAATTCCACTCTCATGAGGGACTGGGAGCAGTCAGAGTCACAGGGACAGACACAGAATGGGGGCTGCCAGGCTGGGAGAGGAGTTAGTGTTTCATGGGAAGAGTTTCAGTTTTGCAAGGTGAAGTTCTAGAGATGGATGATGGTGGTGGTTGTGCAACATGAATGTACGTCTGCCACTGAGCTGTAGGCTTAAAAATGGTGAAGATGGACTCTGGCTGGTGATTCTCAGTGGTTAGAGCGTCAACCTGCGCACAGGAGGGTCATCGGTACAATTCCCGGTCAAGGGCATGTATCTGGGTTGCCGGTAAGATCCCCTGGCCTGGGTCACGCATGTGGGAGGCAAGCAATTGATGTGTCTCTCTCACATTGATGTTTCTCTCTCTCTCTCCCCGCCCTTCCACTCTCTCAAAAAATCAATGGGAAAAATACCCTCAGGTGAGGATTTAAAAAAAAGGTGAAGATGGTAAATTTTATGTTAGGTATGTTTTGTAATAATTAAAAATAAAAATGTTCTAAGAAAGGAGGAGACTAATGCCTAGAATAAGGCCGCTGGAGAAAAACCGAGAGAACCAGAACGGCTGACCAGAAAAGGAAGTTTCATTGAAAGCTCAGCTACAGCAGCGGCCGGGCTGCCGACAGAGGATGCAAATACCTGCCCCAGAGGCCATTTCTAGACCAAAGTGACCACTTAGCGTTTCCACTCGGAACTGACCCAGCCCTGGTTCAGCACACAGGCACCGAGGCCCACGGCAGGTCCTCTGGGCGCTGCTGGTTCAGAGGGTAACCCACTGCATGCACCCACGGCGCCTAAGTGAAATCCTAGCCAGGGAGGCGTGCAGGAGGCAGCCTATCAATGTTTCTCTCATGGATGTCTCTCTCTCTCTAACCCTCTCCCTTCCTCGCTCTCTAAAAATCAGTAAAAGCATATTTTAAAAAAAATTATAGCGACTCGATAACATTTTGAAGGCAGGAAGAAATGACACACAGGCCAGATTTCAGTCTGTGAAATCAGTGGAGGGCGGCACTGCAGGTCACTGCTGTGTAAAGGCCCAGCTGGGCGAGGCCCTGCTACCAGGTCATTATCTCCATCATAGGGCCCACGGGGTACCAGCGAGCAGCTTCCACGGTTTACCCCGGAGGTAGCGTCACAGGCGACTTGATAATAGAGGAAGGAGCCCCCTCGGCCTGTTCTTGTCTATGGGGCTGTAACGGGGTGACAGGGCTAATGCTGGGGAGCAGGCGAGTCCCAGCCCCGCAAGGGCTCTCCGCTGGAGCATGGTTTCCTAAGAATGGTTACACCCGTTACACAAATGACCTCTGGGGGCTGATTTCACAGTCAGACCTTTGTTAGTGCTAAACATGCCGGTTTTGCCAACAACTACTTTATTGTGTCAACTACTTTGCTGCGAATAATTGTTTTGGGCTTAAATCACCCAGGCTTTCTGCGAATGTTTCCACTTCTCGATTCAAGTGACCCCGTGTCCGGCGGGGGGGAGCTCTGTCATGTGTGTGCAGGTGAGTTCTGACTCCATCAGGCCTGGCTTCTCACGGTCCCTCTTCATACGTTTCTGAGTTTCACCCACCGTGTTCCTCTCCTGGAGTGCCTTCCCTTCTCAGTGCCCATGTCTACTAGTTCTCTGATGAGGGAGCACGTCCCATATAACATGCGCGTATGTGTACATGTGTAGGCATGCACATGTGATACTTAGCATAGGAGTATATGCACATTGTTTCCAGCATACAGAAGAGTGGCGGGAGTGCTTTCCCTCTTTAAGCAGGTCAGTGCACACCGGTTCCAGGTGCCTTCTGCCCGCTGTGTGCGTGTGAGGAGCCGCTATAAGGAAAAGACTGTCCCTGCTTTCATTCCTCTGACATTCATGGGAACCCATCACGGTCAGGGACTGCCCAGGCCCCACACCAAGGCGTTCTGCCGGGAAGGCGGTGAGTCTTACGGGAGATGTGTAAATAAGCCACAGCGACGGCCCCTGGGGCCATCATGACGACAGAGGTTTACACTAAATACCCCGTGGACACTGAGGAAGCACACCTCACTGCCCTGGGAGCGGGCCGGTGGCAGGGCACGGAGCTGGGACTTGCTGAGACAGGCAGCCGCCCGCTGCAGGGCCCGCGTGCCAACCTGGGAGGAAGGGACGCTGGACTTCCAACAGGAGGCTGGCAGGCTCGGGTCTGTCTCCCAGGAGGAGCACGCTAAGTGCCCGGCTCGCCTTTGTGGGCTCATGCGGGCCGGGACCAGTCACCATCTATCTACCGACGGCACTCACGTTTGTTATCTCCAGTCCAGACGTCGCCCGGGCTCCAGACACTGCCTCCCACAGCCTGCTGGCCCCCCAGCCTAATGTCCCGCAGGCCCCCAATGCCCCATCTGTCCTTCCTGCTCCCTCTGTCTGGGCACACAGCACCCACGCAGGAGAATGAGCCAGACACCTGGTGGGGCAGATCCTCCCTGTCCCAGCTCCTAATACACGGTCCAGGCGAGGGGAGCCCTACGCATCCCCGGCAGCGGAAACGCTGTGGCCTCTCCCCTGCATTCACGCAACAGACGCCCGCCTCCACCTCCCCTGATCTCCCAGCCCAGCCTCCTTAGAAAATCCCGGGACATCTGACCACGCCACTCCCTTGCCTCAAAATTCTCCGCCACATTCTCTCTGCTCCTCGGAATAAGACCAACCTCCTTAACATGGCCCAGGAGCCCTGGGGATACCCCTCCTCCCCACTCCCCTCCCCCACCCCCTCTCTCTACCCCTCCCCCTCTCCCTCCCCTCCCCACCCACCCCAGCCTCATTTCAGGCCCCTCTGCTCCTTTTTCTTTTACCGTAGGAGACGGTTCAGTTTCCAAAAGGTCCTTTCTCCCTCGGGGCTTCCTACACATGCCCCTGGGGACTGGAAGGGCCTCCCGACCTCTCCCAGCCCTTTCTGCTCATCCCAGAGGGAGGCGCTCCCATGGGTCTTCCTTCGGCAGCACCAGCCCAGCCCAGCCCAGCCCAGCCCACAGCTGGCAGCACCACCACGGCTCCACACGCCACCTCTAGGACCACCCCCACTGGGGTCTTTAATACCCAACCTCGGGCAAAGGGGGAAGGTCTAGGTCCCAACAGCAATGCGGGCCTCCCGTGCGCTGCTGGAACCCAGATCACTGTCTGTGGGCACAGCGGGCTCTCACGGCTGGGTTCAAAAAAGGGAGTGGCCTGAAGGGGCCGAGGCTGGAAGCAGAAAGTCTAGTTCGGGGCTGCTGTTTTTATTTTTATTTATTTAGTTATTTAGTTAGTTAATCATCACTCGAAGATACTTCTCCATTGATTTTTAGGGAGAGTGAAAGAGAGGGAGAGACAGAGAGAAACATCAATGTGAGAGAAACACATCGACTGGTTGCCTCTTGCACAACCTGGGCCATGGCCATGGCCATGGCCGGGGAAGAGCCTGCAACCAAGGTACGTGCCCCTGACTGGAATTGAACCCGGGACCCTTTGGTCTGGAGGCCGATGTTCTAACTACTCAGCCAAATTGGCTAGGGCAGGGGCTGCTGCATTTTCTTAAAAAAACAAAATCCCAGATGAGAGCTGACGAGGGTCTGAGCTAAAGCAGGAGCAATAGAGAGAGCCCAGACATAAGCCCAGGCCTAGATGGTCAATTAATATTTAACAAAGGAGGCAATGGGGTAATGACAGTATAGTCAGTGAAGGGCGTTGGGAAAATTGCGCAGATACATGCAAAAGAATGACATCAAACCACCTTTCTACACCACATATAAGAAAGGACTCTTTTCATTAAAGACTTGAAACCATAAAACACTTAGAAGAAAACATAGGCAGTCAAGTCTCTGATATTTCTGTTAGAAATATTTTTTCTGACATACCCCCTTGGGCAAAGGAAACAAAAGAAAAAATAAACAAATGGGACTACATCAAACTAAAACGTGTTTGCACAGCAAAGGAAACCATCAACAAAACTAAAGACAACCTATTAAATGGAAGAAGATATTTGCCAGTGACACAAAATTAATATCCAAAATGTATAAAGAACTCAGACAATTCAATAGCAAAAGATAAAAAATAAATTACAAAATGGATAGAGGACCTGATAGAGGACACACAGATGGCCAGGAGACACATGTAAAGATGCTCAACATCACTAGTCACTAGTCATCAGAGAGATGCAAATTAAAACCACAATGAGAAGCCACCTCACATCTGTCAGAATAGCTATCATCAATAAATCAACAAACAACAAGTGTTGGTGAGGATGTGGAGAAAAGGGAGCCCTTGTGCACTGTTGGTGGGAATGCAGACTGGTGCAGCCACTGTGGAAAATGATATGGAGGTTCTTCAAAAAAGTTAAAATGGTCCTGGCCAGTGGTTCAGTTGGTTGGAGTGTCGTCCTGTGCACCAAAAGGTTTTGGGTTTGATTCCTGATCAGGGTACATACCTAGGTTATGGTTCAATCCCTGTCCGGAGGTAACCGATCTCTCTCTCTATATATATCTCCCCCCCCTCTCCCTTCCTCTATTTAAACATATCCTTGGGTGAGGATCACAACAACAAGAACAAAAAATAAATAACAATGGAACTGTGTTATGGTGCAGAGATTACACTTCTGGGTATATAACTGAAGAAAGCCAAAACCCTAATTCAAAAGAATATATGCCACCCCATGTTCATTATACTAGTAGTGCTATTTACCATAGCCAAGATATGGAAGCAACCCAAGTGTCTAACAACAGACGAGTGGATACAGACGATGTGGTACATATATACAATGAAATACTACTCAGCCGTAAGAAAAGAATGGAATCTTATCATTTGCGTCAGACCTAGAGGGTATTGTGCTAAGTGAACTAAGTCAGTCGGAGAAAGACAAATACCATATGACTTCACTCATATGTGGGATCTAAAGAACAAAATAAGTGAACAAGCAAAACTGAAAATACTCCTAGATGCAGACAACAGACTGAGGGCTTCCAGAGGGGAGGGGTGTTGGGGGGCTGGATGAGAGAGGTGAAGGGATTATAAAGTACAAATTGGCAGTTATAGGACAGTCATGGGGATGTAAAGTACAGCATGGGGAGTATAGCCAATGGTGTTGTAATACCTACGAATGGTGCCAGGTGGGTGCTGGAAACATCAGAGGAAACACTTGGTAAAGTATACATTGTCTAACCACTGTGCTGTATACCTGATACTAATACAGTGATGGCGAACCTATGACACGCGTGTCAGCACTGACATGCGTAGCCATTTCTGATGACACGCGGCCGCTGAGGCGGCCGCATGCTGAGGATGAAACATTTGCTGCTCCTGAGGATGAAACATGTGCGAAATAATGTTTTTTCCTCAAAGTGACACACTACCCGAGTTATGCTCAGTTTTTTGGCGAAGTTTGACACACCAAGCTCAAAAGGTTGCCCATCACTGTACTAATACAAACTAATATTGAAGGTAAATATATATACTAGAGGCCCGTTGCACTAAGATTCGTGCAATAGGCCTTCCTTCCCCTGGCTTAGCTCCCGGCTGCCCGGGAGCCTGCAAGTCCTTGCTCCTGGCAGAGCACCGCTCCTGTAGCTCCCTCCGCCCCCCTCCCTCCCTCTCATAGCAGGCATCCCACCCCGCCCAGCTTCTCCACGCCTGCGTATGCAAATTAACCCGCAATCTTTGTTGGGTTAATTTGCATACTTACACCTGATTGGCTTATGGGAGCGGAGGTACGGACAATTTGCATATTTCTCTTTTATTAGTGTAGATATATTTATAATAAATGTATAAGTCAGCAAAGAAAACATTAAGCCTCTCTACTAGAATGGTCAAAGGACATGAATGAATAATTCAGGAAAGAGGGAGTAGAGATGGCTGAGAAACATAAAATGTTCAAATTCTCAAGTAATGAAGAAATACACATTAAAACAACAATAATGTACATGTAAGATACCTCAAGGCTACCTATTTGATTGTAAATATTTAAAATAGACATAACATTCAACGTGTGCGGAGGGAGAGTACTAGGTGTACTGGTTAATAATGGCGGGTTTTGTAATCAAAGAAAACACGATAATTTCAAGAGAAACATCAAAAGTGCTCTATTCAAAGTAGTATCCATTGCTAGCTACATATTTCCCTCATCTTTCAGGTAATTTGTGGATACCGTCCCAATAGAACTTTTCTTGTTTTGAGGCAAACCAGAGACCCAATTTTCCACTTCTTCGTACGTTTTGAAGTGCTGCTCAGAAAGCGCGTGTGCCATTGATCGGAACAAGTGGTCATCTGAAGGAGCAGGGTCTGGTGAAAATGGTGGGTGGGTTAATACTTCCCAGGCAAGATCTGTTAATGTGTCTTTAACTGGTTTTGAAGTGTGTGGTGGTGCGTCATCATGAAGCAAAATTACTTTGCCGTGTCTTCTGGCACATCTGGTGGTTTTACAATCAAAGCATGGTTCAAATTGATTATATGTTGTCAGCAGCAATCAGTATTAATGGTGTCACCTTGTTTTAGAAGCTCATCATACACTACACCTTCCTGATCCCACCAAATGCAGAGCATTGTCTTCTTTCCAAAGCGATTTGGCCTTACTGTCGATGTTGATGGTTGACCTGGATCAACCCATGATTTTGTGCATTTGGGATTCTCAAAATAAATCCACTTTTCATCGCCAGCCACAATTTGATGCAAAAAAGACTTTCTTTTGTGCCGTTGAAGCAACATTTTACCGATGACTTTTCGGTTTTCCACTTGTCTTTCGTTCAGTTGATGTGGCACCCATTTTCCTTCCTTTAAAATCTTTCCCATTGCTTGCAAACGATTGGAAATTGTTTGCTAAGCAACGTTTAATCTTTCTGCAAGTTGTTTTTGAGTTTGACCCGCATATTCATCCAATAATGCTTGTAATTGTTGGTCTTCAAACTTTTTCGGTTGACCTGGACGTTCTTTGTCTTTCACAACGAAATCATCACTTTTAAAACGTTTAAACCAGTGTTCACACGTATCCTGAGATGGAGCATGTTCACCATAAGTTTCCCGAAGTATACGATAACTTTTTCTTCAATATTAAGTAATGAATTAAAACTTCCCGCAAGTGCTCTTTTTTTGGCACGAAATTCGACATTTTTAAGTGTAAAAATATCTATGATGTTAACACCTTCAGAAAATATGACATATGAAGTTTTGAAGCTTGCTGTCAATACAACAAAATAGCATACATATCAAATTGCATATGTATCAACATATGTGTAACTCCATCTATTGAAAAAAATCCGCATTATTAACTGGTATACCTAGTATAGTGGTCGGCAAACTCATTAGTCAACAGAGCCAAATATCAACAGTACAACGATTGAAATTTCTTTTGAGAGCCAAATTTTTTAAACTTAAACTTCTTCTAACGCCACTTCTTCAAAATAGACTCGCCCAGGTCATGGTATTTTGTGGAAGAGCCACAATCAAGGGGCCAAAGAGCCGCATGTGGCTCGCGAGCCGCAGTTTGCCGACCGTGTAACTAGTATGGCAGGCAGCTGGAATGCAGTGTAGCAATGCACCTGTGACCTTTGACTCAATGATCCCACCGCTAGGAGTCTAAGCTAATGAAATTACCAGAAATATAGCGAAATGCAGATGTACAAATAAGTGACTCAGGAAATGTTTTACATTAAAATTAAGTAAATAAATAAAGCAGGAGCGATGGATGTCAGAGATCTGGGAGTAGAATCTACCCAGCCGACTGAGATGGGCCGTGTGTGAGGAGGAGCAGAGTCCGGGATGATTCCTGGGAAGCCCATGTTTTGAACATTTTTTAAAATCCTCACCAAAGGTTATGTTTTTATTGATTTCTACAGAGAGAGGAAGGGAGAGAGAGAGAAACATTGATGTGAAAGAGAAACATCAATCAGTTGCCCTCCCCATTACACACCCTGACCAGGGATTGAACCCATAACCTGGGTATGTGCCCTGACCGGGAATCAAACCCCTGACCATTTGGGGTACGGGACGACGCTCCCACCAGCTGAGCCACACAAGCCAGGGCTGAACCTTCTTAACTGCCCTACACTGCAGGGATTCATTGGAAATAGGTTCCATCCGCCAACTGGACTTACAGGCCTTAAAACTGACCCGACCGTTCCTATCCTCAGTCCCTTTAACTGTGAGCGGGCCCCTGTCCTTGCAGGTGATGTGTGGGGACCGTTTGCAGTCCAGGATGGTGATGCACAGGACGACGGTGCCCAGGATGAAGGACACACCCGGTCCTGGACCACGTCGCAGTAAGCGCACCATCTGGCCGCCGCCCTCAGAGGCCAGCAAGGCCGGTTCTCCCTCCTTCTGCAGGTGCCCAGCGCCTCCTGGCAGACGCCCCCCTGGCCAGGCTCTGGGCTCAGAGCGCTTGCCCTCCGGCAGCATCCAAGCCTGTGAGTCAAATCCGTGCCTACACAGTGCGGGTAGTTTATAAAAGACAGAGCATTTACATCTTTTCCAGAAAGCTGGCTGAATAGCCATGCTACCGCATTTATTTTTTTTAGGACACAACTAAGTACTCTGCAGAAATGTGGTTTTCCAAACCCACAGTATTTTCCAGTAAAGATACAGCTTACGAGGAAACAAAGTTAGAAGGATGTCCATCTAACTCTTAGTTACAAAGTAAGTACTCGGAAGGAAGAGAAACTCTTCTAAAGAACTCTTCCTTTAAGACCAACCACCAAGCGGGTGTGCCTGGTCCCTCCCGGCACCTCGGACTGACGCCCAGTGCTGCCCGCCCGGCCTCGCAGCAAATGCGCTGTTTCAGCACGATACTGAATTCACGTCAGAATCCAGTGAGTAAAACATGAAGCTCTGGGAGGATTTTATTGATAATAAAATTACAGCATTTAGAATTTACAGCATACTTCTTTTTATTACCGATGTTTCTGACGTCATTTAAAACATCTTGCTAATACTAGACAGCCTCTATCAATGAGCTAGGATTTTTAAACGGGAATAATAATATTTCTCCTGAAAAAGGTTTTTTGCACGTAGTACAAAATACCCTTGATTTTAAGTGCTTGGAGAAAGCAACTCCTTACTGGTAAAGCAATACTTTTCCACGCTTTCCGTGGTTAAGGCTTTCACGCTACCAGGTTTATAACGCCAACAGACTGTAACAGTAGAAACGAAGAGGTTATTTCTCTTTTCTGACCCGCCCTCCACTCCACTAAAATGTGTATTTTGTTAAGAGACTATAGGGAAAGGCTTACACTATCTCAAATTAACAATAACCAACCAATGGTTACTTTTTAAACACAGTTTCTTCAATTTTCCACCGAAATGCTTGGGTTTGTTTATAATGTCATAAATGCTTGTGGTTTGGCTATAAAATAAATTCCTTGCGGGTGGAGCACCAGGTGCACCAGTGAGAAGCTGCCGCCCGGCACGGCACTGGCCTTGCCTGAGTCTGCCCTCTCGCAAAGCCCGGGGGGCCTCCCGTCACCATGGGCGGGTGCAGAGGGGGGTGAAGACACTCCATGTTGCTGAGTTCAGAGGACCTCCTTCCACGAGTTCCTGGACCCTGTTTTCAATCCAACTCCCTGCCAACTTGAAAAGTCTGTCCCCGCGTTAAGAGGAAGTCATCTGTATTACAGATGCCAAACGCTGTTTAAGATTTTAAATACATCATTCCTAATTCCCCAAACAGAAATGCTTGGAAACGAACACTATTTTCCATTTCAAAACTAGGAAATAAGTCAATGGCCAATAGCGCAAAAGATGATGGAAGGGATTTCAACATGTGTCTGAGAGCAGCAGGAATCGGGACTTGACCTGCCGTGGCGATTCGAGGAGCACCTGCAGGAGAAGGCGGGTATCAGGGAACGTCTAGATACACGATGGACAGGCGTTGGAAGGAACATAATCAAGTCCCTCATGGCGCCTTCCAAGGCAAAAGGAAAAAGAGGTGATTACTCAGACTCATACCCTTTAATTTGCACTCAGATGTCGAGTGTGACTCGACATGGTTAGCATTAGAATAAAGGAATCGAGAAAAAAGCAAGCAAGTGCAAACAGTTAAGGCAATGACCAACTTCCAAGTTACTGCAATGCTGAAATGTGTTATAGGAGGGCTGGGGTGATTTACAGCATGACAGTACAGATTACCATTGTGTTATTTATAATCTGACAGGGTTCTGCTCAAAAGGAAAAGAAAAGAAAGGGTTTAGCCATGGTACATGTAAACAAACAAGAATTTTAGATGAAAATCAGTAGGAGGTTAACAATGTGAGGTGATCGACAAAAGAGCAAATGTGATCGTGGGCTGCATTAGTAGAAATATAAACTATAGAACAAGGGAGGTGAAGGATCCTGTTCTCCTCTGCTCTGTTTCAAAATCCTACCTGGGATACCACATTCGGTTGTGTCAAGTTTTAAAAGGCATACAGTCAGAAGAAAAGTATAGCTATGGCAAACGAGGGTGATTAAGGGTCTAAAACTGTGTCTTGTGGGGAATTTTTTTAAAATATAATTTTATTGATTTCAGAGAGGAAGGGAGAGGGAAAGAGAGACAGAAACATCAATGATGAGAGAGAATCATTGATTGGCTACCTCTTGCACGTTCCCCACTGGGGATCGAGCGTGCAACCCGGGCATGTGCCCTGACCAGGAATTGAACTGTGACCTCCTGGTCCATAGGTCGACACTCAACCACTGAGCCATGCTGGCCAGGCAGTTTTTGGTTTTCTTAAGCATCCCAAAGGTACAGGGCATGTGCAGGAGGCAACCTATCGATGTGTTTCTCTCACATCGATGTTTCTCTCTGTCTTTCCCTCTCGCTTCCACTCTCTCTAAAATCAATGGAAAAATATCCTTGGGTGAGGATTTAAAAAGAAAAAATGAAAGTAAACGAGGAGATGAGATGATCTGTTAGGTCCCTTCAAATGCTAAGAGTCTTATAACCTATGGCAACTAAGCAAGGGTGTGCTTTGTCACTTTGGTGAGCTGTGACAGGGGCACGTGAGTGTTGAAAGTGAAACGGAATGGCAACATTTTGTTCTTCCCACCTGCTCCTCTTTCATCCAGGTCCTTAATTCCCTATTCTTTTTACTAGCAAGGTGTAATACAAAGAGCTGATATTTAGATTTCACAAACTCCAGACTGATTTCTCAAAAGTGTTAAACCCCGAGTTACAATATAACCCAGCAATTCCACTCCTAGGTACCAACCCAAAAGAAATGAAAATATCCGTCCACACAAAAACTTGTCCACAAACGTTCCTAGCAGAATTATTCACGATCGTCAGAAAGTGGAATCACCCCACATGTCCATCGACTGACGAAGGATGAACAAAATGTGGCGGACCCATCCGATGGGATGTTATTTGGCCAGAAGAAGGAATGAAGTACTCACGTCAAGAGGCTACAGCTTGGATGAACCTTAAAACAAGATGCTCTGTCAAAGAAGCCAGACACAAAAGGACAATGATTGCAAGGTTCCATTCATATTAAACACCCAGGATCTAACTTAGAGACAGAAAGTAGATTTGTGGTCATCAGAGTCTAAGGTGATGGGGGAATGGGAGTAACTGCTCCTAGGTACTGGGGTTTCTATCCAGAGTGATAAAAAATGTCCTCGAATTAGAAATGTTGATGCTTGCACGATGCTGTGAATATACCGGAAGCCACTTCATTGTATACTTTAAAGGGGTGAAATTTTATGGTATGTGACCATCTCAACAACTAGAGGCCCGGTGCATGAAATTCGTGCATGGGTAGGGTCCCGAGGCCCTGCTGCTGGCCGGGGCCTTCCTTCGGTCCGCGCTGCCCCCTGGTGGTCAGCACACGTTATAGCAAGCAATCGAGCTCCCGGTCTCCCGGTCAAACTCCTGAGGGGACGCTTTGCATATTAGCCTTTTATATATATAGATGCTGTTATTAAAACGAAGTCACACTGGTATCCAAGCCCTAGCAGTTGTGTGGCCTTATAAATTTACACACTTCCCTGAGCCTCATATATAAAAAACGATGGTGAGACTGCCTCCCTCAAAGGGAGGCCTTGAAGAAAGTGTGGAGGAAAGGATGGTATTTTCCAAGGCGTAAATTGGCTGACGAATGATAGCTTTTTCCACTTTTCAACTGCTGTCGGTTTTCTCAGAGTAATAAAGGAAGTTTGTGATTTCTAGCTCACTTGACAAAGTTCTAAACAAGGAAGAAAACAACGCACAGATTCTCTGCTTCTGTGAGAAATCTAGTATCTAAACGCTGAGAATGGCTAGTCTTTCGGGAGACTAGAAGCTGCCAGACTTTACGTGGAGCATCAATGACAAAGGAAGTAGGAGAAATAGCAAGGAAAAGAGCACAAGGCGAAGACAGAAATGTCATTCATGAGGACAAAAATTCCTCCTGCTCCCGTCTCATTTAGATACGATATTCTATCCTGAGCATGCTCAGTGTGCCCATCGTCCAAACGGTAAGTATGGGTTGTATTGTCTGAAGCTAATAAGTAACTATGACTTTTTAGTTCCTGTCACTACCAAAACCATGGAGCTGTACTCAACATATGAAAATTCATGAGTTCATACAGTATGCTGTGTAGTCTTGCCATTGTAATGTAAATATATTTTTAAAAAAGTGTTTCAATGCAGCTGATAAAAAAAATCCAAATGTTCTGTTTAGCTCTTGGTGAAATGGTGTTTCTGTGATCCAATGTTTTAATTGAATCACCCTAGTAATTAACTGAATTGTATTTATTTACATTTTCACTTAATGGGAGCCTCTTAAAATGAATAATCTCACATCAAAACATCTGTTGCTTAAGACATCACCGGTGAGCATTCATTTCTGCCCCACAGACGACTCTTGCTTTAAGCTGGATTCAGAAGGTAACCCAAAAATAATAACAAGAGCTATGAACTTTTTGAGAAAAGTAATTCAACAGTCACGATTCACTCCTTGTGTTTTGAAGTGATCTTATTGTTTGCCTCTGGTTGAGGTGATTTTTCTTTAAACTGCTACATACAATAGGTAAGAGTTGGTTTTTACTTTCTCTTAGACAGCATTACCAGTAAAATATCTTACCAATATCTCTAAACTAGCAAATAACATGAGAGGGCAGAAAATAAAAAAAACTCATGAATATATATGTTCAGGTCAACCCTATGACTGAACTGCTATTTAGGAACAATATGACCAGGCCTTCCTATCAGCTGCTCCAATAAAAACATCGAGGCTCATTCCATAACCTAAATCAAACTGTCAACATATATGACCACACAGTAATTTTTTAAAAGCCTCCATGCCTGGACTGCCGAATCTCAGAGGGGAGGTGGGGGAGGGAGGGTGGGTGGGAAATGATAAAAAAAAAAAAAAAAAAAAAAAACCCAACCAAACTCCCAAACCTCTATGCCTGGAAATCATTTAACATAATTTTTCAGCCGCATGCCTTGCACAACTAACACAGAGGGAATTCTACCATAAACACGTAGGAGGGGGTACTACCGTTTACATAAAAAAACAGTAATTCAAATATGATTGATTACAAGTCAATTAAGAAAAGTATTCGAAATCTATTGGAGAATAACACCGTTCGCATGACTAAACTATGGGGGATTCCAGCGGCCAGCTGAGTTCCAAATACCCTCCATCTGCCTTCCCACCTTCTGAGGATCCAAACACACAGGGGTTCTGCTCTGCGAAACGGGTGTCAACGGGAAGGGAGTCAACACTTTCATCCCACTGTAGAGGGGAGGGCGTTACTAAGGTAGGGACGGCCCCGTGGGATTCATATGAAAATTATAAGCTGCCAAAACCGCTCCCATGAAAAGGTGATATTCCACCAGAGATGAAAATACCTTTAGAGAGGATGAATCAGCACACTCACTAATATCGATCGCTACAGCTAATACCCCCTATTGCAAACAGGTGTTAAATGGCTCGAAAAATTCCCCTAAATCACCGTTGCAAAATAAATAGCTTGAGTTGTCAAAGCATCTAGCATTCCAAAAGATTCCAACTGCACTCCCGACAAATCCTAAAAAAAAAAACAAAACAAAAAAAAAAAAACCAAACACCACACAACAACCCACACTTTCTTTCCTTTACAAACTTTTGGGGGCTCTCTGATAAAGCAATCAATCCAAGGTATGCATAAAAAAAATCATGTCGTCTGTGCATGAACTACCACACATGGTGTCCTGATAAAATAGGTGGTGTGCTGTGGGAATCCTTCTCAACCTTACCAGGGAGAGGAAACATTTTAAAGATGCCGTATTGGTAGCGATTAATGTTTACTTCCTGTTAAAAAAAAAAAAAAAAAAAAAAAAAAAGAATTAAAAATTTTTTAAAAATCTATCACCGTGTGAGCAAAATAAGTGGAAACACTTTTAGGGCAGGTCCGCTTTGCCTGCCCATTTAGATGGCATTGAGCTGGGATGATCTCATCCGAGGGGAACTGAATGGATCCTGAGGGTCCACCCGCAACAGACGTGCGTGCATCCCCGCAGCAGTTGTGTTACTAAGTGATCTGTCCGCCGAGTTCTCCACCCAGACCTTTCCAACCCGATGGGAGCGTGGAAGCCGAGCGCAACCGTCCCCGGAGCCCCCGGGCGCCGGGCCCCCCCACGCGCTGCGGCGGGTGCGCTCGTGCGGGAGGCGCCCCGGCCCGCCGGTCCCGCGCGCACGGGCCGGAGCCGGGCGGCGGCGGCGGGCAGGGGCGCGGGGAGCGCGGCCCGGGCCCGCGGCCCAGCACAATGCGTCCCGGCGGCGGGAACCGCGCGCCCCTGCCCGCCGCAACTTTGCGCGGCCTCCTCCCCGGCCGCCCGGCCTCTCCCCTCGGCCCGGCCCCGCCGCGGCCCGCGCCCCGCCCCCGCCCCCCGCCGCCGCTCACCGTTGCAGAACTGGAGCAGCGAGGACGTGTCGTACAGGCTGCTGTAGCTCGAGAAGCCGTCCTCCATGCTGAGGCCGCCGGGCAGCGCCCGCTCCCCCGGCCCGGCCGCGCCGCCGCCGCTCACCCCACACGGAGCCGCCCGAGCCGCGGCCAGCGCTGGCGCTGGGGCGGCCCTGCTGTGGCGGCCGCTGCCGGTTACCACGGCAACCCCGGGCCCGCCGCCGCCGCCGCCGCCGCGCGCGCCAGCGCGGGTTCTGCCCGCCAGGGGGCGCCCGCGGCGGGGACGTGGCCGGGCGGGGCCGGGCGGGCGGGGCCGGGGGCGGAGTCGGGGTCGGGGTCGAGCCCGTCCGGTGCACAGAGAGGAGGGAGGGCGCGGGCCGGCCGGCCGGCGGGCGGGCGGGCGGGGATGCTGCGGGGGCTCCGCGGCCAGGCCCGCCTCCTCCGGGAGGCCGAAGCGTGGGGGACGCGGGGACAAAGGCGAGCGGGGAGGGCGGCGACGCGGGAGGGTCGGGGAACCCTCCCGCGGACCCTACACTCCCTTCGGGCCAGGGCAGCCCCTCCTGCGGACGCCAAAGCCCGCGCTCCCTGGAGGCGCTGTCCTCTGGCCCGCGGCAGCTGCAGGACCAAACATGGACAGCTTGCGAGCCCAGTTCGGCTGCCTTTCCACCCCGGAGCAGCTCCGCTCTTGGCCGCGTCCTGCGAGGCGGGCCCCGCGGGCCCCACGGTCTTCCTGGCAGCCGGGCCCGCCTCCAGGGAGAGTGAGCGCCTGGTTCCCAACTCCGCTGGAAGCTTCGCTCACCAGAGGCAGAGGATGCGGCTTCCCACTTAGAAAGCACAAAGTCTGGGCCTTCCCAGGAGTGAAAACATCTGCTTTGTGCGCTCCCCCTCCATCAGCCCCCGGGTGCAGACTTGCTACATTCGTTGACTTGTTACGGGACCCAAGGAAATCAGGATGGACTCTACCTCAGAAGGAGAAACACACACGCGCGCGGGTTTGTAACTTTTCCAGTCCACCCATGCACAGGCGACCATGGGAGTTTCATTGCCCATGGCCTGAAGTCAAGGCGCTGGCAACACGGAATCCGAGAGTCCGCAGATTGGACCATCTCCTGGCTGCGCAGCCAGATCCGAGTGGCTTCGAATTGTAGGTTGGACACAGGTGAAATGGAGATGGAGTAAACAGTTCCTGTTAGGAAAATCTGTGCTCCTCCCCGTGGTTCGGAGATGGAGGGAAGCCTGTGTTCCCCAGCAGAAGGCAGGGTGAGGCCCCGGGCTCTGTGGCCCTGTGTGGCGTATTTGGCTCCAGGGTTGGCCATGCCTGCCCTTGGATGCCGAAGGCAGAAGGAATGGTGGGGGTCCTTGTCAGAGAGACCAAGCCCAGAAGACAAGAGGGATTGTGAAGGAGAAAGGTACATGTAGGAGGCTGAAGGGCTACAGGTGCCATTGGCTGGACTGTGGCCTGGTGTTTGAAGGACAATGTTAGTGATGGCGAAGGAAGGGAGCGGGGCCTGCTGAGGGCCAAGCGCTGATCGGACATGACTGGACAGCTTGTCTGGCGGGCAGTGGGAAATCAGAGTGGACAGAGAGACGGGGTCAGGTGGGAGACCCGGCAGCGGGTGGAGGGAGGCAGGCGGTCTGCCCGCAGGTACGTGGCTGAGCAGAGCACTGTTGGGGAGATGAGTGTGAGTGTGAGCTGGACTTGCAGGGGCCAGTGCCCGGAGCCGGAGCAGCCGAGTGTCTGCGTTGCTCCAGAAGTGGGGCACTGAGGCACGGACAGCCAGAGAGGCTGAGGGCCGAGCCAGAGGACCACACAGCTGGAGAGTCAGAAAGGCAGAGAGGGGACAGCAGCCTCCCATTAGAAATGCCCTGTGGCTACTGGAGGGGCAAGACCAGCTCCCCAGTGAAAGAACTGGGACTTGGGAGCTGTTGGCAAAGAGGTGTGAGTGGGCTGCCTGAGGGGGAGAATGGAAGGAAGGTTGGCAGGAGCTGGGCAGAGCCTTGGAAAGGGAAGAGGGCACAGTCAGAGGGGCACGGGAATCAGCCACGGGTGCAACCCATTAAGCTAAGAGCACAGAAAGCTGTAAAGAGGGAGGCTTTGCCCAGCTGGTTTGGCTCAGTGGATAGAGCGTTGGCCTGGGGACTGAAAGGTCCCAGGTTCGATTCCGGTCCAGGGCACATTCCAGGGTTGTGGGTTTGATCCCCAGTGGGGGACTTGATTCTCTCTCATCGTGGATGTTTTTATCTCTCTATCCCTCTTCCTTCCTCTCTGAAGTCAATATATATATATATATATATATATATATATATATATATATATATATATATATATATATATTTAAAAAGAGGTGGGCCTTGTCACGGAACAGTCCAGGAGGGCGAGGCCAGGGAAAGGCCCTTCTGCCTGGTGGCCGAGGGCTTGCCGATAACCTGGAGCATCTTAGTGGGCCCTGGGCTCAGGAGCAGGGCCACTGGGCAGTGAAGGGGGAGTACATGCATATGCATATTGGAGAACTTTTGGCAGGAAAGGAAATGGGCCCAGCACAGAGGGCAGGGGTGCCAGAGGGTTACATAGGTGTCCCCCCCCCCCCCCAGAGTACTGAAGGACCCCCTGCATCTCGAAGGCAAGAGGCGTGTGTGATGGAGAAGGGGCTTTGGAAAGGTGAAACTTAACACAGAGACTCATTTGAACTTGGCCCTTCTCTGTTTTCTCACTCCCCACCCCTCCGCTTCCGGTCCGATCTTTACACTCTCCCTACTCCACTTGATGATTTGATGCGTCAGGAAACATTGGATAATTGATATAAAAAGCTGAACGACATAGCATCTTGACCTTGGAAAGGAAATGAGAACCATGAGTAAATGATTAGGCGATGATTCTCTTTAAGAATGTTGGTATTGTTGGTTTATAATGTTAAAGGTGGATATTTGGTGACCCCCCAACTACAAGAGGCGAGGGAATAAAGAAAATTCAGAAATGGGACAGGAGAAAAGTTCAGCTGGGCATTTCCTTAGTGGTTCTCAACCTTTCTAATGCTGCAACCCTTTAACACAGTTCCTTATGTTGTGGTGACCCCAACCATAAAATTATTTTCGTTGCTACTTCATAACTGTAATTTTGCTACTGTTATGAATCATAATGTAAATATCTGTGTTTTCCGATGGTCTTAGGCGACCCTGCTAGCAGTTCTCAACCCGTGGGCTGAAACCTGTGGGTCGCAATGAAGTAGCAACAAAAATAATTGTATGGTTGGGGGTCACCACAACATGAGGAACTGTATTAAAGGGTCGCGGCTTTAGAAAGGTTGAGAACCACTGCGTTAGAAGGTTTTATGTCCACTAGAGCAAAATGACAAATAACAATTAAGAACTCAGTCCACTTGCTTTGAGATGATAAAGATCATTATCACACTCTTAACCTAGAGCAGTGGTCGGCAAACTCATTAGTCAACAGAGCCAAATATCAACAGTACAACGATTGAAATTTGTTTTGACAGCCAAATTTTTTAAACTTAAACTTCTTCTAACGCCACTTCTTCAAAATAGACTCGCCCAGGCCGTGGTATTTTGTGGAAGAGCCACCCTCAAGGGGCCAAAGAGCCACATGTGGCTCGCGAGCCACAGTTTGCCAACCACAGACCTAGAGTATTGGACAACAAGAGAGGGA
The DNA here is from genome assembly GCA_025583905.1 of Ia io. NCBI lineage: Eukaryota > Metazoa > Chordata > Mammalia > Chiroptera > Vespertilionidae > Ia > Ia io. The sequence continues at coordinate 5,737,371 of JAJQQW010000008.1, forward strand.
GAGAGAAACAGCAATGATGAGAGAGAATCATTGATCAGCTCTGCCTTCTACACGCCCCACACTGGGGACCAAGCCCACAACCCAGGCATATGCCCTGACCGGGAATAGAACCATGACCTCCTAGTTCGTAGGTTGATGTTCAACCACTGAGCCACGCCGGCCAGGCTTGTCCAAACATTTTAACAGATCGTTAGTCTACATCATTTTGAGATAATTTATGGCCTGAGTCCAAAGAACGTTGTCATTGTAATAAGGAACGTGAGCTCTCTGGGACAATATGACCACAGTGTTCCATGCACTACATGCACCCTTGTGCAACCTGCGGAAAAGGGAAAGGGAAATGGGGGCCCTGTCGCCTTCATTCACGGAGAAGTAATACAATTGCCCAGAAACATGATCGATCGCCTATTGTTTAACTCAACATTCTTCCAAACATAGTTGCCCAGTGACCGTGGGGCTGGGATACACTCCCGGCAGGTGGCTGTGAAGTCGATTTAAATAGTCGCATCAGCACTTTAAACAATGAAACAGAAAATTCCACTCTGGGTCCCTCCCCAAAGGAAGTGAAAGCAGGGCCTCAAAGATATCCTGTACCTCCCTGTTCATAGCAGCACTAGTCACAATAGCCAACATGTGGGACCACCCCAAGTGCCCACGGATGGAGAAATGGGGTAAGCAAGAGGCGCTCCAGCTGCACAATGGGGTAATGGTCTGTCTTACGAAGGAAGGAAATGGGCACATTCTACAACGTGGATGGGCCTGAGGACACTGTGCCGAATGGAATAAGCTGTCCCAAAGTGACAGATACTGTGTGATTCCACCTCTATGAGATCCCTAGAGCAGTCAAACCCATAGAGACAGAGAGGAGAGAGGTGGCTGCCAGAGGCTGGGGGAGGGAGGGCTCATGGGGACAAGTTTCCTTTTGGGATGTCGAAAAAGTTCTGGAGATGATGGTAGTGATGGTGGCACAAGAAAGGCAAATGTACTTGGTGCCACTGAACCACACACTTAAAAATGGTGAAAGCCCAGCTGGCGTGGCTCCGTGGTTGAGCGTCGACCTATGAACCAGAAGGCCACAGTTCGATTCCTGGTCAGGGCACATGCCCGGGTTGCAGGCTCGATCCCCAGTGGGGGACGCGCAGGAGGCAGCCGATCAATGATTCTCTCTCATCATTGATGTTTCTATCGCTCTTTCCTTCTCCCTTCCTCTCTGAAATCAATAAAATGACATTTAAAAAAAAAAGAGATAAAATAGCAAACGTTATGCTACCTATAGTTTACCACACACACACACACACACACACACACACACACACACAAAGAAGAAATGTAATAGGAAACGTCAGAGTGCACGGAGCAGAGTAAGAACAAGTATTTTGCTCGAAGGATTGTCTTCACTTGAAATGTCTGTGCGCTGCACTGTGATGTCAGGTGCATTTCTCCCTATGGGTCCCCGAGTCTGGGAAAACATTCAGGCGTAGATAGTCATACAAGTACGGGGGTCATTACAAATTGTCGTGAGTGCTATGAAACCAAAGAGAGGGGTTCAGGTGAGTGGGGAGAGTCTGGGTTGGGCTGAGCAGGGGCAGGGGGAATGGGTAGCAGGGGACAAAGAGCAGAAGCCACAGTCAGCGCCGGCCTATCTGAGGGACCTGGGAGAAGACAGGCTAAGGAGGAAGTGGCCTGTTCATGAGCGGGCTCCGAGTTGACTCTAAGAGCAAAGGGAACTTGCCCTTCCGTTAATATTAGGGGTTACATTGTGTCCTCCCCGCCCTGTCCCCCCACCACACACACAAATTCATATGTGGAAGCACTAGCCCCTCGTCCTTTAAAGTGATTTGGAAATGGGGTTTTTACACAGGTGATCTGGTTAAAGTGAGGTCCCTATGGCGGGCACTAATCCAACATGGCTGGTGTAATACGAGAGGAATTTAGGACACACACAGGGATGACCTGTGAAGACCCCAGGAGGGGACGGCCATCCAAGGAGAGAGGCCTGGGCTAGATCTTTCCCTCACAGCCCTCAGAAGGCAGCACCCCACGCTGATGCGGGATGCCCAGCCTCCAGCTCTGTGGGACAAGGCGTTTCTGAGCTGAAGGCTCCCCACTCTCGGTCCATGTGACAGCAGCCCTCGCAGACGAATGCAGCTAGTCTGGCTCTGTCACACGTCAGGACACCGCTTGTTACCGACGGTAAAAGATAGCGTCTGCTTTCTTGCGATAAGATCGTTACTCTATAGAATGAGAGGTAATCACAGACTCCTAGCATCAGCAGAGAACGTGACATTCCGTGGTCCCCAGCCCTCCAGCCCACCCAGCTGAGCTTGGCTGCAGCCTCCCTGGCGCCTGGGCACGCAGGCCGGTGCCGAGTTGAAGAGCCTGCATCGTTAAGAAGGTAGGTGGGTATTTTCATCCCAAACCATCCTTCCCAAAGCACCCTTCCTGGATCCTCCTTTTGTCCGGTCGATTTCATCTCCCTTGGTCCTGGTGCGGGCTTTGGTCTGCTCTGAAATGTTGTGGGAACAGTCTTTGTCCTGGTTTCTACAGCCCTGGGCGGTTAACTCGCCCGAAGAGGGCTGAATGAGGTCATTTCACCCTCTGTCGCCTACCCCACGAAGCGCAAGCATCTTGGCTCAGACTTCAAGTCTGTGTTCCTGCCGCAAATGCTGTCTTTGGCATCTGCCACGCTCCTGCCACGCCACGCTACCGGCAACGCCTCCTCACGATGCTCAGACACGCCATGTCCTTGAATGCCTGGGACCCCCGCCCTGAGTGCCCGCCTTCCCGCCCGCCGGCGTAGAAGCTGCCCATCATCTGCATGAACTTAGCGGCCTCTGCGGTCATGAGCGATGCTGCCTGCTGCACCCCCCCACCTGCTGGCACTTTACTGTACCCCTATGTCAGCCCTGTGTCAACCCACCTTGCCTGGGGGAACTGGTGTGTGTGTGTGTGTGTGTGTCTTCCAGGAGATTAACGGTCTTAGGCTCTACAGCAGCGGCTCTCAACCTGTGGGTCATGACCCACAGGTTGAGAACCGCTAGCAGGGTCGCCTAAGACCATCGGAAAACACAGATACTTATATTATGATTCATTAACAGTAGCAAAATTACAGTTATGAGGTAGCAACGAAAATAATTTTATGGTTGGGGGTCACCACAACATGAGGAACTGTATTAAAGGGTCGCAGCATTAGAAAGGTTGAGAACCACTGCTCTAGACAAAAGCAGTTGCCCATTACACACAACAGGCTGTCCACTGCCTAGAAAGCTCCTATCTTCTCCAGGTAAAGTTCTCCATTTCCTCCCTACCCGTCATGTGACAGTTTCTAGACCTTCCGCCCGCCCCGCCCCCGCCCTGCCTTCTTCTGCATAGATGCCCACCCCACTCCATGGACCTCTTGTCTATTGGATCCTGGTACCCAGAACTGAAAACAATAACCTTGGAGGACTGACCCCAGCGGCATTTCCCTTTAATAACTTGGATATTATGTTTCTTTTGATGCAATTGAAGTTTGTATCGATGTCTTTTGAGCCGCCAGGATATATACTGTCGGCTCCTTTGAAACTTCCCATCAATTACAAACTGATCAGTCTTTGCAAATGAACTGCGGTTGGGTCTTCTCCATCCTGTGCTGAGCTAATTGATTTTTTATTTTTTATTTTTACATCTAAAGACAGGATTAGCTTTATCCCTGTTAAATGTCATTTTGTTGGTTTCAGTCCATCCTGTTAGCCAATCAAAATCTTTTAAACTCTTAAATCTGGCGTCTAACACATCAGCCTTTGACAGCAGCCAATGTGCCACAGCAAACCCTTTAATGACTCCTTCATGTCGCAACTGACAAGCAGTTAGCAGTGCAGGAGGCAGGAGCCTGGTGCACAACCTCAGGACCACCACCACCCCCCCTCCCCGCCCCCTGAAACTCCATCGATCTGTCAGTACTCTGAATGTATTTGTCCAACTAACTACGAAATCGGCCCAATGGTGCGTTCGCACTGCTAACTCTCTCTCTCATCCACTGGAGTTTCGCCAGCGCTTTGTAAACGCCGCGGAAAGAGAGAACTGGTTGCTTTGGCTCCTGGTAACCAGCTTCCCTTCCAAGTCATACGTACACACATTTGTGCTCAGAACCCATATTAACATCAAACTCATCATCTTTGGTCTCCGGAACCCAACTCTGTCTGCTTTTTGGAAATTATGACATTTTTCCCTCCCCAGTTCTCTGCGAGTCCCATCTGGCAAAATCCCAGATGGCGTGCCGAGGCCCCGAGAACGGGTTCGCAGTAACTCAGCCGCCCCCGCCCTCTCTCGCTGTCGTGGGCTCGTGACAATTTCTCATAAAGGCCGTTACTTCAACTCTTCCCCGTGTTAAAATTATTCTCCTTATTGGAGAAAAAGAACCCAGCAACGTCCTAAATATGCAGACAGGCGCTCAGAGTCCTTCATGACCCGCGTTCCTCAGCCCCCCCATCAATCCACCGTTCATTCCCCAAACCCCCGCAGCTGCCTGCCCCTGGGGCTTCGCTTGTGTGATTCCCCCAGAAATGCCCTTCGACTCAGTCTGCGCGCTCAGCCCAGACGCCGCCTCCCTGACCTGCCAGAGTCGCTGCCCCCTCGGATGCCAATGGCAGCCAGCGCCTGCCACCTGTGCTGACCAACCTGCCTGCGAAGCCCTGTACACACCGGACTGCCGACTCCACGGAGGCAGAGCTGTGCTCTTCGCCGCGTGTGCGTTCATCCTGCCACGGCAGCCAGCGTGGGGGCTTCCCAGGGTCTCCCTCGCCTCGCCCCCCGCCGGGAGCCTCAGCCTCAGGCGTGGAGGCAGGCCCTCAGCTCACCTCCCAAAGGTGAGGCATTCCCAGCCCGAGGCACCCGGCCCCTGCCCAGCTGGCACCACCGGCCCTGGGTGGGCTGGGGGCGTGAGAGGCGCTGGACGGGACGCGCTGTGATGAGCACAGTCTTAGGGGGCTTGCCCGCCGCTTTATCCCATCACTGAGTGTCCTCGCTGTAGGATGTGGACTTCAGAGCCTTCCCCAGCAACCTGTTCGTAGTCCCAATGGCTACGAGAGCGCCTGAATAGCTAAGAAACCAGTGGCTTTGCCCTGCGTAGGTTATTCACTCCAACGTTTTCTGAATGGTTTGCCTCCATCGAAAGAACTGGCATCTTTGGAAAGTGTCTAAAGTGAAACGTTAAAAGCAGCATTCCGTTGGTTTCTCTTGTAAAAATGGACGTTTTAATTGTCTCGGCGTCACACCATCATGCAGGTGCTCCGGAGACCGCAGACAGAGAGACAGACCCAGGCTCTCCACCCAACAATGTCACTTTCAGGCATTTTTTTGTTCATTTGCTCCATCGTGTTGCCTGTGAGGTGTTCTGGCCATTCTTGGCTTACCACCCAGCGACCACAGAGTAAATACGCTAATATTAGGTCCACTACTCATCCCTGTGCTGGGGCAGCTGGGTGTACGCCGGCGTCCGGGGCCCTCGCCAGCCAACCCCCTCTGACCCCGAAGTATTCTGGTTTGGATGACAAACCCTGTGGTCATCCTAGCTAAGACGGAAAGACCTGGAACATTGAAACAATTATTGAGATTCATACAGGTGTATTTAAAAAGCCATCCTACGCTGCCTCATAGCATCAGCATTGTAAGAAAGAGAGAGAAGTTGCTGGAAATTTGGGTAGTTATCAGGAAAGTCAAGTAAAAGCCTTGCTTCTGAGGTTTGCCCGTGATGGAGGCGGTGGGAAGGAAAACCTCAGAAGCAGTCCAGATACACACTGCTCATCTGTAATTAACCAAGTATCCGGGAACCTTGCTCAAACTTGGGCCCGTGGAGTCCAGTCTCCAGTTCTCCCCTGTTTAAGGCAGTGGTCGGCAAACTCATTAGTCAACAGAGCCAAATACCAACAGCACAATGATTGAAATTTCTTTTGAGAGCCAAATTTTTTAAACTTAAACTTCTTCTAACGCCACTTCTTCAAAATAGACTCGCCCAGGCCGTGGTATTTTGTGGAAGAGCCACACTCAAGGGGCCAAAGAGCCGCATGTGGCTTGCGAGCCGAGGTTTGCCGACCTCTGGTTTATGGCAAAGATTTAGGGTCTTCTGATCAGAGGTCAGTGGTGAGACGCTGTCTCCTCCCCCCTCCCCCGCAGTCATGGCTCCTTCACGGTGTTCTTCCTCACAGGTTAGGGCTGACATTGCTTCACTTGTTCACATACACCAAGTGCCCACTGCATGCTGGGAAGAGGGGGCATAGAGGGAATAAAGCACCAGCCTGCCCCTGAGGGTCTTGGGGTCCAGGAGGGGAGAAAACATGTACAAACACACCAAAACCCACAGGAGGGCCCCGGCACACAAGAGCTCACTGGGGAAGCGTGGCAGTCACCATCCAAGCAACCGCTCCAGTCCAGTCTCTCTCCCCATCTCTGCCATGTGAGGACGCAGCGAGAAGGTGGCTGTCTGCAAGCTGGGAAGAGAGCCCTCACCAGGAGCCACCATGCTGCCATACTGACCGCGGCCCTCCAGCCTTGAGAACTGTGAGAAATAAAGTTCTGGTGGTCCAGCCCCCCGTCTGTGACATTCTGTGATGGCCCCTGAGGTCACTAATAGAGAGGCAGGTCGACCCCTGCCCTGTCTCCTTTCTCTCCCTGTAGAAGATTGGAGATTCAATCTTTGAAACAGGTGAATGAAGGGGTTCTCTGCACAAAGCGATACCAGGGGGCCATCCTGAGCCTAGGACAATGGGCAGCCTATTCAGGCAAAGATTGAGGGTCTTCTGACCAGAGGTCAGAGAATGGCGATAACCCCCCACCACCACCACCACCAGCCCCTTCCCACCGCAGCTCGTGGAATCTTGGCTGCCAGTGTCTGCTCTGCAGACAAGACTGTGAGGACCCATTTTTAGGGAATATGACAGACTCTTGGGAAAACGCCTGGAGGGTGGAAGATCAGGAATCACAAGGAAGTCCTCATGTTGACAAAACTCATCTGTGGACTCAGATCTTCGAGGCAGTTGCTGAATGCTCCTCTCTACAACTTGAAGGAAGAGCCAAGAATCTCTAAACACTTGGGAAAGCATGAAAGGAGGAAAGGGAGGAGGACTGTGAGTTAACAGAGAACAGAAGGAACTAAGACTACCATTGACATCCTCAAAGGTCCAAGTCATTGTAGCCACGAAACAGGGACAGGATGCTAAAATTAGATGATAAAAGGGACTTTTTGGAAATGAAAACTATGACAGTAGAAATAAAACCTCCACGGAAGACTCTAACACAGAGTTAAGGAAATTCCCCAGAACAATAGAACAAAAGGAGAGAGCAATATAGAATACAGGAGAAAAAATTCAATAATCATATTGGGAAGTTCAATGTCTGAATAAGAGGAGTTCCAGAAAGCAAGAAGGAAGTGAACAGAAGGAGGCAAGCCATCCAATAAATCATCCAAGGAAAGTTCTCAGAACAAAGGGACATGAATTTCTAGATTGAAAAGGCCTACTAAGTGCTTAGCACAATGAGGAGAGAAAGAAACATTTCTATCCCCGTTATATTTTAGAATACTGGAGAGAAGGGAAACATTCAAAAAGCGTCCAAGGAGAAAGAACAGGTCTAAGACAAAGGGTTAAGACTTAGAATGGCATTGGGTTTCTGAACAGCAATGAGAGGACATAGGAGACCATAAGAAATGAAAAAAGTTAAGTTTTAGAGGGAAACTGATTTTCAACCAATAATATCACAGGCCCAGACAAACCAACAATTCAGGTCTGTGAGCAGACGAAAGATATTTTCAGTCATGGAAGGTCTCAAAAACATAGCTCTTCCTCAGGAAGGTACTGCAGGATGCACTCCACCAAAATGAGGGAGTTGCCAGGAAGAAAAGACATGGGATCCCGGAAATGAGGAATCAAACCCTGGAAAGAGATGGAAAGAATCCCCAGGAAAATGGGCCCAGAGATCCCGGTGCATGAATTCGTGCATGGGTGGGGTCCGGCCAGCCTGGCCAGGGGGAGGGGGGACATGGGCGGTTGGCCAGCCTGCCTGCTGGTTGAACTCCTGGTTGAGGGGACAATTTGCATATTAGCCTTTTATTATATAGGATACACACTGAGTGGCCAGATTATTATGTGTTCAGAGATCATCATAATCTGTGTATATCTTCAAGGAGGTTAAAGATTTATGTGCCTTTTTACTTGTTTTGCCTAGGAGCTGGATTTCCCGAAGAACTCTAAGTTCTGCATTTGCAAGTCAATTGAAGCCTCGGGACAAAGAGGGGCTGAAGCTTGTGATTTAAAGGGCTCTTATGGTCAATCTTTCAGGGGGAAAAAGGCCTCCATAACATATCGATGTGAACACTCGGGTGAGAAATAAATGTGGCAGCAGGAAAGGTAGTCTGACCACACATGTACGGGCGACACCTGGTCAGGTGGGAAGAGAGGAATTCATTTATGACTAATATTAGTAATGACAACAGATTAGAATTCACGTGGTGCTTAATCACATTATGATGCACATTCTTAATGACGTCATGTAATTATTAAAAACTAACCATATCCAATCAACGGGATAGTAAATGCCAGCTACACATCGCTGGGGTTCTGCATGCATGGATTCCACAGGATTATAATTATTACTAGTGACCCAGTGCATGAAATTCATGCACATTAAAAGGGGATTAATTAGAGGAAATAATTTAATATTGCTATTTGCCCTTTCTCTATAATAGAAGTATCAGAGATGAAAGAAAATTAGTATTATGTATATGAAAACCTTCCTCCTGTCAGAGTCTGAGGTCACCACGGAACCCAGAGTTGAGTCCCCGCCACCCACATGCACCTCAAAATTGCATGAGACCCAGACCTGGCCACCCCACCCCCCTTGGGCTAGATCCAGACCAGGCTAGTCCCACCCTTGTCAAGCCCTGCCGGGCAGGGGGCATAGCCTCAGGTCCCCTGGCCTGGTGCCAGGACGGGGGGCATGGCCTGAGGTCCCCCAGCCCAGATCGGGGCAGGGGGCGTGCCTTGAGGTCCCCTGTCAAGCCCCACCAGGTGGGGGACATGGCCTGAGATCCCCTGTCAAGCCCTACCAGGCAGGGGGGTGCAGCCTCAAGTCCCCCGGCCCAGTACCGGGAGGGGGGTGCAGCCTCAGGTCCCCCGTAAAGCCCCACCGGCAGGGGGGTGCAGCCTCAGGTCCCCGGTCAAGCCTCACTGGGCAGGGGCACAGCCTAAGTTCCCCTGACCCAGCACTGGGGGTGCACCTTGAGGTCCCCTGTCAAGCCCCACCTAGTGGGGGGCATGGCCTGAGGACCCCTGGCCTGGTGCTGGGGCGGGGGGAGCAGCCTGAGGTCTCCTAGCCCAGCACCAGGATGGGAAGCGCACCTTGAAGTCCCCCGTCAAGCCCTGCTGTGTGGGGGGCACGGCCTGAGGGCCTCCGTCAAGCCCCACCTGGTGGGGGGGCACGGCCTGGGGTCCCCTGTCAAGCCCTGCTGGGTGGGTGCCATGGCCTGGGGTCCCCTGTCAAACCCCACAGGGGCGGGGGAGGGCGTAGCCTCAGGTCCCTGCTGATTGCTTGTTAAGGCTCCTGATGGGAACTTGGCCTCAGCTGTGGGTGCAGCCATCTTTGTGATGGAGTGATGGTCAATTAGCATATTCCCTCTTTATTAGATAGGATTATATCTGTTACAGACAAACAGCTTCATCCACAGGGGCACCCAGGAGAACTTCTCTGTATTTCATGTGCCGCAGCTGTGTCACCCGCTAGGACTTTATTTTTGCCTGTGAGACACTTTATGGCACCGCGGAGAGCAGCTGGGAAATACCCTTTTTTTTTTTTTTTATTATTGATTTCAGAGAGGTAGGGAGAGGGAGAGAGAGATAGAAACATCAATGATGAAAAGATTCACTGACCGGCTGCCTCCTGCACACCCCACACTGGGGATCAAGCCCACAGCCCGGGCATGTGCCCCGACCGGGAATTGAACCATGACCTCCTGGTTCATAGGTCGATGCTCAACCACTGAGCCATGCCAGCCGTACAGGAAAATATTCTTAAAAGACAGCCATCGTTTGGAGGGACCACGTGTTTTCATTGGAAGAGGCTACACGTTAACTGCACCATGAAAACTTGCTGTGAAAATGCTCTTTCTCCCAAATATAGCCTGGTGTGCACGATTATTTATACTGTCCTGGGTGAATCTACAAAACGTTTTATTCCAAGTCCTCGCTGCTATCCCCGTACTGTGGGCCATAGAGCAGGCTCCTCGGTTATCCCCGTGGATTAGGCATGCCTTTCAAATGGGAACAAAAATGTTATTAAGTAAAGTACACCCCACCCACCTGGTTCATCTCTAATGCCACTTACTCAAACGCCCCCTCCTCCAGGGACCCGCCTCGCTCTCCCTGCCTGATGGCCCGCCCCTCCTCTTTCCAGGTGAACGCGGGTCCTTCGAGGTCCTGCTTTGTCCACCCAGTGAGCTCTGCGCTCCCTGACGACAGAGACTGGGTCCCTCAGATGCTCTGCGATTAGAAGACAGATTTGACTTGGAGACAAATTCTTGTAACTTTTCAAGGAGGCTCTGCTTGTGTCTCGGGCACTATGCCAGCAAGCTGCATTCCTAATTATAAAACAGCATTAAAATGTAAAGTGTGTGTCCCTGCGAAGAGAGGAACAACTGCTTTCTTCTTTCTTTCTTTTTTTTATTGATTTTATTTTGCAACCAGAAAAGCTCCTTCTGATCACTGGGCTAGTTTCCATTCTAAGCTAATTAGTAAATTGCATTTTTGGCTCTTTCACTAACTAGGTTAAATTTAGCTCATCTTTTCCCTTCAAGTCAAGCTGTCAGTGGGATTTGCAAGTAAAATTTTCCCTCTCAACTTTCTTTCCCATTCAGGGCATGTTGGCAACACACCCCCTCTTCCAGCCCTTCCTCCCTGCAGCCTCTCCCCAACCTGGGCTGCTCCAAGCAGCTGTTAAAAATTTGCAGCAACCTAAAGGCCAGGGCTGGAGCAGGGGCCTGGAGACCCCCTGATGTGTGAGGCAGGAACATTTTTCTTGCTGAACATGGGGAGGTCTGAGGGGTCGGGGAGTCCTAGAGGAGGAGAAAAGGGTGCCGTTGAGGGAGGACTGGGGTCGGGTAACATTACAGAAATACTGAGCACTACAAACAGTGTCTGAACACATTGGAATCTTTCGACAATCGCCATGGCCAAGCCCTGGGTGTACCAGCTGACTCTGGCCCTGCCAGGCCCCAAAGATGCCTAAGAGCATCATGGTGAGGGGCGTGGACCTGTGTCAGTGAGTAGCATACCAGCCCCCCCGCTGCACACTGCCTTTACTGACCAGAGTCATTCTGAGAGCCAGCCAAAATCCCCCCTCCCCACCCTAGAATTCCATCGTCTCACCTCCAGGCCCCCTGTTCTTTGCTTGGGACTTGGTTTCACCCTCCTTTCTGCCTCCCCTTGAGCTCTACCGAGGGCTCTCCCTGCTCACCCCCTCAGTGCAGGTCAGAGGCCCCCATGGCCCGGTACCCAGCCCTGCAGCAGCATGCCTTATGGTGGGAGGGGGAGATGCTCATCCTGCATTCGGCAGAAGGAGGACGCCAGGCCAGGTCCTCCCTGGGCGAGCAGCCAGGCCGCCCCTCCTCCAAGGAGAGATGGGGAGGCAGAGACCAGCCTTATGCCCAGAGTGCCTGAGTCTGACTTCTCTCATGGCCCTTAAGCTAGAAGGGCTGGTGATTGCCAGGCGGAAAGGGGCTGCACTATGCAGGCACTACTGGGTCTCGGGCTCCGGCGCCCTGAGGAGCTGGGTGGGCGGGCTCTGAGGGGGGAGCAGCACCCACCTCGCTGGCTGGATCCCTTCCCATCCACCTCTGCTCTCTGCCCCGAGACCCTGCGTGTCTGGTGGTGGCAAGTAGGCAGAGGAGGCCTCCTCAGGGGACTGATGGCTGTTAGTGAGATGAGCTCAGTGGCTGGAGTTCGGGAGCAGAGAGGGGTCGGGGAACACGTGTCCAGGGCTCTGCAGTCGGGGCCACCTGAGATTTCGGTGAATTACCTGTGGAAAAACTGGAAAGCATTCTTTCTCTCCCAGATGTGTGCCCTTGGGCAGATGTCCATGCCTCTCTGGGCCCGACCCTGAGGGAGGTGCATTCTAGAACCTCCCCGCGTCTTTTTAGCCCCGAGGCTCCCAACACCTATGGGGCAAGGAGGGTAGTGGGGAAGGATGGTGAGAAAAATGGGAGCTGCATTTGTCGTGGCACAAAATGAATTTAGTTTTAGGACTTTGCCGAATCCTGAGATTGCCCACCTGACATTTTCTTAGCATTGCTTTTATGAAATGGTGGACAGAGTAGAGAGTCGTCATTTTTAAAATTCCTTATTTAGCACCAGAAGGAGTTGGCAGCCTTACGTGGCGCCCAGGGGGCTCAGGGACAAGTACCCGGGTGTGAGTGATGGTCAGCAGTGAGGCCGGGCCCCTGCAGGACTCTCACTTGGGCTTTGGTCACTGTAGGCCCCAGAGGGGGGCCTGGTGGAGGGGACACAGATGTGCACCCCATCTGTGGGGACAGCACTGTGACCACCCTGCTCCCAGAATGTTCAGGACCCAGAGCCTTCAGAGCCTTGGGTGGGGGAGGGGAAGCGCTTGCATTTATCTTTTCAATGAGCTTGTGGACAGAGCACCTGCTCTTGGTCAACCAGCCATTAGGGCACCAAGGGTCAAATTGTGGGCCGTGCCCCACTCCTGGGTCATGAAATCAATTTAGCAAGAGACCGAGACGCGCATCTTAAAAATGAAACGTTGTGGAGCAGAGCAGAAAACATCTGGGTTTGTCATATGTCCATATGCAGTACGGTATGTATTCACTCATGAACCTTTTGCTTCCAATATACGTGCATTTGTTTTTGTTTCAAATATATATATATTCAATACGTGTATAATGTATATATCCCTCTCTGTATGGAGAAGTAAATTCTTCACAAATCAACCCTCCAGCAGGCAACATCTACAAACTGCAGACAAAATAACAGAAACAACACCCTGAGGGCCCTAGAGAATAAACAAAAGCAGGTGGGTTTGGGAGCAACATCAAAACCTGGAAGAATCTATCCCATTTGGGTGGCTTTGCCCTGAGCGCAGCCACATTTGTGGTGGGGGTGCAAGGTGGTCCCTTCCAGTAGGAGGCCTGTGGTCCTTCTGGACGAGGAGAAGGGGCCTTGGACCACCAGGATAGCTGGAGAGTGGGGAGGAGCCTCGTAAAGGAGATAGCCAGGGAAGGAGAACCCCACATTCTGTGCACAGTGTCACAGAGTTTGAAGTTTGGGTCTAACAAGTGAGTTGCCCACTGAAACAAACCATCAAAACTGTATTGCAGAATCCAGGTTGTACAACAGAATGTTCACAATGTCCAGGATACAATTCAAAATCGCTCTACACAGGAAGGGCCAGGAAAATGCAACCCATTCTCAAGAGAAAGCCAATCAACAGATACCTCCCCTAAGATGGTCTAGATCAGTGGTCGGCAAACTGTGGCTCGCGAGCCACATGCGGCTCTTTGGCCCCTTGATTGTGGCTCTTCCACAAAATACCACGGCCTGGGCGAGTCTATTTTGAAGAAGTGGCATTAGAAGAAGTTTAAGTTTAAAAAATTGGGCTCTCAAAAGAAGTTTCAATCATTGTACTGTTGATATTTGGCTCTGTTGACTAATGAGTTTGCTGACCACTGGCCTAGGTATTGAAATTATTACATAAGAACGTTAGACTGGCTGGAGTGGCTCAGTGGTTGAGTGTCAACCCATCAACCAGGAGATCACGGTTCCATTTCCAGTCAGGGCACATGCACATCTCTCTTTCCCTCTCCCTTCCTCTCTCTGAAAAATCCATAAAAACGTTTTTTAAAAAGAACTTTATAGCAGCTATTAAAACATTTAAAGAACTTTAAAGCAACTTTACTCAGTGAGGTAAAGAAAACTATGTCCATATAAAGAATAGGATATCTCAGTCGATAAATGTAAAATATAAAAATGAACTGATCAGCAGTATTATTCATAATAACCAAAGAGTAGATGTGATCCAAATGTCCAGCAACCGATGAGTGAGTAAACAAAATATTGTGTATTCATATAACAGCGTACTATTTAGTCATAAAAATGAATAAAGTACTGACACATGCTACAACATGAATGAACCTGGAAAACATGATGTTAAGTGAAAGAAGCCAGTCACAAAACACCCCATATTGTTTGATTCCATTAACAGAAAATTTCCAGAATAGGAAACCCTATAAAGACAAAAGGTAGATTAGTAGTTGCCAGGAACTGGGAAGAAGGGGAAATGAGGAATTATTGCTAATGGGTATTGGATTTCTTTTGGGAGTAATGAAATATTTTAGAATTATATAGTGGTGATTATTGCACAACTTTGTGAACATACTAAAAACCACTGAGTCATACACTTTAAATGACAAATAAAACAGTTAGAACTGGAAACCACATTATCTAAAATAAAAAAAATTCACTGGATGAACTCAGAATGAGAATGGAAATGATTGGGGGGGGTGGTGGGAATCAGTAAACTTGAAGAGAGATGAATAAAAAGTTCCTAATTTGAAAAAGAGAGAGAGAGAGAGAGAGAGAAAAGGTGGAATAGAATTAACAGAGCCTTGGGGACATGTAAAACAACCCCAAAAAGCGTAAAAGTGCCAGAAGCGAAAAAAAGAGAAAATGGGGCAAGGAAAGGTATTTAAAAGAATACTAGTCAAAAGCTTTCCACATTTGGAGAAAAACATAAATTATAGTTCCCAGAAGCTCAGCAAAATCTGAGTAAGATAAATGGAGAAAACTATGCCTTAGGCATATCATAGTCAAACTGCTGAAAACCAAAGATAAAGACAAAAATCTTTAAAACAGACAGAAAAATCATACATCACATACAGGGGATCAGTGATTTGAATGACTGTGGACAGCTCATCAGAAATCACAGAGGTCAGAATATAGTGTAACAACATCTTTAAAGTATTTGAAAGAAGAAATATTGTCAACTCAGAATTCTATAGCCAACACAATTACCTTTCAAGAATGAAGATGAGCCAGTAGGTGTGGCAAGGTGGTTGTGTGTCATGAACCAGGAAAGTCATGGTTTGATTCCTGGTCAGGGCACATGCCTGGATTGTGAGCTGGATCCCTAGTAGGGGGCGTGCAGGAGGCAGCTGATCAATAATTCTCTGTCATCATTGATGTTTCTTTCTCTCTCCCCTTCTCCTGTCCTCTCTATGAAATCAATAAAAACATTTTTTTAAAAAAACATTTTTTAAGGAATGAAGATGAATTAAAGACATTTTCAAATAAAGGAATTCCTCACCCCAGACATATACTATAGGAAATGCTAAAGGAAGTTCTTCAGACTGAAGGGAAATGATGCTGGAGAGAAACTCAGGTCTTTGTGAATGAGTGAAAGCCACAAAAAAATAGTAAGTAGGATTTGCGGAAATATAAAATCTTATTTAAAAAACTACCTGTGACTGTTTGAAGCAATAACTATCACGCTGGTTTATGGGTAAAGGGTGGTGGAAATTAGGATAAATGGACCTACCTGGTTGCAAAGTTCCTACATTTTATGTAAAGTAGTGTAATATTAACTTTAATAAAACAGTGAAAATTAAGATGTATAATCCCTAGAGCAAACACTGAAAAGGCAATATAAAGAGGTACGGCTGAAAAGTCCATTGGTAAATGAACAGAATCCCCCCTAAAGAGCAGGAAAGGTGAACAGAGAAATTGAAAACAGGTGACACACAGGAAATAAATAATAAAACTATAGACCCATATTCAGTAAAGCCATAATTACATCAAATGTTAATGGGCAACATAAATACTCTAGTTAGAAGGCAGAGATTACCAGAATAGAAAAAGCAAGTAAGATACTACTATATGCTGCCCTCAAAGACCCACTTTAAATATAAAGATATATGTGAATTGAAAGCAAACGGTAATAAAAAATGATGTAACATGCAAACAGTAAGTATGACAAGCTTGGAGTGAATATATTAATACTAGAGGCCTGATGCATAAAGATTCATGCAAGAATAAGCCTTCCTTCCCCTGGCTGCTGGCACCGCCTTCGCTCTGGCCAGAGCCGCCTTTCTGCCTTCCCATGCTGCCCAGAGGCCCGGAGCGGCTGGGGCGGTGTGGAACACCTGCATCAAGCGTCCCGCCCCGTCCCCAGCCTCTCAGCACCTGCATGTGCAAATTAACCCTCTATCTTTGTTGGGTTAATTTGCATACTCACTCCTGATTGGCTGGTGTGTGTCGCAAAGGTATGGTCAATTTGCATCTTACTCTTTTATTAGTGTAGATCAGATAAAATGGACTTCAGAACAAAGAATAGCTACTAGAACTAAAGAGGGATACTTCATAATGATTAAAAGATCAATGCATCAGGAAGAGATAACAATAGTAAATGTATATGTGCCAAATAACAGAGCCTCAACATATACAGAGCAAAAATTGGCAGCTTTAAAGGGGAGAAATAGACAATTCCACAATCACACTCTTCTCTCAGCAATTTATAGAACAGTTAAACAAACAAACAAAAAATCATTAATGACAGAGAGTATCTTGACCTACTTGATATTTATACATAAGGGTTATAATGTAAAACATTTTTTTATGGTGACTCATTTCTGAAAAAGGTTTGAAAACTACTCTTCTAGGGCAAACACAGAGGACTGAATCAAAAACCCCGTAAAATTCAACATCTAGTGGGTGAGGCAGGTCATTATAATACGAATGGAAATTGCTATAAAAAAGAGAAGGAACTAATGTTTATTGAGCATCTATTATGCACCAGACCCTGTGTTCAACCTGTTACACAGTTAACTAATTCTTGTTACTTGGACAGGTGGTATTATCACCCCTGTTTTTCAGAAGGGGAAACTGAGGCCCACGGAGATAAACTAACTGGGCTAGTGTCAACTGGAATTTGAACTAGCTCTGACGCCTGCAAAACGACCATGTAATCCTTTCCTTGGGAGGAAAATGGGGAAGAACGGTACCACAACATTTAGGTACTAGGGGCCCGATGCACGAAATTCATGCAAGAGAGATCTTCCTTCCCCTGGCTGCTGGCACCGGCTTCCCTGTGGCACCCAGGACCCAGGCTTCCCTCGCAGCCCCGGCTTTCATCCGGAAGGTTGTCCGGAAGGACATCTGGTCTAATCAGCATATTATGCTTTTATGATTATAGATCATTGGGACTGGGTGGGTGAGGAGAAAAGAGCAATGGTGTGAACAAACGTGAGGAGGAGGGAACATTTGTGTGTGACATTTATGGATGTCATGTGGCAGGAACTTGGAGGACACAGGAGGGACTGGTGGGAAATGCAAGGGGCTGACAGGGGCTGGATCAAGTCCAACTGAGCCTCCCTTTCTATTCCCAGGCAAAGGGAGAGAGGGAGGCGGTAACGGAATAAAGAGGACTTGGGGTCTTGCTCATCTCCCCGCTGCGTGGCTGGCTGATCCGGGAGATGTGGCCTCAGAGTAGTTCTCCCTACATTTAAATTGAGTGTCCCCAGTGTAATCTCCTGAGAAAACCTGACCATTACAGGCAGGTACATCCAGAGGGCATCATGGCTCCTGTCCAAATGCTGAAACACATATGTGGCCCGCCCTTGGTCCAGACGGATGTACTGAATAAAGGATGGGATGGGTACGTGTGGAGACGTGCACACAATTAGCATGCCACTCACTAGATGTGAGACCCCAGAAGGGGTGACATCACACTGACCACCGTCACCAAGGGAGCTGTGCTCCATGCATGGCCGGGGAGAGAGAAACCCCCAGAGATGAGAGGCACTTGTCTGTCTCCCCACTGCCGGGAGGCTGCCGTTCCCGAGGCCTGGGGCCCGCGCCGAGCCCTGAAGATGAGCTCTGTGGAAGCTCCGACCTTCAAAGGGGCCGCCTCCGCAGGTGTTCCCGGGCCCGCACCTGCTGCTGCCTCTGCCTCGGCCCGGGCCCAGAGCCACGCCCTGGAGGACGGTACTTTCCCTGGCATCTCGGGAGTAAGTTCTTTCCACAAGAGGACCTGCCCCTGGGCCAACTGTCCCCACAGGTGCTTAGGGTGCCACCTGCAGAGCAAGCCTTGCTGTCTGCATGCTGACACCTCTCAGCACCCCAAGTGCCCAGCGTGCTGCCAACCCCTGCCTGGCTGCCGTGCCGGAGTGACGCCTCATGCTGCTCCCCCTCTGCTTCCCAGGCAAGGCCCAGGCAAATGGGAGTGTCCAGAGGCCGGCTGGGGGGAGGAGCAGCAAGACTTCCCTCGACGGGGGCGGGGTCTGCAGTCCTTGGCTATCTCAGCTCCATGTCCAAACCACGAACCAGTGCCAGCTGGGGTCATCCTGGAGCCCCAAACTGCTGCCAAAAAAGACACACGCAGCACTGGGGGGTCTTGCAAAGGCATTTCCAAGGCCCCCCTTGAACCAGCTGTCTGGTGGGCGTGCACACGATTGCAGTGCGGGTTCTCGGTGTGCCTGCCAGCCCGGTGCTGTAGTGTGTGGTCATTCCTGGCCCGGGGCCTGTCTGACTTCTCTCCGCCTCCTCCCTTGTCTACACTCCCGCCACCTGGAATGACTGGGTTCCCTGAATGGCGCTGAGCTCCGTCAGCGCTGTGGTCCTTCGCCTTCCAGCTCGGACATCACCCTGGGACTCAGGTGGCTGCCCCCTAGAACTCTCCCTCCCCCCTCCGTATCACCTCTGCCCTCCGAGCACTTCATTTAAAGTGGGCAATGTGATGGCCGCACTTCTTCGACTCTGAGACACACCTCTGCTCCCGAAGGTCTCTGAGGTAAGGCTTAAAGGGCATCTTACTTCGATGCCCTTGAGAGTCAGGGTGCTTCTCTCTGTCCCTCACCCCCAGGAAACCCAGGGCAGGTCTCAGGATCAGGTGACTGAGGCCCCTCCCCTGGGTTATCTATGTGACCCCGCAGCCTGGTGCAGACTGGACCCGGCAAATATTTGCTGGATTCACATTTGAATTCAAGAGCCCCTTGAGGCCTGTTCCGAACGAACTAATGAGCTGGGCAACGTGGAGGGTTTGGGACAAATACAAAGATGTGTGTGTGAATGAGGGGCTGGGGAGGGCCATGAGGAAAGCTACCAACATAATGTGAGACACAGCCACCTGCAACAGCACCTTGCCCTGGACTAAGGGGCTGTGCAATTGTTTTCTGTGTGTGATTTTTTTTTTTGAAAGGGGATAAGGTTTTACAATTTGTAAACATCTTGCAGTTTCTCCGTCAGGTCCACAGAGAATCCCGATTCCCACTGTCCCTCTCATCTTACAGAGAAAGGAATGGAGGCTCATGGAAGCAGAGTCTTGCCCGCGATCAACAGGTAGAAAGAGCCAGAACCAGCTAGAAAGTGCTGGAGCTGGGACCCGCTGCCCACCGTCTCGCTCCCCGGTCCCTGCCCGCTCGCAGAGTAAACGCTGCCTAGTGCAACCCAGCTCTTCCCTGTAAAATACGAACACACAACCCACCCTTCAGCAGAGGTCTAACCTCCATTCTGCGAAATCAGAATAAACCCTGAAGTTTCTCACTACGCCTTCTTCTCATGCAGTCGCCATGGCGATGGGAAAATATTATGCAGGGGAGGAATTATGGGAATATGAATCAGCAGAACCAGCAAAAGGACCTTTGGAAAACTGTGGCTCCCAGGGGACTCGCCGCATTTTCCAAGCGTCCAGTCCGTGATGATGGATGGCACTTTGCTTCCTACAGAAACCCAGCGGCCAGCCCTGTTCCATCAGCGACAGGCCCGCTGTCTCCGTGCCAACCCTGGCCGCTTCTTTTCTCAAGAAAAGCATTGGCCATTTATGAGCATGATCGCTGCTTGGCAACACGGGCTTGTGGATATCTGCTGGCTTCGCTCGATTTCAAACATTTTTCCTTGCCAAGTGGAACAAATTACTGGTGTTGATTCTGGTGGATACGCAACGTTGCCCAAGAGAATTTCAATGGTGAAGAGTTCAAACCAGTTTCTGAGTTGAGAATGATGGCGCTATTCATCAAACACTAAGTAGTGTTACTAGTAGAATGTGATGCCTGGCTTATCCTGTTATTGGTAAGTTTCCCTCAAATGGTTAGTTAGTCTAGGTGTGATAAAAAATAGTGATTGAGTTCCTCAGGAAAGAACAAAACACACCACAGAAACAGAATTACCGTTCGATCCAGCAATCCCACTTCTGGCTAAACACTCAAAACGATGGAAAGCAGGGGCTCAGGCAGATCTCTCTACAGCCCGTGGTCATAGCAACGTTATTTGCGGTTGCCAGAACGTGGAAACAAACCGAGTGTCCATGGACAGCCGATATATAAACAAAAAGTGGTCTGTCCACACAATGGAATATTACTCAGACTTCAAAAGGAAGGAAATTCTGACACATGCACAGCATGGAGAAATGTTGAGGGCATTATGCTATCGGAACTAAGCCAGTCACAAAAAAAGACAAATACCGTATGATTCCACTTATGTGAGGTCCCTAGAGCAGTCAAAGGCATAGAGACAGAAAGCAGGATGGCGGATACCGGGGGCTGGGGAGAGGGGGTGGGGCCCGAGTGTTTAATGGGGACAGGGTTTCTGGTTGACAAGATGAAAAGAGTTTTACAGATGATGGTGGCATGGGAATGTACTTCATGCCACTGACCTGTACACTTAAACATGGTTAACATGGGCCCGGCCACGGTGGCTCAGTGGTTGAGCATCCACCTATGAACCAGGAGGTCACGGTTCGATTCCTGGTCAGGGCATGTGCCCGGGTTGTGGGCTCGATCCCCAGTGTGGGGTGTGCAGGAGGCAGCCGATCAATGATTCTCTCTCTTCATTGATGATTCTCTCTCTCTCTCCCCCTCCCTTCCTCTCTGAGGTCAATAAAAAATATATCTGGAAAAAAAAATGGTAAATTTTCCATGTGTATTTTATCACAATAAAAACTTTATTTATTTATTAACAGTAAAAATATTGGGGATTGGGCAAGGCAGTGGTTTGGGGGTCCCTGAACACGGACTTGGACTTACTCCTGGCCAAGCCAAAGGTCTGTCAGAAAGTTGAGTCCGTGGCTCACCAAGCGGGCGTGGCTCTGTGGGCCTCGGGGAGTCCCCCTGCGTCTTCTGCTCTGCACCTGGGCGGTTACACCGGTGCGGGCCTCTCTCCTTCCTTCCCCCATCAGCCTCCTCCTTCTTTTCTCCAGCAGCTCCTCTGCTGGATACCCCGCAGGAAGGCTGCCGGGCCCTCCTTCCCCTTCCCCCGTCTGCAAGGCCACGTGCTCCACCAGGCTGTAGCCCTCGGAAGTAGGATGCGGTGCCTTGGGACCCAAAGGCATCAGTGACGATGCTGGACTGTTTGTCAGCCTCCACCCGCCCCCACGGCTCTGACGCCGGCTACGGTAATCTACGGTGTTACCCACAAGCAGCATATCGGGCCAACGGTCCTCTGTTCGACAAACACTGACAGCACCTCTCCCGGGAGGCCTGTGCCAGCCACGGGAAGGGCAGAGAGGTGGACTGACGCTGGCCCGCACAGAGCCCACGGGAGCGAGGTGGTTTCCATGATGGACTCTGGAGCCAGAGGGTCTGTGTTCAGACCCTGACTCTGCCATGAAAGCGCTGTGACTCTCAGCCTCTCTGAGCCTCAGTCTCCCCGTCTGGAAGGTGGGGATAATGATGGTGCCCTCAGAGTGTGGTGAGGACTGAGTGAGGCGATCTTTGGAAAGCCCTTCACACAGAGAAAGTGTTTTACAGCCTTGGTGGACATTCGGGGCTGCCAACAAGGGCTTCTGGGTCCTACCCGGGAGTCCTTCAGTTCTCTCCCTCCCCGTCTGGCTGTGGCTCCCCCAGGGCCAGGCCTGGGTCATTTCTGTGGCCCTCGGGCAGCAGAGAGCGAAATGTACCCGGGAGGCACCCCCGTGAGGCGATCCCGGCCGGGCACTGGCTGAGGGCAAGGGTCCAGGTGTTACTGTTTGCTCAGCCTGTGATGGGGCCGGGGAGGCCCGAACGGGGACCGTCCAGCCCGGGAGGTGCGGACTTGATGAGACCATGATCGATGCTGGCGGCTGGTGGCCTGTGTTTGGGGCTTGAGCCCTAATAGAGGCCGGGAAGAAAAGTGTGTCTGTGCCACAGGAGGCTGGCTGCATGGAGGAGGGGTCCATAGAACACCCCCGCCCCGACCTGCTAATGTGACGTCAGAATTAAGTGAGCAGATGGTCGAAAGGCATTTCCCTTGAACAGTGATGTAAAACCCTGCACAGCAATGCCCACGGTAAGGAATGGTCCATGCGTGACATTGGGCAGTCGGTCAACGCCATAACTATGGGGATGACGCCGCGATGTGGGGACCGCGTGCGACCTGGTCAGAGAGAGAACGGGGAAATGGGAGATGCCCGCGTCTGGGCGGCTTGATCGGGCAGCTCTGCTCAGAAACGCCACCGCCGCTGATTCCAGGGGCCTCTCCTCCGCCTGCTGCCTCTTCTGCAGGGGTGCTGCTCCTCACACCCCTTTGGGTGCTTCGTAAACCGAGTGGGTGAAGCCTGGCCCTCGTTGCTGACCGTGGAGATTCCCGGGGTCTGAGGTGGCTCCATGGGCCCTGCGGCGGGGAGGCGGGGGAGGCTCAGCTGGGCTCCACCCAGAGCCACGGTGCTGGGACAGTGACTGAGCTTGGGCGACACGCTCCACACCCTCAGGGCCCCTCCCTGGCTGAGGCCTGGCCCGCAAGACATGCACGGATCCCTGCCCGGGCTGCTGGCGGGATGGGGGGAAGGGGGGCTGGCAGGCCCACGCGTGGTGGCTGTGGGTAGCAGGAACGGCGCCGGCAGTCACAGGACACACACGGAGAAGCGGTCCCGGCTGCACGCAAGGCGGGCGGAGGCGTGGCTGCGGGGGGCGCTGGGCCACCACCGAATCCAGGGCCAGTGAGACCGGGAAGGTGGGCAGGTGTGGCAGCAGCTGGCCAGGAGGAGGGAGGGCCCCTGGGGAGAGGCCACCTCCAGCCAAGCAGGCCTGCAGGGACCCCCAACCCTGACCGGCACGCCCGCTGCACGCCCTGCAGCACCTCCTGGAGGCCCAGGCTGGCCCGACACCTGTGGTGGGTCGAACGGAACCCCTCCCTTCCCCTCCTTCTAGAACCTGGGCCCCGCCCTGACTCCCTGCCCCGTGCTCGTTGGGTGATGTCAGGGCCACCTGGACCTGAGTAGGCTCCAGTTCGGAGGAACGTGAGCTCAAAATCTAAACACGTGAATCCCATGTCTGGGCGTCAGCTTTCCCGCTGCGAGAGCGGGCCTGACCCCGACGCCCTCCAGGCGCACCCACACTGCACCAGCCAGGGAGACCCGGATGCTCTGAGGACCAAAATCCTGAGCCGCGGGCGGGCAGGAGATGTGCATGAGCCTTCTGTCGTGGGACTGAGCCATTCCAGCCCTCCCAGCCTCCCCGGGAAGCCCTGGTATCCAATGCATAATTTATGAGGATGAGCCATGCATATTCATGAGCTCACTGCCTTCCAAGGCCAGTGCTGTCTGTGAAAAATCCTCACATAATGAATTATTGCCTGAGGGGAGGTCCTGGGTTCAGCGCAGGCCTCCAGGACTCAAAATCACGCCAATCTCTACACCTTGAAGTAAACGCTCCCCGACCGTGCCTGCCTTTGGTGAAATGTGGGAGGCGCAGAGAATGAAGCCCCCGCCCTCAGGAATCCCTTAGCCCCCAGGCTGCACAGGGTGGGCCACACCAGCAGCCTTCCGGGAAACCGAGGCAGGTGTCCTTCCCCCAAAGCAACCCTGGGTACACGGTGGGTGGAACTCAGTAATAAGCCCTCCTGTGCCTCAGATCACATAATAGCAAGAGCCAAAATGCCACGTGGCTGGTTTTCACTCTCTCTTGGCCTCAGTCTTCCCATCTGTTGACTGGGAAGGCTGATGCCTCCGTCCAGCACCTCTGAGACCGGAGCGTGACCCCTCCTCAGTTGCATGGCAGTGTTTCCTCTTCCTTAGTGGCCAGAAGAGGGGGTGCATCTCCGTCAGTGGGGCTCTGAGGAAATACCGCAATAAGCACCTACTGTATACCAGGCACCGAGCCTGGCGCTTACACACAGTGGCGTATAGATAATGTGTGCATATCACACGTTTTATGGTACAGGGCGCGCCACATAGTAGGTGCTCAATGCGTGAGAGAATTCCCCTCCTCCTTCCTCAGCAGGAACGGTGCCCCAGGCATCAGAATTTGTCTGGTAGAGAAGTGTGTCTGCGGAACTCCGTACGGTGAGCTCCGTAGCGTTTGGACTGTTCAATCAGTGCTGGTTTCGTGTGGGTTTGGGTGGGAGTGGGGGAGCTGAAAAGCTTTCCCAGACTAGTCAGAACCCAACCAAAATGTTACTCACGAAACCCAAGACAGTGATTCAGTTCATACTCCATCTGGTGCTTCTTGCTTACCAGCGATTTACACATGACTCAACTCTGTGCCTATTAAACACTCACCAGCCCACTTCCTCATCCCGATAAACAGTCCTTCTGAAAGACATGCCACCCAGGGGAGTGTGCCCCGGAGCGTGCGTGCGTACACGCTGTGGGCAAGGTCACCCACAAGGGTCCCAGGATGTGTGGCCCGACTGTCCTCTTTGTTCAGGGGTGGCCCCTGCTGTCACACAGGGCGTGTGCCGGGTCCAATGTTCTGCTGCTACCATCTCAGAATGTTTTAAACATCCTCGAACGTTATGCACAGGGCCCTGCAAATCTTGTGACCGGTCTGCGTGCACGTGTGTATGTCTGCATGTCTGTGTGGGTACCAGAGCCCACACGACCCTGGGAGCATGGGTGTGAGTGCACACAGATGGGGTGCATGTGCCCTGTGGGACGCAGGCCTGTGGGCGGGCTGTGGGGGTGGGGATTGGAGAAAGTGGACGTGATTGGGCACTGAGTGAACGTGCGAGATCGTGCCTGAGACAGGGGCATGTGAACCGCATGGGGAGCCCCAGATTCCACGGCCTACGTGGGGCTCAGGAATGTGTCATTGTGGGGAGCCCCTCCCCCAGGGGACCAGCGTGCCCATCAAGGTCTGAGAACCACTGGCCTTGGGTTTTAGGCTCTGGGAATCAAGGCTGATGACAGCAGAGGTGCTCCGAATGGACAGGCTTAGAGTTTCATGCAGCTCCGCAGCCCCCGCCCTGTGACCTGAAGTTCAGGTTCTAAAGGAACAGAAGTCGCCGGGAACGCCAAGGAGCTACCGAGGCTGCTGACCGGGGAAGCCCAGCCAGAGGCCTCCCTCTGCTGCCTGCGCCCCAGCCAGCCAGCGACTCCCGGCCTCGTAGGATGAAGAGCCTTGGTGGCCAGCCCTCTGCCCCCCGCCTCCTGCATCAGCCACCCTGATATTTAGATTTATCACTGCGGGTCCTACCCTGGGCCCTGCTCCCCGGAGCCCCACCCCTGCCTGGGTTGCTGGTCTGAGTCCCCCGCACGCACAGAGGGAGACCCACCCTAAATCAGAGGTGACTCATATTGGTCAACACTCCCCACCCCCAAAGCCATAGGGGGTGCCACCTCCAAAAGCACAGGGGCCGATCCTCACTGCCCCCTCCTGGGGCCCAGCACATGCTGACCTCACCCTGATAACTACACTTCTAGGCTTCCTTCCTTCCTTCCTTCCTTCCTTCCTTCCTTCCTTCCTTCCTTCCTTCCTTCCTTCCTTCCTTCCTTCCTTCCTTCCTCCTTCCTTCCTTCCTTCTTCCTTCCTTCCTCCTTCCTTCCTCCTTCCTTCCTCCTTCCTTCCTTCCTTCCTTCCTTCCTTCCTTCCTTCCTTCTTCCTTCCTTCTTCCTTCCTTCCTTCCTTCCTTCCTCCTTCCTTCCTCCTTCCTTCCTTCTTCCTTCCTTCCTCCTTCCTTCCCTTCCTTCCTTCCTTCCTTCCTTCCTTCCTTCCTTCCTTCCTTCCTTCCTTCCTTCCTTCCTTCCTTCCTTCCTTCCTTCTTCCTTCCTTCCTTCCTTCTTCCTTCTTCCTTCCTTCCTTCCTTCCTTCCTTCCTTCCTTCCTTCCTTCCTTCCTTCCTTCCTTTCTTTCTTTCTTTCTTTCCTTCTTTTTTTCAATATATTTTTACTGATTTCAGACAGGAAGTGAGAGGGAGAGGGTGGGAGAGAGAGAAAGAAACATCAATGATGAGAGAATCATTGAGCAGCTGCCTCCTGCACTGCCCCATCGGAGGTTGAGCCCGCAACCTGGGCCTGTGCCCTGACCAGGAATCAAACAGTGACCTCCTGGTTCATAGGTCGACGCTCAACCACGGAGCCACGCCGGCTGGGCCTATGCTCCTTCTCACTGCAAGTCATTCCAGGGGCAGGACGCTGTCCCTAACTGAGCACATCATGGCTGGGGGTGGTGGCCTTGGGAAGGTCACCTGAGCTCTCTGAGCCTCAGTTTCCTCATCTGTGAAACAGCTTTTGCCTGTGTGGACCCTGGGCCTAGGGCCCGGCTGGCCCTGTACCCTCTCCCAGGCCGCACCTCCCCCCGGAGGCCCCTCCTTAGCCCGCAGATGCACATCTCAGTTCCTGCACCCCACCCGGCACAGGTCAGGAACAGAGTCGCCAATCGGCATCATTGTCAGAATTGGATGTCCCGAAAGCTTTGCGGGGATCAGCACCTCCACAGGCCCTGGGAAAGAAAGTGGTCCAGGATGGGGAGGATGCTGGCCCCAAAACCATCAAGAGAGGTGGGCAGGGATGTCATAGGTGAGGAGGTGAGGGATCAGAGAGGTTAGGTGTCTTGCCCAAGGACACACAGCTTGTGAGGCCTGAGGAGTAAGGCCAGGGCCTTCACAGTGAGGCAGATGCAGACACCTTGCCTTTCTGAGAGGCATCCGCCCAGCCGAGCGCCCCTGGGCCTCGAGGATCCCGGAGCCATCTGAAGCTGCCTGTCCCCTGTGGTTAGGCCCTGTGGTCCCTCCCCTCCGCTCCCGACACAGCCCGGCGGCGGGGAGCCCGTGCCAGCCCTTCTATTATTCACGCCTCCCCTCGGTTGCCAGCGGGCCTGGGCCCAGAGGCCAGGGCTCTGCCAGGAAAGATAAGGGCCAGCCCCTGACTCGCTGTCTTCGGAGTTCCATCTCGATTTCCCCAGAGCACACAAAGGCCTGTTGTTCCCGGCCGCGGGCGGAGCGGGCCGCCTTCTCAGGAAAGGGAGATAAACCACCCGCGGGATGGATGGTGGCCGGTTAGATTTACAGCTTTTCCTGTGGCCACCTGTCCCCTCCTGTAGCTCTGCACGGGCTCGAGCGGCCGGCGTCTGCTGTGGAGGGGGGGCATGGGGGGGGGCGGCGCTGGGGCGGGAGGCATCAGCTCCCACATGCCACACTTCCTGGGGCCAGTGCCCCGGGGCCACATCCGAGGTGAGGAAACTGAGGCCCACGCAGCTGGTGAATGGCCGGTCGGTGCTCCCTGTCCCGTGCTGGATGCCCAGCTGACCCATCTGTCCTCTAACCAGGACCCGGACGACACCTCTGCCTCCAGCTTATAGCCCGATGAGTGGACATTGAGAGCAGAAAGCAAAAACGCAAGGTCCCCGAAGGGAGCCCGAGGTCTCTGTGGCCCCGCCTACGCCTCCCTCCCTCCCCAGCACCCAGAGCTCCACAGCAGGCAGGTCAGGGAGGCGGCCTGACAGAGGCCCCTGGCGTCACAGGATTCCCTTGGTCTCTGGTCTCCGAGGGTCATGGGTGCCACCTTGGAGCCGGGGGGGGGGGGGGGGGGGGGGCAGCAGGGAGCAGGGGAGAGGAGACGAGGCCCCTCCCCACCTGGCAGAGCCCGCCACGCTGATGCTGGTGCCGACTTGGCCAGCCACAGGACTGGGGTGACGGGAAGGGAGGGGTTCAGTGCTGGGACAAATGGGTGTCTTCCGTGGTTGGCATTCCAGGGCGCAGAGGTGTCTTGTGTCCCCACCCCCCATGATGAGGCCTTTAGAGACTCAATGGCAACCCCCATTTCACACGTCAGGAAACCGAGGCGCAGGGAGGGGAAGGGATTCCTCCATGAGCCCCCAGTGATGCGGGGCCGGGCCAAGGAGCGTTCAGACGGAGCGGCGTGGGGGCGTTGATGGACAGCCCTCTGGTTTTGTGGCCTGGCAGGTCTGCCGTTGAACCTGCACTCCTTCCTGGACTGGCTGTGTGGTGGCTCACCCCCACCCCGCCCCGAGCCTCGGTTTTCTTGTCTATGAAATGGGAGTGAGGATGAGACCTCGCTGACGGCGTCTGGGGAAGAAAACATTCGTGCGCAGAAGGGCCTTGCGGCCAGCTCTCAACCCGAGTGCTTCATGAGGCCGCTGGGGGAGCACGGACCGGCAGCATCACAGGAACGACAAGACCAGTCGCTGAGCACCTACTGTGTGCCAGGTGCTGGGCACAGAGGTGACTCAGGCGTGGACCCCACCCTCAAGACAGTCACCCTCTGGCGAGGGGACAGGAGCAATGGAGAGGCAGAGAGGAGACCCCCCTGGTGGGAAGGGCGAGGGTGGGAGAGAGGGGGGTTTGCTGGGAATGATGAATTCTTCCAGGAAGAGGCACCCCAAGGGGAGAAGCACGTGGGACTTGTCTTGTGCACTGACCTGGCTGCATTTGGGGTGGGGTTGTGGGGAGGGGGGTGCTGAGTGCTGGGCAGGGAGCTGGGGTGGCCAGCAGGGTCAGACCAGCAGGGAGGCCCCTGGGTGCCAGGCTGACGGGCTCAGGTTTAGCTCCAATGGGGAATTCTCCCTGAGGGTCCCGCTCGCTGAGGGTCAGGGATGCCAGGCCCCTGGGCTGAGATGAGAGGGAGCAGCTGAAAAGGGCTGGTGTGTGCATATGGGGTAGGGGGTGGGGACGGAATGGGTGCCTTTCCTGGGAGTCAAGACAGCGACACCAGAGGTCTTTGCAGGCAGAATCCCCTCCACGTGTCCTGTGCCCACTGTGCCTCCTTCCCTGCTTCCCCTCTCAGCCATCCTGAGGGAGCCTCGGCTACAGACAGGGACGCCGAGGCTCGGTCGGGTGCAGCCCCTCGCCCAGACGTGGCAGGGCCACCTCGCACCAAAGCCCTGCTCCTTCCGGCGCCCGGCCTGCCTGTAGCTTCCTGCCGTAGCTCTGCCATCACTCACACCGTTCAGGGCTCCTGTCCTTTCTCAGGTTTTGCTATTAAAAACAAACAGACAAAAACACAAAAAACCCTGCTGGTTTAAAATGTGTGCTTTTTTAAATGTGTATTTTTAAAAGGCAGCAGCTGATTCTTCCGCGAGTCAGGCCGGCCCGTCCATTGCCTCCCACTGACCCTGTTTCCTCAGAACCATAAATTACTTTCTCTTCTTTCTTTTTCTTTTTATTGATTTCAGAGGAAGGGAAAGGGAGAGAGAGATAGAAACATCAATAATGAGAGAAAGTCACTAATCGTTTGGCTCCTACATGCCCCCCCCCTGGAGATGGAGCCCGCAACCCGGGCATGTACCCTGACCAGGAATAGAACCCTGACCTCCGGGTTCACAGATCGACGCACAAACCACTGAGCCACACCGGCCGGACCATAAATTACTTTCTTAAGGGGCCAGGAAAACCAAGGGGAGAACATGCACCTTCACAGTTGGCAACCTGCCATTCATCAGCCAAAGAGGGTTTGGGTCTGGGCTCCGGAGGCCCAGAGGGGGCAGGCCAGAGGGGCCCCGCCCTGATGCAGGCCCCCCTTCCCTGAGAAGTGAGCCTCCCCTTGGGCCTGCGCACCCCCCATTCCCCAGGCAGCCTCCGTGCCAGCAGCACCAGGCCCTTTCTGTGGCCCTGAGCCTCAGGCACCTGACCCCACCCACTCCGGCTCCCACCCAGTGCTCAGGGAGGTGCTGGGGTGGGGGCATCTGGTTACACTTACACTAAACATGTACCTGCTGTTGATCTGGAATTCAGATGCCCTGTGTTGACGCCACGAGTGACGAGTGAGGGACTGTGCATGCGTCCTTGGTCCAAGGCCTTGCAGCGGGATCATCAGGAACAAAGCCTTGAAGCCGGGAGGGTCTTTCCAGGTACACCGGAGACACGCCTCCTCTGGGGGCTGTGCTGTCTGCCCTGTCTCCAGGCAAAGAGCCGGAGCCCCCGGCACATCTGAACCAACAGGGCTGGCTGGGTAACATTTTAAACATCCACGGGTCCGTTCACGGGGCCTCGGGGCAGCTCCGTCGGGGACGCTGTGGTGAATGACTCCAGCGTGAGGGAAAGGAGGCCTTGGGTTTGGCGTCACTTACCTTCTGACGCTGGGAATCACTGGAAATGAACAACCCCACTTGCTACGCTTGCTAGTAAAACCCCAGTGAGATCTCATCCCTCTGCTGCTCAAGACGCCCCCATGGCCCATCTCACTCAGGGTCAAAGGCATCTCACTCAAGGTCAAAGCCAACTCACTCAGAGTCAGAGCCAATGTCCCCGTGGGACTGCAACAAGGCCCTTCACAGCCTCCTTTGAGCGCCCGGCCTACTCTCCCCTTCACTCTGCCCAGCTTGGCCTGCTGGTGCTCACTGAGAAGACTTGGCATTCCCACCCCAGGGCCTTTGCACCTGCTGTTTCTTCTGCCAGGAGCACCTTCCCTCAGCTGTTCCCAGGGCTCGTCCCTGAGGTCCTTCTCCAGTGTCACCTTCTCAGGGACCTTCTGGCCTCTCTCCACAGCACACCCTCTCTCCCCTGATTCACTGCCCTCCATCCTTATCGCCCTCATCACCACTGCACATACTCTTGATTATTTATCTTGTCTGCTGTCTGCACGACCTCTCTCCACCTCTGAGTGTCAGTGCGTGTTGAATGACTGACTGATGGACTAAGTGCTGCTGCTGCCTCTGCTGCTGGGACAGGGCTCCCAGGGCTTGCACACGGCGGGCTGCCCTTGAGGGGCTCAGTCCGTAACAGGAAGGCCCACGCGCAAGGCTGTCTCCACCACGCACATGGTGCAGCATCTCCCCGGGCCCGGGATGGTTGTGCTGCCCTGGGATCTGGAATACCCTTCCCTCCCTTGTCAACTCCCACTCAGACCTCAGACCTGGCTTGGGGGTCACCTCTTCCAGGAAGCCTTCCTTGACTATCCCTCATCCCTCTCACAGCACACACTCGCTGGGTTCTCATTGTCCATCGGCTGTGACAGGCTGTCCTCTGTGCCCCAGGACCCAGCTGCGGCCTGACCCACAGCAAGTGCTTGGGACATGAGGGGCAGCTGAGTGCTTGCTTGCGTGGTTTCTTCACCTGGAAGGTCTTTACAGACCTGCTCTAGACGGGTTCCTTTCACAGCTAGGGAAACTGAGGCCTGGAGGATGGAAGGCATGGGAACCAATCGTGTCCAGCATCTCCTCTGAGCCAGGCACTCACGTCTGAGCAGAGTGGCTCCTCCCCTGGGCACCCCTGGCTTCTGTGGGACCCTCGGTGGCCATTCCTTGGGGAACAGAGGTTATGGCCCTTGAACTGAGGCCACGACCGTGGCATTCTGGGATGCCCAGCTTAGACAGAGTCTTCCTGGAGACTTGGGTTCCAGGTTTCATCAGTGAAAGGGGTTTCTAAATCCCAAAACTTCTCTTTCCCTATCTAGAGAAAAGTCTGCAAGGCACAGAGACAGGAAGCAGGAGTGGAGGAGCAGGAGGGAGAGAGAGAGGGCAGGGGTCACGGGCAAGGAGGCCTCCAGCTCTCTCTTGGGGCAAAGCCACCTGGAGGTGGGTTCCTGAGACCCTTGGCCGTTTTCCTGGGGTCCCCAGCTAGACCCTGGGGTCAGGGGAGAGGGGGTGCTACAGCTTTTCTGAGGAATCCCATGTGGTGTCTATAGCGGGCTCACGGGGGGCCCCAGGGTATCGGGCCCTCGTCCCTGGGCCATTTGCACGTTCCCAGATGCAATTAGATGCAGGGTCCGTGACGGGAGATTCTGCTGGGTTGTCCGGGGGCCCTAAACACCATCACATGTGCACTCATGAGGGAAGCAGGCAGAGGTCTGCCGACAGGAGCAGAGAGGGCGATGGGCCACAGAGGCAGGCTGGAAGCAGGAGGCAGGAGCACCTGAGCAGCAGACACTGGAAGGGGGTGGGGAGGGAACGCATTCCCCCCGAAGACCATGACCGTGCTGACCCCTCGACTTTGGCCCAGTGACACTAATTCCAGACCCCGGGCCCCAGAACTGTGAGACAATAATTCCCATGGCTTCAGGCCCCGAGTCTGTGGTCGTTACAGCAGCCCCTGGGGTCTAATACCAGGCTGTCCAGGCCAGCCTGTGCAGGAGCAGAGGAGGCGGGAGGAGGTAAGGAGCTGGGGGGCCCTTGGGGACGGAGCCCCTTGGGACCAGGCTCCGTGGAAGGTCCTATTGTAGTATTTCAGTCTCCCTGGGCAGCCATCCTATTGGTAGCGTCAGAGGCCCAGAGCAATGACATGCCTTGCAAGGGTCCCACAGCACCAGGTGGCAGAGCGCGAGTGCCAAGGCCGGGCAGTCTGAGCCCCGGCCACGCCTCCTCCCTGCTTCTCACCTGCTGCCCGAGGGGCTGGGACGCAGTGGCAGGATGAGGGAAGAGCCTGGGACTCCTGGCTGAGGCAGTGCCCACACCCAGCCCGCCCCTGGGGTCCCCTTCGGATAGGACCTGCCATTACCGATTAGAGACTCAGCAGAACACCCAGGGCCTTGGGGTGGCCCCTCCCGTTCTCCCACTGGCTCCAGAGCAGGACGCAATTGCACCCCTGGGCGTCTGCCGAGAGCTGTGTGGAGGTGGACGCGTCTCCCAGCTGTGATGAGCTGATCCGTTCCCTCGACTCCCGCCTGACTCTGGCTCGGGTTGCTCTACACAATCAGCCTGACCATCAGCACCTCCACCGGCCCCACGGGAGGGTACTCCTGGCCTCTGTCCAGGGCTCTCCGTGACAGACGCAAGCTTGCAGGTCCAGGAAGCGCAGATCAGCTCCCTCGGGAGCAGCCGAGGGGAGGAGGCCAAGGAACTCGAGATAAGAAAAACGCAAGGCGCCTCCTGACCAGGAACCCGGATGACGGGCTGGGCTCGTTTTCACCGAGCCTGTGACCGGGACACCCACCTCGTCTATGTCTCTCCGGGGCTGTGTGGACGCGGCCGGGTCACCTGGCCTGCCCACCGAGCAGAACTTCAAAGCTGGGGAGGAGGCTCCCCGGGCTGGGCCAGTGTCAGGTGATGGCATCCCTTTCTAAACGGGCTTGGAGCTCGCAGAGACGCCGAGATTTCCAGCTTTCTCCACATCCCTCCCTTCCACCAGCCTTCAGAGGAGGTACTCCAAGCCCAGCCTGCAGCTCCAAGCAGCAAACGTTTGCTGGATGGCCACCCTGCGTCAGAACCCAGAGTATGTCTTTGTCCCCATTTTACAGGTGAGGAAACTGAGGCTTCAGTCCCCAGAGACAAGAGGTGATAGCGAATAAGCACAAGATGCTCGATACCATGAACCACGAGGGAAACGCCTTTAGAAAACACACAGAGATGCATGAGCACCGAGATGCATGGATCCCAAAGAGAACAGCAAGTGTCGGCGGGGCCGGTGGGAGCCGGGGCCTTCATTCCCTGATGGCGGCAATGCCCCGGGGCGGCCGCTATGGAAACCGGTCCAGGGCCCTCAAAAGGTGAAACGTAGAGTCACCATATGACCCAGTGATTCCACTTCAGGTGCACGCCCACGAGAGGGGAGATCATACCTCACACAGCACCTGTACACTAGTGCTAGGGGAAGGGAGCCGTATTTCTTAGCGCCTACTGTGTGCACGCTCGGTTACTGCTCTAGCCACCTCAGTCTATTAACCCCACGAACGAGGAAACTGAAGTGTGAGGTGAAGGCAAGTCCCCCGGCTCTTCCCTCGCACCACCATGCCAGGCAGGACACCAGGCACACAGTAGGTGCTTAGTAAGCACCTGCTGAAACAGCATGTGCACTGGGCCTTCAGCGGGAAGAGCGGGAAGGGTGTTCTCTGCAGCTGAGCCAGAGATTTGACATGTTTTTCCACCCGAAATAAACGAGGCGAGAGTCCTAGAGGATGTGTTTAAACTTGGTAGAGCTCTCCCAACAGTTTGGCTTGGAGGTTGGACCGTGGGACACAGAGCTGCAGGAGGGTCGGATCCCCCACGCAGAGCCCGACCGTCCCCAACCAAATCCCAGCTTTATTCCTAGCGGCTCAGTGGACATCAGCGGCTCTGAGGTAGGGGCGCGGGGACCGCCTCTGGTCTCGGGAAACGTGCTTTTTAAACCAGGTTTCATCTCATTCTATGAAACAATGTGTGCTATCCACCGCCACAGCCCTCTGCGAGGCTGTGCGTTTTCATTTAAATTAGTTCAGTTATGTGCTGTGGAAAGTTAGCTGGGAGGCCTGTTGTTAAAGCGAGGCAGCAGCTTCTATCTGGTGGGGTCAGATAGACAAGGAAGCGGTGTCTGCATTAGCGGATGAACCACAGACTCTTCATCGTCCTTATTTTCCAATATTTTTCTATAATCATTTCCTTCTCAACTCATATCCCATTTTTAAAAAATACATTTTTATTGATTTCAGAGAGGAAGGGAGAGGGAAATAAATATCCATGATGAGAGAGAATCATTGATCGGCTGCCTCCTGCACACCTCACACTGGGGATGGAGTCTGCAACCCGGGCATGTGCCCTGACCGGGAATCGAACCATGACCTCCTGGTTCATAGGTCGACGCTCAACCACTGAGCCAGGCCAGCTGGGCCATAACCCACGTTTTAATGTTGACTGCGTTTATTAAACAGAATCATGAACTCCCATCCCCACTCCCTCTTTTGAGCCTTAGCAAGTAATAAATCAATGGAGCTTTAGGGCAATTAATAGGTATTGCTTCCGTTGGTTACCCTTTTCCTCTGGTGTCCTGACCAAATCTCTCAGAAATTTATTTTTGTGTTTTTTAAATGTGAATTCGAGTCTGCGGGAGAGAGATGTTTTTAAAAATCTGGCCCCTCGCTTTGTGATTTGCATGTTGGAGGCTTCATGAACTGCATCTCAGATGCTCCGAGCATTTCCCAACTAAAATGGGCCACTTTAAAAAAGGAAGTCCCCCAGCCGGTGTGGCTCAGTGATTGAATGTCGACCTATGAACCAGGAGGTCATGGTTCAATTCCCACTCAGGGCACATGCCTGGGTTGGGGGCTCGATTCCAGTGTGACGCATGCAGGAGGCAGCCAATCAATGATTCTCTCTCATTACTGATGCTTCTATCTCCCTCTCCCTCTCCCTTCCTCTCTGAAGTCAATAAAAATGTATAAAAAATAAAAATGAAAAAGGAAGTCAATGGCAAGCAAAGCCAGAGGGGCAGATATGACTACTGGCACCTGATGGAGGGCTGTACTCCGCCCTCCGGCCGTGAGGTGTGGCCAGGTGACTGCTTGTGCCAATGAAATGCAGGTAGCAACAAGATCAGTCACTTCCTGGCGGGAACATTGAATTGCCAGTGTGGTATCTCCGCCTGCCTCTTCTGCCTCAGCCCGGGCACACGTGGGGCACACGGGGGCATCGGGCTGAGCCACTGGGTAGGGGAGCTGCCCCGAGAGTGTGCAGCCTGCAGGGCAGTCCTCCGTTGCTTTAAGCACTGGGATTTGTTGTCCACAGCGTCCCCAGCCCACCCTGAGGGACAGAGTCAGTAAAACACAAAGGGGCTGTTTCGGTAAACACGGACATGTGGATGACAGCGGATGGACGACCTGTCTCAGGACCAGCTTTTATTCTGATGGCATCGTTTCAAGATAAAAACCCCCACACAAAACAGGTAAGTGGTTGCACACGCTAACAGCTTTGTTTCATTTTCAAAATACAATGAATCAAAAACACAAAACCTATCTTACTATGTCAAGAAATGGATCAATTAAAATGGATCCAATATTTTAAAAGAGCAGAAATGGGTAACTGCCGCTTGCCTGTTGACTTCCCAACAGCTTCTGGAGAGAGTGGAAAGAAGGGAGGAGAGAGAGGGAGAGGGGGAGAGAGACAGAGAGAGAGAGAAACATCTACGTGACAGAAACACATCGATTGGTTGCCTTCCCAACGTGCCCCAACCAGGGCAGGGTATCGAACCTGAAACCCAGGTACATGCCCTTGACCAGGAATTGACCCTACAACCCTTCAGTGCTCGGGCCGCTGCTCTAGCCACTGAGCCACACCGGCCAGAGCCGAACAGCTTCGAACCTGTCTTTCTGGTCAGAGGTGTAAGGGCCTCAGGTCCTTGGGACACTGGGCAAAGGACTCCGCCACAGGGATGGGGCCATTCGCTGCTTGGAGGCGCGGGGCGGGTTGTGAGAGGACAGCGCAGAGCAGGTGTCCTGGGTCCTGCCTGGTGTGGGATGGAGCCATGTACTTGCCTGTAGGGTTCGACAAGGCAGATTTTTCAAAACATCTCTCTCCCGCAGACTCGAATTCACATTTAAAAGCACAAAAATAAATTTCTGAGAGATTCGGTCAGGACACCAGAGGAAAAGCGTAACCAAGGGAAGCAATACCTATTAATTGCCCTAAAGCTCCGTAGGCTCTACAGCAGTGGTTCTCAACCTGTGGATCGCGACCCACAGGTTGAGAACCGCTAGCAGGGTAGCCTAAACACATATATTTATAATACGGAAAACACAGATATTTACATTACGGAAAACACAGATATTTACATTACGATTCATTAACCGTAGCAAAATTACAGTTATGAAGTAGCAACGAAAATAATTTTATGGTTGGGGGTCACCACAACATGAGGAACTGTATTAAAGGGTCGAGGCATTAGAAAGGTTGAGAACCACTGATCTAGAGGCTCCCACATCTGACCTTCCCCACCCCACCCCAACCCCCAGCCTCATGTGCAAGGTCATTGAATGCTGCTCAGGTTAAGTCCTTCTTGTCACCAACACACCAGTGCAACAGCTTAAAGGTTCATGTCTGAGGCCACCTGCTGGCTAACACCCACCCCTGCCCCTGGCCCACTGTTCACAGATACTGTGAAGGTGTCATCTCATCTAATCCCCATGACACTCCCCAAGGTCATGGTGTCACCTTCACTCAACAAACGAAATGACTAATGGTCAGAGAGAAGGGCCTGCCTGTGTCCCCCGTGGGGGACGGGTCCGCCCGGCCCGGGAGGCCACCCTCCATCCGCTGCAATGTGCTTTATTATGACCTCCGGGTTTTTGAGCAGCCTGTCCTCTAACCTTCCTAACGGGGGAGACCGCATCAGGACCCAGCCGCCCTGCCCTGCCCCCACCCCCACCCCCTCGATTTCCCAATCCCCCATTCTTCCCCTCCCTTCCGCTCTCCTCACAAGCACCTCCCCAGTCTCCTCCTAGGCCTCTTGGCCTCCAGATTCTCTCTCCAGTCCCTCCACCCCAAACACGGAAGCAATCCAGGTATTTCCCTGGCTCCAGAGTCTACACTGGCTCCCTACTGCCCAAGACATGGAACTTGAACCCGATGTCCTGCCTAGAAAGATGCTGAGGCCCAGGGACACGCCCGCCTCTCCTGGGAGAGACCCTTCCTCTCCAAGTGCGGCCCAAATAACTGAAGGCTTTGCCTTCATCTCCCAGGTCAGTCAGGAACCAGATAGGAGAGCAACCACCTGCACACAGGCAGAGGGAGGTGCCGTGAGAGCCAAGTATGGGGGCCGTTTGGGGTCTCCAGAGAGCTCTTAGCCCTCCCCCGCCCCTGAGTCACTTGGAACCCCTCTAGGAGCTCCGAACACTGGCAAAGGCAGCCACTCCCCACTCTACAAACGGGGTGACTGGTGCCCAGAGTCGGGGGCTGGTGGGAGGTGACAGGAGGAGAGAGAGGGTCACTCTGCCGGCTGAGCATGTGCTCGAGTTAGGGGTGCCCATTCTCACCTCACCCTCCGAGGCAGGGCCAGTGCCCCCCAGTGGAAGCTCAGAGAGGTTCGGTGACTTGTCCAAAGCCACAGAGCCAGGGACTTGAACCCTGGACTCCGGTGGACCTGCTGAGGGCACAACGCTGCTCTTGGGTGCTGGGAATTGTAACGCTGCTTTGCTGGAAACTGTCCCAAACACAGGGGAACTGACAGCCCGGAGGCTGGACTTCTGCCGACAGGGGAGCGGTGGGTCACACGGTCAGAGGCAGGAAAAGGCCATCAGCAGACCCAGGATGCGTGGAGCCAGCACTTCCGGCCCCACGACCCAGGCAGTGCCAATGCAGACACTGTCCCCAGGCCCAGCGAGGGACTGCCAGGGCCCCATCCTACAGACGAGGAAACCGGGCCTCGGTGGGGGAGTGGCCTGGCGACGTCCCACCTCACTGAGGGGCAAAGCCAGGCCGGAATCGGGGCGACTGTAAGGGCAGCACCTTCCCTGGCCGTGTGTGCGAGCTGGCAGGTGTGGGTGCAGCTGAGTTTCTGCTATAAATACGATGCTGACTCCGCTAACCTTAGCCTGCAGGCTCCCAGCCCAGCCTGGGGCCACACATCCTGGAGCCGACCGCCGACAGGGTCCTGCTCTGTGGGGTGCTCCTGACGCCCTAACACGGTGCCACGTTCTTTGTGTCCTTTTCCCCCTCACATTTTGTTATAGGCTCCATGTTTGTGGGAGACAATGTCGAGCTACCATCTCTGAAATGAGGAGGCCTGAGGGCCAAATAGGCCTCTGAGACCACCAGCCCCCTTGGGTGGGAGCAGGGCACCCCCCCTCCCCGCCAGAAGGAGCACCCAATCTGAGTTTGGCACAAACAGGGTCTGTGGGGCTGGGTTCGAATCCCAGCCTTACCGTTTGCCAGCTGGGTGACGTGTTTGCCTCTCTGAGCTTCAGTTTCCCTGGCTATACTGTGGGGTTCACGCCATGCCCCCTCTGGGGATTGAACGCTGTGTCCAAAATGGCCAGGACACGGGACACAGCAGACGATCCGCTCCCTGCATTTGCGCGGCGATCGCGCCTCATTCTCTGGTTGAACAATGACATCTACAACCGCTCACAGAGAGCCTGGCGTTACTTTAAGAGCTTTACATGCTTTCGGCCACTTAATCCTCCCTGGAACTTGAGGAGCTCATGTCCCATTATTGTCCCCATTAACAGATGAGGAAACTGAGGCACAGTGCCCTTGAGTAAGCTGCCAAGGTCACTCAGGTAGCCGGTGGAGAGCTGAGAATTTTGCGGCTATTGACACAGGCCCGGGGATGGGTTCCTGAAAATAGGTACAAATATGTCACAGCAGCCTCCTGGGGCCTATGGCTTCTGCGGGGTCCCTGTAGGAGACCCTCCCACACACACAGCCCTGTACCCCGGGCGCTGTCTTCACGTCTACCAACCAGGTCCTATCACAAGCCCCACGCAGCAGAGACCAGAGGCCATCACACGGCATCTCACAGGTGGGCAGCCACCCGCTCAGCCAGGGTGGGCAGAGCCAGGATGGTGTGTGCAGGCCCCCAACCCAGGTGGCCCTCTGCTAAACAGTGAAGGGGCATGAAGGCCGTCTCCCCCAGCCTCCTAGACACACAGGCACAATCAGACACACGTGTGCGCGCGCACACACACACACACACACACATGCTCAGGGCTCATTCCATAGCCCCGGCAGGCTAAATATTATCCTGGCCTTCCTGAAATACACATGTCCACGGGGTGGCTTTACAAGCTGCTAAAAGCAGGGCTGTGTCCCTGGTGGAGGGAAAGAGCTATTCCGGGTTCATGTCAGGTGTGGACAGAGCCAGCCAGAAAGGGCCTGTCTGCCCCCCCGCCCATGCTGGCTCCTCAGCCTTCACAGCCACGGCGGACAATTCCTGGCAGCCAGCACCACTGG
This sequence comes from Ia io, assembly GCA_025583905.1. NCBI lineage: Eukaryota > Metazoa > Chordata > Mammalia > Chiroptera > Vespertilionidae > Ia > Ia io. The sequence goes on from JAJQQW010000008.1 coordinate 5,777,124, forward strand.
CGCCCGGCGACAGAAGGTGAGGTCAGGCTAGGCTTGTCGGGGTCCCCCTCCCCAACACACACACACACACACACACGCCCCATTCCAAATCTGACTAGCCAGGCCCAGGCACTGGGACTGTCCATCAGACACCATTCAGGGTGGCGCCACACCATCAACTCCCCCAGCCCAGCCGGACCCCCGGGGACAGCGCCACATGATTCTCCCCAGCGGTTTGACAAAGAAGGAATCCACAGCTGTGCAGCGGCGTAGGCAGGGTGGCCTGCCTGGCTGGAGGGGCCGGACCAGGACCCACAGGCCCCTGCACCCCTGGACTCCTGCCCAGACCCCCACCTGATGCTTCACGGAGGCGCCACGGAGCGCTCCCTGCACACCGGGCACCGGCAGACGCTCCACATGTGACCATTACTCCTCACACCTCCTGTGGTCAGGTCCCATTATCACTGTCCCTTCCCCTGGGGACACTGAGGCTCAGAGCAGTTAAGCCACCTGCCCCAGGTTCCCAAGTTGCAAGGGAAAGATCTGGGGTTTGAACCGACTCCAGAGTTCTCCATGTGCCCCTGGGATTACACGGTCCTCGGCCCAGCCCCACCGAGGCCAGCTCAGGGACATGACCACATCACAGCTTTGCCTTCCACGGGAAGGAGCCAGGGGCAGCTGGCCAGGGACCCACCATCGCCCTCACCAGGGGCAGGACAGAGGGCACAGGGCAGACCCAGTGTCTGACCGCCCCTCCGCTGCCTGTGTCCCCAGCCACCTCCAGTCTAGAAAACCTGGGGGTCCGTGCTGGCTGACCAGGGACTCAGAACTTCCCATTTCAGACCTTCGGGGAATTGGTGGAAACTGTAGGCTCCCCACTTCAGATAAAAGTTCACACACTCATTTGCCCGCTCACACCCCAGGCCTGCCCCATGACACCCTGAGCCCACCCCCTCACCCCCAGAGTTGAGCCACAGCCCAGGCTCCCACCGCACTGTGGGTCAGCTCCGGGCGCCCTGGCTGGCAGCGGAGGGGTTTGTAGCAAACACGGCTTCCTGCTGCAGCCTCCCAGGGAAACAGGGTTGCGGAGGGGGCAGAGCTTTGCTTTGAAAGTCAAGCTCCCCGCTCCAGGAGCACAGGCCCCCCAGGCAGCAGGCCAGGAGGCAGGGGATCCAGCCCCACAGCTGCCTGCCGCCTGGGGAGCGGGGGCAGAGCTCCCTGCGACCCGTGGCCTTGACTCTGCCACCAGACCTGTCGTGGGTAAATATAGCGCTGCCACTCACCGGCCGAGGGGCCCTCGCCGTCCGACATGGTGCAGGAGAGGCTCCGGCAGCCAGCTGCCCGCTTGCAGGGACTCGAGAGCCTTCCCGGCTGTCACCCACCTGGTGGGGCTTGGGGCTGCCGACCGGCCCTGCTCACGCCCAGTGTCCAGGCAGCGTCCCGCCCCCGCCAGCCAGGCCACCCCCCCAGGCTGGGCTGGGCAGATAAGAGCGAGCTCCAGGGCCAGGGGCCCGTGCGATTGGTGGATAAATCTGGGCACTGCCCTCCCTGCCCGGGCCTCTCTCAGCAGCCTCCGAATGGTGCCTGAGGAACCACTGCACCCTTGGGTGCCTGGCCAGCCCCCAGAACCTGAGCCCCAGCCCTGGGGACCCCAGAATGCCTGCACACTCCTTCCCTGGGATGGTTCCACATGGTCAGCGAGGGGTGCTTATGGGCCTTGGAGAGAAAGAACGCGTGATACCGCCCACTGAGTTGTGTGCCTGCGCAGGGTTAAGCGACCCACCCATGGCCACTCCGCCCAGGGAGGGGTGTGGCTGGAGGAGGGAGCAGATGCTGGAGCCACAGGGTCCCGGAGCCTCAGAAAAGTGAGGGGGTGGAGTGGCACCCCCCCAACACCCAGCAGCCATGCCGCCAGCACCAGAGACCTGCTCAGAGCTCTGGGGAGAGATGCAGGGGGGGCCAGGCCACGGTGTTCCCCAAGGAATCCCCTTCTGGGACGGGGGGGGGGGGGGGGGGGGGGGGGGGGGGGTGCAGTCACCCCGGCTGTCCTACAAACAGCTAAGAAGTTCAGTCCCTAGGGGGCGCTGCCAGGCCTCCTGGCCTTTGCCCGTGCTGTCCCCACAGGTGACTGCCCCTGAACACGGGCCAGGGTCCCCTGTCTCTGCTCACTCTTTCCCTCACGGGGGTCGGAGCCTGGTCCCGGCTGTGTCCCCCTCTTGGATTGCTCTTGCTGTTCTGTATGGTAGTGAGCTCCCTGTCCCAGGAGGTATGTGAGCAGCGCTGGGCAGCCACGAAGGGAGGACACAGTGGAGAGAGTTCAAGCATCAGGTGGGGTTAGATTAAATGGCTTTGGGGTTACTCTAGGGCAACCAACTTGTCCTGGTCCCCCTGGGCCTTCTGCTATTTTGGCCCCGAAAGTCCCTCATGCATCCTGGGACCATGGCGTCAGGCTCTTGGTCAGCCTGGGTCCCTCCTGGCTGACGTTTTATTTTAAGTGAGAAAATGAAAGACAAAGCCAGATTGAAACTGTCTCTGGAGCCCTAGCGCCCCACCTGCTTCCCCTCCCCCACCCCCACCCCCAAATCGCCCTCCTCCCCCTCAGGGCCAGGCCTGCTTCTGGGACCCCTCTTGGGGGCGGATGAGGGGAAACCCCTGCTGCTCTGTCTTGGGTGGGTGTGAGGAGAGGAAGCGGAGAAGGGGGAGCACCTGGGGCCTCCTCGCCGGCAGCGTGGGGAGGAGTCTCACCTGCGTGCAGGGTGCAGGTTTAGAGGATTAGCGGGAGAAGCTGCTGGTCTCTGTCGTTGGGATCAGGGCCCACAGCCCGGCCCTCACTCTTTTCCTGACGCTGTAGCAGGTTCAGGTGAGGGCGGGTCAGACCTGCCTTGCTGGTGGCCTCTGGGGAGGTGGTGGGCCTCTCTGTGTTCCACCTGTGGAGCATGTGTGAGCGGTGCCTGGGCACCCGCCGTGGGCCAGGCTCGGGGCAGGAGGAGCTCACGGTGCTGCCTCAGGGGCCTGTGGTCAGTCTTGGGGTGCCTCCTGCAGCCCCTGCCCTGGGCTTTCTGGTGGAGGGGCTGCGGGACCAAAGCCAGAAGCACGCGGTGTCAGATGGGCCTGGGTCGAACGCCATCTCCACCAGCCGCCCCGGGGACTGGGACAGGCCTGGCCCCAGCCTCAGTTTCTCACCTGGAAATGGGAGAGGTGACACTTCGGGGCTGTGGGGAGGAGGAGCACCAGGGCCTAGATGCCTTGGAGGGCATTCCATCTCCCATCTCCCACGTCTGTCTGTCTGTCCTGAGTCCCACCCACACAGGCCCCGTGTCCACCGGCGGGGGCAGCTTCCTGCGCCAGGCCACGCCCTCTTCCTGTCTCGGGCCCCAAGTCCCTTCCTGTTTTCTTTATTGTAGGAACATGTGCAGGGAAAAAAACAGCTCGATTCCTGTGATCCTCAGGCCACCGCAGCATCTATGGGCCCACTGCATGTGTGAGCCAGCGACAATGTGTATGAGTGTCCACATGTGTGCGTGGGTTGGGTATGTGTGTGGGAAAGTGTGTGTGCATGTGAGAATGCATATGAGCGTGTACAGGTGTGAGTGTGGGTCTGAGTTTGTGCAAGTGAGCACGTGTGGATGACAATGTGTATGAGTGTGCACCCATGTGCATGGGTGTAGGGGAGTGTGTGTGTGCCCATCCCGTGTGCATGTGTATATAAGAGAGCATGTATGCATGTGGGAGGTGCTCAGATGTGAGCATGTGTGCAGGAGCAGGTATGTGCATGTGTATACGTATGGTGGGTACACATGCACACATACCCTCAGGCCCCTGCCGGCTCATGCTGCAGCTTCGACTCTCCAGCCAGCTGTGGGTGTCCCTGCTGTGGGCACTGAGACCTGGCATCTCCATGCATCTGTGGGCAAGGCCATGGCAGCCCCCCGAGGCTCACAGGCTGGTGAAGTCGTGGGGGAAAGGTAGGGCAGTGACCGGGGTGAGGGGTATTGTGCGGGCAGACACCTGGAGGGGATCCCGGAGCCCAGGCAGGACCGGGTCAGGTGCAAACGGAGAGAAGGGCCAGCGAGGGGCAGGGACTCCCAAATGGACAGCAGTGGGAGATGCAGGCTGCCCAGGGGCCTCGGCAGGCGGCGGGAGTTGGGGTGCCGGAAGAGCAGAGTGCACATTTACCCAACACCAGGGACCAGCCCCCCCTGAGTCACAGTGGCTGGGAGAAGCTGTTGTCCCACTCCCCAGGGGAGGGTGACCGCTGGCCGGGGCACCCTGTGCTCAGCACCCACCGGCACCCCACCCTGAGCTCCCACACTGCTCAGCACCCACTGGTACCCCAGCCTGAGCTCCCACACTGCTCAGCCAGCAGCACCCCACCCTGAGCTCCCACACTGCTCAGCACCCACCGGCACCCCACCCTGAGCTCCCACACTGCTCAGCACCCCACCCTGAGCTCCCACACTGCTCAGCACCCACCGGCACCCCACCCTGAGCTCCCACACTGCTCAGCCAGCAGCACCGTCCAGGAGAGGGTCCAGGACGGACGGGAGGGTCAGGGGAGGCCTAAAAGTGGGAAGGGCATCAGAGTGTGGCGGGGTCAGGGAGGAAACCCCACTTCCTGCTCACCCCACATGTATACACACCCCAGCTGGGTCTCAGGGGTCCCACACGCTCACACCCCAGGAACACCCAGTGCAGCTAGACAGGCTCTCGGGACTCTCTCCTGGAGACCCATGCTGGGGACCCCTGCTCCCTGGGCCTTGGGGACCCCTGCAAATGAGCAGGACAGCTGCAAACAGGGAGCCTCACCCGGGCCTCGTGGCCAGGACTCAGAGAAGGACCGTGATGTCTACAGTGGATGGACCACGCCTTCTGGGGGTGTGGCCTTGGGCCACCTAACCTCTCTGGACATGAGTGTGGGTGGAATTCCCGACGCACAGCAAGTGACGGGCACCAATGGGGCCCCGATGGGCCTTGTCCTACTTCCCGGGTCCGTCTACTCCCTCACGTTAGAACTGACACCTCCTCACAGCTCGGGTCAGACCCAGGTACACGCAGTGGAGATGCCAGACACGGACCCCGAGACCCCTGCACAGCCTCATGCCTGAGACAGACGCACAGGGACTGACAGAGACCACAGAAACATGAGATACAGGAGACATGAGTGGACACATACACGTGGGGCTCACACACACATGGGCTCACATGTACAAGCTCACATACACGCATGCACAGAGGGCTCACACACATGCACAAACGCACACACACATGGGCTTGCGCGCACACACACACACGCTCCGGAAGCTGGTTTCCCAAACCCAGGGCCCGTCCAGCCCAGGCTCCTAAGCTGGTGGCCACCTGGGTGGCCTTGGGGAGCCCCCAGTCTCCAGGCTCCCAGCCAGCAGAGAGGCGCAGAGGCCGTCCAGCTGCACTGGGTGGGAGGGCGTGGGCAGCCCCTGGTCCCTTGGGGCAAGGGCTCTGGCTCCTGGGCCCACCCCACCTCTGGGTGGGGGCCAAAGAGCTGCTGTCCTCTGGCGAGTGAGAGGGTGGGGGCGACCCAGGGGACATGGAGCTGGTGGCAGGCTCCTCCTCAGGCTGCTGGGCTCGCAGCAGGGGAGGCCTCCGGGGACAGCGAGGCCCCCCTCTCCGGTCTTGTCCATAGAAAGGGCCCGGGTTCCAGTGAAGCTGGCCCCAGGCCAGCCACACGCAGGCACTCGCTCTGACCCGGTTTCCTGGAGCGAGAAGGATGTGCGGGAGACGCCGTGCTCCCCGAGGGAGTTTAAGCTCCAGGCCAAGTAAGGGCCTGGACTCCCCAGCTCGCACCCCTCCCTGACTCAGAGTCGCGGCCCGCCTGCCAGAAATACCCCCAGCGCCTGCCCCTCCCTGGGCCGGGGTTATTTGGGGACGTCCAGGCGGAGGTGGCGGAGGCTGCCTGGAGCCCAAGGGTGAGCTTTGGGCAGATATGTAGTTTGGGAGGCACCCACCCCAGGCTGTTGAGACCCTCCTTTGGGTCACACCCACTTTGGATCCTGCTGGGGACATGGGATTCTCGCCCAGAGGAAGGCAGCACCCACGCAGAGGGGTGAGACACTGCAGGAGCCGCTGGCCTGAGCCCCTCTCGCCCTGTCCCGAGGCCAACCCCCCCAGGTGACCGTCCTCTCTCGTAATCGTCCAGGACCCCACACACACTGTGTTTGCAGTGGGCCACCTGGGCTGGGCCCACCTGCCTCTGGACTCATGTAAAGGACACCACACCCCTTTGGTCAAGACAACAGGAGGGGCCACGCCCTATCCAGAACCTTCCCAGGTGGGCAACTATCTAACTGCGATCCTCTGCCCACCCACACCGGCTGCCACCGAGGACTAGCAGGGCCCCCAGGGGACTCTGGAGCCCGCTTCCTGTCCCGGTCCCCAGCGCAAAGAGGGGGAACCTCTCACCGACCAGGCTGGGCCCGTCTTCTCACCGCAGCCCACATAGGTGAGCCACAAACCTCCAGGCCCCTGAGTCCGAGGGCATGGGAGGTGGCTTCCATTCTGCAAAGAGCTTTTAAAGCCTGGCTGGCGTGGCTCAGTGGTTGAGTGTCGACCTATGAACCAGGAGGTCATGGTTCAATTCCCAGTCATGGCACATTCCCGGGTTGCGAGTTTGATCCCCAGTGTGGGGTGTGCGGGAGGTAGCCGATCAATGATTCTCTCTCATCATTGATGTTTCCATCCCTCTCTCCCTCTCCCTTCCTCTCTCTGAAATAAATACTATATATATACATGGAGAGAGAGAGAGGGAGAGAGAGAGGGCATTTTAAGCGTTAAAGCTGCTCAGCTCTGTGGACCACGGGGCACTCTGGCCGCCCAGGCAGCAGGAGGCAACCTGCAGCCTCCTGGACTCTCTGTGCACGTTTCTCCACCATGGGCTCTTCTTGCCAAAGTGGCCCCTTCCCAACAGCCCCACCACCAGGCCCAGGCCCATTGCCAGGAGGGGTGAGAGCGAAGAGACAAGGAATCACCGCACCCCCATCTGCATGACCGTGCTCCTTCCACCTCCACCCGCTGCCTCACCCTCCGGGCCTCGGTGACCCCATCTGTGAAGTGGGGACAGTGATGACCATCTCCTCATCCTCACCCTAGCGGTCAGTGGATACCTCATACCACCTGCACCTGCACCAGGTGGGGTTTTGACCCTCTCGCCGGGACCAGCCTCCAGGAGACTGAGCTTGCATGCCTTGGGCCCTCCCTGGACCTTCCTGCGGGTGGGAGTACCGCCCCTTTGGCCTGCAGTGGACACACAAACCGGAGCTCTGCGGCGCGGCGCCACTGTGTGGCTGTATTTGGAACTGCATGGCCTGGCCGCCCAGGGAATCCTTCCTTGAAGGCGACCGTGATAAAGCTGCCACCGCAGCGTCTGCAGCATTGATGCTGACAAGCTCTATGCTAAGCAGGATCCACACAGAATGCTCTTAGTTCTCCCACCAACCCTAGCATGTGGGTCTATTATTTGTTCTCCCTTACAGATGGGGAAACTGAGGCCCCAGCTCCATAACCAGAGACAGAGGGGGTAGGATTGGACCCCAGGAGGCCCAGTTGCAGGGCCTTGGTCTTTATCCCACCCATCTTGCCTGGCCCCAGAGTTTGGCACGTGCCCTCTGCACATTGGGGTCTCCGGGGAAGGGGGGAGGGGAGAGGGGCTTAAAAGAGAAGTTTCCAGGCCCCACTGCATAGACTGATCCAGCCGGTCCAGGTGACTGTCTATGCAGCCAGGTCTGAGAACCACCTTCTGCTCACAGAAAGCCCATTTTTTGTAAGAGGGAGTGACTCAGGAGGGTCAGGATGGGTGCCCTGACCCCCAGAAAATAACAGCAGACCTGGGGTGGCGTCGAACACACCTCACCTCTAGCCCTGGGTTTCCAACACTCAGAGGCAAGCACCGGCTTGTCGAGCTGGTGGGAGGTCACGGGATGCAAAGGGCCAAGGGTCTGAGTCCTGAGTCCTCTATGGCCTGGCTGTGTGCTGTGGCCTTGACTTTCTCACCTGTGAAATGGGCCGTACTCTAGAGGATTTGAAGCAAGGGCCGGGTTTGGCCACGCAGCTGGAGGCGGGGCCCAGGATACCAGTCTCAGAGCCACAGAAGGTTCTGGACTCCCAGGCAGGGAACTGGAAACAGAGAGGGTGGGGAGAAGCTTGATAAGGGCCAGCCGAGTACCTGCTGGCACCCCAGAGGCCAGACCCTGCACCCAGAGACTCAGGTGAAACCACGCCAGCCTGGGCGGGGTCCCAGCTCCACCCGGTTCAGGCGCCTCCCGCACCGCCATGTCACTGCCTCCCTGAGCCTGTGTCCGCGCCTGCCACACGGAGGGTCCTCGGAGCTGCTGCTCAAGACACAGCAAGGACGGAGGGGCCGGGGGACGGCAAGACCGCCCGAATCCACTCGCTGCCTCGTGTGGGGGCACCTTTCTGGGCACGTGCCCAGGCAGTGGGCGAGGGCATTTGGGTATGTTTGCACCAGGATATACTCCCACTTGTTGAAGGAGAGACGGGCTGAAAGAGAGCTCTCTTCCTTGGCCGGGTCAGTTGAACTGCCCCTAGCCCCCCGGGGGCCCTGGCAGGCGGGGCAGCTTCCTCACCCCCCACCGTCGTGAGGGCGACAGTCCCACCACCTGGGCTGGGCCGCGCCAGCCTCCTCTGCCCAGGCTGGGAGGGGCAGCGTTGTGGCAGCAGGTGAAGAGGATTCGGGGGGGGGGGGTGGTGAGGCCAGACACCCAGGTGCTTGGCTCTACCAACTCCCCGAGATGATTGGGGATCCAGCCTCTGAGCCAGTGGCCTGGTTGGGAGTAGACCAGACTGCACAGGCCCCCGGCCCCCAGCCCCCGGCCCCCGGCCCCCGGCCCCCGGCCCTCTCACATCAAAACCCTGCCTACAATCCCAGCCTCACGCCGCACCCAAGAACACGGCCCAGGAACACGGCATGTAACAAGGGCAGGTGTCTGCTAACGCGGGGCCCACAGTAACCTGGGCAGTTTTGTCCTGAGGGCACAGTGTCTGGGCCTCCCCAGGGGCAACTTCCAGAGCGGTGCCAGCCCTTAGAGAGACGGGCCTCCGCATCACCCCCATTTTACAGATGAGCAAACTGAGGGCAGAGCACCCTAGCCTCATTCATGCAGTCAACACATATTTATTGAGCATCGACTCTGTGCCAGGCCCTCGGTGGGCATGGGGGCCTCAGAGACGAATCACACACAGACCCCACGCTTGAGGCGCTCACAGCCTGGCAGGGTGACCGGTCACTTCGAAGGGCACTCACGAAACAGTGGTCAGTGTGGTGTTAGAGGTAGCACAGGTGACCAAGGAAGCACAGAGGAGGGGCCCCTGGCCCGGCCGGGGGCGGCAGGGAGGGCTTCCTGGAGGAGGTGACACCTGAGGAGGGCTTTAGGGAGTAAGCAGGAGTTAGGGGTCTGACAGAGGGAGTGGCCTGTGCAGAGGTGTGGGGGGGCGATGGCACATCTGGGAGGCAGCTGGGAGTTAGGCAGGGGCGGATCAGGAAGGGCAGTGGACTAGCAGCGGACAGGGCGCTCTGAGGGGCGTGAAGCAGGAGGTGGCTGGCAGAAGGCCCTCTGGGAGCCGGCGCGGAGGCCCCCGAGGAAGAGGACAGGCAGCAGGGTGGGTGGCAGTGGGTTGCAGAGGAGGGTGGGTGCGGCCCCTGCCCAAGGAGTCCGATTCTACCCCAGGCACCCTCAGCAGGGCGGGGGCGGGGGCGCGGGCTGCCAGCCCCGGGGCTGCAGGGTGCAGAGCACGGGGTCCAGTGGCTTGAGCGTGGCCTGTTCCTGCAGCCCGAACCGCTGCCCGGGCACCAGCCGGAACTCCAGCCTCTGCAGCAGTTTGGCCATCACCACCTTCACCTCCATCTGTGCATGCCGGGTGGGGAGAGCGGGAATCAGTGAGCACAAAGGCCATGGCCACTGGGTCCCCAGCCCCCCGCCGGGGCAGCCCGGGGCAGGGCTCCGACCGTGTCCTGGCCCAGATCAAGTCCCTCCTAGCCCTGCAGTCCCTCCGCAGCCCACCTCCTACCTGAGCAAACTGCTGCCCGATGCAGGAGCGCGGGCCCAGCGAGAAGGGGAAGTAGGTGAACCGCGGCCTGGGGGGAGAGAGGCGGAGGAGACAGGGCCTGTGATGGGCGGACTGGGGTTTGCACGCACTGCACACAGTCGCTGCCTCTGCTGCGCTCAGCTCGGCGTTTTCTCCCGCATCTTCCTCTGAGCCTTCCGAAGGAGCTGTCGTTACCCCCACTTCACAGATGGAGGAACTGAGGCTCAGAGGCAGAGCAACCCACCCGAGGCCCCATGTCACTCATCATTGGGCCCGTCACACGTCCGGCTCTGGGCAGCCTGGGTCTGGACTCAAGGGTCCAGCACTTTCGCCTGTTCACCGCCAAGCCGCCTCCAGAGGGAGCCAGCGGTGTGCCCATTTCTCAGATAGGAACATCAAGGCCAAGGGAGGTGCAGTCACTTGCCAAAGGGCTTCCCAGTATAAGGGGCTGGTTATAAGCATGGGCTTTAGAACCAGTCTGAGCGGGGCTCACATCCCAGCTTTGCCCCTTATGGGCTGTCCACCCTCGGACTAACCTCTCTGAGCTGGGATCTCCTCCCTGTAAAAGGGGGCACGATGGGGTCATGGCTCCCTCCCAGGGATCTGAGGGGCTACATGGGCTCGTGGGCAAGGGCAGCTCAGACCAGAGGCCCCGGGGACCGTCCTTGTGCCACCAGGCCTCCCTCATGGACAGCTCAAAGGGACACTTACTTGGGTGCTTTGGGCCCGAAGCGGTCTGGGTTGAAGGTCAGCGGGTCCTCAAAGTATGTGTCCATCCGGCCCATGACGTAGGTGCTGAACTGCCGGGCAGAGGACGCGCTGGTCTCTGGTTCCAAGAATCAGTACCCTCGCACCTCCCCCACCTGCTGTGGCCACCCGATGGGGTGATTTGGAGCAGAGTAGCCCCCCAACCCCCCACTCCTGCTCTACTCCACCCATCCATCACTCCACACACACACCCATCTCCCCACCCTCCCATCTGGGCCACTGTGGGATCCCACTGGCCCCTGGGAAGTCTCTAAGGGGGAGAAAGGGGGCGGCCAACGTGCCCCGAGCACCAGCTGGTGTGCTGCATCGTCCCAGGCCCGCCCCGCCCTGTGGGAGCGTGACTGACCCCTATTTTACAGATGAGGAAACTGAGGCTCAGAGAGGTTCATGATTTGCCTGAAGTCACCTGACCAGTAAGTGACCACACTGAGATTCAAACTCAGGTCTGCTGCGAGGCCATCTCTCTCCCCATCCTGAGAGCCGGTGTTATTCCAAGTTTCTGTTCAACATCAGGCTTGCCTGGGCGTGGGAGCTGCAGGCCCCCCCAGCCTTCCACCTGCCCTCACGGAGCCTCCCGATCACCCCGATGCTCCGTGCCCTGCCCTCAGGGGCCATGCATGCTCCCACAACTGGCCCGGGTGCCAGCCTCTGCCTCTGGACCCTGCACAGAGCCTCCCTCAGCCGCTCTGCCCTGGCTCTGTCTCGAGGATGGAGAAGGGCCTGGGTCTGAGCTCTGAAAAGTGGGGGAGCGTCAGGCAGGGAGGGGTCTCAGGTCAGCAAAGGACGCTGACTCTGGGCCAGCGGTTTTGGCCGAACAAGTGATGTACGCTATCCTGTCGATGCCTGTCAGTAAGCTGTGGCCGCCAACCCCCTCTTACAAGGTGGCACTGAGGCCCGGGCACCCAGGATCTCGCCTGAGGGGACCCAGCTGGGTGCAGGGCTGGGAGGGGAGCCTACGCCTGCCCACTAAGGCCCACAGAGGTGCACCCCTGGGTTGAGAGCCAGTCACAGGGCCCGCCCTGCCAGGTGTGAGGGCCTGCTAAAGAGATGGTCACTAAGGCGGGGTGTTGGTGCACTGAGGCAGATAAACAGAAAAAGGAAACACACACACACATACACATACACGGATGAAGCTTTGATACGTGCTGAGAAGGCGTGGCCCAGCCCTGGGGAAGGGGTGGTCGGTGGATAGGGCTGGATTCAGGGGATTCTCCATAAAAATAACTAAAAACAAAACTGGGTCCCATTATGGGCTGACATGTGTCCCCCTAAAATTCATATCCTGAAGTCCTCCCTCAGGATGTGACTGTGTTTGGAGATAGGTCTTAGGCGAGGTGACAAAATTACTCTGAGGTCATTGGGGTGAGCCCTAATCCAATGTGACTGGCGTCCTTATAGGAAGAGGAGATGGAGACACACACACACGCACACACACACACACTCACACACACAAGAGGCCGTGTGAGGCCACCCGCAAGCCGAGGAGACAGGCTCAGAGAGACCAACCCTACCGACACCTTGCTCTCCGACTTCCAGCCCCCTGACCTGCGAGACAATGCATTTCTGCTGTGTGAGCCCTGGCTGTGACGCTGTGTTAGGGCAGCCCCAGCTGACGATAGGCCTCCCTACCTCACGCCACACACAGAGGCAAGTCCACGTAGATAAGAACCTCGCTTTCAAAAGGAAAATGTAAACTCAGAAGACAGCCCTAGCCGGTTTGGCTCAGTGGATAGAGCGTTGGCCTGCAGGCTGAAGGGTCCCGGGTTTGATTCAGGTCAAGGGCACATGTCTCGGTTGCAGGCTCCTCCCCCACCCAGGCCCTGGAGGCAACCAATGGATGTATTTCCCTCACATCGATACTTCTGGCTGTCTTTCCCTCTCTCTTCCACTCTCTCTAAAAAGCACGGGAAAAACACCCTCGGGTGAGGCCAATAAATAACCAAATGAACTTAGAAGGCGATGTTGGTGAGAGTGCCGAGCTCAGGGCAGGGAAGGGTTTCTTTCTTACACAAGACGAATCGCCTCTCTGAGCCTCGGCGCCCTCAGCTGGGAATGGGGCACCCCGGCCAGAACCCTCCCCTGTGATCTAAATGGGACAGAGTGAAGGGGAGAGAACGACCTCACGGGGTTACAGTGAGACCTGGATGAGAACACACGGGGCAGCCAGTGAGGAGAATGGGGCCATGGACCCCCCCCCGCCCCCCCCACCTCAGAGGGCACCCACATCAGCCACCGCAGGGCAGGCAGGCAGGTAGGGCCCCCACGCACCAGGAGCGGGGTGTTGCCGGGGACTCGGACCCCGTCAATCAAAGTGTCCTCCTCCAGCAGACGAAAGGTGCCCCACGCGGGCGGGTACAGCCTCAGCGACTCTTTGAGGACCTGCAGAGCCACACGCGGAGGACGTGAGAAGAATGGGGAGACCCCGGGGGACACGGCCCAGCCCCATCTCTGCTCCCACTCCCGGCACTGACTGTGTCCCCGAGTCCAGGACTGGGTCCCGGACCCCTGCAGAGTGAACTTCATCTTTGTGTTCAACCCTCATTCGACCGAAGGAGAAACTGAGGCCCAGAAGGAGAAGGGGATTTGGCAAAGCCATAGCAGCAGAGCCGGGACCGGGAGCCAGACCTCCCTCCGCACTGGGGTCCCTCCATCCTGAGTCCCCACCGCTCAGGCAAGGCCCCCTGCTGTGCTCTGTCTCCCCGGGGAGGGGTGCTGGGCCTGCTCCCCAGCGGGAAGCTCGGGCCGGTGGATCTCTGGCCGAGCCAGGAGGTGCAAACACAGCTCCACGCAGGGTGCACTGTTTCCGACCTTGGCTGCATCCTGGAGTTTTACCTGCGGAGCCTTCCCAGGGGCTGCCCGGGCCGCCCAGCGACTGCGGTGTCCTTGGTCCAGGGCAGCCCGGGCGTGAGGGCTTTTAGTCTCCCAGGGGCTCCCATGAGCAGCGAGGACCCCCATTCTAATGGGTTAGGGCGGCTGCAGGCCTAAACCCACCAGTCCCCCGCATCTGCCCTGGAGAACCTGCCCTGCCCCCCTTCCCCCCCCCCCCCCCCCCCCGCACACCTGGGACAGGTACTGCAGCCTCCCTAGGTCCTCGTAGTCCAGGTGCCGCTTGGAGCCGATGACCTCGTCCACCTCGGCCTGCAGCCTGTGGGGTCAAAGACAAGTTCCTCTCCAAGGACAGAGTTTTAAAAGGGGGGGATGGAAGGAAGCCTGCAGAGTGGGGTTGGGGTGCCCCACCTGTGAATACTGCCCGCCCCCCCCTCGAGCTGCCAGGTCCAAACCAAGGAGCCCACGCAATGGGAGCGTGTCCCAGGCTCTTTACAACTTTCACCCTCCCGGTTCGCCGCTGGGAACCGGCTACAGGAAATCAACGCACCCAGAGCGAGGGCTTTGCTCACAGGCACCCCTCAGCCCAGATGCGCGGTGCGGGGGCCTGGCAGAGGGAGCCTCGGATGCCCGTTAGGATAACGTGAGGCGATACGCGTGGGTATGGGCCCCCTCACACCCGCTGGGAGGGCTGTTAGCAAGGACAGAGGAGAACAACGTGGCGGATGTGGAGAAGCGGAACCCTGGCGCTGCGGGTGGGAAGGTCAGTGGGGCAGGTGGAAAACAGTGGGGCAGTTCCTCAAAAATTCACATGGAATGAGCACCTGACCCCGCCATCCCACCTCTGGTGTGCGCCCCGGAGAACTGAAGGTACAGATAGATCTCTGACACTCATGTTTGTAGCAGTGTTATTCACAGCAGCCAAAGGCGGAGGCAGCCTCACGCCCACGGATGCCTCCCCAAGAATGGCCCGGCCGCACAGGGGAAGAGGACTCGGCCGTAAGAAGGACGGACATCCTGACACCTGCTCCCACGTGGACGGGCCTCGAGGACATGATCTTGCGTGAAACAGCCGGTCACAAGGGACAGACAGCGCATGGCCCCCCTTCCATGCGGCACCAGGAGAACTCGGGTGCTAGGCAGAAGGTAGAATGGGGATCACCAGAGCTTGGGAAGAGGGGGTGGGAGTTATTGGGTGATGGGGACAGAGTTTCCATTTGGGAAGATGGGAAGGTTCTGGGGATGGGGGATGGGGGGGATGGGTACGTGGCAATGGGAATCCACTTGATGCCCCTGAACTGCACAGTTAAAAGAGTTAAAATGAACCAAAGGACTTGTGTGCATGCATACGAGCCTAACCAATGGTTAAGTTCAACAGGGGGTTGGGGCATCCGTGGGGAGGGGTGTGGGATGGGAATGGGGGGATGAGGACAAATATGTGACACCTTAATCAATAAAGAAATTTTTAAAAAAATAAATAAATAAATAAAATAAAATAATTTAAAAAAATAAAAATAAAAGAGTTAAAATAAAAGAGTTCCAAATTTTTTTATGTTATATATGTGTACCTTACCATGACATTTCTAAAAAGTGGATTTGAGAAGAGGTTACAATAAGATGAGGTGATGTTGTGGCAAAATACATGGTGAAATTCAGTAGTTAACCATGAACTGCCTCTGGGAGGGTGGGGCCACCATGGACAGATTTATTATTATTACTAGAGGCCCGGTACACAAAAATTCATGCACTCGGGGTTGGGGGGGGGTCCCTCATCCCAGCCTGCACCCTCTCGCAGTCTGGGAGCCCTTGGGGGATGTCCACCTGCCAGCTTAGGCCCACTCCCCAGGGTATGGGGCTTAGCTGGCAGACATCCCTCTGGCAGCCTGGAGCCCTTGGGGGGTGTCCACATGCCAGCTTAGGCCTGCTCCCTGGGGGATCAAGCCTAAGCTGGCAGTCAGATATCCCTCTGGCAGCCTGGGAGCCCTCGGGGGATGTCCAACTGACGGCTTATCCACAGTCGGACACCCTTAGTACTGCCAAGAAGGCAGGAGAGCCTCCTGCCACCACCGCTGCACTCACAGCCATCAGCCCAGCTTGTGGCTGAGTGGAGCTCTCCCTGTGGGAGCACACTGACCACCAGGGGGCAGCTCCTGGGTCACTCCCGGTCGTTCCACCGTTATGGTCAATTTGTATATCACCCTTTTATTATATAGGATTATTATTATTACTAGAGGCCCACAGGCCAGGCTGAGGGACCCCAATGGTGCACAAATCTGTGCACCAGGCCTCTAGTATGCATATAAGGTCTTTGGTTAATCTCTTCCTGCCCTCCCCTCTCCCCTTTCCCTCTGAGATTTATCAGTCTGTTTCATGTTTCCATGCCTGTGGTTTCTGCTCTTGCGTTGAGCATCTGCCCCCCTGGTGGTCAGTGCATGTCATAGTTACTGGTTGAATGGTCAGCCGGTCAGCTGGTCGCTTAGGCTTTTATATATATATATATATATATAATTAATGTTGTTGTTTTAACTTTTCTGCTCTTTTCCAAATTTTTTTATAAAGACCATATTATTATGACATTCTTTTAGAAACCTAATAAATGATTTTCAAGTTCTCAAGAAGCCATTCCCACTGCCCTTTTATGCCATGCACTAACCACAGGCCTCTCTCCACTGCCCCAGCGCCCTTTTGGCCATGCTATGTGGGTGACGGCATGCTCACTGACATTGCCTGGCATTTTTAGAGCACTCTCACATTTGGCTCAGTCTTTGGGGGAACCTGTTTGTATTTAAGGAAGCCAACGGCCCACTCAGATGCCATCTGCCCAGGCATCCCTCCTTTGTCCTGCCAGCTGAAGATGGGTGCCCCCTCGGCACTTTACTTAGAATTCTGTGCAGGCCTCAGAGGCAGCCCCTGGCCAGGCACTAAGTACCTGTGGGGAGGGAAAGAGCCACGGTCCCTGGAGTCTTGGGGCTTCCAGTCCCATGACTGAAAAAGACTTGAAGCAAACAGTCTCAGGAGAAAACGCATTTGTGATCTGGGAGGAGGCTAGTGGCTACTTTAGGGGACTGAGAAGTAGGTGAAAGAGAAGGGGGGGAGGAGGAGGAGGAGGAGGAGAAGGGAGGAGGAGGAGAAGGAGGAGAAGGAGGAGGGGAGGAAGAGGAGGAGGAGGAAAAGGAGGAGGAGGAGGGGAAAGAGTTGTTTTCTAGGAGAAAAGCAGGGAGAAGAGCTTCCCGAGGCAGGAACAGCATGTGCAAAGGCCCCGGGGTGAAGAGAAGCAGGACACAATGCCGAGGGCTCAGCCAAGGGTGGTGGGAGCAGGTGGCCCTTGAGGAATAAGACATTGGACAAACTCCTTCAGCCCCTGGCCCCCTCTGCGTACCTTGCCAAGATCTCGGGCTGGCGTGACAGCTCCATCACCGTGAATGCCAAGTGATTGGCGGACGTCTCGTGACCTGCAGGAAAGGAGGAGAGTGGCAGCTCCATGCGGGACCACAGAGTGGCTGCTGTCCAGCTTCAGAGACCCCAAGCCGCTGGTGGCAGTTCGGGCCCTCACTTCTGCTCCCTGGGGTTGAGCTGGGCATACGGATATAAAGGGACGCCTGCCCACTTCCACATCACCCGATGCCAGCCAGTGTGGTCAAATAAATGGCATCTGCCCCAGGCATCCGGTTTTCACACTCTGAAAACCCCTTCCTCCAACCCTCCCGAGGCCTGGCCGGGCCTGGGGGGATGTCCATCCCCATTTTGCAGAAGAGAAAGCTGAGGCTGAGACAAACGTCTCTCTGAGGTCACAGAGCACGCCTCGTCGATTGAATCACACCAACAAACGTGCAACTTCAACTGTGAGACGTGCGAGCTGAGGAGCTCTGGGCACCATGGAGAGCTCCCGGGGGCCGGATGCGTCTGGGCAATCACGGAGGGCTTCCCCGGGGGAAGAAGCACCTGAGGGGTCCTCAGGAGTGAGGAGGAGTTTTCTAGGTGAAGATCGATGCTCAAGAAACATCTGATGAGCAATGAATGAGGTTGTTCCCCCCGCCCCCCATCCTCAATTCTGAGTGAGGCGGGGACATGAATTCACACGGCCAAGCTCTCCTGAGTCCAAGAAGGCAGCTTCCCACATCCCCAGGACTGCCAGCGCCATTAACAGGTCAGATGCCACCAAGAGGGCCTCCTGGAGCCCCCTAGGCATAGAGAGGCTTTGCTCCCCTCAGCCCAGCCCCCCAATTCCACAGCCTAACTCTGCTCAGCCCGCCAGGAAAACCTCCCCGAGTCCAGATTCCAGGGACCCATCGTTCCCATCGTTCCTGCAGCTCGGACCCTGGGTCGCCATGCAACTACGAACCGGCAATGAAGAAGGTGACGAAGTTGTCCAGCAGAACCTCGTCGTCCTGGGCGCCCTCTTCGGCTGGAAGACACGCGGGGGCTCAGGGTCTGGCACACGCACATCCCCTTTCCCCAGACCCAACGGACAGGCACCTCGTCAGGAGGTGCCCCAGGCGCCCACCCGCCTGCCCTCGCCGAGGGCTCCCACCTTTGAGGATCTGCGTGAGGATGTCCGCAGGCACATCCTCGCCCCGCTTCAGGGCCTCCCGGCGGCGCTGCACCCAGTCCCTGCCAACCTGGCGCAGAAAGCGGACGCTCTCCCGGATCTCACGCAGCTGCTTCCACTTCCCGGGCATGAACTAAACAGGAGGCCCAGCTCAGGATGGGCCGGATCGCCCCACCGCCCTGCCCGCCTCCCCCGCTCCCAAAGCACCATGCATCCACGGCAGCACCGGCCAGCTGGGAGGTGGGGAGAACGTGAGGGCATTTTAGAGAAGATAAAGGAGCCAGGGAGACCGGCCAGGCCCAAGCATCCACCGGCTTCCCCTTCCCGCACCAAACCCCTAGAAACGATGGGAGAGATGCCTGAGAGCACTCGGGGAGCCCTGGAAAGGTGAGGGGCCCCTGAAGGATGGAGGTGGTTAGCCCTGCCGTCAGGGAGGGAACCACAGCCAGAGGGCAGCGAGCGGGAATCGGCAGCCAGAAAAACGGGGTGACGGCAGAGGACTGCAAACTCAGAGGCTTCGTCTCAGGGAACGGGAGGGGGCCCTGGGCATCGGTCTGAGAATCAACTCAAGCACCACCTTCTCCCTTCGCCCTCCTTCCAGCCTGGAACTAGGGGGTGATAGCGGGAGCTGCAGCAGCCACCTTAGGACAATGAGGGGGTGTGCTGGGGACCATAGAACAATAAGAAAATCCAGCCCGAGCCAGTTTGGCTCAGTGGGTAGAGCTGCGGACTGTAGGGTCCTGGGTCCAATTCCAGTCAAGGGCACATGCCTGGATTGCAGGCTCCATCCCCGGTTGGGGGCGTGCAAGAGGCAGCGGATCAATGATTCTCATCATTGATGTTTTTCTCTCTCTCTCTCCCTCTCCCTGCCTCTCTGAAATCAATATAAATATATTAAAAAAGAAAATCCAGGAAGATCTGACATTGTGGAGCCATCCTAGCCATCCTAGAGTGCCTGTTTCAGGGGTCATTGTACAGGAGAGAAAGGGTCACTGCTAATTTACATAATCCACTTTCATTTTGAGCCTCCACTTTAGGCAACGTGTGCAAATCCTAACCGAGTCAGGAGTCACCTTGCATACACAAACCAGAACTCAGAACTCATTCTGGAAGAAATCACTGGAGGAGGCGCCCCAGCAGACAAGGACGACACAAACGCGGGGGCTGGCCGCTGGAGGGGTGCGGAGGCCGTACCTTGGCCAGCGTGTTGCGGGATGCAGTGATGCCCTCCAGGATCAGCTTCACCTTCCCGGACAGAGGCCTCTGGGCGCCCAGCAGCATGCCAGTCTCCATCCCAAAGGCCGCCTGGGGAGAGAGCAGGACGGGCTCAGACCTTGGGGATGGGAGGACCGAAGACCCAGGGCAGAGCCGGGCACCCTTCAGCTGGAGACCCGGACCCTGGGCCAAGGACAGACCTGCACCGTGTCATAGACTCCTTACAAGGAGCCATAATTCCAAGCCCGTTGAATGTGGTGAGAATCATGGAGCACAGAGTAACCACTAAACAAACCTCCAACTCCCTCCTTGACAGGATGCATTGCCCCTGAGACACAACCTTCCATGGGTGTCCACTCTGCTCCCAGCTCCCCAGGGGGTGGTTGAATGGCAATGATGCTTCCCTCACTGTCCCTGCACTCCAGCTGCCTGGCCTGCCTTCACCTGGGTTTGGGGCTATCTGGGCGTCTGCCGGGGTAAACAGCCACGCCGCTACCCCACGGGGAGCTGAGGGGCAGGTGGGCTTTGGGCTGGGAGGACGGCAGACCTCAGAGTCAGTCCTGCTTCTGCCCCTGACCAGCCTTGGCCAGTGCCCACACCGCTCGGTGCCCATTCTAGAGAATGAGCTAGTAGCTCCGGTCTCACGCCGGGTTGTTTTGTTTAAGGAGATACAAAGCACTCGGCCCAGAGAAGGGGCTGCTGGTATAGAGGAACAGCAGGGAGAGGCGGAAAGCAAGGAAGGGGAAGAGGGAGGGAAGAGGAGCTCTCTGCCCCAGGGTGGGGGTGGGGGGTAGGGGGGCCGTCCACCCCTCACCTTGGCCAGGATGTCCATGGTGGTGCAGGTCAGCATCTCCTGCATGGACACTGGGGTCTGCCCATCCGCCTTGGCCTCCAGAATCTCCACCAGCTGCTCCGCTTTCTCGTTGAATGTTTCCATCAAGCTGACCAAGGAGCTGGGGAAATAGCAACGCGCATCAGCAGCCACAGAGACCGGCCCAGGGCTTCGGAGGGAGGCCAGCGTGCAGAGCGGAAGTGGGGGCCCCTCCCAGCCTCCTGGCCTCCCTGTGAGGCACAGCTCCCAGGCTTGGGTTCCAGTAACCAAACAAGCCCTGGGGTTTCACATTCCCCTCCACTCAGATGCCGCTGTCCCTTTGCCTAGTCCACATGGTCCCACGGGTCCTCGTTCTGCCACTGGGCCCCTCCACTCTGACCTCAGGGTGATGTGACAGTGTAGAAACTCCACAGGGAAGAAAGGGAGGAAAAGCATCTGGGGTCTCCAGAATCCATGAGTTTCCCCACCAGCCTGTCCACTGGCACAGCCCTGCCCTGTCCCCCCATCTGCGGCCTGGCTTTCCCATCCCATTCCCTGCCCGTGAGCAATCACAGTGCCAGACCTACATGAACGTGAGTCCGCAGAGCCAGGGATCCCAACACACAGTGCCCCCTGCCCCAGGACAGCCAGCCGGCACATCTGGCAGGCCTCGAGCTTAGAAAGACGTATGGAAGGATGCACTCCAAACTCACAAAAATGGCAGCCCCGAAAGGGGCGAGGGGGAGACTGCCCCTTGGCACATCACACATTCCTGATTTTTCACTAACAGAAAGTGCTGCTTTTGAAATGAAAAGCGCTTTTTAATGTTAACAATCTGGGTAGATATAGGGGTGTTCTTTCTCCTATTCTTATTCTTAAAACGTATCTAGAAATGTGAAGTTTCCAGATACGAAGATTTTTAAAACATGAAAAAGAAAAAAAATGGGAGACGAGAAAAAGGATCCATTTTTTTAGTTAGGAAAGAAAATCTTTCTTTGCCGCCCATTCACCAGCCCTGCTCTGGCTTCCCTGCTCCGGCACAGGCCCAGCATCCTCCTGCTGCCACTGCCCGGCCCCACCCCACACTGGCTGCACATCTTACCCGCTGTGGCCCAGGCCGGACAGAAAGCACCATTCTGATGGGGTCCCTTACCTAAAACACGTGGAAGCACCCTGTCGCTCTTAGGAGGGAGGCACAAATCCTCACCTGGACCAGGAGGCAGCCTCTGTCCCCTGCCCACTTCCACCTGTAGCACTGCCTTCCTGTGACAACGGCCTTTTAGCTCCTCCAAAGCACAATGCTCCTTCCCACCTCAGGGCCTTTGCACATGCTGTCCTTTCTGCCTGGAGCTCTCCTCCCTGGCACCTTCCATCCCCAAGCCCATTCCCACCTATGCCTGTCCACTCTCCAGATGGACACCCAGGATAGCATGTCCCTTGTCCTCGTTTTGATAACTAGACGGTAGTCATGTGAGAGAAAGTCCTTGTTCTTAGGAAATACACACAGAAATATTTAAGGGAAGGGATCACACTGTCCCCAACTTACTCTCAAATGGCTTAAAAATATGCACTCTAATAAATAACGTGAATAATGCATACACACACAGAGAGAGAACCGTAAGCATGCTTCTGTTTACACATAGAGAAGAAACGATAAACAGATGTGATTTAAATAAAGGCAAAAAGTGAATCTGGGTAAAAGTCATACGGGAGTTCCTTAGACGATCGTGGCAGGTTGTTGGCAAATTTGAAGTTATATCGAAGTAAATGATTAACCTTCCTCAAAACGTTAAACACAGGCTGGCCATGTGGCCCTGCAGCCTCACTCCTAGGAGTTTACCCCAGAACAACGGAAATGAACGTCCACACAAAAGCTTGCACTAATACACGAATGCTCGAGCAGCATGATCCACAAAAGCTGAAAAGCGGAAACAGCCCAGGTGTCTGTCAGCTGATGAGGGCAGAGGAGCCAGCGTGGTCCATCGAGGCAAGGGACCAGTCTTTGGCAATAAAAAGGAATGCGTTTCCGGTGCATCGTGTGGCATGCATGGACCGCATGATGCTGCGTGAAAGAAGCCAGACACAAAGACCGCACGTGTGTGAGTCCTTTTATAGGAAGAGTCCAGACTATGAAAATCCAGAGACAGAGAGCAGGTGAGTGGTTGCCAGGAGCTGCGGGCACAGAGGGGAAATGGGGGTGACTGCTTGGGGGCATGGGTGACGAAAATGTTCTAAACTCGACTATGGTGATGGCTGTACAAGTTTTGAATATACTAAAAACCATTCAGTTGCACCCTGTAAATGGGTGGATTATATGGTATGTGAATTGTATCTGAAGGTGAGTTACTTAAAAAAATAAAATGTTACCCAAAAACGAAAATTATAATAAAACTAGAGGCCCATTGCATGATTAAATCATGCATGTGTAGGGTCCCCTAGGCCTAACCTGCCATCCAGGCCATATCCACTGCCCCGCAAAGCCTAGCATGCTAGCAGCCTGCTCCCCGCTTTTGATGGCAGGGGGTCCGCTGGTGCTGGAGCGGACACACAGCTCCCGCTTTCGATCGTGGGGGAGCTGGCTGTCTGTCCGCTGGTGCCGGAGCGGACAGACAGCCAGCTCCCCCGCTTTCGCTCCCTGCTTTTGATGGTCTGCAGCAGGACGTGGGCTCGCTACCAGAGGCCCCTTCTGTGCCGCAGCACAGCCATGGTGCAGACGCTGGCCCAATTGGCCACCTTGGTCACCCCGAGTCCCGCCCCCTGCGCCTCCTGCTGGCCCAATTGTGGGCATAGCAGAGTGATGGTAATTTACATATTACCCTTTTATTATGTAGGATAAAAAGCCCAGATGAGAGTGATGAGGCCTGCGCCGGGGGAGCTCCTGGCGGACAGGGACCCCCACACGTCTAGACGTCCTTGTCACAACCCTGATATCCGCAAACCAACAGGGACCTCTCTCCGCCTCACGCCCCACTGGCCGGCCTCCTCCCTCCGTCCCTTCTGCCTGGATGAGCCCCTCCCCCTCCCCCTGCCCAGCAGCCCAGCAGCCCAGCAGTCCAGCAGCCCAGCAGCCCAGCACCGCCTAGCACCGCCCTGCCCAGCCAGGACCCACGCTGCCTGGCGGGCCACGCTCACCTGCGGCTGAAGGCCAGGTCCATGACTCTCCGCTGCTTGTGCCAGCGCTCGTAGTCACACTCGGACACCAAGCCTTGGCCAAACAGCCTGTGGGGCACAGACACTGATGAGAGAAGCAGGCTCGGGGGACGGGGCCGACGGCCAGGTGGCCAGGGGGTCACCTTTGGGGCGACGACAATGTTGTGGGAGGGGACAGCGCTGACGGTTGCACCACGCTGTGAATGCACCAAATGCACTGAATTGTGCCTCCAATGTGGTGAACAGGGTGGATTTTATGTAGGTGAATGTAACCACCCTAAACAATAAGTAAACACAGAAGAAATGAGGTGATCATATGCCCCAAGCTCAGCGACCCCCACACTCCCACCTGCCTTGGGAGGGGAGAGAGGAAAAGGGAGGTGCCCATGGCGAGAGCGGTGGCCACCGGGCCTGGGGCACATGCTCTGTGCCTGGCAGCCGGGAGCTTGGCCCCTAATGCCACCCCAAGGCTCTGGAGCCCATGAGCCCTCCACTCCCAGCCAGAGGCCTCCCCCAGGCCCTCCCGCACGCCTTACCTCTCACCAAACACCGTCTGGATGGCATGGTACATCTTGGAGTCCTTGTTGTACTTGGTGGACATCAGGAATTTCTAAACATCCAAAAAAAATAACATCGAGAGAGGCCCTCAGCAGTTTCGATCCTTGTGACCTCCGCCCCCGCGCCCCCCCCCCCCCCCCCCCCCCAGATAACCACCTGGAGCTGAGCCTGCTACGGCGTGAGCACTTCACACACGGGGCCTCACCTGACCCTCTGGAGCAAGAACATCCCGTTCAGGGATGAGGAAAATGGGGCACAGTGGGGTGAAGCAATTGTCCTGTGGCCACACAGCTGGAGAGCAATGTTGGGGGGTTT
Organism: Ia io; assembly: GCA_025583905.1. Lineage (NCBI taxonomy): Eukaryota > Metazoa > Chordata > Mammalia > Chiroptera > Vespertilionidae > Ia > Ia io. The sequence continues at coordinate 5,801,369 of JAJQQW010000008.1, forward strand.
CCTCACTCCAATACCCATACCTTGCCACCTTCCAAAGTGGCAAGACCAAGAAGGACATGGCTGCTCTGAGCTCAGAAAGCCTGGAGGGAGAGTGTCTGGGACATAGGAGAGACACTCGGCACAGACGCAGGATTGTTGCTGCCAACCCAGCCGTGGCAATCACAGCAGGCTTCCTGGAGGAGGCTCAGCTTCCTCACCAAGAGCTGCTGGTGCAATAGTAACATTAGCTAACAGCTCTTTTTAAACAATTCTTTATTGTTTAAAGTATTACATATGACTCCCTTTTCCCCCATTGACCTCTCCCCGCTCATTCCCACCCCCACCCCAACACATGCTCTCACCCACCCCTACTGACTGTGTCCATGGGTTATGCTTATATGCATGCATACAAGTCCTTTGGTTGGTCTCTCACCCTCCACTACACTCCCCCCACCCTCCCCTCCCCCGCCTTCCCCCTGAGGTTGGATGGGCTGTTTGATGCTTCTACGTCTCTGGATCTATTTTAGTCCATCGGTTTATGGTGATCATTATATCCCACATGCCAGTGAGATCATGTGACATTTATCTTTCTCTGACTGGCTTATCTCGCTTAGTGTAATGCTCTCCAGTTCCATCCATGCCGTTGCAAATGGTAAGAGCTCCTTCTTTTTCACAAGGGCAAGGTAGCGCAGGGGTTAACAGCTCAGAGTCACGGGGCCTGAATTTGAATATGGGCTCAACATCCTCACTCCTGCTTTTGCTAACACCCCTATGACCCTGGGCAAGTCATTCACCTCCCTGGGCCCTCAGTTTCCTCATCTTACAAGATGGGGGAAAAGAGAGCACCTGCCTGGCGGGGCTGCTTGAAGAATAAATTGGTTCCACATGACAGGGATGAGCATGGTGCCCGGCACCCAGCAGGTGCTCTGTAAATGCCAGGTGCGCCTCGGCACCTGGAGATCATTCAATGCCCAGTCAACCCTAAGGCGTGGGTGGTACTGCTATGCTCATTTACATCGAGATGAAGAAACCTGGGGTTTAAAACTGGCCCGAGATCACACACATTGTAAATGGCCACAGGCTTTGGATCCGATGATTGGCTGCGGGGGAGGGGAGAGAAGACCTTGGTTCCAGGCAGGGAAAGCAGAGTCACTGGTGCATCCGCAGAGGGCGGGGAGTTGGGGGCCCTGGAGAGGCCCGCCCTGGGGGCGCTGAGCTTTATTCTGGGGTGCTGGGAAACGGGAGGAGACATCTCTGCTGCACATCGCCCAGGGGGTGCTGGTTTCTGTGAGATTTGCTCCCCGGGAAAAGTGAATATCACACAGATCTGGTAAACATTAAAAGGATAATAAGCAGCCCTAGCCGGTTTGGCTCAGTGGATAGAGCGTCAGCCCGCGGACTGAAGGGTCCAGGGTTTGATTCCAGTTAAGGGCACGTACCTTGGTTCCAGGTTCCCGGCCCTGGTCGGGGTACATGCAGGAGGCAACCAATCAATGTGTCTTTCTCACATTGCTGTTTCTCTCTGTCTCTCTCTCTCTCTCCCTTCCACTCTCTCTAAAAAATTAATGGAAAAAATATCCTCAGGTGATAATGAACAACAACAAAAAAGGTACATAAATATTTCGGACAACTTTATACCAATGGTTTCAACAATTTAAAAGAAATAGACAAATTCCTTGAAAGACACCAGATTAAGAAAAAAATAGAAAAATCTGGAAGGTCATATAGCAATGAAAGAAATTGAATGTATAATTAAGATATTAAATAACATTTCCTAAAAAAAAAAAAAATGCCAGGCCCAATAGCTTCACCAGTGAATTCTATCAAACATTAAAGGAAGAAATAACACCACTCTTATACAAGCTCTTTCAGAAAAGAAGTGGAAAGGGAACATTTCCTAACTCATCTTATGAGGCCGATTAAACTGATACCAAAACCAGACAAAGATCTTATAAGAAAAGAATCAAGATAGAAACAAACATTCTTAATGAAAGATGAGCAAATTGTATCCATGTACCCAGGAGCAAATTGTATCATGACCAGGAAGTGAGGGTTGGTTTAACACTTGACTGTTTACCAATGTATTTCATCATATTAATATATACCTTTCAACTTATTTTCTCATTGAGCATCATGAAGGTTTTTGCGGATGGCTTTTGGTAGTATGCTTTTAAACGTCTTAAACTATGTCAGTATTTGAAATTAAACTTTTTAAAATAAAGTTATTTTTGCCCAGCCAGCGCGGCTCAGTGGTTGAGCATCGACCTATGAACCAGGAGGTGATGGTTCAATTCCCGGTCGGGGCACATGTCTAGATTGTGGGCTCGATCTACAGTGTGGGGCGTGCAGGAGGTAGCCGATCAAAGATTCTCTCTCTCCCTCTCCCTTCCTCTCTGAAATCCAAAAAAAATATTTTTTAAAAAAGTTATTTTTATCATCTTGTTAGAGGCACTATAATAGTTCAGCTTGTCTCCTGATCTGAACCCTAAGCTGTTTTTATCCCTCTTTGTGTCACCAGCCACCCTCCATGCAGAGAATCACCCCACACATCACCTGCGTGAATAATAGCACCATCATTTATTGAGCAATTGCTGTGGGCCAGGCATGGACCAGATAACTCATATACATCATGTCAGTCCCATTCTCACAACCCCTGTAAGAGAGGCATCGTCCCTGTGTCATAGACAAGGAGACTGAGGCCCAGAGCGAGACAGTAACTTGTCCAGGTCCCACAGCCATTTGGTGGTAGAGCCCAGGTTTGAGCCCAGTTCGGCTAACTCCCAAGCAGATGACCTGATGGCCAACCTTTACAAATACCTTCAGAGCAGATACCATCCTGCACACATTACAGACCTCCTAATGCCCGTGTCCATTTCCTCATCTCTAAAATGGGGACTAATAAGAGTTCCTACCCCTATGAGATCTAATCTATATATATAAAAAGCCAGCAACCAGAACACCGGAACAACCGGTCCAGTCACTATGATGCCCACTGCGGCCAGGGAACCAGCCCGATCAGGGGGCGGGGCTGGCCGGCCAACCTCCCACTGTCTCCTCCTCCCGACAGGCCCGGCCCCAATCGGCTGATTGGGGCTGGGCTGGCCGGACCCCACCTGTGCACGAATTTGTGCACTGGGCCTCTAGTGAGGTAATAATTGGGATTACATAGAAAAAGCACAGGGCCCACAGCAAACATGGTTAAGTATCCTTTGACCCTTATTTGTTAAATAAATGGATCAATATTTAATTTGCATCACAGCCCTGAGAGAGAGAGAGAGAGAGAGAGAGAGAGAGAGAGAGAGAGATCAGTTATATTCTTACCTCACCAACGCAGGCACTGAGGCTGAGAGGTGAACTAACCAAACGTGTGTGCACCAAATGGGTCCCACAGCGAAGTCCCCTCACTGCCCACGTCCAACAGCCCCGCCCTTAGGAGCCCAGCACGCGGTGGGGGATTAGAAAGAAGCCATTGCCTTTGGATCCTCGGGAAACCAGCCCCCATATGTGTGACTCTGGAACATTTCTCCCATAGTCCCCAGCGCCAAGTCTCACACACCCAGCCACGGGCAGGGGAGGCCCCTCCCCACGGAAACCACTCTGTTTCCTACCTTGACTGACTCAGGGCTCGTGACGATGACCGAGGTTTTGTGGAAGACGTTGACCCGCACAACAGGCCCATACTTCTTAGCCCTGGAAACCAAAGTGACCCAGAGGAGGCTGTCAACTACCGGAGACGTGAATATCACCCGCCCAGGCCCAGCAGGAGGAACAAGGTGTCCCCTCCCAGGAGGGGGCTCACCGTGGGCTTGGGGCCCAGGCTCTGTCCTGGGGCTGACTCACTACTGAGTCACATCTCCCAGAGGGTCTCAGTTTCCACATCCATGAAATGGGCTTGCTACACTCCTCCGTTGTCCCAAAGGTTGTACTGGGAATCAAGCATATCAGGTCTCCGAAAATGCTTTGAAAAGTATAAAGCACCACCCCAAACAATGACTCTTATCCAGTCATGCCCCGCACCCAGGTTATAGATGAGGAAACTGAGGCTCAGAGAGGTTCTGATGGCTGGTCTAAGGTCATAGGATTGCCTTTCCAACCAGCCTGGTGTGCCTCTCCACTCAGGGAGGACCTGCTGGCGGTGGGAGTGACCTGGGCAGGGGAGCAGGGAGTGTGTGTGCTGGACTGGGCTGGCCCTATGGGACCTGGACTGGAATAAGGACAGTGAATGACAAGATAGGACCCACCAGTCCAAAAACACATCTTGGAGCACGCGGCCGCAAGCCTCATCCTTTTTCCAAAAGTAGGGCAGGTGTCCTAGGAGGAAACTAGAAGAAATGAGAAACATTATGATCCCTGGAAGTCACCACTGAAGAGTGCTCCCTTACCCACAGGGCCCTGGGAGGTCGGCGTTGTTAGACCCACTTCATGGATGGGAGGACTGAGGCATGGGGAGCTACGGCACTGGCTTGGAGTCCCCAGGCAGGATGCAGACCTGAGTCTGACTGACTCCAGAGGCCTCCTTGGAGAGGTGATGGAGAGAAATAAAACCGTCTCCCTGGTGCAGTTCAGGGGCGGGCACTCAGTGACACTGTGTGGAATTACCTTGAGACATGCATCGAGCACTTCCCGTATGTTGGGTGCTATGCTAAGCCTCACCCCGTCTGACTGCCCCGCACCACCTGGAGGCAGGGCAGCGGAGGCTGGACAGGGGAGGTCACCTGCCCACGGCTGTGTGGCTGGCACCAGGGCTCCCCATCGTCCTTACCACCAGGGGATGGACGGGTCACACTAAGCCTGCACGGTGCTCACCCGATCCCAGGCAAGCCTTTTGGTGTCACCTGGAGGCCCGTTCCGAGGGACGCATGACCTCCTGTCTCCTCTAGGACCCTTCTCCAGTCAAGCTCACTTCCTACAGCATCCAGACAGCAAAGCTGCAGTTGGGGTTTTCTGGGTCAGGGAACTCCTCCCGGGGGAAGACAGGAGACACGCAAATATGGACGTAAATAGGAATTCAGAGAGCGATGGGAGAAAAATCCGAGTGGGGGGTAAGGAGAGCTGGGGCTGGATGTGGGGTGGCCATTTTATACAGGCAGGTGGGGGACTGTCCCTCTAGGAAGGCGTCACGCGAGCTATAAGAAGTAAGGGACTAAGCTGAGCAGGTATCTGGGGGAAGAGCATTTGAGGCAGAGGAATGGCAGGTGCAAAGGTCCTGAGGTGGAAGTGTGCTTGGTCTGTCCAAGGAAGGCAGTGTGGCTGGAGCAGGGTGCATAAGGGAACCAAGATCCAGGGTGGGGCCACCAAGGCGGGGCGGCTATGGACCGCCTTGTGGGCTACCGTCCGCACTTTGGCTTTGCCCTCAGTGAGGGCTTTTGAGCAAAGCACAGATGGGACCTGGGTTTTAAATCCATTGTGCTGGGAGTGAAGGGGCGAGGAGGGCTCAGGGGTGGAGGCAGGGCCACGGGAAAGGGCTGTGAGAGGTGAAGGCTCAGACCGGTGGAGGTGAGAAGTAACCTGATTCTGAGCGAAGGTGAAGCCAGGAGCCCGGCCACGTGGGTGTGCTGAGTGACAGGCGTCAGGGAAGACCCTGGCCCCTGGGAGGAGGTGGAGCTGCATTCACGGAGGAGAGCAGCCCTGAGCGGGAGCAGCAGCCTCCTCGGTGTGCAGGCTTCCGAAGGCCAAGCCCCCTGCCTCTGGGGCCCTTCCTGCAGGAGGGGCAGGCGGAAACTCCAGCTCGACACCCCCCAGAGCAGCCTCCGGCCACCGGGGGCCCTGCCCCTCCACCTCGCGGCAGCGCTGCGGTCCCAGGTTCCCAGGGGGTTGCCCTCGCTTTCACCCAGAGCCAGGGAGGCTGAGCAGGAGGCACAGGGGAGCCAGAGCGAAGGGCTGGGTCCTTTGAAGGGAGGCTTCAAACAGGAGGGAGGCATCCATCTGCCCCGGGCTGCGGAGAGGCCTGGCCAGCTAGGACCGTGGAGGAGTGCCATGGAGGTCACTGGGACCTTGACCAAAGCAGGTGGGGTGGAGAGGTGGGGCCAGAGCCGATGGGGTGGTGGGTTCAAGAGAGAACAGGAGGGACCAACGGGGGCCCGAAGACAGGCAGGCTGCTCGGCAGGCTGCAGTGGGGGTGCAGGGACCGGGCGGCTGCAGGAGGGAATGAGAGTGGGAAGGACGGGGCTGGTTTTGAACAGCGTATTATATAAAAATGGGAAGGATGCAGAGGAGAAGGAGGCTGATGGCACAGGGGAGGGGCAGTGGGGGCAGAGTTGCTGAGCAGCGAGGGCAGCTGGCCTTGGCCAGGGGCCCCGGGTCCCAGCGGGAAGGGGAGGGGGAGCGGCCCGCTGTGGGCAAAGGGGTGGCGGTGGCAGCAGAGCCCTGAAAAGAAGTTCTCTTGCTGATCCATTTGCTCCGGGAAGTGGGAGGCAAGAAGAAAGGCTGGGGGTGCGGGTGGAGGGGCGGAGGGGGCGTGCGGGGACTGCAGAGCGGCAGGAGGCTGGAGGCAGGCAGCAGGCACCCGCCCGCCCGGGAGGAAGGGAGGGGGGCTGAGCCCCACCCGAAGTGAGGACTTGAACGTATCCCGCTCCACCTGCCGAAAGGTGGACCGGGGACACCACGCACCACTGGCTGTCTTTCCAGAATTATCTCGTATCCACGGTCACGCCCCAAAGCCGTTCCTTTTCAGGAAAGCGTTCTGTTTTGAGTGAGAACAGCCTGTAATTCCTCACCCTCCCAGGCTACTCTGAGATCCTGCGCCCTAACCACTGGGGTCCATGCCCCTGGGGAGGAAGGCAAGTGACACCTTGAGAAGGTCAGGGGCACAGAGTGGCCACATCCACTGCCAGGCAAGAAAGGGAACTAAAGCCCGTTCCCTCCAGCTCCTGCAGGGGGCGCTGGGGAGGCAAAGGCAGGGCCGGAAGATGGGTTAGAAATGAGTAGGTAAGGGACCAGGATGAGGGTAGAACACTGGGACAGGGAGGGGCAGCAGAAGCCCACCTGGCATGCCCTGTGGTGGACTGGAAGTGGCAGGGCAGCCCAGGAGAGAAGGGAGGGCAAAATCCCCCTCCTGGCTGGTCCCCAGGGCATGCATCTCCCTAAAACACTGCGGCGTGCACAGCGGGGAACCAAAGTTTCCTGTGGGCAGAGAAGCGGTGGACAGCCACCAGAGCAGAGGTCATCTGGAGAGCCCCCTGTGCGAGCCCCCAGAGGGAGGCAGGATGGGCCACCCTCTAGGAGTGAGGGTGAGGGGCCGTGGGGGTGCCTGTGCCAGAAGGATGGGGGGGGAGGGTGAGTGCTCAGCTGGGCACCAGAGTCCAGCAGTGGGTCTCCACCATCACTAGGAAGCACCCGGCCCCTTGTTGAACAGCCCCGCCCCCCAGCAACTGGGCAAGTAGGAGTGGGAGGAGAGAACCAACATCGCCAGGAGTCAAACTTGAAGAACTTATGGCAAAAGAAATAAAACACGGGGAGAGCGAGACTTTTCATTGTCAAGTTCACGCCTCCCCCCCCCCCCCACGCTACCAGGAGAGTGGGGCTGACGAGGAGTTTAGAGCAGTGACAGAAATCAAGAAGCTAAACGTGTTTGCGTGGGATCTGAACACTGAGCCTGAGTTTCCAGCCACCGCGTGGATTGGTGTGCAGTAGGAGGGGCGCTCAGGGAGGGCAACCTGGAGGAGAGGGCATCTTGGCGACTCCTGCAGAACAAGGAGGATAAAGGGTTGGCGTGCAGGAGCCCAGCAGCTGCCTCTTTGCAGGGTAGAGCCGTCCTTGCCTGCCAGCTGGCCAGACTCGGAGGCATCGAGGGGCAATTGCCACCCCTAGAGACTCAATACATTGATTTCTTGCCAACCACGGGATTGCCAGTCACGGGCTAGGGATCCCGGCTTTGGATGCCAAAGCACCTGATTTGTGCTAGAAGAGGTTTCAGAACTTTCACTTAGTGCAGTTTTATATTTGATCACCAACCAGCTTTTAATCCAAAATCTCTTGCCTGTGCCCTGTGCGGCTCACCTCCTTAGAACAGAGCCCAACCATAATTACATCCGGCCTCCTCCCACTCCTCTGCCCACCCCTCACCACACACAACTGTAAGATCTGGGGGGAGAACTCAGATCTAAAAAGGAAAGAAATGGGGACACACGCTACTCTATGGTGACCCTTGAAAACATGCTAGGTGCAAGAAGCCAGACACCAAAGGCCACGTAGCGTACGATCCCATTTACATGCAATGTCCAGAAGAAGCAAACCTGTAAAGACAGAAAGCAGAGGAGTGGTTGCCTAGCGCTGGGGGTCGGGATGAGATGAGGGACAGCTCATTGGTGTGGGGTTTCTTTTAGGGCTGAGGGTACAGTTTAGAAAGGCAAATTATATGGCATGCAGAATTTTATTTTTAAAATGCAATGACGGGGGTGGGAGCGGGGGGAGGGGGGTATGTGGGGAGAGGAGCAGAGAGAGGCTTGACTTAAGAGATTGACCGGGTCTGCAATGCTGGAAGCACTTGGGTTCCAGAGAAAGCCAGCCATAATGAGATCGATCAGAACAAATGATTTGAAACTTGCCAGGTGATTGCACCCCTAACAGAACTCTCAGGGGATCTCCACCAGCCACCTTGAATCAGTTGTTTATCAAGTGCCTACTATGCGAATACCAGACACTGCTGTGCTAGTTGTGGGGTACCACAGCAGCAAACGAGACAGACACAGGCCCATGGGAGAGACGGACACTTAACAAGAGGTTGCACGAATACTTAATTACCCAATTGCCATCAGGGTCACTTAGCGTGTATAAAATGAATAGAATATAGTTAAGCATGGAAGCAGGTAAGGCCTCCCTGAGGAGTTAGTATTGAAGTCAAGTCTGGAGAGCTGGGAAGAAACATGGAATGAAAGACAGAGCTGCTACAAAAGGGGGAAAGGGTCAGGAAGACCCCAGGGTGGGAGAGGGTGCCTGTGAGGACAGAGCCAGCAGGGAGACACACCAGCCACAGAGATCTTCCCAAACCCACCAAACAGGAATTCAGGCTTCTAACACCCGGATCTGGCTTGTGCCGGAAGTGGGTGCCTTCCAGAATGTTCGGGTCCTGAGGTTTTAAAAAGTGTGTCTAATACTGTTGTCTATTCATTCATTCAACAAATATTTATTGAGGATCCTCGATGTGCCCGGTGCTGGGGATACACAAGCAACACGGCATCCCTGCCCTCCCGGGCTCACATTCTAAAGGGGAAGACAGTCAACAGGTGAGCAGTCAACAGGTGAACAGAAGGCCACTTCACGGGGAATGGCCCCATCAGGAGCCTGGGGCTAGTGCACTTGAAACAGAGCGGATGGGGAACTAGCAAGAAGGGATCCGCTGGGGAATGGGGGTGCGGGCTGCCTGGGGCAGCAGTAGCAAGGGGGAAGAGGACCTCACAGGTAGGTTCTGACAGCTCAGCAGGGGCCTTGCTGGCCAGGGACCGGGCTTCATTTAGAATTAGACTTAGTTCTAAGCGACGGGAAGCCTTTGGAGCAGAGAATTGACACGTGATTTAAGCTTCAGAAAGGTAAGCTTCTCGTGGGGGGTGGGGAGTTGGGGGGATGGGGGGGCCAAGGATGGAATGGAAGTACCAAGGAGGAGACGAACAGGATATACCAGGACGGAAATACAAAAGCGAATGTGACCGAAGTAACAGTGTGTTCCAATCCTGCTTGAGTGACCCCGGCCAAGTCGCCAAAGTTAAGAGCGCTCACTTGAGAGCCCGGCTGATCTGGCTTGCAGTCTAGGCTTACAGCTCATGGATGGTGTGACCTTGGGCAGGTGACTTTGCCTCCGCGGCCTCAGTCTCCTCGTCTGAACGATGGGGTAACAACAGTGCCTACCTAACAGGGCTGTCGCTGCCATCGCGTTCGTGGGGCCCAGCCGAGCGCGGTGGTCGCCAGGCAGCTGCGGCGACTGTGAGTAATTCGTTACTAAGAATAGTTAGCGCCCCTCTCCCCGCCGCAGTATCCAAGCCGCCGCCGCGCGCTACGGCGAGGCTGACCCTTGGCCTCGACTCCGATTCAGGCTTGGATGCGGCCCCCCGACCCCCTACTCCAGCGCCCCTTCCAGGCCCCCGCCCCCACCTCCCGCTCACCTGGGCCGCGGCGGCCCGGGGATGTGCTCGTAGCGGCTGCGAGCGCGGTGCACGAAGGTGCAGCAGAGGCCGAAGGCGACCAGGACGGCGCTGCCGAGCAGCAGCAGCAGCCCAGGGCTCATGGCTCCCGGGCAGGCCAGGCCAGGGTCAAGGCCGGGCACGGAGGGGGCGGGAGGCCGCGAGCCGACTCAGCTGTCAGCGCCGAGCGCCGCCTCGGCCCCAGGCCCGGCGCGACCTAGCACCGCCCCCACCGCTCGGCTCCGCCCCCGCCGGCCCCGACCCCGCCCAGGGCGCTAGGTCCCCACCAACCACTTCGCCGATTCCAGCTCCACTCTCGGGGCCCGCCCCCGTCCCGCCCCGCCCCTCCCTAAGCTCCGCCCCAACCTCAATAAAAAGCCCAGTCTAGGCCCCGCCCATAACATGCGGTCTTCGCCAATCACAACTCCGCTTCTGGCTCAGGCCGCAGGCCCCGCCCCTCCCCGCCTCTCCAGGCTCCGCCCTCAGCCCTCAAGCTCTACTCCAAGAGAAGCTCCGCCCAGAACGCGTTGTCCCTGGCAACCGGGTTCCTCGGCGCTTGCTGTCTGGAGGGGCTCTAACTCCTGCTGGCTGGTTCAGCTTTCTTGGGCGCCTCCAAATAGCATTTCTCCGCGTGCGCGGTCCTAGGTCCCTTCATTTTCCCCTAAAACCTTCCTGGAAACCCAGCTCACTCTCCAAATTTCTGCATTACACCAACTGTTCCCAACCCTCTCCCTGGAAATCCCAGCCCCCAAAGCTGGTTTCCCCTGCCCGGCCTGTCCACGTCGAGCGCCCTTGGTCTCCCAGCCGGGCTCATGGGACAAGTGACCAGCACCCCGGGGACACGGGGAGGCCTGGGTCTGCTAATGAAGAGCGCACGGGGCTGCTCTCCAGGAATCTCGGGCGCTTCTGGAACCTCCCAGATCCAAGGAAGCCGCGTCGGAGGCGTTGACACCGGTCCCAAGGAGCTGGAGTCGGAGTGGCTGAAAATCTGGGTACGGAAGGTCGGTGTGGCCAAAGGGTATTCTTGAACCATAATGACCAAGACTTCCCTCCCTTTTGCAACCTGCTTCTCCGTATCCAAATGTCCGGATAGGACAGAAGAGGCCAGCTCTGAGCTTGTTAGCTGCCAATTCTACACTCAGGGGCCCCCCCGAATGAAAGCAATGGATGGGGAGGGCCAGGTGTGCCCACTCCTAGTCCAGATCAAGATCCTCCGGGTTGGTGAGGGGGCGCCCAAAGACAAATGCTGCTGGGTTTCTGAGGAGAGGACATGTCCCCTGCCCACTCGTGGACCAGTCCAGGGGAGGTTTGGGGACTGGAAAACAGAAAAGGTACAGCCAAGGACAGTCCCCATTAGGAACATGACTGTCAGGGGTGTAGGGGCTGCGGGGTGACAGCGCCAAGCTTTAGATCTGGGCCCAGCTCATAAGAGACAGGATTTCTGCCCCGGGGACGACAGCCAGGGCATCCTTCCTGGAGCGGGGAACAGGAACGACCTCCCCGAAGGGCCCGCGGATGGCGCGCCCCCGTGTGGCGGTGAGCAGCAGCCGCAGGCGCAGACAGGAGACCTCTGGCTGCCCAGGCTGCGGGGCGAGGGAGGCCGAGAGGTCACAGCCCTTTCTGGGCTGCGAAAGCTCCAGGGGTTGGAGGCAGTGTGAAGGGAGGACCCCGAACAATTGTTCTTTGAGGGCAAGGAGGGCAGGGCCAGGTCCTGAACTGCTGAGGCCACAGTCTGGGTCCCATATGAGGCAGGCATGGAGCAGCCTCAGGATACAATGGGGGTGGGAGCCTATACAGCTAGAACTAATGAGATGAGTGGGTGTTCCTTAATATTCTCTGCTGCATAGGTCAACACCAGTGACTTCTGGGTCAATGTGACCGTGGCTCAACCTGGCATCTCTGTCAACAGAGAGCTCCTGTCCCTGCTGGGGCGAGTCAACAGTGCCCCTCCCCCAGCCGCCTCATCCTCATCCTCATCCTCATCCTCATCCTCATCCTCATCCTCAGCGCTCCTGTGATTCCTGGGGAATGATGAGCCGGCTGGCAGCACAGGGAGCTACCAGCAGAGGGCGCCGCTGGGAAGCACGTGGCCAATCACCTGCCCCTCCCGCCCCCTCCCCCCTCTCCTCGAGCGGTGGGGAACCTCTCTGGCCCTCCAGGAAATCATTCGGTCACATGTGACTATCAGGCACTTGAAGCGTAAGTAGCCCAAACTGAGATGGGCTGTGTGTGTGAAACACACAACGGATCCCATCAATTTAATACAAAAGGAATGTAAATCTCATTGATATGTTTGTATTGATTACCTGTTAAAGTAATTTCTGAGCCAAAACCGCTTTGGCTCAGTGGATGGAGCATCGGCCTGCGGACTGAATGGTCCTGGGTTCGATTCCGGTCAAGGGCATGTGCCTTGGCTGTGGGCACATCCCTGGTAGGGGGTGTGCAGGAGGCAGCTGGTCGATGTTTCTCTCTCATCGATGTTTCTAGCTCTCTATCCTTCTCCCTTCCTCTCTGTAAAAAAATCAATAAAATATATTTAAAAAATAAATAATAAAAAATAAATAATAATTTCTGAATATGTTGGGTGAAATGAAATTATTATTAAAATTCACGTCACCTGTTTTCCACTTTCATCATAGGGCTTACCAGAAAACCTGAAATTACCCATGTGGCTCACATTACATTTCTGTTGGACAGCAGTGGCACAGGCAATGGTTCTCAAAGTGTGGGCCCAGGCGCGCACATCAGCATCACCCAGTGTCACAGTGCAAATGCTCAGCCCCACCAACACTTACGGAGTCAAACCTCGGATAGGACTCGGCAACTTGTGGTTTAACCAGCCCTGCAGGTGATTCTGCTTAAATTTGAGAATCACCAATTTGACCCAATGACCCCACTTCTAGGAATAAGTCCTAAGAACCCCGAAACACGAATCAGAAAGAATGCATGCACCCCCACGTTCATAGCAGCACAATTTACAATAGCTAAGATCTGGAAACAGCCCAAGTGCCCATCAGGAGATGAGTGGGTAAAAAAAGCTGTGGTACATTTATGCCGTGGAATACTCTGCAGCAGTAAAAAAGAAGGAACTCTTACCCTTTGAGACAGCGTGGAGGGACCTGGGGAGTATCATGCTAAGTGAGATAAGTCAGTCAGAGAAAGACAAGTGTCACATGATTGCACTCATATGTGGAATCTAAGTAACAAAATAAAGTGATGAACAGAGTGGATCCAGAGACATGGAAGCAAGGAACAGAGTGCGGAATCTCAGAGGGAAGGCGGGGAGGGTGGATGGGTGGGAGGTAATCAACCAAAGACCTTGTATGCATATATGCATAACAATAGGGTGGTGAAAGCTTGGAGGAGGCCAATGGGGGGGGGGGGGGGGGGGGAGGGGACATATGTAATACTTTCAACAGTAAAGATTTATAAAAACAGAAACAAAAACCAAAAACTTATTCTCTGGAGTATTTGCGGTCTTGCTCCCCAGGATATTCTCTACAAAAAAATCTCTACAAGAAAAAAAAAAAGAATCACCAGTATAGATGATGCCATATAGGAAGTGGCTTCCCAGCAGGCATTGTGGAGGGAGCTGCAGGCAGAAGAAAGAGGTAGCTCTGAAGTGGCCGTCCTCAGTTGAGTGGCCTGGCAGGGGACAGGAAGCCCAGGGAGCAGGCGGGGGGCTGGGTTCAAAGCTGCCTCACCCTCTGAAGGTGGGACCCAAGACCAGTTAGTTACATAGCCATGTTGCGGGTCCACCCCCTCATCTGGAAAAGAGAGATGGTGATATCAAGAGTGCCTTTTGGGGCCTTTGTGAGGATTAAATGAGCCGGCACACCCGAGGAACCTGGCATTTAGTAAGTGCTCAATAAATGCTAGTTCTTAGCAAGTGGCTGAGGAGATGGATGTCTGCTCAAGAAGACACAGGTTCTACATGGTAGCGTGAAGAGGCTCATCTTCCGCCCGTTTTAGGTATTTGTCCCGGGTCATTCTGTTGTGGTCCCTCCACGTGGCACAGCCCTCCCCACCCTGTTGTGCAGGAGGCAGCTGCCCGCGTGGGCATCACCAGCCTGGCATTTCGCTTTCTGTCCAGGAAGCAGCCTGGAATGAGCTGGGCATGTTTGCAAACCTTACCTCGTTTTTCTTCCAATAATCCTGCTGATTACCTCTGTGTGCCAATGAGGCTCAGAGACGTTAAGCGACCTCCCCAACATCACACAGCCAAGGCTGGAACCCCGAAATCCAGCCGCGCAGTCAAACATTTGCAAGGTGTAAACACAGGGATGCCTTGAGGAACTGAGGTTGCCCACTAGCTTCCCAGCCTTCAGCCAATGACTACAGCTCTCCTGGCCGCCAGGGACAGAGGGCCTTTCCTATTGTCAGAGGAGGAAGGTGGCTACTCAAGGCCCTGGCCCAGCTGGGGCTTGCCAGAGAGTTAGAGGTGAACAAGGAACAAGCGAGGCACAGTCAGGGACCTGGGGTGGTATTACTTGAGGCTGACTCCGTAGTTGCAGTACAGGGTCCAGGGCCATACCTGGGGCATCCCTGCAGCACTGGGCTTCAGAACTAAGCTGTGTGACGCTGGCAGAGGAAGCCTCTCTCTGGGTCAGGTTCTGAGAGATCACTCTGGCTGCTGTGTGAAGACCGGATTAGAAGGGCTGAGGGCAGGGGCCTGGATGGAGCAGGGCGAGCCCCGTCCAAGACTATGTCCCCTCCTCGGAGACCCTGAAGGACTCTAAGCAGGATGGAAGTCCCTGGGAACAGTCACTTGTGAATACCTCTCAGGTGGCCAGCTGCAGGTGATGGAGGGGAAGGAGCACTGGACAGGGAGTCCACACCAGCTCTGCCCTCCCTGGACTTGTCCCCATCCACACAATGACAGGGCCTGATGACCAGGGACACTAAATTCAATGCTCTTGCGGCAGCAGAGCGTGACAGCCCATGGCCGGGCCTGCTGAGCCTGCCTGCCCGGTTTTAACGTTGGCTGTGTGACATTTAGCAGGTAACTCAGCTTCCACATCTGTAAATAGGGTGTGTGTGACTACAGCACCTGCCTCATAGAGTGACAATGAGGATGAGGTGAACACGCAATACAACACACAGAGGATGTATTATAGAATGGTATACTTGAAACCTATATCATTTTATTAACCAACTAGAGGCCCGGTGCACAAAATTCACGCACAGGTAGGGTCCTTAGGCCTGGCTGGCGATCAGAGCCGATTGGGGCCTTCCGGCTGCCAACCAGCTGCTGACCGGGGCCTTCCTTTGTTCCGTGCCGCCCCCTGGTGGTCAGCGCACATCATAGTGAGCGATCGAACTCCCAAGGGGACACTTTGCATATTAGCCTTTTATATATAAATGTCAATCTAATAAATTAAACAAAAAAATTTTAAATGTTGTATTAAAAAAAAAAAGGATGAGGATTAAATGAGTGAAAACAGAAGCAGTGCCTCGCATGTAGTAAGTGCTCAACCAATGTCGGCCGTCCACCCTGGTTAGCGCTATTTAGGAGCAGTGAGTCTGTTGTCAACTTCCTTCTCAGGAGTCTGCAGCCCAAGCCTTGTTTGGAGCCTGGGGGAGGGGAGCACCCTGCCCAGAGGACTGGCAGGCTGAGGCCAGCACTGTCCAGAGGAGTGGAGAAGCCTGGACTCCCCCCGGTTAGCCCAGCAACAGCAGTGATGCTCCAGGCCCCAGCTGAGGGCTGGACCACTCCTCCCCACCCCCTGGGGAGGTGCCGAGGAGCCCACACAGTAGCCCAGACTGTTGGTGCGGAGATGCTCCCCATCACTTCTGCCCCACCTCCCGGGCCCCACCTTGTGGCCTCGCAGCCTCCAGGCTGTGAAATGAAGAGGGGAGCTGGGCAGCGCGGGGAGGGCATGGAGGAGCCCGGGAAGAGGAGGCAGAGGCTGCTGCGACCTACCCCCTGCCTCTGGGTCAGAGGGACCCACAGCTCTGTCCCTCTGATGGGCAGGCCAGGGTGCTGCCTGCTCTGAGAGCCAGGAGGGCCACTCCACCTTCCTGGGCTCTGGTCTCGGCTCGGCCTTCACAGCCACAGGCTCTCACAGCCTCCAGGACCGCGCTCCCCTCTGCACAGCGAGGAGTTTGGCTGGACGGACAGGGGGCCCCCCCAGCTCCTGACACGGCTCAGAATTTCCCGGCGTCCTGGGAAGGCACCAGCCACACCTTTCTGGGCACAGCCTCGCGCTCTTGGGAGTGCAGTGGCCAGGGTGCCGGCAGGCCCTGGGGCTAGGCTGCTTGGGTTCAAGTTTGGTTTCTTCCCTCCCTGCCTGGGTGCCCCCATTTAAGCTGTTTAGCCTCTGTGCACCTTAGTTGCTGTGCAGTCTTGCACCAGTGACTAGCGGAGGTGACACGCTGTGGCGGGGCTGCTGGAGGTTTCCACCAGGGGCTCAACGGGGCCGACACGCCGTGAGGGCCGGGCCCAGGACACCTGCTCCGGGCAGAGGGGAGTCAGAGGGGCGGCCCTGCAGCCCGGACTCTACACTCGGAGCCGGGTCCTGGGCCGCCACACGGCCCCTAGTGCCCACTCCGCTCTCACTGCCCACTGGCCATCTGCTTCTGTCCCTGACCCCCATCAGAGGCCAGGCCAGCCGTACCTGACGCCCCTCCACAGGCCTGGCACGAGCCAGGGCCAAGGCCATCCGTGGTCAAAGAGACTCAGAGAGAAGCTGCAGGCTCTGCCCCCATCCCAACTCCCCGGCAGGCAGGGGCAAAGAGAAGAGGCAGGAAGGGGATGTACACAGTCAGGTGTCGGCAGGGCCCCTGGTGACAAAGCATCAGTAGTATCCCTGGGCCACAGCCCTGGTCGCCCCTCGTGGGGCTGGAGGGAAGGGAGGGTTCACTGAGCAGGGCTGGGTTTGGAGACCACACAGGGGTCCCCACAGGCCCAGATGCAGCCTTGAAGGTGAGTGGAGGAAGCCTGGAGTCCCCCACTCACCTGGGACCTGGGCACTGGGAGTGGCTGGTGGCTCCTGTCCTGAGGAGCAGGGCAGAGTCAAGCCTTAGGGATGGCTGTCCCAGTACACACACAACCCCCCCACCCCAAGCATCCACAGGGGCCCAATGTAATGATGAGGTCCAAGGTGACCAGGAGGCTTCTCCTAGGGTCACCCCGTGCCCCCAGCCAGCCAGCCCTCCTGAGACATTGCTTCCCCCCAGGAGCCTGACCCTCACTGGGGCAGCCACGGGCCCACTGATGCCTTCCCGCTCTCTTCAGCGCCCCTGACTGCGGGCCACGCTCCTCAGCCACACTTCCTCTGCTGCTCTGGGGTCCTTCCGCTCCAGCCCTGGCAGGGCAGGCCTGATCCCCTCCCCCGGCCCACCAGGTCCACCAGCGGTGCCTCTGTTAACACAGCCAGGGGCCATGTCCGTCCTTAAAGGTGGCTGCCCTCGGTGCTCAGGGTCCTAAGGCCAGACGGTGTTCATGCTGCTGCTCAGAGGTGAGAAAAGACCAGGACCCCCCGACAGGGCCCCGGGCCCCAGCACACACGGGACATGTGCGCAGGGACACACAGAACACGGTGCACTGCGCACAGCTCAGTGAGGGCCGCCTCCACCCTCCACTTGGCGCACGCCCCAGGCACACGCAGGCTGAGGGCCCTGACAGGCTCCGACCCGAGGCAGGACAGCCGGGCCCGACCCACTACCCTCGCCCACGGTCGGGGTCCTCCTGGCTGCATATGACGCCTGCGTCCTCCTCGTGGCTGCAGTTGTGCGTGCCCAGGCCCGCGTGCCCGCACTCCAGCAGGGTCTTCTCGTCGCCCGCGCAGCGCACGTCGTCCAGCAGGATGGGCAGCGCCCGGCCCTCCCCAAACTCCGCGCCCTTGGTGGCCCGCACGGCGTGGGCAAAGCCCAGCTGGTGGCACACCACGGCGGTGGCCCTTATGTCCCAGCCGTCGTCGCACACAGTGCCCCAACGTCCGCCTGCAAACACCTCCACGCGCCCGCGGCCCGGGCTCAGGCCCGCAGGCCGCACCAGGCGCACGGCCCCATTCACAGGCGCAGAGTTCTCAGCGCCAGGCCGGCCCCGCCGCCGTCCGCCAACCCTCCGGCCGCCGGGCCGCCGGGTGGGCCTTGCTGGGCGTGGGGTGGGCCTTGTTGGGCTCGAAGTGGGCCTTGCCGGGCGCGGGGTGGGCCTTACCGGGCGCGGGGTGGGCCTTGCCGGGCGCGGGATGCGCCTTGTTGGGCGCGGGGTGGGCACGGGCGGAGGGGCTGTGGGGCGGCCGCGTCTGGGCACCTTCGTGGGCGCGCGTGCTGTGGGCTGCGGGGTGCTCTCGGCCCTCCAGATGAACTCTGCAGAGAGGAAGAGCCTGCAGTCAGAGCCGCCCTGGCCACCCAGCTCTCCGTCCCGGAATGCAGACCCCAGGGAAGGATGTCCTTGTTCTACCCTCCACTCAGACATCGAGGCTGGGTGCCTCCCGGCTCACCTGGCCCTCCGGTGTGAACCTGGAGCCAGCGCAGATGCTCCTGCAGTCAGTCCTCCTGCAAAGCCCCTGGCAGCTGCTGGGCACCAGGCTGCTGCTGGGCCTGCCCTCCCAGCCCCGCCTCCTGGGAGTCCCTGTCCTCACACCGTAAATTCAGGAGCTCGTGGAAGGGGAGGCGTGTCTGAGAGGGCTTCTCTGAGCAAGTGACCCTTCCCGGTTCCAGTGGGTGGTTCAAGGGGGAAGCTGAGACCCTATGATGGGGGGGTAGGGGGCACAGCAGAGGGGCAGGATGAAAACCAGCTTGCCCAGGGCCCGCTGCTCAGGGTGCAACCTCCCACCAGGCCCCTGGCTGCCCGGCTTCTCCCACTTGGCCTCTTGCTGCTCCCTCTGCCTAGACTGCCCCCACACACACCCCCCGTGGTGCACCCTTCCTCTCCCTTCCAGGACAGCCCTCAGCCTCTGCGCCGAGACCAGCACGCCCTCATTCTGCACTGCCCTGGGTCCCCATGGCACCAGCACACACTCTGTCACTGGGCCTGGGACGCTAAATGACATGTCTGTGTGTCCCGGCCAGGACAGGGCCTGGCCTGACCTGGAGCAGGTCACTCCAAAAGTGCTGGCAACTGCGGAATGAGTGGCTGGAAAACTGGTCCAGGCCCGAAGCCACCTGAGTCTTTACTTAACTCCCCCCAAACCCGAGTTCCTCTCTCCCCCAACTTCCTCTACCCAGGGTACCCTTCCTCAGGGCCAGGCACCCCGCCCGCCCGCCCAGGGGCCTAGCCTTCCCCTCCTCCTACAACCCCCACCCACACCCCGTCTGCCAACGGGTGACGTGCTGGGTACGCTTGCCCTCCTGAAGTGGTTCCTTTGGCCCACAAGGTGGTTTATCAAAGCCAACATTTTCAAATGAGGAGATCTGTATGTAACAGCTCGGAAAGGCAGACACCACGTCCATCTTGCTCAGCGCTACATCCCCAGAACGAAGCCCACGGAAGTGCCATGAATGAACAGAATAATTAACGGACGGGTGTCCTGCTTCTCTTAAGCATGGAAAGGTCTGGCCCGGCCAGCGTAGTTCAGTGGTTGAGCATTGACCTATGAACCAGAAGGTCACGGTTCGAGGCACAGGCGTGGGGCGTGCAGGAGGCAACCAATCAATGATTCTCTCTCATCATTGATGTTTCTATCTCTCCCTCTCTCTTCCTCTCTGAAATCAATAAAACTATTAAAAAAAAAAAAAAGGATGGAAAGGTCTGGCAACACTGGGCCTTCACTCCCACCTAGCCTGGCCCCATAGAACAGCCCCTTCCTCAGGACAAGCCCTCTCAGTTGGCCCCTGATCCCAGGGCAGCCACTGGTGGCCGTGCCCTGCCCCTCAGGTCCTGAAGATTGGCACTCCTCCCTCCCACCGCACCAACCCAGCCCCGACGCCCCCTCCCCTAGGGACCCTGGAACCCAGAATAACTTTCCAGTATTCCTTGCTCACACAGGGCACACCCTCTTTCTCTGTGCCTCTCAGGGACTCTGAGTGCACTTCCCTGGAAACAGCTCTTTCTCCCTTTCATGCCCCCTTTGAGACCGGCAGCCCCTTTGTGCCACCCACCCAGGGCCTGGGGCTGGCACACATGGCCCACTTTAACTGAGTGCATAATGTGTGCCCAGCACAGGGCCCGGCAGAGGGTCCACCTGGGTGTGGGCTATGGGAGTGTCCCTCCCCCACTGGGTCCCTGTCGGTGGACACTTACTTTCTTTGGGCACAAAGCGGATGAGGCGGCTCCTCACCGTCACCTGGGCGGGCTGGATCTGACACTTGCCGGGGGGTGCCCGTCTGCCAACACACAGAAGGTCATGAGCCCGGCCCTGGGAGCCCGCCCTGAGCATGTCCGTGTGCTGCCAGGCCTGGGCAGGTAACACCCATGTCCATTGGTGGAGCACCTACTGTGTGGCCCAGTGTCCCCACGTGCTCCATGCCCCGGCTCCACAGGAGTCCAATCCCAGCACAGGAACCCCTCAGCCCACTTCTGCATGAGGCGGGTGGCTCACCTGAGCCACTTCTAACTTCGAGCACGGCCTGTCCCCTGAACCTGGCCGAATGGCATCCTCCTCCCCCCACAGCCTGCCAGTCCGACTCCTGTCACTGGAACAACCCCAGCCCTGGCCCCGGCCCACAGCCTTTGAGGAGGGTCCCTGCCCCCCTGGTTTCCTGGATTTCCGGTGATGCAGAAACAGAGGCTCCTCTGCCTGCAGGAACCAGGGAGAGATTCAGTCCATTGAAAGGAAAAAGGTGGCGAGACAGTGTGTCTCAGGGTTGGCAGCAGAGCCGGGAGACCTGGGGGCCCTTTTGCGGGGGAGAGGGGAGAGCGTAGAGTGTTGGGAGAGAAAAGAGTCAGAAGGGTTGCCAGGACTATGAATTGGGCTCTTCTGGCATCTTCGAGGGGCACCAGGAAGGAATGGAATTTCGTTTTAATTAGTTTTTGGCTCTCGATCTGTGAGTCTTTGAATGGGACCTGCCGATTCTGGGCTGACCACGTGGGTACAGCCTTCAATAGGTTCCTCCAGCTCAGGGGAAAGCCAACGGGTGAAGTGGCCACGTGACACAAGGGGCTTCCAGACGGGCTTGGCCAAAGAGGGAAACCGTGGGCCTCCCCCGCCAAGGCTGAAGGAACACGTGCGGGCAGCACTTGCCAGAGCTGGAGAGGGTGCGTTTCCTGATGGCCCTGAACCCAAATAATATCCACACCCCCCACACAGGCCCAGCAGGGGCTGGTTCCTCAAGGAAATTATGAAAAACATGTTTGTTGTGCAAAAGGTAGGCGATACACCAAAAACTGCCACATTAATGTGGTTATGTTTGGGCGGTAATGAATAGCCCGCCCCACACACCCCCACTACAACCTCATGTCTCCGTTTTCCAAAGGTTCTGTCATGGGGCCTCCGTGCAATATGTTGCAGGGCAAAGCAACACGTTTATTCCAAGAGAGAAAAATGAAAGGGATGAGGAGGGTCAGGAAGGAAGGGAGGGAGTCTGGCCGGCTCCGGCCTCCTCCCACACTCGAGACCTTGAGCAGAACCGACCTCTGCCGCGGGACAAGCCGATAACGGGCGGCACCAACTAAGGCAGTGCCGGTCCGAGGCACATCTGGCGTGAATCAGGTGCTCCGTGCGTGTGACAGCTCCTTAGAGAAGCATCTGCTCTGAACGCCGGGAACGCCCGGGAACGGGAAAGAGAGCGAGGGCACGATGACTCACCAGAAAATTACGCAGCCATTAAAACCCATCCTTCTGCGGGTGATGTTGCAACGTGGACATGTTTATGCAGAACGGGGAAAAGGAACGAAGGAAAGTGCAAAGTTTGCAGGTGCCTCCCGCAATGAGGTAAATCCTGGCGCCGCCCACGTAAAGATGGGGAGGCCGCGGGAAACAGAAGGGGTGTGGCGAGAGGAAGTGCTTATGTTTTTCTTGAGAAATATGTCAATAATGAACAGGCCCTAGCCGGTTTGGCTCAGTGGATAGAGCATTGGCCTGCGGACTGAAGGATACCAGGTTTTATTCCGACCAAGGGCACATGCCCGGGTTGTGGGCTCGATCCCCAGTAGGGGGGGTGCAGGAGGCAGCCAATCAGTGATTCTCTCTTATCATTGATGTTTCTATCTGTCCTTCTTCCTTCCTCTCTGAAATCAATAAAGAAATAATATTTTTTAAAAAAAATAATGAACAGGTCTATTTGGCTCAGTGGATACAGCATCAGCCTGCAGACCCAAGGGTCCCGGGTTCGATTCCAGTCAAGGGCATGGACCATGGTTCCTGGCTGGCTGTGTGCTGGCAGCAACCAATGGATGTCTCTCTCTCCTCGACGTTTTCCTCTCCGTTTCTCCCCCTCCCTTCCACTCTCTCTAAAAATCAATGGAAAAAATAGCCTCAGGTGAGGATTAACAGCAACAACAAAAAATAACAGTAATAATGAACAGACCTGAGCTTTAAGAAAAAAATGCGGTAGACAGGAGGGTCTGCAAAGCTGTCACAGACCAGAGGAAGCTAAGGAGACGTGACGACTAATGTAATTCTGGAATAGAAAAAAGATCGTGAGATAAAAACTAGAGAAAGTCCCTTTAAAAAGTGCAGTTACCTCAATTTGAAAAAGGAGTATGGAGTTTAATGAATAGTGATGTGCCAATATTGCTCCTTAATTGTGACAAAGGTGCTATAATAATGTAAGACATTTAAATAACAGAGGAAAGGAAAGAAAGAAAGAAAGAAAGAAAGAAAGAAAGAAAGAAAGAAAGAAAGAAAGAAAGAAAGAAAGAGAAAGAAAGAAAAGAAAGAAAAAGAAAGAAAAAGAAAGAAAGGAAAGAAAGAAAGAAAGAAAGGAAGAAAGAAAGAAAGGAAGGAAGAAAGAAAGAAAGAAAGAAAGAAAGAGAGAGAGAGAGAGAGAGAGAGAGAGAGAGAGAGAGAAAAGAAAGAAAGAAAGAAAGAAAGAAAGAAAGAAAAGAAAGAAAGAAAAAAAGAAAGAAAAGAAAAAGAAAGAAAGAAAGAAAGAAAGAAAGAAAGAAAGAAAGAAAGAAAGAAAGAAAGAAAGAAAGAAAGAAAGAAAGAAAGAAAAAGAAAGAAAGAAAGGAAAGGTAGGTGAGGGGCATATGGGAAAATGCTGTATTATCTTTGCAACTTGTTTGTAAACCTAAAACTATTCTACATTCTAAATGCTTTAGGTTTTTAAAAGATGTGATGATGGGGCTTGCACTGATGAGCCCCCATCAGCATCTCTGACTCCCTCCTACCACGGACAGAGGTGGACTTTGAAGCTGGCAGTCGGAGTTTGAATCCTGGATCTGCCTCTCACCAGCAGTATGGGCTTGTCTAGTCACTTCCCTCTTGGGGCCTCAGTTTTCTCATCTGGAAAAGGGGGGTATGGATAATCTCCACCTTAGGGAGTGCCAGAGAGGGAAACTGAGGTAATAGAGGTGCAGGCTCCTGGAAGACGGCGTCAGCTTCGGCAGCGCCGGGGGTGTGACTCACCTGGAGGGGTCGATGATCTTGTAGATGACCCCACGCGCTGCTGTGGCACTCGGCACGCCCGTGGACATGAAGTACAGCTCCCCTTGGACGAGACACAAGGCAGGGAGTGAGCATGCCGCCTGGAGGCCGTCCCAGCGGCCCCTGCCCCCACCTCAGGCTCTGAGACCACCCCCCACCTCAGGAGGCCAGCCCTGAGGGGCCAGGCCCACGCAGCTCCCCAGTGCCCAGAACTGGAGACAGTCTGAGAAAGGTGGCTGACATGTCCAAGGGCCTCTGTAGCTCTCCAGGGCAGTGGCCACTCTGCCAGGCCACCCAGGCTCGACCCTCTGGAGCCCCCGGTCACCTGCCTGGGTTTCACGCCCAGCACCACACACCTCTGGGCACAATGAGGGTCCGTGCCCCAGCTCCTTACTAACTGCCTACTGGGCAATGCGGGCACACCTGGCTCTCCCCCACCCTCAGCTTCCTCATCCCAAAATGAAATGCCTCATAGGACTATCATTTGGATCTATTTTCATTGATTTCAGAGAGAAAGGGAGAGGGAGAGGGAGAGAGAGGGGGAGGGGAGGGAAGGGGAGGGGGAGAGGGAGGGAGAGGGGGAGGGATACATCAATGATGAGAGAGAATTATTGATTGGCTGCCTCCTGCATGCCCTCTATTGGAGATTGAGCCTGCAACCGGGCATGTGCCCTGACTGGGAATTGAACCGTGACCAGGGTGACCTCCTGGTTCATAGGTTGATGCTCAACCACTGAGCCACACAGGCCAGGCAGGACTGTCATTTAGCTTAAAAGAGCACATGGCCAGTGCTAAGTCAGCATCAGCTTTTACTGCTGATGTCAGTCACCCAGGACCTGGGTCCGGCCAAGTCCTGGAGGCTGGAGTCTGTCTCCACTGACTAGCAGGCAGAACACTAGCTCGGGGAGTTTCTCGTGTGAATGCCAGTCCCTGCACTCAGCCCCGTGTGAGCGCCAGCAGCCCTGGGACCGCCCCGCTCTGAGCCTCGGTTTCCCCACCTCTCGGGACTAGAGTGAAAATGCAGTGAGTGGAGTTACAAGCACCGGGGGGAATGTGAGTCCCCGCGCTCTGCCCCGGCCCTCGCTACCAGAGGCACCTATGTCCAGGAAATAGGCTCCATATTCCCATCTTACAGACGAGAAAACAGAGCTCAGAGAGGCCGAGCGACCTGTCCAGCGTCACACAGCTGGGGAGTGTACGCGAGGCCCAGAGCTCAGAAGCGTCTCTGCCCCGAGCTCACACTGAGGTAGCGCACATGGTGGCCGGGAGGCCAGACACGCACACGTCCTCTCTGGGTCTCTTCCTGGAGAGAGGCCCTTGGAAGCCACCGCCTCCTTCCTGGCTGGGTGGCCCTCCCACCTACACCCCAGCCCCCTGAAGTGCCCGGGGCTCGGGGCTCGCGGCACACTCAGCTGCCTCAGCCTGGAATGCCTTCTCCCCGTCTTCTTCCGGCTGACCAAGTTCAAGCGTACGGCCCTCTGGGAGGCCTCCGGGCACCAGCGGGGTCCCGCATTCCCCTCCCCAGGGCTGAGCAGAATGGTCAACCTCCGTTTCCCCACCTGTAAAGTGATGGGTTGGACCGGGCACAGTCCACGCTCCCTCCAGCCTTGATCTGCACAGGCAGGGAGCACCCCGCCCCCCCCCCCCCCCCCCCCCGCCCGGCCCCAGCAATTATGAACCTGCCCGGGGCCAGGCTGCCCGCTGGGTCTCCGCCATGTGGACGGCCCCGGGAGGAGGCCGGGCCAGCAGAGGCCCTTGTTCCACAATTTACAAGTATTAGAGCAGTGGTCGGCAAACGCATTAGTCCACAGAGCCAAATATCAACCGTACAACGATTGAAATTTCTTCTGAGAGCCACATGTTTTAAACTTAAACTTCTTCCAACGCCACTTCTTCAAAACAGACTCGCCCAGGCCGTGGTATTTTGTGGAAGAGCCACGCTCAAGGGGCCAAAGAGCCGCATGTGGCTCGTGAGTCACAGTTTGCCGACCGCTGTATTAGAGGGACAACTAGAGAGATGGAGCTGGGAGAGGGTTGTTTGCATTGGACCCCAGAGCTCAGTGCTTTCCGGGGGCCGCCGGCCATGCTTGCCAGCAGGCTGTCGCGGGGCTGTCCATCTCAGAGGGGCCTCCGCCTGCTGCCACATCACTCAGTGCCACTCAGAGGGCTGAGGCAGGGCCCTGGGAAATGCATCTTCCAGGCCTTGCCTCTCTTGCGGGGGGGTTGGGGGGAGTTAGGGGGGCCGAGGAGAGAGAGAGAGAGAGAGAGAGAGAGAGCATCTCTCCTTCCAAAACGTGTTAACCCCCTATTGACCAAAAGAAAGGGGTTTCAGGCGCCCCCTGGGCTTGGGGAGGGCAGAGGGGGCTGCGGCTGCCCTGTGGAGAATTTAGATTCTGATGGGTGTTGGTTCAACAAAGGTTTCCCACACTCAGGCCTGGGGTCTCTGGGCACCGGGCTCTGCAAGGGGATACCCCTCCAAAGGCCCCCTGGGGGGTGTTGCCCAGCAACCGGGCCAAGCATCCACTAGGCCCCACCATGGGCCCCTAGTCTTTTGTCCAGGGACAATCCAGGGCCAAGGACAAAGGCAGGAGGCTGGAGTGGGATCCAGCCGCTGTGGCCCCTCCTCCTCCCCCCTCCCCCACTGTTCCTTACATTGAAAATGCAAGTGCCCGAATGGGAGACCCGCTGACAGGCAAGAAGGCAGTGTGGCTTCATTTTATAGGCCCAGTACACTTGCCATCAGGAACCCAGGGCAGTGGAAGTCTTGGGAGGCATTCCCCACCCCCACCCCCCACCCCCTCCCCCGCTCCTGCCCCGCCTGCTTTTCCACCAGTACTTCCTGGTCCCTAACTTCCCTGGTCCTCTAACTGCCCTGAACTCTTCCCCAAGTCACCTTGCCGAGCCTCTCAACAACCTCACCCAGGGCAGAGGTGGGGGGGCAGGGGAGGGGGAGGGGGGAGGGGGAGGGAGGGGACTGGTGAGGATGATGTGCAAGCAAGGTCTCCAGCCCCCTGAACACATCAATCTTCATCCCGAAGTGGTTCCAGGCCTGAGACCCACCCCATTCCTTACACCTCAGACCTGAGACCACCTCCCTCGAACCCCGAGCCAGAAGGAGCCAGGGGATGGGGGGACCAGCCAGGCATGGGCAGCCAGGACGGAGCGTCCTCAGCTGTGCTCACCAGCCTCGTCCTCCGCGAAGGAGATGATGTGTGGGTAGTAGTTGTTGATGAGGCCCGGGAACTCGCAGGTCTGGCCACGGCCCATGCAGAGCTCGCTGTACTGCCACTGGCCTGTCCCCGGGCTCTCCCGGAGGGACATCAGGCGCCTGCAAAGGAGAATGAGCTGTGGGGTCACGCCTGGCATGGTGCGCCGGGGAACCCCACCCACCCATCCACCCACCCACTCATCGACTATCCATGCAACCGTGGTGGGCAGTTAGCCGGACATGAGCAGAGCAAGGACGATATGCCAGGTACAGAAGGTCACCAGGACGGAAAGCCCCGGGTGCCCAGCAAAGGACAAGTGTGGGGGACCTCGTCCCCAGGGCGACCGTTCCTCCCCTAGCATATCGCTGCTCCTGCAGTTTGGTCTCCCTGACTTTTCCTCCTTAGAGATATCTAGGCTCCGCTGTATTTCAGCTCCAGGCCCAGAAAAGCAGCAAAACCAGACAAGCAACACCACTGCTGACCTCAGGACAGGCTGCACTGAATAATGAATGACCCCTGCCCTGGCTCCGGCCAGTCCATCAGTGGAGGCCTGAAAGGACACCCCCGGAAAGCTGATGAATATTCTATTGCGATCTTCCCCTGGGACCTCCCCTACAGTCTCCACCCTTTATACCCTTAGGATGGGGGACCCAGCGCGCTCTGCCTCCTGGGAGCACGCCCCTGCCTCCCCCCGCCCCCACCCCCAGGTGCCTCAGCTTTACCTTCCTCACTTCTAAACTCCAAGGGCCCTTCCTTTGCCTCTGTAACTTGTTCCTAAATCCATTTCTTCTACAAATTTCTTCTACCTCTTGATAGATCCTCCCTTCCCCCAACTGGTGGACAGAGTATGACGTAACCTGCACCTGCGGCCTGGACATTCCTGAGCACCTAACCAGGCACCTTATATGGGCTGTACATTGAACCACCAATCAGCACCTGCCAAATACCCTAAGCCCCCCAATTCCTAAGTCTCTAAGTGCCTAATCATGTGCCTTATATGAAACCACCAATCAGCGCGTGCCGAGTACCCTAGGCCCCATCCCTTCCCATTCCTCCCCTCAGAAGGCGTCTTCACTCCTGCTCATGTGCTCTCTTCCTTTGCGGGGCAGCCCGGCAGGGTCCTTCTCCGCTAATAAAGCCTGTAGTCCTGGTTTTCGGCCCTCTGTCTCATCTTTCACCTCTGTGATTTTCCAAACGAATGTTCTCTTATAGTTTGCATCTTGGCTCTGAATTCTTTCCTTGCTACAGGCGGCTGAACCCAGGTCGGGTCTGACCCCACTGGTCTAACACCTGGAGCCGCTCTTGCCGCCCCCAACACGACCAGGACCACACACAATGCAGGGTCCAGTGCAAACTGAGCGTGCAGGGCCCCTTGTTCTAAGAGTGTTACGAATTTCAAGACAGTGACAGCAGAGCCTTAAGCCAAGTGTGGGCCCCTCTCAGCGCGGGGTCCTTCGCATCCACGCAGCCTGCCCTGCGTGAAGTCTTTGCTGAGCACCTGCTATGCACCAGAGAAGCCTGAAGGAAGGGACGGCACACAGAGACCGAAAGACCAGCTTGGTTCCTGCCCCCTCGGGGCCACCCCCGCCCAGCGACCACCAGGAGGCAGTCAGGAGCTGACTTGGATCGCAGAGCTCTGCGTGGCTGGTGCCAGGAGTGTGCACACGCTTTGGATCTGCCTCCACTTCGGAGCTCAAGATGGAACCTGGGCACCTTCAGAATATGCTGATCCGGCCCCTTACTCCCTTCCCCACCTATCAATTACCTACTGATACTCCCAGGCCCTGTTCGCCGTCCCCTCCTCCGGGAAGCCCTCCTGACTGCCCCCACCTTGGCCTTCTCCAGCTCTCTGCACAGGATCTCTGCGGCGGACTGGAGTGGACTGAGTGTTTGTTTCCCTGACTTGGGGGTCAGGTACTCTTCAACTCTGTTGCTCTTGCCCTGGCACAAAGCCTGGCCCAGCAGATGGGCTTGGGAAAGGGAGGCAAAATTAGGTAAATTTCTGCAGTCAGGTGACTTAGGAGAAAGGAGAATTGGGGTAAAAGCTGAGGCTTCATCTAGTCCCACTTTCCAGATGGGATAGTTGAGTCCCAGAGGCAGACCCCAAGGAAGGGGCGGAGCTGAAAAAAGGACCCAGCATCCAGAGGCTCTCTCTCAGCCCCAGCTGCAGACACGCCCGGGTCAGCAGCCTGCAGAGGTGAGCATTCTCCTCCAGCCTCAGGCTCCTCAACGCCTCCCTTCTCCTGAGGAACCGCTGCCCTCGTGTGCACAGGCTCGAGTGGGGACAACCCGCAGCTGCCAGACGCTGAGCGTGCCCTCATTCTCAGGGCTGTGCATGCATTCACGGACTCAGGCCTCCAGCAACCTTGGGGGCAGCTGCAATCATCATCTCCATTCTGCAGATGAGGAAACTGAGGCTGAGAGAAGTCAAGTCACATGGCTAAGAGGGGGGCAGGATCGGACCCAGGCCACCCCAGCTGCACTTTCAAGCATCGTGCCAGGTGCATCTCTGCCCTGGGCCTCGCGGGGCCTCAGTTTTGTCCTCTGTACAATGGGAGAACGAGGTGGTCATGAGGCCCCATAAGCTCCCTGGGGAAGGAGTCTGACCCACAGCAGGTGTGGGGGTATGCTCTGCTCCCCAGGGAGGCACCCAACCGAAGAGTGTGGGAATCGGGAAACAAGGCTCCAGGGGCCCCCGCGGTCAGGCCTGGGCTGGAGTCCCAGCTCCCCTCCCCTCCCTCTCTGGCCTCCCCTGGACCAATGCACCCGGGCCCGGGCCAGCTGGTGCAGTGACAGGTCCTGGCCCCCCAGGGAAGTTGTTAGGGTCTCTCCCACCTTGCTCCTCTGCCCTCCCGGCCTCCTAGAATGGCAGTCAGGCCACTTACCCGCTCATGAAATCGCCGAAAATATAGAGGCCGTTCAGGTTGGGGTACTCGCAGCCCCGGTACACATAGCCACCGGTGACGGACTTGCCCAGCTTGTGTGGGTAGGCGAATATGGGCAGCACATCATCTGCAGGGTGGAGGGAAGCCGGGGTGAGTGGAAAGGATCAGCACGCCCCCCCCAACAAATCTTTGCGGGTGGTCCTGAGTCTTAGGGGGCAAAGGCTGTGAGGTCACTAGGAGGGCCAGAGATGGGGACCCAGGTCATTACCAAGGGAGGGAGATGCTTATAGCTTCTTAGGTGCAGAGAAGAGCAAGGAGCATCCAGGAGAATGGGGGAGGGGGAGAGTGGGGAGAGGGTGGGTGGGGTGTGGGGGACTCAGGTCCCGGGTGGGGGGATGTGGGGGGTGGTTTCCTTGACTGGGGAGGTGGGGAGAATGGGGGCATTAGAGCACATCCCACAGCCTTGGGGTGGATCTGGATCTGGGATCAGGGGTCCCCCAAGGGTGGTTTCCTTGAGCCTGGGGCAGCCTTGAGGTGGGGAGTGGGAATGGGGGGCTGGGGGGGATCTGGGAGGTGGGTCCAGAGCGCAGGGGGTGGGAGGCGGTCACCCAGGGAGGCGTTGGCACACAGCCTTGGGGTGGGGAGTGGGGATGGGGAGATCTGGGAGGTGGGTCCAGAGCGCAGGGGGTGGGAGGCGGTCACCCAGGGAGGCGTTGGCGCACAGCCTTGGGGTGGGGAGCGGGATGGGGGGATGGGGGGATCTGGGAGGTGGGTCCAGAGCGCAGAGGGTGGGAGGCGGTCACCCAGGGAGGCGTTGGCACACAGCCTTGGGGTGGGGAGTGGGAATGGGGGGGCGCATGGGGGGGGAGAGGGGAATGGGGGGATCTGGGAGGTGGGTCCAGAGCGCAGGGGGTGGGAGCGGGGATGGGGGATCTGGGAGGTGGGTCCAGGCGTTGGCACCCACACAGCCTTGGGGTGGGGAGTGGGGGATGGGGGGAGGGAGGTGGGGATGGGGAGGGATCTGGGAGGTGGGTCCAGAGCGCAGGGGGTGGGAGGCGGTCACCCAGGGAGGCGTTGGCACACAGCCTTGGGGTGGGGAGTGGGAATGGGGGGATGGGGGGATCTGGGAGGTGGGTCCAGAGCGCAGGGGGTGGGGGGGAGGCGTTTGGCACACAGCCTTGGGGTGGGGGCGGTCACCCAGGGAGGCGTTGAATGGGGGGATGGGGGGATCTGGGAGGTGGGTCCAGGGTCCAGAGCGCAGGGGGGGGAGAGTGGGAGGGGGGATCGGGAGGTCACCCAGGGAGGCGTTGGCACACAGCCTTGGGGTGGGGAGCGGGAATGGGGGGATGGGGGGATCTGGGAGGTGGGTCCAGAGCGCAGGGGGTGGGAGGCGGTCACCCAGGGAGGCGTTGGCGCACAGCTTGTGGTCGTAGCACTCGAAGCCCTCGCGCGCTCGCCAGCCGTAGTTGCGGCCGCGCTCCACCAGGTCCACCTCCTCGAACTTGTTCTGGCCCACGTCCCCGCAGAAGAGGCGCCCGCGGCCCGCGCCCGACGCCGGGTCGCCGCGGTCGAAGGAGCAGCGCCACATGTTGCGCACCCCCAGGGCGTAGACCTCGGGCCGCGCATCGGGGTCGCCCACGAACGGGTTGTCGGGCGGGACGCGGTAGGGCGCGTCGCGCTCAGTGCGGTCCACGTCGATGCGCAGCACCTTGCCCAGCAGCGCCGACCTACAGACAGGGCGGGTGGGGAGGGGGCAGGTGGGGAGGGCGCTCAGGCACCACCGGGGCCAGTGGCTGAGCCAGGGGCAAGGCGAGCCTGGCTGTGGGGCCGACACCCCGCCCGCTCAGGTCCTCCTCAGCGGCTTACCAGCTGGGTCACCTCCTCCATTCACTCAGCATTCGCCCGGCACCTGACTCTGGGCCAAGCCCTGTCCCAAGCACTGGACTTACACGCCACCTACAGCCTCACAACATACCTTTCCGCAGGTGGGTATTGCGTGACCCCCACTTTACAGATGGGGACCTGAGCTCAGAAAGGTCACCTCAATGCCCACTCGCCACACCCATGGTGAACAGTGCGGCTGGGGTCTAGTCCTGGCGGCTGGCCGCAAAAAACCCACTTTTTAAAAAAATATATTTGTATTGATTTCAGAGAGGAAGGGAGAGGGAGAGAGAGAAACATCAATGATGAGAGAGAATCATTGATTGGCTGCCTCCTGCATGCCCCCTACTGGGGACCGAGCCCACAACCCCATGTGAGCTCTGGACCGGAATCCAACCCAGGACCCTTCAGTCCGCAGGTCGACGCTCTATCCACTGAGCCAAACCAGCCGGGGCAAAAATCCCCCATGCTCTCTACCACAACACTGACCTCCCCCGACCTGTGTCCTCCACGGCCACTTGAGGCTGCTTCCTTGCCCTCTTAAAGGGATGTGCTACGGGGTGAACATAAATGCTGCGAGATAAGTGAGTCGTGTAGTTTTCTTCGTGCCCAGCACAGTGCCTGGCACACAGTAGGTGCTCATCGCGTGTTTGCTAAGTGAGTGAGTGAGTGAGTGACTGAAGGCAAAGCCCAGTGCACCATACAGAGTACGGGGTGGGATGGGAGGGGGGCGAGGAGACACTGCTATCTTAGCCGGAAACGGGGCTGAATTCTCCCTTTCTCTCTCACACTCCCAGGGCCGTCTCGGGTAGAACCACGGCACGTCAGAGTGCAGACGGGCCTCCGTGTGGTCCAGTGCACCCCACACTCTCCACCCTCCACCCACACCCTTACCTCAAAGATGAGGCCACCCAGGGGGACCCCTTGCCAGTTCCCGCAGACAGCTCTGGACTGGAAGGCAGGCCACTCCATGGAGGCACGCAGCGTCACCTCTGGGGCCCTCCAGAACCACCTAGAACTGGGGTGCAGCCCTAACCTGCACACAGCTCCCAGGGGTGAGTAGCTTGTGGGTTTCATTCGGCACAGGACAAAAGTGAGCCCTGATGCGGGAGGTCTGCCTTGTGCTTGGAGATGGGAGCGCGTTGGAGGCCACACTCGCAGCTGTGGTTTTCGATGCACCTACACAGGGACGTTTTGGGTTTTTTCTCGCTCTTAGCACTTCGGTGGCCTCCCTCCAGGCTGCTTGACAGGCAGGACTGCCTGCTTTGCAACTGTGTGCCCGTCCTTCTCACCGCATCAGCACCTGAGCAGCACCTGAGCGCTTCCCTCCTCATCTCACAGCGTCCTCTCAGGTGAGGAAACCCTCCCACCCCATAGAGGCCCCACAGTTAACCCCCCTCCCGCCCAAGGGCTCCCGTCGCCCGCTCCAGCCTGCTCCCCACCACGCTGCAGGCCACACCCCAGGCTTCCCTGTATGAGGGGGCCACACTCATAGCAGCAAAAGAATGCTTTAAGTTCTGTCCAGTTATCCACAAATCCTTCATTTCTATTTTCCGAACTTCGTCCCAAACATGAGAAAGCGCGAGGCCTCTCACACAGCCCCAGGTGAGAGCACGAGGCACCAGCTGTGAACACTGTAATCGCTGTCATCAGCATCAGGCTCGCTATTTTTACTTTCTGGGCCGAGAAAGAGAAAGGTTTCGGCATTATTGGCTGAGAGAGTGGAGGAGGCTGCCCTGAGACAAGACCCGTGTGTCTGTGTGTGTCTGTGTGTGTCTGGGAGTGGAATGACGCAGGCCATCTGCTCAAGCCAAGAAGTGACTAACTGCCCTAGCCGGTTTGGCGCAGTGGATAGAGCATGGCCTGCGGACTGAGGGTGTTCCATTCCGGTCCAGGGCACATACCTTGGTTGCAGGCCCAATCCCTGCCCCTGGACAGGGCACATGCGGAGGCAACCCATCAATGTATCTCTCTCTGTCTCTCCCCCTCTCTTCCACTCTCTCTAAAAATCAATGGGACAAATATCCTCAGGTGAGGAATAACAAAAATAAAATACTTAAATAAAATACTTTAAAAAAACAAAACAAAAACAAGTGACTAACAGAACGAAGCTATGCTTCAATGACTGGGCCATCATGGGGGAGCCTTGGGCAGAACAGCCACGTGCCATGTAGTCCTGCTCCAACCAGCTCACGCTCCCCATGTGGTCTGAGAAGCACCCCTTTCCCTCCTCTGTTTGCAGCAGGGCTGAGCTCACTTTAGGAAAAATTCCCATCTTCCCACATGCCCTCTAATGTCGCTTCTCAGGTACCTGTGGCCAGGGGGCACTGTGCCTGGCCCTCCACAAACATGACCGCTTTGACTCCTCACAAAAAGCCTCCCCATGCAACCGTGCTGCTGTCCTCGAACCGATGCGCGGCAGTGGCCGGACTGGGTCTCCGGCTGGCCAGCTGCAGGCTGAGCGGGGACCCAGGCCCCGTCTGCTGCCCTGTGCTGCGTGGCTGAGGAGGGAATGCCCCTCCAGAACAGCATGTGATCCAGGGCAGGTGAACCAGCCCCCCGGCCAGCCAAAAGCAGGACATACTTGTTTTGGGCATTTCCAAACTTCCCAAAGGGGTCTCCGGCCATCCCGCCATCTCCGGTAAAGATGTAGAGGTACCCATCGTCCCCAAAGAGCAGCTGGCCCCCGTTGTGGTTCGCCGCAGGCTCTTCAATCTCCAGGATTATCCTAAAAGAAGATAAATGTCCCCACCCCCAGCCCCCAAAATATCCTCAGCCAAAATGCAAAACAAGATCACAGCCGTAAAACCTCCTCTCCCCGGGACACCATTTCACCGTGGCAAAGACTTGGTATGTCCTTTCTAGCACGAGATTTTTACAAAGATCTGGAGGGCTGGGCGTGGACAGTTCCCTCTGTGGTGCTAATGAGAACTGGGATGCTCAGAGGGGTTGACCAACTTGCCCAAGGGCACACAGCAGCGCTGGGACCAGAACTCAGGTCCGCTAGTTCTGGTCTAACGCTTCTTCCACTGCTCCCCACTGCTAGCCCCTGCCCGGTTATGATCACGCAGAACTGTGGGCCCAGGCACAGCTGGTTGTTCTATCAGTCATAAGCTGAACACTTCTACACTCCCTCCTTGGCAGGGGATTGGAGGGAAGGAGGAAGGGAGCAGCCAGGGTCTTTCTTTCCTTCTCTCTCTCTCTCTCTGTCTCTCTCTCTCTGTCTCTCTCTCTCTTCAGGTTGCATCTTGGCAATAGTTTACCTCCTCCCTGGATCCAATTCCTGCTGCCCAGGCCCACCATGGTTCCAGCTTCCACTGAGTGGCCCCAGCCTCAGGGCTCCGGTGCCCCCACCTCCTCACTCTGTCCTCCAGCCCAAGAGGCGAGGCAGCTTCCTTCACCTGTTAAACTCAGAGCTGCCGCACGTCCTCCCCGCATCGCTCTGCCGTCATTCCCAACACCCCAGTAACTCCCATGCCAAGCTCTGCCTATTGAACAACCTGGCCAGGGGTTTTTTTCCCATGGGACTCACACTGATGCATATGCCCTCCACGCCAGGTCAGGCCCAGCCCATCTCAGAAACAGCCGGGTGTAAATAGTACCCAGAGAGCAGGACCAGTGTTGACAGGGGCAGAGGCCTGGAGGCAAGGAATGGCTAAACCGGCTCTGGGTGGGGAAGTGGGGAAGGTCCAGGTGAGGAGAAGTGGAAGGCCGGGCTCAGTCCCCTGGGGCCGTGGGATGGGGTCGGGGTGAGAGGAGCAGTGGGATGGGCTTGCAAGACAGACAGGCCAGAGTGCTAGCTCTGAGCTTCCTGGCTGTGCCACCGAACAGGTCCCTTCACCTCTGACGCCTCCACTTCCTCATCTGTGAAATGGGACAGGAATACTGACCTGGCTCGGCTTTACGAGAACCCAGTGAAACAAACCACCTGAAGTGCCTGATCCGGGGCTCTGGATCCTGTGATGTCTGTGTGGCAGCTGCCCCTGCCCTGACCCCAGAGCACAGGGGTCAGCCCCTCTCCGGGGCGGCACTGACACCATTTAACCACCTGTGCAACCCGTGGCGTGTATGGGCCGGGTGCTACTGGCCCCGTTTCAGCCCTGCCCCGCCCGGCCCGGCCCGGCTCCCGGGAGTCACCTCTCAGAGCTGTGGTCCACGGCGTTCATGTCGTCCTCCGAGACCCTGAACTCGCTGATGCGGATCCACTCGTGGAAGTCGAGCCCCACCGAGTAGTAGACGTAGAGCCGACCGTTGTGCCGGAAGCGGGGGTGGAAGGCGAGGCCCAGGAAGCCCCGCTCGTCGCCCTGCCAGGGCGAGGTGAGCACGGCCCGGCTGACGTTCAGGAAGGGCCTCTCCACCCGGGAGCGGTCGGGCAGGTAGGCCCACACCAGCCCCACCTGCTCGGCCACGAAGAAGCGGTGGGTGCCGTCCTGGGCGTGGACCATGGCTACAGGGTTGCGCAGCCCGTTGGCCACCTCCTCCAGGCACAGCTGCAGGCAGCCCTGGGCGTCGGCCACCACGCGGCCCAGGTTCGAGTTGAGGTTCTCATTGACCAGCAGGCGAGGGAAGCAGTAGTCCGCGTCGTCCAGGGACAGGTAGCGGCAGAACTTGGCACGGTTGCCCTCCAGCGCCCAGAGCTGGCGGTCGGGCGACAGGTGGCGGAAGAGGCCCCGGCAGGTCTGCCACAGGTCCAGGCAGTAGTCCTCGCAGAGCCCGGGCACGCTCCGCAGGGGCGTGGCCGGGTCCTCGGCGTCATAGAGGTGGGCTGCGTAGGGCGAGCATTCCTGCAGGGACAGGGACAGCTCGGGGAGGCTCTGTGGTGGCACCTACCAGCTGTGTGACCTCAGAGAGGTCGCCCCGCCTCCTAGAACCCCGGGCTGCTAATCTGTAAAACGGGGACGATCCCATCCGTTACCAGGATTAGACTCAACTACCGCAGGCCTCCGACCTCCTCACCTTCACGCTTGTTAGAACCACTAACCACAACTATTACAACTGCTAACAACAGCATCGGCAGCGACTCTTGAGGACCTACTGTGTGCCAGGAGGGTCTGAGGTTCTTTCCTATACTTTCTCTTCTAATCCCATTGATGCTGCTGCCCTTTAGCTGCATAACGTACTCCTTTGCTCAGCTCCCGACTCAAGGGCCACCTGGTGCCGGCCGCTCCAGCGGCTGCCAGAGCAGTTTCTCTATGAGACAAAGGAGTCGGACCCTCTGGGCCTCACTGACCCCTTCTCAGCTCTCCTGGCCTCTAACACTGTGGGACAAAAGCCAGCAGCCCAGGTCCCCCCCTCACCTCCCCACAGGGCCTCCATTGGTGAGACTCTGTGGACCCCATTCAGTGCCCCCGTGGACCTGATTTGGGAGGCAGGGGAGTTCATGCCTCCGGGGGCAAACCTTTGCTCCCTAGGAGAAAGCTGCTGATGGCTGGATTGTCCTGCTGCCCAGTTTGTACAGTTTCTTGGAAAGGCGGTCCCACCGGCTGAAGCATCAGCCGCATTTCGCAGCATCCTGGACTGGGCTCTCCCTCTGCTACCTGTCACTCACCGGAATAAGGAAATAGCCCGCAAGTTTTGCCCCAGGTTCTGCTTTTGGGACCCCAGACAGAGGCAACAAACCTGCTCGGGCCTCTCCCAGTGTCCAGCCTGCAGCACCCACCCCGGGAGGGCTAAGAGCCACTCCACCTCCCCCAGCCTGAGAGCCACAACACGGGTACCAGGCCCTCGCCGATCCCTGCTCCTCTGCCCACAGCTTCACCACAGCTCTGCCATCAGCTCCTGTCCCCACTGCTCCTGGTTCCTGCCCACCTCCCATTTCCCGACACCTTCACCTCTGAGCCTCAGCAGGCGCTGTTCCCTTTGCAGGCCTGCCCTTCCCTGGCAGGCAGAATCCTATTCAGTCTGAAATAATAACCATGGCCTTGGGAGAAGCAGCAGTTAACAGGAACAGCCCCTGGGTATTGGGGCAGACTGTGGGCGAGGGACCATGCTGGGTATTCAGGTGAATCTGAATTTCCTCCTGAGGCAGCTGCAGGCGGGAGGCTGGCTCCTGTCCCCGTGGCTCAGATGGGGAAGGGGAGCCTCGGAGAAGGGAGCCACTGACCAAGGTCACATGCCAGCGTGGCCAGGCTGGGCGAGCGGAGAAGCAGAGTATATCCCAGCTCCACTGGCTGGCCAACTGCCCACCCCCAAGTCCTAGTGAAGTGCCCCCCCCACACACACACACCTTGGCACTTCCCCTGTACCCCACCTGCCCAGAGCAGAGGCCTCAGCTCCCCCGCTCTAGAAGGACCTCCCTTGCTTGGAGTGCCTGACGAGAGCAGATGTAATTACTTACGTCTGAGTCTGACACATACCCTCCCCACCATGGGCTCCTCAGGCCAAGGTCTGCTCTGACTCAGCTGTGGGCCCAGGAGGCCTCAGGGGCAGCTACTCCCGAGGTAAGGGAGGCACTGACAGCCGCGCCCCCCCTCATCGGCAGGGCCAGGCTGGGCTCCAGCAAGAGGCCTCCAGGGGAAGCGGGTGGCAGGCTTGCCCTCTTGGCCGCGTGCTCAGGCTCTGGGCCAGGGGCTGCTCCCTCCCGTTACATGATTGTGCTTTTGGTCACACCATGGTCTGTCTCCCTGGACCCTCCGCTGCTACTGTGGAGCTGAGGGCCACTTGATGACGTGTGCTTAGAGGAGTCAGGTCAGTCCCTGTCTCAGGCTCAGACAGGGACGGCACATTTCACACGCTCCACTCTGCTGACAAGTGGGGCAGATGGCCAGGCCTGGCTCTGGGAAGTGTCACCTCCCACCCCCAGGGTCCCCCGGAGCCTCCTGAGTCCAGCCAGTGGCTGTGGGAGGACCAGGAGGGTCTGTACACACCCGTCACTTAATTTTCACGAGGCTTGTTGTACAGGTGAGGAACTTACGCTTACAGAAAGGCACCTGTCAAGAAGTGGCCAAGCTGGGGCCTCGTGACATCCAGACTCTACCAGGTCACAAGCCCCACTCGTACTCAGGAATACTCAGGGAATACCACCTCTAGACACCATCGCCACCTCCTTCTATGCCCAGGCCTCATCATCCCTCTGACAGACAGCAAGGATCTCAGCTCTGAAGGAAAACTGCCCCTCTTCAGCAGGAAGCAGTTACAGAAGAGACTCTGTGTCCCTTTTCTCTGAAAGAATTCAGAGCCAAGATTCTTGAGATGGGGATGTGGTAGGCAGTTAGCCGGACATGAGCAGAGCAAGGACGATACGCCAGGTACAGAAGGTCACCAGGATGGAAAGCCCCGGGTGCCCAGCAAAGGACAAGTGTGGGGGACCTCGTCCCCAGGGCGACCTTTCCTCCCCTAGCATATCGCTGCTCCTGCAGTTTGGTCTCCCTGACTTTTCCTCCTTAGAGATATCTAGGCTCCGCTGTATTTCAGCTCCAGGCCCAGAAAAGCAGCAAAACCAGACAAGCAACACCACTGCTGACCTCAGGACAGGCTGCACTGAATAATGAATGACCCCTGCCCTGGCTCCGGCCAGTCCATCAGTGGAGGCCTGAAAGGACACCCCTGGAAAGCTGATGAATATTCTATTGCGATCTTCCCCTGGGACCTCCCCTACAGTCTCCACCCTTTACACCCTTAGGATGGGGGACCCAATGCACTCTCCAGCGCCTTTCCCGTTCCCCTCCCCTTTCCCCCCCCCCCCCCCCCCAGGCATGTCACCTTTACCTTCCTCACTTCTAAGCTCCAAGGGCCCTTCCTTTGCCTCTGTAACTTGTTTCCATCACCAATTTCTTCTATGAATTACTTCTCCCACCTCTGAGATTTTATAAATGAA
This sequence comes from Ia io, assembly GCA_025583905.1. NCBI lineage: Eukaryota > Metazoa > Chordata > Mammalia > Chiroptera > Vespertilionidae > Ia > Ia io. Next base: position 5,840,729 of record JAJQQW010000008.1, read on the forward strand.
CTAGAGGCCTGGTGCATGGATTCATGCACCAGTGGGGTCCCTCATCCTGGCCTGTGGGGATGGGGCTGAAACTGGCTCTCCGAAATCCCCCATGGGTCCTGGATTGTGAGACCCCCTCCTGCAGGCCCAGCCCCCAGCACCTGGATGCCCACTGGCTTCCTCCTCCCTCCTATCTGGGTTTGGGGTGCACGTGAACCACATTTGGAGCCAACAGTGCCCCAGAAGCAACCTAACCCACGGCCAATTCCTTGAAGAATCGGGCTACCTCCTCTACTGGTCAAAGTGTCTGCCCCCTGGTGGTTATTGTGCATCATAGCTACCAGGCAAACTATCGAACAGTCAGTCACTTAGGCTTTTATATATAAAGGCCCGGTGCACGAAATTTGTGCACAGGGGGGGTGTGTCCCTCAGCCCAGACTGTACCCTCTCCAATCTGGGACCCCTAGAGGGATGTCCGGCTGCCCGTTTAGGCCCAATCCTACCGGGATCGGGCCTAAATGGGCAGCCAGACATCCCTCTCACAATCCAGGACTGCTGGCTCCCAACTGCTCGCCTGCCTGCCTTCCTGATTGCCCCTAACCCAGCCTAATCACCCCCTAACCACTACCCTCCCAGCCTAATTGATGCCTAACTGCTCCCCTGCCAGCCTGTTTGCCCCTAACTTCCCTCCCCTGCAGGCCTGGTCACCCCCAACTGCCCTCCCCTGCAGGCCTGGTCGCCCCCAACTGCCCTCCCCTGCAGGCCTGGTCACCCCTAACTGCCCTCTCCTGCAGGCCTGGTCCCCCCCAACTGCTCTCCCCTGCAGGCCTGGGTTCCCCCCAACTGCCCTTCCCTGCAGGCCCAGTTGCCCCCAACTTCCCTCCTCTGCCAGCCTGGTCACCCCTAACTGCCCTCCCCTGCACGCTTGATCGCCCCTAACTGCCCTCCCTTGCAGGTCCGGTCCCTCCCAACTGCCCTCCCCTGCATGCCTGATCACCCACAACTGCCCTCCCCTGCAGGACTGATCCCTCCCAACTGCCCTCCTCTGCTGGCCATCTTGTGGCAGCCATCCTATGTCCACATGGGGGCAGCCATCTTGTGTGTTGGAGTGATGGTCAATTTGCATATTACTCTTTTATTAAGATAGGATATAGATGTTCTCTTATAGTTTGAATTTTTTTTAAAGTTCAGTACCCATGCACTGAGAGAGACACGTGTCTTGTAGACCTTGGTCACGGCCTGTATTCTCTTCCTTACATGCCATGCACACCTGGTGCCCAGACTGGGGCAGTCCAGAAGCAGGAAATGAGAAGAGGGGGCAGTGATCACTGCTGACAAGGAGGATAGTCAGCAGCTAGCTTCAGAGTGGCCAGCAGGGGAAGGTTGCAGAAAACTCAGGGAAAACTGACCCAGCATCATACTGCCCAGGGGCAAACCACCCACCCACCTCACTGCCCCAAGGTGCCACTGGAGACTCATGATCCTGAGTCCTGAAGGCTTTTAAATAGATGTAGTGTGTATGTGTGTGTGTGTTTATTGATTTTTAGAGAGAGAAGGGCGAGGGAAAGGAAGAGAGAAACACTGATGACAGAGAAACATCTATCAGCTGCCTCCTGCACGCCCTCTACTGGGGATTGAGCCTGCAACCCAGCATGTGCATGGAAGGACACTCAACCACTAAGCCACACCAGCCAGGGCGTGAGTCCTGAAGGCTTCTGATTTCCACCAGCCATTCTTTAGGAAGCCCGAGTCTCTGCACACAGTGCTCGTGTAGGATGGTCCCTCCTTGCCCACTTCTGCATCTGGAAGACATGGCTTGGGCCCAACTGAAAAGTCTCCACTGACTCCTCCATCCTCCCAGGGCCCTGGCTCTCCCTGGACAGTGGGGGAAGGGAAGGCTGCAGAAAACCCATGGAAAAGTGACTCATGTGTGTGTGTGTGTGTGTGTGTGTGTGTGTGTGTTTTGATTTTCGGGGATGCTCCCACAGCCCTCGGTTCATATTGCAGATGCAACCTTCACCAAATTGTACTTCTGTGGCTCGTGGGGTGAGCTCTTTACTTCTGCTCTCACATTGCAACTGCCAGAAACAGCTCAGCCGGTCTGCTTAGCTAGGACTTAATCATCTCTGAGCATGTCTGTCCAGCCCACAGACTATGGGACCCTCCAGGGCAGGGAACCCGGAGATCAGCACACAGTGGGGCTTCAAGAAGACAGGCAATATGGCAAAGTGATCAGGAGAAGGATTTTGGAGCCAGAGCACACTGGAGATTGAGTCTACCATTCCCTGTGTACCCTTGGGCAAGTTCCTTAACCTCTCTGTGCTTATGTCCCCATCTGCAAAAGAGGAAAGGAATCCCAACCTCACAGAGTTGTTGGAAGGAATAAATTGAGATGATGCATGTGTTTGCTCAGTAAATGCTCAAACAACATAGGCTGCGCAACTCAAGGTTCCCTCCTTCAGAAAGCCTTCCCTACCTTTTCCAGGGAAAGTGTGGCCTTTCCAAGAAAGCCCCAAGAAAGGATCTGAAAGGGCGGGAGGGACCATCGCCCTCTAGCTAAGGAGCCACTGGGGCCTCTGGAGGAGATGTGGGTGCCAGATGGGCAGGTTTTGGAGGGGACTGTGGGGGTAGGCGTGTTTTCAGGGTCCCCCTCCTCTGGAGCCCATCTCCCCAAGCCTACCATCACTAACACTTGCAAATAAGGCACTGGGCCACCCCCCCCCCCCCCCCGCCCCGCCCTGTGGTGGAAATCAGGAGGCGCTGAATCCAGACGCAGCCTGGGCTCACAGAGCACAGTCCTCCAACAGGTCCTCTCCCCCCCTCCACCCGGCCCAGCAGGGAAACCCCAGCCAGCCTCGCTGCCCTTTCCCAGCTCACTCCAGACGTGAGGTCACTCCCAGAAACGCCTGGGGTGAGGTGCTAGCAGCCACTCCACCCCCGGCTGCTCACAGCCAGCTCCTGCTGGGAAGATTCCCAAGGAAAGAGGGGACCTCCTTTCAGGGGAGGGAGCAGGACTGGCCCTTGCCTCCCTCCTCCTCCTAGGACGGGCCACCTATTTGCCCTGCTGAGTCTGCCACACAGTAAGTGCTCAACCAACACATGTGGAGCGAACGCACCACCCCTGCTATGTGACGGGGGTGGGAAAGCCATGGGACCTGGGCCTGTGGAGCCCCCAGCAGGAGACCGGCTCTTGACCAGACCGGCTCGCTCCCGAGATGCACAGCAGGGGCTTGACAGAGCCCACCAAAGGCGAGCACCCCCTTTGCATGCTGGAGCTCCTCAGGCCCCCATCGGCCCCCATCCCCTCTTATTTCCTACCCACGTGGCCACTCACATTGGCAATGAGTGAGGGCCCAGTGCCCACCCTGGCCACCAGTGGGCTGTGTGACAACCCAGCAAGTCTCTGGCTCTCTAGGCCCTCGCCAATGCCAAACCGGCCTGTGGGCCTAGCTCTGTTCCCACCCAGGGCTGGGCAGCCAGTGGGGGGCCAAGAAGGCATGCACTAAAGAAACCCAACTGGAAATGTCCACTGAGCCCCTAATATGTATCACTTAGTCTGCAAGGCAACCCTGGAGGCAGGTGAGATTGCCTCCATCTGACAGGGAAGGAGCTGTGACGGGCAGGGTCCCGCACCGGGGAGTGGCCCAGCCAGGATCAAACCCCAGTTTGCCTGACTCCCAGCCGCCCTCAGCCGCTCCCCGCAGGCCTGCCCCTCCAGGCTGAGGGCTGCCCTGCAGAACCCTCCAGCCCCCAGTCCTCTCACTGCCCAGGGGCTGGGCCCAGGCCAGCCTCAAAGCTTCACAACCTTGGCCCCGTCACCCACCCGCTGGTTCGCGGCGGGCGCCGCCGGGAGTCAGACCCAGGCAGGAGAAGGGACAGCCAAGACAACCTGGTGTGAGCGGAGGCAGAGGGGAGATGGGGGCCGAGAGGTTTCACCAAAAAGGTGTCACTTGGGTGGTCTTGAAAGACGAGAGCCTCTGCCTGTGGGGGCGCCATCCCAGAGAGAGGGGCGGGGCGGGAGGCGCCTGAGGCATCGCAGGCCTGGGGCTCACCCAGGGCCCGAGGGTCGCCCACCCACTTGGACAAACACAAGGCCGGCGCGTGGACCATGCCCTCGGCAGCCCTGGGACAATGGATTCCCACGCTGGTACCACGACAAGGGCGCGGCTCCCCGGCGGGGTCCTGGAGGGCTGACAGAGGAGCCCCAAACGCTGCGGGAGGGAGGACATCCTTCGTCCATCCCTCCTGCTTCAGGAGGGGAAACTGAGGCCCAGAGGAAGCCCAAGTCACCAAGCCAGTGAATGGCCAAGCCCTAGCGGGCCATCCCAGGATGCCCGTCTCCCCGCCCCGGGCCCAAGGACTCCCACCGGGGACCGAAGCCCGCTGCCCGCGGGGTCCCCGTCCGGGGGGTGGCCGCCGCGCCCGCTCACCTGGCACAGCAGGTCGAGCGCGTAGCCGGCGCAGGCGGCCCACAGGCCGGCGCCCACGCGCGCCGCCAGGGCCCAGAAGCGGCGGGCCAGCGCGGCGTCCCGCCCGGGCGCGCAGCAGCCGAAGGCCGAGTACTGCGCGCAGAAGCTCAGCGGCTGCGGCGGCCGGAAGGGCGGCCTGAAGTCCAGGCACTGCGGGTGCGCCGCCGCCCCGAGCGCCCGCACAGCCAGCAGCGCCAGCAGCGCCCCGGCCCCGGGCCGGGCTCGCCGTCCCGCCATGCCGCCGCCGCCCTGCTCCGCCCCGGCCCGGCCCGGCCCCCTGGAAGCCGGGGCGCCCTGAGCTCCCGCCTCCCTTCTCGCCCGCATCCTCCCCGGGCGCTCGCGACGGCGGGCCCACCCCGCAGGCCCACGCGTTTGGCGACCTCCCCAGCGAGGAGGCCCCTGTGGTCCAGGGCGCCTCGGCGGGGCTGAAGGAAGGGAGGCGCCCGCAGAACTTGGAACCTCGCACAGCCTCTGTCCCGCCGCCCCGGCGGCCCGGTCCTCCTGGACGGAGCCTCTCCAGGTACAGTGGCGGGAGCCCGGCCTCCTGGGGCCCCGTGCGGGCCGGGCTTCTGCGTTTCCCCTTCTGCCAGGGACTCAGCTTCCGCCCTTGGGCGCTGTTTCCTCCTGGAGGTTGGGGAGCCCTGGCCAGAGGCCCCGGCTCCTGGGTTTCCGCCCGGCTGTTAGGACGAAGGTCTCAAGGCCTGGGCAGGTCTAAATGCTGTCACTGAATGGTACGCTTGTCAATGTTGGAATGTAGCTTAGTGTGGAGAGCGGCTACAGGGTCTGGACAGGTTCAAGCCTCGGACTGATGAGAGGGCACAGTCCTCTCGTGGCCACGTGCAAGTCCCAGCTTGGAGGGCAGAGCCCTCCCAGCACCATGATAGCCAACAGCTGTGGTTGTGAGCGTGAACCTGTGGTCCGAACACGAGGACCCACGTGCCTGAGTGATACAGGCTGCAAGTAAACAAAGCTTGATCGGGTGCATGTAATTGAATAGGATCAAAACCCACCAGAATGTTGTAAACATCTTGACCACGCCCTTCCTTTGCCTCGTGGCATCTGCTATAAAAGAAAGACACGGCTCGTTGTCCGTGGCGCTGTCGCTAGCTCTCCATCAGAGAGGACAGTGTCCCACCGAGACCCAGCTTTCATTCTCTTGTCTGTCTTTTCTCCATCCTTCACCGCCCCCACTCAGGGTCACCCTTGCCCGTGCTGGCGTGGCACAGCTTAGTTTTTTGCAGATGGCGCTGTAAACAAAATGACCTTGACAGGAACTCAAAGGGATAAGCGTAGCCAACCGCAAAGAAGGCATCAACATGTAATTGACTTTCCGGGAGACAGAGCTTTGGACACCAATCCTGTCTCCTGTACTTGCTGCAAGAAAATAAAACTACCTGGCAACCATCATGTCTGGTTAATGAATAGAACACCCCAAGCGGCAAACCCCTTGAGTTCACCCGGCCAACATGGCTCAGCATCGACCTACGAACCAGGAGGTCATGGTTGGATTCTGATGATTCCCCATCAGGGCACATGCCCAGGTTGCAGGCTCGGTCCCCAGTAGGGGGCGTGCAGAAGGCAGCCAACTGATTCTGACTCATCAGTGATGGTTCTATCTCTCTCTCCCCCTCTCTTTTCCTCTCTGAAATCAATAAAAAATATATTTTTAAAAATTCTATATCACCACCTCTGATGGGGCCAGGGTAGGGATGCAATGGAGCCAGTGGTTGGGGATTTGTACAGAATCGCTTAAAAGTGGGGAAGTGGTGGTGCAAAGTACAGGTGTTGTTGCTCCGCGAATCACAAGTAGAAGTGAAACCTAGGCTGGGAGTAGGGTGGGGGGAGGGGGTGGCCTCCAGAGTCCACCCTTGGTCCCCACCCCAGGCTTCTTCCTTTCTCCCCTCTTGAGCCAGCAGATTCCCCTACAGCCCGGGGCCTGTTGGGCCTGCTCCCTTCCACGGCTGCAAACCTCCTGGGAGGGCTTCCCGCCTCCATCCTGCAGCCCCTGGCCGGGCTCCTGCCCTGTATCGCCCCTCTGGGTCACGGTCCCATCATCCCGCCGAGGGAACACAGGTGGAGAGCACGCAGCCTGCCCGGCTCACGTGGCAAAGCCGGTGTTCCAGGGCCCAAGCATCTCCATTTCTGCTCGGACACGTAAGGGGCTTGGACGCCGGCACTCCATCCTGCCAGTGAGGAAGAAGCTAACAAACTGAAAATCAGCTTCTTTTCTTAGACCCGTTTGAGAACTGAGTTCTGAGGCCCAACACCCCCGAAAACCTGAGGACAAGCAAATCCCGTCTCAATCAAGATCTGTTCACCAGGAGAAGGTGCTGGAGCCCTAAACTGGTAGGATGGCTTACACCGAAATGCTGATGAATGGCTGGGACGAAGTGTGCACTAGGATGAAACTGAGAAACCCCAAGGGGGGTGGGGGGTTTCAGTCTAGAGCAGGGGTCCTCAAACTTTTTAAACGGGGCCAGTTCACTGTCCCTCAGACCGTTGGAGGGCCAGGCTATAGTTAAAAACGAAACAAAAAAACTATGAACAAATCCCTATGCACACTGCACATATCTTATTTTGAAGTAAAAAAACAAAACGGCAAAAACACCCGCATGCGGTCCACGGGCCATAGTTTGAGGACGCCTGGTCCAAAGGAAGGAGGCATAGTTTTGTGATTTTACCTCCAGGAACGCCCCCCCCCCCCCCCCCCCCCCCCCAAACTCCCTCACAGCTCTTGCAGGGGGAGTGGGAAAGTTGTCAATGTGAAATGCACTCATATCGTTCTCCTTAGCAAAGGACCACTCTCCAGGGAAAATGGTTTTACCAGAACCTATCCCCCCTGGGGGAAGGCATTCCCCCAACTCCAGCCCCTCTAACCTTCCTGTCTTACCTAAGGGGGTGGGGGAGGGGGGAGAGCTAAGAGACACTAGTGACTATCATAGCCCAGGGACATATGATTAAGAACATTTCTCCTCCCAACCCCTTACTGCCACCTCAATAGGCCTCCAGGATAACAGGGCCACATGTACAAGAGCCCCCAGACACTCTGTCTAAGGAGGAGTTCTTAGGGAATCGCAAAAAAGACGAGAGAAACAAGGACGCCAGAGCAATCTGCAGCCGCTGGCTCCTACAGCTACCGCAGAGATGAAACGCCGCAACCCCTCGCCAGGTTAACAGAAATCCTCTCACAAACAGCCGGTCTATCTCAGTTCCTGTTACCCAGCACATCGTGTCTGGCTTTCCACAAAGGTCGCAAGGCATGCTACATAATAAGAAGAGACGCCGACTGAAGAGGAAAACATCAGAACCAGACCGGGGGAAGACACGGAATTTGGAGTTGTCAGACAGGGAGTTTAAAATAACTATGATTAATATGCTAAGGGCTCTAATGGAAAAAGTTAACAAGATGGGCAGTGTCAGCAGAGGGATGGAAATTTTAAGAAAACAATTTAAAAGAAATGGTGGAAATCAAACACCCACAGAAAGGAAGAATGCCTTGCTCTGGCCAGTGTGGCTCAGTCGGTGAGGCGTCGTCACAGGCACTGAACAGTTGTTGGTTCGATTCCTGGTCAGGGCACACGCCCGGGTTGCTGGCTCGATCCATAGGAGGGAGGCATGCAGGAGGCAGCCCACTGATGTTTTGCTCTCACATCGATGTTTCTCTCTCTTCCTTTCCCTTCTTCATTCTCTAAAAATCAATAAAAAAAATTTTTATTTTATTTTTTTTAAAAAGGAAGGAGAAATGCCTTTGATGAGGCGATCAGTGCACTTCCAGGGGAAAAATCAGTGAGCTTGGGGATATGTCAGTAGAAATATCCCAAACTAAGATACAAAGAGGAAAAAAAAATGTTCTGAAAAATCAAACATATCAGAACATCCAGGAACTGTAGGACAATTTCAAAAGGTATAATATATGTATGGTTGGAAAACCAGAAAGAGAGAGAGAGAGAGAGAGAGAATGCAGCAGAAGAAATATTTGAAGTAATAATAGCCAAGAATTTTCTAAAATTAATGACAAACACCAAAAAAACAACAGACAAGGAATCTAAGAACATAGGAAGAAAGATAAATACCCCAAAAATCTACAGCTGAGCAGATCATACTCAAAGTGCAAAAACCAAAGACAGTGAAGATCTTGACAGAAGCCAGACAGGAAGAACAGCTGACCTACAGAAGCACAGAACAGAAATGGCAGCAGACTTCTCCTTAGGAGCCAGGCAGGAAGAGAGCGAGCCACGTGTTTAAAGCGGTGAAAGGGCAAAAAGCCATCAACATAGATTTCCCTACCTGGCACAATTATCCTTCCAGAGTGAAGGGAAATAAAGAATTTCTCAGAAAAACTAAAATGGGGCATGCAGCAGCCACAGAGCTGCCCTCCAAAAAATGTTCTAAGTTCTTCAAAGCCGGGCTGGTGTGGCTCAGTTGGTTGAGGTCACTGGTTCAATATCCATTTGGGGCACATGCCTGGGTTTGGGGCTCAATCTCCAGTAGGGGGTGTACAGGAGGCAGCAGATTGATGATTCTCTCTCATCATTGATATTTCTATCTTCCTCTCCCTCTGAAATGAAGAAGAAGAAGAAGAAGAAGAAGAAGAAGAAGAAGAAGAAGAAGAAGAAGAAGAAGAAGAAGGAGAAGAAGGAGGAGAAGAAGAAGGAGAAGAAGAAGAAAACGGCTCTACTGTAGGTTGTCTACAAGAAACCCACTTTAAATACAAAGATCGAGGTAGGTAAAAATAGAGGGATGGAGAAAGACATACCACCGTACCACAAATCAAAAGCAACAGGAGTAGCTGCATTAACTTCAGAAAAGATCACACTTCAGTAATAGGAGTTGAAACAGGGTCTTCTCGTCCCTCCCAGAGGGCGGGGCTCCAGCTGTTGAACCCCCAGGGTAGGGTGTCTGGCACATGCCAGACATTCTACTGTTTGTATGAACAAATAAGCACAAAAGGATGAGTGAGTGAGTGAGTGAGTGAGTGAGTGAAATGCTCTGGCTTTGCTATTTCCATGAGGCCTGAGCTCCTGCCATAGCCGGTAGGCACAGGCTAGATGACCTGGACAACTTCACCAAATGCCTTTTGGAGCCGGGGATGTTCATGGGGAGCTGGGGGGAGGATGCGCCTGGCATCAGGCGCCTCGCTGGCCCTTTGAGCCCATTGCCCTCGAGCCCTGTCTGCTGGGAACAGCCTGGGCAGCTGGCCCTGTGACAGGGAAAACCTCAGAGTTTCTTCCCCAAACATTGGCTTTGTGATGTCAGCAGATGAGTCAAGGCCCACAGAGCTGCCTTCTCACCCATTCAGGCTCTGCCTGGCACGAGGGGGACCCCCAGCCCTGCGGCAGCCTCCTCTCTGTGACCCCACGCAGAACCCTCCTCCTTCCTCAGCCCCAGTTTCCCTACCTCTTGAGCAGGGGTCCTCAAACTTTTTAAACAGGGGGCCAGTTCACTGTCCCTCAGACCGTTGGAGGGGAGTCGGAGAGTGTGGCGCACATTCCACACATGCGCACTGAGGGCCCGGGACGAGTCGGCTGCTAAGCAGGACAGGCAGCGGCAGCAAAAACACCCGGCGGGCCGCATGTGGCCCGCGGGCCGTAGTTTGAGGACCCCTGCTATGCGACTGGGCTTGGCTGCTCTGGGTGCCAGCCCATTGGTCCTGAGGGCTGCCTGAGCGTCCAGGAGCACTGCCCACATTTCCAGGAGCCCAGTGGGCCGGCGCTGCCAGAGCCAGAACACACAGGCCAACGAACACCCAGAACCTCTTCCAGCCAGACCAGGTCAGTGCGGGCAGCCATGCATCGGCCGCTGCAGACCAGACCTCCGCCAGGTACACAGGCATTAGTTCCTTCTCCGGAACGACAGGGAAGGAGGGCCTTGGGCAGCCTTTTTGTCCCCTGGGCCACCCGCCTCCCTGACTTGAGGGGAGCAGCCCGGGTGGTAGCTAATCCTTTCTCCCCAGGGCTCAGCCCCCCTCTGGCCACTCAGCCCCAGCAGGACAACGTGCTGGGAGCGTCTCATGAGCACCGAGCAGTGAATTGGGCATCGCTCTGCCACGCTGGCTGCCTGACTACCTGTGCCACGTGGCTCCTGGTGAGGCCAGGGGCCTGGGGCCAGCAGAGGGCTTTTGGGGACATTTCACACCGACAGAAAATTATAAAGAAGAGAGGAAAGAACACCCGAGAGCACACCACCAGGCTTTACCAGTGTGACTATCTGACCACATTTGCTTCAGATGTCTTAAGTCGTTCTTAAAACATGAGCCACTGTGAGCCACAGGTGACGTGGGTTAGTCATCAAGAGCGCCGGGTTTGCCGAAACCGGTTTAGCTCGGTGGATAGAGCGTCGGTCTGTGGACTGAAGGGTCCCAGGTTCGATTCCGGTTAAGGGCATGTGCCTTGGTTGCGGGCACATCCCCAGTGGGGGGTGTGCAGGAGGCAGCTGATCGATGTTTCTCTCTCATCGATGTTTCTAGCTCTCTATCCCTCTCCCTTCCTCTCTGTAAAATATCAATAAAATATATTTAAAAGAAGAAAAAAAAAAAGAGCGCCGGGTTTGAGTTAGGACTCTGCAACGTACTGTGTGGCCTTGGGCAGGACACTTCACCTCTCTGTCCTCGGTGTAGGCACCGGTTAAGGGGCGATAGTAAGTGAGGCCATTGGAGGAGTGGCTGGCCTGTAGTCCGTGCTCCGTAAACGGAGCTGTGGCAGGGGCAGGCTGCTAACTCTGGGCCTTTCCTCTGCTCCTGGCAGGAGTTCTCCGGGAGCGTGAGCCCGCGCAGGTGCCACAAGGGACAGAGAAGGCCGCCTTCCGTGTTCGTAAGCTCTATAAACGGTCTCCGGCTGCATACTCTTCCTTTCGTGGCTTCTCTTTCCCCACAACCCCGTGTTTGGGGTTCTGCCACGCTAACATGGTAGTCCTTCCATTTACCTGCCGTCCACAACGCCACGCACAGCCGCTGTCGCAAACCACCAAAGGCAGCTCCGATCGCCCCGGGGACCTGCCTGCCTGCCTGCCTGCCAACCTGCTGGTCCCTTTCACAACATCTATTTTTAAGTTTAAACTTGGAAAAAGAAGAAAAGCGGAAGAAAAACAGTGTTGATTGAACACCCGCTGCTGTGCCCCACCCCAGTCAGATGGCACACGGGAGGTGTCAGGCCTCAGCCCCGATCCCAGGAACTAGGAGATCATTTTTCCCCAGACGCTGCCCCCACAGCACCCAGGACCCCGAGTCTTCCCAGTTGTTCTTAGAGTCTCCTCGGGCCTCACATGAACACAAGGGCAAGTTGATACTCTTTTTTCAAAATATAGGTGTGTTTTTTTAAGTTCAGAGAGGAAGGGAGAGGGAGGGAGAGATAGAAACATCAATGATGAGAATCATCCATCAGCTGCCTCTTGCAGGCCCCCTACTGGGGATTGAACCCACAACCCGGGCCTGTGCCATGACTGGGAATCGAACTGTGACCTCCTGGTTTGTAGGTTGATGCTCAACCACTGAACCACGCCAGCCAGCAGTTTGCTGATATTCTGCAGCCAAGACCTCCCTCCCCCACCTGCCTGCACCAGCCTGCGTTTCTATTGCTTCTGTCACCACGTGCGGATAGGGAAACTGAGGCACGGGTTGCTGATGACAGGGAATTGTACTGGGGTCAAGATTTGAGCCCAGGGCTCTGGGCAGAACATGTGAGGGTGAAGGCACAGGTGGAGTGGGCAGCAGACTCTGCCACCTCTGCCTCCTCCCCTACTTGCCACCAGCTGTGTTGCCTCCGGGCTCCAGCCCGCTCTTATCCCACTGGTGATCTGCTTGCTTGTCACCCCTGTGGCTTTGACAAAGCAGCCAATTTAATTGTGAGCACACAGCAGCCCATAGCCCAGCCACCCTCCAGCCTTCTCCTAGAAGGGGTGCTGTCAGCCAGTTCTCCAGGGCCCTGGCTTCCTCAGCGTCTCCTCCAACCTGGGGCCGGGGTGAGGCCAGTAGAGAGGCCGGTGGCAGGAGGGGAATGGTAACCCTGGGCTGAGCTCAGGGCCCCAATGCAGTGGTGGCCCGGGAGCTGGTGTCAGAAGGGGAATGTGGGACAGGTGGCCATGCTGCTCCTGGGTGTGCACTAGTCTGCTCCAACGTGCTTTGGTCCGCTCTGCTCTGTGCCAGTCTGCTCCAGTCTACACTGGTCTGCTCCACCCTGCTATGTGCTTCAGAGACATCTTCTGTGTTTCAGCCCCACCAGGGAAACACAGCCCTCAGTGAAGAGGTAAAATGTACTCCTAGGGGGGGGGGGGGGCAGGGAAGCTGGCTTATATGGACAGAAGTCCCCATCCCTGGTCCCTGATGCTAATGAGGACTCCAAATCCTCCAAGTTTGATTGGTACAAAAGGCACTCCGCTGGTTGGTCAGAATAGAGCCTCTCTGGTTGGTCAGAGCTATATAGCTCTGATTGGATGAGGAAAGCCTCGGTCCTATTGGCTGAAATAGAATTCCAGGAACTGCTTTATAAGGGCTGGCTCCAGTGGCAGGAGCACAGTTGCTGGCTTCTCCCTGATGTGCAGGTTGTGTGAGAGGCCCCTGTGTAGAAATGGCTGCTAGGCTCTGTGTTTTTAACATTTGAGCCCAGTTAGTCACCAGAAGCCCTTCTTAGTAGGTGTCTTCTTTCTCAGGGTTCACAAGGAATAAATAACCTGTTCCTTATTCTGAGGGGCCCAAGGACCAGCATATACACCAAAGGGTGCTGAACAGCCCCGGGCTCGAGTCTGCACAAGGTTTCTAACCTGACCTTGAGTACGCCCCTCCCTGAGCCTCAGTTTCCTCATTTGCACCACAACCAGATGGCCCAGCTGTCCTGCAGGGAATCTGATTCCAAATGTTCTCTTCTGACATTTTCCCTGCTCCGTCCTGTAGAGTGTGGGTTCTGGGTGCCTTTGTCAGGGGCTGGGGCTGCATAGGGTTCCACGGGCAGGTAAGTTTGAGAAACACCGCATTCCAAGCCCCTCCTGGAGAGTCCAAGATGCACGCTAAAGGCTCTGAGAAGTCCTGCAGTCAAAGCCTGATCCATTCATTCACTCTCACAAGACTTCTTGTCTCACCTATTAACGCTATTCTAACCTGCTGCCTCGACACACAGCTAAGTCAGGACCCTCGCCCGTCTGCTTTCTCTTCTGTAAAAAAGGAGTGGCACTCGCGCCTTGGCAGGGGTGGAGAAGAGTTAGGTGGGACGTGCAGTGGAAGGGACCCCCAGAGCGGGGCTGACAGATGTTATCCCCGGCCCCAGCATCGCTAGAGCAGGGGCAGCCCTGGCCCCGGAGCGATGCTCACCCCGGCTCTTGCTCAGAAGCCCCGGGAAAGATGTTTGCCCGCCCTGAGTCCCTAAGCACACTTCCCCGGCGGGGAGGGGCCAGGGGCTGGGAGGTTTTCTGGAGCCCACTGTGAGCACTCCTGCCTTCTGGGGGGCCCAACACAGCCTCCCTTTCCTCATTCCCGGGCCCCATGAGAAATAAATGCCAGCTTTGCTCATGCCCTGCTGTGCTCCGGAGGCGGGCGCTCCAGCCTCGCTCCAGGACAGCCCTAACCGGTCCTCGGGAGGAACCAGCCCTGCAGACACCTCGATGTCAGAGCCTCCAGAACCTCGAGAGAATACATCACTGTTGTTTAAGTCACCCAGGCTTTTTAAAAAATCTTTATTCTTGAGGGTATTACGTATGCCCCCTTTCTTCTCCCATTGGCCCCTTCTTGTCCTCCTCGGTCCCTGCCCCTGCCCCAGGCCTTCACCACCCTAGTGTCTGCGTCCATGACGTCACCCCGTCTTGTGGAACTGGGTTATGGCAGTCCTAGCACACTGAGCCAGGAGCTATGTCCCCTGTTCCCCAGACCCACATTTCCCCTCCTTCCCCCTGTGTCTCCATCCTGCCCACTTGCTGGCAGTGGTCCTGGGCACACCCTCCTCTCTCCATCACCTCCCTGGCTCCTCTCACACGCCACCGTGCACATCCCCTTCATCTCCCTCGGTCCTCACAGCAACCTTCTAGGGCTGGTGTTATTATTAACCCCACCTCACAGGTGAGGACACTGAGGCTCAGGACGCTGAGACTGGAGGACCACTCAGATGCATCCGGTCAGGACATCCCACTGTAAGGGCGTGAGCTGCTCACCACTAAGGCATTTCTGTAGAGACACGACGGCAGGAAGTGGGGAGAGACAATGTGACACAATGAATTATGGGGACCGTGAGTGGACAGGGGCTTTGGACAGCTGCCTGCTCGGTGTGCAGTGGGCAAGTCCTGCTCTGGCCAGGGCTTACACCCATAGCCTCAGAACCCCGCCCATGGCTGGGGTTCCAGAAACTGGACTCAGAGCTCGCTGGGAGCGGAAACCTTGGCCCTGGCACCCAGGCATGCTTAGCTAAGTGTAGACAGCCAACATTCACCTAAGAGACCACCAGGAGAGGGAGGTTAAACCAGGGAGTTATGTGCAGCCCACGGACAGGGGGTCTTTCCAGATTGGAGTTGTCCCGGTAAGGGGTAAGCACCCCACCCCTGGAGGCATGCAAGTAGTTGTGAGCCGCCCCTGTAAGGGCTGCTGTAACTGGGGAAACATGTGGTCACTTCCAAGCCTTCTGTCACTGGACGTCCATGAAGATTCCAATCTTTCACGCATGTTTGAGCATAGGCAATACTTCTATGTTGTTCCAAAATCCAAAGGCACAAACTAAACCCAGTGAGACGGGACCTTCCACCCTAAGCCCCAGCCCCGACGGGACCTTCCACCCTAAGCCCCAGCCCCCAGGTCTGCTTCTGGGAAACCCCGGGCAATGCCAGGTTCTCCTGCGGTCTTCCAGGCTGTGCATGCACCAGCACACACACTCTTTATCTTTAAATAAATACACGGTCATATATTATATATATATTTTTTTTGATTTCAGAGAGGAAGGGAGAAGGAGAGAGAGATAGAAACATCAATGATGAGAGGGAATCATTGATTGGCTGCCGTCTGCACGCCCCCTACTGGGGATCGAGCCCACAACCTGGGCATGTGCCCTTGGCCGGAATCGATCCTGGGACCTTCAGTCTGCAGGTTGATGCTCCATCCACTGAGCCAAACTGGCTAGGGCCTCCGTCATGTTATTTTTTACTTACGTTCTGCCTCTTGCTTGTTTCCCTGACAATGGACTTTGGCAGCAGCCTGATGGTGCGGGAAGTTCCCCTCCAGGTGTCCACATCTATCCCGGGGGAGGGGGTAACGCCCACCTCACAGGGATGTTGGGGTCCAGAGACGCTCCTGGCTGGCCTTCTGGGCCCCTGTGAAAGGTCCTCCCGCCTTGGACGTCCAGGATCATGCCCCGCCCTTGTAGCCGCAGCGACTTCTCTGGCCACCAGGGGGCCCCGTGGAGCTGCTGGTGGCCACACCATGTCTGGAGGTGACCCGGACTCCACAGGAGGACCCTGGAGAGGAGAGAGGGAAGGACGGGGCTGGGACTTGGCCTCTTGGCGTCCCAGAAGCCCCAGCTCTCTCCATCCTCCTGCCAGCCTCCCCGTCACTGTGGCCACACGCCCCCCTCCTGAAAAGAACAGGCGTTTTTAAGCAATCTTTGTTGTTGCTGTTTTCACTCAGAGAACAGAGAGGAAGAGGTTGTCCTACACAAGCAGCCAAGGCCCACCTGCCCCACCCCCGCCCCGTTCCTCTGCACGGGCCCCAGCCTGCCTCAGCAACTCCCGGGGGACCTTGGTCCTGGGGACCTCCTGGCCTCTGCTCTGTCCGTTGGCCTGTCTCCAAAGGCACCTTGCAAGTCCTCCTCTCCTGCATTTGTTTGTGCCGGTGCCTCTGTCTGGGCTGCCCCCACCCTCTCAACCCCGGGCTTGCAAAGCCATCCCTTCCAGGCAGCCTGCAGGCCGGGCCACCACCCTGGGGGAGCCCACGGGGCCAGCTCTGCGCTGCCACGGCCACCGATCCCCGAGCCTGAGGCTGCAGGCGTGGCCTCCCAGCCCAGAGCCGGGCAGCTGGCGGGCCGAGTCCCAGAGGCCGGGAGTGGTCTGGGGCAGTGCCCACCTTATCCCTTGATCCCAGCTGGCAGGACGCAGGACAGACGGGAACAGGATGGAGCTGGCGTCCTGACAGGCAGGGGAAGCCGGGAACCTGTTTGGCAGGCTCCTCCCAGGCCTCTTAGCTCCGTGGGAACCAGGAGGCCCAAGGATCACAAACACTGGGACCTGGACCCCCTCCCCCGGCCAGCAAGCCGACTGCCTTCGCCACCCCGGAGCCAGTGCCACTGGGGTCACAGGACCGTCCCAGTCACGTCAGCCACTCAGTTCACACACTGCGGCCAGCCGGTCTGCTGAGCCCGCTTCCCCTCCGCACGCGGACACGCAGCTCCTGCTTCAGCCGTGCCCGCCTGAGGGGCAGGATGCAGACACTGGGTCCTAGGCCCCCCGTCCGCCTGGCCTGGAGGGAGCGGAGCGCCGGCCAGGCCGCTCCCCAGTCACACACGGAGGATGGCAGTCCATCCAGAGTCACACACGGAGGATGGCAGTCCATCCAGAGTCACACACGGAGGATGGCAGTCCATCCAGAGTCACACACGGAGGATGGAAGTCCGGGCAGCCTGGGCCCGGTTCGCGCTCTCAACCAGCCAGACGCACTGCCTTTTGGGTTAAGGGCCTTAGCTTGGAGTGAGAGCTTGCCTCCACAAAAGCTCTGGTTGGGCCCTGGATGGTTTGGCTCAGTGGACAGAGCATTGGCCTGTGGACTGAAGGGTCCCAGGTTCGATTCCGGCCAAGGGCACATGCCTGGGTTGCAAGCTTGATCCCCAGTGGGGGGCGTGCTGGAGGCAGTGGATCGACTATTCTCATCATTGATGTTTCTCTCACTGTCCCTTCCTCTCTGAAATCAATAGAGAAATATATATTTTTTAAAAAAAGCTCTGATTGGGTTTTCACCGTATCCATTCACACTGGCCACATCACCACATGCATCCGGGAGCAATGGGCTGGAGGTTCTGCGATGGAGGGTGGGGGGAGGCCCCACCCCGCCCACAGACCCAGGCTCCCAGGCCCAGGCCCAGGCCACCCGATGGGGCCCCACAGCTTCAGCCTAGTCCTGGGGCGGCTGGGATGGGACCTGCCCAATTCTGGGCAGCAGCCAGTCTCCCGGCCCCCGATGACACAGTCACCGCAGACCTGCTGGCCGGGAGCGCCGCCCTCAGTAATAATAATAATTATCACGATGATTAGCATCCTGTTGTGACGATGGTAATGACCACAAGAGGCAGTTTGGCGTCGTGGTCAGACCGGACTCTGCCAGGCAGACCTGGCACACCTTGGCGGCAGGACCTTGGGCCAATGATTAGACTTCCCTATGCCTCAGTTGCCCCTTCTGCGGAGTCAAGTGAGGTTGCTGGGAGGCGTCAGCTCCTAGGGGCTGCCCGGGGGCAGTGACGGAATCCCGGCCAGCTCCGTGGGGACGGAGCCTGAGCTGCAGCCACAGGCAGGGGGGCCTTCGACACTGCGGTGTGCTTTTAGGGTGCGCCCACAGCATTCCACAGAGCCTGCAGTCCCAAGTCCCCACAGCTGGGCCCTGGCTGGGCGGCTCAGTTTGATCCCTAGTCAGGGCACATATAAGAAGCAACCAATGGATGCATGAACAAGTGGAATCATAGATCCATGTTTCCCTCTCCCTTCCTCTCTCTCCCTAAAAAGTCAATACAGCCCTAGCTGGTTTCAGTGGATAGAGCGTCGGCCTGTAGACTGAAGGGTCCCGGGTTCAATTCCAGTCAAGGGCACTTGCCCAGGTTGCGGGCTTGATCTCCAACAGGGGGTGAGCAGGAGGCAGCCAATCCATGGTTCTCTCTCACCACTGATGTTTCTCTCTCTCTCCCTCCCCCTTCCTCTCTGAAATCAATAAAAATACATTATAAAGCCGAAACCGGTTTGGCTCAGTGGATAGAGCGTCGGCCTGCGGACTCAGGGGTCCCAGGTTCAATTCCGGTCAAGGGTATGTACTTTGGTTGCGGGCACATCCCCAGTGAGGGGTGTGCAAGAGGCAGTTGCTCGATGTTTCTCTCTCATCGATGTTTCTAGCTCTCTATCCCGCTCTCTTCTTCTCTGTAAAAATATCAATAAAATATATTTTTTAAAAAATACATTATAAAAACCCCACAACATTCCCGCAGCTGCACCCCCTGCTGGCCATTGGCGGGTGAGGGTTCCAGGACACCCATCACTGACCACAGGATGTTTATGGAGACCTTCCACGGGCAGGTCTGCCCAGCTCAGCCTCAGGACGTGCCGCTTTTAAGGCAATTTGGGAGGAAAAAAACCCACCCTCACCTTTTGGCCTGAATGCACGTTGTCCTGCTGCCCCTGTTGCATTCCATCCCGCTGGTTGCATTTCTCCACCTGTGGTGGGCGGTTCCTGGCAATGCCAGGGCTCCTGGGGCGTTGCCAGCGGCACATCTGAGAAGCAACCCCTCTTCTCCCCCCAACCCCCCGTGGCTCCATCCCAGCACTGATCACAATGGGCATGGCTGCAGGCAGAGACCTCCGGCCTGCCCTCAGAGACCCTCTTACTGCAGGTTACGCTGATTTTCAAAGCGTCGTCTCTGGCTCACTCTGTCCAGGGAGTTGTGAGCTCCCTCCTAACCACCGTCTCTCAGCCCACATTTTCCACTCCGTCCAGAGAACATGAAGAGCTTGCTCCCAGTCACGCTAGTATCTGTCACACCTCCTGCCTTTGCCACAGTGTTTCCTTTGTCCTGGACACCCCGTCCCTCTTCCTCACCTGGCTGCCTCCCATGCCAGGCACAGGTGTGCAGTCCTTCTCCTCCACGTCCCACTGCCACCCGCCTCCAGCCCAGCAGGCTCCTGGCGGCCCCAGGCTCCCGGATCAGGGCACCACCTACCTATCTTCTCCCTCCCCCCAGCTTACAGCCTGGGATCCTGGGGTCCCCAGAGCCCAGCCAGAGCTGGGTCCCTGGAGAGGCAGCACTGTGCGGTGGAAAGAGCCCAGGCGTGGGGCCAGACAGACTCTGACCCGTCTGACCCTCAGTTTCCTCGTTTGTCAAATCAGGATCCTGGCCACATCAAGGGTGGGAATGAGGATCACAGACCTTGTGTACAAAGTGCGGGGCATGGGGCGGGGCTCTGGGCGGGCCCTGGCTGAATGAATGAATGTCCTCAAGGTCACTGTCTGGCTAGGAGTAGGGGAAGGGACTGGAAGACGTTCCTAGAGTAGATCAAGGTGTTATTGGAACCCCCAGGCGGGAGGAACCCCAGGAGGGAGCATGGATTATGTGGGTGGGGAGGAGTCTGGGAAGGCTTCCCGGTGGAGGAGGTGCGTGTGCTGAGCTCAGGAGGGGGCTCCTCATTGCACAGCTAACAGAGCATCCTTCCTCCCAGAGTGAGCTGCTTCCTGCAGCCCCGCCAGCACTGGCTTCCATCATTTTAATGACATGCTTCTAGTGTATGTGCGCCTGACTTCATAGGGGTGGAGAGCAGCCTTATTCTGCGTTTCTTTGCTTGCAGGTCTCCCTTTAAGGCCAGCTCTGAGAGCCGCGATTCCTTAAGCCTTCAGGGATGCATCCAGGGAAAACACCCTCTCCGTTATTAGGGAGAGATTGTGAAGTGAGCTCAGCCCAGGAGAATTTGGTGATTTTGGGAAGCGCGCATTCCAGATGACGACAGCCAGGCCTGGTGGGGGAGGAGGGCGAGACCCAGCATACCACAGGCAGCACCAGCTCCGGGGCTGCCCGCCATGGGACCCCAGGGGCAGGCAGAGCTTTCCTAGCTGCTGCCGCCCAACACTCTGCCCTGGATTCCACCACCGCCCCCTTCTTAACCAGGGGCTTCTGTTAACATGTAAATATTTTGCCAGGGAAAGGGAACGCTTTGCTTTATTACTAAAGGAAAGGAAGATGAAGTTACTTTTACTGAGTCTGCTTTATTACTAGGGAAAAGGAAGGTGAAGTTACTTTTTTTTTTTTAATATATTTTATTGATTTTTTACAGAGAGGAAGAGAGAGGGATAGAGAGTTAGAAACATCGATGAGAGAGAAACATCGATCAGCTGCCTCTTGCACACCCCCTACTGGGGATGTGCCCGCAACCAAGGTACATGCCCTTGACCGGAATCGAACCTGGGACCTTTCAGTCCGCAGGCCGACGCTCTATCCACTGAGCCAAACCGGTTTTGGCATGAAGTTACTTTTACTGAGTACCTACTGTGTGCTTTATTACTGGGGGAAAGGAAGGTGGCTGTGTGTGGTGCTGGGCTCTGTGAGCCGCTGTCACCCCTGTCCGGCCTGTGTCTCCCCCTCCCCGCCTCTCCCCCTCCTCTCATGCACATTTCATCTGGGCCACAGGGGCTGGTTTGAGGAAACCCCAAAGCCTGGGCTGCCCGTGCACGCCCCCAGGTGAGAGCCCTCGGAACGGGAGGGGGTCTCTGGCTCTGAACTCCTCCTGTGGCTCCTCCCCCGGCTCTTCATGGGTGCTTCACCTGCCTGCAGAGCAGGGTGCACCTGCAATGGGAGAGGCCCGTTATGAACCCCCAAATACACATGTGAACCTCAACTTCTGGTGATCAATAATAATTCCTGCTCCCCCTCACAGCCTGCGGGAGGACTACAGCGGGGCTTCATAAACTGGAGGAGGACGCAGCGGGGCTTCATAAACTGGAAACAACTGAGAATGTGGGGCTGACCCAGCGCTGACCAGTAGAAGACGCCCTGGGGCCTGGGGCGACGCTGACTGGGGGCGGTTTGGGGGTGTCTGTCCGGGAGCATTCCTGCTCCTCCCCGCTTATTTCACCGGGAGGTTTTATCACTCACGCAGCTTATGTTTGTATTGTAAACAAAACAATGCATGCACATAAGTAAAAACAGGTCCAGGAACGCTCAAATGTTCCGAAGGAGAGGAAATGGACCCGTTTCTCCCTCCCCTCCCCCCACCCCCGGCTCCCCAGAACAACCCGTTTCCCCGGTTTGGGCCTTCGAGGTTTGGGCCTCTGCGTTTCCCAATAAGATGCCTACATTTTTCCATTCTGGATATTTCTATCGCCTTCCAGGTGTGACAGCTGGGGCTTCAGCTCTCTCAGGCCCGCCCACTGCCCAGCCTCCACCCTCAGCGCCCGAGAGGGGACTTTACACAGTCCTTAGCTAACCCCTCAGTGTAAATGTTATTCCGAAAGTCACCCAGTAGCCAATGGCGGCTTCTTTTCTCCTAGAGTTTCCTTTGCTTATGCCCTGGGTTAATGCATGCTTTAAAAAACTTGTCAGGTATCCATCTGTGTTTTTCCTCTGAGTTTCTCCATCTGACCTGCTCCAGACCTAAGTGACAGTCTTGTCAGCCTTGCAGGCATTCCTTATCTTATCTGCCCCTTTGGGCCCTGGGCCCTTGCAGGCTGAGCTCTCCACCCTGGGCCCCAGGCGTCTGATAGCTTCTGGCTGAGCCCAGCCCCTGGGGGTCTGCACCTGTGGGCTGGTCAGTCCAAGAAGGACGTGAAGGACCGTTGGGGGCGGGGGGGGGAGGAAGTCATCCTGCGCTCAGCTCCTAGGAGAACTGGTGCTCCCAAAGCTTCCAGAAGGCGCACAGCACTTCGTTTCCTTTTGCGAGCTTGCATTTCTGACAGTGTTTGTGTTCTAGCCGCATACTGGCCTGATTCTCTCAGGAAATCCTTTTCCCTCAGTCTTGTAAGGCGACTGATGGCCCTGGGCCTTCTGGCTCCCAGGGTTTCCAACGGGAAGCCCAGTGCCAGGCTTCAAATATACACTGAGTGGCCAGATTATTATGATCTCTGAACGCATAATAATCTGGCCACTCAGTGTGTGTGTGTGTGTGTGTGTGTGTGTGTGTGTGTGTGTGTGGATATTTTAGAGGCCCAGTGCATGAATTTGTGCATGGGTAGGGTCCGGCCAGCCCGGCCAGGGGGAGGGGGACATGGGCAGTTGGCCGGCCTGCCTGCTGGTCGAACTCGTGGTCGAGGGGACAATTTGCATATTAGTCTTTTATTATATAGGATATACAATACACTGAGTGGCCAGATTATTATGCGTTCAGAGATCATAATAATCTGGCCACTCAGTAGTGTATACATTCATTTAAAAATGCATGCACACGGTTTCAAAAATCAAACAAAATTATAAGGCTTCTTAACACACACACACACACACACACACACACACACACACACACACACACACACACACACACACGGTCTCCTGCCTCAGGTCTCCACCCTGATTCCTGCCCCCAGAGGCAATCACTTGCCATTTTCTGCCCTTATCTTCCTGCCTCCAGGCACACACAGCTTTCTCCTCCGGTTTAGGCTTATCACTGCCTTTCTCTCAGAGACCCGGAGGGGTTCGCCCATGTAGGCCCCGCCCCCGCCCTCCCAGGGTGGCTACCTCACTCTTTTCTGTTAAATCAATGTTGTTTACGTAGGATAAGCGTTGCAGCCAACGGAGCCACCCCGTGTCCCAGGACGGTTGCCTTCCTTGCGGGACTTCTGGGTTTCCCTGGGATTAATCATTGCCTCCTTGTTCGACTTGCTGGGTTTTCTTTGGGTTTATCACCAGTTCACCACCAAATTGGCTGAAGACGGCCACGCCCCCAGGGTTGCCTGGAGTTGTGTGCTCTTCCAGGCCAGCTCCTCCCAGAACCCTCCCCCCCACCCCCCAATCTGCACTGATTGCCTCTGGCCCCCAAGCCCCCCCCTCGGCGGTGTCCCTTGCACCATCACCTCCCAGGCTCCCTGTCCCTGTATTTCATGTCTTCTTGTTTCTTTTCTTTCTTCTTCTTCTTCTTCTTTTTTTTTTTTTGGTGATGAATTTCTTTTATTTTTTTATTGTTTAAAGTATTACAAATAGTAGTACATATGTCTCCTTTTTTTTTCCAATTGACCCTCCCCCAGCCTCCTCTACCCGCCCCCCCAGCACATGCCCTCACCCACCTCTCTGTGTCTTGCGTCCATCGGTTATGCTTATATGCACGCATACAAGTCCTTCGGTTGATCTCTTGATTTCTCCTAATTTTAGAGAAAGGATGTCTGGGAGAAATTTTTTTTTAAATGTCTTCCTCTACCCCTGCACTTGATTGATTAGGGGCTAAAGTAATTTCCGTCAGAAGGTTGAAGGCTTTGCTCCATGTCCTGACAGCTTCTGAAGGGCTTTGAGAATGTCAGCGATACTGTGAGTCCTGATCCTTCGTATGTGGTCTCTCCCCCTCCCCGCCCCCGGCCCCCGCTCACTCCTATTCGGACCCTTGTGTTATTGATGTAAGGGATTTTTTTTTTTTCTGGAAGGGAATTTTTATTATGAGTCTATTTGACCCAAACTGCCGACATATGCTGGGGAGCAAGATCTCAAATGCTCAGTTTAATAACAGTTATGCACCTCCTTTTATGCACTTGAAGTTAAGGAAGGACGGTACATGGAGGTGGGAGAAAGCAAGGCGGGGGCTGAGCTACAGGATAGTTAACAGCATTATGTGGGGTATTACTTCTGGCATCTGAAAGGTGTGTTAACCTAGATGCACGAGAACAATGGTCAGGGCTGGCTTAAAACCTTTCACCACAGAAGGTATGCCCTGACCAGGTAGCTCAGTTGGCTGGAGCATCGTCCCTATACACCAAGGTTTCAGGTTCGATCCCCATCAGGGCACATCCAAAATCAACCAATGAAATAAATAAGTAGAACAACAAATTGATCTCTCTCTATATATCTACCTCAAATCAATAAAAAGTGAAAAGTTAGGTGCCTGTGGCATGACTAGGCACCATGACCTGCCGAGTGAGGAATTTATGATCAGGCCACTCTGCCATGTTCCGTTCCATAGAAGCGCCTTTTTACGTCCACAGTGTCCATCAGTCCCAGGTAATTTTTTGGTATTTTGTCTTTAACACTTTCCTTCCCTTTGTTTTAGGCCACTAGACACAGGGCAGAAACTAGGATTGTTACGTGAATACTATAGGGAACTCTAGCATCCCCGGGCCCCTTCCCTCTCCTAGGCCGCAGAGTTGAGGATTCTTAGGGGAATTTGGACAACCTTAGAGAAGGACCTTTAAATCCAGACACTTGGGGAGGGGTGTGCCCCCGAGAACTGGGGGTGGCTTCTCCTAGCTCAGGCTGATTTGACACCTCCTCTAACCCAGGTCTTCTCCGCCCTGTCTGAGAATTCCCTGCTGCAGACATTCTGATGACATTGGTCTGCGGAGGACCGAGCACTTGCATTTGACCAGCTTTTAGGTAATTCGGACCCGTGCCCAGGGCTGGGAGCCCCTAGGCAGCCTTGTGTGGGGAGCCTGACCAGCTGCCTCCTTAGGACCCTGACCTGCTCGCAGGGACTCAGCGCGCCCAGCATGCGGAAGATGCTGGTTTCTCGTGGCAAAGGTAGGCATCCTGGCGCTGGGTCCTGGCGCTGGGTCCTGGTGCTGGGTCCCGGGGCAGTGTCATCGCCAGGCCGAGCCTGTTCTTGGGAGAAGGCTCAGCTCTGCAGCCTCGAGAGGCTCATCCTGTGTGGGCTGTGCGTGCCCCAGGCCTCGCAGCCCATGACCCGCAGGGCAGGGCAGAGGCTCAGAGGCCGAGGTGCTCAGACATGTCCAGGGCCACCCGGAGCCCAGACACACAGACGCTAAGCCCAGGGCTCTCCCACTGAGCCCAGCGGCCGCTCCATCATCCACTCATCCAGCACACGCTGAGTTCTGGCCGCACCCGCAGGGCACTGGAGAGCAGCGTGAACAAACCCGACCGTCTGGTGGTTTCAGTTACTTAGGTCACTTCTCTCTGCCCAGCGGGGGCTCCTGGGGGCCGGGGGCACAGCCTCACTCCAGCCCAGCCTCACCAGGGCTGCTCCCAGGAGGAATGAGTGATAAAGTGGCTGCTGCGTGGAACAGGAGGGAGCCCGCGGGAGGGGGCTGGGGGGCCGGGCCGCAGCCGGCAGAAGCACATTAACAATTAAGGCCGTTGCAGACTTTCATTCCACCCTCGGCGCATGAAATATTCAGGCAGCAGGGAGACGGGCCTCGGATCGCTGCCTTGCGGGTTGGAGACCTGGGGCCTAGGGTGGCACCCAAGGCCTGGCATGCAGGGTGTCGGGGGCCGTGGGGGGCTGCACAGGTGAGGCCCAGAGGTGTCCGGTGTGGGTGGTGCAGCTGTAGACGCCCAGAGAACACCACCGGGGCCCCCCTGAGGGTCCCAGGGAAGAGGGAGGCTTTGTCCTCAAGGAGTACAGCCTGCGGGGAGGGGGAGAGGAGGCAGAGGCAAAGCGCCCAGCACAGGTGGAGCTGCCCGCCCAGGCTTCACGCCTCTGGGCACGGTGAGGCCAGCAGTCATGGAGAGATGCAGCTGCAGCCGGGCTCCAAGGCCACGTCTGGGGCCTGGAACATGTCACCTGCCGTTAGCCCGTCATTATCCTACGAGGGGCACCAACCATGTGGCACTGTAGCTGTGCATGTGCGAGAGCATCCGTTTGATAAATACACACATTTCAAAGGCGTCTCAGCGGGCACACCGGCTCTACCGTTTCTTCTGTTTTCCTGGGCGCCCCCGCCGTGAAATTCGGCCCGGGCTCCTCTTGTGCTCTGAGTGTCCCGAGGGAGACACGGTGGGTCGTGGACAGTGCACGAAGGTTCACCACCCGATGGCAACGCAAGCCCTCGGCAGGGTGGGCCGGGCACGCTCTGCCCACGGACGGGGTGCGCGGTGGCACCGCCTCTTTGTTTGTTTTTTGAATGTTTTTATTGATTTTTTTAAAAAAAATCCTCACCTGAGGATATTTTTCCATTGAATTTTAGAGAGAGTGGAAGAGAGAGGGAAAGACAGAGAGAAATACTGATGTGAGAGAAACACATCGATTGGTTGCCTCCTGCATGAGCCTGGACCAGGGCCCGGGCCGGGGAGGAGCCTGTAACCAAGGTACATGCCCTTGATCAGAATCGAACCTGGAACCCTTCAGTCTACAGCCGACACTCTATCCACTGAGCCAAACCGGCTAGGACTGTTTTTATTGATTTTAGAGAGAGAGGAAGGGAGAGGGAGAGAGAGAGAAACATCCCTGAGAGAGACTCATCAACATGGATCCGCTGCCCCTCCTGCATGCCTCCGACCGGGGACCGAACTCCCAACCAGGCATGTGCCCTGACAGGGAACCTAACCGTGACCTCCTGATGACAGGAGGAAGTTTAACCACTGAGCTCACGGGCCGGGCCGGGCAGCACGGCCTCTTTGGAAAGCACGTGGGCGCCATCCTGCCATCCAGAGGCCGTGTGCATGGTGTGGCCCGGCCAGTCCGGGTCTGCCGTGCACCTGACCGAGTGCGTGCTCATGTGCCTCAGGACACGTGCACAAGAATGTCCACGGCAGCATCACAGGTTATAGCAAAAAAATAGAAGCAAATGTCCTTCACCGGGAGCAGTCAAGGTCATGTCCTCGTGCCGTGGATTCTAGGAGAGTAGGGGTTCTCCACGGAGGCCACTGGACCCCGGGGGCCATTGGGCAAGGTCTGGGGATATTTTTGGCGTTTACAAGTAGGGTTGGGGTGCTACCTCCATCCAATGGGCAGAGGGTAGGGGTGCTGGTTAACATCCCACAGTGCACAGGACAGCCCCCCTGCACCCGCACAGCATGTACTTATTCTATCCAAAATGCCAACCGTGCTGAGGTGGAGAAGCCTTGCTATACAGCCATGCAAATGACTGAGCTACAGCTGCAGAGATCAGCGTGACGCGTGAAAGGCGTACTGCGGAGCACATGGGGCACAGCAGCATTTAATGAGGTGCAAAAGCATGCGGAGTTCAGCAGTGCATTACAAAGGGGAGATGGAGTGCCCTGGGAGCACAGGAACAATCAACGTGTCATTCAGAATCATGGCGGGGAGGGAGTGGGGGGAGGTGGAATTGCGCACAGAGGGGATAAATGGTGATGGAAAAAACAAAAAAATAAAAATTAAAAACAAACGCAAAGAATTGTGGTTACCCTAGGGTCAGGTGGGCTAGGTCACGTGACCAGCCCTCTGCATTCCTTCGGCTGGGCAGTGGGCTCCCAGGCACCAGCTGTATCGCAGTTAGTTGTAACGTGAAATAGTTCATAATACGAACAATGTTTTTTTAAAAAAAATATATTTTATTATTTTTTTTTTACAGAGAGGAAGGGAGAGGGATAGAGAGTTAGAAACATCGATGAGAGAGAAACATCGATCAGCTGCCTCCTGCACACCTCCTACTGGGGATGTGCCCGCAACCAGGGTACATGCCCTTGACCGGAATCGAACCTGGGACCCTTCAGTCCGCAGGCCAACACGCTAGCCACTGATCCAAACCAGTCAGGTCCAAACAATGTTTTTTAAGTGCATTGAAGTGAGAGCTGGTCCTGTGAAGAGCTCCCCTGACTCAGTTTCCCCTGTGGTTGAGCCTCCCTTCAGGCCTTGCTGCTAAGGGCAATGGCTCCAGCTGGAAGGAGAGGGGGCAGAGAGAGGTGCAGAGCCTGACAACCCCCTCACATGGGTCCCTGCAGGGCGGTTCTCCTGGCCGCTGGCCAGCCTGGCTTTGTCGCCTCCTGCTGTCTCCCAGCCTCAGCGGACCCTCTGAGCCATCCCTCCCCTCACACCCCCCATCACGTGCTCTCTATGAAATAAGCCTGGCCGGATCTCTCTTCTGCTTTATGTTCTTCTGTGGCTCCCGCTGAGCTTGGGTTAACCTTTCGGCTTTTGCCTGTGACGTCCGTGGTTCCAGGCAGTGATCCTGTGCTTTGCTGTTGTGTGACGTGTGAGCGAGCCCCCCTCCCCTTGGACTTCCCACTGCTGCCCTCCGGGGGGCTGGCATCCTGCACACTCGCCTGCTGGTGGCCCAGGGGCAGTGGGGGCTGAGACACTTGATCACTAAATTACGTTTGTGGGCTTCCCCATATTCCCTGCTGCTCCATCCCAAAAGGAAGTTGGCCAGGCTGGCATGACTCAGTGGTAGAGCATTGACCTAGGAACCAGGGGGTCACTGTTCGATTCCTGGTCAGGGCACATGTCCGGGTTGTGGGCTCAATCCAATCAATGATTCTCATCACTGATGTTTCTAATTCTCTCTCCCCCTCTCCCTTCCTCACTGAAATCAATAAAAATAAAAAAATTAAAAAAACAAACAAAACCAAAAAACAAAAAAACGACAGTCACTTTCCCATGGGCCCTGATTTATTGCTGCATCGCAGCATTTCAGCCCTGTATGGTGACATGGTGACCTCCTCTGTTTCAGGGTCCCCCAGGGGGCAGGGAAGGAACCCCGAGTCAGGCCACAGAACTGGTCAGCTGCTATCGCCTCCCTGATCTGCAGAAGTAGTCAGCCACCACACAACCCTTTGCTGACCACCCCAGAGTCCTCAGGCATCCACGGGCCTCTGAACACTGCCCGTAGGTTCATACTCGGTGACCTGAGCTCGGTGGAGACAAACCACCAGGCCCACAGGAATCCATTTCAATCCTAGAAGGCGAATGGCGTCTCCCAGGGCTCTTGCGACCATCACGTGAGGGATGGTTAGAACCCCTGGCGCATACTGGGTGCTGGGAGGTGGTGGTGGTGATGGTTATTACTGTTAACTAGCAGAGCCCCAGAAAGGAGGCCATACTTCCTCCGGAAGCTCACAGAGCCCTGTGCCTCCCAGTGCCCCTCTCTCTCTCACTCCAGCAGTGGGCACGGCTGTGTCTGTGCACACGCCTCCCTGTTGCTCACCTCTGGGCCTCGGCTTGTGCTGTCCCCTCCCAACAACCTGACAAACTCCTCCTTGTTCTTCAAGATCCAACTCCAGTGTCACCTCCTCCAGGAAGCCGCTCCGCGTCCCAGCATGCTCCCGGAATGATGCGCTCGGCTCCTCTCTTTCGTGGTACAATTTACAATGCGTATGCGATTGCACATATACACGCATATGTGGATAAAGACACATGTGATGTTTTTGTGTTCAGTCAACCAATGAATGAAAGTGACCCTGGGCGATGAATGTGACCTTCTGGTGGCTGTTTCTTCACCTTCAAAACGAGGGGCTCAGACTTCATTGGTCGTGCACCGGAGGGACCCACATTCACTCAGCAAACACCAGATGGTGCCTGTGCTGGGGTCTGTGCTCAGGGCCCCAGCCAGGCCCGAGGCTGTCGAGAGCCCCGTCTCCGCCCGGTGGGGAGACAATCACTTAGCACCCGTGTAGCGCCGTTTCCCGGTTCACAGAGCCTGCATTTTGGAGTGTTTTATCTGCTCTGTACCAGCTCTCGCCCCAGCCCGCTCTCAGAAACGTCAGCGTGGCTTTAAATGGACACACAGCCTGGGAGAGTCTGGGAAACAAGTAGAGGAGTGGGGGTGCCCCTTGGTATTTAAAAAGACGCACAACGACGTTCACTAGTGTTAGGGGTCCATGATCTGCTGTTAGTTTCCATGACAAGCCAGGGCTTTCATGACCGAAGGCTAAACAAGCACACACACACTTGACATTCCCGAAATCCTGGCTCAGGGTACTGGGTCTGTTGGACCATGAGTATTCTAGGGGGCTTGGTGCCTCTTGCTGGGCCCTGGGGGATGTGGGTTTTGCGGGGGTTCTGGTGGCTCTGGCTTTGCTTCAGGCGCCTATCTGAGCTCTGGGCCCTTGCCACCTCCTATGGTCCTATCCTGTTCCGCCCAGGCCTGTCCAGCCATGGTGCTGGGAGCAGACACTGTCTCTCAAACCACCCAGCAGCCTCCGCTCCAGCACTCTGTCTTTGCTGCACCATGGGGATGTTAGGGGTGCTCCTGTGGGTCTTGGCCACGGGGCCCTCGGTTCCACAGGCCCTCCTGGGCCATGTGTGGGGGACCCTCAGCTTCCCTGGGGCTTAACCCTCAAAGCTATGCCCTTGAGGCTCATCCTCCCACCTCCCCCTGCCCCCTCCTGACCATCCACCTGCAGAGAGGGGCTGATGGGTGGGGAAGGAGGTCCTGAATCTGGGCCTCTCTGTGCACACTCCCCTCCCCCAACCCCTTCTCCACATATGGTCCGGAGTGAGCCTCTTAAAAGGCAAACTGGGTCATGTTGCTTCCTGCTAACCCCCATGGCTTCCCCAGCTGCTTTAGAATCATGCATGAGCTGGCCCCGCGCTGGCCTCATCTCTCATCCCGCTTCCCTGGCCCATTCCCAGCCCCACCGGCCTTCCCGGAATAGGCCGCTCGCCCTGGGGCCTCTGCACCAGCTTTCCCCTCCGCCCAGAGTGCCCTTCCCTCTTATCTTTGTCTTTCTTTTTGCTCAGATCTCAGATTAGAAGCACCTGGTCCGAGGTCCGCCCTGACTCCAGGATCTAAGTAACTGATTATCACTTTCTGTGGCAGCAGCCTGTCTAATCCCCTGCACAGCACTTATTACAGCCTCCTAGTTAACTCATTTATTTTCTCCCTTTCCTTCTCCCAGAGGGCAAAGTTCCCTCAGAGAGCAGTGGCTCCTGCTGTCGTCCTCTGCAGAAGCCCAGGTGGTGGTGGTGGTGGTGGTGGTGGTGGGGGTGGGGGGGGCCGGAGGGGGAGACTAGAACAGGTCTAGCCAGAGTAGGTGCTGGGTAGTGGCTGAGGAATGGCTGAGCGGCTGTAAATGGGGACATCGGCTGGCGCGCGCTCCAGGCTGTGGCCGTTCACGGTCGAGAACGCGGGTTTTATTTATCTCCTTGCGGGTCCCGGGAGATCCACGCCCCCCTCCGCTCCTCACCCAGCAGACGCGCCATACATGCGCTTCGGGGACACGAAGATAACGAGGCAGACTCACAGGCTGTGGGAAGGGGCGCAGCTGCCGGTGGGGAGGGGGTTCTGCGGCCGGCTCCGCGCCCGGCAACCCCGGCGTTCAGGCTCCAGTGGTCTCCACCTGGAGAACCGGAGATGCTCCCCGGAGCCCCTGGGACGCGCGGCCGGGTGGGCGGGGAGCGGTTCTCTGAGAGCCACAAAGGGCGGGGGGCACGTTCCCGGCGCCCTCGCCCCCTCGGGGCAGGGAAGAGGCTACGGACGTCGCTCCGGGACGCGGCTGGCGAGGCCCTGACCTTCCGGTGCACCGACGCGGGAGCCACAGTCCCCGGGGGGGCGGTGGAGACGCAGCCCCTGTGCGCACTCCGGGGGGCGGTGAGCCGGGGCAGGGTAGGGGACAAAGGGCCGCCCTGCCGCCGGAAGAGCGACCCCGTGTCCGAGTTCTATTGTTCGGCGTGGCCCAGACTACGCTGGACTCCGGTGCCCTGGGAGGGAGAAGGGGACCTGTCCTCTGGGTCGAGGGTGTTTGTTTATTTGGGGCGGGGAAGGGCGGGCGGGGTACGCGGGCTGGAGAGGGGGCTCCGCGCTCGTGCCCGCGCGTCTCCTTTAAGGGAAGCCCAGCCCTACCTTTCCCACCGTCGCCCTCCCCGCACCGTACCTGCATTTTAAAAGCGCCCTGTAGCCCTGGGATTGGCCCAGGCCGCGTCCTCCCGGAGCAGAAACTTGAACCGCCAGCGCGAGGAGGGAGTGCGGGGAGCCCAGTGGGTGGATTGTACCATCTCGGCGGCGGCCCCCGCGTGCGCCCCGCCCCTCCCACACACCCTCGGAGAGGCCCAATTGGACGGGCAGGAGGGCGGGACCGCGGCTCCAACGCGCCTCTGGCGGGGCGCCGGGCGGGCGAGCGCACAGCGGTGGGGGATGTCAGCGCCCGGCCGCGTCTCTGCCCGCCCCCTCGCTTTCCCTGGAGGCGGGGCCGGGGTGCGGTTCCCCGCCTCCTCCCCGCCCGGAGTGGGCGGGGCGGCTGGGGCTCCGGGAGCTGGGCCGGGGGCGGGCCTCCGCCTGCTCCGCCCGAGCCCGGAGAGCACCCGGCGCGGCGGCCGCCGACACAGCGGCGGTCTTCGCTCGCCGAATCCGCAGACGCGCGGCTTCCCGGCGGCCCGAGTGGGCGCTACGTGAGGACACGCGAGGCGGCGCGGAGCGGGCCGCCCTCGCCCCCGCCTGTCCCCCTCCCACGCGCGGACCGGCCCAGCGCAGCCCCGGCGCGGGGAGCGCTGGCCGGGCGAGGGCGCGGGCGATGCCGCGGTGACGGCCCCGCCATGGCGAAGCCCCCGGCGGCGGCGGCGGCGGCGGCGGCGGCGTCGGAGGAGCTGAGCCTGGTGCCGGACGAGGAGCTGCTGCGCTGGAGCAAGGAGGAGCTGGCGCGGCGGCTGCGGCGCGCCGAGGGCGAGAAGGTGGGCCTCATGCTGGAGCACGGCGGCCTGATGCGCGACGTGAACCGGCGGCTGCAGCAGCACCTGCTGGAGATCCGCGGCCTCAAGGACGTGAACCAGCGGCTGCAGGACGACAACCAGGAGCTGCGCGAGCTCTGCTGCTTCCTGGACGACGACCGGCAGAAGGGGCGCAAGCTGGCGCGCGAGTGGCAGCGCTTCGGGCGCCACGCGGCCGGGGCGGTGTGGCACGAGGTGGCCCGCTCTCAGCAGAAGCTGCGCGAGCTCGAGGCGCGCCAGGAGGCCCTGCTGCGCGAGAACCTGGAGCTCAAGGAGCTGCTGCTGCTCCTGGACGAGGAGCGCGCGGCGCTGGCGGGGGGCGCGGGCGGCGGCGGCGGCGGCGCGGGCTCCCGCAGCTCCATCGACAGCCAGGCCAGCCTGAGCGGGCCGCTGGCGGGCGGCGCGGCGGGCACGGGGGCCCGCGACGTGGGCGACGGCAGCAGCACGTCGAGCGCGGGCAGCGGCGGCAGCCCGGACCACCACCACCACGTCCCGCCTCCGCTGCTGCCCCCAGGGCCGCACAAGGTCCCCGACGGCAAAACCGTAGCCACGCGCAGGTCCCTGGACGACCTGTCGGCGCCACCGCACCACCGAAGCATCCCCAATGGCCTGCACGGTAAGGACTGCACCGGCGGGGCAGCGCGGGTCACAGCCCCTCTCCTCTCCCCGCGGCGGCGGCCGCCACCCGCGACCTCTCCTCCAGCTGGCGCCCGGGACTCCACGCTGGGGACCTCGCGTCCACCGCAGCAGGGCTTTGGGTGGCGTTTTTCTGGTCCAGTGATGTAGGCGTGTCCCTGCCCAGCTTCTAATCCGCAGCCAGGCGGGACCCCAGACCCCAGACCCCAGAAAAGTTTGTTTTCCTGCGGGGTTATCAGTGTGAATGTCCCGCACTGCAGGGCTGGCGGGGGGTGCCTGCTCTCTGCCTGGAAATCCCTGTCCTCCAGCTGGAAGCTCCCAGGCAAAAAAAAAAACCAAAAAACAAAAAAAAAAAGGCCTTCACAGCGCGCGTGAATTTCCCCTCTGATTGGGAGCAACAGGCTGCCCCAAACCAGAACTGCATCCAGGAGTGTCCTGGGGCTGGAATTAAGCCTGGGCCTCCAGGGGCCGATTGTGGGCTGGGAGGGAGCACAGGCAGCCGGGGTGAGACCTGGAGGCGCTGGGCCAGCGGACCCTGGCCAAAAGCCTCCCCGCACGTCGCCACAGAGGCTCTAGGACTTGCCAGAGGGTTGTGTATGTTTGGCTCAGCTCCGCGTTGTGCCTCAGTTTCCTCGCCTGTGGAATGGGGACGATGATCCCTGCCTGGGAGAGTTGAAGTGGAGAGAAAGCTCCTGCAGGGTTTTATCAACTGTGGGTGCCGTCCAGGAAGTGCCAGGGCGGTGGGTGGCAGGGTGTGGGTGGGAGGACCTTTGGCCTCAGGAAAGCTCAGCTACTGTCTTCCACGCCTTGTGACTGTTGGCCCAGGGCCTGGAACCCCCAGCTGGGGCTGTGGAGCAGGGCAGTGACACCCACTCCCAGCCCTCTGATGAGGGGCCCTCCTCCTCCCTGCTGTCTCTTCGCCTGCCTCCCGGTTTTTCCACATTTTTTGGTGGCCTGGCTCCCAGTTCTGCAGTTCCCGTGACACTTGCTACTACCTGAACTAGATGCCCGAAGGTGGATTAAACAGCCCTTCCTGGTTCTTTTTAAAGATATATTTTTATTGATTTCAGAGAGGAAGGAAGAGGGAAAGAGAGAGAGAAACAGAAAAAAACGAGGGAGAATCATTGATCAGCTGCCTCCTGCACGCCCCACATTGGGACTGAGCCCGCAACCCGGGCAGGTGCTCTGACCGGGGATCGAACCATGACCTCCTGGTTCATAGGTTGACGCTCAACCGCGGAGCCAGGCCGGCCAGGGCCCTTTTAAAGGCTTTCCTCGTTCAGAGAACATGTATTAGGCCTTAAGTGACTGTTCTTCCCCACCGTGACAACCTCAGCCGGGGAAGGACGCTCTGTCTTTGGCTTGGTGGCCAAGTGGCCTCTGCAGGCGCCTTGGGGTGGGGTGGGAACTGGACCCAGGAGGTGGGGTGCTATAGTGCCGCACAGTTTTTCCTTTATTTACCTTCCCAGCCAGTGAGTTCAGGGCAGGACTGGGTTGAGAGGGATATTTTGTTACTGATTAGCAATCTACGACTATAACTCGGGTTACTTTTGGTGACTCTGTATCCAACCCCACCTCCCACCCCAAGCTCCTTAAGGCCAATGGCAGTAGCTCAGAGTTCGGTGTTTACTCTGTTGGGGTTTCGGGGTTTGGAGAGTGCGGAGCCCTTGGACCAGCCTCTCTGGCCTAGCCTTCTGGGGGGCCCTTGGGAGGGTCAGATGCCTGAACCTCAGTTTCTCCCAAGTGCAGTACGGAGGAGGGGACTGCTGCAGTCCTGTGGCTGGGAAGTGAGATGTTGCTGGTTTTGAGCTGTGTCATTGACGGCACTTGGCGAGAGTGGCTCTCTGCAGGGCACTGAGGTGCTTGAGTGTCGTGGCATATTTGCAGGGGAGTTTGGTGGCATCTGACGCGGACCCTGTCTGGCGCAGTGTGTGGGTTGTAGTTGGCAGGGATGCAGGAGTGGCGGACTGGGCTAGACCTGAGGGTTTCCACCCCACTGGGGTGGGTGGGGGTTGAGGTGTAGGGTTTCCTGCAGAGCCCATGCCCCCCCCCGCCCCCCCCCCCCCCTTACCAAGTCTCTTGCACACTTGGGGCAGGACTGCCACAGACGGAGATGGCAACGCTATGACAGCCCTGTTCGGCATCATTATCACAGATCTCAGTTCCAAACAGGATTGCTATTGTTTAGTTTTGTCTCTGAAGTCATGTGTGGCCTTGAGATGTTCTCTCAACATGAATAGGATGCCTGGGAACCAGGAAAGGCCCTTTTCAGAGCAATGCCTTTCTGTC
Organism: Ia io; assembly: GCA_025583905.1. NCBI lineage: Eukaryota > Metazoa > Chordata > Mammalia > Chiroptera > Vespertilionidae > Ia > Ia io. Next base: position 5,876,275 of record JAJQQW010000008.1, read on the forward strand.
CTCAGACCTGCAGTTTGAATTTGAGTGCAGAGCAGGCTGGGGGAGGTTGAAGGGTCTCCGTTCCAGGCGCTGGCCCCCGCCCCTCTCTCCCCCCTTCCCCCCCCCCCCCCCCCCCCCCCCCGGGCTCTCCTGCTAGGCGGTGGGATGGCTTGCTTCTGTGGCCTGCTGTCATGTTGGCTGATACCGTTATCAGGAGACACTGGTGATTCCCTATTCTTGATTCCCTGACCCAGGTTTGCCCCTCTTCCCCCATCCTGGGAAGTGTCACTTCCTTATCAGGGACCACTGAGCAGATGGTTGATAACCCCGTTACCTGGAGGGGTCAGTCCATCTGGGGTTCGAATCCAGTCCCCACGCCTCCTCTTCTCTCTGCAAGTTACTGGGCTTGACTGTGCCTCTGCTCTTCCTGCAGCGCGGCGCAAGCCCCGAGTGCCCCCTTCCCACGGCGGGCGAGGGGGCGAGGGAGCCAGGTCTGCACAGGGCCGGTCTCAGCAGTTGTCCGAATCCTCATCGGGAATATTTTCCCCAAGGCTCCTCCTGAGAGACCCATAGGGACGCTTTTGGGGGCTCACCAGGCAGACCAGTGTTCTTTACAACTGTTTGCTGTTTAGACAGGCAGCTCATCTGAGTGTTTGTGTCTGGGCCTGTGTCTGGCTGCACCTGCCAATGCGCCCAGGGAACGGGGACCCTCTGGCCTTCTCCCGGGAGCTGCGGGGTACCGGGCAGCTGGCTGGGTGCCCTGAAGGCCCCAGGAGGCTGTGGTGGGATGTGGCCCATCCTGGGTGGCTGGTGGGCCTCTGAATGGGTATGCAAATAGCCCCCCCCCCCCCCCCCCCCCCCCCCCCCCCGCTTCTCCTCGTGATTTTGACTGAGGGCCAATTAAAGTCTGGACTTGAGGGCTCCTTACTCTGACCCAGTGGGGCAAACTGAGGCAGGTGAACCCCAAACGCCCGCACGTCAGGTTGTCCCTTGAACTGATGAGGTTTCAAACAAAAGCATTTCCAGCAATTCTCCCTTGCCCTGCCCCCATCCTTTGCGCCCCCTCCCCCCATCCTTCATGCCCCCCTTCCCCCCTCCCCAGCTTGTCCCTGTGCACATCAGTCCCGGTCCCTCCCCCACCCCTGGGCCACACCCCTTGAGCTAACTTGGGGAACCAGGAACTCCAGCATGCCTTTGAACAGCCCTATTTACTTTTTAAAGTTTGGGTTTAAAATGTGAGCTTCTCAAAATAAGATGGGTTTGTTCTCCGGCTTGCGTTTTTGTTGGTTTAAAGGGAGGGTGAGGCGGGGGTGGTCCTGGCCTTCAGAAGAAGATAGATCGCTCTTGGCCCGAATAGGGGCCACCCAGCTTAGCGCCTCCTGCGCCTCCTGCTCTGGGCTGGCTCCTAAGGAGGCTCTTCCGAAGCCCAGCCTAGCCCGGAGCAAAGGTCAGTGAAGACAATGGGCGGGCTAGATAAGCCTTCCCACTCCCTCCCCAGCTGAAGCTGACCCTCCAGCTGAAGCTGACCTCCAGCTGAAGCTGACCCTCGGTCAGCAGCCTTGGGGTGCTGGCCTTGCACTAAAGGAGCTCATAGGCAGGTACCCCAGGGAAGGGCTAGGGGATGCCCAGCCCTTCACAGTTGACCACAGAGAGCTTCCCAGCCCCAACTCGTTTCTGTTCAGAGTGCCCAAATGGTCCCATATCAGAGATGGGTAAACTGAGGCTTGGAGAGGTACAGGGACTTGCTCTGGGTCCCACTAGGCTGCTGGTGGTGGTGGTGGGGCATGGGCTCAGTCTTGGGTCTCCTGTGTCAGATTAGCCACCTGTCCAGTGCCTGCTGCCCCTCTGGGCTGGGACAGAGGCTGGGGGGGAGAACTGGTGGGACCCCCCAAGGGAGGCCCACCAACAGTGGATGGCCTCCCCCAAGCTTGGTCCTGGCAGGGCCCTGGGACCCGCGGGTGGACACAGAGCCAGGAGGGAGGGAGCTCCCGGGGCGGGACGTGTGTGGCAGAGATGTGGCGCCTCCTCTGCAGAAGTGGGACCCGCAGCCTCACCCTGGCTCCCCGTTTTCTTGCTTGAATCCACACAGCGAAGACAGAGGAGGCAGGCTGCCCCGCCTCACCTCCTCGCCTCCTCACCTCGTCTTTTGTTGTTAATCCTCACCCGAGGGTATTTTTTACACAGATTTTTACAGAGTAGAAGGAAGGGAGGGGGAGAGAAAGAGAGAGAAACGACCAAGTGAGAGAGACTTGTCGATTGGTCACCTCCCACAGGTGCCTGGCTGGTCAGGGATCGAGCCTGCAGCCAAGGTCCATGCCCTTGACTGGAACTGAACCCTCAACCCTTCAGTCCAAGGCTCTCCTCATCTCTTGAGCTTCATCCCTCACTCGGTCAGCGTGGCTTCCTTCTGCTGGGGGCCCGCCAGGCCCACCACCCGTGCCCTGGCCTCTGAGCTCCTGGGCTATGAACACGGTTGAAGATAGTCCGCGCCCGCGCCTCCCCCCCCCCCCCCCCCCCCCCCCCCCCCGGGACTTTCCACACACGCTTGTCCGGGCATCAGTGCAGAGCAGGGAGGCCTGGGCCCTCTGAGGGCCTCAGCTTTCTCCCTGCAAAGTGGGGAGCGGAGACCAGCCTTGGGTGGTGGTGGGGCCTGGGCGGGAAGGGGGTGAGGGGAGAGCAGCGTACTATGTGCTTAAGCCTGGAAGGGCAGCTGCGTCTGGACACGCTAATGCTCTCCGCCCGGCGGGCGCGCTCAGTGCTGGGCGTGCTTAGGGGCAGGGCTGCCACATGGTTAGGGCTCTGGTGCCAGGTCAAGAGACCTGGCGGGGGGGGGGGGCGGGGGGGTGGTCCTGACCTTGCCACCTGCTGCATGAGCGGGGCAGCTCCCTGGACCCGATGGATTTATTTACTTTATTTATTTGTATATATATTTTAATATGTTTTATTGATTTTTTACAGAGAGGAAGGGAGAGGGATAGAGAGCTAGAAACATCGATGAGAGAGAAACATCGATCAGCTGCCTCCTGCACACCCCCAACTGGGGATGTGCCCGCAACCAAGGTACATGCCCTTGACCGGAATCGAACCCAGGACCCTTCAGTCCGCAGGCCGACGCTCTATCCACTGAGCCAAACCGGTTTTGGCCCGATGGATTTATTTTTACTGTTGGGAGTATTTCGGCTGTCCCCCATTTCCCCCCCTTTGCCTCCGTTCCCCCCCCCCCCCCCCCCCCCCCCCCCCCCCGGCTCCTGCCCCACCCCGGGCCTTCACTGCACTCTTGTTCGTTCTCATGGGCTGTGCATACATGCATATAAACTTTTCGGTTTAAAAAGATTAAATTAAAAATAAGTACATTTTTCGGTTAACCTCTTTTCCCCGAGCTTCTAATCCTCAGTTTCCTCACCTGTGTCCTCGGGATAATAATACCCTGTCCTAGAGCTGGGCCTTTAAGGGTAGGTTTAGTGACCTCCACTGCCACCTGGACCCCTGCAGACCGCCTTCTGGGGTGAGCGTAGGGGACCTGTGCGGGGAGCCCTGTGCCCGCCTGGTGTCCGAGCCAGAGGCGTCCTTGTCCGTTGAAGGGCAGGAGGGGGCACCCAGCAGGCACAGGCGGAGGGAGGCCCCGGGACTGGAAGCCCTGGCATGGGAACAGAAAGAACTGGAATGCTGAGCCGGGAGAAGGGCCTTGGGGCCGGGAGCTGCTGCCAGGCAGTGGGGGGAGGGGTGCTGTCAGCCCCAGGACGTCAGTGCTGTGCAGCCCAAAGGGCACAGGCCAGAGCTGCCATGGTCCAGACATCAGCGCCCACAGAGGTCCAGGCGGACATGTTCCCTCTGGAGTGGGGAGCTGCCTGTTAGGGGCGGGGTGCAGGCAGCGGCCTGGGCACTGGGTGGGGGCGTCGCTGAACCCAGTGGGATCCGACCGGACACCCCACATAGCTCGGAAATCTGACTGTGCGCGTCGTGAGCAGTGGGCAGAGTCGGGGGGCAGGAGGGCGGGCCAGGGTGCTGGGAGAGGTAGCCCGGAAGCGGGAAGGGAAGCGCAGCAGACGCTCATTGAGCAGGGACTGACTCTGTCCGGTTCCGGAAGCCTGGCTGGGGAGTGGCGGTGCGGGAGCGTGAGGCTGGTGTGCGTCCTGGGGTAGGCTGGGCAGGGGCAGCAGGGGGAGGCTTGGGGCCTCTTTGGGGCCATCACAGGGACAGTGATCCTGAGAGAACCTTCTCTGCAGACTCAGACCAGCCAGGTCTGCTCCGAAGCTCTGCCCCCACCCTCACCCCTGTAGCCATCCTCTGACTTCTGACCTCGGAGGGCAGGTCGGACCACCCCGGGGTGACATGCTTTCTGCAGCCGCCCCCTGTAGCTGGTCACAGCAAAGGTGTGGCCCCCCTGTAGCCTGGTTCCCAGGGCCAGCGCCTGGCTCCGTGCAGGGGCCACGCGGAGACTTCAGAGCTGGGACGGGAGTAGTTCCATCTCCCTGGAGGTGACGAGGGGACTCCTGTCGCTTGCCCAAAGGCTTGGTGACTGAGGAACAGGCTTGTCTGCTGAGGGAACGTGACACCCCCTTGATAGTGAAAAGCCGGGAATGGTCCCCCTTCTAGCAGCACCCAAAGCCGGTCACTGTCACACGTGGCCCCTGTCCCCTGCCGGCAGGGCAGGTGGTGGAGGGTTGGGGCAGGTCTGGCGCTGGGTCCCCCAGTGATGGACGCCTGCTCTGGAACAAGTCTCTGCCCATCTCCAGTTCTCGGGGGGCAGAGCAGAGAGATGGGGTGCACTGACTCTGGAAGCTTCCAGCTCACCCTGCAAAGAGGTTTAGGTGGAGCTGCAGAGCCGGAGCCCTGGGGAGCGGGGGGTGGGGGTGTGGAGGGGGGTGTTCCTTCCTTCCTGCTGCGCCCGGAGGCCTTCACCCCTTTGTCGTTTGTTGTTTCCTGATTTCAGAGATGGGCTTTTCCCTTCTCTGCTGCGAGGTGAGTGCGTCTTGGAGTCAGCGTAGAGTCGGGAGGCAGGAGGGCGGGCCAGCGGCCCTCCTTCACTGGATGACGATGGTATCTCAGAGCAGAGGAGATGCTTGGAGAGTCCGGAGGCAGGAGGGCGGGCCAGCGTCCCTCCCTCACTGGATGGCGATGGTATCTCAGAGCAGAGGAGATGCTCTCTGCGCAGAGCCTGCCGGGCCCTTAGAGGGGATGTGGGAGGGAAGGACACGCCTGCCTGGCCACATGGCGCTGGAGCCCCCCTGGGCCCTCAGTCCGTCCTCTCTGTCTGATTCTGAGCTTGTGCATCTTGGACCCGTCCTCCTGACGTCCAGCCTTGGCATCGGGGCAGGTTCCAGAACTGTCTTTGACGGGGATCAAAGGCGCCTGGCCCGGTGTTTTCTGTCATGGGCTTCCCACCACAGGGAAGAGCCCTGCTGGGCCCCATGACCCCCGCCTGGGCTGCGGAGGCCGGGTCCCACCAGGCCAGTGGGGCTGGGGGCGGGGCCAGGAGCCCCCATCAGGTGACCCTGGAGTCTGCGCTGCCTGGGTGCCCTCCCTCCCAGGGCAACCGTTTGTCACACACCTTTCACGCTCAGAAGTGCCTGGTTGTCTGTCCACCTCTTCAGGGTGCTGGGAGGTCGTGGTGGGGGTGGGGATGGGGGGTTGCAATTGGAAGCTGACGAGGTCTTGGCGGTGGAGCAGGTTGGTGCAGGCAGAGGAGGGCAGGGAGAGGCCAGGTGTGGTGGCAGGAACAGCTGGAGCCCAGGCATATGGTGGGCAGTGGATGGCACAGCTGGCTCAGTGGGGCAACTGGTGATTGGGAGCGGGGGGGGGGGGTGTGTTGGGCAGGGCCAGGGCAGGGGGGGTCTGATAGCTCCTCCCGCTGCATCTGTGTCCCCCCTAAAGTCCCTGGGTTGGGCCTTCCCAGCTTTGGGCACTTGCAGCTACGGTCTTCTCTTTTTTCCTCTTAGTTTTAAACCATTTTTAAAATTACTATTTTAAAATTTATTTTTCAATTATAGTTGGTATATCAGTTGGGTACGTCTAGTACCCACCTGACACCACACATGGTGATTACAGGTTATTGCCTATATTCCCTGCGCTGACTTTTTAAAAAATATATATATTTTATTGATTTTTTTACAGAGAGGAAGGGAGAGGGATAAAGAGTTAGAAACATCGATCAGCCGCCTCCTGCACACCCCCTACTGGGGACGTGCCCACAACCAAGGTACATGCCCTTGACCGGAATCGAACCTGGGACCCTCCAGTCCGCAGGCCGATGCTCTATCCACTGAGCCAAACCGGTTATGGCTCCCTGTGCTGACTTTACAGCCTTGTGGCTGTAACTGGCCGTTGGTACTTCTTCATTGCTGCACCTTTTCTGTCGTCTGCTGTGGCCCTGCCTGATGCGTGTTTTCACGGGGACTCAGTTACCTGTTAGGGCTCCACCAGACATGGGGTCTCTCACACTGCCCAGGAGGCAACCGACCCCCTCCCTTTCTTCTGCCCCCTACTTAATAGAGGTGGGTTACCTGCTGGGCTTGAGAGGGGCTCCATCAGCTGGGGTGTTGTGGGCACAGGAGGGTCACCCCACACTGTTCTGTAGGTTGGTCCACACAGACAGAACCAGCATCTTCCGCTCACTCGCGACCTGCCCGTATGCCAGGCCCCTCCCTCTCCCTGCGCCCTCATTTTCCCATCTGTCCAATGGGAGGCCTCTCTGGCCCCGTGACTCGGGGTTCCCATGGCAGAGCCACAGCGAAAGGGCTCTGCCTACCCCGCCTCTTGTCGGGCACATGTGTGGTTAGGTCTCTTGCATGGTGGTGGCCCTTGGCTTGGGGCGGGTCCCAGGATGGAGCCCTGGGTAGTGGAGGGGTGTGGCCGCCTGTGGCGCGCAGGCACCGCTCTGCCCGGCCGTGGTGGAGGCCGAGACCCCTGCCTGGCTCTCCTGTCCTTGCGCAGAGCCACACTGAGAGCCTCGATGGAATTACCGGCCTCTGCCATGCGATCGCCGGGCGCGGACTGTGTAACGGGTTTGGCGCCCGAGGAGAGCGCAGAGCTCCGGTTCCCCGGTGCGGGGTTTGCCCGGGACAAGGCCACTTGGGCTGGACCTGAATTCCCTTGGCGTGCTGTCCTGTTTCTCCCCCAGCCCACGACCTTTGTCAGGGCGGGGTCAGTCTTCCTGGCACGTAGCAGGTGCTCGGTGAAGGTTGGGGTGCGGGGTGGGTGGGCAGGAAGCACTGGGCGGGGTATTTATTTGGCCACAACTGCCTTTTTTATCTGCTCCCTTTGGCATCGAATGGCCTTCAGCTGCTAACGTGACTTTCACCCTCCCCCTCTTCCCTGTTTCCCCTTCATTATTAAAAAAAAAACACATGCCCGGCCGGTGTGGCCCAGTGGTTGAGCATCAACCTGTGAAACAGGAGGTCATGGCTCGATTCCCCCACACTTGCTCTTGTCCGTGGTGCCTGACCTCGGCTGCATATTAGATGTCACTCAGGAACTCCAAAGCACGCCAGCGCCTGGGTGGGCCCGCAGAGGCAGCCCAAGTGGTCCCAGAGGCCTCAGCAGTTGTAGGGCTTCCCTCTTCCCTGGGCAGCCAGAGTGACGGTGGGAATGGAAGCTCCAGGAGGAAAGCCTTGGCGTCAGCTGGGGACAAGGACGCTGCCCACACAGGCCCTGACCGGCTGGCCGGCCCAGCGGGAGGCTGGTGTCAGCAGACATTAGCTCTGAGGGAGAAGCCGGCCGTGCACGCTGTCCGCTGGCCGACCTGTGTGACTGGATGCTGGGGGAGGTGGCTTTGGTGTGCCCAGTGGGGCTGCCGGCCGCCACGGGAAGTGGGGTTGAACCTGGCCCTGGATTTCCTGAGCACCTACCCCAGCCCTGAGCACCGCCAGCTGGCTCCCCTCCACACCTGGGAGCCGTCTGAGACCCAGCATGGCCGTGCAGACGCCTTTGCCGGCCCGGCCTGTGGCGGGATGCTGGGCCGCCCCGACCGGTGGGGGCCCGTTTGGGCTGCGTTCAAGGGGCCCCGTGGCAGCGAGACGACGGCCGCTATGGAGAAGAGCCGACCCACTTCCAAAAATAGCGCATCCACTGTCAGGGGAGCATCTCTTTGTCTCCCCCAATCTGTCTCCGGCTGTAAGGCAAGGAGGCGTGCTCTTGTCTTGGAATCAGAGGCTGGAGCGCCCGCCCTGCCTCCCACAAGGGCCCGATTGTGCGGCGGCCCTGGCTGAGCCGGTGTCCCGGGCGCGCGGCACGTCTCCTGTCCCTAATGAGCCCGCTCTGGGAGTGGCCCTTTGTCGGGGGTTCCGGCCACACTGCCGGCGCCGGGCTCTCGGAAGGCTCGGTTTTCTGGTCGCTTCCCATCTCCCGTGGCTGGGAGGACAATGGGAGCTCCCGCCCTGCCCTGTCTCCTCTCCTCGTTTTGTGCGTTCCCCATTTTCTGGAATGTGCACACACCACTTTCATACGGGACGGGACAGGATGTCAGGCAGCGAGTCTCTCCCTGGTCCGGTGCCCCTGTCCCTGCCGGCGAGGGCTCCCTTCCCCCCACCTCCTGGGGGACCTCCCCCACCATTGTCTCCTAACTGCTCCTTCTTCCCCTGAGCTGGCTCCTGTTTCCTAGTGCAGAGCAATAAACACAGTCCTCTCTCTCTGCCATCCTGCCCCTCAGTCCTTCCCTTCACCGCCCACTTCCCAGGGAGCGTGGAGGGCTGGCTGCCTCCCTCCTAGGCACTGCTTCCTGGCCTCTCGCAGCCCTGGGCCCTGGAAAGGCCACGCTGGCTTGGCCCAGCGGCCTCCTTCATCCCGACCGCTCCGTGGTGTGTGCTGCCCACCCGGGCTTGTCCTCTGGGCAGGGCCTCCCCCCGCCTCCCGCCTGCAGTGGGTGGGCCACCCGCGCTCAGCGCCCAGGCTGTCTCTCCTTCTCGCTCCTGACCTACGGCCCAGGCTCCCAGGTCCTGCCGGTCACCATCCTGCTGGCCAGGCCCTCTGGGCTGGGCCCCTCCCCCTCACCTATGCCCCTGTACCCGCCGCCTCCAAGGGTGGCTGGCTCTAGCCCGGAGGGGTCCACTGGCCACAGTGGCCGCTTCAGTTCCATTGAACTACGATGACGTACCACGAAAGGTTTCCGTTTCTGAGTGGCATTGACCCTTGGGAGAGCTTCCCACCTTGTTGATGGCGGAAGAAAAGGAACATGCCCATCATTCCAGAGCGCTCTGTTGGGCAGCAGTGAGCGGACACCGCCTCTCTGGCTGTGGGATCCTGGGCCGGGGAGGCCGGGGACGGCACGTGCCCACAGAAGGAGTGCTGAGCCGAGCATGGTGTTGGGACCCCTCCCGCCCCGGAACCTCGGCAGGCCCTCCTTGCCCCAGGCCCTCAGGGCTCCTGCTGGCAGGATGGCCCTCTCCTCTCCCTCCCCACCCTGAAGTCTCACCCTCCCCGTGGAGTGGGACAGACACAGGCTGTGTGACCAGTCGCCTAGTCTGCTCAGCGTGGAGCAGGGTCTTGGTGGTTGCCCCGCAGCCACGGGTGCCACCGATGCCACCTCCTCTGGGGGCCTTGTGTGGGTTCACACATATGTGCTGGAACCCACTGGGAGAGGCCGCCGGCTCCGGGGGGCTCCTGAGGTCTCCTCACACAGAGCCCAGCCCCTGCCCCCAGCCCCCAGCTCCTTACCCTCAGCATGTGGTCAGGAGGCCTGAGGGTCAGAAAACAAATGGGTTTTAAAACAGTGGGGGTTGCGGGGTAGTAAGGGAATGGACCCCAGCCAGCCTCCACCCGCTCCCTCATTCCCCTCCATGTGGGGAGCACCCGGAGAGGCCCAGACTCCAGTGGGCAGCTCTGGCCTGGCTCCCCCGCCCTCTGTGCTCCTTGCTGAGGCGGTGGCCACGGCAGGTGGCGGGCAGTCTCTCATCTCGGGGTTAAGTGGGCTGCCTGGGCACAGCTGCGGGCCATTACTCCAGCCATCCCTGGCGGACGAGGCCATTACGAGCCACACCTGGGGCTCTGGCCCTGGGCCTGGCCCTGCCGTCATTCCACTAGCTGTGTCTGTGGTGGTGAAGGGGTCAGGGCTGTGTCTGTGGTGGTGAAGGGGTCAGGGTGATGTTGGTGAGATCACAGCAGGATGGCCGCCTGTCCCTGGGGAAGGCACTGGCCGGAAGGGTCAGGAAAGCCCCTCTTAACCCACCCTCCTCTGGAAATACCAGCCTGTGCTGCTGATGGTAGGAGCCGTCTGGGTGGAGGTGCCAGCACCCCCGGCAATCCCAGGGCCCCTGCACCTCCTGCCGTCTCGGGCCGTTTCCTGGCCTGGGCTGTGGGCTGGTTTCTGTGAGCCTGTCCCTGCTGCCTCCCACCCCTGCAGCCTCTGTCCTCGTCAGATTTCTGCTGCTGACAGCCGAACTGACAGCTCCCGCATGTGTCCGAGGTCCTGGGAGTGCTCCTTGCCCTCCGCCCAGGTCCCCACCCCATCTTGCTCTCCCCCTGCATCCTTAGGCCCCTTGCACGGAGTTAAGACCTGCTCCCGTGAGTGCGGCCTGGTTATGGGCAATGTGAGCTGCTCCCCGGGTGTGGGGCTGGAACCCTGTGGGATGAAAAGACCCCTTGTTTTTGTGCAACCCAAACTGAGCACGAGGGCCCCGGGGGAGCTGTGGCACGGGCGGGGCTGGGGCCTCCAGGCTTGGGGCTTTGTGATGGGGGTTGTGGCAGGAGGGAGAGCCTGGGCCAGCTCAGCGTCAGCAGACCACGGGCCCACGGACTCCTGCACCTGTGGTCATGCAGGCTTCAGGGAACCCCGGGACCCCGGCGTGACTGTGCACTCACACATTTCTCCTGGGCCAGGACCCAGCATTCTCATCAGAGGCTGAGAGGGGTCCGCGGCCAGGAGAGACCAAAAAACACAAGAGCGGGTTGAGCAAGCCTCCTCCCTGAAACTTTTAAGAAATAAAAATGAATGAACTTGCCCGGCTGGCGTGGCTCAGTGGTTGAAGGTCGACCTATGAACCAGGAGGCCACAGTCAGGGCACATGCCCAGGTTGTGGGCTCCATCCCCAGTGTGAGGCTTGCAGGAGGCAGCTGATCAATGACCCTCATCTTTGATGTTTCTAACTCCCTCTCCCTTCCTCAGTGACATCAATAAAAATATATATTTAAAAAAAAAGAACGAATTGAACGGGTACTCTTGGCAAGGAACTCCATGCAGGGCACAGCTGTGCAGGGTGGACTTAGAGGGTTCCTCTGTCTGCGACCGGGTGCCTTGGACCCCTGGACCCCTGGCCACCCGACAGTCTCGGTGTACGCCTGTCCTTAGCAGGTTGGGACGACAGCTCTGGCTCACCCTGCCTGCCCTGTGCCAGCACACGCCCCCCCCCCCGCCCTCCGAGGCGGTGGCCTCTTTCCTGAAGTTGTGTTTATGTGACGGTTCAGGGTCGGGTAGATGTTTTCATGCAGATCTTCGCTTTCTGGGCTTCTCCTTGGTTTCCTTCCTGCCTCTGTCGCTCTCCGTTTTCCCTGGGCCTCAGTTTACTCATTTGAGAGATGAGGCCGTTGGACCAGGCCCACGGCTGCTCCCCTCCACCCGGACCAGGACTTCTCTGCCACCCTCAGGACCCACCGTGGCCCAGTTTCCACCTCAGGCCCTCACCTCCCAGGTGCCAGGTGCGTGCCCAGGTGCGTGCCCAGGTGGGGAGTGATCTGACCCAGAATCAGGAGGCAGCAGCCAGGAGGGATCATTTGCCACCGAACCCCACCCCACCCAGCCCGGAGGCTTCACTTTCCCGGCTTGCCCCACCACGGGCCTCTCGGGCCAGCTCTCGCTGCCAGCGCAGCCGCCATCGCCAGCAGGAGCAGAATGAAATCAGCAAAGCCTCCGCGTGTTCTTTTGAACTCCACCTGGGTCCCTCCTCCCTGCTGCTGCAGACCAGACTTCTGTGACTGCTGACTAGGCCTGTGGACTCCCTTCTCTCTGGCCACATGTGCGTGCCTTGCTGCCTTAGTGAAGCTGGTGGCCGTCTGGGCACCGGCCTAAGGGCAGCGCCAGGCCAACAGCTCACTGGCTGGCATCCTAGATGCCAGTGCGGGGATGGGGAGTCCTGTGCCAGCTGAGAAGCCCCGCCCGTTATCCCCACTCACCCCTCATCCGTCCTGTCGGTGGTTTGCTGATTGGCAGCTGGAAGAAGTGGGAAGGGTGTCCCAGTTGGAGACCGTGGTCTGGGACGCCTGGGTGTGCAGAGGGGGCTTTGCGTGAGGGGTGGCCGGGATGAGCTGCGGGCCGAGGGCAAGTGGAGGGGACACTGGACTGGGCTCGGGGGTCCTCCACATGGACTGGGGAGCAGCGGCTTGCGGGAAGGAGCGCGGCTTTGTTTATTCCTGTAGCAGAGTCTGTGTACCACCGTGGACGGCACACTGACAGTGGGGTGTGGGGCCGGGGTCTGCACCCCTGGGCACTGGCGGCACGGCCTCTCCTGAGTGGGGCCGTGTTGGGCACCCTCAGTGCCCTTTCCCCTGTCCTTGGGTTCTATCCTTTTGATTCCCAGGCTGGCTTCGGGCCTCCAGTGGCCCAGGAGGGGAATTTGTGGGGAAGGGGAGGTTCTGGTGGGGCGGCTGCCCTGGTGGAGGAGTGGGGGGTAGGCTTTAAGGGGCGAGTGGGCCTGGCCAGGATCTGGGCCCCTGCTCTGTGTATTCCCATCCTGTTGGGACCATTCCTCCCAGCCCTGCCCTGGGTCAGAAAGGCAGGGACCCTCGTGAGCTCTGGGGGTTTGCTGGGCTGCAGGGCTTGGCTGTGGCGTGCCAGCCCGAGGCACCTGGTACCGCTTGGGGCTACGGGGACGTGGGCCAGCAGCAGCAGGGGCAGGGGAGGGGCAGCTGGCGGGGGCTGGGGGGTAGGGGAGGGGCGCCTGGCCAGCACATCACTGTTCCTCTCCGTGTCCTGAGCAGCTCAGACAAGGAAATGCCTGTGGGAGAGAGGGAGGAGTGGGCATCTGGGAATGCCGCCTCATTAAAAAGACTCTTCTTAAGAATGCAGGCACTGACCATCCAGGGGCTCCGGAAGGAACCCTCGGTGCCCTGGGCCCTGGTGTACGTGGGCGGGTGGGGTTGGCATGGGCCCCATGGCACAGATGAGGAAATGAGGCCACCAAGGTGCCCCCATCCCTGTGCCTCAGTTTCCCGCCTGTATACTGAGTGGAGAGGGGAGTTTTTGGGGGCCCAGCACCCGGGCCTTCTCGGCTCTGGGTGCAGCCGTGAGGGGTGTCCAGGGCAGATGGGACCTGTGCCCCTGGTGCCTGCTGACCACTGCATCCCTGCCTCCTCGCGCCCCGTTCCCCCTCACCCCCGGCTGCACCCTGCTAGTCCCTGCTCAGGAGACAGACGGGGTTTGGTGTCTCTCTGAGTTGGCTTCTGTGTGTGTGTGTGTGTGTGTGTGTGTGTGTGTGTGTGTGTGTGTGCGTGTGCGTGCGTGTGTGTGTGTGCTGGAGAGTCTGCAGGAGACCTGAAGGAGTCAGGGGCCTGGTTCTTGTCCCAGCCTGTCCGGGAACCCCTCTCAGGCCTCATCTGTGAGGGATTCCTGAAGTCCTCCGGCCTTGCCCATGTCTGGGCCTTAGCACCTTGTGGGGTAGTCATTACCGCTTGGTCTGGGCATCACCCAGGGCAGGCAGGAGCGGCTGGAGAGAAAGTCCTGCCCCGAGTGGGACAGCCGCCCTGTGCAGGGGGCAGGAAGGAGGCTGCCAGGTGGCAGGCCTGGCCCTGTGCCCTGAGGGGCATCTCCCGGCCTCAGGGGGCCTGAGGTCCAGGGGAGAAGGGACTCGAGCACTGGCTCCTCCCGCTCACCCATCCCCTCTGTGGTTGCCAAAGGCCCGCTCACTGGCAGGTCTAAGGGAGGGTCCTTGCACTTCAGTGTGGTCGCAGGTCCAGCAGTGCGATCCCAGACAGGCCACCTAGTGCCTCACCCAAGCCTCTGACGGATGGGTGACCCCGCAGTTCCCCTTGCGGGCTGTTGAGGATGGAACAGTGGTAGTCGCAGGAGCAGCTAACAGGTGCTTGTGCTTGCTACACCTTCACTCATTTACCTCTCGCAGAAGGAAAGCGTTTACATTTTCCCAGTGACGAGAGGAGGGAGTGGAGGCCCAGAGAGCCGAGCAGCCCGTGGGGAAGGTCCTGCGTAGAGAGGGGCCGAGCTGGGTGGCGTTGTGTCTGCAGCCCGCGGCATCCGGGGCTCGCGTCGGCCTTTCCCCAGCAACAACCTGCTCTTCCAAAACCTGTTGGTTATAGAACAGGCAGGAAAGGAGCCACCTGAGGCTCAGCACCCAGATGGCCGGGGCTGATGCCAGCAGTGACCGGTGCGTGTGCTCCTGCCCCAGGGGACCGGCTGCTGAAATGTGCGCGTTAAGGAGACAGGAGCCGTCCAGCTTTGAGCGTGAATTTCCCCTCTCCCGGGGTGCAGTGGGGCCGTTACGTGGACTTGAACGTTGAGAGCTGGTGGACACTCATTCTGGAATTTCTTGGCTCCGGAGCCACGCAGGGTCTCCTTTCGCAGTGTGCCCATGGCACGGGTCTCCCTGGCGCGTCCTTTGCCCCAGATGTCGCCTCTGCCTGTGGTTTGATCTGAAAAGCACAGGGCCCCCCTGCAAGCCCGTCAGCCTTCCTCATTGGTCCTGGGTCCCCTGGCGGGCGGGGCGGCTGGGATGTCTGCTGATGTGGGAGCCTCACCGGCAGTGGGGAGCAGTGGGCCCCTCCTTTGTCTGGGCCCCTCCTTTGCATGAATAGTATTGTTGTACACACTTTTTAAAGTCGACGTTGCTATTTATTTATTTTTATTATTATTTAAAAAATATATATTTTATTGATTTTTTACAGAGAGGAAGGGAGAGGGATAGAGACTCAGAAACATCGATGGGAGAGAAACATCGATCAGCTGCCTCCTGCACACCTCCTACTGGGGATGTGCCCGCAACCAAGGTCCATGCCCTTGACCGGAACAAACCTGGGACCTTTCAGTCCGCAGGCCGATGCTCTATCCACTGAGCCAAACCGGTTAGGGCCAACATTGCTATTTAGAGCCTTTTTTATTTTACAGAACCCTTGAGGAGAGAGAGTTCCATAAACCCTGTTCCTCATTCCTCCGTCACTCGCCTGCTAGGGTGGTGCTGCTTTGTTACAGTGAATGCGCCGACATGGACACATGAGTCCTCACTGGCCTCCAGTTTATCTGGTTTCCTTAGCTTTTGCCCAGTGCCACGCTCCGGCTCAGGTTCCTACCCAAGACACACGTTCTAAAACACCGATGCTGCCGCGCAGGCGTCCTCTGCTTAGCTGCCCACCTCTCTGCCTGTGCGGGGTCGAGGATCTCATCGCCTCATTGGCCGCTCTTCGAAGGTGCCAGTGTGAGTGGCCCTTTGCTGTTCCTCCCGACATATGGACGCCCGCCCCGGGCCTTCAGAAGGGATGCCGTGTTCCCTCTGGGTTCTCCCGGAATCCCCCCTGCAGCCAGGGTCCTCATTCGCTCTCTCGGGTACATTACCTGGGTCGGCGAACACGAGGTCACGTGGGGGGCAGAGTGTGGCAGTGGGGTGGCGTGGGGTGGAGGGAGAAGTTAGCACCCGGCTCTGCCCACGCTGGCACCGTGATCTTGGGTGAGTCCTGTCACCTCCGTGAGCCTCCGTTTCCTCCGGGGGAAGCTGGCACACCCAGCTGACCTTCACGCCTGTTGGGAGAGGCACACGCGGGTTCCACGGCGTGTGCTAGTTGTGATGAAGACCACGATTTTGGCCCGCTGCTGTGTGTGACCGCACAGCCCCATTGCTCGGTCTAGGACAGCTGTTCCAATCAGGCCACCTCCAGAGGCCAGGCCTGATCAGCAGGTCCCGCTGACAGGGCATCTGTCTGCCAGCCCGTGGAGAGATCCCTGCAAATCCTCCTTCAGCTGGGGTGCGGGCAGGCGAGAGAATTGCAGACAATGGGCCCACGAAGCTAAAGGCGCAATTTCACGGGCCAGGTCGGTGGGTGCCCCACGCCAGGGAGGCAGACCCGCCAGGCAGGTCACTGGGTTTTTGCCCACCAGAGGGGTGGCTGTGAGGAGGGGGACGGAGGCCCGACTCCAGACCCGAGTGCCTTGCTCTGCCCTGTCTGGAGCCTTGCCAGGACGGAGACCTGCAGTGTGACTTCAGGGGCAGCGCCCACGCTGGGCTGGCGTCATCAGTGCCTGCTCCCTGGGCTCTGTCCACTCTGCCTTGCCCAGGTCTCTCCCTGCCACGCACGGTGGGACCACCTGCCCTTCCCGACCGCTCCAGTGTTCCCAGAGCTCAGGCCTCCTTGTCTCCAGGGTCACCACCTCCAGCCTTCACTCTGTCCTTCTGGAATGTTCTGAATACATAGCCCCCGACCACTTCCCAGATGCCCAACCCTGCAGGGCCCTGAGCCTCAGCATCAAGTCCAGCTTCCAGAGTGGAAGGCGCTCTGTGATCCGTCTTGACTCCCTCCACACCTCTCTCCATCTCTTCCGGAAGCTTCCGTGACCCCAGGCCAGTAGCGGTTCTGAACACCATCCAGGCCTTTCCTTGGCTGTCTTCTTGCCCCCAGTTCCTTCCCCTTCCCTGTCCTCCCCTCATTGGGAAAATCCTGCTGTTGGCACGCTGTGGCCAAGATGCCGCCTCCTCTTCTCACAGTTCTCGCCACTCGCTCCCGCAGTGTCCGAAGTCCCTCTCGCTTCACCCTCCGCCCTATCTGCACTGTTGTTGGTCTGGTACCCACTGCCCGCCCGGGAGTGCCCTGTGTGTGACTAGGGGATGCCAGGCGAGGCCCTTGGACTCTGGCTTCATCCCAGGGCCGCACTCGAGCTGCCTGGCCCCTCCTGTTCGGGGGGCCTGGGTCAGGCCTGCTGCTTTCTGTCCCCGAGGCACAGGCCGCCGGATGGATGACCGAGTTCCTGGAAGGCGTCTGCTCTCCAGCAGTGGCCCCAGGAATGTGAGGCGGAGATGCCGGCCAGCCCCACCCAGTGACTCACTCAGGGTGTGTGTGGTCACATCGTGGACACTGGGTCACTCTGTGCCCTGCTCTCCCCCCCCTCAACTTAGACACCGGAAACAGTGGGACTGAGCCAGATGGTGGTAGGCAGGGGGGTCTTGCCTCAGGCCACTGCGGGCGGACAGCCTGACAACCTATAGGAAGAGGAAGATCGTGAGGGTTGCCCGGGCCTGTGTGGCTCAGTTGGTTGGAGCGTCGTTCTGTGCACTGAAGGGTCTCGGGTTCGATTCCTGGGCAGGCAGGGCACATGCCCAGGTTGCGCGTTTGATCCCTGGACAATCCCTAGTCAGGGTTGGTATGGGAGGCAGCTGATCAATGTTTCTCCTTCTCTCCCTTTCCCTTCTTCTCTCTTTAAAAAAAAAATAAATAAAAAAACATAACTTTTAATGGGTGAGGATTAAAAAGAAGAAAGAATTTTAAAAAAACTTACAAGAAAAAAGATGGTAAGGGTCAGGAGTGGTGGCATGGGCAGGAGTTGGTGTGTGCCCCTCCCCCAGCTGCCCTGCACTCACAACCCCTCAGCGGGTGGGGGTTGGGCGGGGCCCTGAGAGTCAACAGGTGGCCAACCCCTGTCCCACCCTGACCTCCTGCAGCCACCCCCAACCTGCATCCTTGCCTCTCCGCTCTGTTTCTTGCTCTGGGCTGGTTGGGGCTGGGTTCTGGGAAGGCTCACAGGAGAGTGGGGTGAGCTGGTGAGTGGCCTCCTGGCTCCCAATGGGCATTTAGGACACCCTGGGCCCTTTGTGGGTACTCTCTGGGTCCTGTAAGGTTAGCTGGCAGGAGCCTAGGGCTGGGGGCCCCCCATCCTGCCGCCGCATTCTGGTTCTTGGCTGTCGAGTCAGCCACCAGCTTCTCAGGTTAACTGAGCTGAGGATGTTGGCACGGGAAGCTGAGGAGAGAGGACTCATGGCCGCTAGCCTTGACCCAGAGGCTCCTGGAGAGCAGGGTCCCAGGTTCTGACCGCCCAGGGCTCCGTGCCCCACGTGGATGGGAGCAGGAGGTGGACTAGGAAGATGCAATTTGGGCAGGAGGGTAGGTACAACGAGTGTGTATGTGTGTGTCTACGTGAGAGTGTATCTGTGTGTCTACGTGAGTGTGTGTCTACATGAGATTGTGTGTCTGTGAGAGTGTGTGTGTCTACATGAGTGTGTCTACATGAGATTGTGTGTCTGTGAGAGTGTGTGTCTACATGAGTGTCTATGTATGTCTATTTGAGAGTGTATTTGTCTGTGTGTCTACATGAGTGAGTGTCTATGTGAGATTATGTGTATCTATGTGAGATTGTGTGTGTCTATGTGAGATTGTATATGTCTGTGTTTACATGAGTATGTCCACGTGAGGTTGTGTGTGTCTGTGTGAGAGTGTGTGTGTTTGTGTGTCTACGTGAGTGTGTCCACATGAGGTTGTGTGTGTTTATGTGAGAGGGTGTGTGTTATGTGTCTACAGGAGTATGTGTCTGCGTGAGAGTGTGTGTGTGAGTGTATGGGAGTTCCCACAGCCCATCCGTACACCCTCACTCCCCTTGGTCACATTCAGTGGCGTAAAAGCACCCTCCCCACAGCTTCTATTTTTGCTGTTGACCTTTAGTTAAAATGCTCACACTGGCTGAAACTGGTTTGGCTCAGTGGATAGAGCATTGGCCTGCGGACTCAAGGGTCCCAGGTTCGATTCCGGTCAAAGGCATGTACCTTGGTTGCGGGCACATCCCCAGTAGGGGGTGTGCAAGAGGCAGGTGATTGATGTTTCTCTCTCATCGATGTTTCTAACTCTCTATCCCTCTCTCTTCCGCTCTGTAAAAAGTCAATAAAATATATTTTAAAAAAAAAAAAATGCTCACGCTGCTGGGCATTGGTGCGTTGGCGAGTTTATCACGTGCAGTTGGGAGAGAGGACAATTTTATTTCTATTAATAGCAATGCTGCCCCCCTCCCCCAACCCCTCCTAAGAGTAGAGCGGACTTCTGCAAGCTCTGTGCCGGGGTGAGCACTTAACAACGTGGGTGCCAATGGGTGCCGCTGTCTATACCGCACTGGTGTCCACATGCCCACAGGCCCTCCCTCCGCCCCCAGCCCTGCCCACTGCATGGAGGAGGGCGACTGCTGACCTGGGCCCAGAACACGGCCCTGCTTCTCCGTTTCTTACGAAGCCCTCATTGCAGGTGACAAACAGATGTGGAGTTGGAGGGGCTGCCAGGCCACGAGGCGGAGGCCTGTCCAATCAGGCAGCCCTGAGCCCGAGGTGCCCTGGCCATGTACATTCCCCCAGCCCCCCTCAGAGGGTGCCTGGGAGATGCTGGACCCAGGAGATGATAAGCAGAGGGTCTGAGTGCCCTGGTCTGGATGGTGTTCAGAACCGCTACTGGCCTGGGGTCACGGAATCTTCCGGAAGAGATGGAGAGGGTCTGAGCGTCCTTGCCTCAGTGTCCCCCCAGCATCCCTGTGGCATCCCTGTGGCACACCCCTGAAACCTGCTCAGCAGGGGAGGAGGAGGAACAGCCCTGGGATGTGCCAGGAGGCCCGTGTGACTTCAAGCCTCAGCCTCCTGGGCTGCTAGGTGGGTGGGCTCAGGGACACTCAGGGGTGCCCTGCAGTTCAGGGACGTGCACCTGGCACACAGCGGGAGCCCAGCGGTAGTGCCGCTGTCATTTATTAAGCGCCCTGCATGGAACTGATGAGCAAGATGCAGCGGGAACCGGGGTGGAGACAGGCCAGGAGCATTGTGCTGGGGGTTAGGACCGGCCCAGCTTGCTGCAGGTGCAGCTGCTTCCCGCCCATGTCTGCTCTGACACACCAGGTCTCCGGGCCGCTGCAGAGCTGATCGGGGCTGGGGGAGCAGGTCCGCGGGCATATGCTCACGGGTTGGCCCCCTGTGCACCCAGGCAGCCTGGGGGTGGGGTAGGGGGCTCATCAGGGGTGTGGGGAGATATGCTGATGAAGACACCGAGGGCGGTGGGGTGAGGTGGGGGGTGTGGAAAGAGTTGCTGACTTGCTCTGTTACCTTGGGCATGCGGCTTACCCTCTCTGAGCCCTGATTTCCTGCAGAGTGACTGATAGTCTGTCCCTTTTCCCCGAGTCTCTTGGGCATTGTGGGTAAAAAGACAGTAAACCCAAGAGAGGCTGTGCCAGTGTTGGCTGCTGTCCAGGCAGCCTGCACAGGAGCCCGTGGTCCCCAGGTCAGTGGGAAAGGGTGTGGGTGGGTGTGAGACTCGGGGAGCAGCAGGGGAGCTCTGTAACTGTGTGTGCCTCCATCCTCCCGCATCCCTGTGTGGATGGGGGACTTGGCTGCTTGTTGAATACTCCGTGGATCTCACCCGTTCTCAGAGGTGAGGCTGCCGGGCCAGAGGGGGCAGGTTCCACAGGCCAGGACCAGGGCAGCATGTAACGAGGCAGGGGCTGGGTGCTGTGTGCTGTCTGGCCAGCTCCCCGATTTCTGGCGACCACACTGGCTGTTTGGGGCCCTGGCCCTGGGTCTGAGAATGGGCAGGAGGGGGGGCTAGCAGGCACACCCTGAGTTTTACTGAGGCATCTAGGAACTCGCACAGACACCGCCGTTGTCGTTGTGACCTGTCAGCCCTCAGCGCCCCGTGGGACTGTGGTTTCTTGTTGGGGATGGAGGGAGGTGTGTCAGTCTAGCCCTCCCCGGGAGAGGTGCCTGGACTGGGCACGGAGGGGTGGGCGTTCGATGACGCTGGTTTCCCCAGCATTTCTGACTGCGGCGTGGGTTCGGGACGGGAACGGAGGACATCGTTTTGGTTCATAGGCATCTGACCTGGCCTTGGAAGTGACTCAGGTTCCTGAATCCACCCCTGGCCCCAGCCTGCCGCCGTGAAACCCAGACCATCTTGAGGGTCGGCCTGTGAGGCAGCGTGGCGACCTTTGGTCCTGGGGCCCGGGGTAGGCCCCGCGTTCCGGAAGCCTCCTTCCCATTGGTTCTGTTGGGTCCCTGATGGCCTGCGAGTGCTCCAGCCACTCAGGGCGGGACCGGGGAAGCCTGGATGGGGGCATCTCTGGCCACACGTCCCCGGCAGGATGCTGCACGGCTTGGAGCGTGTTTGCTGTGCCCGGAGCCTGGCTCAGAGGGCGCTAAGCTGGTGTGTATGTGTGTGTGTGTATGTGTGTGTGTGTGTGGGGGGGTGTCTACCACCTTGTCATCCATTTAAGGGGGAGAAAGCCTGTTGTACAGACGTTCACGAGTGGTTTACTCTCAGGTTGGCCGCGTGCGCTTGTGGTGCTTTGAGCTCCACTGAGTACGTGCTGGGTGCTGGGCCTTCCTGTGTGGTGGATGCTTCCGTGACCCAGGGCGGGCTGGGGCGTGCAGGGCGGCTGGCGTCCTGAAGGCAGAGAGCAGCCGGGATCTGTGCTCCTGAGTCAGGGCCTCTGCATCTCCTGAGGTCTCCGCCCCGCCCCTGGCACAGTCACCATGGCCGCTAATGCCCCACGAGCACCCTAATCCCCTAGCGCCGGCTGAGGGTCAGGAAGCCGCCCCACCCAGGGCTCCGTGGCAGGCAACGCGGCAGAACGGGCCGGATCCCGGGGACGCTGCCAGGTCAACAGGAAGGAGAGGCCCTGACCGTCCCCTCGGAGGCTGGGGCCGAGCCCCATCCCGGATGAGTCCGAAAGGTCACCGCTGGCGGCAGCCCTGACCCTGCAGGAAGGCTTTCCTCCCTGTGGCTGGTGGGAGCCATTGGCTCGGTGACCTCGGCAGGCACTCGCGCCTCGGGGAGGCTCCGGGCGTGAACGTGGCCTGACCCACAAGATGGCCTGCGTCCCGCTGAGCAGCTTCCACGGCCCGTCTTTGCGTGAGGCCTGACCTGTGACCCCATTCAGCTCCAGGGTCCCTGCGGCAGGTCCAGCTTTGCCGGCGTGGACACAGTGTCCGGAGCATGCCCAGGTGACGGAGCCATGAGCCGTGGAGGCGGCAGGCACAGCCCAGCCGCCCGCTAGTGCAACCTTCGGGGCAGGCACGTCGTTCCCGTCGATAAGCCCGAGCCCGGGCTGGGAGCCCAGTGTGTGACTCCTTCTCTCCCGACATCCCCTCGGTCCTCAGCCTGGGAGGGGCAGGGAGTGCGCCAGGCGTGTGCCAGGCCCGGGGGGCACAGCCAGCATCTCTGCCCAGACCCAGGAAAGGTTCATGCTGAGGCCTAACTGCTTCTGCTGTGGAGCACACAGAAACCAGG
The DNA here is from genome assembly GCA_025583905.1 of Ia io. Classification (NCBI taxonomy): domain Eukaryota; kingdom Metazoa; phylum Chordata; class Mammalia; order Chiroptera; family Vespertilionidae; genus Ia; species Ia io. The sequence continues at coordinate 5,898,418 of JAJQQW010000008.1, forward strand.
GCCGTGGTCATGGCACGGCGTCACTGAGCTGCCAGGCCGGGGAGGGCAGGGCTGCGGCTGGAGGTGGTCTGGGTGACTCAGGGTTTGACTCCTGCTCGAAGCTGGCAGTGATGTCTGGTCAAGGTCTCGGGTTCCAAGAGGCAGCCTCTGAGTGCAGCCACCCCCTCTGTTCTTCGCATCCCAGTTGATGAGCAGAACTCCAGGGAGGAGGGGCTGAGGCCCCCGGGCCAGCCCCTCACAGACGTGTCCTGCAGGTCGGAGGATGGAGATGCGGAGGGGCCTGTACAGGTCGCCCAGCAGGTCCAGGCTCCCTGTCTCCATCCCATCCGTCCATGGGCGGGGCGGGGGGGGCACAGAGGTACGAGGGTCTTAGGTGGGATTAGGGGGAGGGCTGCATTTGGGGACGGGGCTGTAAAAATCAATCCTCCTGGCAGGGTGCCATGCCCGCCTCGCCCCACAGCAGCACACCCTGCCAGGCGGTGGTGGAGGGCAGGGGACCTTGTGTCATGGAGTCTCGGGGCTGCTTGGGGCTGTTCGGAGTGTGGAGGTTGGCATCAGTTGGGGCCGAATGCTGCTGCCAAGGGTTCCTGGTCAGGAGGGAGGCGCAGGCAGAGCAGCCAAGCTCTGGGGACCCCAGCACTGCCTGCCTGCTCCTCTATGGGGAAACTGAGGCCCAGAGTGGGAGAGGAGGACTGACCTGGATGGCGGTGGCCACAGGCACATGGGTGACAGGGAGGGTCCTGTACTTCTCCATGGGCAGCCCAGTGGCCTTCAGGGGTCCTCAAAACAGCTCCTCAAGGGGTTGGAACCTGGGGGCCTGGGAGCAGCACCCCTTTCTCAGTCCCCTTGGGCTGCTGTCACAGAAGACCGCCGACGGGTAGGTTAGGAACCACAGACATTTATTGCTCACGGTTCTGGGGGCTGGAAGTCCAAGGTCGGTGCCAGCACGCTTGCCTTTGGCTCTCATAGACAGCCTCACTGGGTCCTCACAGGGCGGGAGGGGTGGGGGAGCTCTCTGGGGCCTCTTTCATCGGGGGCGCCCCCTCCTGACCTAGTCACCTCCCCCGGCTCCACCTCCCAACACCATCAGCTTTGGAGGTTAGGATTTCAGTAGGTGAATTTTGGGGGAACACAAACATGCAAACCATAGCACCCCCCAAAACAGGCAGAGCCAGTTCCCTGGGGGCTCCATCCCCTGCAGGGAGCACCAGGGTGGGGGGAGGGGCCTGCACCACCGTGTTCACTCTGGGTGGTCGGCGAGCCGTGGGCGCTGTGCTTGTCCCCTTCGGCGCCAGGCTCCATCCCTGGCCTTTGCACGTGGCGCCTCCACAACGCCCCCAGCTCTGAGGTCCTCGTCATCCCACCTTATGCCTGGGAAGGTGGGCTCAGAGGTCTAGGAGCCGGGTCGGGGTGGTCCCGATGCTACGAGAGAAGGGGAACTGGAACCAGTTGTGGTGTGGGCTCTGGGGCGTCCTGGCTTTGTGGCCTGGGGCAGCTGGGTCCCTGGCTCTTGTCTCCTTGGAGCCTCTCTGGATGGCGACACGGATTCCTGACTGCGGCGGTCCCAGCACCAGGGGCCAGCCCGCGACTGCTTAGGTCCCCGGCTGTGGTGGCGCAGCCCGGCGCAGGCCGACATTGCGGCCTTGGGACACCGGGAACACCTATCGCCCGTGCAGCTGAGCAAACACCCCTCTGGCCCCGGGACATCATTGCTTCCGACGCCAGAGCCGCGTGCCACGTGACCCCAAGTTCCTGGTCCTGGTTTGCGGCCCCTTGCAATCGGGCTATCCCGGGAGTCGGAACTTGGACCTTCCTCCATGGATAAGGCAGACAGGTCCCCATGGGCGTGCCTGGGTTTGGGGCTGGGCTGGGATCTGACCTGCCCTCTCTGCCCCGCCTCCCTGCAGCCGCCCCTCCTGGGATCCTCGGGACCTCGGGCAGCCCACCCACCTTTCCGAGGTCCGTGTTCTTGCTGCTGTGCCAGGCGCCGGCCTCCCCAGGAGACACGGCCCTGCCTTCTTCCACACTCAGGTGGAGGGCGGGCGGGGACCCCCCAGAATTGCGATGGGAGCTCCTCCTCCTTCCCCTCCCCTTGGATTCCAGTTCCCAGTTCCGTCTGTGACACGGTAATCCTCCCCTTTGCTCACAGCCTGACGGAAGTCACGTTCTATCCGCCCTTTGCTGGGAGCCTGTGCCTGGCTATTGGCCAAACCACTAATAACAATGCAGCTTGCAGTTTGTGGGATGTGCGGCCTGGCCTGGCCTGTCCCCCTGCCCCAGGAGGGCCCAGCCTCGGGCTCCCTGAGGACCCCGGCTCCACGCCCTCATCAGCTGGCCTGTGCTCCCCTGGGCGCCGCCATGGCAGCTCTCGGCGTGGCTGAGCCAGGGTGCGGGGGTTCGGGGTCTCCAGACCTCACCCTGCCTGGGTGTCCTGGGCATGTGGACAGCACAGCACCTGACCTTGAAGGCCGTGGGGCTGGTGGATCCAGTTGTAGTTCCAGCTCACCTTCTGCCTCTGGCATCCCAGGGCCGGGGAGGGGGAGGGAGGTCAGGTGACCGAGGAGCCCCCGAGTGCCCCCTGCCCCCTGGAGGAGGCCAGCACCCTGGAGGGGGTGACAACATGCCATGGTGTTCTGGGGTGGACTCCTGTCCAGGTGTCAAGGAGGCTGCTGGGCGTGGGGCAGGTTTGCTCAGGGGCCTTTTTGGGGAGCAGATGCCTTGCAGGGGCGGCTCCTGCCCAGCCGCTGACACTGAGGCTCCCCTGCTGTGAGTGGGTGAGGAGTTCATAGGGCCAGGCGGGACCTTGGCACCTTGCTCACTCTCCAGGAGCGCGTGTCCAGGATGTCCCACCCTGGATGGGGGGCAGCAGTCGGGGGGGGGGGAGGGAAGGCAGGAGGCCATGGGTTAGTGGTGAAGTGGCTCTGAGTGGGTCAGCTCAGGATTCAAAGTCTGAGACCCACCACGTACCATCTGGGGTGGTGTGGGTAGTTTAATTATTTTGTTTTATTGATTTTAGAGAGAGAGGAAGGGAGAAGGATAGAAACATCTATGGGAGAGAAATATCGATCAGCTGCCTCCTGCACGCCCCCTTCTGGGGATCAAGCCTGCAACCCAGGCATGTGCCCTGATTGGGAATCAAACCAGCAACCTCTTAGTGTATGGGATGATGCTCAACCAACGGAGCCACACTGGCCAGGGCGTGAGTCCTGAAGGCTTCTGATTTCCACCAGCCGTTCTTTAGGAAGCCCGAGTCTCTGCACACAATTTCCCGTGTAGGATGGTCCCTCCTTGCCCACTTCTGCATCTGGAAGACATGGCTTGGGGCCCCACTGAAAAGCCTCCACTGACTCCTCCATCCTCCCAGGGCCCTGGCTCTCCCCAGCCCTCAGTTTTTCCATCTGTAAAATGGGATGATGATAGCGCCTACCTCGTGGGTCTGAGATGACTCATGTGACGTGCTTGGCAGAGTGCCTGGCACCTAGTAAGTACCAATGGACTTTGGCAGTAGTGGTGACGAGGGTGAGCGAGCCTCCGCGCCCTGCGCTCAGGAGAGACGGTTCCTTTTACAGGAGGAGCCTCGGGTTTGGACGTGCAGCAGGGAGCATGCGGGAACCCTCACAGCTTCCTTCCCTAACCTCCTGGCACTTCCTGTGAAGTGGCCCGGGACTTTCTCCGCCAGCCTCCTCTTGCCTTGGGGTGGGTGGCCACAGGGTGCCCCTCCCCACCACCAGCCTGCAGGAGGTCTGTTTATGTTTGTGGCTGTTCCGGTGTCTTTTCTACCCACAGAACAGCCAGACTGTGGTTATTAAGCAGCTGGGGGCTGCCTGGCTGGCGGGCACTGGTGTGCTGCTGGGCTCCCATGTCCTTGGAGGGGTGAGATGGTGGTGCGGGAGGTGGGGAGGGAGCTCTTCCCAGCTGCCCATGCAGCCTGCCTGCCTCTCAGCTGGGGCTGGGCACGCCCGCCCCTCTATCTCCGTGGCCCCTCTATCTCCGTGGCTCCATAGATCGTGACAGCCCTGCCCAGGGAGGGCTTAGAGCGTGACTTCCAAGCTCCAGGCATTCCAGAGCTTGCGTTTGTCCCCGGTCAGCACTTCTCGGATTTAGGATTATATCCTGGGGAGGGTCCTAGGATTTCTGACTTCGATGGGGAAATCGAAGGCCCTTTCCCACCGTGCCCCTCTCAGCTCAGTGCAGGGCATTGCATGCAAGGGAGGCTAGGCCTCCCAGGGGGTCAGATCTCCCCGCACGCCCCTGCTTCCTGACCCGGGAGGTCTTCTCAGAGGCTGAGTCCGGGGCTGTGGTGGTGGAGGAGACGGCCACCTTGAGGGAGGGAGGGGACAGCAGGTCAGAGCACGCCGGATAGGCACAGGGGCCATTGCAGTGCTGGCGGCTGGTTTGGGAAGGACTGGTTGTTGATTGTGCCTCTTCCCAGGGCTCCTGGAGGCCCCTGGCGCCTGGCACAGCCCTTCCCGGCCCACATTTCACAGCCCTGCACCGCCCACTCACCACAGGGCCGGGGAATGCAGGGGGAGCCCTGCCCAGCCCTGCAGAGGGGCCCAGCCGCCCCTCCCTCAGGCTCCTCCTTCCCACCGGCCCCTCGGTCCCCGTGCCTCCCAGCAGTCCGCCTCAGAACTGGGGTTTTCTGGTGACTGCCCCTGCTTGTTTGTTTGTTTGTTTTGTTTTGTTTAATATGTTTTTATTGATTTCAGAGAGGAAGGGAGAGAGAGGGAGAAAGAGAGAGAGAAACACCAATGATGAGAGAGAATCATGGATTGGCTGCCTCCTGCACGCCCCCTACTGGGGATTGAGCCCGCAACCCAGGCATGTGCCCTGACTGGGAATCCAACTGTGACCTCCTGGTTCATAGGCTGATGCTCAACCACGGAGCCACACCGTCCGGGCATATACAGTGGAATATTACTTGGTCACAAAAAGGAATGAAACCTTACCATTTGTGACAGCCTGGATGGGCCTAGAGGGTATTGTGCTCAGTACAGTGAGTCAGACAGAGAAAGACAAATGCCATAGGCTTTCCTTTACATGTGGAATCTAAAGAACAAACAGAATGGAGACAGACTCATAGACACAGAGAGCAAACAGATGGTTGTCAGATGGACAGCGGGCCTGGAGGCTGCGTGAGAAAGGTGAAGGGATGAAGATGTACAAATTGCCGGTGATAACCACAGTGGCAGGGATGTACGGTGCAGCTGAGGGAATATAGTCAATAACATTGGGATGGCTCTGTATGGTGCCGGGGGGGCACTGGACTTTTGGGGGGCATCATTTGTAAGGTCTATAAATGCCTGACCACTATGTTGTACACCTGAAACTAATGTGTTGCAGTTCAGCTGTCGCTGAAAAATTAAAAATAAAAATATATAAAAGACACAAGCTCTGAACCTAGAGAAAACTATCAGCTGGTCCGCCGGGTTGTTGCGGTTCCTGTGAAGTGCTGGGGCTAATGAGCTTCGTGTCTGCACGTCTTCAAGGGCCACAGGGCCATTCACTGTGTGTGGGCACGTACCCTGCCTCCCTCCCCGAGCTGTGATCCGGGAGGAGCAGGGGTGCTGCCTCCCCCAGGGAGGTGCGGGGAAGGTGGGTCTCGGGGCCCAGCCCCCCTCTACAGCACCCTGCTCACTGTGCACCCAGGCCCACCCCTGAACCTTGGTCTCTGGAGACCCCACACCCGCCGAGTGTCCTGGGCCCGCTGTCCCTCGGTGACATTGTGCTTGCACATTCCAGGTCTTGGGGACCTGGTTTGGTCCTGCGATGCCACTTCTGAGCAGCGTGACCTGGGGAGCCCGTTTCTCGTCTTGCAACCCACAGTCCCACCCCCTGCCAGACGTAACCTCTCAGCCTGGGTCACAGTGACAGGACCGGGGTGGGCCAGGCCGTGGGAGGAGGTAGGGGCGACAGGAGTTAATGCAGCATGTGGGGGCCGGGGACTGGGAACAGGCTGCACTTGAGTTTGGCTCGGCTCTTGTTGGCCAAACCCGCTGGGGACAGTGCGCTCAGTGGCCCGTGACTAAGCCCGGGCGCAGCCGCTTGGCTGCATGCTCAGAGGCCCGGGGCAGCCTGGGAAGCGTCCATTTCCCCTTCTTCTTTGGGGTGGATCCCTGGTGGCTGCCACTGCTGCCTGGGTCCCTGGCAGGAGCATTCCATGGACAAGGGCAAGTTCCTCACTGTTTTCTCCTGCACCTGCCCCCTCCCCACCCCCATCCAGTCTTCCCCTAAGCTGGCTCAGTCTGTCCAGAAAGCCTCAGGTTGGCCGGATGCCCATCTTTCTGTAAGGACAATTTAATTTGCATGGTCACTGAGGGGACACCACAGGCCGGACATTGTTCCCCGTGTTGTGAGATGGGCCTGGACGAACCAGCCACCAGCCCTTGCCTCAGATTCCTGATGGCCTTAACCAGACACATCCCACCATCGGCCGAGCCGGGCACCACGCAGCGGATGCACACACACAGCAGATGGATCCCTGTCCTCAGAGAGCTCAGAATCCAGGGATAGAAGCTGGTTGGGAAGAGGTTCCATGATAAGAATAAAAAGGAGGTCAAGATGCTGATGCAGAGGGGACGGTAGCTGGAGAGCATATGGCTTCTGTGGGGGCAATCCTAGAAGGCTTCTTGAAGGAGGGGGCCTCAGAAAAGTGCTGAGTTGTTCTTGCTGAACCTGATCCTGGATGCACCTGTCTAGCTACAGGGTGGGCACAGGCAGGTGGGGTGTGTCCTGGTGGGTAGGGGTGAGGCACACAGAGTAAGAGGAGGTAGCGTGCAGAACAAAATGGTCTCCAACTGGCAAACTCCTTCACTTCAAAGAAGAACAAAACGATACTTTTGAAGAAAGAAGGACGCACTCATATATGCTAAGGGAGCGGGAACGGGTCTAGCCCCTAGGGGAGGGCGATTTGCGATTTTTAGAGAATTGCAAAGGGCTGCCCCTTTGGCCCAGCAGTCGCACCTCTGAGCATTTATCCTACAGGTGGACGGGCACATGTGCCAACGGTGTACACACGGGCCCCTCCCTGCAGAGGGGCTTGTGATGGTCACATGTGGAGACAGCCCCGGGGGGTCCGCTGCCAAGGACTGGTGCCCGCCACCTCTGAGTGTGCTGGGCCCTCCTCAGAGGGAGGGTGCGACTCTCACAGCCAGTCTGGCTTGTGCCCAGGAGTGCCACGGCCCACCTGTTCCTGTGTGTGCCATCCATAGGACCGCTTGTCCACGGGGAAGCATGCTGGGGATGCTGGCACATGGGTGTCAGCAGGCCCCACGGGAAGGGTGATTGATGGCTGCCTGCTGGCCAGCACCGCCCATGGAGACCAGGGGGGCCCATGGGAGGCAGTAATTTATGTCTGCTGGCATCGGGCAAGCGTGGTGCCTGGCATCTCCCTGCCCGGTCTCACCCTCATTTCATCCCCGTACCTCACAGATGTAGAATGACCACTGAATCGCCTGGTGGTTCCGCCCGCTCTCCTGGGGGACGCCCCTGCCCTGGGTACACTGGTGGCCCAGCTGCAGACCAGGGGGCAGTCAGCAGTCAGGGCAGGGGCAAGCGGGCAGCTTGGGCTGGTTCCCTGGTGTCCTGCCCACAGCCCTGCTGGGGCCCGACAGGATGAGCGATTGGCTTGAAGAGGCTGCTGGCCACGCCGCGCCATCTGGCGGGGCCATTGTGGACCACACAAAGGATGGAGCACGGCAGGGCAGGGGCCGCCCAGGAGTGGACGGGCAAACAGGCGGGGGGCGCTGGCTCCCAGCACGCACCGGGCTGGCGCAGTTTGTCCTGCCGCGACCCGGGCTTCAGGGCAGAGATTGGTTCATCGCGTCCTGAGGAGCCAGGGGTGCCTCCCTCCCCCCGAATCTTTGGCTAGCATGCTTTAAACAGCCCTGGCTCTCAGCTGATTTATTGCTCTGCTAAGATGTAAAGGCAGCTTTATGTCCTAGGTAATTAAGTGGCATTATAGATGGCCGAGAGTAAGTGGCTGCTGTTTTAATAATTAAAATAAATGACCCCTTGACTGCTTCCCAGCTCGATACTGTTTTCCCTCAGTGTCAAGACCCTGGACAGAGACAGACGTGCGTGTGCGAGAGAGTGTGCATGCCTGTGTGTGTACATGTGTGGGTGTGAGTGTGGCTCTGCATAACTGAGTGCGTGTGCACACGTCTGCATGCACACATGGGTCTGAGTGGCTGTGTGTGTGTGTGTGTACATGTGTATGTGAGTGTGGGGTGTGCAGGGGGAGGACGGGGCATCCTCTCCTGATCTCCCGTTTCCAGGACAGTTCTCGGCACACACATCCCCCGGGGTGGGCGGAGCCTGTGCTGGGTAAACTGCTTTCCCCCCTCGCGGCCAGGCCGGCCCAGGCAGGTTTGGATGTCATCTCCGGGGGATGGCTTTGCTGCGTCCCATGGCCAGGGGCCCCTCTCAGAGGCGTGGTCTCAGCCCCTGTACGATGGGGTGATTGCCCATCTCACAGGCTGTGTGCCGGGCACTCACGGGCACTTCTCCTTCGACTGGGCACTGGGTGCGGGCTTGTGGAGGCAGAGATGAGGCTGGTCTGCTGCTGTCCTCGGGGTCTGAGTGACCAGTGGGGATGCCGGAGCGGGGACAAGGTCATGGGCAGCAGAGACAAAATGGGGAGCAGGACCTGATGCCTGTGGGGGGACTGGCCCCTGGCCGCCGGGAGCATCTCTGGCCCCGTGCACCTGCCTGCTCAGGGCTGCACAGGCCCGGGGCACGGCCAGCCTACTGGAGAGGGCCATTTTCTTCTGCCCAGACTGTGCCCCCCTGTTCTTTCTGGAAGGGTGGTCTTCCCCGAAAGCCGTGGACCGTCGTGGCCCAATACGCCCTCACCCTCATGGGGCTGGCCCTGGGCTGGGTGCCTCCTGGGTGTTTCTGGGGAAGGATGGAGGCGAAGGAGGCCCATCTGTGGCTTTGTGCTGAGCTCCTCCCTGGGTGGCCCAGGCAGAGGGGAGGGGAAGGAGTGGGCTCAGACCGCTGGGGGTCAGGCACCGTACCAGGCTCTCCACGCACCGTGTTCTAGGAATTGAGTTTAGTTTAATCTCGCCAACCTCGCGGCAAAGCTGATTCTTTCACGGTTTGGAAATCGGCAACTCAGAACGTTCAGGTGCCAAAGTCACAGGGCGGGGACAGGGGTAAAGTTCCCTCTGCCCTGCCCTCCCTTCTCACCCGTCCGTGCACCCTCCTCCTGTCCGGCCCCGCCGGCGTTTCCTCGGCTCCGTGTGTGCCAGGAGCCTGTGGTTCTCTGGGCTGGGTCAGGCCCACACCAACCCCTGCCCCTGCCCGGCTGAGATCCCATCATAGAGCTTGCAGTCTAGGGGTGCCAGTCCCCAACTGTGCCTGTGTGACCAGCCGTGCCTCTCGCTCATCCTGGGCCTTGGTAGTTCTTTCAGAGGCACGGGAGTGCCCAAGGCAGCTTCCCGACTTCGCCGTGCCCGGCGGTGGCCATGCTGTGATGTGTGTGTGTGTGTGTGGGGGGGGGGGGGGGGGGGAACAGAGAGAGGGAGTCGGTGGCACGGGGAATATGACGGGGCCAAGCCGGGCCCCCAGACAGAGGCATGTCTTACCTGCCCACACGGGCATAGCCCGGTCCCTTGGAGGGTGTGTGCTGCCCCCTGTGGGCACCCCTGTCGACCCCCCGCCCTTTCCTGCTGCCAGCTCTGGGGCAGGCCCTTGTCTCGGAATCGGTGTCCAGGGCCCAGCACGGAGGGGCACCCATGAGCTCCTGTGCTGGGTCGGCCATCGTGGGACGGCTGTGGGTCCTGGGGACTGTGGTGTGAAGCCCCTCCTCTCTGGCCCCGCTGTTCCAGGAGGCCGGCTGGTCCCGTGCCTCTCCCCCAGCCGAGCGTCTTTTCCAGCCCAGTAAATGAAGAACTGCCAGTGCGGTTGGGTTGCCAGAGTAACTCGCCCAAGCTCGTGCTGTCCCAAGCTCAGATCCAGACACGCCGAGGCGTATTTTTCCTCTCACAGCAGTGGCTGCGTGGGAGGGTTTTCCCCGGGGGCTGCTGCCTCCCGAGGGACCTGGGGGTCCAGGGACCTTAGGCACAGCCTCCTGTTGTGGCCCGTGGGCTGCAGGCCCGTGTCCTGCCTCCTGCTGGGGGAAGGGAGGTCAGGGTGGGGCTGATGGGTCAGCCTGTGACCCTGTGGCCCCCTGTGGACTTTTTTGGTTAATCCTCACTCGAGGATATTTTTTTTCATTGATTTTCAGAGAGAGTGGTAGGGAGGGAGGGATGCAGAGAGAGAGAAACATTGATGTGAGAGAGACATCAATTGGTTGTCTTTCGTACGAACCTCCACTGGGGCCAGGGTTCGAACCTGCCAGGGTTTGACCAGGAATCGAACGTGTGACTCCTCAGTGTGCAGGCCCCGATGCTCTAACCACTGAGAACACTGTCCAGGGCCTCGCTGTGGCCTTGGTGCACCTGCCCCCCACCTCCCCATCTGTGATCCCTGACTTTCAGAGGCTGGGTAGAGGTGGGCACAGCGGGGGGGGGGGGGGGGTGGCCCTAACGCTCTGGGGGAGCGCCCAGAGCCTGGAGGTGTGAGCTAAGCCTTCCTTCTGCCTTTGGCTCCCTCTCCTCTCAGGGTTGGGTGGGCTCAGGCCCAGGGCAGACATCATCTGGTCCAGCTCACCCTGCAGGCCGGGACCGCACAGCCAAGTGGCTGGCCCGTGATGGTGCCTGCACGTGGGTGATCTGTCCCGGCTCGACGGAGGGCTTGGCTTGTGACCGCAGCAGGACGTGGCCACGCGGAGGTGGCTCTGGAGCAAGGCTGTCTCCGTTAAGCTCTTTGGCCGGGGGCTTGGGGAGCAGTGGGCCTTCCCGTGCCGTTGGAATCCCGGGGGCTGCGGTGGGCAGGGGGCCGGCCCTGGGCTGGGCAGGGGCCTGGCTTCTCACCCGGCTCTGCGACTCCCTGGGAGGCTCAGGGCGGGTTCAGCCTCTCTCTGGACCTTGGTTTCCTCCTGCAGACCAGGCTCGGGCTCCACGGGCTCCAGTGTCAGAGCAGAGATGGGCTGTGGCTGTTGATTAACCAACTGCGTCCCTGGTGGGGGTGTGCGGCCAGCACGGTGACCGATCCTGCGTGTGTGACCTTCTCCAGGCCGTGGGGCAGCGTGTGTGACCTTCGCCAGGCCGTGGGGTGAGGGGCAGGAAGGGGGCCAGGTGGGGGCCAGGGGATGGCATGCTTTGAATAGCTGAGCCCTCTGAGAGCGTGCCTCTCCTTTGACCCCCTCATTCAATGACATTCGCGGCGCGTCTCTGAGCCTCCATTCCTCCGCTCCCTCGTGCGCCTGGCACCTCATGCCATGGGAGGGTGCTCCAGGGGTCTGGGTTAGGAGTGCTGAGTGCCTGTCCCGCATCTGGCTCGGGGTGGGGTGGGGGTGGGGGGAGGTCTCTAGAGCTGCCCCGTGAGGTGTTCGTCACCCTCCTCCTGCCCTATAGTCTAGCTAGGTGATTGGCTTGCAGTCGACCCTTCCTGTGATCATCACAGATGGGAGAACCTAGACTCAGAGGGTCCATGGGCTGTCCTGGGACCTCCCAGTCCAGACCCGCCTGCCCCTTCTCCACGGAGGCTGAGCCCACGACCTGGGTTTGTGCCTGATGGGGAATCAAACCGTGACCTCCCAGTTCATAGGTCGACGCTCATCCACTGAGACACACCGGCCGGGCTCTGTGTCCTTTTCTGTCTTGAATGAGGACACTCACATAGACTCGGTCCTTCCTAATCCATAATGATCTCAGCTGGATCTCGACCTTGATTACATCTGCAAAGACCCGTATCCTGAGAAAGTCCCATTCCGAGGGTCCGGGCAGGCTCTGCTCAGCTGATGCTTCAGAAGATGCACGCTATCCTTTGCTCCCTGGAGAGGTGAAGGGCGCAGGAGAGATGCTCAGAGGGGCGGAGCCTGAAGCCGTCTGTCTTCCCACTGTCCACAGAGTGACCTGCCCTCAGCTAGCACGGAAGGCCTGGAGGCTCAGGGTGACTCTGAAACCACGGAGGTCGCCCGAGTTGCTCTAATAAGGACACAGATGCCTCAAGGGGCCTCAGAGATGGTTTCCCCCCTAAGATTGGACTGGAAATGTGTTTACTTCTGTGATGCTTCATGTTCTTGACGTGTTATGTTTGGAAGGAAGCGGACTAAGACGCCATTATTCCTAAATGCCTGTGGCTGAGAGAGGACGAGGATGCGCCTGCTCGCTTGTCAGCACAGAGAATGTGTTAGCTCGTCTCCGCCTCAGGCATCCCGACGTGGGAGCGGATTAAGCTCATTTGATGGGGCCGTTGGAGGCATCTCCGTGGCATGTCATTGGGATGGGCAGGAGGGAGCCCTGGTGGCCCCTGTAGCCCTTCTCCGGACCAGGGTCTCCATCTGGCCCCTGGCACCACTCAACCAAGAGCCCCTTGCTTGCAGCTGGCTTCATGCCCTGCAGGCTGATGGGGGTCCTTGCAGGTGGGGAAGCTCAGCACAGGCAGGGAGAGGCACCGTTGCATCTGTCTGGGCTCACAGAGCGAGCCAGGCAGTGGTGAGGCCGGCATCCCTCAGGCAGCCGGAGGGGCCCACAGGCTGGGTGGTAGTGGGCGGGCACCCCCGGGACTTCGTGCTCTGCTGGGCAAGAGTGTGCATGGGCCTTGGGCTCCCATCCCAGCAGCACCCTGTCCTGTGTCGTGGTCTTTGGTGGGTCACCTGGTCTACCTGGGCCTCAGGTTCCCCACTTGTAAATGGGAATAATGGCATCTCTCTCCAGGGGTTACTGTGACGATCAGGTACAGGTCCATTGCCTCCCACCAGTTTCTGGAAATGGTGAGGAAGGGGCTTTTCTTCTTCTTTTTTTCTCCCCCAAAATAGGATTTTATTGATTTCAGAGAGAGGGACCGAGAGGGCGAGGGATGGAAACATCAAGGATGAGAGAGAACCATCTGCTGGGGGCGTGTTCCCTGATGGAACCGTGACCTCCTGGCTCATAGGTCAGTGCTCAACTACTGAACCACACCGGCCCGGTGGCTTCTTCCTCTTCCTCCTCCTCCCCCTCCTCCTTCTCCTCCTCCTCTGCCTCCTCCTCCTCCTCCTCCTCCTCCTCCTCGTTTAAGCTGAAGAAACGTGGCCAGAATAGTATGAGGACTCTGGTTTTCTGCCAGATTTGCTAGTAGTTTTTGCTTCATTGCTTGCTCACTCTTTCTCCGTGTGTGAACTGTGGTTTCTCCTGAACCATTTGAGAGAAGTTGGGGCTAATGCGCCCCTTCACCCTGAATTCTTTCTAGCTTCCTCTGTCCTCTGACCGTCACTTACATGGTGATGGGACGGTGGTCAACCTCAGGAGCTTGGACACCGACCATGAGCTTGTCCAGCCACGGAGATTTAGAGACGCGACTTTCTGGCCCAGGATCCAGTTGGCGGAGCCGGGGGGGTGGGGCGCACTGTACCCTCTCTGTAGCCTTCTTTCACTCGGAGCCGCCGGCCCGCCTTCCTCTGTGGTTTCGTCGACACTTTGGAAGAGTGTGGGCCAGCCACATGTTGGCCCTGCCTGATGTGGCCCCACCGTGGCAGAAACCGCCCGGAGGACGGGCTGTGTGGGCGACACTTTCTGTCGCGAGGCGCCTGGTGTCCGCGGGTCTGGGGAGCACACGTGGCTCGGCTGGTTTGCGAGTTTCCCACAGGCTCCGGCCGAGGGGTTGCAGGTCAGCTTCCCGATGAGTTGAGTGGCTGTGGGAGGCGTGTTGAGACTCTGCAGGTGTGCTGTCCTCACCAGGCACCCGGGCCAGCACTGGTTCCCGCCCCCCGGCCGTGGGAACGGGCACTTGAACTCCCTCTGTCCTCTGACACGCAGCGCTCAGCATTCTGCTGAGGCCCTCCCCTCCCCCGCCGGCTGTGGTGGACTTTTTTTTTTTTTTTTTTATCAGTGTGGACATAAGGCTTCTTATTTTATCCACTAGGGTTGTGACGCTGGCTCTCGTTGACATTGTCACTTTGCCCGGGATACACAGCTGGCTGTGCGCCAGGGAGAAAGCTTGTGGGGTTTGACGAGGATCCTTATAGGGTCATGTGGGCCCTGGGGCCAGGCTCCTGCTCTTGTCCCGGCCAAGCCTCTGACCTCGGACCAGTTGGTGAGCACCTTGGGTCCCCGGTTCACCCCGATGCTAGAAGGAAAGGTTAGGACAGCCTGACTTTTAGGCCCTTTTCTCCAACCCTCGACGCCCCCAGGGTCCCCGCCTGGGCCCTCTGCTGCCCTCCCGCTGAGACCAGGGGTTGGCTGCGGGGCAACTCTGGGGCCAGCCAGCCCCTGTCACCTGAAGGGGGAGGGCCCAGGGCGGCTCCTTTCGCCCACCCGCCCCCCACTTCCCTGTGGCGCTGCCCCAACAGGGCGCTGCCCCTGCACGGCCAGGGCCTGTTTACTCTCGTTAGAAACCAAACATTGACCTCATCCCGGCTCCTGCCCCCTGGCCTTCGCGTCTGTTCTCGTTCCTCTCTTTCTTTTTTTTTTTTTAATTTTTCTTTTTTTTTTTTTTTTTTTTAAATTTCTTTATTGATTAAGGTATCACATATTTGTCCTCATCCCCCCATTCCCATCCCACACCCCTCCCCACGGATGCCCCAACCCCCTGTTGAACTTAACCATTGGTTAGGCTCATATGCATGCACACAAGTCCTTTGGTTGATCTCTCCCCCCCTCCCCCCACCCTCCCCTATCCTCCCTCTGAGGCCTGATAGTCCGATCGATGCCTCCTTGTTTCTGGTTCTGTTCTTGTTCATCAGTCTATGTTGTTCATCATTTCCCCTAGATGAGCGAGATCATGTGTCACTAGAGATATACTTATAAGAACCGAATGTGAGACGAGCAATAATAGTTATGCTGACAGGCAAATGAATCAGTCTGTAATGAGTTTCTTTCTGGACCAACAGTTCTTTTGAGACCCAATATCAATGTCCACCAGTTCCTTATGTGTACATGTCGGTATTGACCCCTCAGCTCTGGATGGTGGACAAATGGTGGTAATGCAGGTCCGACACCCTCTGTTTTGGTCTCGGCCGGACCCAGGGGCACGGCTTCACCCGGACTCAGGGGTGCGTGGCCTCTCCCGGACCCAGGGGCGCATGGCCTCACCCAGACCCAGATGCGTGCGGCCTCACCTGGACCCGGGACCCAGCCTCACCCGGATCCAGGGGCACACGGCCTCACCCGGACCCAGGGGCGCGTGGCCTCTCCCAGACCCAGGGTCGCGTGGCCTCACCCGGGTCCAGGGGCACACGGCCCCACCCGGACCCAGAATCCAGCCTCACCCGGACCTAGTGGCACCTAGCCTCACCCGGACCCAGGGGGGCGGCCCCACCCGGACCCAGGACCCAGCTTCACCCGGACCCACGGGGGTGCGGCCTTACCCAGATCCAGGGGCATGTGGCCTCGCCCGGACCCGGGACCCAGCCCCACCCCGACCCAGTTCCCAGCCTCACCCGGACCCAGGGGCACGTGGCCTCTCCCGGACCCAGGGGCGCGTGACCTCACCCGGACCCAGGGGCGCGCGGCCTCACCCAGACCCGGGACCCAGCGGGGTTTCGTCTTCTTGATCCCAATTCCTGTTGGTCAGTCCCCTCTCAGCAATTCCTTTGGCCATTTTATCAAAGCTCCAGGGCAGCTGCCGCAGAACTCGTTGGGCTGCGGGCTCGGCGAAGCTCCGGTGTGCCCGGTGCGCGGTGGCGGGCTGGTCCGGGGTCGCTGCGTCGGCCCTTGGGTCTGCAGCGGTGGCCAGTCGCCGAGCGTGCGCACCTGGCCGCTTCCGGGGCGTTGAGATTCTTGAAGGACTCGGAGGTCAGCAAGTGCGGAGTCTCCCACCCCGTGTCTCTCAGGGGCTCATCTGTCCGTGCTCGGCAGCGAGTGGAGCCGTCCCCTCAGCTGGAGACCGCCGGGGGAACTGCGCCGAGCACGTTCCAGGCTGCCATTGTGTCGCCTGAGCCGTAGTTCTTAAAGTGTGATCTTTGGGTCACCGGCATCCTCGTTCCTCTCTTTCTTAAAGAAACCTGCTGCGTGGATGGGCGAGGTGGTATGCTGCAGTGATCGGCCCGCCCCCACTGCGCCCACCGTGCCCACTGCGCCCGCCTGTGCCCACCACACACACCTGTGCCCACCACACACACCTGTGCCCATCTTGGAGGTTCTCAGCTTCCTCATTGTACAGAGGACTGCACTGGGTCTCAGGGAGGGCAGGGGGCCTGCACAGGGGCACACAGCAGGGGTGCAGGGCGGGGGCTTTGAGCCCAGGCCCCTGGTGCACAGACACTGCACCCTCATCACAGGTGCCCGTGTGCCCTTGGCAATGACGAGCTCCCCTGGCCACCTCTCTGAGCCTGAGGTGGTGTTTGCTCCCCGGGCAAGGGCTGATGGTTCCTGCTCTGTCCCGGGCAGGGCTTCTAGGATCGGGGGTCGGGGGGGTTGAGGTTGCCAGCCTTCTCCAGGGCCAGCCTTGCAGGGACCTGCAAAGGGGT
Source organism: Ia io (assembly GCA_025583905.1). Taxonomy (NCBI): domain Eukaryota; kingdom Metazoa; phylum Chordata; class Mammalia; order Chiroptera; family Vespertilionidae; genus Ia; species Ia io. The sequence goes on from JAJQQW010000008.1 coordinate 5,914,913, forward strand.
GTGCAGACTCCGTCATAGAAGTCTCCGGCTCGGGGCCCAGCGCACTCAGGGGGGGCTCCCTGTGGCTGCAGGATGGGCAGGGGCTGGGGCCTCCCCAGAAGCGGAGGTTTGGCCAGAGTCGCCGTGGAGGAGCTCTGTGTGTGGGGACAACCACGGTTACCTTCAGATGAGAGGTGGGGGTGGGGCCCTGAGGGGAGGGAGGAGCAAGACTGGGAGGGAGCGTAGGCAGGAGAGCAGTCGGGACAGCGAGTCGAGCAGGACCGCTCCATAGGGTGGCAGGGGGAGGCAGGGTCTGCCCACAGGGTCTGCAGCGAGGTTGGGCCAGGCCCTCACAGAAGAGGGTACAGGCCTTGGCACTGACGGAGGCATGGGCGGGGCAGCAAGGGCCCCGGGGAGGTCCCTCGCTCAGGTGCTTGTGCTTGTGAAGGCTCTGGGAGGACCTGTGAGAGGCCTGCTAACTGCCCCCCAAACTCCTGAGCTGCAGCGGGAACCGCCCCCCCCCTTCCCTGAGCAGCTCAGTGAGCAGGATCTGTCATCCTCCCCTACAGATGAGGACACAGGCTCAGAGAGGTTCAGTCACCAGTGTGAGGTCACACAGCCGTGACTGCAGAGAGACCAGCTGACCCCAGGTCTCCCCTCACCTACTCTGGCCCTAGGCCCTTCTCCCATGAGAATCATACACCCTGGCCCATCCTCAGTGGCCTGGCCTGGGGCGACCAGGTGCCTGGCCAGCAGGACAATGGGCTTCTGGCCTGTCAGTCCTATTTTGGGTCACAATGGGAAGTGAAGGGTTTCCCAGGCCCTGCCCAAGGGTGTAGGTGACCTTTGAGTCCCGGAAATCATGTACTCCCTTCCTTGTGGGGAGATCCCTGGGTCCAAAGGGCAGGTTCCTCTGGATTTACTGGGTGAAGTGCCCTGCGGGGCATTCAGAGAGCTGAGCCCATGAGGGGTGGCAGGACAGGCAGGCAGCTGGGAGAAAGCCGGCAGCCCCCTGCATCCCAAACACCCATGCCTCTGTCAGTGCCAAGGCATCCTCACTGCACTGAGGGACTCGGAGACTCTGGTGGGGACACTCCTGCCCAGCACCTGTGGCCAGTCTGCTGGCTCCATACCCAGGCACGTGCTCTGCAGGGCGAGGCCTCTGCCCGCCTCCTCTCTGCCATCCAACCTCTCAGTCCCACTATTGACCTCAGGTGGACATGCAGGTATCGGCTTTCTCAGAGTGGTGGAGTCAGGGGTCAGGACCGCAGCACACCCAGGTGGCAGCCCAGGTCCTGCCACCCACCCTACACTCCCCCAGTGTGGCAGGGGCAGCTGGAGGGGGTCTCAACCCCATGAGCTCTGTCCTTCCCTGAGCCCCTCCCATGGCCCCCCAGCTCCGGGTTTTTGCAAGATTCAGATCAGACCCCCGGATGACTCTGCGTGGGCCTGGGGCCTGGGCTCCTGCAGGCTGGGCCCTTTCCCATCATGCCGGTTCCTTCCTCGCTGGACCCGCCTTTTTTGCCTGCATGTGGCTCGGCTGTCTCTTGCGCCCTGTTTACGGGGGCTTTCAAAGGGCTGGTTTGCTGGGAGGAGGGAGGCTGAGCTGGACTTGGTCTGTAGTCACCTGCTCCCTCCCTCTGTCCCCTCTCCTGGGTGCCAGTGAGCACAGGTTGATAGCTGTCCATCACTAGGTCCTTCCAGCCCGTGTTCCATGCGTGCCGAGGCCCTCACTGCCCCAGACACTCCACACGCAAGGGTGAGCGGCTTCTCCTCTGTGTGCACGGAACCGCCTCGGTCTGTTCCCCCTTCACACCAGCCCAGCGGTCTCAGTGCCACCAAAATATCCATTTTTAAAGCGAGAAGGGGCCTTTGCTTTACAAACAAGCGATACCGTGTTTGCTTCTCAGGTGTGACATTCCTAAATCGGATTCAGACCCCGCTTTTTAAAGTCTGCAGTGAGGGCCCAGGCTCGGCTGGATCAGAAGAGCAGGCAGGTGCTGGGGGCCCAGGTGAGCCAGGCCCAGGCCGCAGTCACGCGGAGGAGCCGAGTGTCGCCGTCTCCATGGCGAGCTGGTGCGGGCGGCTCAGCCCCGAGGCGGGTGTGCCCTGGGTTGGCAGCCTGGAAGCCTCAGCTCTCGCTCCTTCCTGTCAAGGCCACGTCAGAGTGTGTGCACAGAGAGGACGGGGCGTTGTTTGTTTTGTTTTTATTCCAGAGAGGAAGGGAGAGGTAGAGAGACATAGAAACATCAGTGATGAGAGAGAATCATTGATCGGCTGTCTCCTGCACGCCCTCCACTGGGGATCAAGCCTGCAATCCAGCCTGTGACCTCCTGGTTCATAGGTTGATGATGCTCGACCACAGAACCACACTGGTGGGGCAAGAGGGCAGTTTTTATTGAGCACCTACCAAGTGCCAGGCGTTCACAGCTGCCGCCTTTCTTGGTCCTCACAGCAGCCTTCCAACATTGGTTTTTTATCTTGTTTTTAAATGAATCCGAGGCTCAGAGTGGGCAGACAAGCCATTTGAAATCATAGCCACAACATTTAGTTCCTTTGATTTTTTTTTTTTTTTTTTTTTTTTTTTGAGAGAGAGAGAGAGAGAGAGACATCAACTGGTTGCCTCATCCATGTGCCCCGATCAGGGTTGGGGATCAAACCTGCAACTGAGGTACATGCCCTTGACCTGGATTCAAACCCGACGCTCTAACCACTGAGCAACCGGCCAGGGCAGCATTTAATTCCTTTGTTCATTTCCTTTGGCCACAGCCCTGGTGGCGTAAACAGCACCTTCATTATCCCGCCGTTCTGGAGGTCTGAGGAGCTGCGACCCCAGGGCTGCGCTCTTTCTCTAGGGGAGGGGCCTGGGCGTCCACACACACGTTAGCCGCCCTCCCAGGGATGCTAAAGTACACGCAGCCCGGCCGGCGTGGCTCCATGGGTGAGCGTCGACCTATGAATAGGAGGTCACGGTTTGATTCCCAGCCAGGGCACGTGCCCAGGTTGTGGGCCTGATCCCCAGTAGGGAGCGTACAGGAGGCAGCCGATCAGTGATTTTCTCTCTTTGTTAATGTTTCTCTCTCCCTCTTCCCTCTCTCCCTCTCCCAGGGGCGAACTGGTCCTCCTGCCTTTTCCAGCCTCTAGGCCCCTGCTCCCTGGCCACTGGCCCCTTCCCCACCGTCAGAGATGGCAGCAGCATGCTCCTTTGCCCCTCCCCAGCCACATCTCCACTGCCCACAGCTGGGAAGGGCTCCTGTTTTAAACAGTCTGCCCCTGGCTTGGACCCCCCCCCCCCCCCCCACCCCCGCCGGAGAGTCCAGGCCAGTCTCTCACCTTGGGTTCCGTGACCTCGATCACAGCGCAGGCTCTCGCTGTGTGAGGTCGCGTGGCCACAGATTCGGGGGGTAAGGTGTGGGCATCTTTGTGGGGGACAGGAGTCTGCTGAGTACAGTTCATAAGCCCAGGCCGAGAACAAGTCCCTTGTGATGTCATGTGGGGCAACCGAGGCCCGAGGTTGCGTGGAGGGTGCTGCCAGGGCCGGGACCCTTGACCTGGATTTCCCCACAGCCACACAGCCTCCTAACAGGCCCGGGCGGTGGGCACAGGGCCGCTGCTGTTCTCGTGGCTGACACTGGTTTTCTCCTCGGCAGCGTGCCCCGGGCAGGAGGGCAGGAAGGGAGTGTGCCCCTCCCCACCCTCCCCAGGCCCTCAGGGGCGGGGTGGTGGCATCGGTAAGCCGGCTTTGTTGATTGATGATCCTTTGGCCAGCAGTCACCCGCTGTGGGTTTTATGTGAAACAGGAAGCTCACCTGGCCGTCCCCACGCCGCGTCTGTGTCCTTTCTGACCAGGCGGGTTCTGGCTGCTGCCTAATTACAGGGACGCTGAGTGCACCTGCCCCACCTCCGTGCCTCCCCACGTGGCTACAGTGTCCCCTGGTGTCCACCCCTCCCGTGCCTCCCCCTGTGCCTGCCTCTGCTGGACCAGAGGCCCCATGCTGGCCACCCCAGCTCCTCACAAAGGGCCTGTGGGCACTTGGTACAGACTTGGTTGACATCTGATGATGAGAGCCAAGCTCCCTTGCTCCTGAAACCAGCAAAATCCCCCGTTTTTGCTCCTAAAGCCCGTGGTCGGCAAACCGCGGCTTGCGAGCCACATGCGGCTCTTTGGCCCCTTGAGTGTGGCTCTTCCACAAAATACCACGGCCTGGGCGAGTCTATTTTGAAGAAGTGGCGTTAGAAGAAGTTTAAGTTTAAAAAATTTGGCTCTCAAAAGAAATTTCAATCGTTGTCCTGTTGATATTTGGCTCTGTTGACTAATGAGTTTGCCGACCCCTGGCCTAAGGGGTTTGGCACATCCATTCTGGGGCTCCATAAATGTTTGTCCACCCCCCCCAGCCCCTGACTTCATCCCTGCTCACGCGGGAGGTCACACCACCAAGGAAAGTCAGGGCCGGGCAGGAGTGGGGTCCCTCGGGATGGAGCCCAGGAGGCGGGGGATTTGAACAGTTATTGCTCAGCAGGGGTTCACAGCCCTGTGTGTATTTTATTTTTATTTATTTTTTAATGTATTTATTTAAAAAAAAATTTGTATTGATTTCAGAGCAGAGGGGAGAGGGAGAGAGAGATAGAAACATTAACAAAGAGAGAGAATCACTGATCGGCTGCCTCCTGTACGCTCCCTACTGGGGATCAGGCCCACAACCCGGGCACGTGCCCTGGCTGGGAATCAAACCGTGACCTCCTGTTCATAGGTCGACACTCACCCACGGAGCCACGCCGGCCGGGCTGCGTGTACTTTAGCATCCCTGGGAGGGCGGCTAACGTGTGTGTGGACGCCCAGGCCCCTCCCCCAGAGGACAGTGCAGTTGGTCTCAGGGGAAAAGAGACCGGAGGAGGCAGGTGCTGCCGTGCCATGGGGCCAGGGTCCCAGCCTCTATCAGCAGTGCCCATTCCCAGTGACATCGGGGCCGGTGGGGGAGGGGACATCCACATAGCTGTCACCTGCAGCGCAGCTTAATTTCCGGGCGGGAGCATTGAAGGCCCGGGAAAGGAGTCCTTTCCCCCCTCTTCTCCCTGGTTTCCAGCGATGACACCGTTTCCGTTCGGCTCGGCCGGCTTCCCCAGGGGCAGACTGAGAAAGGGATGGAGGTTTCGGTTTGAGAGCCCCCGAGGCCGCGAGGCACATCTGACCCCGGGCTCGTTCTGAACGAGGCAAGTGGGACCCGGCTTCGTCTCGGCTGTTCCCTCGAGATGTCCGTGTGGACGGGGCACCTCCTGGCTTTTCCTAGAATGACACGCCAGGCGCCCACACAGTCCTGGGTGAGCAGGGCGCGTCCAGGGGGGTCCCTGGAGGGGCACAGCACACAGAGGGGCAGGTGGCAGCCGGGGGACAGCCTTGCGCCTTCTTCGCGGAGGCTGAGCGGCCGGCGTGGAGAGAGATCCGTTTTCATTAACGCAGTCGTTGGTTTTTCTCGGCGCCCATTCATTTTCTCTCCTCTGTGGGCTCCGGATGGAGGGGGGAGGGCTCCCTCACTGAAGGCTGTTCCGTTTCTTTAGTCAGTGGCGATGGAGGTTTCCGTGATCTTGACTCTCTGGACCAGGAGGTAGGGCTGTGGACAGAGCTGGCTGCGGGCCCACTGGACATCAGTGAGACCCCGGCTGTGTTTTCACTGGGTGACTTTGGCCTTGCTGAGACTCAGGCTCCTCTTCCGTCAACAGGGGCAGGTAACACCAAGTCTTAGCTCATGGCTCGGTGTGGGGGTTGCCTGTGGTGATGGGAGGGTCGGGGTTTTGCTCCGTGACGTTTGTGTGCTGATGGGAAAGAAGGCTCCCTCCTCGTGCCCTGCATGGACGTGAGAACTCTTTCCCTCGACCAGGGAACGGAAGTCAGTGCTGAGTTTGCAGGTGGCTTCCTTGGCGCGTACCCCCCTGCAGGCCCCCATGGGCAGCCCCGGTGGGCAGGCCAGGCCAGGCCGGAGGAGGGCGCGGCAGGGACCAGCGTGCCTGGACCTCCCAGCCTGCCTGGCTCAGGGCGGCCACTGCTGGGAGGTGTCCTCACAGGAACCTGATGCTCCCGATAGGCCTCCCTCAGCCCGCTCGCCTTCATCCATAAGTAACACCCGTCTCACATTCAGGCCGCACCTCCTGCAGCTGCAGTGTGTGCCAGGAGGCAGGTGCCCATGGTCAGGTGTTCCTGAACCTGCCTGGCACGGTGCCACCTCCGTGCCTTTGCCCACGCTGTGCCCTCGGACTTGCCTTTCGTCCCCGCCTTGCTTGTCTGCCTAGCAGAGTCCTGCTTGCTCTTCAGTGCTCAGCTCAGATGCCGCCTCCTTCAGGAAGGAGCCCCTGATTTCTCCCCATCAGCACATCCTTGTTCTCTGCTCCCCTCACCCTTAGGCTGCACCTCTTTCCTCCACTCTTTGCTCCTCAGCAAATGTGGTAGTTCCTCCTGCTCTTTCATTAGGTCGAGGGGCCCTCAAAGAAGGGACCGTGTCCTCGGACAAGCATGTGTAACGCTGGTCCTGCTGGCGCCGGCTCTGTTGGGCAGGTTGGACCTGTTCACTCTCTGAGCATCCTTTTGCTCTGCTTGCCTAGCAGGGTCCCCGGGAGGATTAGAGGGAAGCAGAGTGAGCGCGTCTGCACGGAGGCCGGTGAGCAGCTTCCCGTTCCTCCTCACACCTGCGCTCAGAACCTCCAGCCTCTGCTTCCTCTCAGCCTCTGCTTGCTTTCCCCTAGCGACGGGGAGCTCACCCCCTCGGGCAGCCCGGACTCTCGTGAACTTGATGACTCTCCTTTCTAGTCCTGGGTTCTGCTCTGTAGGAATTCAATCAGTGGTGACCTTTAGGACTGCCCAGCGTCCTGGGAGTTGGTGGGCCGTGGTTATACCTCCAAGCCCTGAAAAAAGACATGACCACTTGCAGGCCCTGGGGATTGGTGTCCCGGGCCTCCCGGGAAGACCGGGACATGCTTGTGTGTCACAGGCGAGGGCGGCAGCCCTGAGCGGGGAGGAAGGAGCGCAGCCGGGAGGCAGGCACTGGGAGCTGTCTTCACCCTGAGGCGGGGAGGGCAGGGGCCCTGCGTGACGCGGGGGCTTCTGCCTGATGGAGCCAGCCGCCTGGTCGCCGCCACGGACCCTCCTGATGAAGTGGAAGGAGAAGGGGATGAATCAGCCAGGCAGCCCCAGGGACACGCCAGCCACCTCCCCAGAGCCCCATAGAGGAGGCCCACGGCGCGGAGAGGCGGGTCTGCCGCTCAGTGGGAAGCGGCTGGAAGGGGGCAACTGGAGAGCCAGGCCCTGTGTGTCTGTGTGTCTCTTTGTGTTACTGTGTGTCTCTGTGTGTTACTGTGTGTCCCTGTGTGTCCCTGTGTGTCCCTGTGTGTCCCTGTGTGTCTGTGTGTGTCTGTGTGTCTCTGTGTGTGTCTCTGTGTGTCTCTGTGTGTCTCTGTGTGTCTCTGTGTGTCACTGTGTGTCTCTGTGTGTCTCTGTTGTCTCTGTGTGTCACTGTGTGTCCCTGTGTGTCTCTGTGTGTCCCTGTGTGTCCCTGTGTGTCTCTGTGTGTCTGTGTGTCTGTGTGTCCCTGTGTGTGTCTCTGTGTGTCTGTGTGTGTCTGTGTGTCTCTGTGTGTCTGTGTGTCCCTGTGTGTCTCTGTGTGTCTCTGTGTGTCTGTGTGTCACTGTGTGTTACTGTGTGTCTCTGTGTGTCACTGTGTGTGTGTCTCTGTGTGTCTCTGTGTGTCTGTGTGTCTGTGTCTGTGTGTCTCTGTGTGTCACTGTGTGTGTGTCACTGTGTGTCTCTGTGTGTCTGTGTGTGTGTGTCTGTGTCTGTGTGTGTGTCCTGTGTGTGTGTGTCCCTGTGTGTCCCTGTGTGTCTGTGTGTGTCCCTGTGTGTCTCTGTGTGTGTATCTGTGTCCCTGTGTGTCTCTGTGTGTCTCTGTGTGCCTGTGTGTCTCTGTGTGTCACTGTGTGTCCCTGTGTGTCTCTGTGTGTGTGTCTCTCTGTGTGTGTGTCTATGTGTCACTGTGTGTCTCTGTGTGTCCCTGTGTGTCCCTGTGTGTCTCTGTGTGTCTCTGTGTGTGTGTGTCCTGTGTGTCCCTGTGTGTCCCTGTGTGTCCTGTGTGTCCCTGTGTGTCACTGTGTGTCCCTGTGTGTCTCTGTGTGTGACTGTGTGTCCCTGTGTGTCTGTGTGTCCCTGTGTGTCACTGTGTGTCCCTGTCCCTGTGTGTCCCTGTGTGTCACTGTGTGTCTCTGTCCCTGTGTGTCCCTGTGTGTCTCTGTGTGTCACTGTGTGTCCCCGTGTGTGTCTCTGTGTGTCCCTGTGTGTCCCTGTGTGTCTTCTGTGTCTCTGTGTGTCTGGGTGTCCCTGTGTGTCTGTGTGTCTGTGTGTCCCTGTGTCCCTGTGTCTGTGTGTCTCTGTGTCCCTGGGTGTCTCTGTGTGTCTGTGTGTCCCTGTGTGTGTCTGTGTGTCTCTGTGTGTCCCTGTGTGTCTCTGTGTGTCACTCTGTGTCCCTGTGTGTCACTCTGTCCCTGTGTGTCACTGTGTGTCCCTGGTGTGTCCCTGGTGTGTCACTGTGTGTCCCTGTGTGTCCCTGTGTGTCTCTGTGTGTCCCTGTGTGTCCCTGTGTGTCTCTGTGTGTCACTGTGTGTCACTGTATGTCACTGTGTCTTTGTGTGTCTCTGTATGTCTCTGTGTGTCTCTGTGACAGCCTCCCCCCAGCCTCCACTTCCTCCCAGGCAGAGAGGGTCCCTGAGTGTCACCCCCTGTGTGTCTTGTGTCCCTGTGTGTCCTCCCTGAGCTGTGGCAGACACTGTTGGCACCTGCCCGTGTCTCAGGGCACTTACCGCTCCCGTGCCCACGGCTCACTCACTTGCCAGCACCTGCAGCTCTGCCTGGGGGCTTCTCCTGCCCTTTCTCCAGGTGGGCAGGGCTGCGGCACCCTCCCCCCCCCCACAGTAGCAGCCCCCACCCTCGAGCCCTTGGGCAGGCGAGTAACCCTGAGACCCCAGGGATTGACACCCTGTCATCCTTCCACCCCCCCTGCCTGGGGGCCTTCCCTTCCCCCTTCCCCCCCCCCATCCCCCCCACCTGGGCAGGCTCCCCTGGGGGATCCCTTCTGCTTCTTCCCCCTTCCCCCCCCACCTTGAGTCCAGTGCCCCCCAAGCTAAGATGTGGGCTCCTGGCAAGGTCGGCGAGACAGCAGAGTGCAGAGCTGCGGAGGGAGGCTGCGGTCACTGTCTCGGGCTGATGCGCCTTCCTCTCGTCACAGCTGCTGCTGGGAGCGCGCGGGACTGAGAGCCGGTGCCTTCGGGAAACTGGCCTGACCCACCTGGCGGGATGGATTCCTGCCAGGTCCTCGGTCTTTTTCTGAGGGCCTACTGTGTGCCGAGCAGTGAGCTAGGTGAGGAGGAGGTTACAGGGGTGATCAGATGCGGCCTCTGGCCCCCAAATTCTTTGGACTGAAGGTGAGGCTGGAGCGACACTGCCTAGCCAGGGAGGAAGCCAGGCCAGGAGGGGAGATGGGACCTGGCCTGGCAGCTCTCCAGGAGGCAGGGTCTCCCGATGGGCACACCAGGGCCCAGCACACAGCTCCTGGGCTGGACCCGAACAGTGCCAGTGGGGAGGGGCTCCCCGGCCTGCAGACGGGACGCCTGCCCGCCACACTGCACAGAGGGCCTACGAGGAGGGCCGGAGCCGGGGCTGGTGTCTGGCTCCTGGAAGCCAACATGTTGCAGGGAGCCTCTTCCTTCCCCCCCACCAGCCCCCCCCCCCCCCCCCGATGGAAGCTGCATCATGAAGCTCTGGAATTAATTGGTCCAGGGCCCAAGAGGGGCTGGGAAGGTCTGAGGGCACGCCACGCCAGCCCAGCCTGGAGTCCCTTCCTTAGTCACCCCCCTCCGCTTCCCTGCCAGCAGCGAAGCCGGGAAATGACGCTTCCCTCCCTTGAGGCCCCTCCTCATTACTGCAAACCCCGGATTAATTTAATTACACGCTCCTCTCCACGAGGCTGGGCTCTGAGGCGCCCGGTGGGATCATGATGTGCCCGAGGCTGCTGGGGAGGACCCCCCCCCGCGGGTGTCCAGCCCTTTCCAGGTCTCCTGCCCTCCTGGGAGTCCCCTGCCCCCCATCCCCGCTGGGTCCACCCCGCTCTCATCCTTCCCCGTTGCAGGGCACCTGCTGTGGGTGAGTGACCAGGTGTCCTCTCTGTGGCTCCTGGACACCTGCAACTGAGTGTGGGGACGGGCCCAGTATGGCGGGGGAGCTTATCCGGGACTTGCAGGAGCAGCCTGGATCCTGTGGAACGGGGGAAGGGCAGGCTTGGGGCTGGGCCTCAGGAAGGGTGCCCAGACCAGATCTGGGAGGAATGGGCAGAGGGGCACCCTCCCGGCTACCCTGCTGCCCCCCATGGATTAACAATGTAAGTGACGTCAGTGGCTGGTTGTGCAATGTCAAAGTGCAGTCATTTAACCCATTTTCCTTTGTATAGCTCTTTAAAAATATACATCTATAATAATAAAAGGGGAATATGCTAATTAGACCAGATGTCCTTCCTGTCGAAGCTGGGGCTGGAGGGAAGCAGCCCGGGTCCCCGGTGCCTGCTGGCTGCCGGAGGAGGGAAGCCCAGGTCCCGGGTGCCGGAGGGAAGCTGGTGCCAGCAGCCGGGGGAAGGAAGGCCCACTCTTGCATGAATTTTCGTGCATTGGGCCTCTTTAGTGTGTGTGTGTGTGTGTGTGTGTGTGTGTGTGTGTGTGTGTGTGTGTGTGTGTGTGTGTGTGTGTGTGTGTGTGTGTGTGTGTGTGTATGTGTGTGTGTGTGTGTGTGTGTGTGTGTGTGTGTGTGTGTGTGTGTGTTGTGTGTGTGTGTGTGTGTGTGTATTTCAGATCACACTGGGGATCGAGCCCGCAACCTGGGCACGTGCCCTTGACCGGGAATCAAACCGTGACCTCCTGGTTCATAGGTAGAGGCTCAGCCTCTGGGCCACTCCGGCCAGGCCATCCTTTTTGTTATAAAAGAAAGATTTCTCCCTCTTCTTGAAGGAGATGACTTGAAAATGAACAAAAAATGGCACGAACAAATTAAAAAGCCGCGTGTCCTCCCACGGAAACAGTATTTCCGTGTTTCCATCCTGAGTTCATTCCGGTGCATAGTTTTGTTAAATAAATGTAGCGGCTCCTGCACAGGTGACTTTGTGTCCAGTTCTCTCGTTGGCGCTGACGTGTGTCTGCACATTGTCGTCCGAAGGGTGGCAGGTGTGAGTCTGCTCTTCCGGGACACGGCCGTTCCCGGTGTTGGCCCCTGTGACCCCGCGGCATTCTTCATCGGAGAACGAATGCTGTAGGATCCGCGGGCCTGGAGTCACTGATGACCTCACATGTTTTAAGACTCTCCTGTGGTTCTTTTGGAATTCAAATGAAAACCAACATGCCCGGTGGTCTGACATGTGCTTTGTTCTCTGTGGCCGCGTGGGGTTTGGGGCAAACCCACAGAGAGAGGGGCCGTGGGCGTGGCCTCGGGGCCGTGCCACGTGTGGCCCGTTCGGGAGGACAGCTGGCCTGCGCCGGGCCGAGGGCCCTGAGGTCTGGTGCTGGCAGTGGGCGGGGGCGAGGGGGGGTGTCATCTGTGGGAAGGGCCTGTGTCCCTCTCCTGGGCCTGGTCTGTCACCGCTCCTCTCCTCACCGCTGTCCTGGGAGCTGGGTGTTGGGCCCTCCTGTGGGCTGTGGCCGAGGGCACTGCTGGCTCAGACAGGAGCAGTGGCCTGTCCCACCGCCCGCTGCCCAGCGAGGACCCTGGCTTGTTGGTAGGTCTGCTGACTCCATGCCAGTCTGTGCTCTGAGTGTCTGATGGGGAAGGGAAATGCAGGCGCTCCTGAGTGTGGGGACGGGCCCAATATGGTGGGGGGGGCTTATCCGGGACTTGCAGGAGCAGCCTGGATCCTGTGGAACGGGGGGAAGGGCAGGCTTGGGGCTGGGCCTCAGGAAGGGTGCCCAGACCAGATCTGGGAGGAGTGGGCAGAGGGGTGCTGGCCGAGCCTGCAGTCTGGCACCCTCCCGGCTACCCTGCTGCCTCCAGTGGATTAATAGCATAAATGACGTCGAAGGCTGGCTGTGCAACGTGAAGGTGCAATCATTTACCCCCCCGCCCCCCCACACACACCCCCCCCCCCCCCATGGAAATGGCAGAAAGAGGCAGAACCGCCCCATGGCCCCGAGGCCGTGGGTGGGCAGCATGCCTGTCCTCCGGAGGCTCTGTGGCTGTGCGGGGCTGTGTGCGCCTCAGTGACCGCACAGGCCCGGCGGCCCCTCTCCTGGGCTCAGCGCTGTGCCTGGCGGGGCCCTCTGTGGTGGGGGCTCCGGGGGGCAGGGCGGCTGGCTTGCGGCTATGGCCCGAGGTCGGGCAGTAGTGGAGCGTCCCGGTGCGGCTTGACCAGGAGCCGCATCTTGTTTCTGGCAGCTTCTGTCAGCGTCCCCGGTGCTGGAGGGGCCGGGCCCTGGGCCCTGAGCCCTGGCCTCGGGGTGGCCCTGGGCGCTGAGGGGTGGGGCTGTGCCCTGGGCCTCTCTGCTCACCCACCTGCCAGGGGGCAGTGTGTTCCCCATGGCCTCCTCCTCCGGAAAGTGGGGACAATGCCAGATGCAGGGGCCGCCGTGTGTCACGGGGTGTGGTGGCTCCTCCCCTCCCCCACCAACCCCACCCAGGGAGACCCCTGGGCCTCCTTGTCTTAACTTGTACGGGTGGGAGAGCTGGGGCGCCTCCGGGGTTTGTCTTGTCCGTTGTTTCCCAGTTGGTGTTCCGGGGAACCCTCCTGTTAACAGCATGCGAGCACACACAGGGTTGGGGAGCCCAGGCTGTACCCCAGTTTCGTCCCTGTGCCCAGCACACCCTGGACACGGAGGCCTTTCCCATCAGGCCTGTTTGCCGGGGCGGAAGGTGGGAAGGGACATGGGAACTGCTTGTCAGTTTGGGGTGACAGATGAGTAAACTGAGGCTGGGGGCCAGCACCGGGCGTGGACTGTAGTGACCGCAGGCCCAAGAAGGTGAGAGCAGGGCCTTTTCCCGGCTGCAGCCAGGTCTGCCGCCCGGGCAGGTGGGGTCTGCCCGGTGCTGGCCGCGTGCGCGGGGGCCCAGTGGGGAGCACTTGGGGACCACAGCCTGGGCCCGATCTCACCCCCGCACTGCCCTGCCCTGTGCTCTGGACAAGCCACGTGACCGCTCTGAACCCTGACTCCTCGGTGGTCAGAGGGAGCTCCCCAGAGCCGGGTGAGGTGAGGCTAGAGCGGGGAGCCCTCAACCCCCACAGGCCGTGGTCACCAGCGTCACCCCTGGAGCTGAGTGTGGGCCGGCCTGGCTGGGAGCCACTCCCCACCGTCTCCACCAGGCTCCGGATTCCTGAGCGGTGACTGGGTGGTGGAGCGGGAGGTGTCGGTTCTGCCGCTCCCCAGAAGGCGGGGGCAGGGCCGGCTCCTCCACTCCTGCCCAGGGCTGGCCCGATGCTTCAGAAACACAGACGCTCCCGGGTCTGGCCCGGGGCTGGCGGGCGGGGCTCCTGAGGCCGCTCCTTGTGCTCAGGAACAAACGGGCAGGCGGAGGGCGAACGGGCGCCTCTGCAGGAAGCCGCCTCACCACTGGGGAGGCCTTGCCGAGCGGCAGGAGCTCTGGGGGCTGGGCCTCGCCCCCCCCCCCCCCCCCCCCCCCCCCCCCCCCCCCCCCCGGTGCAGAAGGTCACGGTGTTCTGGCGACAGGGCGGCAGCTGTCCAGTCCTGCCGGGCACCCGTCGGGGACAGTCGTGTCATCCGTGAGGTTGCCGGGGGCTGGGCTCATCGGGCAGTGCCAGCCATGTGCTGGGAGTGGACGGCTGCCTCCTTGTTCCCACGGGTGTGGGGTGTGACGGTGCAGCGTTGTCTTAACTTGTACGGGTGGGAGAGCTGGGGCGCCTCCGGGGTTTTGTCTTGTCCGTTGTTTCCCAGTTGGTGTTCCGGGGAACCCCTCCTGTTAACAGCATGCGAGCACACACAGGGTTGGGGAGCCCAGGCTGTACCCCAGTTTCCGTCCCTGTGCCCAGCACACCCTGGACACGGAGGCCTTTCCCATCAGCCCTGTTTGCCGGGGCGGAAGGTGGGAAGGGACATGGGAACTGCTTGTCAGTTTGGGGTGACAGATGAGTAAACTGAGGCTGGGGGCCAGCACCGGGCGTGGACTGTAGTGACCGCAGGCCCAAGAAGGTGAGAGCAGGGCCTTTTCCCGGCTGCAGCCAGGTCTGCCGCCCGGGCAGGTGGGGGTCTGCCCGGTGCTGGCCGCGTGCGCGCGGGGACCCAGTGGGGAGCACTTGGGGACCACAGCCTGGGCCCGATCTCACCCCCCCGCACTGCCCTGCCCTGTGCTCTGGACAAGCCACGTGACCGCTCTGAAACCCTGACTCCTCGGTGGTCAGAGGGAGCTCCCCAGAGCCGGGTGAGGTGAGGCTAGAGCGGGGAGCCCTCAACCCCCACAGGCCGTGGTCACCAGCGTCACCCCTGGAGCTGAGTGTGGGCCGGCCTGGCTGGGAGCCACTCCCCACCGTCTCCACCCAGGCTCCGGATTCCTGAGCGGTGACTGGGTGGTGGAGCGGGAGGTGTCGGGTTCTGCCGCTCCCCAGAAGGCGGGGGGGGAGCCGGCTCCTCCACACTCTCCTGCCCAGGGCTGGCCCGATGCTTCAGAAACACAGACGCTCCCCCGGTCTGGCCCGGGGGGGGCGGGCGGGGCTCCTGAGGCCGCTCCTTGTGCTCAGGAACAAACGGGCAGGCGGAGGGCGAACGGGAGCCTCTGCCAGGAAGCCGCCTCACCACTGGGGAGGCCTTGCCGAGCGGGCAGGAGCTCTGGGGGCTGGGCCTCGCCCCCCCCCCCCCCCCCCCCCCCCGGTGCAGAAGGTCACGGTGTTCTGGCGACAGGGCGGCAGCTGTCCAGTCCTGCCGGGCACCCGTCGGGACAGTCGTGTCATCCGTGAGGTTGCCGGGGGCTGGGCTCATCGGGCAGTGCCAGCCATGTGCTGGGAGTGGACGGCTGCCTCCTTGTTCCCACGGGTGTGGGGTGTGACGGTGCAGCGTGTCCCCCGGCAGCACTCAAGCCCCTTTGTGCCCCCCCCCCCCCCCCCCCCCCCAGGAATGGGAGAGGCCCAGTGGGGTCTGTTCCCTGGGCCCCACGTCCCCCAGGCGGTGATGCGGGGGAGTATGGTGCTGGCGTGGGTCGCAGGTCTGGCGTGACCTGGGAAGACCCTGTATCCTCTTGGGTAGCAGTGACCGGCCTGGGGGTGCATGGGTCCAGGCTGGCGTTTGGGCCGTGTGAGCTCTGGCGAGTGCTCATGTGGACAAGAGGCACACGGACTGTCCCTTCCCAGGCAGCTACTGACCACCCGGGGGAGGTGCCCCATGATGTCTGGCTCAACCTCACTCCCCGCCTTTCCTCCTCTGCACCTGCACCTGCACCTGCACCTGCTGAGATGGTTTGGAACCCCGGCCGCCCTGCCCCCAGATCCGCCTCCTGCCCCAGCCCCTCTGCCTTGGGTTGCCCCTTGGCCTCCACCCAGGCGGCTCCCTCCTCGCGGGCTGGCCTGTGGTGACTCTGTCATCACCTCCTTCTCTGGCCGAGGCGGCTGAGGCAGGGCCAGGATCCTGGTGGCAGGGGGGACGGAGGGGGAGGGGGGAGGTGGAATTCTGCCTGCTTTCCTGATATGATTGCCAAGGGGCCAGTGTGGTGAGGGGGGTGGATTTCACCCCGTGCTGCATTCAGAAATGGGGGGTGTGGTCGGGGAGTGTCTCGCTGGCCTGGCGCTGGTCAGAGTCCTGCAGGGAAGGCAGAGGCTACCTGCCCTGTGTGCCTGCTCCACACACCATTCGTAGAATTCTGAGCACCAGGCACGGGGCAGCAAATGCAGAGTTGGCATGTTCTGGAGCCTCAGTTTCCCCACCTGCATCCTGGGCGTGAGGGTCCCGTCACGGGCGTGGAGAGGACGTTTTTGGGGCCCGAAGCATTGCCGGGGCTGAAGGACGCGGCCGGGACAAGCTGGCGAGGGAAGCCCTCACCTTCTTTCTGCGGAGGAGAGGGGAGGGCAGTGCTCCCGCCGGAGACAGAACCGGATGCTCACGTGCCCCCTTGTCTGTTGCAGATCCCTCGGCCACCTACGTCCGACAGCTGGAGACCAAGGTGAAGCTGCTGGAGGGTGACAAGCTCCTCACACAGGTAGGCCGGCTGTGGGCAGCGCAGGGACGCGCCTACTGACCCACGCACGCTCCCGTGCCCACCCTGGCCCAGCTTACCTGGGCACCTCCCACCGGCCTGCCACTCCTGGCCCAAGCGGCCTTGGGCTGCCGGCCCCTAACCCCGTGCTCCACGCCTCTGGGGTCTTCTGTCTGTCCCCACGTGGACTCCGAGCTCCCGGGGGCCTCCCAGGGCCTGTCCCAGAGACGGGGTGACACACGATTGCTGAGGAAGTGGGCTGCTTTGCCCCCTGGGTGAATGAGGGTGAAAGAAGGCCCCAGAGGTGGGCTGGCATGCTTCGCTCAGACCCACATGGAAACCTCCCTGCCCCCGCCATCTGCCGGACTGTCAGCTGTTCAAGGTCTGGGCTGAGGGTCTGCGTGGTCCCAGGTGTGTCTCCAATGCTCAGCACAGCTGGACGGAGCCACTGCCCCCCACCCCGAGTCCTAGGCCAAGAGGCCAGGCTGGTTTTTGCCCAGAATAGGGAAGGTCTGCTTAACCGAGGGAGAGCTGCTTTGTAAGGTAGTGAGTGCATCATCTCTGGGGGTAACCCAGGCTTCTTAGAGCTGGGGTCACTCCTTCCCCTCCTGGGCCGGGCAGTGCCCCAGACAGGTGAAGTCACGTCTCATCCCCAGCACAGGGCTGGTGGACTAGAGACTCAGCAGTGAGGACAGAGCAGGTGAGAGGCGTGGCAGGGCAGGACAGTGTGGCTGGCCAGGGCGGGGCCTGCCCGCCAGCAGGACAGGCCTTTCCTGCTGGGCCGGGGTAGTGATGGAGGCTGCGGTCAGCCCTGGCTGGGGTCCCAGGGGCCAGCTGGCTTGGCTGACCCCTCTAGCCTCTCTGTCCTTTGTATCCATCACTGGCTTAGTCTGACCCCGCCCTCAGGGAGCTCGCTGTTCAGCCTCCCTGTTTCCCTGACCACCTCCTTGTCCCCCTCAGCAGGACTCGTGTGTATGAGGGGGCTCTGGGGGGCCAGCAGAGGTGGGAGAGCCCCGTGCACAGGACCTGGCCGATAGTTTTCGGGACCCTCCCGTGGGAAGCCTGGCCCCACCCCTGCTGGACTGTCAGCTGCTCAAGGTCTGGGCTGCAGGGTCTGCGTGGTCACAGGTGTGTCTCCAATGCTCAGCACAGCTGGACGGAACCCTGCCCCCACCCAGAGTCCTGGGCCAAGAGGCCAGGCTGGTTTTTGTGCCCAGAATAGGGAAGGTCTGCTTAACCCAGGGAGAGCTGCTTTATAAGGGAGTGAGTGCATCCTCTCTGGAGGTAATCAAGTGATGGGTGGATGACTATGTTTGGGAACCTTGAAGCGATTGCCGCTGCGGGTGGATTCTGGCCTCGGCCTCATGAGCGCTGGCTTGTGAGATTTTACGATTCTGGCACCTAAGTCCTGTCACTGAAGTCAGATTGCACGGAATCTGCAGCTCTGCAAAGCGAGGAATCCGCCGGTCAGCGGAGCTGGAGAAAGCAGTAGCGCTCTGGGATCCGTCTTAAGGGGACGTGGCTTTGGGGTTTGGGTGGGAGGGCAGAGAGCCCGTGTGGATTCCCACTTCCCACTGCCCCGCCCCCTCCCCCCACGGCCTCTATTTAACTCCGAAACAGCTTTAATTAAAAACGTGGCCGCGTGCTCGCAGACGGAATGACTGTATTGCAGTTCGTATTTTCTTCCTCTTGTCAGCTTTAAAATTTCATCAACACAGCTGCTTCCTCCCTCCGCGGTGATTCATCGCCTGCCCATGTAACTCCGCTATTGTTTTTCCTGCAAAAGTTTTCTCTTGCGCGCTGGCGGGCTGGGCGTTATTGCAGGGTATTTTCTTCCTTGGATGCACGCTTTAATTGCTCATCGTTCACTCGCTGTTTCCTCCCCTGCTGGGCTGATAAATGAAGCCTGTGCGCGCCCAGAAGATGCTTTAAAGCGCAGAAACTCGTCCGCCTGGCCGGCTGTCACCTGGGCAGGGCCGGCAGGCATGCCGGGGGCCTGCAGCTCAGCCTGCCAGGCCCGGGGCTGAGCAGCCCACAGCCTGCCTGATAAATGAAGCCCTTGCGAGCCCCAGTGGCCTGCTTTTATAGCGCAAGAAACTCGAGGGTGGACGTGTGACCCTGGGCAAGTTGGGGAAACTGAGGCCGGGGTGGAGCAGATTTCCTGGCATGGGTGATGGTATTAGCGTGCTAGGGCTGCTGTAACAAAAGAACCACACACCGGACCTGTTCCTGCAGTGAAATGTGATTGGAACGTCACGTTCGAGGGCAGCTGGAAATTCTGAGGCGGGGTGGAGCAGGATTGTTCTGGCATGGAGATGGTATTAGCGATGGAAGGATGCTGTAACAAACGAAACGCTGCTGCTTGTGGGATTAAACTGTTCTTCTCCCTGATGGTCTGCAAAGTTCTCCCTGTGCTGTCTGTTGTGTGGTGTGTGGGTGTTGTGTGTGTGTGTGTGTGTGTTGGTGTGTGTGAAGGATTTGTGTTTGGCCTCGCTGTGTGGTGGATGGTGGTGTTGTGTTTGTTGTGTGCATGTCTCCCCGTGTGTAGTGTGTGGTGTGTGTGTGTGGTTGTGTGTGTGTGTGTTGTGTGAGTGTGCGTGTGTGTGTGTGTGTTGTGGTGTGTGTGGTGCTGTGGTGGTGTGTGTGTCTGTGTGTGTGGTGTGTGTGTGTGTGTGTGTGTGTGTGTGAGTGTCTGTGTGTGTGTTGTGTGTGTGTGTGTGGTGTGTGTGTGGTGTGTGTGTGTGTGTGATGGTATGTGTGTGGTGTGTGTGTGTGTGGTGTGTGTGTCGTGTTGTTGTGTGTGTGTGTGTGTGTGTGTGGTGTGTTCACTGTGTGTGGTTTGTGTGTGGGTGTGTGGTGTCTGGTGTGTGTGTGGTGTGTGTGTGTGTGGTTTCGTGTGTGGTGTGTGGCTGTGTGTGGTGTGTGTGTGGTGTTGTGGTGTGTGTGGTGTGTGTGTGTGTGTGTGGTGTGTGTCGGTGTCTGATGTTGTGTGTGGTCGGTGGTGTATTGGTGTGTTGTGTGTGTGTGTGTCTGGTGTGTGTGGTGTGGTGTGTGTGTGGTGTGTGTGGGTGTGTGGTGTTTGTGGTGTGTGTGTGTGTGTGTGGTGTGTGTGGTGGCTGTTGTGGAGTGTGGTGTGGAGTGTTGTGTGTGTCTGTGTGTGTGTGTGGTGTGTGTGGTGTGTGTGGTGTTCTCATCTTCTGAGAACACAGTCATGTGTGTGTGTGTGGCCCTCCCTGTGGACCTGTGTGAGTGTGATCATCTGTGAAGGACCCAACTCCCAAATAGTGTGCAATGTGTGTCCCGGTTAGGACATCTTCATGAGAACACATGTCATATTGAGTAGGCCCACCTGAGGCCCTCACTTCACCTTGATCATCTGTGAAGACCCATCTCCAAATAGGGTGCATTCTTAGGTCCCGGTTAGGACATCAACATGTGAATTGATGTGCCATCTCCCACCTGGGAGGGGCTTAGGCACATGTTCAGCCATGCGCTGTGCTGCCGAGTTCCGGATGGGCTGTACGAAGGCGGCTATGGTGTCCCTGAGCATTGCCTGCTCCACCTGACCTGAACCCCGCCCCTAGGCACCAGTTCTGCATGTGATGGTGCCTCACTTCTCACCTCTCCTGGGCCCAGGCCCTGGGTGTTTCATGGTGAGGCCACGACAATTGCACCTGCCGCACCTAGATTGGACCTCCCATCCCCCGAAGCCCCTGGCAGTACCTTGGGCAGTGGCTCACCTTCGCACCTTCTCCTGGTCCCAGGCCCTGGGCTGTTTCACGGTCTGGCAGACTGTGCCACCTGGCGGGTGGCTTGGACCTCCCATCCCCGAAGGAACCGCTCCGCTGTCCTTTGTCTGAGTTTTGGACCATCAGGCTGGGAGCGAGGGGACTGGTCCGCCACCCTCTAAGCCCATCGCTGATGCCTTTGTTCTGTCCCCCGATTTCCTGAGCAGGACCGGCCCTTCTGAGTGGGGGGCTCCCCTGCCCAGGCCTCCGGAGACGCTGGCCCTGTGGCATGTCTGCCGCGGCAGCTCTGCTTGCCGGGGTCTTCCGTGACATTTTGCTTTGTCAACAGGCTCTGGGCCATTCCTGCTCCGCCTGGTTGGTGTTTGGGGTTGGCCATCGCGTCCTCACCCCGTTGGTCATGGGCGATGTGGTCTCTTTAAATGCGTTAGAAGCTCAGAACTGGTCCAGCCTCCTCCTCAGCCAGGGAGGAAACCTGCTCTCCAGCTTCTGAGCAGATGGTCAGTCTAGCAACAGGGGCGGGAAGAGGAGTCACTTCACCCGTCTCCTTGCCCGAGGCTTAGCCGGCGTCCCCTGCGAGCCACACGTGGGGTGAGAGTCCGAACAGCAAGAGGCCACACCCAGGACTATAAGCCAGAGCTGGGTTCACATCCCCAAAGTGCCGCTTACCAGCTGGCTGGCAAGAGGGCACAGCCAGGACTATAAGCCAGAGCTGTGTTCACCATCCAAGTGCCGATTACAGCTGCTGGCCTTGGGCCAGGGGCTTAACCTCCCTGTGCCTCAGTTTTCCCATCAGCAAAATGGAGACAATGGAGGTGACTGCCCCGGATTAAAGGGCAAGTCGTGGAAAACACCGAGGTTGTGGGCCACCGGGCAGCTGAGTGTACTTCCTTTTTTAAAATCCTCACCTGCTTTTTCCATTGCTTTTCACAGAGTAGAAGGGAAGAGAGGAAGGAGAGAGAGAGAGAGAGAGAGAGAGGAGAGAGAGCGATGAGAGAGATGGGATGAGGAGGAACATCAGTGTAAGGAGACACATTGATTGACTGGTTGCCTCCCGCATGCACCCTGACAGGGGTGGGGGAGCGGTGGGGGAGGACGGGGAGTGAACCCACAACTGGGGTACGTGCCCTTGAGCAGGAATCGAATCTGTGACCCTCTGGTGCGCAGGCCGGTGCTCTAACCACTGAGCACACTGGCCAGGGCTGAGTGTCCTTCTTTTTTTTTTTTTTCTTTTTTTTAAATTTCTTTATTGATTAAGGTGTCACATATTTGTCCTCATCCCCCCTTTCCCATCCCACACCCCCTTCCCAAGGATGCCCCAACCCCCCTGTTGTACTTATCCCTTGGTTAGGCTCTATGCATGCACCCAACCCCTGTTGAACTTAACATTGGGTTAGGGGCTCATATGCATGAACACAAAGTCCTTGGTTGATACCTCTCCCCCCTCCCCCACACTCCCTATCTTCCTCTGAGGCCCCGATAGTACCGATCGATGCATCATGTTTCTGGTTCTGTTCTTGTTCCATCAGTCTATGTTGTTCATTCATTTCCCCTAGATGAAGCAAAGTTCATGTGTCACTGGGAGATATAGAAACTGACAGGTGAGACGAGCTAATAATAGTTATGCTGAAAGGCAAATGAAATCAGTCTGTAGTGAGTTTCTTTCTGGACACACAGTTCTTTTGAAGACCCAATATCAATGTCCACCCGTTCCTTATCGTGTACATGTCAGTACTGACCCCTCAGCTCTGGATGGTGGACAAAATGGTGGTATTGCAGGTCCGACACCCTCTGTTTTGGGTCCTTGGCCGGGAAACCCAGGGGCACGGCGGCTTCCGGATTCAGGGGCACGTGACCTCACACGGAAAAATCCCAGGGGGGCGCATGGGCCTCACCTGGACCCGGGTGCGTGTGTGGCTCATCCAGGAACCAGGACCCCAGCCTCACCGGTATCCAGGGGCACACGGCCTCACCCGGTACCCGGGATGATCCAGCTTCACCCGGACCCAGGCGGTGCGTCGGCCCTCACCCGGACCCCAGGGGAGCGTGGGCCTCTCCCAGACCCACGGGCGCGTGGCCTCACCAGGACCCAGGGGCACACGGACTCACCCAGTCCCAGGATCCCAGCTTCACTCAGGACCCAGGGCGCGTGGCCTCACCAGACCCAGGGGCGCGTGGCCTCCACACAGGACCCCAGTTGGCGTCGTGTACTGCTCCCGGGACCCAGGGCGCGCGTTGGGCCTCACCGGGACCCAGAAGGGGTGTGTGGGCCTCTCCCAGACCCATGGTCACGTTGCCTCACCCCCCCCGGATCCAAGGGCGCACGGCTCACACTGGACCCAGGAGTGTGAGGCCTCACCTTGACCCTGGGGTGTGTGACCACACCCGAGCCCAGGGGTATGCCAGCCTCGCCACGGGACCCGGGGACCCAGCCGCTCCGGACCCCAGGGGCGTATTGGCATCACCCGGACCTCGGGGATCCAGCTTCTCCCGGATCACCAGGGGCGACGTGGCCTCACCCGGACCAGGGGGGTGTGGCCAGCGGCGCATGGCCTCACCCGGACCCAGGGGCGCACGGCCTCACCCAGACCCGGGATCCAGCTTCACCCGGACCCAGGGGCGCACGGCCTCACCCGGACCCGGGATCCAGCTTCACCCGGACCCAGGGGCGCACGGCTCACCTGGACCCAGGGGCGCACGGCCTCACCCAGACCCGGGATCCAGCTTCACCCGGACCCAGGGGCGCATGGCCTCACCTGGATCCAGGGGTGCACAGCCTCACCCAGACCCGGGATCCAGCTTCACCCGGACCCAGCGGCGCATGGCCTCACCCGGACCCAGGGGCGCACGGCCTCACCCAGACCCGGGATCCAGCTTCACCCGGACCCAGGGGCGCACGGCCTCACCCAGACCCGGGATCCAGCTTCACCCGGACCCAGGGGCACGTGGCCTCACCTGGACCCAGGGGCACGTGGCCTCACCCAGACCCAGGGGCGTGTGTCCTCTCCCGGACCCAGGGGCGCGTGGCCTCACCCGGACCCAGGGGTGCGTGGCCTCTCCCAGACCCATGGTCACGTGGCCTCACCCGGATCCAGGGGCGCACGGCCTCACCCTGACCCAGGGGTGTGAGGCCTCACCTAGACCCAGGGGTGTGTGACCACACCCGAGCCCAGGGGTACGCAGCCTTGCCCGGACCCGGGACCCAGCCTCTCCCGGACCCAGGGGCGTATGGCCTCACCCGGACCTGGGATCCAGCTTCACCCGGACCCAGGGGCGCGTGGCCTCACCCGGACCCAGGTGCGCGAAGCCTCACCTGGACCCGGGACCCAGCCTCTCCCGGATCCAGGGGCACACAGCCTCACCCGGGCCCGGGATACAGCTTCACCCGGACCCAGGGGCGCGTGGCCTCACCCGGACCCAGGGTGCGCGGCCTCACCCGGACCCGGGACCCAGCGGGGTTTCGTCTTCTTGATCCCAATTCCTGTTGGTCAATTCCCTCTCAGCGATTCCTTCGGCCATTTTCTCAGAGCTCCAGGGCGGCTCCCACAGAACTCATTGGGCTGCGGGCTCGGCGAAGCTCCGGTGTGCCCGGTGCGCGGTGGCGGGCTGGTCCGGGGTCGCTGCGTCGGCCCTTGGGTCTGCAGCGGTGGCCAGTCGCCGAGCGTGCGCACCTGGCCGCTTCTGGGGCGTTGAGATTCTTGAAGGACTCGGAGGTCAGCAAGCGCGGAGTCTCCCACCCCATGTCTCTCAGGGGCTCGTCTGTCCGTGCTCGGCAGCGAGTGGAGCCGTCCCCTCACCCGGAGACCGCCGGGGGAACTGCGCCGAGCACGTTCCAGGCTGCCATTGGGTCGCCTGAGCCGTAGTTCTTAAAGTGTGATCTTTGGGTCACCGGCATCAGCATCATCCCGCGTACCCCTCTCTTTCATTCTAGTTGTAGAGCATCTGCTCAGCCAGCCCTCCGGTGGTTCTGGGTGGTGTCTGCTCTGCTCTCCTCTCATAGTCTCAAAATTGTTGTGGTAGGCAACAATCAGGCTTCTGCCCTATGCCTCCATCTTGGTCCTCCTTTGTATAGTTAAGTCTTGATTGTTGTTGGTGTCACTGGGAGGAATTGTCCTCCTGGCCAATTGTCCGTGAGGACCCTCTGTTTCTATAAAGGAAGAGTTGCTGTGCAGGAGACACGTTTATGGGCCGGATCTTGTTGCAGCAAGGCTTTGGCGCTCACTGAGTCTGCCTCTTGAATGTGTCCCTTATGCAAGTGGTTGAAATCTGGTGTCATCTCACACCGACCACTAGACGCCCTCGTTTCTGGGTCTCCAGTGGGGTGCAGGTCAGCTACTGTCTGAGGCCACTCAGCAGGAGTTACAGTAAAAACTGCAGTTTCCTCCTCCTGTCTAAGCGGCCCTGGAGCAGTCCAACTAGAACCTCAGTTCATCTGGTCAAGCTGCCACAGGGCAGGCCGCCCACATGCAAAAGCCGCTGCTTGGAGCCCAGGTGGGCCTGCAAAACGTGCGGGGCGGGTCCCAGGGCGGGGCAGGTCCCAGGGCGGGGCGGGTCTCAGGGCGGGGCGGGGTCTCAGGGCGGGGTGGGGTCTCAGGGCGCCACCAGGCCATGGCGTGGCAAACCGCAATGGCTGCAAGTCTGCTTTTTCTGCTCTCCACGTTTCCAAGCCCCCCGTTCTGCACTCCAGCGCAGCAAACACTGATTGCTGGGCGCCCCTCCGCAAGGAAGTTACTCCCACTCTCCGACATGAAGGCCGAGAGTCCAGCCTCTCCCCGCAGGCGTCTGGGTCTCCCGCGCGTCCCCAGAAGCTGGATTTCAGGGTGATGGGGAGCTAATCTCCCCTAAGGTTGGAAAAAAGCCGCACGACCCTTCCCCCGCCACCAGTCCGACCCACGCGCCTCCGCACCTTATCCCTTCCGAGTTCGCTCTGTCCTCTTCCCTCTTAGCTGTAAATCCACCCTTCAGCCAGCTCTCCTGTGGTTCTGGGTGGCAGACGCTCCGTCCTCCAGTTGTATTTTTGAAATTGCTGTGCGCGGCGCAGTTCATTTGTTTAACTTTGCCGCCTTCTTGGTTCTCCTCTCTCAAAATGGCTAAAGGACTTGAATGTAAGACGGGAAATCCTAAAAATCCTCCAAGTCGGTGTTGGCGGCCTCCGGGGCCCCGAGGATCTCACTGGGCAGCTCGGCCAGGTCGGTGACGCGGATGGGCCCGTCCTGCAGAATGATGGTCTCTTCCTTCACCGAGAGCCACTGCGCCGAGTCCGCGGCCGCCGCCATAGCGGCTGCCGCGGCCGCCCACGAGCTCATGGCCCCGGCTGAGGTGCTGACTGAGAGGAGCAGCCGCCCGGCCTGGGGAGACGCGAGCAGGAGTCGCCGCGCTCACCAGTCCATCTTTTAGTTGTATTTCCGAAACTGCCATGCGAGGCAACAGATCAGCCTTTCAACTCCGCCGCCATCTTCCAGAGCCGTGGATTTTAAAGTGAGATCTTTGGCTCACCGGCATCAGCGTCATCCCGCGTCCCCCTCTCTTTTACTCTAGTTGTAGAGCATCTGCTCAGCCAGCCCTCCGGTGGTTCTGGATGGTGTCCATTCTGTTTTCTAGTTGTAGTTTCAAAATTGTTGTGGTAGGCAACAATCAGGCGTCCGCCCTATGCCGCCATCTTGGTCCTCTCTGAGTGTCCTTCTTGACCCCAGTTTACATGGGAGCAGACAGAGACTCTGCAGGTTGGTGGGTTGCTCAGATCCCACCCACCTGGTGAAAGAGGCCCGCCTCCTGCCTCGGAGGCCCTGCGGCCTGCCCAGGGGACCTGTGAGGGGGACAGTCACGTGACGGAGGAGACCTCGTCCACATGCTACCCATCCGTCACAGGCCTGGGTCCCGGGCAGCGCACACCTGAGGGTGAGGCTTGGGGCTGAGGGCCGGAGATTGCAGGGGAGCAGAGAGCGGTTCCAGCTGTGGGTGGTGATGTCAGCGAACTTGAACGGCACGTGGAGCTCCCTGCTGATCTGAGCACTTACTAGGAAGAGCTCTCTGGACAACCCCCCCCCCCCAACTTCCCCCGCCCTGCCAGGTTCTTAATGGTCTGCAAATGAGTCCTCGTAAAATTAAAGAGAAAAAATTAATCTGGTTGGTAGGAGCCCTCTGCTCCTGTGAGGGGCCTAGGAAGAGCCGAGGCCAGCGGGCATGCATCCCAGCCAGGCCTCTCTCTGCTGGCTGGGGTCTGGGGGTGTCTGCCGGCCCATGCACCCCACCCCGGCCTCTCTGAAGGGCTGCTTTTCTCCCAAAGGGCAGCTGTGGTCTGGTGGGAGCCTTGGGGAGGCTGTGAAGGCGTGCGTCCCGGAGCCAGTGTGGCAGACGCTGGGGTCTTTGTTAAATCTGGGGTTTTAAATCCATGGGCTGCCCTAGCCAGTTTGGCTCAGTGGATAGAGCGTTGGCCCTCGGATTGAAGGGCCCCGGGTTCGATTCCTGTCAAGGGCAGGTACCTCGGTTGCAGGTTCCCCAGCCTCGGTCGGGGTGTGTGCAGGAGGCAACCAATTGATGTGTCACTCTCACATTGATGTTTCTCTCTGTCTCTCCCTCTCCCTTCCAGTCTCTCTAAAATCAATGGAAAAATATTCTCGGGTGAGGATTAACACACACACACAAAACGAAAAGAAATACGTGGGGCTCCTGCGAGGTGCCTCGGGGACCCCCCCACCCTGGTGTGGGAAAACCACTCCAGCCAAGCTGAGGTCCTGGTGGCTTTGGGCTGATGGGTGTCCAGGGTGGGGGCAGAGGTGAGGGGGTGGCTGGTGTGGCTGGGATGGCTGGGTGACACTGCTCCTCTCTCCTTCCAGCCGCCCCGCCCCCACGCCCACCCACGGAGCAGGCTGCAGGTAGAGCTGCCCGGGGTCTTGTGTGCGGGGTGTGCTGGGTGTTTGGGGCTGCCTGAGTGCTGTGTGGTGCTCCGGGGCCCCTCCCGTTGGTCCCCTCCGTCCTTCCTGGGAACTGCTCCATGCAGGCCCTTCTCCCCCACTTTCACTGGACTCACCTGCTTGTGAGATTGCAGCACGAGTCAGCGTCACCCCCACTCTGCAGTGGGTACCCCAAACTGCAAGGTGGGAGGAGGGGCCGGCCAAGGCCCCAGGAGTTAGTGGCTCCCAGCTGGCCCAGGTCCCTGAGCAAGGTCTCAGTGCTGGGCTCCCCCCTGCGCCCCTGCCAGCCAGGGAGGCGTCCCTGCTTTGGAAAGCAGGGCTGGTAAGCGTCCCTGGAGCCCAGTCCTGGCCACCCCTCCCTGCGCCCGGAGGGCAGCAGGCCGAGGGACCAGTCCAGAGTCACTTGGGATGGCACCTCTGAGGGGCACCGCCGCTGGCCACTGCATACAGACCAGCCCGGGGTCCGGGGTTCCGAGTGGTCACCTGTGGGCAGGCTGCTGGTGGGGGGTGGGCGCCCCTGTGTCCGAGCTCACCCTGGAGTCCCCCACCCATAGTCAGGCACTGCTGCCTTTCCGGGAGAGCACACAGTAGGTGCTTCTTGAACACAGACCTGCTGCAGCAGACGGTCCCTCCAGGGGCAGGAAGGAGAGGTGAGAGTAGCCACCCCTGAGTGAACCCCGAAAGGGGGCCTGCCCACAAGAACCCCATGTGGCGGGTGTCCCCCCACAGCCTGTTCTGACAGTGCTTGCAGGTGTATGGGGAGCGATGGCCCCAGGGGAGTTTCTGCAGCTTGCCAGCAGGACCCCTGGTCGGAGGTGGGCCTGGGGCAGAGCCGTAGCCCTGCAAAGGCCCAGGTGGCGTGGTGGTGACAGCCCTGGACAGAGCCCCGTGTCCTTAAGGGTGGACACGGAGGCCCTGCGGCCTCCTGAGTCTCCCTCCCGGTCCAGTGGGACGGGGTAGGGGGAGCCAGTGCTGTGTTTGCAGTCCTGGGTGACTTCCTTCCCTTTTAAGGATTCAGGAAATCCCGCTCAGCTCCTGCTGTGGTGTCAGATCCCTTTCCACGCCAAGGGGACTGCTGGCCCCCCCTGGCCGGCAGGCGTCCTCCCCCGGGGAGCACCGTGCCCCTGCCCCTGCCCACATCCCCATCCCCACCCCCGAGGTGCAGGCCCAGCCCCCCGCGAAGGCCATTTCAGCTCCCTTCCCCTCAGTGATGAAAACCTGGGGTTTCTTTCTTCCAGGGCAGAGACAGGCAAATACCAGGATTTTAATTTGGATTTAAGTGCAATTACGGTTCTTCATTTTGATGCGTCATTAGTCACGCTGCCCCTAGTGAGAGATTGCGCGTTTTCCCACCAGCTCTGAGGCTTGCTAATAAAGTTCTGTGGACGTGCAAATATTTACCGCGCGCACCGAGGCAGGGCTGGGAATGGCATGCTGCTAATTAAAAAACTCCCTGCCCGCGCCCGGTGCACACACCTCCTCCCAGGGAGACTATCTGGGGGGGGGGAGGAGACACAGGCCGGTGTTTTGAGTAACAACACGTGGCTGCTTCAGAACCCGTTTGGTCCGGGGCCAGAGAAGCTGGGAGGAGGGGCGACAGCCCCGAGCAGAACCTAGGCCGCGCGTGCGGAAGGACAGGGCGGCTCCAATGCCTCCGCGGCGTTAACCCAGGTGCGGCCCGGCTCAGGGGCGTGGCAGTCCCACTGTAAGATCGAGGGCCGTGCCAAGGTCTCCCTGGGGAGACCCCGCCACATTTGGGGGGGCCACCGTGAGAGGGTGATGAGCAGGAGGGGCCCCCGGGCATGGCTGCTGCTGCCTGGCCCCTGGCCCTGCCCTGGCCGGCCTCCTCCCCTCCAGCGTTGGTTTGGGTAACTCCACAGCCTGCTGATTTATGGGACGTTCCCTGCATATTATCTGCCCAACAGAGTTCCCCCCGCCTTTGAAGTGGGAAAGGGTGCCTGGGCCAGAAATGCCACGTGGCTTCTGCTCAGCTGGCCCACGGGGCCTGCGCCGATTGGGCATGACCCCCCCGGGTTCTCTCCCTCTCCGGTCCTGGGTCCCAGCCCCCAGCCCTGCCAGGAGGGGTGGGGAGGGGGTTGCTTTGCCCTGAAAGAAACTACGTAAGGCCAGATATGTGTGTATGTGTGTTCATTCATTCGTTCATTCACTCACTCATCACTCCCACACGCATTCGCCCCTCCCTCCTCCTAAGCACGCACCGGGCGTCAGTTATGAGCCCAGCTTCGTGTGGGTACAGAGGGCTGAGACGCAGGCCTACACTTGGGAGCTCCCGGTGATGGTGGAGGCTCACGGGTGGGTGTCCTGAGCAGGGCGCTGTGGGGGGTGCCCTAAGGCGAGCCCCAGCACCTGTGAGAGGCAGGAGGACTTCCTGTGGATTTGGGCCTCGGGGGCTGGAGCAGAGGTGCTTGGGGGTGTGGGGAACCCATAGGTGGGGTGCTGGAGCCGAGGAACAAAGGTCCAGGGGTGGGAGAGCTGCACCCCATTCACTCACCCACTTACCTGTTTACTCCGCTGCTCAGGTGCTTCGGAGCACCACGAAGCGCCTGCCTGGATGGGATGTACAGGGCCGCTGCACGGGGGTGGGAGGGAGGGTGTGGGCGGGAAGGGGCCCAGAGCAGACCCGAGCCCGGAGGGAGGAGCCACTCCTAGGGCCTGGGCAAGTCCTGATGGGCACCGACCTCAGCCCCCTCCCCAACACCCTACCCCGCCCGGCTCCTCACCCTAACCTCTCCCCCTCTCCCCTGCAGCAGGTGGGCTCTGGAGAGTTCCGGACGCTGAGGAAAGGCTTCTCCCCATACCACTCGGAGTCCCAGCTCGCCAGCCTGCCCCCCTCCTACCAGGACGCCCTGCAGAACGTAAGTGCCCTCCCCCAAGAGCCACTGTCCCCTTGTGGACCTGGCACCTCTGAGCCCTTGGTCCACATGCGGGGAGGGGGTAAGGCTCGGGCCGGCTAGTGACTTGCCAGGGCCTGTGGACAGTGGCCGAGCTGGGTCAGGGGAGGCAGCGGGTCAGGCTTGGTCTCCCTCACGCCCCCTCCTCCTTTCTAGCGAGGGGCCTGGGCTCCCGGACCCTTCGGCCTTCGTAAGGGCCCAGTGTGGTGGTTGGAGGTGGAGGCCCAGCTCATGGTGATGTTGTGGCAGCACCGGGCAGTGTCCAGAGGCCACGAGAGTGGCTGCCCAGGCCTAGCCATCGTCCCACTGTGCAACTCGGAAGCCTGTGTCACGCCTGGGACACACACGGCAGGGGGAGGATGCGGCTGGCCCTCGGGGTGGGCTGGCTGGGTGTATATATGTCGGGTCACTGCCCTGGCTGTGTAACAGGGTGGGTGGGTGTGTGGACTATGGACCTCATTTATCCTCCAGGCTCCAGGGCTCTCCTGGGCTCTGACCAGCCCCGATGGGAAAGGGAGGGCGGGGGGGTGGGGCAGCTCTCTGGGACATGGATGGCTGTCCTGGGGTAGATGCGTCTTTCAGACTGTGTGACATCCTGTGACCACATGCACAGACCTCCAGGCGCAGAGAGCCCATGAGTGATGGCCAGGGACGGGGAGGAGGGGAAGTGGGGGGCTACGGGGTGGGGGGCTTCTTTCTGGGTGACTTCTTTCTTGTGGGGACTGCACACATCTGTGGATGTGCTAAACATCAGGAGGCCGTCACCCTCCCGAGCTCCGAAGATGATGGTAACAAGAAGGACCAGCGTTGACTGAGTGTCTGCTACGTGCGGGAGACTCACCACGCACACCAGCCACAGCAGGGCAGGGACCCTGACTGTCGGGCCGGCCTGACGCCCCTCTGCAAGGAGGGCAGGTGGGCCTGGCCCTGCCTCTTGCCCCCACACCCTGCCAGCAGGGACGGCCAGGGCGCCTCTGCAGAGCTGCCCTGGCCTTGCAGCGGGCAGACGTGCAGCTGCTGCCAGCGTCTGGTCTCTCCTGAGGCCCTCGCACCTGGCCCAGGGATGTAGCTGCTGACACTGTGCAGAGAGCAAGGCCGCCGGCAGCAGACGCTCCAGATGTTTATCCAGGAGCCTGTGGCTGAACCAGGGTCCAATCCTTCATCAGTAAGGGCCCCGAAAAGCCAGTGACACCCACCTGGCTGGCTCCTCCGCTCCTTCACGCCCCCCCCCCCGCCCCACCTCTGTGGTGGCTCACAGTGATGGAATGCTGTGTCCCCACGCCTCTAAGTGACCTGCGAACCATAAAATGCTGTGCCCCTGGCTGGCTGCGGGGATGTGCCGCGGGATGTGAGCAGAGCGAGCCGGGTGGATTGCCACGGTTGCTTGGCTAGTGGGACTCCCATTCCTACCTCTCTCCCTTCGCTGCTCACCTGTGTCAGAGACCAAGCGGCGGCTCAGGGCCTCCTGTTTCTCCTCAAAAAGGGTCACTGGCCCAGGTGGCCAGGGGGCAGGGCACAGGGCTTCTGCTGCAGGCTGTAGAAGGGACTCAGCTGGACGGACCCCAGACTCAGACCCCACAGAAGGAGCTGTCCCCCAAGGGGGAGGTTTGCATTCATCAACCTTCTGAGAGGAGGATCA
Organism: Ia io; assembly: GCA_025583905.1. Classification (NCBI taxonomy): domain Eukaryota; kingdom Metazoa; phylum Chordata; class Mammalia; order Chiroptera; family Vespertilionidae; genus Ia; species Ia io. Next base: position 5,946,304 of record JAJQQW010000008.1, read on the forward strand.
AGGCTTTTGACCCTCGGGGAGCTGGTCTCCTCACTTTTTTTTTTTGGTCAGTGGACTATTTTTAAGCTTATAATTCAGTGTTGTTGTTTTTTAAATAATGTTTACAGATTTGTGTAATAATTTTAATCATTATAGGAGAGATTTCCACATTCCCCCTTCCCCAATACTATACTCCTTAGCAATCCCTCCTCATTTCCCCCTCCTCCATCCCCTGGAAACCACTCATGACTTTCTGCGCCTATAGGTTTGCCTGTTCTGCGCACTTCCTATAAGTGGAGACATAAACTACTGTGGATCCTTTGTTTCTTTAGCGCCGTGTTTCTGCGGTCCACCCACGCTGCAGGGTGTATCAGCCCCTCGGTCCTTTCCGTGGCTGAGTGATAGTCCATTGTGTGGGTGTACATTTTTTTATTCACTTACCAGTTGCTACATATTTGGGTTGTTCCCATTTTCTGCCTGTTGTGAATGGGGCTGCTGTGAGCATTTCTGGGCAGGATGTGGGCACGTAGGTTTCCAGTTCTCTCAGGTAGACACTAGCCTCCTGTCTTTTGGCCCCAGCTCTGGCGTCCCACAGACCCGGGTGTGAGGCCCAGCCCCCTTATTTGCTAGCTGCTTGGCCTTGACGAGTCATTCAGCCTCACTCTCCTCATCTGTGCAATGGGGATGTAAAAAGCTAGTGTCTGCCCAGAGGGCTGTAGTGAGAACTCAGAGGGCCGAGGACGCGGGGTGTCCTGAGCTCTCCTGTCTGTGGTCCTCCCCTCCCGGGGCAGCTGTGCTTAGGGAATGCCCCAGAGGTAACAGCCCGGATGGCGTGTTATTTGTACATATTATGTGTCCAGTGGTGGCTTCATTTACAGGATTCCCATGGCCGTTCTCTGGCAGCCCGGTATGCCGGCCAGGAGAGGGCTACATGGCACAGCCTTCCCCGGCCACTCCTGGCTTCCCTCCTGCCTCTGCTCGGGGAATCAGCCTCCTTACCCAGCAGGAAGTTCAGGGAGTCCCAGGTACAGACAGGACAAGAGGCCAGAGGTGCCGAAGTCCAGGTGCCTGACTGTAAGTGTGTGGCTGTCGCCCCCTCCTGGCCGGTGAGGGGAGTGCAGCCTCTGCCTCAGGTCGCTCACCTGTGTGGCCTGCCTTCCACTTGCCCCCCAACCCCCCAGAGCTTGCAGATCTTTTTGGTTCCCCCATATGACAGACCTGGCCTGGGGGGCAGAGGCCAGGCAGCCTGGACTGCCGTTAGGGAAACAGCTGCATCCCAGGGCGCTACGCGCACCCTGGTACACAGGTACCCTTCTTGTTGTCCAACCGAGGACGCGGAGGCACAGAGTGAGTCGGGCCCTGCCTCCAGTCTAGCCAGCAGAGCCTTACCCAGGCCCAGCCTTCCCAGACCCCAAGGCCGTGGTTCCCTGCCTCCCTGGAGCCAGCAGTAGGTGGGGAGAGTGTCGGGGAATTGGCTGCTTAGGCCAGTGGTCGGCAGACTCATTAGTCAACAGAGCCAAATATCAACAGTACAGCGATTGAAATTTCTTTTGAGAGCCGAAAACCGATTTCTGCGCCTGGGCCACGAAGTTCCAATCGCACTGTACGCGCGTGCCCGCACGTGGTATTTTGTGGAAGAGCCACACTCAAGGGGCCAAAGAGCCGCATGTGGCTCACGAGCCGCGGTTTGCCGACCACTGGCCTAGGCCATGGGGGTGTCGGCCCGGCATGGCCTCGATGGGCAGAATCCCAGGGCGGTGGCCCTCAGCCACTCACCTAGTCGTCCCTGCTCCCGTGCTCCCTGCTCCCGTGCTCCCGTGCTGGTGGGGTAGTCTCTTGCTCTCTGTTCCCTCTCAGGCCCCCTCTCGCGTTTTCTGAACACCTGGTTCTGACTGGCCCCGGGGACTCCACTTGAGGCCTCTTTGTCTGTGAGCTTCTTCCGTGGGGCCCTGAATGCAGGGTCCTTCTTGCAGCCTGAGGCAGAAGCCCTGCCCACTGCTCCCCGGCCACCTGGCCAGTGACCCTTGTGGGGGGAAACTGGGGAGGCCTCGGGCAGACACGCTGGCTCTGCTGCAGATGGGCAGGGTGCTGGGAGGCTGGACCCCCTCCTCTGGCTCATCCCCTGCTGGCACCCCAGGCGGATATGGGATTGGGTGCTGAATTGCCAGTTAGAGTGTTTGCCGAATCAGGTGGCCAGGTGGCCAGCCGGCCTGGAGGCGGGGCTCAGGGCTGGAAGACTTGTAACCCCAGGCCTGGGGGGGTGGAGGCAAGGTGAGTCACCCACTGGCAGCTGGGGGAGCAGGAGGGGGCTTTGGAATCAGGACCCCGGGGCTGGCGAGGTGACCTTGGCGAGTCTCTGCCCTCTCTGAGCGGCACTTGCTTTCTTTGCACAACGGATAACAGACCTTCTGTGTGTGCCATATGGGGGAGCCTGTGGGGCGTGGTGGGGTGCTGCTCCTCGGCCCTGGCCTGGTCCTCACCCTGCCGCCTCTCCCCATCACCTACCCCCATTTCCTCCTGCCTCGCCCCTGGCCCCACAGCATCAGGGACCTCACTCAGAGCTGGTCACCCCTGGGTCTGTCTGTTCAGGGTGAGCTAAGCCTCATGATTCCCTCCCACAGGGCCCAGCCTGCCCGGTCCTCGAGCTGTCCTCACCCCCCTCCGCCGGCTACAGCCCCGCGGGACAGAAGCCCGAGGCTGTCGTGCATGCCATGAAGGTGAGGGCCAGGCCCTGCCCACCCTCACCCAGGTCCCACTCCCTCAGGAGCCTGGTCCCTGGTGTGATGCGGGATGGGGGACCTCTTTGGGGGCGCCTGAGCAGCAGGGTGGGACCCGTGTGGGGACTAGGCGGCTGTGACGGCCTGGAACACTGTGGGGGAGGGACTCAAAGATGCCGGGCGCCGAGAGCCAGTGTCACCTGTCTGCCATCCCTGCAACTGGGGAAACTGAGGCCCGGGGTGGGGGAGGGCAGGCACTCCCTCAAGGCCGGAGTCATGGCAGGCCGTGCTACGTAGGAGCAAAGCCCTGGCCTCCCAGGCCCAGCCGCTCCGCAGGTGCAGGGCCTCCATGCTCAGGGCCGCCAGCCGCAGGTCCTGAAGACGCGCTCCTGCCTCCAGGGGCACATCTCCCCCTCCTGCGCCCCTCATCTCCCCCCGCCCCCCCCCCCCCCCCCCCGTGCATGCGCCATGGTTACACATGCACACATGTGTGCACACCCCATGTGCATGAGTCGGGGTGTCCTCGGTCCTCCTGCTCATTAACCACAAGCTGGGCCCTGGTCAGAGCGAGTCCACCTGTCCGAGGGCGGCCCTGACCCCCGGTGACCGACCCCTCCTCAGCTCTGGCCCCCAGTGACAAGGGGTGCAGCTTCCCTTGTGTGGTGGGTACCGTGTCCCTGGGTGAGGGGAGAGGACACAGTGAGGAGGGACGGCCTGCCCCTCAGGTCTCCACACCCCTGACCTGGGCCCTGTTCCCCGCAGGTCCTGGAGGTGCACGAGAACCTGGACCGGCAGCTCCAGGACAGCTGCGAGGAGGACCTGAGTGAGAAGGAGAAGGCCATTGTCCGCGAGATGTGCAACGTGAGGCGCTTCCCGGGCCAGGGTCGGGGGGCGTCCTGGCTGGACACTGGGAGTTACACCTTCCCCGGGGGGAGGGATGGTGACCTGGAGGGCTGGCTGGAGGCACTGGAGCCTGGGAGCGCTGGCCTGGCCTCATCCCCATCCCCACCCCGAGAATGAAGGGGGTCCCTGATCTCAGGGTCTGTCCATCCCGGGAATGTGCCCCTGGTCCCTAGGACTGGTCTTGTTTACCCCTCATGTCCCGCCCCTCCGCCCTGGTCCCAGGTGTCTGGCTCCTGGCCTCCCAGCTGGGTGGCGGCCCTGGTGACTGCTGGTCATGCAGGTGGTGCTTAGCCCAAGGTGCAGGCGGCACCCCCACTCTGTGGGCCTGCAGGGCTGGGGCTGCCTTTGTTCTGGAAGCTGGGCTGCCTCTGACCCACCTCATCAACAGGAGCCAGAGGGAAAGGGTGGTTCGCAGGAGCTGAACCGGGGTCTCCCGTGGGGTGGGGTGTTCTGAACCCCCTCCTATGCTGCCTTCTGAGTCCATGGGCCCCACTGAACAGCTGCAGGGCCGAGCCCACACCCTAGTGGTGACCTGCTCAGGATGGCAGGTGTGGCCATGAGGATGGACATGCAAAGACCTGGCCTGAGTGTTTCCAAGCTTTATGTGGCCTCAGTTTCCCCTCCTGGCCCATGGCTCTGGGATGTGTGCACAGGCCAACTGGCGGGCTTGGGGTGGCCCTGCCGTCACATCTCGCCTCTCTGCACAGGTGGTCTGGAGAAAGCTGGGAGACGCCGCCAGCTCCAAGCCCTCCATCCGGCAGCACCTGTCTGGGAACCAGTTCAAGGGGCCTTTGTAGGCCTCTCCTCCGCGGACGTGGACTGTCCCTGCCTGGGATCCCCAGGGGAGTGGCCGGCCTTCCGGCCGAGCCACTGTCTTCTTCTTCTGTGATGAATTGTACATAGGATGCTGCCTGCTGTGGCTCGGCAGCCATGGCTGTGGCCCCTGTTGGCCGGGCCTCCATCTCCCGCATCTCACACCAGCAAACTGGGAGGCGAGACGCTGGCTGTCCCTGCAGCACGGCAGCCTGGACGGCCCGTTCCCATCCTGGGCCAGGCTTCAGGCTCGCTGTGCGAGAACGGAAGGCTGCTCTGAGATGCCCAGCCCAGGGACCATGCCAGGCTGCGCCCAGCACCTCACTAAGCCCTCCATCTGCTGGCTGCCACCGCACTGGACAGAGGCCACTGGCAGCTGGACCCGGTGCAGGGGCACCACTTCCCATCCACCCGCTGTGACTTGAACGCTGGCTCCCCAAGCACTGAGTCCCGAGAGCCACGGGCAGGGGAGCACCCCAGGCCCTTCCTCTGGCCTGTGCCCAGCCCCCTCCTGCCAGCTGCCGCTTGTTTTTAGAATCCACCCTCTCCTCCCCCCCCCCCGTGTCACCCTGCCCTGTGCCAGGTGTGCCCTATATTTTGGGGACCCTCCTGCCCAGTGCCTGAGGCATCTCCGCTTCCATGGTTCACTTTGGGCCAGGAACACTGGAAGGTTGAGTGCAGTCCCCGGCTGAGCCCCACGTGTCCCCCTCTCCGGATGGGTAGCACTGGGTCACAGCTGGGCCTCCGTCCACTGTGGAGTCCCCCCCGGAACCTGGCCCCATCCTCAGTCACTGTGGACAGAGCCGCATGGCTGCAGTGACAGGAGTTCTGTCCCCTCGGAAGGAGCCTGACCTGGCTCTGGCTTTAATTTGCTGTGTGACCTTCAGCAAGTCACTCAGCCTTTTTAGGCGCGTGGTGCAAAGTGAGGTCTCGGGTCCTCTTAGCCGGGCTCATGGTAGAGGCCATCACTGTAGTCGGCTGTGCTCACAGCATTGAGCCGATGGTGACCTGCTGGAGAGGCCGCTGGGGGCCGGGCTGGGGGTGAGGCCCGAGCTGAGTTCTGCCGCCTCCTCCGAGGGACAGTCCCTCTCCTCTCTGAGCCTCAATGTCCTCCGAGGGAGCATTGGAACATGAGGGTCTCCTTGGCTCTGGGGGTCCAATGAGGCCCTCAGTGTAAATGACCATGTATCAGCCGTAAAGTGCAGTATGTACATTTTCACATTCACGTGTGAGGAAAAGGAGGCACAGAGCGGGTAGGCGATCAGTGGCCTGACCAGTGAGGCCCCAGAACCTGGCAGGCCGGCAAGGCCACTGTCAGTGCGGTTGGAAGGCCCTGTCCACTCACCCCATCAGGTCGTCCATCCTCAGACTCCCAGGTCCTAAGGGCTGGCCTTGCGCAGCCGGCACCGAAGAGCCCGAGGTCTTCTCTGCATCAGGCAGCCTCGTCCAGGCCCATGTGAGGGACGGGAATCAGGATCAGGCAGTTCCTGCCGTCACCTGCCATTGGCACCCTTGGGTTGTACACTCAGAGGAAAGGCTCTCGGTCCTCCTTGTGCCCAGGGGTGTAAGTGGGTACTGCCCTGGGCATTACCGGGACCTTCCATCAGGTCGGGTGGGAGCTCCCTGTCACATGATGGTGGGTGACTCCTGCACAAGGGGGCAGCCAGCTGGGGTCAGAGGCCCCGCTCTGGTCATGGAGTCCAAAGAACCACAAGCAGCCGAAGGGGAAGGGGCCATCTGGGTGGGAGCCATGTCCGGGAGCCCATTTGCCATGTTCGGATCAGGTCGGCTTTGCCACGACTGAAAATAAGCAATAAGGAAGGTCTGGCCCCGAGACAGCTTCACAGGGGCCTTCCCTCTGAAGGGAAGTGACCCTGTTCAGAGGCTGCGGAGGTGTCCAGGGAGCAGGTGGAGTGGTCCTGCCAGAGCCCTTCCGCCTGCCATGCAGGCAGAACGGGCCGTGGAGACCTTCCTGCTCGTCCCTGAACCAACCCTGCGGGGGATGGCGTTCAGGGATGGAACTGTACCTGTGACAGCCATCTCCCAACGTAATACACTGCTAGAAAAGCCAGCAGCAGAGCAGCGCTGCCTCACCCCACTGGGTCATGTGCAGCTGCAGGGGAGCTCACAAGCTGCGGGGCTCCGATGGGCCTCAATACAGGGGCAGCCAGGGGTGTCCCAGCTCTGCCACTAACGGGTGTGTAGGTGACACTGGGTGACCCTCTGCCCCTGGAGCCTCAGCTCTGAGCTCACGGTGGGTGGGGTGTACTGACCTTGGTGTCCTTTCATAAAGGCCCCTTTGCTTTCCAAATCCTCTGCCTCTAGATCCTGCAGCCACGGGGACACCTGCGCCGTGGCCTGCTCCCACTGTGACAGACCACCCTCAGCCTCCCCTGGCGGCCAGGCCCATCCTGGGACCGCAGTCTGCTGGGCACACTTCAGGGCGGTGCGTTTTTATCCAGAGTGATTAGCTACACATCAGTGTTTAAAGAGAAAAAGTGACCTTTTTTTTTCTTGAAAACTTGAGAGGAAACAAAATACTACTGATTTTTTTTTTTTTTTTTTTTTTAAAAGAAACAGTGCATGACTGCGGAGCGGTAGAGGTGTATATTTTCATAACGTGGGAGACTGGGCTGCTCTCTGGACCTGGCGGAACGTCTGGTTCCCGTCCCCGGGCCGCAGCCATGCTCTGTCTTCTGTAGGATGTGACCTCCTGAGAATGGCCAGCCCTGCCCAGCTCGGTCCATTTCTACCTTCTATTGAACCACTTTGATTTGGGGAGAGAAAAAGAAATAGAACTTTTTGATAGTGTGGTAAAACATTGAACTATTTTAGTAAAAGGTAACAGAGAAGATTGTGACAGTGTATACTTTGCGCTAGATAAATAAAGGCTCTTTGCAAGCCTCCATGGTGGGTGCACAGTGTTTGTCTCTGGTGATGGGCTGTTGGGCAGAGGGCTGCAGCCAGCACACAGCGTCCCCATTTGGCCCACTAACTGCCACTCCGGGGGCCTCTGCCTAGTCCTTAGGCCAGAAATGGAAAGGATTTCAAATTCAAACCCTCATCTAACCTAGGAACCTAAGAGGCTGGCCCATGAGGGCGCTGCCCAGGAGACGTGGGTGAGGCTTGGTGGGCAGCGAGGCCTTTGGGGTCCAGAGGGCGATCACACCCAAGGGCTACTGCAGGCCCCGAGCTCCGCCGTCAGCAGCAGACAGTTTCCAGAACTGCTTTTATTTGGATAACTGACTGAAGGAGTCTCCTGTGTAACCAAGATGGAATTCACAGTATGTTGTTACATTCACACTTAAAAAATATATCTCTATGTTCAGGAATTTGCAGATCGATGTAAACATAGATTCCTCCCCTTCTTCCCAGAGGAGAAAGAAAAAAGCCATCCAACCAGGCAACCCCTTTAAAATAACTTTAATACAAAGATGTAAATATATCTAAATCAAAAAAGGTTCTGACCGACTGGGTGTCATGGAAGAGAACACGGAATGCAAGTGATGACGACAGCTTGACTTCAGGTGGAACTGGACTGTTTAAAACTGCGTATCCAGGAAAAATAGGCACTGATTTCTAGAAGGAAATTCACTCCTTACGGAAGCTATTTATTGAGCCAATATGGCTGGTTAACATGTTCACTAGTATAGTCACCCAGTGCAGGACTCGGCCCTCAGCCGACACCAGCACAGCCGGGCGGCCCGGGCACTGCCGAGGCTGCCCATTCCCAGGCGTGGAGGACCGTCTGATTCACCTCCCGGGCCTGACCCATGTCTTCCCATACTGCAACTGTCCAGCATTATACAAGGTACCCTGCTGCTTCCTCACTTCAACTACCCTTCACGCTAATTAGAAAAACTTGTTAAAAAAACAAAGGGGAAAAAAGGCATCAGGTTATCTCATCCAGGCTGCGCGCCCCAGGCCCCCGACTGGAGGCATGCCAGGTGGGGGGATGGGTGGGGGCACGGGTGGCTGTCCTCCAGGGGGGACAGATGGAGGTGGGTAGCTAGCTGGAGGCAGGCCCAGGCCTGGAGGAGGGTGAGGTGGGACGGCATGGGTGGGGGGCAAGCGTGGAGGTGGGGGCGGGAAGTTGGGGTTGTAGGTGGGTGGAGGTGGAGGGTACCCGGGAGTCGGGGGTGGGATGGCAGGTGGGGGGAAGGAGGCTGGGGGAGGGGGCACCGGTGGTGGGGGTGGGTTGGGGGGGTAGACATGGGGGTGGTAGGGCAGGTGGGCTGGAGGCCCGTAGGCAGGGGGCAGGGCGCTATAGGAGGGGCCCTCGGTCTTCATCATGGACTGCAGGCTCTGGTAGCCCTCTCCAGACATGTAGGAGCTGGTAGTGGACATCCCGGTTATGTAGCTGGAGGGTGGCGGTGCGGTGGCCGGTGTGGCAGCGGTGGTGGCTGGTGCACAGGGGCCGGGTGGGCCGGAGGAGGAATCTGGACTTTGGGGAGCTCACTGGCATCCACAGGGCCCGGTGGCTCGGCCTCGCCTAAGGCAGCCGAGAGGGGAGGCTTCCGGTCTGCAGTGGAGAGATGAGTCAGTGCCCAGCAGCTCCACAGACCCCACCCCCACCCCATCACAGGACTAGAGTCCAAGATCTACAGCAACCCTGCCCAGATGTGGGCAAATGTTCATACACTGGCAGGGCTGTTTTCCTAAAACTGATTCTAAACTCACTTTTCCTGGGTAGTTCTGCATTTCTGGATGTGACCATTCAAATATACTTAGAATTTACAACATCCTCAAAACATCTGTGTAAAAGTTTTCTGAAAGATCCTTGGTCGCAATTGTTTTAACATTTTGGCTGCAAAGCCTCCCTTCTATAAACTTTCCCAGGACCTCCCAAGCCTGCCCTTCAGAAAGGTAGACAGAAAAGCTGGCATCCCATGGCTCTCAGCAGACACTGACCTGGAGGTGGGTGGGCCGGAGGCAATGGAGGGTGAGTGGCCTCTATTTTGGGAATTTTAGGTGGTGGTGGTTCTACGAAGAAAAAGATTAAAAAAGCACTCAGACCTCTTCATGTAATAAACATATTATAGTAGAAATAAAATGGACTGTTCAATGTCCTTGGGGAAAAGAGCAGATAACGTTGTAAGGGTACTTGAGGAAGGCCTCGGCTATATCATCATGCCCTGGCTCATTGGTTGAGCGTTGTCCCATGAACTGAGAGGTCACGCTTTAATTCCCGGTCAGGGCACATGCCCAGGTTGCAGCCTTGATTCCCGGTAGGGGAGTGCAGGAGGCAGTTGATCAATGTTTCTCTCTCCCTTACTCTCTCTCTATAAATCAATAAAAAAAATCTAAAAAAAAAAAAAAAATAATAAAATGAATCATTATGTACTAATCCTTTTAAAAGAACAAAACAGCCCTAACCGGTTTGGCTCAGTGGATAGAGCGTTGGCCTGCAGACTGAAGGGTCTCGGGTTCGATTCCGGTCAAGGGCATGTACCTTGGTTGCAGGCACATCCCCAGTGGGGAGTGTGCAGGAGGCAGCTGATCGATGTTTCTCTCTCATCGATGTTTCTAACTCTCCCTCTCCCTTCCTCTCTAAAAAAACACACAATATATTTAAAAAAAAAAAAAAAAACCACTAAAAATTTAAAAAAGAACAAAACAAATACAGCTCTGATCTCCTACCTCCCCTCTAAAAAGAAAACTAACCCACTCTATCCTTTTCCACAAAGCAAGCCCTTCCAACAACTTGAGAGCAGCACAAAACCACTTCAGTGACCGGTATGACTTACTAATACACAGAACACAAAGAAAGGCCCCGAATGCTCACGGGAAACCACCACCTTTCAACTCCTGTTTAGGTGCATTTCCAGTTTATTTTTCTCTCACTGATATTTGCTCCATTTGGCAGCCCGTTAGAAGTCACCATTAGAGAACTGGAGGCGAGCGACCTTAAATGCACTTGCTTAAGCCAAGAAGTTGGGGCCACTTGGGGCAGAGGCCACAGCCCACCCGTCAGGGTGGAACATCTGCACGTGACCAGCATCCACAGTGACGACACTAAATCACAGCTAAGGCTACACCAAGTCCAACTGCTTGTTTAGAAAGGTAGCGAGTGTGCACATATGATTGAAAAAGAACGCAATCTTTTTGTTTGCATGTTTTGGCCCTTTCTCCTGAAACTCACTTTATCCGGGCTTGCACATCACTGATCTGATTCTGCCCGGCATTGCTGATCACTTTCTTGGTCTCCTCTGTCTTAGAATTAGGCTGGATTCAAGGTCCGGAGACGTATCTCTCTTTATCATCTTCCTTGGAGGCCAAGAGCTCTCTCTAGGGGGGTGAATCGACGTCTCTAGCTTCTATCTCTCCTCCAAAACTGGGGACCTGACTTTCAAGTCCCATCCCTAGATCCAGCAGCCAGCACCTCGCAAGGCAGCCTTTCCCTCCATCTCCTAACTGGTATCCCTCTCACCTCAGGCACTCCCTCCAACCTCCTCCCACAGCCAGCCAAGCTAAAGTTGTTCAACAGAAATATCAAAAGAGCCGCACATGTAATTTTCAGTTTTCTAGTAGCCATGTTCAGAACAGTTGAAATTAATTTTAATATTTAACTTGATATATAAAAAATTTGATCATTTCAATGTATAATCAACATAAAATTGACCAATAAGATTTTTTGCATTCTTTTTTCTCTTTTTTTTTTTTTTTGGGGGGGGGGAAGAGGGGTGGAGAGAGAGAAAGAAACATGGATGTGAGAGAAACATTGACTGGTTGCCTCCTGTATACGCCCTAACTGGGAATTGAACCCGTAGCCTTTTGGTGTACGGGATGATGCTCCAACCAATTGAGCCACTGGCCATAGTTACATTCTTTTTTCTGACTAACTCTCAGAAATCTGGTGTATATTTTGCACTGAGGGTACCTGGCCATTTGAGTGGGCCACCGCCAGTCCTCTGTAGCTACTTGCACGTACTGCGCCGCTCAGTCAGATCTCACCTCCAGGCTGTCTGACCCTCCCTTCCTGGGCCTCTGGCCATCACTCTGACTCTCCTCTCACCAGGTCTCACCCAGATGCTGGCAAGGTCCTTCCCATTCCCAACCATCTGTGCTATTACTACTGCCAGGAAACTTTCTAAAATGAACTCAGACTTTGCCATGCTTCTGCTAACCAACCTCCCAAGGCTCCCACTGCCCATGCAAAATCAGTTCCTCCAAGTAGTAGGCGCTGCCACCCACCAACCACATTTCAGTCCTCTCAGAAGCGAAGCCCTTTCAGCTCTTCTGTTCTAGCAAACTCCTCTCTCCATTTACTTCCAATTCCTTTGCTCACCTGCCTCCTTCGACTTAATAGGGTTTCCGCTCTCAGCTCTAGTTCTTCTCCAAGGTCACCACTGGCTGTCTCCACCTCTCCAGCAGATGCTGCAATCAGCTCAGGATGACTGTATGTGTCTGCTTTTTGGTGTCTCACACTTTTTGCTCCTTCAGAACTAAAAAAATTTACCTGTACTGAACTCATCATCCCCCCAAAGATCCTGCCAAACATGCAGCTTTACTGAAACTTGAAGATCTCAACAACAGTACCACAAATAATTCCCTGAGGCCCTACCATGGAACTCAGCAACAGAGAAGCAGAGACAAGTGGACACTGTGCTTCAAAGAGCTCAGCACAACGCGGCCAACGACACAGAAAACGCTTCTCACTTCCTCTTCTGTAATCTTCCAGATTTTTCTCTCTTTACTTGCTTCCAACTCGGAAACAAATGAACCAACTCTGGGCTCTACTACATACGTACATATAAAAGGCGTCTGACAGAGGCCTGGCGCCTGTAAGCAGCAGGGCTGGTTGTGTGGTGGTTCTCTGGGCAACACCCTGCCCACCATGCAGTCCTTTCTCCACACCATCATGCTGCTCGGTGTTCAGGACGGGGACACCCAGGGCACTTCACTCTTCATGTTTTTACTGTGTCACACTTCACTAACCTCTAACAACATATATTGTGGCAACCGGTCTCCTACATTCATGTGACATTTTATATATTCGACTCAGTACATTGTTATTGATAACTTTTATCAAAATATCATCTAAAAATAAGAGTCGGGATAAACAGAAGACAATGCGTATTCTGGCAGAGTGGGTCAAGTTTGTGATGGGCTCTTTAAGATTAAATTTTAAGGCCAATCTAATCAAAAGAATCAATGTTGACTAAGAATTTAAAGTTTTGATAAGTAGACATATAACTAAAAAACAGAACTGGAAATTACCTGCTGCTTTGTTCTCTTCTTTGGGAGAAACAACCTGTTTCAAAAGAAAACACAACCGTTATCCCAGACCCTGGGAAGAGAGAAAAACAGACGAACCAGGCATGAAATCACAGCGACAGATGTGGCCTCACACAAAACCACGTTGGCTTAACTTGCAGGGCAAACCTGCCACCTGCAGAGCACCATTTCTGCTTCCTTCCTCCTCCCCTTGTCCGGAAATACTCACTGTCTCAGTCCTGAACACTGAGTCTCAGGCCTTCTAGCGCACTGCCCTAAGTCTGATGAGGAGAGTTGGCTGATACCTGTCTATCCTGCATGGCTTCTTCTAAGGACTGAGCAACAGCAAATGCCTTCCCCGCTGGCTGGCTGCCACCATTAGGAGAAATTTCTACAAATACTGTTACTTAAAGATCCAAACACTATAGAGTCAGAGGGAACTGGAGACACCCCATTCCAGCAGGGCACAGAGGTGGAAACGACACCCTGGCAGGTATCAGGACTCTGTCGGAGGTGACACAGGCAGCAGCAGCTGGAGGAGGACAGAGCCTCTCCTCTGACCATGTAAGTTTTCAGGCTCTCCATAGACATGCCGTCTGATAGTGATTTTTGGTGTTCCGTGAACTCCCTTAGAAATAGGAATGTGCTCAGGTGAGGCATTGCCACCGGGAAAGCTGGCCATGTCCAGTGCCAATCTGGCCACTCACCGTGGCTCGCTTCACCTGGCGGGGAGGACTAGGCTGTGGGGATGGCTTCTTGGGCTGCTGGACTTGCTGTGGCGGTGGCGGCGGCTGGGTTGATGGCTGCGGGTCCTTCTGTGGGGGCTGCGGTGGTTCAGGGCCTTGAGCCGACTGTGACGGTGGCACTGGTGGCACTTGTGGTGTGGGGTTGAGCGATGGGGGCTGATGCAGCTGATGAGGCGTGTGATGAGGCATCTGTTGTTTTCCTTGTGAGTAAAGATCCAGGATTTGGTGGCAGATATCTAAATGATAGGTGACAATTACATTTACCACAGATGGATATTTTAAATAAAATTTTACCTAGAAAAAAAAGCCAGCCCATTTCCCTTTGAGTCACGACGCTCATACAAGAACCAACATGTCAAAATCATATTTGGAATTCACCCTGCCTCTGCTGTGCACCAAAACGATATGCTTGGACAGAGTGGATATTACATTTGAAACGTTAACCACAGATGCTTCTAAAGAAGAGTTTATGCAGGCCTATTGGGAAATCTGTTCAGGAATCATGTTCTCAGGGCAGCACCATCCAAACATGGAACACCCTCACAGAATGATCGGCATGCTCAGTACCTTCCAGAACATCCACAGGGACGTCTTGCACAAACTGCTCCCACCATCTCCGATACATGGGTTTGGAGGTCCATTCTTGTATTTCAAATTTGCACAAACGTCCCGCGAGATACATCACTGCCACTGCTATGATCTCTGGTTCCCACTGCAGTGACAAGGTCGTGCAGAGACTAGTTCAATAGGAAAAAGAGTTGACTTGACTTGGATGAACAAACATTTGTGATTAACTCAATGCATGAAAGTCAGATGGTGCATCTAAATTGCAATTTGCTTATTCTTCTCTAAACACCATCAAATAAAGTATTATACATATAGTCCTCTAAAAGTATAAAAATAAGTTAATTTTAACCACAGTTACTTAAAAAATTTGTTTCTTAAAGAATCAGAAGAATCCCAGCTCATTAAAAATTACCATGACATGAAATACAAGTGAAAATGATTTATGTTCTTCAAACTGTTGAAATCCTAGCCAGAGAAATGTTTCTTCCAACAGCGACAACTCCACTCACAGGCACTTTGTTCCTCATTAGATCCCTGGGCTCGAGAACATCAAGGCTCTAAAGCCATGACACCATATGGTGTTTCTGCAGAATCAAATGGGTTCTCAGTATTTAGTTGTCCAAACTCTCGGAGGCATTGTTTTAGATTTATGTTTTAAACTGGAGATAAGATTTCAGCATCCTGCATCACTGTGACATGGCAGGGCATTGCCTCTGCTGGGAACAGGAGACCTGGACTTTGGCCCCAGCTCTGCCCTTCACTGGCTCAAGCTGGGTCAAGTCAGTTTCCTTGATATAAAGTAAGGGGTTTGGGTAAGGTGACATATGAAGTCCCTGGGTATTTAAAAACACTATAATTAAAGACTATACTTTCAGGAATCATTTCTATAGTTTGTTAAAAACACTGTAATTAAATCAACATTTGAGTATATGTACCTGTCATTTACAAATGTCCATGCCATTTGAACCAACTTTTGAATTTTGTTTTTATCACCTAGAAATGGGGGGGAGGAGGAGAAGGTAAATTAGTAGGAAAAGAAAAGAAAGCAGCAGCACAAGAAGCAACAAGTATTTATATAAAGCCCAGGTGCCCTCAGCACCATTCCAATACACAGCAAAGAGCTTCTGCATGGGAGACAAGGACAAACTAGTGGGTCCAAGCCCCACCTCTGTTCTCTCCACATGCCCTATGCTGAGAGCCACCGTTTATAGGAAGCTTGGCTCCACCGCCAAATTTATTAGGCTATTTAAAAAATTCTGACTCATTTTCCTGTCTCATACCACTTGGCAACTAGATGACAGAATCTGTTTATACACAAAAGAAAACAGTACTAACAGCCACAATATTGAATTGTCTGGGCAAGCTATGGCCCAGGTACTTCACACACCGAATTTTCTGTTTTCCTCTTTTAAGGATAATCGCAATGTCATCCAACGATGAAGAAGACTTGGTTTCAGAATAAAAAAGTTCGTTTAATAACTTTTTCTTACCTTTGAGTTGTTTTGCATATTTGAGTAGGAACTGGTATGGATGTTCTACCTGTAAATCAAACTTTATAGTCTGTAGTAAGATTCTCTCCAGAACCATTACTTCTTCCTAAAAATAAAATAGTGTTGGGATTGTAGTTTTAGTCACGGGTCTAAATCAGCATTTAAAAAGTTAACTTTTCTATTTATTATTTTAAAAATATTTTTTATTGATTTCAGAGAGGAAAGGAGAGGGAGAAAGAGGTAAAGAGGTAGAAACATCCATGATGACAGAGAATCATTGATTGGCTGCCTCCTGCACATCCCCCACTGAGGATTGAGCCTGCACCCTGGGCATGTGCCCTGACCAGGAATCGAACCGTGACATCCTGGTTCACAGGTCGATTCTCAACCACTGAGCCATCCATGCCAGCCAGGCTGAAAGTTATGTTTTTAGAACATAACCAAGTCATGTATGTAATTATTTTAACACCATTTCCTGACATGGGCAGGGGTTGTGGGAAAAAGACAGGATTGGTGGTATAACCAATAACAATCTCTAGGTGTCTGAAAATATCAATACCTTCCACCATTCTTGGGAAGCAAAAGACACACAGCACATGCAATGCAGATACATGTACGCAGAGCACTGGCACTATCCGTCTACCCAGAAGCTGCCAGCGCCCCTGAACCAAAGAAGCCACATTGCTTGTGGTCGAGGAGCACAGACAGCCACAAGAGATTTTGTTCCTATCCACTACATGTGCTATCGCCCCTAAAGTGCTCAGAACATGACTTGGCACATTAGCAAGAGCTACCTAAGTGTGGCTACATCATCTTCCCTCCTTACAGAAGCAAGGGAAAGTACCTCCGCACAGAGACCTGGGACTGGCAGATACAGGAGTCACAGCCATTGCCAACACAAGGACCTCTATCTTTTTAAATTTTGTTCATCCACACCCAAGGATATTTTTTCCCATTGATATTTAGAGTGGAAGGGAGGTGAAGAGACAGAGACACACACATTGGTTGTTTGCCTCCACACAAGAGCTGGGGATCGAATCTGCAACCTAGGTACATGTCCTTGACCAGAATTGAACACTCGACCCTTAGTCCCTGGGCCGATGCTCTAACCACTGAGAAAATGACTAGGGCAAGGACCTCTATCCTTAAAAAAAAAAAAATAATAAATAAATCATACATACATATATATATACCAATGCTGAGCATCACCGATCGGCTGCCTTCTACATGCCCCACTGGGGATCGAGCCCATAACCTGGGCATGTGCCCTGACCTGGAATCGAACTGTGATAGGTTCACAGATTGACCACTGAGCCACACCAGCCCGGCAGGACCTCTATCTTAATGCTACAAGGAACCAAGATTTAAAGACAGGCAGTTATGATTCTTACCTTTGGGTCATCTCCAAACTGGCCAAATTGTACATCATTTAATAAACTACGAGCTGTTTTGATGATATCTTTACATTTCTTGGGTGTTTCTTCTACTTTCCCAGCCAGAAAGAGACAACAAGCTCCTGTTACCTAAAAGGAAGACAAAAGTTCCTGAGATGCTGTTCTCAAAGCTCACACAGAAACACAAGCAAAGATTTTTGACCTTTACTCTCCTAACTTCCCATTTCTTGTTTACAAGGAGCTCAAAGGAAATTTCACACACACACCCAATTTGGCCCCATAAATAATTTTAATTTTCTGAAGAAAATGCTATGTAAACAGAGTAGATGCCAGAAGGGAAAAAACCCACAGACAAATTTTCTTTTCACACTGTGATCTTTGTTTCAGAAAAAGAACACAGCTAAACGCATGTCTGGTGGAGTCCATTTCTGTGCTAGTGCCCAGCTGTCCTTCCTTCCCCTTACGCTGCCTGGACCATGGTCCAGTTCCCACATCACTCAGGTGGTCTCACTGCTCTCTCTCCAGCTTCTCTCCACCTACTCTCATCTCTCCTGCATGTCTGACCCTCCACAGAATCCTGATCGTTAGATGTCAGACTCTGTGCCCAGGGTACAATGCTGACTGACACAATGTCCTTCCTCTAAAACTTGTGTACAAAACTCAGTAAAATCTTAGCAAAAGGAAAAACCCCAACAGACTGACCCCTGTTCAGTCTAATTCTGTAATCTTCTTTATGAAACTCTTCAACCACTTCAGTTTACCTGCTGAAGTCTGGAGTTCAATGTCCACAATGGTCTGATCCAGTCTACCTTTCCATCCAGGGCCCCCATTCCATTCCTGCCAAATGAACCTCCTGGCTGGGCTGATACTTACCACATGTTTCCTCCCTGTCTTTGTCACGCTAGTTTCTGCGGGATCACTGCTCTGTCCCATCTGACACTTATAGTCAGGGCTTAATTCCTGCTGGCACCTGCTCCCTAGCATATTCCCGGATCCCTCCACAATGCACTAATCTCTCCCTTGAACCTGCAGCCTTCCTTCTGCACCTCTCCTATGTTCTCCTCTCTACCACATATTTTGTACGTCACACCTCAGGACTAAAAGCACTGAGGCAGGTTCCCTGTCTGAGTCTCCCACAGAGCAGAAGACAGTGCATGTTTAAGGAGCAACTGCAGAAGGAGCAATGTGGCCTGAAACATTTTTATTCCTTCTTGGCCTTTGTTGGGTCTCAATTATACGCCCAAATTTATCTTGGCAAAGGTAATAGGGAAGTAAACTTTCACACAAAGCGCAATATGACTGTGGTCCATATCAGGGTAAATAAGATGATTTGAATGTGGTTAATTAAAAAATGAAAAACAATCACACACAAAGTTCAAACTTGATTTTGTTTATACACAGTATATACTATGTAAAAATAGCTACTTTCTGGAAATATAGAGAGATTATAATTAGTTCACTGAACTGTGTGGAAATAATTACATGTGATAGAGAATTACAATAAAATTCAAATACTTACGTATCTTGGAAATTGCTTAAAGGAATGAAACATATAGAAGCGATGAAAATAAATTATTCCAGTTGCTAGGGTATCATAGTGTCTGTTGTTCTGGTTAAGGACTTTAGTCAAGAAATTGTTATTGTTCGTAGTTAAATGTGGAAAAACTCAAACAATTCCAAGGAAGTCAGTGGTAAGGTAAACACCGTCAGCAGCAAAGCAGGTAGAAGGGAATCTTTGGATCAGAATTCACCCCAGCAAGGTGAGTTTACACTGTTAACAAGGCCAGGCTTCACCATCCTTCAACTGTGATCACTGGGGGCTATTTTCCTCCTGGTGGCCACCTGCTCAATAAGTCTATACATTTAAATGAAAATTAGGAAACCGAAAACCCTCAAGAGCCAAGCTAATCAGAAATATCATTAGTTAACAAAGATATTCAAGGGCCACTTTAGTACAGAGATATTACTATATGTCTATTTAAAGGTAAGATTTCCTTTTTAAAAATTGATTGTAGAGAGAGAGGAAGGAAGAGGGAGAGGGAGAGATAGAAACATCAATGAGAGAAACATTATCAGCTGCCTCCTGCCCCCTACTGGCGATTGTGCCCGAAACCCAGGAATCAAATCCGTGATCTATTGGTGCATGGGACAATGCTCAACCAACTAAACCACAGGGGCTGGGAGATATTACTATATATTTTATCAACAGTATTTAATTTAATTCTCAGTGTTAGTGGTGGGAAGCCTAAAACAGATTCCAAAGAGATAAGGATACAGTCCCAAACGTGTGCCCACATCAAAGATGAACCGAGCCCCCTCTCGGCGGTACCGGGCCTCAGTGGCTGGGTCAAGTCCTTCTAGTTGAGAGGGTGTATGAGCCAAGTCTTTCTTATCCCAGTACCAACATGGTTTTGTGTGGTCCAGGTTTGCTGAGGTTACTGAAGGGCTTGAATTTTCTTTATTTTCCTTCATTTATTGAAGTAGACTTGTTCTTTTCAAAAGATTCTCTGAAAATGTTAGAATCCTATGAGAAAGAGAAGAAGCAAAGTTGGAAAGGGATACCCATGTGAAGCAATCCCAATCATTGAAGCAATCTAGAATTACAGATGGTACCTGATTTTGGATTGAAATTTCCCACTGAAACAACATTACTGATTGGCAGTTAAAAGCCCAAGCTTACCTCCAAAGCCAATTTAAAACATCTGTACACATTGTTCTGTGCCATATAATAACGGACTTGAGCATCCATGGATTTTGGTATCCACAGAAAGTCCTGGAACCAATCCCACTCGGATACCAAAATGCAGTGAAAATAAATGTACACGGATAGAATAGAAACAGTCCTCTAAATAATCCATCCCCCTTGAAAAGTTCTTACTTCAGTTCTATAACCCCACTCCCTTTTACTCTTCCATTATTTTTTCACAAGTCCCTAAAGTCATAAATTTTTTCATTAGCAGTTCATGATTACTGTGAAAGACCGAGAGATTTATGAGCTCCACAAAGTAAAAATCTCTCCATAAACAAGCAGTATGCCAAGGCATTTTAGCAACATCTTTCAAGAATGTGCCTTTGATATTTCATTTTACATGATGGCAGGTTAAATTCATTTTTAAAGAATTATGGATTCTTACAAGTTGGAAACAATAGTCAAAGCCAATACTTGATTTTTTCACACAGTACAGAAATTCACTCTAAACAGTAATATTTGATCACTCACTAACCTTCATTTGGCCACTTTCATTAATGGAACAGTAACAGTTTACCAGGCAGCCTATAGCATTGCTGAGTATCAATAACTGGTATTCACATTAATTCTTTAAAAAAAAAAATATATATATATATATATATATATGTATATATATATATATATATATATATACACACACACATATACATATACATATACATATGTGTATATATATATATATATATATATATATATATATATTTTTTTTTTTTTTTAATTGATTTCAGAGAGGAAGGGGGAGGGAGAGATAGAAACATCAATGATGAGAGAAAACACCTGACTGGCTGCCTTTTGCACACCCCCTACTGGGGATCGAGCCCACAATTTGGGCATGTGCCCTGACCTCCTGGTTCATACTAGTATGTCAATGCTCAACCACTGAACCACACCAGCCAGGCAAACATTCGTTCTTGCATTAATTTTATATTAATTTTGATATCTGTTCTGTTCACTCCCTAGATCTAGTACATAGATGGCACAGAATAAGGAGTGAATTAAATCTACCTTTCAACAACTCTCTATAGCTCCCACTTAGCTCCTTCAAAATAACTTTTCCTATTTACTGACTGCCTTTTAAATATGTGAAGATTGTTTTTACATTCCCTCTCTTCTTCAGGGCAAACATCCCATTACCTCCACATAATTTTTAGTTTCAAGATTTCCCCCTAAATACTAGCATCCAAAATGAAAAACAATATTCTCTCTATGACTGGAGTAGTACACATGGGATGAGAGGTTACTAATATTTAACATGTGCAATGAGTGGCCACTGAGTTGCAGCATGCCTGCAGGTTGTTTTCTTATCCTCACAATTTATCACTGAGAAAACGGAGCTAATGAGACATGAAGCAACTTGCCCAATTCACACCACTAGTAAATGGCAGAGCCACAGTTTGTCATTAGGTTATGATACTGCTTTTCCTCAAACGGACACTAAGCTCCTCTATAAACAGAACATTATACCTTAGAACCATTTTTGTCAAGGTAGGCCTTCTTCATCTCCAACATGGACAACTGGGTTTCTATACATTTAATCATTCCTGGTAAATCTATATCTTGTTAGTTTGGGCCTATTCTTTTAGCCTTTAAAAACTTGTTGCGTCATTTAACATGCTAACTACAGGTTTTGAGTGCATTTATTAATTGGAGAAGCATGCCTCATATATTTAAATTTGGTAATAAAAAAGTGCTAATCAGAAAAAGAGCAAGACCAGAAATCTGTAGTCTATCTCTAAGGACCTCTCTTCATTCAGGCTTACATCTCCTCATTAACCAATATTCTAGGTTTGATAACTTGAATGGATATAAATCCATCTAATTAGACCTCATCCAGTGTACTAGTACATTTACCTGTGTTGACTAGGATAGGAAGAGATTATGCTCAGTGACCTGAACTCTGCTGGTCTGAGCTTCCAAGTACTCACAAACTCTTTTTGCTCTCTGACAAGATTCTTAAGTAGATTATTAAAAAGTTGTAGCATCTGAGTGCCATCCAATAGGTCTGAGATATAAATAAGACTCCCGTTTTCTATCATTAACTGTACTTTGAAGGAAAATGATTCAATCAAGAGACACAGTAAACACGAGATGTACGAGGCTGCTGCCAGTGTAACACATATATACTACCTTTTACTAGAAAGAGTACACTCTAACGTAAAGAGTAAAAGCACAGTATAGTGAGGGAAACCAAAGTTTTGTCACACTGAAGCTGCCTTCTTTGGGACATAGGTTTTAGGCAGGTTATTAACGAACAGGACTCAAAAAAGAATCTCTGTCTCTTCCCCCTTTCCTGCCCAAGAGACTCAGACAGAAAAACCTGCTTTAGGAAGGACGGAGTCTTAGGATGTCGGCTTAATCCAATTTGAATCGAGTATGGTAAATAGAGGGCTTCGGGCAGGGGTCTGTTAGCTAGGTACCCTGGGTCCCACTGTTTTTGAGTCACCCAGCAAGAATTTTCCTGCCTGCCATGCATGTGCTGCTCTTCCTCAACTACCAGTAATCCTCAATTACCTGTAAACTGCCCATTCTCACTTCTGAAATCTAATACCCTGTCCCCACATTTTCTCCAATGTTGCCTCCCCATCTTTGGAATATTCATGCCTATGTGAGTGAATTCCCTATATGCATGTATTAAAATTTTTACTTTCTCCTGTTAATTTGTCTCTGTTCATTTAATTTTGGGCCCAGCTATAAGAACTTAGAAGGTGGAAGGAAAAGTCTTCTGTTAGCTTTCACAACAGTAAATACATAAACCAGTAAATAGTTTATTGTCATTAGCAAGTATTATGTACTGTACATAATTGTACGTGCTACACTTTTATATGACTTTCAGTTCAGATTTGTTTACACCAGCATCACCACAACATGTAACTTGCACTATGACATTATGACAGCTACAGGTCACTAGCAGTGGGAATTTTACAATCTTATGGGACCACCTTTGTATATGTGTTCCATCTTTGAACAAAATGTCACTATACAGCGCATGACTGTAGCTCATTTCATAGGCCAAAACTATGACCATTTTTTTCTTTATGACATTCAATTTTTTAAAAGTGACATTTAAAAATGTAAGCATCTCGCCCTAGCTGGTTTGGCTGGGTGGATGGAGCGTCGGCCTGCGGATTGAAAGGTCCTGGGTTCGATTCTAGTCAGGGGCACATGCCTGGGTTGCAAGCTCAATCCTGGAAGGAGGGGGGGAGAAGGGAGGGCGGGGGAGGGGGCGCCGGGGGGGGGGGGGGGGGGCGCGAGTCCAGGAGGCGGCCGATGGATGGTTCTCTTATCATGGATGTTTCTATCTCTCTCTCCCTCTCCCTTCCTCTCTGAAATCAATAAAAATATGTTTAAAAAATAAAATAAAATGTAAGCATCTCAACCACTAGAATATTTCGTTACTGCTTGTTGATGCAATCTACATTTCCAAAATGAAACAAATGTTAAACATGCTTATGCACAAACCAACTAGTATGTTTGAAAAGCATATATAATCAAAGTGAGACAAAAGAAATTAAAATCCTAAAATTAGATACCCGCGGTTGTCATTCTGAAAACAAAACAAAACAAAAAACAACAGTCCTGGATAATTACTTACCTTACAGTCAAAATTACTTAACAGGCAAGCCTCCTAATAATACAGTCTTGGCCAAAACGTCTGTCACCCATCCATTCCTCATTCTGCAATAGAGGGCTTCCTCTATAGCCGTCACGCGGTGTTCCAGGACGGGATCCCACCTCCCTGGTGGATCTTTCATTCTACCCCATTCGCACAAACCTTGAATGAGCGCCCACCACTGCCAGGCCCGGTGCTGGACCACCGCCCCCCCCCCCCCCCCCTCTCTCTCTCTCTCTCTCTCTCTCTCTCTCTCTCTCTCTCTCTCGAGCGCTTCAGAGCGAGCTACGCGGCCATGCGCAGGCTAGCCTTTAACAACAGAGAAAGGCCACCCGCAGGCAGCTGCTTTCAGAAGCCGTGCCTAACGTCGGACGGGGTGAGCGGAAGCTCCGTTTAACCGGCAACCCACATTGAGGGAGCGCAACCGACCGCGTTCCGTGCTGGTGGTAACGGAGGACCTCCCCGCGAACGCCTCCAACCAACTTCCTAGAGAACAATTCCTTTCGGAACAAACCACACCGACCCGGGAAAGGGTCCGCAAGAACCCGGTCTCGGCGAGAACGAATCTCGTCGCGGAAGTGCCTTGTCCCCCTTCCTCTTCCGAGTCGGCGCACCCAGGTGTGAAACGGGACCCGAGTCCCCGCCTAACCGAAGTCGGGACGGAGACCCCGAAGTAGCTGGGAAGACGCGGGCGGGCGGTCGGAGGCTGCGAGGCTGTGAGCGTGCGCGCGCGGGTTAAGACCCCGCCCCTTCTCCCCACCAGCGACAAAGTCCCCGAACCTTAGCCGCCCCTCTGGGCGAGGCCCGCTCCCTGTTCTAGGGTGCGCGAGGGCCTTTCTCCTCCGCTCTTGCGACTCAAAACCCTCTCGCGAATCCCGTCCCGCAGCCCCGCCATCGCCCGCTAACTTCGAGCTGACAGGGGGCAGCGGAGGGAGGCGGTACCCGGGAAGACAGACTCCACTAGGGGATGGAGGCAGCTGGCCATACCCTACTCAGACCTTTAGGTGTGCGGGAGGTGGGTGGGGCTGCCCGCGGTCCGTCGGTCACTCACCCCTCGCCTCCGGCAAGCCCCTCAGCGACGTCTCTCCTTGCCGACCGCGGCCATCTTGGACGTGGGATCTCGGGGAACACGTCATTGCGCTGCGTCGGCGCCGGAAAACACGGAGGCACCTGCCAACCAATCAGAAGAAAGCAGAGCTCTCAACGGAGGAAAGGCCAGCCAGTCATTTTCAGGCTCCTCCTCCTGCGGGGCGGGGCCTGTCAGAGGGCCACTCCCGTTGGTCCCGCTCCCGGGGCTAAGGAAGTTCGGAAGCAACCGAACGTGCTAACGGAATTTGGACGCGAGAGGCGGGGCCCGAAGAGCCAGTCTTCCAATCAGCGCCCGGGCGTGGCACAGTTCCGCCAATTGCGACCCCGGAGCTGAGGGGGCTGTGCCGACAGTTCAGGCTCCGGGAGCCGGCAGGCCCAATGGCTGGGGAGGAGCCCGAACTAAACGGTAGGGGAGCGATGGGGCGGAACTGCGCCCATGCGTTCAGCTTTGGGCCAATAGGCGGCGGCGGCGGCGGCCCGGGGCGGGGCCTGGGGGCGGGCGGAGCCGGGGTGGGCCGCGGCGGCGGGGCTGTCTCAAGCTGCCGTCCCGCCCCTCCCGTCCGGCTGCCGCTGCCGCCGCCTCTGTCGCCGCCGCTGCCTGGGGCTTGGTTGAGGTGGACCGTGGGTTTGGGCCGGAGTGTGGCCCCGGTGCCGCTGCGTGAAGGGGCAAGCGGGCAGGTGAGTGCCGGCGGCGTCCCCTCCGCGCGCACGACCCGCCGCGGGGCAGACTCCCGCGGTCGCTCCCGAGTGCTGCGAGGCTGCCTCCCACCCCGGCCCGCGTCCCTCGGCCGAGGTCCGGCCCGCGCCCCGCCCGCAGCTCTGGGCCCGGGGTGCCGGGGGGTTGGTGTGCGCCGTCGGTCCTGGAGGGGTGGACGGGCGCGGGGTTCCGGCGGGGTCGGAGGGCGCCCCTTGGCCTTTGCCCTCCGGCCCTGACGGGGCCTGGGCGCGCTCGCAGCTGCTCTGCGCCCTTTCCCGGCGCCTAACGCTCCCGTGGCCGCTCTGCCCGCCCCCGAGGTGGCAGCAGGTGCAGGAGCGCCCGGCCCCTCTTCGCCCACCGGCTGGGGCCCAGGCCCCTCGCCCTCGCCCTCGCGCGGGGCGGCTGGGCTCTGCGTGCGTCCGGCTCTCGCTCTCGCTTCCTTCCTTCCCGTCGTCACCCGGTTGCTCGGGGGAAGGCTGTGCGGCTTTCATGTTCCTCTCTCCCCAGACCTCAGGTGCCCGCCGGGGGCCCGGGGGCCAAGCCCCGCTTCTCTGCCTCACTTTCCAGTTATACAAACAGTTGTTGAAAATAGGTCATCTCCCTTCCCACGCGCCCTGGCCATCTTCCACACGTTTCGTGCCCTACTAGGGAGAAGAATTCAGGGCTTTGGAGTTTGTCATCCCGGCGTTGAACTCGACCTCGTGGCTCCAGCCTGGCGAGGCAGCTCTCCCTCTGCCTCTCCCGTTTCCACTCGGGGAAAAGGAGACCATTCGTGTCGTGTCAGGCGCCACTTGCTGCGGGGGCCTCGCCCCCGCCATGAGTTGACGCGTTTAGGATCCCTTGAAGGGGATGGTTTTGCTTTTCCAAGTGAAGGCGGTGATGTTTCAGAAGCAAAACCACTGTTCAAGTATGTTGACAGGGTAATTTTGCTTTTAAGACCCTCCGAAGCGTTCTCCTTTTAGCAGGGGACCTGCCCGGAGCTTGGTGGTGGTGGTGGTGGTGGTGGTGGTGGTGGTGGTGGTGGTGGTGGTGGTGGTGGTGGTGGTGGTGGTGGTGGTGGTGGTTCTGTGCGTTTGTCAGAACTCGGAAGTGGGCACTGGAACGTGTGAGTTTTATCCTATGCAAACATCTCTCCCGCCCCCATTTTTTTCCTCTCAAAAGTGACCCCACTGTTATTTCAGAACTGAACTAACCAGTAATAATCTTGGAGAGGTTTTTCTTACTGTTTCATGTGAACACATTTAACTCAAGAATAAAAGCAGCTTTCCTCTCCACGGTTAGTCTTTTGTAAGACTTGCTCGAGCCATGATGTATTTTGTCTGTCCATGTCGGCTACCATGCCTGCAGCCTTGCCTTACCAAATTAGTCCCAGGGGCTGCTGTGATTGAGATTTTGGTCAGGTTCCAGCAAGTGAAGGAGGAGTTTTTCTCTTTCCCAAGAAAGTAGTTTGCAAAGCTGAGTTCTCAAGCAGCTGCAGAACAGTCTCTTTATTGAGACCCCAAACATCCTCCGGTTTTAGCCTCCTGCTACCCCCCTTCCTGTGTGCCTTGCTTTCTCTGTATTCATAACTGTAAAGTTACTATCTGAAATGAAACTTCAGCCTGAGGGAGTAAAACGGCTACTGCTTCTCATCTCTTCTGTACCCTAACTTCTCTCAGTGCTTTCCTCCTGGCATAGGAATGATGTTGGATTTAAGGATTGAAACATGCATGCCTACATGTGCTATAGAAGTGAAAGTTTCTGTTCAGCTCTGCCCATTCTGCTCAGCAGTACAGTAAGATTGTCATGAAGAAAGGAACACTTGTGGAGCTGTTCTTCCTGTGGTGAACGTTCAGGCCACATTTTAAATGATAATTAAAACTTCACTTTAGAGGCCACTGGGAAATGAGAAAACTGAAGGTTGTATGCAGATATTTTTCCATTCTAAAGATCAACTTGAAGGTTTTTGTTTAGAGAATGGCCTCCTTAATATCTAGAAGAGAATGACAAAGGAAATGCCAGCTAGGAAAGTATCAACATTAGCACAACAGAGGCTTGAAAACCAGGGACTGTGCTTGTGCTGTGTGCAGTTTTCTAAAAGTATGAGTGAAAAATCTTATCTCCTAGCTTAGGGTTACTTTTTCTTTTTTACTAGATATCAATTTAGTTTGAATTATTTCAAGTCCTTTAAAATGTTTGAATTACAAAGTCTTTTTCTTATCACTAATCTGAAGTAGCATTTAGAAATGTAACTAATAATAGTGTCCTTTTTTGCGTGTAGTTTGATGACTATCTTTCACTGGAAGGATTTTTATCTTTAGAAACTCGTTTGTCTGTCCTTGGCTGCTGTGCCTGGTGCTTCTGTTGGGAGTGGGGAGGAAGAGTTCCAGCGAGTTTCTCTCCTTGTTCCTAAATCCTGGGAACGGGGCCTAGATTTAGTTCCCCCACAGAGGAATAACCATCATTTATTACAATGGCAGTAAACATTATTAACACCCTAGTGAATATATCTGTATTCTTAGGTTATTGTAGAAGTTGCTTGTGGCCAGTTATTTGCTTTCTCAATTAGCTACCATTCTGTTTGGACCAATATTTCGATTTGCTGTGCATCTTTTTTTCTCTTGCTACTCTCATAGAAGTGTTTATCTTGGGTATCCATTCATCCTGAGTCATATTTAGCAGTTAAGAGTATCAGAGAGACTAAGGATTCCTTGCTTTTGAATTTTGCTAGTTTTCACTTTTGTTGCATTTACAGGTGCATCTTATTTGGCAAAACTGACTTCTGTACATTGAATTTCCTTTTATCTCATTTTCCTACCTATAAAATTGGAGATATTAAATATTTTGATCTGCAAATATAGTTAATTCACATGTTTATTCTCAAAGTAAAAATACTGTCTAACAAAATATTATTGCACATATTTTTCTATTACAAAGGAGTTGTTAATGTAAAAACATTCGAACCTGTAAAGAATTCTTGTGAGTTTATTTGAGCCAAAATGTCGACAGTTGCTGGGAATATCTCAACGGATTGGGATAATGCTTTAGAGAATGGAGGTTTTTTTAATCTATTTTTATACATTGCAATTAAAGGAGGGGATGTAGGTGGGTTACCTGAAATCCACTAGTGATAGATTAGAGAGGCGGGAGAAAGCAAATCGGAGAAACCTCTGGGATTGGATAAAAAGTAAAATGATAGACACATTCTTAGGTGGGTGCTGGATAGTTAACAGTCTACAATTAACATGATAAC
Source organism: Ia io (assembly GCA_025583905.1). Lineage (NCBI taxonomy): Eukaryota > Metazoa > Chordata > Mammalia > Chiroptera > Vespertilionidae > Ia > Ia io. Next base: position 5,974,507 of record JAJQQW010000008.1, read on the forward strand.
ATTAACAATGAAGGAATTTATGGTCTCTTGTCCTGGCGCCCAGGGCATTTGGTTGTGCCCCAGGGGTCGAGGAAAAAGGGAAGTTCCATTTCTTAGGTATGTTATCTTAGATGCAAAAAGACAATAGGCTCAGTTAAGGTAAAAATCGACCTTGTCAGGAAAATACCAGCCTAGGACCTGACTACCCACCATAACTGCTTTTAGTTAAAGTTTTAATTTCAGACATCCTTTGTGGTGACTTATGCCTTTTTAAGTTTGCAAAGCTGCCATGCAGGCCTTCCCTCAGCTTGTCAGCTTAGCAAGTAGCCTCCCCTCGCCCCCTCCACAGTTGAAGCTTTAAAAAAAAAAATTACTTGGTAGGCTTAAGGAAAAAAGCTTAATTAGCACAATTGGCAAGGTTAGAAGTCCTGCTCTTTGTTGTTCAATTCACCCGGTAACTCAAACCGAGATTAGCTGGGTAGGCAGATTTCCAGGTGGGGGGTTTCCTCCAGGTTTTGGAAATACATATCGTAAAACAACAGGCAAGGTAAGGTATTGATAACTTCAACTGAAATAAGTTTGAATGGAAGAAAAATGATTGAAAATAATAAAAAATTCAGTATCAAAGTTAAGACTGCAATTCTTTCTCAAGAAAGAAAGTTAGTTAATAAGATAAGTCTAAACACTTAACACTTGGCTGACAGTGGAAGACGAGTGCGACACTGAAGTGAAAAATTTGGAAGAGAGCTGAGGGATACTGTTTACCAAGCAAAACAATTTCACATGCCCAGGCTCAGTGATGGGGTGCAGAGGGAGGGGACGGCAGGGGGACTGAGCTGGAAGAAATGCTTTCACTGTTTTTGAAGAACTAGAGAATGTAGTCAGTCAGGTGTCTGCATGGAGCTGTTAATAAATGTGCAGTATTTTAGGCTTATTACCTATCCCCCATCCTGTGTTTCACTCTCCACTTTTAGGATACAGTTTGTTAGAGCGTGACAAGGTCTAAGCAATTCTATGACTACGTGGTTTTAAGGTCTCAATCTCAGTGAAAAGGCATGACTTCAGTACGAATAGTTTTCTGTTAAGAGTAAAGTAAGGATTAGTGTTGAAAAAGACTCATTAATGTCACTTTTACCATAGCATGTTTACTAATGACTAATAAAGTTTCTCATTTGTTGAGTGTAATGCTTTAGTATCGTTACAAGTCATGGTTACTGAGGTGGTCTCTGCAGTTTTTCGGTCCGTGACCAGAGTGTGGCATGGGCTCTGTGGGATTGGGTGGAAGCTCATTAGAAGTTTTGCTCCCATTCCACTTTTAAGCTGAGGCCACTCCTGTGTATTTGAACAAGCCAGCAAAATGGCTCTATACTTTTAAAGGTTGAAGAGATAAAAACCTTCACTCTAAGGGAATACTGTTATTTTTAATTTCAGAAATGACAACAAACTTTTAGACCCTTATAAGTGGGTTGGTTTTGAGCTGAATCCATGAAATATCAGTAAAGTTTGCCTTCAAGGTGTGCTGTGAGGCTGTGCCACCGAGTCTGTCACCTTTCATAAAGTGGATGAACTTCTCCAAATTTCACCTTTCTCATCTGTAAAGTGGGCATAGTATCTATCTTTACCTATTGTATAAAATGCTTACCTCAGCTCCTAATACAATAAATGCCCAAATGACACAGTTTTGATGAAGGCAGTCATGCTGGGGACCTGCAGTAGGACTCTGTGTGGCAGGGATGACATAGTTCCAATAGCCTAAAAACAGGTAGCGTGGAAGTTAACATGAATACTTGTTTAGGTTCAAAAACTCAGTTAATATAGCACATCTATCTTGCCGAAGATCAGTATATGTAACGAAAGATATTAGTTTACTGCCATTTTTTATCCCAAAGGCTGTGGGACCACCTCTCACTCACCTTTGCATTTCAAGTTAGGTACTCAAGAAATGTGCACTGAATGAAGGAATGACTTCACTTGTTCACTTGGCTTGTAGAAAAGCTAGTGCGGTAATATACCCACAGCTGCAGATATATTAGTAAAATTTCCTTGAATTGAGTTCAGGAAGGCAGTAGTCCCACTGCACTGTGCCCCTCTCAGCACATCTGAAAGGTTTTGTTGACTTAGTTATATACGTCAGTGAACAGCGTTTAAGAGGCTTTGTCCACTTTTGAGAAATATGTCTTGAGGGCATGTTAAGTCTGGAGACCAGAAGGCTCTGGAGGTCACAGAAAGCTGTCTTCAAAAATTTAAAGGGTGGCTTCTCTTTTAAGGCAGAATTGGGACAGGTGAAGGGGACAGTGAATTTCCAACCGTGTAGGACAGGACTCCCAGGTTGAGACTACCTCGGAGGTGAGGAGCAGTAGGTGTGTGCGGAGCCGGAGCGCCCCGCAGAACATTGGATCTCTGCCTGCCTCTGCCACTTGAACCTGAGATGGTGTACTTGTTAGGGATGACAGGCTCTGCTCAGGGCTTTCAGACTGGAATTGGACAGTGGTTAGCAAAGCACTTTGACAGCGCTAGCTGCTACATCACAGTAGAGTTCGTCGTCTTAAACATTTTCGGGGTTGAGGGTTAGCACAGGTAACTCCAAAGGTCTCCTCCAAACGTGAAATTCCATAATTCTAGAATCCGTATGGGAGAAATGTGGGTGGTTTCAAGGTAATTTCTTGACAGATTACGGCTATTCCTTTATACTTCCCAGTTTTCTTTTTTCTTGTCAGAAAGATATTACAGGAAATGATTACTAGTATTCATGATACCAAATGATTCTTTGCTTTATGAAAGGTTTTTTTTGCAACTTCCTTTAAATAGGAACCTCATTTTAATTTTAGTGTATTTACAACTTAATACAACAGCAATTTAAAACTAAAACTATTAATGTATCAAAAAGTCAATCAGAAATTTAAGTATCTCTAAAATTGTGTAAATTAGTGGAAAATAGCAAGAAACATCTGTATTTTTTTAAAACCTCAAGTTTGGAGATTACATATATATATATATATATATATATATATATATATATATATATATATACACACACACACACACATATATATTTCTATCTGTATGACAGCTGAATTGTTCTGTATGAAGATTTCAAGGCACTTACATGTAATTTATAGGTCTACCTTCATCTTTGTACTTAAGTACCTCCTGAGTTGAAATTAATTCCACCTTCTTGCCTGCCTGCTTGCCTTGACTTCTTGGTACTTTTGAGTTGTGGCCCTTCAGGGCCCCCCCTTTGATAGAGATTAGAATTATGGGTGTTAGTTAGCTACTTAAACTGGTAAAAATTAGTGTGGCTTGACTGTACTGCTAGTCCCTGCCACTGTGCAAAGTGAGAACACATTTCTGATACACACTAGTTTCAGTTAACATGTACCATGCAACGTAAAGGCTGCATATACTTTATCAGTTCCTGTAGGAGAGAAGAAAACATCACACAGTTAAATACTTTTCAATCTGGGAGTGCTTTCATTTTCCTAAGCCATCATCCTATAATTTGTGCTTTTAATTCAGAATGCAGTAATCTGATCCTAATGGCCTGCAAAGTATTTTAGTGAGATTCTTTTCTTCCTACACAAAGATTAGGCAGGCTCTCACACTCCCTTCAAGCACGTTTTACAGCTGGGTGCCTGAGGTAGGGGGCCATTCTCTCCTTCAGTCAATTCAGCTGTAAAGTTGGATGTATTGAAAAAAAGCAGATGCTGGGTTTGTGCTAAGATTTCCCAGATAAATTGCCAAATAAGTGTAATCAAAAATGTTTATTCTAGTTTCGTTTAGTTGAAAGCAACTGAAGAAAAATACAAATATACATCCTTTCCATTTAGAATTTTTGAAAAAAGAAACCTCATGCAGCTGAATTCCATCTCTGTCTGTGCAGTATGTGTGAACTATACTTTGTAAAAATGGATTAAGCATCCAGTATGCTTCCTCCCCACCACCCCAGTCATCAGACAAGGTCCCTACATGCACTTTATCTTATTTTTTCTGACCCGCTTCCACTACACAGATTGTATGTAGAAGAATCATATTGGCCAGAAGTGGTTGATGATTACAGATGCCACTTGCATATTAGGGATTTAAATAATAATTGAGTATGCATTTATTTTATCGTCGTTAAAGTCTGTTTTATTTCTTGATTTTGTTCTTTGGATATGTTATACTTTCTCTTTGTCTTTTCTTTTCTTTGCAGTCAGAAAATGGGTAAGAAGAGTCGAGTAAAAACACAAAAATCAGGCACTGGTGCTACAGCAAGTGTGTCACCAAAGGAAACCTTGAACCTGACTAGTGAACTGCTGCAGAGTAAGTTGTGCTCTTGGCCTTCGTCTTTCTGTGGGGCGTGTGGGAACATCAGCTGTCCCCTGAAGCATGAAGTTAGCCATGTAACCTGGGCAAGTTACAGTACCTCCTACCTCACAGCCTCCCCACCTGTAAAATGGAGCTGCTGCTACTTGTGGGGACCGTGTAACTATAACGATGACATACTGAATGTGAAGCCTCTATGGCACAGGCTCCCAGACCGTGGGCTTCCCTGGGCACCGCCAGACAGCAACAATCTCGACTGTTTTTTAATAGTGTGGCCTCAGACCAGTTTAACCCCTCTGACTCTCAGTGTGCATCTCAGTAAATAAAGACCACCTTGGGAGTGTAATGAGGAGCTAGGGCACGTGAGGCTGGGTTATGGGCTGTCAAGCCCAGGGCGAGCAACATGCCTCTCAGAGAGCAAGCCTTTGGCATGGCTTCCTTATGAGGATGGCTCACCTTTTTCAGTGATTCAGTGATTGTTTTCACATGCTGACCTCATGCGTTCTTGGTTCAGGGACGTTAAATATCTTGCTTTACTAAATTAGTATAAACTAGTAACTTGTTGTTTTTTGTGTTTTTTTTTTAAATATAGTTTATTGATTTTTTACAGAGAGGAGGGGAGAGGGATAGAGAGTTAGAAACATTGATGAGAGAAAAACATCGATCAGCTGCCTCCTGCACAACCCCCACTGGGATGTGCCCACAACCAAGGCACATGCCCCCGACCGGAATCAAACCCGGGACCCTTCAGTCTGCAGGCCGACACTCTATCCACTGAGCCAAACCGGTTTTGGCGTAACTTGTTTTTTAATTGTAAATTTAAATTGGTGGTATGTATATTTTAAATTTAGCTGTGGTCACTTTATTAACTAATTACATTTGTATTATTTTCTTTGCCTCTTATGTTTAGACTAGAGGCCCGATGCACGAAATTCGTGCAAGGGGCTTGGCCCTCGCAGATGTCCAGAAGGTCGTTCGGCTGTCTGGTCTAATTAGCATATTACGCTTTTATTATTATAGGTTATGTGACAGGCTAAACCCCAAATAAAAATTTGGTTTTCTCTCATTGACAAACAGGCAGCAACCAAGTCGGTTGCTCCCATGAACACCTAAATCCCCTCCCACCCAAGGGCAACGTGGGCCTTCCACAGAGCAGTGATGTACTAAATGCTTACACCTGTCTCCCCACTAGCCTGGAGGCAGCTTGAGGACAGGCTCTGTCTTGTATTCCAGGGCCTCAGCCAGTATTTGCGGATGGAAGAATGTATAAGACTGGTCAGACTTAATAGTTATGAGTCAGCATATAGCTGTTGTTAATTATTTACCACATATACTCCTTTCCTTGGAGAACAAAGGGGGCCAGGAGGGTTAGCAGGAGCATGGGAAGGGCTTTCCCTTTAAACTGATACAGTTGTTTAAAAAGGAAGGGGCTGCTGGCAGGTTGGGTGGGTGCCCTGTGCATAGCCTTCCCAAACGCCTGCCCGGGTCTCGGGTGTCAGTCCTTCAGTTCTGGTCCTGCAGTAGAATCTCAGCTTCTTTTTTAGCAATGACTGTGCCGTCTCTTTTTGTGACTCCCCCAGAGTGCTTAATATAGCGCCTTACACATGGATGTGAAATGTTTGTTGGCTAATTGTCCTTATGTCCAATTTCCCTTAGGGAGCCATTGTTATGGGGTTTAACTAGAAAGAAATGTTAACTTTCAATATTACCTTCTTTTAACATCTGGAAGAGTTTTTAGGGCAACGTTTTGCATCTTAGTGTAGCTTTTTAGATTTTCCTGTTCACAAGTATGTTCTGAGGAAAATGTCTGAGCAGCAAGAATGAGGTAGATCCACGTGCCCCTGGATCCGGGTGAAGCTGGATCCCGGGTCTGGGTGAGGCCGTGCGCCCCTGGGTCCGGGTGAGGCCATGCGCCCCTGGGTCCGGGTGAAGCTGGATCCCGGGTCCAGGTGAGGCCGCGTGCCCCTGGGTCCGGGTGGGGCCACGCGCCCCTGGGTCCGGGTGAAGCTGGATCATCCCGGGTCCGGGTGAGGCCGTGTGCCCCTGGATCCGGGTGAGGCCGCACGCACCTGGGTCCAGGTGAGGCCATGCGCCCCCTGGGCCTGGGTGAGGCCACGTGCCCCTGAGTCCGGGTGAAGCCATGCCCCTGGGTCCGGCCAAGACCAAAACAGAGGGTGTCGGACCTGCACTACCACCATTTGTCCACCATCCAGAGCTGAGGGGTCAGTACTGACATGTACACATAAGGAACTGGTGGACATTGATATGGGGTCTCAAAAGAACTGTTGGTCCAGAAAGAAACTCACTACAGACTGATTCATTTTCCTGTCAGCATAACTATTATTGCTCGTCTCACCTTCAGTTCTTATATCTCTAGTGACACATGATCTTGCTCATCTAGGGGAAATGATGAACAACATAGACTGATGAACAAGAACAGAACCAGAAACAAGGAGGCATCGATCGGACTATCGGGCCTCAGAGGGAAGATAGGGGAGGGTGGGGGGAGGGCGGGAGAGATCAACCAAAGGACTTGTGTGCATGCATATGAGCCTAACTAATGGTTAAGTTCAACAGGGGGTTGGGGCATCCGTGGGAAGGGGTGTGGGATGGGAATGGGGGGATGAGGACAAATATGTGACACCTTAATCAATAAAGAAATTAAAAAAAAAAAAAAAGAATGATGTAGATGTAAGCCAGGTGCAGACACTTAGGTACTAGAGTCACGGTTGAATAGGTGGCATTTGTGTCAGAGTGTTTACATGCTTTGAAAAGTATACCTGATTTATGCTTCTCAGGTTTATCATCACGCTGTAGTATCTTTGTCCTTTAAAAATAAATAAATCAATAGCAACAACCCAAATCCTCCTCCTTCTGAAGACTACAGGTTAAGTGGAAGGGAATGTTTGAAACTGTGGCTTTTGTGTTGCAGAATGCAGTAGCCCTGCTCCCGGCCCAGGGAAAGAGTGGGAAGAATATGTGCAGATCCGGTCTCTAGTGGAGAAAATACGGAAAAAGCAAAAAGGTACATTTTCTGGAATGATATCATTTTAAGAAAATTGTGTAGAGACTTGGCATAGGTCAGAAAGGTGTTGAGAGTAGTTACGGTCTGGCTTATTCATCCTCCCTGCTAGGTCCTTGTAGAGGGAGGGGCTGCTAGGCTGGGAGACATGGGACTCTCTGGAGCCTCTCATTTCTGAGATGCCATCACTTGCTTTGGGATAGGAAAACTGTTGAGTTTTAGGGGGAAATGTTTGTTTCTAGGGGCTAAAATGACACAACTTTCATTTACCTTTACTCTCTGAGATATGTATTTAAATCTGCTTTTCCATACTGCTTCCTTCAGGGTTTGCGGTCAGTCTAAAATGCTGTGCATGGCCAACACACAAGTACATATTGATGGGTTAATGTTTATCAAGATTTATGATGAACTCAATCATGTTTTGATTAAAAAAGAGATGTACTTCTGTTTCCCAAGCTGTGTTTTACAGGGTATATTCAGGAGACATCAGAATGACTCTCAGCCAGGCTGGCAGTGGGGCCAAGTATCAGATGAAAAAGCCTATTCAATATTCCTTTTGTTTTTGTTCTGTAAAGCACAAAAAGTTAAGATTGGTATTCAGGGCCACATGGGAGGTGGAAGGAGAAGGCATAATAAATAGCCTGCCTTTAAAAGAATGAGAAAAACCTTCTTGGGCTCCCTGTTTATTTATTGTCCTGAAAGTGAGTCAGAAGAGAGTTTATTTGCTCTCTGAAGCAGGAGCTTTATTGTTCCCCATGCACACCTACAACATGCAGCCTTTGGGTTAGATGGTCTCAAACCCCACATGGTGACAGGCCCTTTATAAGGTGTTTATCTTCACCAAGTGTAGACTGTTAATCCTGGCTCACCAGACATGAGGCTGAAAAGTTCTGTGTATCCTGTGTGCCTTCCGTGTAGAGACTGTACTACAACTAACACCAAAGTCAGGCACTCATTTGTTCTCTGAGTCTTAGATTTTCCCTAAAAAAAGCAGTTTTCTTCACTTAGCAAGGATGTGCATATATAGCCTGGCAATGCACCATTAGGCGATCCTGCGCCACGCATCTAGTTGACCTTCAATTACATGGTGGTGATACGGCCACGGCACCACAGGACTGACTTCCACGCCCTGCTCCTCGTGTTTAATAAAGTTCCTGTTCCTCTACCTTGATTCATCAAAAAAATAATGGTTTTTCCTATGCATGGCTTTTCCTCTTTAAATCACTCCACAGTATTCTGTTGCAGAGCTCTCCAGTTTTGTGCTCTTAGGATCGGGGCTCATCCTTACACATGTCTTCTTTTTTTTTATTTTTAATTTGTTTTTTATTATTATTACTTTTTAATTTTCAACTGAGGATATGTTTACAGATTTTTAGAGAGAGATGAGAATGAGAGAGAGAGAAACAGCATTGTGAGAGAGAAACATCGATCCATTGCTTCCTGTACATGCCCCGACCCCACAAACTGGGTATGACTGTAAATCCAACCTTCAACCTTTTGATGTGCAGGACAACGCTCCAATCAACTGAGCCACCGGACCAGGGCACACACATTGTCTTGTGTGCATGTGAGAACTACTGAGCTTTGTTTTCATGGGTATTTTGTTAAAGCAAATAGTAGGGATGGCACACTGACTTACAGGGGAAGCTGCTCTATGCATCTGTAGTAGTTGTGAGGGCTTTCCCATCATATTACCTAGCAGTCAGTATTCATATGACCTGGGATCTGTAAATATTTCTCTGTAACCCACGGGGAGGTTAGGATTTTAATTCACCTTTCCTGTCACTATGTACTGTGACTATCTGGTGATTAGCTTTTGATTTTTTTTTTTTTAAGATTGGAGTGCTTTACTATTTTCTCTGTTAGTTACGGTCTGTTTTTTATTTTTATTTTTTGAGAGTAGCATGAATGATATATGTCCTAAAAGTAGCTCTTGTTTTGTAAAACATGGATTGATACAGGTCTGTCTGTTACTTTTGATGGAAAAAGAGAAGATTACTTTCCTAATCTAATGAAATGGGCCTCTGAAAATGGAGCTTCGGTTGAGGGTTTTGAAATGGTTAATTTCAAAGAAGAGGGCTTTGGTTTGAGAGCAACAAGAGATATCAAGGTGAGTTTATAAACTGTTGGTCTCGGGGGGGAGTCGAAGTGTGTCTGGATTGTGTCGTGTACAGGACACAGGACGTGGAGACATACCTTAGGCTTGTCCTGAGTCTTGTGGGTGGGGGAGGGCGAAAGGGTGCAGCCAATACTGCCCCTCTTGCCACAACAGTCCTCTAACTGACCCCCTATTCCAGGCAGCCCTTTGCCACTCATCCTCCTTGGGGGCTGTGCTAATAACCAGTGACCCGGGGCAAGTCAGCTCACATTTCTGGGCCTCTGTTAGGAGACCATAGAACATGCCTCAAGGGATTCTGAGATACAAATATAGAGAAGGATGTGGGTTCAGGTGGTTTGGTAACAGAGCACACTGGGCCCTGTGGTTGATTGGATGTAGGTGGAGGCGGGGTTGGGGGTTGGGCAGTGTAGGGGATGCTTACCAGTTTTCTGGAATGGGTAACAGTGGTTGGAGGCCCCACTTGCTGATAGGAAAAGAAGAGAAATATACACCTGCTGAAGGACAAATGCTTTTCTTTACTCTTGGTCCTTCTAGATGGAGGGAGCAGCCTCTCCTCGCCTCTCACTCCTACCTCTCACTCCTGCCTCTCAACAGGAATACTTGGATGATTTGGGGAGAAGGAACTAGGTTGGCCTTTCTCTCAGTGAGAGCTGCTGTCCACATGCGTTCACTGTGCTGTGCTCTCTCCACCCTAAGTTTTCCAGGGGCCAGCCACACGTGGGGAGGCCTCTGGGGTTCCAGTTCTGCCTGTAACTAGGTGGGAAGTCTGTCTAATTTTGGGATTCAGTAAGTGGTATTTTAGGTGACCGTCTGTTGGAGTCTTGTGTCTCTCTCATTTGGTTCAGAACTTGGGGAGAGGAAGTGGTTGTTATTAGGTCCCCTCAAACTTCCAGCAACATTTTTGGCCAGCTTGTAGTTAACCTTTCGATGATACATTGATAAACTGGTTTATTAGATGTGTATTAAATAATCTAGTATGCCAATGTACCTTCCTTATTATACCAGGCTTCCAAAACACACAGGTTCCTTCCTTCATGCTGCTTATAGTCTATAGTAAGGGACAAGGCACACATAATTCAAATAGTAGATAAATAGACATTGGTAAACAGCAAGAGTAAACGAGATGTCACACATGCTTCTCATGCATCAGACGAATAGCATCGTTAGTGTGGATGCTGCCCTAAATACCTTAGCTGTGGTTGGTTGTCACTAGTGCATGTTTTTTTAAAAGCTTTATTGAAACTGATATGTAAAAAAATTGCACATGTTTAATATGTACATTTTGCTGAGTTGAAACATCTGCATGATACCATCACCATGGTCAAGGTACTGTATAAATATACATACAGAACATACTGAAAAAGGCATTTCATTGCCAAAACGTGTCTTGTGGGCTTGTGTTTTTGCTAGTAACTGTCGTGTTTTAAAGACAGGCACATAGAAGAGGGACTGTTACTCCAACTTGAAACATTATAAGATATCCTGCTTCACATGGGTAGAGTCAGGTTTTTGCTGAAGGTAGAAATTTTGTTTTGTTTTTAGCACTTAAAAATATAAATACAGCAAAGAATAAAATAATCACCTTTGTGCTTTATCCCAAGTTGTTATATTTGCTTCAAATTAGAGTCGAAAGTCTCTTGTGGTTATTTGTCTTCTCAGTATACATAGTTTTTCTACTAGAGACAGGATTTTAAAGCAGCTTCCATTTATTTAACAACACCATAAATGCTTACAGTTGAGATACTTTTGGGAACTAAAAATGTGGTGCTGATATGCACCCTGAAGTTGTCCTTATGTGTGATGGGTTTTTGCCCATAGACACAATTGGAATAAAGACTATAGTGTGTTGTGTTTTCATGATTCTGTTTTCTTATTTTTTTCCTTCTAGGCAGAAGAATTATTTTTATGGGTTCCACGGAAATTACTAATGACCGTTGAATCTGCTAAAAATTCTGTTTTGGGTGAGAATAATTTCTGAATGTTCAAAGCAAAGTGAAAATGATAGAAATATAAAATTTCATTTTGTGGAGCTAAGGATATTTGGTTGCTTTCTCAATTAGTGAACTTTCCCCCCAAATTCACATTAGGTGTTTCCCATGCTTATAATCTGACATAATAGATGAATGTCAAAAGAGAGATGCAAGTTACTTTAAATGTTATAGGATTGTTTAGTTGTTTCCATAACTTTAATCATATAAATGAATACTTTTAAAAGGAGTTGTGGAACTTACGCTATTAACTTCTGGGTTACTCCAGGACCCTTATATTCCCAAGACCGAATTCTTCAAGCCATGGGAAATATCGCACTGGCCTTTCACCTGCTGTGTGAGCGCGCCGACCCTAACTCCTTCTGGCAGCCCTACATTCAGACCCTGCCCAGTGAGTACGACACCCCTCTCTACTTTGAGGAAGACGAAGTCCGGTCTCTGCAGTCCACACAGGCTGTCCACGATGTCTTCAGCCAGTATAAGAACACAGCTAGGCAGTACGCCTATTTCTACAAGGTCATCCAGGTGAGCTGTTGGCCACTCTCTACCTGTCTGTGTGACAGGGTGGGGGAGAAAGGGAAACTGATCCCACAGATGTTCCACTGTGTTCCTCAGTAAGAACGAATCAACAGTTTGCTATTTTACATTGTAAGGTAGTCTGGTCCATTGTTTCTGTTTTCACAGAACTGTCAATGAAAGATGGTTTGACTATCTGACTTCATCAGTATCCAGTGTTAATATAAACAGCAGTTGTTACACGTTATGACTAAGAGTCACTGAGTTCTGAAAACAACAGATTACAGTAAAAATTTAAACCTCTAAAATGTAATACAGCACAGTGCTCTAGAAAATGAAAATTTCCTAGAAAATGAAAATCCATTTGTGAGTTTTTGTAGTAAAATATTGACAATTAATTTACTAAATTATAATGCTGATTTCTTTTTTTTTTTTCCAAAGTATACTGTATATTATATTAGTTTTAATTAGCCCTAAGTAAAAGAGTCATAGAAAAATCTCTGTAAGGTTGGGAACATGGCCTCAGGGCCCATGGCTGATAGGAGAGATTCCTGTAAGACACTCGAAAGATATTGTGGTTGAAACCACCCTCCGCCAGCCAGTGTGGTGGTGATTGAGAAGAGAGGGCTCTGGGGCCAGCTAGCCAGGTGCAGATCCCTGCAGCACCACTTGGAGCTGTATCATCTGGGCAAGTCTCTGTGTTTCCATTCTCTAATCTGTAAAATGGGATAATATAGCACCTGACGCCAGAGTTGCTGAGCAGACAAAATGCGTTGATCTATGTGAGGCCCTCAGTATAGTCGGACTTGTTATAAAAATGCTCAATTAGTGTTACCATTTTGTGTTTTTATCCTTCAGGCCTTGTCTTTTTTATTTGCTTATTTTAAAAATTGTTTTAAACAGCTTCTCACTGTGTCCCCACAGTACCTTATGTTAGTATTTCTTAATCTTTTCTACTAAGAAGCTCCCATGCATAAATGACCCATCACAAGCTCAGAATGGTTAAAATCTTTCATGTTTTGTTGCTGGGTTTTGGTTTCATGTTTTTAAGTCTTAAAAATGAATGCAAATGTTGGTGTGCTAAAGTCATGTTTAATGACTTACTGTAATGTCAGATTGGCATTGGCATTGTGGGAACACTGCCCCATCTCTCCTGTGACTCCACATGCCACTGGGTGCCCCGGAACCTACATTCCAGTGGGAGAAGCACTGCTTCCCATGTGGCAAATGCCATCACCCCGACAGTGTGTCAGTCCAGGTGTGGTTCTCCCTCAAAAGGAGCAAATGTCACCGTCACTTAACATTAGTACAAATAGGCAGTATTAGTACAAAATGAAAACAGCTTTGTAGAAAATTTCTTACCCAGTGATTGACTTTCAGAATGAGATGCGCTGTGTGACATCAGGAAGGTATAGGCCAGTGGTCGGCAAACTCATTAGTCGACAGAGCCAAATATCATCAGTACAACGATTGAAATTTCTTTTGAGAGCCGAAAACTGACTTCTGTGCATGGACCACGAAGTTTTAGTCACACTGTACGTGTGTCCCCGCACGTGGTATTTTGTGGAAGAGCCACACTCAAGGGGCCAAAGAGCCGCATGTGGCTCGCGAGCCACAGTTTACCGACCACTGGTATAGGCTATGGAATAGAAGAATTTTGCATAATGATTTGTTACAAAGAAAAACAGACTTAAGCAAAAGTTTTTAAAACATCATATTTTGGGTCTAGCTGTTTTTCTAGTTTTAGAATGTTCTCATTGCTTCTGCAAGTCATTATTAGCAGTCCCAAGTAAACACTAATGTTGGCATTGTACTGCCGTTGTTTTATTAGAACCAGGTTTCTCACACCAAACCAAGCCATATCTTTTATACATTTCCAGGATCATATGGGGGGGCCCCTGCTCTTTTGCAGTGGATCACTTACTTCATGGCACATTATCACTCAGAGAGAAAGTGAGTAGTGTCACATCAGTCCACAGTTACCGTTTCATTAGTCACCTACCTTCAGTGGGATTTTGTTTTTTTGGGGGGCGGGCATTGTGACTCAACCTTTTTCAGGGTCAGGGGAACCCTCTTCTCAGAGAAATGCCCGTGTCATATCTCACAAACACTTGCATACCATTTTGGGGTTCAAATTCTAGAACTAGATTTTGCTTTTTTTAATTTGACTTCCCATTTAAAGTCATCTTCCTGGGGCCTGCACTAAGCAGTACATCTGAACCAAAACCCATTGATTTTCTTCTGAGCTGATGCTGGTTGGAGGGTCTGCCAGCCACAGCTGTTGGCCACTGTCTCACGATACACTAGCCATGTGATAGCGAGCACGACTCAGTTCCATGTGTCTGTGGTGGTGAAAGCTCATAGTCCAGCCTTATATCTGCTTCAGGCTTTAGGAATTTTATTCCAAATGAGAAGAAGCACTGGCACTAATGTCCACTGATTAGCAGTTCCTTCAGGGAGATTTCTCTGCATGGCATTTTTTATCCAGTTTGTCTCTCCCTCCCTCCCTCCCTCCCTCCTTCCCTCCTATAAACTAGAAAAAGAATTTCCTGTGTTCTTTCCTCCCGGCATATTTCTTTGGTCAAAGGCCTTTTAGTGGCCACTTGCTAGTTCAGATTACTTTCTGTCTTTAACTTGCTTTACCACATTCTCTTAAACAATCTTTCATGGCAAGTCTCCCAATCTTGTTCTTCAAAATCATTGTAACAATTATTTGTCATTTGCTGTTCCATCTGAATGTTAGGATTACTTTGTCATGTATCACAGAAACCTTATTGAAATTTTTGTTAACTACACTGAATTATCCCATTTTTGGGTATTCTTTGCTATCTTCTAATGAATTTTTATAATTATTGTCCCCCAGGGGGAAAATACTCCAAAACAAAATGCAGTCTTTCTGGGCCTCTGCTGGTCCTCCTGGTGGTAACAGGGGCCTGGGTTTTATGTGTGTGTGTGTTTTTAATGGTTTTTATATTGTATTTATATTGTATCCTTCTTGAGATGTTCAGTATACAGTGAGATGTTAAACAGATGATAGCATGCGTATATCCAGAAGCCTCAAGCAGGTCCTGAATAACCGTTTTGTTCAGTGTGGATAGTCTTGTTGCGATGCCACAGGAGTTTAACTCTTGTTCATATCACTTGGCCTATGGTAAGATTGGTTTCCTTACATGTCATTTTGCTTAAAGTCACAGAACCCATCCACAGCGTTGAGGACTGATTACTGTACCTTGTGTTAACATGAAGCACCTGCTGGTGAAACTTCATATTGTAGCTTAACGGTTGAGGAATGTTGACACCCAAAGCTAAATTTAGAAATGTGGTTCAGCCAGATTCTGGGAAAGGCGAGTGTGCATTGACAGCCCTAAGTGATAGCATATCTGTCAATTTGTGAAAAGGAAACCAGGGGAGAAGACAGGGTTAACGGCAGAAGACAGTTTAATGGCATTTACAACTGCTTTGGAGTTTTAAACCCATAAAAATACTCCTACCACATTAGGTCATTCCAGAATGCAGCTCCAAGTTGGGTGTTTTGCCTGGAAATGTAATCGTCAGTTTTGTGGTAGAAATTAGTGGAAAAGTAGGATTTGGCTTAAACCCAGCTCTGAAGTAATGTATTTGTGTGAAAATGAAACATGTTATATCAGATTTGACTTGACTTAACCATAGATGAATGCTAGTCCAGATATTTTTCATTCACATCAGTGAAAAAGAAATGAGATCCTGGGAATGAACTGCTCATTTCATTGATAATCCCATCTAATGGACCAGGCCCTGCCATGTGGGATGCCAGCTTGTCCAAACATTAAAGGCTCTCAGGGACATGCACATTTTCCTGTGCTGTTGAGCTTGAGTATGGTGCTCTCTAAGTGAATGTGAGTGACCAGGGTTTAACAGAATAGAGGCATATCTATAAAGTTGGTGTTTTCCATTGACCTCATAATTAAAGTGATTTGTCCCACTTGTGTTTCCTCTTTGGTATTGATCAAACAGTTTGAGAAGTGCAGGGGAAGGCATGTAGATAGAGAGACTCGTTTATCCATTGACTGTGTGAATGTCACTTCAAGGCTGCATCCATTGCAGCAATGTCCCCGTGTCCTGCCTCATGCTTCAGGCAGTCGAGTAGGCAGTCAAGTAGGCAGTCAAGTTGGCTGTTCTCCTTGAACAGGCAGCTTCTCCTCCCAGGCTGTCATGGCAGAAGATTGGAGTAGGCATACTCACAACATGCTGAAAACAGGGCCACCAAGAGGCAGAGGAAGACGTGTAGCAGTTGTAGCTGAATACAAGCAGTCACTTCTCCCACTTTTTGTGTTCTCCTCGTGACAGAGCAGCACAGGAGGTGGATTGCCAGAGATAGCTTTTTCCTGATGCTCACATAGAAGTCTGATCATACACAAGCCCTTAGGAATGAGCATCCGGTGGAAGGAAGACCTTCGGGCATTAGCATACTTTAAAGATCCCAACACCCCGAGACTCGGGCACTGAGTCAGCATCTGAAGCTGTTGTAGATGTGTATGTAGATTGTGGACTTGAGTGGCACTGGGAGGAACAACATGCAGTGCGTTTCTGTGACGGCATCTCCTCTGGTGGCAGTTTTCGTAAGGGTGTTTTCCACATTGTCTTCCCAGGTAGCGGGGGTGCAGGGGGGAGGAGGAAGAGGGGGGTGTCTCTGTAGTCAGCTGAGACTCCGCCTAGAAGCCAGTGTAAGAGTCTCCTTCCCAGATGAACCAGCCCACCACCTCCTCCTGACCTTGGATTTACTGTCTTTCTGTTTTTAACCCATTGTATCTTGATTGTTTATTCAACTAAAATGTATTGTCTCTCAAGTGCAAGGTACCACACCTGGGGACAGGGACTATTATTGCCGGAGATGCAAGATTTTTTAAAAAACTTTTTATTTTGAAATACCTTTTTAGATTTCCAAAAACATTGCAAACTTAGTACCAAGTTGAAAGCCTGGCTTTGGATACTGATTCCTAGACATCATTCTCCTGATCTCCTTCCCACTTCAGTTTCCCCTCGAGGTGAATGTGTTCCATCTGTGACATTGTGTTCTCTGGAGCTTCGTGGCAGGGTCACATCTTCTCCTGACCACGGGGTGAGGGGAAAGGAGCAGAGGCAGAAGGGCAGGCGGAAGGGGAGAGAACACCCGTGGAATTGCCTGGACGTGTTTGCGTCATGAGCAGTGAATCGAGGTTTATTTCTTGGATTGTGATAACAGGAACTGGGTAGAGATTCCAGGGCGGAGGAGGGAAAGAATGATTTCTGTTTTCAGGTTATTTATCTGAGTTGATGGGGGCCTTTTTCTGTGGTACATAAGTGTTCTGCACTGAGTCTTTGTGGGACCAACCCAGGTGGTTCAAGGTGGGTTGAAGCGGTTCCAGAGCACATGCTAGAGAACCCAGAGCCACAGCCGACGTCCATGCCACTCACCCACCTGGTCAGAGTGACCTTCCCTAGTGCCGCTTTAATCCTTACAGTCACTTGGTGAGAGAGGTGTTAGTCCTTCCTTTGCAGGTAGGAATCCCAGCTGTGGAGCAGGCTGCCTGAGGCTCAGGGCGCCCTGGCCTGGGCTGGCTTCACAGCATATCAGCTAGACCCCAGCCCATCCTAGTCACCCGTTGGCTGAGCCTCAGTCTGTCTCTAAGGCTGTTTTGGTCTTAATTTGGGGCACAGAAGTGGTCTGGTTTTACGTGCAGAGCAGTCTTGCTTAAACCTTTCTGGCTGATACTTTCAGAAAGCGGGCCTGCGCCTTGGCTTGCTGACTGCAAGGCCTGTACCTGTAGGGCCATCTGTGTGCCTGCCGGGTTTGCCTGCTGGCAGGTTCTTCCAGCTCCCTGAAGGAAAGCCCCTCATGCCCACCCTTGGTCTCAGCTGTGCAGAGGTGGGAGACGTTCACTACTAGAGGCAGCCACAGGCCCATGGTTCCCCTCAAGGTGTGATAAAGCCAGTGGTCCTCTTTTTTTTTATTATCCTTATCGACTTGACATTTTTGCTGCTGTTAATCCTCACCCGAGGATATTTGTTCCCTTGATTTTTAGAGAGAGTGGAGAGGCAGAGTGAGAGAAACATCTATGTGAGAGAGAGAGACATTGATTAGTTGTCTCCCGCAGGAGCCCCAATTGGCGCCAGAGGTCAAGCCTGCAACCAAGGTACATGCCCCTGACTGGAGTCGAACCCATGATCCTTCAGTCTATGGGCTGACTCTCTAACCATGCAGCCAAACTGCCTAGGGCTCGATTTGACTTTTGATGATATAAAGAACGTGGAACACAAGAACCTTAGGAAAATCATTCCAGGCTTACATATTCTCTGGAGAGTTTCCAGTTCCTTTATCTTTGTTGGAGCCTCTGGCTGTCTTGCTGAAATGCCCTGCCCTGTGTCCTTGTTTGTTCTTGATAGCTGACCTTGACTATTATGAATTTGTGTTAAATGTAGTATAAGATATTGTTCTTATTGTGTCCTTACTTATGGTTTCTAATTTTGTGAATTACTCATCCTAAACATGTGCCTAATTTTCAAGACATGGACCATGTTTTGTACCATTGTTGAAATTCTTTTTAGCACTAAATCTCTGCTGGGCAGATGATCCAAAAAAGTGCTCATGTAATGTAATAGTTTCTTGTTAAGAGCAGTTCTTCTGACCTGCCTTGCTGTCCATTCTGCACCCAGCTGGCTAGCTTTGACTTTTCCATCAATGTCTTTGTCAACACTGCATTAAAGGATGCAGTGTCCTGGAGAAGAAAGGTCGTTCCTCTCACCTCTCAGTCTGAGCCTCTCACCTGCTAGGTAAATCTTGTCAGGTTAAGTTGGTGTCTGTGAGTTCCCTTCTCTGTAGAAAAGAGGTGGGTGCCTGCCGGCCAGGTTGGGAAATAAAGAAGTGATAACTGAGCAGGGCCTATTGCACAGGTGCCCAACTCTGCCCCAGGCTCAGCGGTATTAGCCCAGCCCCCTGGACCATCCTCTGGTCTTCACCAGACCATGGCCCTGCTCTGGCTTTGATCAGTTCGCAGGGCTTGCCCAGCTTCATCTTGCTTCAGGGCTTTGCCATCTACTCTGGTTTCAGCTCAAATGTCACGTCCTGAGTGAGGCTTTTCCTTGCCATAAAGTAGCTCTCCCTTATCAACTCTGTGTTAGTGTATTATTCGGAGAAACAGAACTAACAGGATGTATGTACATATAAATAGAAGGAGACTTATTTTAGGAAGTTGGCTCAGGTGATTATAGAGGCTGGCAAGTCCAAAATTTTCAGGACAAACCAGCAGAGTAGACCCAGGGAGGAGCTGATGCTGCAGTTCAAGTTTGAAGGCCGTCTGCTGCAGAGTTCCCTCTTGCTTGGGGGAGGTCACCCTTTGTTCTACTCAGGCCTTCAACTGATGGATGAGGCCCACTCACATCGGGGAGGGCAATCTGCTTTACTCAGGAGTCCACCAATGTAAATGTTACTCTCATCCAGAATAATGTGTGAACAAATCTGGGCACCGTGGCCCAGCTAGGTTGACACATAAAATTAACCACCACAGCTAGGCATGCTGTTTCTTTGATAGCATCTGTCACTGTCTAATGGTTGTTTTATTTGTTCCCTGTCTCCTCCTCTGGAGTGTAATCTTCACAAGCAGGGACCTTTCTCTTCTGGGCGCCAGTGTGACACCACTGCCAGCACACTGCCTGTCACACAGGAGGCTCACACAGAGCTCGTCCTTTGGGGGAACCAGTCGTCCTCTAGGTCTCCACGTGTAAGGCACATGTGGCAAAGGCCTCTGTGGGAGGTGAGTGGTCCGAGTCCAGCCTGTTCTCCACTCCCCAACTGTGATCCTGCAGAGCTGCATCCTCACAGGCAGCTTTGTCAGGTTTGTACAAAGACACTTTGTCCCTCCTGCGACAATACTAAACCTGATGGGACCTCAGGAGCCAGCGTGAATGGAGTGAATGATGGCCGTCCCGAGTGTAACAGAACAAGCCATCACTCTGCTTACGATTCTGTGGCCCTCGACGTCTGTGTCCTGTCCTTTCTTCCTCTCTCTCCCACGGGATGAAATTTGCGGTGAGGGAAGAATTTCAGATCCTCTGCCTTAAGGATTTTAGCTAGCAGCTCTCCAGATAAGTGGTTTATATTTTTATGGCTGTTGTATTTTCTCTGTTAAAAAAAAAATTCCTTTTATACTCTGCAGAAGATTGGGTGCTGTGCAGTGTACTTCCAGAACACTGTCAGCTTCTGTCTTCACCTCTTCCTCACCCGATGCTCACTTCCTTGAGTTCTTCACCTTCTTACCTGATCCGCCTGTAGACCATGCGTGCCCTTCTGCTGCCGAGTCCCTGCCAGCCAGGCTTCCTGACCGAGCTCTTTGTGTCACCCAGTGAATGGCCCTCCGCTGCCTGCGCATGTGCAGACATCTGAGTGTGTGTTCCTCCTGACCCTCTCCCCGCCTGTCCTGGAAATGACTGGGTCTCCACCTCACACGTGACTGTGGCATCACCTCACACATGACTGTGGCACAGTGCCCTACGATGACGACACTTTTGACCTGAATTCTGTTTCTGGACAGTCATTCCTTTTGGGCCCACCAGTGTTCTTGAGTCCTTGAGCTTTGTCACATGTCGTGATTCAGGTAATGTCCTTTCACAATTAACTTAATTCTTTCAACTCTAAAGAAAAAGTGGGTTCTAAAAATTAGTAGTCGAAAACACAGTATGGGTACTGTGTTTATTTTTATTTTCATTTCATCTCATCAGAAAAAATATAGTAACAGTGTTCCTGTTTTTATTTTCTGCTAATAATGAAGTTTGAATGCTTGCTTCTCTTCCAGTTCAGTGGTGGATCCTGTAAGGAGCTAGAAAAGTAATATGAAGTCCTTCCCTTCTGGAAGTTTATAGTAGAGATGGGAGGGAAATAATTGGCAGGAAATGTTGGAAAAGAAAACTGGTAAACTTTAGGAGGCTGCGGTGTGAGGCCTGGGGCGTCAGGTGGTACCTGAGCAGGGGCTTGGAAGGCAGGCTTGTCTGGTTGAGGGAAGTGTCAGCGAAGATGTGAAGCTGGGGCGAGTGGGGCAGTGAGGAGACGGAAGACAGCCTGAGCTCAACAGAGGCAGCACCCTGGAACCAGCTCCCCAAGTCTGGCACAAGCATCTCCCTGGGGTGCCTGTGGCTTGTGTGGCTCATGCCGGTGTGATATGTGGGTATTAGCAGCTGATTACCTGCCTAAGTGGCTCAAACTCAGTTTCCAAAATTACAGTCTACCCTGTCTCACTCTCAGACTTGGAATGCAGCAGAGATATCAATGGATATAAATGTGTTTTTAAAATGTAAAGCATGCTCTTAACATATTTACCCAGAGCTGGGTCTCTGTACTTTGAGCAATTCAGCAATGTCATTAGGAGAGCTCCTGTACTGGATGTAAAAGGTGAGGGCGAAACCGAAAGTCCTTTACCTAGAAGCAGGACTGAGGGTGTGGAAAGGAAGGGAGGGAGTCAGCGAGTGAGGGAGGGAGGGAGCGGGCCAGAAATGTGGCAGGAGTCAGGCCTAAGGGCCTTCAGCAAGCTCTGGAATTTCTGACCTGCATGACCAGGAGCCATGGGGAGCCTCCCCATCAGATCGGACTGGGTTTGCCTGCTCATTTAAAGATAACCTGTCACCAGGGAGGCCGGAAGACCTGATAGCCTGAGGAATTTGAGAAATATTTGAAGGTAGAATCGTCATTATCTGTGATAAACTGGATGTGAAGAGTTTGTGAGGTGTTAAGGATGATCTTGAGGTTTCTGGACTAAATTGGTTTTATCTTTTCCCCTTGCTCCTAAACTGGCTTTACCAACCTTTCTCTATTTCTGACCTTTATAGTTGAGAAAGGAAATTTCCAATCCTAAATTTCTAGCTTAATTTAACCCAAGGCACACCAAAAGTAATCTTGTATCTGAGTTTTCAGTCCAGACAGGTTTATTTTGTGCTTTGGAATATATTTTTCAAGCAGAAATCTTTTGTATGCAAAAGTCAAGCCTGGAGCAAATTTTTATTATGGAATTATAAGCTTGTGAAAGTGAAGGTTTTAATGGAAGTGCTCACCCAACCTTAACCGTGGTGACACACAATAGCATGTCTGAACGAAAAGCTGTCAGACAAGCAGCTTTCAATTTAAATGTGTCAGTGATTTCAGGACTGACTCTAATGAGTTTTAAAATCTTGGTGTCAGTCTCATGTTTTCCCTTAAATGCTGTGAAGTCATTTAAAATTAATAAGCCAGTTTTTATTTGGCAACGTTTATATCAGAAACGCTACCATCGGTTTTGAAGTCCTCGCTCTTGGGTGGTCTTTTTATTTGTCTAACGTGGATTAGTGGCTGTGGTTCTAGAACCAGACGGACATTGGCTTCCTCTTAACAGGCAAGTAGGCTAACCTGAGGGACGACCTAGATACAGCTTCCGTGATAGGGCATGTTTCCGTGAACCTAATGCAGGTGTGAAATATAGTCCCCTTGAGTTAGTGAGCTGTGGGTATATTTAGGACTTAGAAATAGGGAAAAGCTAAATGACAATAAAACATTTGAATAACAGTTTATGGCAATAGAAAGATTTCAGTAGTTGGCATAGGATCAAAATTCTAGACAAAAACTGCCAAGAGAAATTCAGAGGCAGTAAAGATTCAAGTGCTTTAGGAGTTTTCCACATACCAAACATAGCTGGACTCTAAAGACAATAAAGATCAATAATAATTTCCAAACATTAATCATTATAAACTTTTTAATGAAATTTATTTATAGTGTTTCCAGACATCATATATGGCAAGTAACAGAAAAAAAGTAAAAATAATATATACCTACTGATGAATTATATAATAGTAATGACATTTTGACTGTCAGTTATTCTTTAAAATGGCCAATATAAATAGAATAAATATATAATAGGAACAGTGGTAGGGGACATTTAGTAACCCCTGTAGTAAAAAGGTGAACAGCTTGGGTTGTTGACTCTTGTGGACTTTTAGTTTTGATTGTTGTTTTTTCTTTTTAAGTTCTCACCCAAGGACTTGCTGAGAGACAGAGGGAGAGGTGAGAGAGAAACATCTATTGGTTGCCTCCCACACGTGCCCCAACCAACTGAGCCAACACTGCCGGGCAACTATTAGTTTTATTGAATTGAGATTTAGGTTAGACATGTAAAGTATACATGTATTCAATACAGGTTAGCTTCTATCCTAAAGAAGCACACGGAGATTAAGCTGTGGAACTTGTGTAGCACAGTAGGAAACTCCCCATCGCCTTCCCCAGTCAGTACCAGCCCCCTATTCAAGAGGTGACCACTATTCCATCTCTGTCACCATGGGTACTTTTGTCCGTTGACAAGCTTTCTGTAGGTAGAATCCCCCCGTGTGGAGTCTCGCCCACCCCTGCCTTCTGCTCAGTGCAGCGTCTGTGAGATCCATCCGTGCCGCTGGGTGTAGGAGTAGGTAACTCTATTGCTGTGTAGTTTCCCATTGTGCACATTCCACACTCTGCTTATCCATCCTCCTGATGGGCATTTTGTTTTTTTCCAGCGTTTGTCTATTATAAATGAAGCAGCTCTTAATCCTCTTGTATATGTCTTGTGGACTTATGTGTTCCTTTCTTCAGGGAACTCTCTGGGCAGAACAGTTGCTGGGATGTTGGGCAATCTTATAGGAAGCTTCAGCTGACATTGGTAAACGGCTTTCCAAAGTGGCTGAACAGTTTACACTCCACTATACCTGGACTTTCCAGCTGTCCTACCCCCTGCCAGCACTGGGTTTGTTAGGCATTCCTGTAGGTGCACAGTAGAGTGTGGTTGTAGTTCTGACTTCCATTCTTTGATGGTCGATAGTGTTGGGCATGTCTTCATTTGCTTATTAGCTAACTTGGGTATCCTACTTAGGGAAGCATGCAAATCTTTCACTCATTTAAAACAAAATTGTAAGATATCTAATTTAACTCAATATAACCAAAGATTATCTTTTAAGCATATGATCAATATAAATTGATTAATGATATAGTTTACTTTTTAAATAGTAAATCTTCAAAATTCAGTGTGTCTTTTGGGGGAGAGTATATTATATTACTAAGTTTTTAATGCAAAATTAAAAATTTTTGACCTTATTTAAGTGTACAATTCAGTGGCAGTAGTTACATCATAATGTTGTGCAACCATCACCACTGTCTATCTCCAGATCATTTTCATCACCTCAAACAGAAACGGTAAATATTAGTAACTCCCCACCCCCCTCCTCTTTCCATTGCCCATTTATAATTTGGCGTTTTCTTCTGGATGTGTGTCCTTTATAAGACAGTTGTCACTCTCTCCTCCCAGAACTCTTTGTCTAGCCCTAAGTTCTCAACCAAGAGCAATTTGCCCTTTGGCTGTCAAAACTGGGCCAGGGATGCTGCTGACCCTGGAGCGCTCAGGACGGCCTCAAAACCAAGCAGGGTCCAGCCAACTCAGTACTGCTGAGTCTGGGAAACCTTTCCGTACAGGATCATTGAGGTGTTCTTATATGATTGCTTCTGGAAGCCTCATTGCTTTACCTTTGACATTGAAGTCTGTAGTCCCTCTCTAACTCTCGTATACATTTTTAGAAAACTAAGAGAAATCTTGATTCTTCCACATCTGTGCTTCTAACCTTGTGTTGGTTTTTTTTGGTTTGTTTTTAATTTTTAATAAATCGTTATTGTTCAGATTATTACAGTTGTTCCTCTTTTCCCCCCCATAGCTCCCCTCCACCAAGTTCCCACCCCACCCTCTGCCCTTACCCACCCTCCACTGTCCTCATCCATAGATGTACAATTTTTGTCCAGTCTTTTCCTGCACCTCCCACACCCCTTTCCCTCTGAGAATTGTCAGTCCACTCCCTTTCTATGCCCCTGATTTTATTACATTCACCAGTTTATTCTGTTCATCAGATTTTTTATTCACTTGATTTTTAGATTTACTTGTTGATAGATATGTATTTGTTCATAATTTTTATCATTACCTTTTTTTCTTCTTAAAGAATACCTTTCAGCATTTCATATAATACTGGTTTGGTAGTGATAACTCTTTAGCTTTTTCTTATCTGTGAAGCTCTTTATCTGACCTTCAATTCTGAATGATAGCTTTGCTGGGTAGAGTAAACTTGGTTGTAGGTTCTTGCTATTCATCACTTTGAATATTTCTTGTCACTCCCTTCTGGCCTGCATAGTTTCTGCTGAGAAATCAGCTGACACTCGTATGGGTACTCCCTTGTAGGTAACTAACTGTTTTTCTCTTGCTGCTTTTAAGATTCTCTCTTTGTCTTTTTCTCTTGGCATTTTAATTATGATGTGTCTTGGTGTGGTCCTCTTTGGATTCCTTTTGTTTGGGGTTCTATGCGCTTACTGGACTTGTAAGTCTATTTCTTTCACCAGGTGGGGGAAGTTTTCAGTCATTATTTCTTCAAATAGGTTTTCAGTATCTTGCTCTCTCTCTTCTTCTGTCACCCCCATAATTCGGATGTTGGTACGCTTGAAGTTGTCCCAGAGGCTCCTTACACTATCTTTATATTTTTGGATTCTTTTTTGCTTTTTGCTTTTCCGGTTGGGTGTTTTTTGCTTCTTTGTATTTCAAATCTTTGACTTGATTCTTGCAATCTTCTAGTCTGCTGTTGGATCTCTGTATATTATTCTTTATTTCAGTCAGTGTATGCTTAATTTCTAGTTGGTCCTTTTTCATATCCTCAAGGGTCTCACTAAATTTATCGGCGGTTTCTAGAAAATTCTTGAAAAACCTTATAACCATGGTTTTGCACTCTATATCCAGTCGTTTGCTTTCCTCCATTTCTGTCATTTGTGACCTGTTTCTTTGTCTCCGCATTTTGGCTGCTTCCCTGTGTTGATAGAGTGGCTTTGTGTGCTAGGTGTCCTAAAAAGCCCAGTGGCTCAGCCTCCCCAGTTACCTGAGGTGGACACTCTTGGTGCACCCCTTTGTAAGCTGTGTGCACAGTCTTGTTGTAGTTAAGTCTTGATTGTTGTTCCTATCACTCGGAGGAATTGACCTCCAGGCCCATTGGCTGTGAGGATCGGCTGTGTCTACGATGGGAGAACTTCTGTGCTGGAGACACCCTATGGAGCAGGACTTGCTTCAGTGGGGCTTTGGTGCTCACTGAGTCTGCCCCCTGAGTGTGTCCCTTATGGATCTGAGGAGTTGTAATCTGGATGGTCCCACTCTGACCCCTGGGTACACTGGCTCTTGGATCTCCAAGGAGGTGCTAATTTAGCCTCTGCCTGAGGCCACCCAGCAGGAGCTACGGAGAGATCTGCAGATTCCTCTTCTTTGTTTGGGGTTTGGAGGTGCCCATTTGAGGCCCCGCTGTGAAGCAGTGCAAGCTGCTGTAGGGCCTTGGGCCTTCTTTTGGATGTTCTGGGTCTCTCTGACCCAGCTGCAGTTTGTTAGGTAATTTTAGATTGCAAAGGGCCAGGCCATTCATATGCAAAAGCCTCTGTGCACAGCTTGGGTGGGGCGGGGTCTCAGGGAATCAACAGGGCGGAACAAACAGCTATGGCTGATCCTCAGCCCTGCCCTAAGAGGCCCCAGGACTCAGTGTCCTGCAGTAATCGCTGCAAGCACCTCTGAGAGAAAGCCACCCTCGAGTTCCGCCAGAAGCCAGACAGTCCAGTTTCTCCCTGTATGAGCCTGGGTCCCCAGAGTCTTGCTCGGAACTGGAGTTCAGAGCAGTCAGGAGCTTGTCTCCCTCCCGATTGAAAAAGACAACTGCGTACTAAGTTGCCAGCCCTTTCTGCGCGCGTGTCTCCGTACCTCTGCACTTAACTTCCATACCTCCTCTGAGTCTCAGTGTGCTTTTCTCTTTCCTTCTAGTTGTAGAATTTCCACTCAGCCAGCCTTCCTGTGGTTCTGGATGATGTCCATTTTATCTTTTAGTTATAGTTTTGAAGTGGTTGTGCGAGGCAGCAATTTCAGGTGTTTACCTTCGCCGCCATCTTGGTTTCTCCTTTAACCTTGTGTTTAAAACAAAACCCCGTATGGTGATTATCTGGAGCTTTATATGGAATATCTATCTATCTATCTATCTAATAGAAGAGTAATATGCACATTCACTGTCACTCCAACACACAAGATGGCTGCCCCCATGTGGACACAAGATGGCCGCCATAAGATGGACAACAGGGGAGGGCAGTTGGGAGGGACCAGGCCTGCAAGGGAGGGCAGTTGGGGCTGATCAGGCCAGCAGGGGAGGGCAGTTGGGAGGGACCTGGCCTGCAAGGGAGGGCAGTTGGGGGCGATCAGGCCAGCAGGGGAGGGCAGTTGGGAGGGACCAGGCCTGCAAGGGAGGGCAGTTGGGGCCGATCAGGCCAGCAGGGGAGGGCAGTTGGGAGGGACCAGGCCTGCAAGGGAGGGCAGTTGGGGGGCGATCAAGCCTGCAGGGGAGGGCAGTTAGGGATGACCAGGAGGGCAGAGGAGGGAAGTTGGGGGCGACTGGGCCTGCAGGGGAGGGCAGTTGGGGGGATCCAGGCCTGCAAGAGAGGGCAGTTAGGGGTGATCAGGCTGGCAGGGGAGCAGTTAGGCATCAGTCAGGCTGGCAGGGGAGTGGTTAGGGGTGATCAGGCTGGCAGGCAGAAGCAGTTAGGGGCAATCAGGAAGGCAGGCAGGCGAGCAGTTAGGAGCCAGCAGTCCTGGATTGTGAGAGGGATGTCCAACTGCCCGTTTAGGCCCGATCCTACTGGGATGCCCTCTGGTGGTCAGTGTGCTCCCACAGGCAACCTCCCGTGGCCCTGTTGGCCTGCCAGGCCGAGGGACCTAATTTGTGCACCGGGCCTCTAGTATTAGTATATAGAACTAAAGTTTTGGTATTTGGTGGTTTAAAAGCAATATTTGATGCATGAAGTGGCCAGGTATTTGCAGAAACAGAAGATTTGTTTCTCCCTTTAATCTGATGATTAAGACCTTAATTTAGAGGTCTTATTGCCTTTTAACTTTCAGGTTACAACCATAATGAAAAATTCACAAAAGATTCAATTCTTTAAGTAAATTGATTCTGAAGTGTGTTGTTTTTATCAGACTGTTACCTGCTTCTTTGCATGTAAATGATGATTAGACATTTTCCAGACAGAAGGGCATTTTTTTTCCATTGTAGTTCAGTTGTATTTCCACCTGTCCGGTCTTCCGTAAAACTGACCACTTAAATAATCAGCCCCTGAGATGTTTTAGGATAGTTTGGAGGAGGAGAAAGTACTTTTAGAAGTACGTCATTGAACCTTGTGGGAGCTGTTCTTCAGGAAATGGCAAGGATGGAAAGTTCTAAGACCTTTTCCCCCTGTTTATGGGTCATGTCAAGTACATTACTAGTATTTTTACATTAAAATATAATTTTGTAGAAGAATTTGTGGCTTAAGAGTGGTCAGATGGGGAAAAATATCACCTCGTCTGGTATAGGTCTTGGAACAGTAATCGCTCTCCTGTTGAAACTGACTCTGGCA
Source organism: Ia io (assembly GCA_025583905.1). Taxonomy (NCBI): domain Eukaryota; kingdom Metazoa; phylum Chordata; class Mammalia; order Chiroptera; family Vespertilionidae; genus Ia; species Ia io. Next base: position 6,002,883 of record JAJQQW010000008.1, read on the forward strand.
AGAGGATCAATTGATAGAGAACTAGATGCTTAGCGCTTGCTTTAAAATCCTTAAAAATACATGCCGTGTCCTGGCTGGTTTTTCTCAGTGGTTAGAGCGTCAACCTATGGACTGAAGGGTCCCAGGTTCGATTCCAGTCAAGGGCACATGCCTGGGTTGTGGGCTCGATCCCCAGTAGGGGGCGTGCAGGAGGCAGCAATCAATGATTCTTTTTTATCATTGATGTTTCTATCTCTCTCCCTCTCCCTTTCTCTCTGAAATAAATAAATAAATACATGTCACTGTTTTGGGGCACCACAAGTCCCCCTTTTTCTGCATTTGTGTTATGCACTGGAAAGGGTGCAGATTTGGAATCAGGACACCTGGTTTTGAGTTACAGTTCTGCCTTTAAATAACCTAAAAGATGGCAGGTCACTTAGCCTCACTTTTCCCATCCAGTAATGGAGGTGCCAGTCAGTGCCGTATGTTGGTACTGGGCAAATTAAATGAGAAGGGTAAGAGCACTTTGTGAAGCACGAATCTTTGCATACATGTAAGGTGCCGGCTTTGTGGGCACACCCAGCTAAAAATCATTCTACTATGATAGGCGTTATACAGAGACAGCACTTGGGGTGGTTAGGTGAATGGTTTTTGAAATTCCTCCACTGCCAGCTGGGCTGGAGCAGTTTCTTCTGGGCCATTGTGCTTTATCTGGAAAATAGGGGTGATGGTAGCACCCATCTTGTAGGGTTCCTGTGAGGTTGGAATTCATTAATATCTACCTAGGGCATTTTATGTGCCTCGTACTAGGCACTCAAATGTTAATTACTATTTTTACTAGATGCCTGATGCACGAAGATTTGTGCAAGAAATTTCTTTCTTCCTTTCTTCCCCTGGCTGCTGACACCACCTTCACTCTAGCCGGAGCCGCCTTTCTGCCTTCGCTCCAGGCCCAGAGCCGCCTTCCACTTCTAGCCTTGTCGCATCAGTTTGCATATTCCCTCCTTATTGGCTGTGGGCGCCGCCATCTTTGTCTTGGAGTTACGGTCAATTTGCTTATTCCATCTTTATAAGATAGGATTGCTACTGTTGCATTCAGGTACTGCTCACTGAGTCAGATCCTCTTCTGCACAAACTGACCAGTGCTCTGAAAACAGGTGTGATTAGTTCCTGAAGTAGGTGTTTGGGTCATCAGCATTTTGACTTGAGTGGGGCTGATGGGTCACAAAGGATCTGCTGTGGGAAAGAAAGATGCACAGCATTTACCTGCCTCTTCCCTGCTCAGCAGATCTGGAAGTAACTGTTCATTAATGAGTTACCTGCTTCATTCCACTCATTTCTTTAACAGCCATTTGAGCTCCTGCAGGGCTGAGAGCAGACTTCCTTCACTTTTGTTTCCATAGCTCCTTACTTGATGTCTTTGGCATGGAATAATGTTTGCTGAGTAAATTGTCCTTATTGGCAGGGCAGGTCAAAAACTGTATGAGAGAGATCCTGAGAAACAGGACTGTGGCTGGAGTCTTGGCCCAACTAGGAGAGACTCTTTTGACCTTTTTGTTGAGTGAAATTATTTTTTAAGTTATAATCCATACAATACAAAATATTAGAAAATACACAGTAATTTAAGGAGGAAACTGTGTTTTTTATTCGACTTTGGCTGGGTTTTGGTGTCTTAGAACCTCAGTGGGAAGCTCTGGACAAAGGTGGGGCCAGAAACCCTAGTGTGAAATTTAGTTTCTCCCAGATTGCATTTTGCCATCGTTACGTGTACGTGCAGGAAGGGGTTTAATCAGCAAAGATCTTTACTGTTCTGCTTGGTGGAAGCTACTCAACTAGAGCATAAGTCACCTGGAAACGTGTTAAAAATGGTGTTTCCTGTGCTCCACTCTTGGGCCAGGAGGTCTGGACTGAAGGCCTGGATGCAGCGCCGAGGGAACAGGTAGCCTCTTGGACTGTAGGGTATTAGAAGAGCAACGTGCTATCACAGTCTATCCGGAATAGCTTACAGTTTCCTTATGATTCACAAGTTTCATCTGTTTCAAAGAACAGAAACAGGTATATGGCCTTAAAGAGACCAAAATAAATCCAGAAGCATGTAAGGGAGGCTGTGTGGAGGCCTTCCAATTGCCTGCTTTTCATAAGTAACTGAAAATTAAAGCGACTCGGATGCGTTTCTGTGTTGGATTTGATGCTGAAGATGACCAGTGTAGAAGCAACTGTTCCCAGCGTCTTTATTCAGAGAGCTCGGATCTCAGAAAGCTGTCAGTTTGGGACTGAAGTAGAATATTAATTCTCCAGTGACTGAGTGAACACTGAATATAATCAGGGGCCAAAGGGCCAAGAAATTATCTCGCTTCAAATAATGACAGTCATAAAACAGTGCCCCTCATTCTAAGCGAAGTCTTCTGCCCCTAATTTGAAGAGAATCGAGGTGTTTTGTCTACTTCAGTTTCCTTGGCTTCCCTCCATCCTTCCTGGCATTTCCCCTTACCTTCACCTGTCCCCTTCTCCTTCAGTTTTCTGTCCTTGTCCAGACCAGCCCTTTTCCCTGGGCCCTTGGTAGGGCAATGCCCACATACCTTGGTTCTTGCACCTGCTCCTCCTCCTGTGCATATTTTTTCCTGCCGATACGTCCTTTCCTCTTTTCTGAGAGGCAGAAAGGCTCTAACGTTTGCTGGGTACCTGGGTCCTGTAGTGACCATACCGTGGAGCCGAGTTACAGCCAACCCACTGGCAAACGTCCGCAGCCCTCCCCATCCTCCACTCCCTCGTCTTATTTGGATTCATCCTGTGCTGGAGTACTTTCCCTAAAGAAGACCCTCTTCGTCATCTCTGTTAACTGACCAGTCTACTAAATTGAAATCCTTTCCCCTGGTAGGACACTAACTTATCAATGGCCCTAAAGGCAGCAAACCTGTCTTCATTTTACAACTGAAGAAACGGACCACGTGGGTGGAGGCTGCTCCAGAGCCCTGTCCTGTGCAAGGCACCATCTGCTGCACGGCCCCCGGACCGTACCCTCCTGCTTCGAGCCTCTCCACCCACTGCCTCCCCCGTTCCCGCTCAGCTTCCCAGAACCAGCCTGCCTTCTCCTGCACTGCCATTATTGGAGCCCTCTGTGCGGGACACTTTCTGCCTCTCATCCCAGCAGTGCCTCCATCAGGCAGGAGGCCATGAGAGGGCAGACCCACTGCTGACTTGTTTTCCATTTCCTGGCACAGCATTTCATTCAGGAATGGGCACTCCATCCATGCTTGTTGAATGAATGAGTGTGTGAGTGAATGACTGAATGCTACAGAGCAACTCAGGAGCAATTGAGCATGGTTTAAAATGAAGTGCATGGAGATATTTTGCAGCCTGTGTGTTAGAAATTCACAGGTTACTGGAGGGCATATGAAAGTTTGGAGGAAGAGGGGTCTTAAACTGGCTTAGGGTTTGGTGAAGTGACTCAGTTGGGGGGCATAAATTATTCTAATTTGGAAAGGTATACCAAATGTTCGTTGTGGATATTGGGGGAAACCATTTTCCACATCAGGATTTTTTAGGGATAAATAAGATTACTTATAGATTTTGCTACTTTTTTTTTTAGGAATTAATAGATGAATAGAAAAAAACAACAATAGTCATTTTGCCGAGCGTAAAGTCTTAATTGACAGAGCTAATGATCTCGACAAACCTGTGTTGGAAATGTCACTTTATTTTATGTGCCTGGAAGTGCAGATGGGGAAACAGATTTTTTTCTTTTTGCGTAACTTAGGAAGAGTTCTCTTGTATGCCACCTTCCTCACCCTGAGGAGTTGGAGACTAAATCTAGACTTAGAGTGCCTCATGTTTCCTATGAAAGAGTCAACAGTTGTCGTTAACTAACAGGCCCATGTCCTTCTCACAATCCCGTTCCTCAGAGTGTCCGGGTGACCGTTAACTCCAAGGTGAGCCAAACGTCAGCCTGGCCAGAGAGGAGCATCGCTGTGTCTCCCTGACCTGTGTCATTCCCCTGGGTATTGTTTCAGTCTCTCTAGCTCCAGCCCTCCCAGGCTCCTCTGTTCCTTCTTCCCTGAGAAAACTAAGAGCATGTGACAGGAACTCCTGTTTCTTGTTGTCTCCCCGGGAAAGAATCCTCCCCAGTAGCTCAGGTGAGCCCTGGCTGTGTCAGGTGCCTGTGACATTGCTCTGTGCTGTCTCTCCATTTCCCTTCATTCTCAGACTTTCCTTCTGTCCTGTTTTATCCCCTTGGTTTACAGAACATCCCTGTGCCTTTGAAACAATGTCCTATCCACCTTCTGTCTTTAACCACGGCTTTTATCAAGAATATTTCACACTCAGCCTGGCCCCTCCCCTCTACCCTGCCAGTGGCAAGCCCTCTGATAGGTCTGGGGCAGTGATGGCAAACCTATGACACGCGTGTCAGCACTGACACGCGTAGCCATTTCTGATGACACGCGGCCGCATGCCGAGGATGAAACATTTGCGACTAGAGTCTTGGAGTTAGTTTTTTCCTCAAAGTGACACACTACCCGAGTTATGCTCAGTTTTTTGGCGAAGTTTGACACACCAAGCTCAAAAGGTTGCCCATCACTGGCTCTGGGGGCACCATTCACCGATTCCAGGGGCCCTTCCTAACATTCAGCCTTACCCTTCCAGCTCATTCTGAGTGTTCCCCAAGTTCCAGGACTTCAGGCTAGGGGTTAGACCTGGTTTTCAAAACCCAGTTCTGAAGTCTTTTCTCACCTGTGACTATAGTCAAAAGTCATCTTATATCAAAAGTGACTTAAGTCAATATGTTGGATTTCTTGCTTTCTGTTCCTAGTGAACAATTCAATAAGGATCTCTTTTATAGGTGGTGCTGAAAAGGTATGCACTGATTAAACTATTCTTTCATTGACAGTTTGTTTCCACATATCGACTGCTCCAACAAAACGGTATTCGTAGAATATGAGATAGTGTTTCCTCTGATGAAAATGAGAGTGAAATCCACTTCATAAGTATTGATCAGTAAGGCATTTAATTAAGAAGCTGTAAGGCAAAATGTAATTGTTATGGAAAAGGAGTAGTGAGATACACATTTTCTGATGTACTTCTTGGCCATCACTCGCTGTTCTCACGAGCTGGAAGCTGGTGACGCACAATGCCAGCCCTCGCATTCTGGCCTTCCCTGTCCTCCTTCTCAGTTTCACACCCTATTGACTTTCAAGGTAGACTAACTAAGAACGCTTTATAGAAGACTTTTCTTTATTTTTTATGTTTTCCTAAGTAATTTTAATATTATTGGGAAGCTAGACAGTAAGTATTGATGACATCTTTGTGCCTGCTTTTATTTATTTATTATTTTTTTACTTTTATGTTCTAGGGGGTATAGTAGTGCTTGAAAGAGTTCAATACTCCATTTTAGATTTTTAGTGAAATGAAAGAGAATTTTTTATCAACTGAAGATGAATATAAAATCTTTTTTTTTTTTTTTTTAATGAAAAAGAAAGCTCTCAGCTACTCTACCCAAAGGCACGGACATTTTAAATTACATTTGCTTAGTCAGTGGCTGTCTTGACTTGCTATAACAACATTCTGTTTGACTCTTAATAAATATAATGTTATAATTCAGTTCATTGCAGTTTTAATGGGATTAGTTTTACCAGTAAGGCTAAAATATTTCTTTTATTTATTAAATCTCAGGATAATATGTTTGAAAGTTCCCTTCAGGAGATACAAAGAGGTTATCTAGACTTTTCTGAGCAGTAGCTCTTTATTGGCAATTTGATATTATAACCCGAGAAGTGGAGTTACCTTGTGCTCTGTGGCCTCTGTACCTCACTTCCCCTTCAGATGGAACATAATTCCGCTCCACCCATGGTGACCAGAGAAATAGTATTGGGGATTTTCTCTTTGATTGGTACCTTTTGAGCACAGTATAAGCATAGGCAGTAGAGAAAAGGAAGGCCCAAGAATAGTCCTGAGATGCAGAAGGGACCAGCGCTCTCAGGACTGGCTGTCCCCAGACTCTGCCCACAGACGCACTGAACCCAGAGCTGTGTCCCCAGATTCTGCCAACAGATATGCCTGCATGGGCCTGGAAGCACACTGAACTCAGAGCTGTGTTCTCAGACCTGGGTCCCACCCACCTCCCTGTGACCCGCAGCCGGAAGTGGTGCAGCAGGGACCTTTACCCTTGTTGTGTTATCATTGGGATTTACTCAGAGCAGCTGGTAACAGAGTAGCACATGGTGATGTATGGATATTCCTGCGAAGTGCCTAAGACTGTGGGCACTGGGAGATTTATGCAGCTGTGGGAGTCCTCCTGAATTAGGGTTGACTCACTCCATCAGCACTTGGCCTTCCTTATCCGAACCTGAGTCTGACATATATCAGTTCTCAGGTTCTGTGTCGCATCCCAGCCACTCACACACTTACTCAGCTTCCTTCAGACTTAAAGGCAAAGCATTTAAGGGTCCAAGGTTCATTTCCCGAACAACATGACAACTGGGAGAGTTGAAAGTAGCAGAAAGATGTCAGAACTTGGAGATAATGGTACTTTTATGATTGATAAAGCTGTGGGGTATCTCAGAGGCTGTTCAGAAATATCACAAAAATGATAGGAATTCCAGATAATAGAATATTGGAGCTTCTTGGGACACCAATGTGACACAATTCTAGTGAAGAGAAGACCAGAAAGTAAATTCCAGATGTGAGTCCTTTCTTTAAACTGGGTGAAGGAAAGGAACACAACTCTGCATGCATTTGGTGTGGACGGTTTTCTGGGACAGGGCCCTTCACATCCAGAATGAAGGGAGCTGGGCTAGATGGGCTCCGGTTACATCCAGGTCTGCGATCTTATGACTGTAGGCAGGAACTTTCAACTGAATATGGTGTCCTTTCTGGTGGTTTGGGAAGTAATAGATTTAGTCTTAGTTTTGCTAATATTGTCTGCCTCTAAGCTTTATAATGTCCTTTCAAAAAAATTTACACTGAATTTTAAATGAGAGCAATATTTACCAACCATTTTTCTAGAATTTCACCCCAAAAAATGTATTTACCTTATCAGAACTTATGCTTTATTTATAAAAGTAGGATAACTAATAATCCTTTGCTTTGAACTTCAAAAATGCGTTGCCTAGGTCCTTATCCCAGCCCCATCATTCATTAGTTGGGTAACCTTGGACATGCCGTTAACTTCTGTGTCCTTCAGTTTCCTCCTCAATACAAGGGGCCCAGTAACAGTGCCCATTTCATAGGAATCAGGGTGATTTAGTTATACAGTCCACATAAAGTTCTCAAAATTGAGTTCCTTACAGAGTGCTTAACAGATGGCACTACCCCTCCTTTCTCCCTCAGTCTCTTTCCTTCTCTCTTACTCTCTCCTGGCGATCCAGAGAGCTTTCCCATGCACCGACCCCTGGCAGTTCCTCTCCTGGGTCAAGAGTTTGTATGCATGCTCTCCTCTCAATGACCAGTGACTTGATCACACTAGTGAATAATTTAACCAGAGTCCAAAGTCTTCATCCTGAGTCACTGAAAGTTAAAATTGAGTGAAAAAGAAATACTATGAAGCCAATAATAAGTTCTTGCTTGCTTTTTTGATAAAATTCTTCTAAAACAGTAACTGCCTTAACCATTCTGTTTATTTCTAGTTAAATTGGAGGGGTTACAAGAATGCGTACCTTGTGAATAAGCATTGGTCATGTGGTGGGAACTGTCCACCATCTTCACGGAGCAAAGGAGGGGTGTGATCGTAATTTAGAATCCTTAAGTTTCTCAGCAGATGGAGATATTTTGGGGGGAAGCATGTCAAAAGGCAAAAACACACACAAAGGATTTAAGACTTAGAAGATAGAAGTTGCTTGTCTGGCCCCCTTTTCAGATGAGGAAACCGAGGCACAGGGTTGGGTGATCTGAGATGGCGCCGAAAGTGACGGGCTAGTCTTTTCACAGGTGCGCACTCTGCTGGGTGAGCTGGAGTGTGGTGAGGAAAATGGTGACTGTCTGGCACCAAGGACTGGTGGACTTGGTCATTTTGCTCCTCGTTGGATTCTAAAAATAGAGTAGTGATTTCTTTTTTTTAATTATTTTTTGTTACTCCTCACTTGAGGATATTTTTCCATTGTTTTTTTTAGAGAGAGTGGAGGAGGAGAGACACACAGAGAGAAACAGCAATGTGAGAGAGACACATCAATTGGTTGCCTCCCACATGGGGATCGAGCCTGAAACCGAGGTACAGGGCCTTTACCAGAATCGAACCCGGAACCCTTCAGTCCCCAGGCTGATGATCTGTTCACTGAGCCAAACTGGCTAGGGCGAGTAGAGCTTACTTAAATAAATGTGCTGAAAGATAGATTGGGGTGAAGGGGAAGAAAGAGAGAAAGAGAAGATTCTTTGACCCCTACATGGTGGGAAAACATTCTGTTTATAAGAGATGGAAGCAAGAAGGAAAAGGGGACCAAAAGCTATTTCTCGGGGAGCCTGTGGGAGGAGTTTCTGTCAGGGGTGCCCACGTGGGCAGAGCTCTTGACGGGGATGTGGGAACCAGATTACCTGGGTTGTGATTGGATTACCTGGTTTTCTCTCTCTCTCTCTCTCTCTCTCTCTCTCTCTCTCTCTCTCTCTCTCTCTCTCTCTCTCATCGCCTTTGGAGTCATGGATGGTGTGGAAAGTTGTCACTTTATTCTTTCTTGTCATTCTGGCCATATCCAGGGAGAGGAAATCTGTCCACCAGGTGGCAGCTCTCCACCATGCAGGGAGCAGGTCAGGGGAAGTGTACTTCTTACTTGGATGCTTCTTCAAACGAGGCATTAAGAATTTCCTGGTGGTCCAAAAATACGTGGTCCTTGCCTCACTGAGCATACCTACTGTGGGGAAGAAACATTAATGGAATGTGCGGACACACACACACTAGCAAGCTGAGGCCAGCCTGGGAAAGAAGGGCCCAGGGCTGGGCGGATATGGAGCAGAGTAACCTGGGTGGCTGGAGAAGGTGGCCCTGAGGAGGGGGGTCTGAGTAGCCTCTTGCATCATCTGTTTTTTAAGTCACTTACCTGGCTGCCCCTATGTCGAAGCCCCAGAGGATGTTCACCTGTCTGTCCACCTGTCACACAGCACCTAGCGGAGTGCTTTCCACTTCAGAGACAGTCAGTAAATAAAATAGTTGTTGGGTGAATGAATTTCTAGTCCTAACCTATCTTTAAGTTTTCTCTGAGACAGTAAATACTGTAGAATGACTAAAGAATTGACAGTCAGAATGTTGATTGATTATGCCTGTTTGGCTGATGGTCCATCTTCAGGGTGTACAAACAGTAACCAGTCGAGTTTTGAAACTACATAAATTTCCATTTAATTTAGACTGGATGCAGGCTATAGATTTCAGTGTCTTCCTATGAAAACAATTCTTCCATCTTAAAGTAATTTTATACATTTATTGAACCATGTTGATATTTCTCCATTAATCTCATTTTCTTAGTTAAAAACTTTTTATTAAGTAATACTTGTTATAGAAAAATTAAATATACATATAAGTGAAAAGCAAACAATTTAAATGTGATGTGTATCCTGTATTTATTTGATTATATTGAGTGAATTCAAAGAACTTTATGATGGAAAATTCCCTGAAGAGTGGATGTAATCTGTGTTTAAATATAAAAGTCTTAAAAATTGATTTTTCCCCTCAAGAGCCAAATTCATGAACCATGCTTTGATTCTGATTTATGGTCATCAAAACTAAATTCTAGATTCAATAGATACTTTCAATTTGTCATTATGTTAAACTGTGTTACATCCACTTGGAGAGTGAAATATGAGCAGAAGGGCTGGCTGACCTAGAAAAATGCTGCCTGCCTTACACACTGCTTCTGTCAGCTGCCTGGGGGGCCCGGTGTTTCAGGGCACATTTTCCTTCTGCCCCCCCGTTATTTCTGCCTTTGCTCTGTTTTTCCTGCCTGCCATCTTTGTGTCTCCTGTCAGCTGTCAGCTTTCTTCCTTTCATTTCCCATCTCCCACGTGCCTCAGTCAGCTTCTTGTAGGGAAATACCTTCTGCTCTTCCCTGAGCCCTTCCTCTGTGGGTGGTGCGATCCAGGCCTTCACGGTGGCTCCGTGGAGCGGCCTGGGGCCTCTCGCCCTCTCCCTACTTTGCAAAGAACCTAACGTTTGCTGAGACACCAGATCCACGCTGTGCTCTGGGAAGGGTGCCACTGGGCTGCCCTATGGAGGACTTTCTCATAACATTGAAAGCACCAGCGATGTCTTGGTTATGTGAGATGGGGTCACATTTCCAAAACTTACAACTGCACCCTCACAAAAAGGTCAAGTCTAAGGTCTGTAACTGGTTGTATCCTTACAGAAAAAAGAAGTGGAACCATCACTAGAGTTAGGTGTACCTGTCCACAGCTAGTTAACCCGACTTCCTTTTAACGTATGCTTGAGGAGTGAGGCCAAATACAGTCTTAGACAGGTTTTAGTTAGAATATTTTAATTGCATACTGTTACTTTTTTTGTTAGAACAAACTAGGTACAGTTTTGTCATTCCTGATACTACAGAGCCATTACTGAGTCACTGAACTACTGTATGTAGTGTTGAAATTAGCAATTGATTATATATTATAGCAGGCTATAAATTCTTTTAAATACAGTGTTTAGGAGTCATTTTTATGAACTGAGCCACTTTCCTTTTAGTATATTTAAATGCCTCATTGAGGGTGATTATTAAATGTATTCAACTTGGTTTCCCTATAAGACTCAGTCTAGGCAGAAATGAGTGCGTATTCGATGAGAAGTGGGTGTGTCTTAGAGGCCGTTTATGTGTTCTAATCCTTTTTACCCCTCCCCCCTTAGAGAATTTTGAAGCTTTCTTTAGGTTAAATGTGTTTCTTTTGAGAATTATTTTGGGAAATACCTGTATATATGAGTGTGTATTTTTATTATTTAAAAAATGCTTTTTGTTAGATGCTGAAAAACAACAACTTTATAACTCAAATGTGTTGTTCCTGGTCAGAACAGTTAATGTTTCAAAGCTCTTTCACATCTAGATGTTTCTGAATCAGGATTCACATAATAATGAATTCTGCTTATTTTGGGTTTCCACAAAGGTTTGTTGTCTGAGCTTAAAATAAGACTGCAGCTGATCTGCGTAACACATATTAACTGTTTGTTTAGTTTAAGCACATGTCTGTATCTCTCATTTCTGATCAACCTGGAAAATTTGCATGCTGCAGAGCAGCCATCTTCTTTTATACTTTATTAAATATCTGTCAATTATAAATATCAAGGTTTTACATTAATGTCAAGATAGTACATCAAAAATTCATGGAATATGTGACTTTTTCCAAGGGTATTTAATACTTAATGCATTTGTGTCATTTTTCTTCCCAGAGATATTGACAGGTTTTATTAAGTGTTTGTTAGGGAGATTTCATTTTTATCAAGGGACTATGAAGAGAAGCTGCATGCTAAATCAATTTTTTAAAGCCAGAATATTGTTCATTTTTTCATCTTCAAACTCTTGTAATCCATAGGTTTTATGTAAATTTCTTCTTGGTTTATTTTTGTTTTATGTGAGTGATAGTTCAAGACAGAACTTTAATAAGGATCAAATATGCTGACTGTAGTGCTTTTTAATTTCCTTAAGCATAGCTACCAGACCCATGCAATATGGTAAATTCTTCAAAATGTCATACTTACATATTTAGCAATATTACTTCTTTTTATTGAAGCCAAACAAATGATTTTAGATATTAATCTTTCCCAAACATAGTGATTATTTTGTACTAGGTACAATATTACTGTGCCTCACCTTCATCCCTCCTAGAGAGGGCGTGGGGAGGGCTTCGCTGGGGTGTCTGGCTAGGCGTAGAAAATGAGGGCCCTCCTTTAAAAGCAAACTCTTCAGGGCTTCAAGTCTGATTATGAGCTATGGCAATTGTTCATTTCTCCAAGTGCAAATACTTACAATGCTCAAGAAAGTGAAAATACCCATCGCTTAAAAAGCTGCAGACAATCCATGGCTAGTTTCTCATCCTGTATGTGAGGAGTGGAGGGGATTTGCTATGGCAGACCCTAAGATCTCTCCTTCACGGGCGCCTCAGCCGACCAGACATCCCCTCTGCACCCCTCCTCTGTATATCACAGCTGTCCAGCTAACTGGCCATGAAGAGTAAGTTTTCTGTTTTAATTTATATGTTTATTTTTGAAGTACAGGTTAATAATACCTTCTACTGGAGAAGGTAAGTCATAATAAACAAAATCCTTACAGGATTTTGCTCTAGAAAGTAAGGAATAATCAGTTATCCTTCCTTTAAAGTATGAGCTTAAATACTGGCATCTAGGAACATTTTAGGAACTTTCAGGTAACTTCAGGTTAAGATTACAGTTTTTACAAGACATATTTTTAAACCTTAACTTGGTCTTCCACAGGCTTGGTTTCTAAGCAACAACAACAACAGTATCATTCTGTCCAGTGTTTTAAAATATATCACTATCCAGAGCTTCAACAAAGAGTGGTTTGGAATAGACATTTTTCTTATTGTTCATTTTTTTCAGGATATGTGAAAATATTTCTTTTCGGAGCTAAATGTTTTTCACATGCAAATCATTGCTAATCTTTCATTTTTTAAAGATCCTTGTAAAACTATTACAGAATAATTTTAAGAGGTAGAGTAGGTGTTTTTGGAAACAGATTTGCTGGAGTAAAGCTAAAGCCTCGCCATGCTAGCTAGATAAAGCCTTGCCCTGGTGTGACTGTTACCTGTCCACCCTGACACCAGTAGGTGGCGATCGTGCCACAGTAGTGAGAGCCCTGGTGAAGTGGGAGTGATTTGCCTTTCTCTTCTCGCCTTTCTCGGTCCTGTCACATTTTGCTTCAGTGTAACTGTTAGGTTCATGCGTCTGTGGCGGGTAGCTTTTTCGACCAGAATTATGTGCAGTAGGCACACTGTATTTTTTTAAGCAGATAAGAACAGCTATTTCTGACAGATTCTGAAGATATTACATAACCCCACAGCCAAAATACTCTTAATCTGAAGAAAGCATTTGTGCATTTTTCTTGAGTTTTCTTTACAACTTCATCAGGACTGTGAGCATGAACTTATATTTTTGGTAAGAAATGGATACAAAGGAAGGGGAACATTTTTGTAGAGTTAATGCTTTGTCTTTTTCATCATTAAGGAGATTGCTGTCATTTGAATGGTTTCTGTATCGTCCGAAGCTATTTAAGATGTTCCAGTGTTGAGTGTTGGAAGATTCTTTTTCAAGTCGTTTTGACAGCCAAGCATTCCAGTTTTGAGAATTTTCATTTTTTCTCCTATTTAATAAGCCGAACTTTTGGGGAAGGGGGGGTCAAATTTTTGAATACTTACGGGATTTAGCATTGGAATTTTCCAACTTTCAAAATACCATAGTGCATTCCACAGTTTAAATGAATTAAAATATTTTAAAGTAAGAAAAGCAACAATGCTTTCCCACCTCCTGGAGTTTGAAAAGAGGTGGGATGTGCCGGGGATACGAGGCTTTATTTCATTGTAAGCAAAAGGAAATTTTAGCCACAGAATTTCTGAGGTTTTCTATGGCACTTTTAATCATCAAATCAGTTTTGGAAAGAGGGACAGTTCTTCTTGCTAAACTTGTACTTGTGTGAGGAAAAGCCTGAGCACTGTTGTGATTAGGTTTTGGAATTCAGTGGAAAACGTCTTCCAGACTCAGGGCATAGCCGTCATGTCGTTGTTGCAAGAAGAGGAAGTAAGGAGCTCCGATCCGTCTCTTGGGTTCTCCCACCTTAGTTGGTTGACCATGGCATCGATCTTTTTAATCCCAAAGATCGGCTTTCCTGATATTCCTAGAGGAGCTAGAAAATGCCCAGGGCAGCACGTTATTTTATGTATTGGCTTAAAACAACTTCTTTAATTTCATTTTTATTATAACACTTAAAAGCTATGTGACTATTTTTATATGTTGACTTTCCTTCCAAAGGGTTAAAACTGGGCTAGGGATTAGAGGGGAGCAGCGGGCACCTGGGAGCTAACACCCAATTGGCAGCCTTTTGTAATATATAATTTGCCTAAAATTGCGCACTGAGCACAAGCTTTTGTTTTCTAATTGATTTACGGTTTGAGCCACTTTTACCTCATCCCCTACTGTCCTGCATACGGTGCCAGCGAGTACATTACAGTGAGCGATGATAAATTACTGTGCACTTGTGATGCTAATGCGTCAAGAGTAAAAACTGCGTGCTACATGGAGCTTCATGCATTAACAGTGGTGCAGACACAGAACAGCAGAATTTCATTTGTATCTCAGAAATCACCATTTGTTCATTTGATCACTTACTGCAATCTGTCTATCAGACTGTAATTGAAACTGAAGATTAAAATGATACTGTTACAGCTTTTAATTCCTTAATTGAAACAAAGTTTTTAAGTGCTTGCTAGGTCTAAGGTGCGGGGGAGGGGAGGTTGTGAAGAGAAAATATGAAATATATAAAATTTTCTCCTAAGTGTGAAGTTTTGGATATTTTCACAAATGTTCTTTTGTCCAGAAAAATAAGTAATAAAATTTAAATATGCGATCTCTATTTTTCAAAAAAAAATGTTTGTAAAATTTATTTTGTAATTTCAAAAAACTGTATTTTTCCTGATTTTCTGTCCTGGAGCCACATTTACCATGAAGATTCATTTGCACATAGCACGTTGATTCCCATCCAAATGATTTAAGTCAGAGATAAATGAAAGAACTTTCCATTTATTAGAGTGCCTTTAATTGTCCCTTTTATTGATGTAAGGGGAGATGTGAAATCTAGACATAAGGGCCGCGCGGCACATTATGGCACAAGACACAAAGGAAGTCCGCACGATGGACGCTGGACTTTGTGGGCTCCAGGTTTCTGTCGAGTGGGCGTGCCTACCTTTTGTGAAGTCAGTCCACCTTAAATTTTATTTTTGTGCCATGTCCATGGGTTCTAGTATGGAAAGAGGAAAAAGCAGATTTATGGCGGCTGCTGGGCACAACAAATTAAGTTGACAGTGATGTATGAGAGCATAATAGCATGATGATCCCTCAGCAGCGGCTGGACGCCTCCTGCTTCATTTGGCTCTTGTTAGGATCTGTTAGGCAGCTAAATAATGAAATTCTGCTGACTGATTTCTGTTTTCCCTCTTTCTCTTCTCACCTCTGCTTTCTGAAACTTCTAATTCCCAGACCCACCCTCATGCCAACAAACTGCCCTTGAAGGATTCTTTCACTTATGAGGACTACAGGTTGGTATGGGGGGGGTGTGTGTGTGTGTGTGTGTGTGTGTGTGTGTGTGTGTGTGTGTGTGTGTGTGTGTGTGTGTGTTGGAGGGTGGTTTCTAAGTGAATTTGGGCTCTTGGAAGTGAGAAATGCTTCAGCAAGAAGTGACCTGTGTGGCCATTTAAAACCTCAAGACAGAGACAGTCTTTTCAGAAGTTATGATGACAGCTGGGACCGGTGTCAGCATTTTAATAGCTGAGGAGAAATTGCCATTCACCTGTAATGGTGGGGGATTAGTTGAGGCAGCCAAGTGATATACTTGGGTGGTCGTGAGAATTTTTTTCTTTTTAGAAAGACTGTTTTGGTGTAAAGTTTTGGTCTTCATTTAGAACAAACGATTTAATTCACTGCACAATATAATAAAAACTAGCCCTCCACATTTTGTAGCATTCTTAAAGGATTTCTGATCAGAAAAGTTATATTGTTCGCTGTTCACTGAGGCTTAAAATAGGTACAGACTCAGCATTGGGTAAAAGAGGGTGGGGTTCATCTTGATGGGGCAGAGAAGACCCAGGGCGGGGAGAACTGTTCTGGGCCCTCCTCCAGAGTCTCCTTCCAGGCCTCGGACTTTGCGGGAACATTCTGCCTTAGTAGCTCACTCCTGGATTCCCTGTGGCTCCTTTTCCTTCCACCGCCCCCTTCCTGCTCTAACCCTAGGGTTAATTTTAAATGCTGTGGAGGAAGCCCACCTGTCACCTTTGGTACTTAGGAAAATTTTTAAAGAGAGGTGAGCAGTCAGACAAATCTCAGCTTCTGGTCGGGTTACTACTGGGATGGGCTTTCAAGTGTCCTGACCCTAATGCACCCTTTCTCTGCTCGGCACAGGTGGGCAGTCTCTTCTGTGATGACACGACAAAACCAGATTCCCACGGAGGACGGCTCCCGGGTGACCCTGGCTCTCATTCCTCTGTGGGACATGTGCAATCACACCAATGGCCTGGTAATGACCTCCGCGGTGCTGTGCTTAATCAGAGAAGCCATTGTGGTTAAACTTGAAAGTGGGCATTCCACCTACAAACCATTTTCTCCCCTGATTGCCTCCTCCAAAGGGAGCAGACACCCCTCCCACTGCCCACAAACAGAGGCTGGTGTTTTTCTCTCCTTGTGCTTACTTACTCCTGAAAACCGACCGGGAACTTGAATCTTACATCACTTTTGAAAGCCACAGTGAACTGCATTTATTTGTGAAGCCATCATTCCAGCCTAAACATTAATTTTCTTATGTTATTGAACCACAGACTAAAGCAAGTTTTTGTCTTCTTCTTCTTTTTAAAATACCGATTTATTGAAAAACCTTTCTTTCTTGTTTTCCTTTTATGTTCCTTGTTTGCTTCCTTTGCTGACTGGACTCCAGTTATGTACGGTTCTGTGATTCCTTCCTGCCCCCTCCCTTCACCTGACACACTGACACATCCTTGGCCCCAATTATTAACCTGCTTTTGTTTGGGAGCCGGTACTGGATTCCTGGTGCTGGGACGGGAGGGGGTGCACTTGGCCATTGGCCTTGACTGCCGGACTCATTTGGTATCTCAGACTGGTGAGTGCTGGGTAGGAGACATGAAGAAAACGGAAATTTTGTGATGATTGTTAATTACGATGCACCAAAGGAGGAAGCTGCTCTGTGCTTCTCAGCATTCTTTGGATTCCAAGTAACAGCGAGGTTGACGGCTCTCTGTGCTGAGAGATGGGTGTCTGAGAAAGAGATCCTGATGTTAGTGCATCGAAATAGGATCAACTTCAGAATAGTTGGCATTTTTAAGCCTTATACTGGTATACTGGTTTGGTTAATTTTTTGTTCATCTTTTTTCATTGTCATCTTTTTTTGTTATTATTAGCAGTATTACAAATAGAATGGAAAAATGCTGTAAATGAGTATTTCACATTTAATTCCACAAAACCGTCAGTGCATGTGTAAAATCGTATACCCTCCTGCTGACCTGGGAAGGTCTAGCAACAAGTACACGCTGAAATTATAGCAAAGTAGTCCCACCTTTATACTTACATTTTTGCCTTAATTTATATATACTTAATATAGCCATTTTAAGGAATAGTAGCATGTTTTACCATTTATTTTCATTAATGAATAATATTTTACATTCTTGGTTCTGTATTTCCCTTCAGAGTTGTTTTAAACTGATCATAAGACTGAAGTTTTAATATTTTCAAATAGCTTTTAATATTTGACTATAGTATTTTTCTTTTTCCTTTTTCTTTATTTTGGATTAGATAATTGGTTCCCAAACTTGATTGATCATTACGGGTGTTTTTTTTTATATCTAAAATTTTAAAAGTACGCTTTATTGTAAACACAAAACCAGTTAAACAGTCCAGAAGCTGGTGCTGTGAATGCAGCCCTGCCCAGCTGCAGGGCTCCTGCCCGGGGCCTCCCAGGTCACTGGTGAGGGCTTCCTGTGCATCTCTCCCAACCTTCACTGCGCGTGTGCACTCTTACACACTCCCATACACACTGGTTTTTATGCTGCTTTCATGTAAACGGGGTTAAACTATTCACTTTTCCCTCTAAAAGTAAAGAAAAAAGTTAGATTATCTCAAAACAAAAATAACGAATTGATGACTTTTCATGCTGTATTTTTTCTAAATACCATCTTCAAATCTCCACAGTCCTCGCAAAAACACTGCTCACCTTCAGAAGGTTTACCCACCACCACGTTAACCTTTCCTACGGTTAACCTACACCTTTGTGGAGCTGTTTCCATTGTAATGTACACCCTGGTGGGAAATTTTGTCTGGTAGAATTTAAGAATCTATTTTAACACTGCAAAATTGTATATGCTATGTATTAGCAGTTAATCTCTTTTTAAAAGGTACTTGAAGTTAAGGCTGGCTTTTCAGACAGTAGATTTTCTTCTGTGTGTGTCAATCCTGACAGTTGGTGTCTGTCTGTTCTGACTATCATTGAGGGAGTAGACAGAAATTTGTAACCCAGCAACGCTGTGTGCTTCCCACAACGTCTCCAAACCTGCTCACGGAAGCAGTGGAAGATCCAGTCTGTGCCAGTAAGGAGCACGGGAAGCAGAAGGAGACGAAGGCTGGTCAGATCTCTCAGCCATAGGCTCTGGTGAACATGAACTGATTCTGGCCACTCGCAGAAACAGATTCACCAAGTGTATGAGACGTGGTATTAAGCTGTGAGAAATAATATGTCTTTAACTTCAGCATGTCTTGTTCAGAATTCATGAAGCAGCAGGTTTCCTGTCTGGAGATTGTTGAATTTACAGAGAAGCACACTCCTGTGTGGTGCGTAGACCACTGTGTGAGCTCCAGTGGGTACTGTGTTGGAATAATCGGCCCTGACCGCTTGAACGTGTGACTCTGCAGTGAGGGTGTAGGAGCCTTGAAACTCACGCAGAATTGAGGGAGGCTCTTTTTCAGGGTCTTTCCGTTTGACTATTGAAAAATCGAAAACATTTAGATTCACATGAATCTTCCAGTAAAAGCCCAGGTTTTCCCAATAGCAGACCTGTCCCCACTACACCCCCTCACACACAGGCCCAGTCCCCTGTGGTTCCTCAGACACCAGCACGTGCCCACCTCAGGGCCTTTGCACCTGCTGTTCCCTCTGCCTGTACCACTGTCCTGGGATGTCTCCAGGACTCCTCACGGCACTCCTCAAGCGAGGCTGTCCCAAGCACCCTGCACAAGATCATCTCACCGCCCCTTCCATAAGCCTCCCTTCCTGTCCTGTTGTCTTCTCCATTTCTACCTGTTCGTTTTTATGTATTGTTGGCCTTCCCCACTTCCTTGTTCCCTTCCCCGTCCCTCCTGCTTTCCCTGACTGCCTTCCTGTCTCTTTGTGTCCTGTGGCATCCCTGTGGGACCACACTGGAGTTCCAGACCTTCAGGGCTGGAGTTATTGGGCAGTTCCTATCCCATACCTTATTATCAAAGTCATGTTTGGGGTCAGAAACGTGATTTCAGTGTTGAGCAGGAACTTCATGGAGCTCTTCTGCTAGAATACCTGGCTTTGTTTATTTCTCATGGCTTTCCTGTTTCCTGTTGGTCTTGCAGCAGTGTGAAGGATTTCTAGATACTGGTTAGATACCCATTGCTTCTGGCTGTTAAGTTTAACAGTTAGTGTCACATGGTCTTTGATCCCAGAATGCTGTTCTCTAGACTCAAGGTGTTTATATTTTGGACCCAAACTCTTGGTACCTTATTAGCAAGTAACACTAGTTTGCCTTGAATTTTGATTCTCTAGGGCAAAATGAAGGGTTCAAAAGTAATTAATGAACCTTTACAGACAGTCTAGGAGACAGGGGGTGCGGGAGGGACAGACTCTTAAGAAGGCCCTGTTCTTCCGCCTAGGGTTTGTGCATCAAGGAAGGATTCTCAAAGGCAGTGTCAGGTATTAGGTACAGCGTGCTGAGCCCCCAGACACAGGTGAAGGGGAGCTCCCGCTCTGCCTGGCTGGGCCGACATGCAGGTAAATGCCTGCTGTGGGTGGTGGGGTGTCAACACAGGGGCTCTGGGGGTGCAGAAGGAGGCTGGGGTGGGTCTCTGGAGGAACAGGAGCAGAGGGTAATTCCCAGCACGAGGGTGGCTAGTGTGGCAGGTCAGTGGCATGTAGGAGGCTGACGGGAGGCCTGGGCCTCCTCACAAGCTGGCCTTGCCCGAGTGTTTGGATGTTCTCCACAGGTGGAGTGGTGTACTGAAAGCTTTGGACTGGAAGGCATCACTGTGCCATTGCCCGGGCTGCAGGAGGACAGGCCTGGAATTGGGGGCCCCTTGGAAGGTTTTGCAAACAAAACCAGGCCCTCAGCATGCAGGGAGGGGCCTGACCCAGGAGGAAACACTCCAAGAAAAATGAGAAAACAAAATGCTGCCCCTCACGTGGGCAGAGTTCTTTATGACTTGAGTGCCTAGACCAAGCTTGTCAAACACACGGCCTTGTTGGCATGCGGCTAGGCCTTGGCATTGCCTGACCCCCTCCCAGGGGTTAGGGGAGATGCGGATTTGGTATTTATTTGTAATGGGCTTAGGAACTCTCACAAGGCAGCGCTCAGCAGAAAGTGAATAGGGTACAACTAAGTTGTTTCTCCTGTGCTTATCTGAACATTTTAATTTCTCTAATTTCAGAGTAAATTATGCCCATAAGTTAGAAATGGAGCTTTACTTTTTCCCTTATTCTTTCTCTGTGGAAAACCCACTTAAGTTTCATAAAAGCCAGACATTAGGTAGAGACAGTATTTGCAAGTCAATGGAGTTCTCCTGAGCTCCTAAATCCACAGCATTGCCCCTGGGGGCAGGGCCCCAAGGCAGGAACTTTGTAATAAATGGTTTATGTTTTTTTTTGAGACCAAGTGATAATCTGTCCTATATAATAAAAGGGTAATATGCAAATTGACCCTAATGGCAGAACAACCGCTGGACCAGTCACTATGAGGCACACTGATCACCTCTTGGTCCCTTTCCCCGGCCAGCAGGCTCCGATCGCCTGATGGCCACCCACAGCAGGGGCAGGGCCGGCAAGTGGGCGGGAACAGCCGACCTCTCAGTCCCCCCCACCCCCCAGCTGTCAGGCACCAATCACCCGATGGCGAATGGGAAACCGGGGTGGGTGGTGGTAGGGGCGGGGCCGGCTGCAGGCAGCTGAGGAAGATGGCCCTGATCGCAGGCCAAGCCTAGGGACGGTACCCGCACACGAATTTCGTGCGCTGGGCCTCTAGTTGACTATATTTTCCTAAGAGTACGTCTTTCAGGTATAGAATCTTTCCTAAGAATTTCTGGTATAAATAGTATTAATTTAAAGTAACCATGGAGTTAGCTCTTTGCTCAGTTTTATAAAGCATGCACAGTGCACCCTTTTAAGTACCTGTGGGTAGCTTTTATTCCCTACTTGCCCAAAAAAGACCCTCCTGAGTGAGAGACCCTTGTTGTCCCCCCAGATCACCACTGGGTACAACCTGGAGGACGACCGCTGTGAGTGTGTGGCTCTGCAGGACTTCCGGGCTGGAGAACAGGTAGGCCCAGCTGCCAGAGTGGGGGGCGGGCCAGTGGGCACTGAGCTCATGCTGGGTCGGGCAGAAAAACTGGGGACTTCTATTGAGGATTGTTTGGGAACGCATAAAGCTGTTGTAAACACATTGTGCTTTGCATCAGACCTTTGCATCCACAACAACAACAAAAAGATTTAAATGAAATTATTTGCACAATTGACCTAATATTTGTAAAGTTGTCAACTGAAAACAAACTTTGTGTTATGACAATAGAACAAATTTTTCAGTTTATAAACTTCATTGTTTTTATTTCTTTTTCTGTTGACTAGAACCGTTAAAAGGAGGCTATTTAAGTGGTAAAAACATAAAGGAACCAGGAAATACAAAATCTATCTTTTTGTACTTTAATCTGTGAATTTTTATCTAATAATGTGGGCAGGATTAAACCTTTCAGTAAGTTTTGAAAATAGGCACCTGCAAATAACTTCATTCTATCTACTGGTCTTACGACCAAGTGGATAATACAAAAAAACCCAGGACCGGTGTAGATCATTGACATTCCAATTGAGACAAAATGAAGACTATTTGTCCAACAAAGTACTGATCTGCTCTTTGCAGAAACCTGCATAGATCCTCCTGCTAGGTCAGAATTGCCATAGGAATTTCTGGCAGACATTGCTTTGAACTCACTCCATTAGAGTGAGTCTTGTATTGAAAGCAGGGGAGGAGCGTGGTGAATTGTGGAGGGCATTGGTGAAGTAATAGTCCTACTTTCCCCAGGGGACAGGATTGTGAGGAAGGCCCTGGCTCCTTCCTGTGCAGGGAGGCCTGCGGGCGGCGGAAGTGATACTCCTGGCCTCCCTGACGGTTTGGGAAGTTGGGGAAATTGCACCCCTTGCCGAAACCTCCCACTAGCACCGGTGGTGTACAGAGTAGGATCCAAGTCAGTGCAGATCTACCTCGTTGCCTTAGAGTACAGTCATGTTAAGTGTACGAGAACTGATCCTTTGCCCTGCTCTGTGTTAAGAATGGATGTTAAGTTTCTTTTATGTCCCTTTATTTTTTCTTTACTGCATCTCAGATTTACATTTTTTATGGCACTCGGTCAAATGCAGAGTTTGTGATCCACAGTGGTTTTTTCTTTGACAATAATTCACACGACAGAGTGAAAATAAAGCTTGGAGTGAGTAAAAGTGACAGGCTCTACGCGATGAAGGCCGAGGTGTTGGCCCGCGCTGGCATCCCCACGTACGTAGAAAACTGGTCAGCTCTTTCCTGTGCTGCTTGAAATGCTTACCGCTGCATAATGTGTGTTAACAGAACTTCTCTACAGTTGGCCTTAATCCCTTTATCCCTATTGCACAGCGAGTTTACCCATGGAGCTGCCTGGTGGTTTCCCAGTGTCTCCGGTAAACATAATGGTGTCACTGGGAGCCTCACAGGCAGTTCCAGGGCATGTGGCCTGAAATCCTCATTAAGTTAAATAACTACTTTGGTATCATTAATGTCTTTCACCTTGAAAAGGTTAATGACCTGGATCATTTTGTTTCATTTAATTCTTTGCCACCATTAGTTTCTGTAATGAAGTCGTGATCCTCAGTGATTTCAAGAATTTCTACTTAAATTCTTTAAGATTTTAGTGCATTTGAGGTGCAAAATGATAAAGAGGACAAGAATTATGATTCATTAGTTCTCCGGGGAGCGAAGGAACCATTCTTAATGAAAATGGATTATCCAGGCCTTTTTTCATTGAACTTGTCAATATTTGATTCATGATTAAAATGTGAACTCAACATAAATTATTGTTAACATTTTTTAGGAACCACAGGTACGGTTAATTCTCTTAGTGTGTTGTATGCAACCTGCGGTTAGCCTGTTAGATTGTAAGAATGGCCGGCAGAGATGGTCACGCTGTCTTCGTCAGTCAGTGGCCTCCCCTGTCAAGGGGCTTTCATAGTTGAGGCGAGGAGCTGGACCGGCTCATGCCAGCTGCACGCTCCTGAGGACGGCACGGGGATTGCAGCGTAAGGGGGCTTCTCTGGGAGCAAGCAGGTGACTGATCTTCCTGTTTCGTCAGGTCCAGTGTGTTCGCCTTGCACTTTACGGAGCCGCCCATCTCTGCCCAGCTGCTGGCTTTTCTCCGAGTATTCTGCATGACCGAAGGTAAATCATTTCAGGAAGAAAATGTTCACTTGTCCAAAAACGCATGAAAAAAGGCAAAGCATTGGGGTTCAGGTTAAAGATAAAATTGCTGAAAACTAAAGTACCTTTTGGCAGGAGGTGGGATAGCAGCAATGGAGAAAGAAGTTCTACTTTACTCTGGAAATGTTTTATTAAATCCTTGATGTGTTGTCAATATTCATTTCTTCCTACCTTGTTGGAAGAAAACTTAAAACATCTTGGATTGTCTGGCTGTGTCGAAAGTTGACATTTGGAAATGGGAGTCGTTGGTGTGCTTCTTGCCCAGGATGGCAGTTCTGTTTCCCTCACCGTGCGCTGCTCTCATTCCCCAGAGCAGTTAGCGCTTAGTCCACATTGAAATCACTGGGCAGCAGCGGCCTATGTGGGCCACAGGGCTTCCTTTGTTAACCAGCTCTGGGTTCTGACCTGAAGTCGCCAGGGGGCCTTTTAATTCTGGGCGTCGGGTTAGAGTAAATACCGCTGCAAACAATCTGCTTCAGTCACAAAATGTGCTTACCTCCACCTCCAGCCTCAGTCACAGAAAGAGTTAAATATATGTATTGAGAATCTGTTTGATGTTTGCTGAAGACAGTCTTGGGGTTTCTTACTGAGACTTGACTTACTGTGTTTTTTGTTTTTTTCCATTTTTCATCTAAAACTGCTGCACATACTCGGGTGCTGAGACTTCATTTTTAATTGTGTGTGTTTGCTGTTCTTGTCAACTCCCTTAAACCCCATATGTGCCAAACAGAGCGGTAGGAGGGAGTGAGCAAGGGAGTGAGAGGGAGTGAGCGAGCAAGTGGCCGTCTAATTGAACAGACAAGTGAGTGTCCTGCCCACAGCTCTGAGCATTGGGGAAGGGCATTGGGCCGTGGAGGGGACACCACTGGGCTCGCCCATCCCCAGCTCCTCGACTTCATGTCTGGGTCCCGGAGAAGTGCTGCCTGGCCCAGGCCTTCCTCAGGATGGAGGTAGAGGACACTTAGTCCCAACACAGGCCATTTAGACACCAACTGCAGGACCCGCCAAGGCGCTGGATGGCACTTGTCCCTCTCGCGCAGCCACAGTGCTGTAGCCTCACCGTCACTCAGGTGAGAGCTTGGGGTAACCGCGTGCTTAGGTAGGGGTTCATCAGTTCTGTTTAATGAACCCCTAATGAACCCCTATATGGGCTTTTCTTGCATGTAATATAGGGGTACAGAGTTCAGTGTCACAGTTTATATGCTGAAGGAATTTACAATGAAGAGGCGATGGCCATGAAGACCCATTGCGTGCCCCACGCGACACTAAGTGTACCACATACTTTATGTTAATCGCTGTCACGTGGTGAGAGAGAGGGGTTCCCACAGGCCTGATGTAGAGACACCAGTTCACAGAGGACGCGGACTTGGCCACTCTGCCAGCAGGTGATGACCCTGACTCGGCTAATTCCAGAGCCCGCACCAGGCATCCCACATGGCTGCTGTTGGTTTGCAAGTGACATAATGCACAGAAGAGATCCTAGTCCCCCAGGGCCTGGTGGAGCCAGGCTGAGGAGTGAGGGTGCCAGCCACCTCGGGTGACCAGATGCTCTCTCCTGTAGTGGCAGGTGAAGCTGAGGAACCCCCTGAGGACAGGGCTGGCCCCAGCATCTGTTAACAGGGGAAAGCCCAGGAAGGCAGCCCACTGCACGAGCCTCGGGTTCCTTTCCTGAGTGTTCCCGACCCCTCTCCTGGTGACTGCCTCTTTTCCCCTTGTGTGGGATTGACCCCGCCAGTAATGCGGAATGAGTGCAGTCTCCCTGTTCGGAAGGGGTGGAGAGAGAAGGCCGAGCTCCTCAGCTCACCCGCACAGAGGTAGCATGGGTCGGTCACGGAAAAATACGAAAACAGTAACCTCAGTATTGGAAGGCTTCCAAAAACAACCACTAAAGGAACATTTTAATACTTTCCATCCCATATAATGAAGAGTTAATATGCAAATTGACGATCACTCCAACACACAAGATTGCAGCCCCCATGTGGACACAAGATGGCCGCCACAAGATGGCCTGCAGGGGAGGGCAGTTAGGGGTGACCGGGCCGGCAGGGGAGGGCAGTTGGGGGCGACCAGGCCTGCAGGGGAGGATAGTTGGGGGGGGGCCCAGGCCGGCAGGAGAGGGCAGTTGGGGGTCCAGGTTGGCAGGAGAGAGCAGTTAGGGGTGACTGGGCTGGCAAGGGAGGGCAGTTAGGCGTCGATCAGGCTGGCTGGGGAGTGGTTAAGGGCTGATCAGGCTGGCAGGCAGAAGCAGTTTGGGGAAATCAGGCAGGCAGGCAGGCAGGCGAGCTGTTGGGAGCCAGCAGTCCTGGATTGTGAGAGGGATGTCCGACTGCCCGTTTAGGCCTGATCCCAAACGGGCAGTCGGACATCCCTTGAGGTATCCCAGATTGGAGAGGGTGCAGACTGGGCTAAGGGAACCTCCCCCTGCCCCCCTGTGCACGAATTTCATGCACCGGGCCTCTAGTTACTTTATAAAAGAATATAAACTGAAGGATCAAAAATCTAAAAACCCAAGTGTTCTCAATCTTCTACTGATAAAGGTGACTTAATGAATTTATATTTTGAATATTATATTAACTTCTATCTTGTTTAAAAAGAGGAATTACTTGAATCATTTTAGATTGGATGTGATTTTTTTTTTCATTTCTCTTTAGTCATAGACAGTTTGTCATGTCAAGACAATTGATGTATCCTTGGAATTACTCTTAATACTGATAAAAGTTTGGTTTGCTGGCAACAGAAGTCCTTGCATTTGAATTGTAAACAGTGACAGCTGTGGGGCATTTTGCTCTGAAAGAGATCCTGTCTTATAATTGCATAAGGAGCCGGTGGGTTTCTTGAGCATGAATAGGACAGCATGTTTTGGTCTTTTGAAGATAATGTGCCAAGAGAGAAGCTGCTCAGAGCAGTTGTTGAGTCCTTTCCTCTTAAATATAGTTGAAGGAAATTGAGATGTTCACTTGCGTTTATTTGTAACTGCTATTTAAATTCCTGACAAGTGGACACCCGCACGTTTTTCATTAACTAAAGTTTCTAGTCTTTTTTCTTGTTTTTCTTAAGTTTGTGGCTTGTTGTAAGTAGGGCTAAATAGCTTGGCCAGGTCAACTATTGGAATAGCCCTGATCAGATATAATTTAGAAGGCTCGCCAAGTGTTTTGCTGTTGTTTGTTTTCATTCTTTACATTGTTCACCTAAATGTCTTTTTGACCCGTTTGGTGTGACGGAGCTCATGGCTCGTAGGGAGGGTGTTGTCCATATGCCGCTATAGATTGTCTTTTAAGAGTATCTCCTAAGACTGCCTACAGCTCTCAGTGCCCCTCAGAAGCACCATGGAGATGGAGGCTTCCTGTGGACCCAGCTGGAAGCCCTCCCCTTGTTTTCCTGCCCGACACTCAGCTCCCACTCACTCTGCTGAGTCTAGAAATGGCCTGGCTGACGAGTTGCAGGAAAGCTAAATCTTTGGAGAAGCTGTTCTGTAAGGTGGATTGCTTGTTTAAATGAGGAGTGCTGTTTCCGCTAACAGATGGCTGTTTGTACTTCTTGTAGAAGAACTGAAGGAACATTTGCTAGGAGATAATGCTATCGACAAAATTTTCACCTTGGGTAACTCTGAGTATCCTGTGAGCTGGGACAACGAGGTCAAACTCTGGACATTTCTTGAAGATCGAGCCTCGCTTCTTTTAAAAACATATAAGACAACCAGTGAGGTAACTTGATTGAATGAGGATTTGAGTTTTGTCATGTTTTAAAAGATGCTTAATAAGAGATTCGTTCCTACATGTAAATTGCTATAATTCTTTTTTCCTATTTAACACGTTTACACTTACTAAAATCATATTGAGGCATTGTTGATTAGAAGATAATGTTTACATGATTTGATACTTCTCTGTAATTTCTACTTCACACGATACAACAGCTAGAAGCTTTCATCTGTGCTTTCAGAGTTGGCCATTGAGGCACTAATTCGAAGTGTTTCTCATTCACTCATTCACCTATTCATTCAGCCAAGGGCCAAGCCGTGAGCCCAGCCCTGGGCCCATTCCTGCACAAGACCAGAGAACCTTTTATTTTTTTAAAATACATTTTATTGATTTTTTTACAGAGAGGAAGGGAGAGGGAGAGAGAGCCAGAAACATTGATGAGAGAGAAACATCAATCAGCTGCCTCCTGCACAACCCCCACTGGGGATGTGCCCGCAACCAAGGCACATGCCCCCGACCGGAATCGAACCTGGGACCCTTGAGTCCTCAGACAGACGCTCTATCCACTGAGCCAAACCGGTCAGGGCCAGAGAACCTTTTAAACCTCACTTCCTTTTAAAAGGTTCTCTGTCCCATGTGTTAAAGCACCATTTGAGTTAGGCCCCTCATTTTTGTTTTATGACTGCTTCATTGAGGCACTAGTGACCCGGTGCATGGATTTGTGCACATTGAAAGGAAATTAATTAGAAGGTGGCTGGTGGGGCGGGACTGGGTGAGACGGGCCGGACATGCCTTGGAGCCAATCTCCTGTGGTCCCTCCCCGGCCAACTGCACCTGGAGTGTCACCGTGGCTCAAAGGGTATCTGCGGAATGAGTGGGGTCCCTCCGGCAGGTGGGATCCCTCGGCCTGACCTGTGGGGATTGGGCTGAAATTGGCTCTCTAACATCCCCCATGGGGTCCCGGAGTGCGAGAGGGCACTCTGCAAAGTTGCTGTCATACAGGGTGTGGAATGCAGACACAAGTGTGCAGTAAACCAGATTCCGGCTGACAGTGCCCCAGCAATAACATAACCCACGGCCGAAGGTGGAATCACCAGACCCCACAAAGAATCGGGCTCCCTCCTCTCTGATTTTGGGGCGCATCATCCAAGAATCACCACTGCCAAGTCACTGCAGCTCAGCAGCTCCTGCATTGAGCATCTGCCCCCTGGTGGTCAGTACACATCATAGCAACCAGTCAGAGGATCGTACACTTAGCATATTAGCCTTTTATATATACAGATAGTTCACACACAGCACAGTCACACTGCTAAAGTGTACATTATGATGTGAGTATATCGTCATGCAGCCACCTCCACAGTCAAGTTCTAAAACCTGTGTCACCCCCAAAATGTTTCTCATGCCCCACTCCCAGCAGCAGCTGATCTGCATTCTGTCTCTGTAGTTTTGCTGATTTAAATTTCTTGCGATTAATTGTGCTCTTTTTCATTTCCTAGGAAGACAAGTCCTTCTTGAAAAACCATGACCTTTCTGTTCGTGCAAGAATGGCCATCAAGTTGCGCTTGGGTGAAAAAGAGATTTTGGAAAAGGCAGTGAAGAGTGCAGCTGCCAACCGGGAATATTACCGCAAGCAAATGGAGGAGGGGGCGCCGCTGCCCAAGTACGAGGAGAGTAACCCAGGGCTGCTGGAGGGCGGCGGGGCGGACTCGAGGCTGCCCCTGGTCCTGCGCAGCCTGGAGGAGGAGGCTGGCGTGCAGGAGGCCCTCGCCCTCTCCGACGTTGTCAGCCGAGCAAAGGCTGCGGAAAACGGGCTCATCAGTGGTCAAAACTCTATTCCCAACGGGACCAGGTTAGAAAAGGAAAGTTTAGATCCAGAGGAAAGGAAAAGAGCGACTGAAGACGCCAAAGAACCCTCAGAGAGCACCGAGGGAGTCAGCGAGCAGCTCTGAGGGCGCTCTGCCTGGAGCTCGTTCCGGTTTACGGACAGTCCCCTGACATCGCTGTGGTCCCTGGTTTCACGTTTTTTTGTTGTGTTTTTCTTTTCTGCAGAGAGGAAAGTGTTTTTGCTGCTTTATATAAAAATAATTTTTTAAGTTATTTAAAAAATCTAGCTTCCCTTTTTGATTAAGATTGCCATCTTGCTTTTAGGCAAAACAAGTTATCAAACCATGACAGCGAAGGGGGAAGAGAGGTGCCGTGGAAGATTGTGCCGAGCCATTGTGGGCAAAGTATTTTCTTCCTGGGGAAGAATTAGCTCCTCTCAGCTGTGCTTTTGTGGGCCTGTCATCGTGACAGCCAGAATGAAGGCCTGCTCTGCCTCCTGCCAAACAGGACGTGTTGGGGGCTGGGGGCTCCGTGCGGGAAGGGGGTGCAGTCGTACAGCCAAGAATGGGCTTGAGGTTTGGAAACTTGTCTGTGCAGAATCTTTTTTCCCCCTAAAAATGTAACACTCCGTTACCAAAAGAAGAGGTAAGGTGGCAACCTTATTTTTAATAGTTTTAAATGTTGATGATAACCCTAATTATATAATTATACACACACACACCTAGTGATTTCTAAAGATTTGTTTACTTTTTGTGTTTTGTTTACTGTATTAAGAATGTGTCCTTTTTCCTTGAATCAACGTAGGACATGCATCATTCCTAGTTTCAAATGTTGGCCCTGCGCTTAAAGTGATGCATTTGATTTCCAGTGTTGGGAGCGGAATTTGCAGACCCAGCGGCCATGTTTTCCGCACCCGGGTTCAGAGTGAAGTGGCTTCCTGGCGCTTCTGGTTTTCACAACAAGCTAGAGATTTTCAAAGCTACACTTTTGAGTAAAAAGCCTTTATTAAAAGGAAAATGTGATTAATATATTTGTCTATCCCTTTCTTTGGAGTCGGACAGGCTCTTGGAATCGCGCTTTTATGCAAACCACCAGGCAGGGTTTAGGCCGAGCAGAGCCATGCCCCGCTGCCAGGGGTTTCAGAGGTGATGGAGGCCTGTGCCCAGCCTCACCAGCTGCCAAGTGCTCAGACAGAGGCCTGAGAGGCAGGAACACAAGGAGGACGCTAAGTTCTAAGGGAAGCAAAGGCTTGGGATGGCGTCCGGGTTGGGGGGTGGGGCCATCCATCCCTAGAAAGCCGCCAGTTTTCCGATTTTAGAAGCCAGTCTTAACTGTAAACTTCACATGACTCTGATGTTCCTTTAAGCACATTCTTAATTTGAGGATGCCGTCTTGGTGAACATCGTGGCGTACAGGTCGTCTCAGGGTGGTCTCAGCCCTTCTCCTGCGAGAAGATGCTGCAGATACACTGCTTCTCTCTGCTGTGCACCCGCTTCCGGAGCTGCGGGGTCAGCTCCCTGCTGTGCACCCGCTTCCGGAGCGGTGCGGGTCAGCTCCCTGCTGTGCACCCGCTTCCGGAGCGGTGCGGGTCAGCTCCCTGCTGCGGCGCCTGATTGGCCGCTTTCCTCTCTCTGAGTGAGGTTGGCAACTCTGTGATGCCTCTAACTTCCCTTCCTTGTTGGTCTGTTCGCAGTTGGAACTTATCCGTGGGAGGACTCCTGTGGGGCCAACTCCCCTCAGCCTTGTGCCGAGGCCCTCTTTTAAAAATATTTTTTTATTAAATTGATTGGGTGACTTTGGTCAACATGAACATATGGTGTCAGGTGTGGTTTCTGTGTTATAAGATCTGTATATTGCAGCGTGTGCCCACCACCCTTCACATCTCCTGTCACCTTGTATTAGGGCTCCCTTCTTCCCCACCCCTTCCCCGCTGGCAGCCACCACACTGCTGTTTGTGTTCCTGAGTTTTCGTTTTATATCCCACATAGGAGTGAAATCGTATGGTTCCTAGCCTTTTCTGACTTCTTCCACTTGGCATAATGTTCTCGGTCCATCCATGTTGCTGCAAATGGCGCTATTTCATCCTTTCTTATGGCTGAGTAGTATTCCATTGCGTACATGCACCGAGATCCTTTCCTGAAGTGAGAAATAGTCTGAGACTTACTCTGGCAGCCATGTCCAGCGGCTGGAACTCCATGATTAATTTGTAGATCATTTGCTCATTGGAGTGAAAGTTTTCAAGTCTAATGTTACATACATAGTTCAGACCTAAAACAGCACCATGAGATGGGATAGTTTTGAGAATATCCCCTGGAAAAGATTCAAGTTTGAATGGAGCTGAAAGACCCCCGGGGGGAAGTCGGGTTAAGTCCTCGGCATCACCAGGGTGTTGCCGTGTCCACCCCGGGCCTCCGTGTCTTCGTTTACTTGTGAGATGAAAGCATGTACTAAATGACCCAAAGTCCCTACTTAAAAGATGTGGAGACTGTTCTGCCCATGCGTTCCCTGCCCACAGGATCTGTTTACTAAGGTTATGGGGCCAAAGAGTGATTCTGCATTAGGCTCCCAGCAGACAACAGTCCCCGAGTTGGTGATGTAAGAAGGGTGCTCATGAGAACACCCCCTGGCAGATGAGGGGCGCCGGCCTCTTAGCTTCAAGGACAAGCTCACTAGAAGATCGATCTATCATTTATTTATTTTTGAGAGATGGGTTGAGACACTGTAAATATTCTCAGGTTCCCAGTACCTGTGGTTCTGCAAAATTAAACAGTCACTTAAAAATGAGGGATTCCTTTTCTCTAAATCACCACTCTATGCTTTTTTGGTGGTTGATATATACATATTAGAGTGACAGATTTTAAAAAAGAAAAACCAACCCAAAGAAAGTACCAGAACAGCACTCTATTGACTGTAAAGAAAGTCAGGGATTTACGTGGTGGTGGTTTGGAGGTGAGTTTCAGAAAGCCCAGAACTTAAAGTGCTGAGATGCTACGGTGAGACACTTTTTATGGCATATATTGTACTATGTCCATATTGATCTAGAGAAGGAATGTGTTTAATAGGGTATAGCCGATAACCTGACCCAAGGATTTGGCTTCCTTTTAGTTAAATGTCAATTTCAGGTGGGTCTGGAATAGAATCCGATAACCTCATTAAAGGTCACCCTATTTTAATCAGCAGCACCTCGTCTAATATATTCCTAAAATTCTGTGTGTAAATTGAATTTGAGGTACTCGAATTGTATTTAAATGCACTCGTGGATTTGTTATTTAGATGAAGCTGCAGTGCACGTCCTGGTGTGCCTGGGCCAGAGGGACCCCCAGGCCTGTCGCCCTGTATTTGAAGAACTGCCCTGTATTTGAAGAACTGTCGCATGGAGGAGGGATGGAGCCTCCTCAGGATGTGAGAGGGCAGATCTCAGCCAGGGAGCGTGAGCAGATTGTGGAGGGCCGTACTGGCTGCTTGGACATGGACCTGGACATGGACATGGACATGGACATGGACCTGGACATGGACAGGCCGCTGGCCGTCAAGAGGGGGCAGCTGGGTATTCTAAAGTGACGGTATTCTAAATCGCCGCACGCTTTGTTTTATTCATCATTTTACAGAGGGCGGAGGCAGTCCACTGGCCGAGTGCATGTTCCGACTGCCCTGCTCTCCTGGCCGTGGGACCTGGGACAGTCCTTGACGGTTCGCGCTTCCTCCCTCTGGTCCTGAGGGACCAGGAGGACCAGATGAGGTAATGCATGCAAGAGCTTCCGGCTCCGTGCCTGCCTGCTGAACATCCAGTAAACGTTAGCTACGACGGTCTCTCTGGCCGAGCGGCTCCCGGGAGGCAGAAAATCTTAGTGAACAAAATCCCCCGCCCCCCAACTCTGCAGCAGGCAGCTCGCACCTGCCCATCCTCGGAGGCACTTCAGGCCCGGACTCCAACAGTGTGTTCTTGGTGCACTGCCAGGCATGTGGGCTTTTCACAGGTTCCTAAGAAGCCGTGCTGGTGAGGCAGCCGTTCGGACATAACCATAACCGGAGTGGAGCACGCCATGTTTCATGACGGGGCACTCGGGAGGGGGGGCACCGGAGGAGGTGGCAGCTGGGCGTTCGGGGGTCACTGGTGAGCCGTGGAGTGGCGGCAGGGAACGGCCCTGCGTGTTCGGGAGGGTAGGAAGGGCAGGCCGCTGGGAGAGATCCTGCAGGACTGGGTCTGAACGCGGTGCTGCAGGTGCCGGTGCGGGAGGACAGCACCGAAGTCCACCCACGAAGGAGCTGCTTTAGCTGGAAAAGCCTGCGGCCGCAGCCCCTTTAAACACAGCCATGCCCATTGCTGCTTCCCTAAGGAACAGATAAAGGCAGGGAAGGCTGTGCTCAGAGCTCGTGGCAGGACCTGTGGGCTTGAGGGTGCTAACTCCATGTCACACATCAGCTCAGATTAACAGCCTCCAGTGCCCTCTTACCCACGTGAGCCACTTTCCTTGGCCTGGGTCCTGGCATACTTGTGGTGTATCATACATCTGTTTTGTACATAGAAACATGTATACACAGAAGTACATATGTATACATGGACACGTGTGTGTGTGTGTGTGTGTGTGTGTGTGTGTGTAATGCTCTCAAAACTCAGGTTCGTCCGTGTGAGTTACCAGGGAGGTTACTGGGCGGGTCTAGGCCAAGCTCCACAGTGCAGGTGCCTGTGGACACCCCTGCAGCGGAGGTGCTGTGTGCCTCCGCCGGCTCGTCGGGTACTGGTGCAGGCGTGCGCTCGGACAAGGCACCCGGCGCATCTGCCACTGTCCTATTCCTCATGCCTCCTTTGGCCTGGGCAGACAACTCCAAACTGAAAATATGTATTTGTTATTTAGATGAAGCTGCAGTTCATACCCACCTGGTTTTAAAGTATGAAGAACCATCCAATAGGCACCTCTGAACTTCTTGGCTTAAAATTTTCAAGTAAATCTTACAGCAACTCCAAACACACCCTCCTCTACCTGTCGATGCTCCTGGCAACCACTAGAGCAGCGAGACGGCAGCTTCATCGTTGCCGCCTGGACAGCCTGGTTTGGGAGACGCCACTCCACCTGGCGCCGAGGTGTCAGGAGGACCCAGGAACACGTCTGGAGAAACGGCCTGCGTTTTCATACAGAAAGGGCAAGAAACGTCGTGTTTTATTTTGGTCATCGGCAATATTATAAGCAGGAAATTCCACTGGAGCTCCTTGGACTTTAAAAGGACCAGAACTGGCATTATTTAAAAAAATATATATTTTATTGATTTTTTACAGAGAGGAAGAGAGAGGG
The DNA here is from genome assembly GCA_025583905.1 of Ia io. Lineage (NCBI taxonomy): Eukaryota > Metazoa > Chordata > Mammalia > Chiroptera > Vespertilionidae > Ia > Ia io. The sequence goes on from JAJQQW010000008.1 coordinate 6,037,090, forward strand.
ATAGAGAACTAGAAACATCGATGAGAGAGAAACATCGATCAGCTGCCTCCTGCACACCTCCCACTGGGGATGTGCCCGCAACCCAGGTACATGCCCTTGACCGGAATCGAACCTGGGACCCTTCAGTCCACAGGCCGACGCTCTATCCACTGAGCCAAATCGGTTTTGGCAGAACTGGCATTTTTGAAAATTATCCGGAAAAAAGGAAAGGGGAATTTTATCCCAAACTGGGCTCTTCTGAGCCGGGTTCCTGGCGAGATGAAGCTAAGAGCACATTAATGGCCTTCCTTCTCAGGCCCTGACCCCCTTAAGAAGCAGGTGCTGCAATAGAAACAGGGACCCAACTGGACTCTACCAGCTGCTCTAGCAAAGGGGGTGTTTTTCACAAAAGCCTTTACAGTGTTTTGTTTTGTTTTAAATACATTTTTACTGATTTCAGAGAGGAAGGGAGAGAGACATAGAAACATCAATGATGAGAGAGAATCATGGATCGGCTGCCTCCTGCACGTCCCACACTGGGGATTGAGCCCATAACCTGGGCATGTGCCCTGACTGGGAATCCATCCGTGACCTGCTGGTTCATAGGTCAACGCTCAACCACTGAGCCACACCGGCCAGGCTGCAGTATTCTTTTTGTGAGACTCGGCGCTGAGCAGGTTCTGAGGCGGGCAGCAGTCAGGCTGTGCACGTCCGTGTCACGTGTTAGACGCTGGGGGAGCCGGCGACTCAGGTGCCAAGGATGTTAGCAAGCTACCAGCTGGGCACAGTGTCTACCTGTGGGCCTGGCTGTTTTGCGTAAGTTGACGAGGTTAGGATTGGTGCACTGGCCTTCCGCTCTTACTTCTTGGTGACGAAAGGCTGTCTCCTCCTTCAGAGACAAGCCCATCGATGACTTCAGTGGGCCGTGCATGACAGGGGTAGGGTTTGGATGGGCAGCACAGGTCACCTGGTTGCCAGTGAAGACGGGGCACAGCAGTCACCCCAGGCCAGTCTTCTCAGCACCGCGGAGACAGGGGCGCTCAGTCCACGCCTCCCCACAGGGGCCTAACCAGCTCGCTCCCCCCATCTCCTCCCTCACCCAGGTGGCCGAGGTGGATGGCAAGAGCCCTGATTCCCCGATGACAACACGTAGACATGGCCCCAGGGACCCCGCCCAGATCTCCCGAACATGCCTTCGCTCAGTGCCAGCTGCTTGCGTTTCTGATATGTGCTGGGCACTGTCCTGGGCTCGGGGGTGCCCACAGTGTGTGACACGGGTGCTGGTCAACAAGAACCTCACAGAGGACGAGGACTGCCCCTCCCTGGGGTGTTATCCCCAAACCAGGTCTTCACGTACATCCTTTTTCTTCTATTCTCAGAAAAGAGGCTGGCCACAGACACCCGCCCCGGTGATGGTGTTGAAAAACCACCTGTCACTCCCATTTAGGGCACACTGGCCACCAGTGACGGGAACAGCACAGCCGCACCCACCACAGGCGATCGTAAACGGCAAGTAAGATGCAAGGAGAAGGCCTGGGCTCCGCGCTGGGCGTCGAGGTGTCTTCGTTGCCCTCGTTCCTGTGCCGAGCGAGGTGCCAAGCTGTGTCATCTACTGCCCCCGGCGGCTGGGCTCTCCTCCGTGAACATGTCGGTGCCTGGAAATCCAAGGGCACAGGTACCCCTCCCCGAGCGAATGTGCCGCGCCTCCGTGGGCATCAAGCGGTGCTCCTGCCGTCGCTAAGGGAGCCAGCGTTTCCAGCGGCAATTAAACCCATGCCTGGGTACAGGGACAATTGTATAATTGCTCCCGGGCAGCAGTTTATTAGGACGGATGTTACTTACGACATGTGTCCAAAAGGTCAAAGTTTATACTTCCTTGAACATTAACCTAATCTTTGAAATTCTAAAAGTGGCGCTTTTTGGTCATTAATATTTTTTTTACAAGCATCGATTTTGACAATTAACCCAGTTAATAAAGGTCAAATTTCAATTTTTTCCAATTCCTGGAGCACTTAACTTATTCCTTGTTGAAAATAGGGGATCGAGGGAGATAAATAGTTATTAATTGCGCGCAGGAGGGAGCCCGGCTGTCGGCCGTGATTAGCACACAGCCGACACCGAGGAGGACCTTCGCCCACTGCGTATCCGGCAGGGAAGAAAGTGGGTTACCGGCCGAGGAAGTAGAAAAACTAAGCCCAGATCACGTGTGCGGCGAGCAGGATAATGTGAGGATCCACGCCTGTGAAGTCGCCTCAGGATTCTATTCATTCCATGACTCGGCCTTCAGGCTCCCACTATCCAATGGGCACATTTCAAAATAGGTTCTTTCTGCAAACTTGCAACCAAGTGCAGCAAGAGCCCAGCACCACGCGTCCCCCGCCAGCCTGCCTCCCTGGAATGAACTCACAGACCCACAAACCGAGCGACAAGGTGGGGGCCACGCACACTACCACCGGTTCCCCCCCAGGTGGGGCCAGGGTTTAGTCATCTGTTAGTGGCTGGCAAAGGGCAGAGAAACCCCACAAAGCCTCTGCCACCCAAACACAACAGCCAAAACTCCCCGTCCACCCCCATCCCCACCAACCCCCTCTAGCCCTGGGTCCCAACTCCCCACAAGCCTTTGTGGGAGTTTGTATTTGGGATCCCCAGGCCCCGCCTCCGTTTGGGCCCCCTGGGGGCAGTGGTCGCCAGCCAGGACACTGCCCAGGGAAGCCAAGCAGAGTCCTTGCACCCACTCACCCAGAGCGCGGGTACCTCCCAGACCCAGCCAAGACTTGATTGGAGGGGTGGTTTCTTTTGTTGTGTTGTCTATTTTTATTTTTTTGTTAATCCTCACCCAAGGATATTTTTCCATTGATATTTTAGAGAGAGGGAAGAGAGAGAGAGAAAACATTGATATGAGAGAAATATATCGATTGGTTGCCGCCTGCAACCAAGGTATGTGCCCTTGACTGGAATCGAACCCGGGGCCCTTTGGTCCGCAGGCCAATGCTCTATCCACTGAGTCCAACTGGCTAGGGCGAGAGGTGGGTGATTTTTTGCATGGCTGTGTTTGGGTTTGTTGTTGCTGTGTGTTGGTTGTATAAATAACGGCTTCTTGGTGCAGATGTGCTCAACGTTAAGGAAATAATATACAAAACTATGCCTACATGGGATCTACTCACCCAGCAAACACCAGCGATGTGTGGGGCCAGCACCCTGTCTTTCACTCGCAGCCCTGTGGCCCTGGCCAGCGTCTCTGAGCTCAAACTGTGGCCGAGGCCCTGCCATTCCACCCTAACCCCTTTGTAGTTGACTTCAAAGCCGTTTACAGCCCTGGATGCCCTCTGCTCCTTGCACATAGTAGGTGCTCAGAAAAGGCTGAGGGAAAAGGAAGCCCAAGCCATTTAGCTCCGCATGAGGGCTTGAGTCTCTGTGCACAATAACAAAAACAGTCTTTCAAAAATACATATTCTGGGAAATAGAATGGTGACTTTAGTGGATTTAAAAATATATATATATTTCTTTATTGATTTCAGAGAGGAAGGGAGAAGGAGAGAGAGATAGAGACATTAATGTTGAGAGAGAATCATTGACCGGCTGCCTCCTGCACACCCTCAACTGGGGATCGAGCCCGCAACCCAGGCATGTGTCCTTGGCTGGAATCGAACCCAGGACCCCTCAGTCCGCAGGCTGATGCTCTATCCACTGAGCCAAGCTGGCCAGGGCTAGTGGATTTTTTATAGTAAATTTATTGGGGTGCTATTGGTTAGTAAGATCATAAAAGTGACTCGAATGCTTTACTTCCAGTAGCTCCCCTGGCGATCATGCCTGTGAGCAGTGTGGACAGGTGCCTGGGTGGGGAGGTGCTTGCAGGGTGATCAGCAGCTTTCAAAAAGGACAAATCACTTTCCCAAAGATTGGTCGTTGGGACACAAAAATGCAACCGCCCTGGCGGGCGTGGCTCAGTGTTGAGAATCGAACTATGAACCAGGAGGCCACGGTTCAATTCCTGGTCAGGGCGCCCCAGGTGGGCCAGCATGAGAGGTCGGATTTGAAGTGAAACGGCCAGCGTGATGCGCAGTGTCCTCCGGCCCCTGGGCGCAGGCGTGGAGAGTGCAGCCTAATCCACTTAGCAAACCCCCAGCTGTGGCTTGGGGCTGGTTTGGAGGAAAAGGGTCCTGAGGAGCATCATGGGCGTCCTGTGGGGCCTAGGGTTGTCCCTGGGCCGGATGCAGGGGAGCACTTTCGGGGTGTGGAGGGGCTCATATAGAGGTGGGGTCTCAGGACCAGGGTCCTCTGAGCCCTGGAACTGCTGGACAAGTGCTGGAGAGTCAGACAGGGCCAGGCTGGAGCTGCTGTTTGCAGGGGTGACGAAGGTCAGGGGTGGCCTGGGCGTAGACCTGAGAGGAGGTGGACAGAGAAACCACAGGAAGTGAGGAGGTCACGGCCAGCAAAAGGCGAGGGTGAGAACCCGTCCCTGAGGCGGTTGCAGGGGCCCCTGCCGGTGCAGAGCTGGGTTCCAAGCAGTTCACTCTGCTCAGCAAGGACGTCCTCTGTGGCTTGGCAGCGGAAGTCGATGACCTGGGGTCCCCCGGAGCAAAGCCCCTCCCCCCCACCCCCGCTGCAGGAGACGGGGCACTGCAGCAGAGCGGGGAACCCCAGCTTCCCTGAAGACACTCCGAAAGCTCTGGTGCCGACAACCAGAGCCAGAGCGAGCTCTGCCGAAAGGTCGCTTCTCCGCGCGGAGAAAGGGATCCCTCTCCTCGCTGGCTGTCATCTTTCGCTTTAATTAACATCAACCTTGTACACACTTGGCAGTGGCTTCAAGTGTTCGCGTGGACTTCCTGTGACAAGTTTAATAAAAAATGTAAATCCTCGTGGGCTAACTGAGGCGTCCGTCAGCGTCTCCCCCGTGGCAGGGAGCCTTCGGGGCGGACAGATGCCCACCCCCGCCAGCGGCCCAGCGGGGACAGTCCCGCTCCGAGGACAGGAAGGACCAGACAGCCTGGACATGCCAGCGCACGCGTGCTGGGATGGCAACGCGAGGAACTGGCCGGCTTGTGTCCACATCCCGCTCCCTGCCTCCCTGTTTCCTCTGTAAAACGGGGCAGAACAGCACCAGCTCCACAGGGTTGTTTTATGGGTTATGTTCCTTTACACGGGCTGCGGACAGACTCAGCCGGATGCAACGGGAGTGCTTTGTCATGGATGCCTGGCCCCACTGGGTCATGTTGCTTGTGTGTCTGCTGCCCCCACCAGACTGAAGGCAGGACATGTCTGGCTTCTCCTTGTCTACAGGTGTCTGGCTCCAGAACACACCTGCAATCCAGGAGGCATGTGGACCGGGGTTCTGAGCAGCAGGGAGGTGTGGCCCAGGGCGCCGGGTGGGGGTGCCAGACCCCACGTCGGAGACGGGGACTTTGGCTTCTCTCCATGGAGCTGCGACAGATCGGCCCATCCAACCCCTGTAGTACTGCTTCCGTTTTTCCAAGAAGAACTCTGAAGCCCAGCTCTAGGACTGTTTGCCCCACATCGCAAAGCCACCCTCTTCCTCGAGGAATGGAGAGGTGAACACAGCAACCCTTCTCTGACAAGCAGGTTGGTCTTCTGATTCCAAAATTCCCCTTTTAACAGCCACCCATAAAGTGCCTACTCTGTGCCAGTGCCTCATTGTGATGGAGAGACCACAGCACAGCGGCTGCCCTTCCCTCAGCTGCACCCATAAATGCTCGGTTGGAACAGAGGCCCCCCTACTCCTGACCTCTTTATTCAAAGGTGCTGATACCAAATTCCAGCAACATAAAAATCAGTGTGTATTTCCTACAAAAAGGACATTATCTGTTTTAATTTTTTCTTTTTTCTTTTTTAGGGCATTATTTATTTTATTTTCTAAAATCTTTATTGTTGAGAGTATTACATATGTGTCCCCTTACCCCCCCCCCCTAATTATCCCAGTTCCCACCCCGCCCCAGGCCTTCAGTACCACGTGTTCATAGGTAATGCATATACGCATATAAGATCTTTTTGGTTAATCTCTTCCTGCTCACTCTCCCCGCTTCCCTCTGAGAATCGTCAGTCTGTTCCATGTTTCCATGACTCAAATTCTAGTTTATTCACCAGTTTATTTTGTTCATTAGAGATCTTATTCGTTTATTCTGATTTTTAGATTCAATTGTTGATAGATATGTATTTATTGCGATTTTATTGTTCATATTTTTAATCTTTTTTTTTTTCTTCTTCTTCTTAAAAAATACCCTCCAGCATTTCATGTAATCCTGGTTTGGCGGTGATGAACTCCTTTAGCTTTTTCTTATCTGTGAAGCTCTTTGTCTGACCTTCAATTCTGAATGATAGCTTTGCTGGGTAGAGTAATCTTGGTTGTAGGTCCTTGCTATTCATCACTTTGAATATTTCTTGCCACTACCTTCTAGCCTACAAAGTTTCTGTTGAGAAATCAGCTAACAGTCATATGGGCATTCCTTTGTAGGTATCTAACTGCTTTTCTCTTGCTGCTTTTAAGATTCGTTCTTTGTCTTTAGCCTTTGGCATTTTAATTATGATGGGCCTTTTTGGGTTCCTCTTGTTTGGGACTCTTTGTGCTTCCTGGACTTGTAAGTAGCAGGTACCAGAAGTTTTCTGTCATTATTTCTTCAAATAGGTTTTCAATATCTTGCTCTCTCTCTTCTTCTGGCACCCCCATAATGCGAATGTTGGTACGCTTGAAGTTGTTCCAGAGGCTCCTTATGCTATCTTCATATTTTTGGGTTCTTTTTGGTCTTCTGATTGGGTGTTTTTTGCTTCCTCATATTTCAAATTGTTGATTTGATTCTCAAAACCCTCTACTCCACTGTTGAAGCCCTGTAAATTATTCTTTGTTTCAGTTAATTTCTGATTGGTCCTTTTACATGTCTTTGAAATTCTCACTAATATCCTTGAAAGTCTCACTAAGTCCTTTGAAGCTCTCATGAAGATCCTCGAGTAACCTTATAACCATTGTTTTGATCTCTGTATCCAGTAGTTTGCTTGCTGCCATTTTTTTCATTTGTGACATGTTTCTTTGCCTCCTCGTTTTAGCTGCTTCCCAGTGTTTGTTTCTATGTATTTTGTAGAGCTGTTAATGTCTCCTGGAATTGGTAGAGAGGTCTTGTGTAGCAGGTGTCCTGTAGGGCCCAGTAGTTCAGCCTCCCCAGTCACCTGACCTGGCCCCTCTAGGTGTGCCCCAGTGTGGGCTGTGTACACAGTCTTGTAGTTGAGCCTTGGGAGGAATTAACCTACAGGTCAATTGGTTGTGAGGACCAGCTCTGACTACAGTGGGAGAGCTGCTGTGCAGGAAACACCCTATGGAGCAGGACTTGCTTCAGTGGGACTTTGGTGTTCACTGAGTCTGCCCCTTGAGTGTGTCACTTATGGATGTGTAGAGTTGTAATCTGGTATGGTCTGAAGCTGTCCACTGGGTACACTGGCTCTAGGGCCTCCAGGGAGGTGCAAAGTCAGCCACTGCCTGGGGCCACCCAGCAGGAGCTACAGAGAGATCTGCAGATGGCTGCTATTTGTATTGGGCTTGGAAGTGCCAAGGTGAGGCCCAGCTGTGAAACAAGAGGTCCCCAGTAAGATTTCTGGTCAGGGCACATGCCTGGGTTGCAGGCTCCATCCTCAGTAGGGGGTGTGCAGGAGGCAGCCAATTGATGTCTCTCTGTCGTTGATGTTTCTATCTCTATCCCTCTCCCTTCCTCTCTTTCTAAAATCAATAAACACACACACACACACACACACACACACACACACACACACACAAACCTCGCCTGGCTTGAACCCATTTGGCTTCGCACACCCATGCTGGGCTGCCACCCTTCCTCCCTCTGGTGTGTGCACCTACTCTGCTCAGTCTTACGTAACGGTTTTAGAGTGAATATTCAAAAAGAAAAGAAGGCAGGCAAGCAGGCTGCATATTAAATTTTAGTAGAGATTGCCAAATTGGTCTCCAGAGTGACTTTCCCCATTTATAATCTCACTGGCAGTGTAGATTAAGTGTGCCTACATCCCTGCCCACTCTCCAACACTTGATGTTGGCACATTTAAGTTTTTGCCAGTCTGATGGGAACAAATATGTCAAATTAATATGCATTTCCTGTCTTTACAGAAAAATTGAACATCTTTTAATACGTGTATTAACCCTTTATCATTTCTCTTCTGCATATTTTCTATGAGTATCTTTTTCCTGTTTCTATATCAAAGTAATTCTTTACATATATCGGGTACATTTATTTGTTATATATTTTGTAAATATTTTCTCATCTGCCATTTCTAACTTTATATTATCTTTCTGCATACAAATTTTTAAATTTTGTAGTAAAATTTATAAATTTTGGTTTTTCAGTAAATCTTAAGATTTTTCAAGGTCATAAATATATTTTCTAATGTTTTCTCTTATTATTCTAACAGGACTTTTTTTTTAAATATATGTTTCCCCCACCCCACCCCCCATTAATTTTTGTTAATGGTATGAAGAGGGAATTTAATTTAAAAAGTTTCCAGGTAGTAAATTGTTCTAATATTTTTTGAGTAATCCACTTTCCCCCCACTGATTGGAAATGCCAATATATACATGGGCCTGGGTTTTTTTTAATCTTCTATTTTTGTTCCAAGGATCTATTTATCTATTCATGTGCTAATATCACATTATATTTATCAAAATTACTTTATAATATGTTTTGACATCTTGTCGGGCAAAATTTCGCTCGTGTTTCTTCCTTTTTCAAGCTGTCTTGGCTACTCCGGAACATTCACTCGTCCTTCTGAATATTGGAATCAGCATGTCAAATCCCATTAAAATCTCGATCAGGTTTTGATTGGGATTGTGTTGAATTTATAGATTTATTGAAGGGATTAAAATGGAGCAAAAATATTAATTCTTAGCATTATGATATGGCCCCGAGGAAGTGTGTGGTCATGAACGGTTCTCTGTGGAAGGCAGGCAGCCACCCTGGGGTGCCAGCCCCTGCGCCCATGTGCCCCTCTGCTACTGCCCCCTTGCTAGTCACCTCTAAAAAAGAGTATTTGTGCTCCTGAATTTGTGTGTTTATTTTTCTCTTGCTGTCCTTTATTATTTTACCACATGCTCGTGGTCCTAAACAGGACATTGCTTAATTTTCTAAAAATATATACATCTTTTTATTGATTTTAGAGAGAGAGAGGGAGAGAGAGAAACATCAGTGAGAAAGAACCATCAGTTGGCTTCCTCCTGCCCGCCCTATACTAGGGATTGAGCCAGCAACCCAGGCAGGTGCCCTAACCCGGAAGCAAACCAGTGACCTTTCAGTGCATGTGATGATGCTCAACCCACAGAGACCCTCCGGCCAGGCTGGGTATTATTTAGTTTTGCATGCTTTCAAACCTCATGTAATTGAGTAATTTTGTGTGTGTCCTTCTATCCTTTGCTTTTTTATTTCTCAACATGTTATTCCCAATATTATCCACGTTGAGCACACAGCGGTTGCTTCTTTTTCACTGCTGTGTAGCGTTCTGTCGTGTGAATAGACGGCTATTTATGGGCACTTTCTCCTGCTGATGAAATTTGAGTGGTTTCTAGTTTTTGGTTTTTGCTCTCCTAACAGTGCTGCTTATACAGGGCTAGTCTTCTAGTGCTCATGGGCCAGAGCCCTCTAAAGCATGTACCCTGGGGTGCAATTTCCGGGTCACTTAAAGCATGCATTCTTTTTTTTCTTTTTTTTATAAGATATTTATGACATTTTTAAAAAATATATTTTATTGATTTTTTACAGAGAGGAAGAGAGAGGGATAGAGAGTCAGAAACATTGATGAGAGAGAAACATCGATCAGCTGCCTCCTGCACACCCCCTACTGGGGATGTGCCCGCAACCAAGGTACATGCCCTTGACCGGAATCGAACCCGGGACCCTTGAGTCCGCAGGCCGACGGTCTATCCACTGAGCCAAACCGGTTTCGGCAAGGCATGCATTCTGAGGTGCAATTTCCGGGTCACTAAGGCATGCACTCTGAGGTGCAATTTCTGGGTCATGAGGTGTTCATTTCTTCAACTTTAGTCCATAGTATCAACAGAGGCTTTGGGAATGTTGACTCCTGCCAGTATGAAGTTCCCACTGCTCCACATCATCATCAATAATTGATATTCCCATTGCCCAGACTTTTAAAGTTTTAAAATTGTTGGCGCTCACATATGAATGATGTCATGGCCAAGCACAGGAGTTTGAGGTCATTGCCTTTTCTTCACCCTTCGGTAGAATCTCAAACATTTTTAGATTGAAAGGGCACACAAGTTTCCGGCTGGAATAGCCTGGTGGAATCCCCAGATTCCAGGGAAAACGTCTTCAAAGCGTCCACAATTCAAAACAGAGGAAAAAAGTCAGCCTCCCAGGAGAATCTGGACTAGAACCCGGCTTCTCGCTTGCCACACTGGGAGTCCGTCGCCATTGCAACAACCCTGTAGCTCAGTGCTGTTATAACCCCCACTTTCAGCTAAGGAAACAGACGTCAGCAAATCTAGTAAGTAACTTATGATTCAGAATACCCACTTGAAAAAATACATATTTTTTTTTTATTGATTTCAGAGAGAGGAAGGGAGAGGGAGAGAGAGAGAAACATTGATCGATTGCCTCCTGCACACTCCCTACTGGGGACCAAGCCTGAAACCCGGGTGGGAATCGAACTGGTGAGCTCCTGGTGCATGGGAGAATGCCCAACCAACTGAGCCACATAGGCCGGGCCAGAATACACACTGTGTAAGTACTATGCCTCCCTAAGGAAGATGGAATATAAGAAAACGACTTAAGCATGTACAAGGCTTTTACCCAAACTGAAGAGCAGACAGAACTTCTAAGGCTGGTGTCACTGGAACCAGGACCGAGGGCGGTGTCTGTTCTCACCATCTACTCAACACTGGTATAGCTGATGCAACAGGAAAGGAAAACTAACCAAGACCATTTAAATACATGAAGAGAAATGATAAAAATGGCCTTTCTTGCAGGTCACATAATTATATATCTAGAAAATTCAAGCAATTCAATAACAACAACAACAAAAGCTAAGGTGGCTGAGTGCTAGATAAATAAGCAACAACACAATAGCTGTTCTTGATATCAGCAATAAGCAGAAATGGAAATGTAAAAACCATCACATTCGCATTAGGAAGAAAACTATTTTTTTTTAGTATTTGAAAAAATATCTGAAGTGTTCCATTTACAATATCATCAAAAAGAATAAAATATTTAGGAGTAAGTTTAGCAACAAAGCACAAAACTTGTACTCTGAAGACTATAAAACATTGTTGAAATAAATAAAAAATCTAAATAAACAAAGTATCCTATGTTCATAGATTAAAATTTGGTATTGTTAAAATGGCATATTCCCCCAAATTATCTATAGATTCAATGCAATCCCTATCAGAATTCCAGCTAACTTCTTCGTATAAATGGCCAAGGTGATTCTAAAATTCATATGAAATTTCATAGGACCCAGAATGACCAAAACAATTTGAAAACAGGAAGTAAAATTGGAGGACTCACATTTTTGATTTCAAAACTTACTAAAAATCAAAAGCAATGAAGACTGTATGGTACTGGCTAGATGTTTTGACCAATGGAATACAATTAAGAGTCTATGAGTCTGTAAGAAACTTATTTTTAACACAGGTGCCAAAACTATTCAATGGGGAAAGAATAGTCTTTTCAACAAATGGCATTGGGACAACTGTACAGTCACAGGCAGAAGAATAAAGTTGGATGCTTATCTCATACCATTTATAAAAAATTCACTCAAAATGGATCAAGAAACTAAACTACACTAATTCAAAGCCACAAAACTCTTAGTAGAAGACACAAAGGTAAATGTTTATTACTTTATTTCTGGAAATTCTTAGATATGGGTGAACATGAGCAAGAAAAGCAAGAATAGATAAACGGGGCTTCATCAAAATTAAAAACTTTTGTGCTTCAAAGCACACTCTAAATAAAATAAAAAGACAGCCCATAGCCTGGCCGGTGTGGCTCAGTGGTTGAGCGTCAACCCGTGAACCAGGAGGTCCCAGTTTGGTTCCTGGTCAGGGCACATGCCTGGGTTGCGGGCTTGATCCCCAGTAGGGGGCATGCAGGAGGCAGCCGATCAATGACTCTCAGCGATATTTCTATCTCTCTATCCCCCTCCTTTCCTCTCTCTAGGATCAATAAAAATATATTTTAAAAAAAGACAGCTCACAGAATGGAAGATAATGTTTGCAAATTACATATCTGATAAGGGACTTGTATCTAGAATGTATAAAGACCTCATAGACCCCAACAACAGAAAGAGAATCCAGTTCAAAAATGGGGAAAGGATTTGAGTAGCTGTTTTCCCAAAGAAGATATGCAAATGGCCTGCAATAAGCTGAAAAGGTGCTCAGTGTCACCAGGCATCAGGGAAATGCACATCAAACTGCAGTGAGATGCCTCCTCACACTCACGAGATGGCCAGGTTAGAAGCTTACATCACAGCAAGTGGTGATGAGGCTACAGAGAAACTGGAACCATCAAACTGTCTGGCAGTTCCTCAAACGATTAGCCCTGTGGCCCAGCAATTCCGCTCGTAGGTGTATGCCCAAGAAGAGCAGAAACAGTTGCCCACACAAACACCTGTATACAGATGTTTATTTACATGATTACTATTGCATCTTTGTTCACAATGCCAGCCAAAAGGTGTGTACAACCCAAATGTCCATCAGTTGTTGAATGGATAGACAAAAATGTGGTACATCCACACACATGGGACATGATTTGGCCACAAAAAGGAGTGAGGTACTGATACCAGCTATGCCATGGATGGACCTTGAAAATCTCATGCTGAGTGAAAGAAGCCACAACAGACCACATATTATATCATGCCCAGGATTGGAAAAGTCTGTAGAGAACAAGAAGCGGATTCGTAGTTACCTAGGGCTGGGAGGGTGGGGGGAATGAAGGGATGAAGGGTGAAAGGTGGTGGGCCATCGTTAAACAGTACGGGGCTTCTTTCTGAGGCCATGAAATGTTCTAAAATCGACCATGATGATGATCACACACATCTGTGAATATACTGAAACCATTGAATTGTATGCTTTAAATGGGTCCGTTGTATGGGATGCAAATTACATCGCAATAAAGCTGTTTTTGTGTGTATTTTTTAAAAGAATAACTTGGAACAATATATTGATGTGACGAGATTTTTATAATAAATGCTTAAGCGAAGAAAGTTCCAGAATGTTGTGGGTTGAGATATGTCAACCCCCACCACCACCACAATTTATACATTTAAGTTTTAACTCCCAGTAAATCAGAGTGAGGATTGACTTTTAAATAGACAGCTGCAGTTGTAATTAGTTAAGAAGTCATGCTGGCATAGGGTGGGCCCCTAATCCCGGGTGACTGGTGTCCTTATAAGAAGGGGAAATTCGGACACAGACATGCACGAACAGGTAGAACACCATGTGAAGGTGGGAGTTAAGCTGTCACGAACCAAGGAACCCCAGGAAGTTAGAAGGGAGGCCTGGAGTAGACCCTTCCCAGAGCCTTCAGAGGGAGCTCGGCCTGAATCCCAGACTCCCAGTGGGACCAGATCACTGCGGGGCAATCGCTTTCCAGTGTTTAAGCCACTCGGTCTGTGGTACTTACGACAGCAGCCGTAGCACACCAACACCCAGAGTAACAACAGGAATGGAAATCAGCGTGTATTCCCTCGCTTTGTTAACATTGGTTATCTTATGGGGTTGGGCTCAAGTGAGAGAGGCTGTTAGGTGTTTCAATATGCTTTTATCACTTGCATTGTTTTCATGCGCATGCACCTTCTTTGCATGTAAAAAAACAACAACAACAAAAAAAAACACAAAAGATTTTTTTACTAAAAGAAAACTGGGCTGCAGGGTTTGGGGGCCCTTTTTGTTTTTTTTGTTTTTTTAACCTTCCATGGTTAGAGGTTTTTACTGTCATTTAAGGTCTCCTTCCCAGCCCCCCAGTTTGTTGGCTGAATGTATTCTCTGACGCAGCCAGGAAGGTTCCACGGAACACTGGGGGTGGTGACAGCAAGCACGTGGCCCTGGCTCCGTGGCCTGGGGAGTGAAGACCTTCGAGGGGAGGGCGAGGATGGGCCGCGGGGCTGGCGGTGGTGCTGCTGGTGGTGGAGAAGGAGGGCTGATGCATGCTGGCATCTCCAGTTTGCGCTTTCTCCTTCCCCATCCGGCCTCAGTTAAGGCTGCAGGGCAGTATCTTCCATTTATAGACTTGGAAACGGAGGCTTAGTGAGGGCAAGGGACTTGGGTGGAGCAAGACCTGAGCCTGCATTAGCTGAGCTCCAACCCCGTGTTCCCTCCAACTCACGGGGGCTTCAACCACAGAGGTTGGGAGGGGTAAGGTGCCCTCCACCCACCCCTAACCCGCCCCATGTATCAGGCCTTGTCCCTAGCCTGGCAGGAGCCTCCTCTAGTTCAAAACAGTCATGGCGGGGGGCGGGGGCAGATGGAGACCCCACCACCGTTTGTCTCTGCAGCCTTCCGGCATGCCGTGGTGCGCTGGGACGTGGGCGGCCTGCATTATTCAAGCCCATGGAATATTCAGGCTGTCGGGCAGAGGACGAGCCTGTCAGGGCTGGCTGACTGCTCGCTCACAAAAGGCCCCTGTGGGCTGGGAAGCTGCCTGCGCCCCGTGCAGGGGCAGATGTGTCGTCCTGGCCTGACCCAGGTGGGCGCGGGCTGCCTCTGCCCCCTGATGGGTGTCCTCATTTGGGGGGATGTATTATTGAGCCCACGGGCCCTCCCAACCAGACTCCTGGACAAGCCGGCTCAGCGGAGTCCCCGCTGGTGGGAGCCCCGAAGAACTCGCTCCCGGGGAGAGCTGGCTCGGGGCGCCAGGCCCGTGTGGACCTTTGGGGGTGGAGGCCATGCTTGCCTCAGTTCCTGCGGGGAGCCAACCTTCCGCAGAGAGACCTGGAACTCAGGACACTGGTGTCAGCCACGCAGCTGCAAACCTGCCGGAATGTCAGTGAGGACCCTGGTTCGGCTCCAGGAGGTCAGTGGGAACAGGGTCCCTAAGCAGGAAGCGGAACACTAGAGAGAGCCACGTTTCCAGAATCAGGGACCTCGCCCTTCCCCAAGCTGTGCCCTCCGAGCCCTTAGGCCTGGTTCTAGGGCCCCAGAACGCCGCGGTGTGCTGGTCTGGAACCCCAGAGCCACTGACTCCAGCGTCCTGGTGGGCAGTTCCGGAACCTGGGGTGCTTCTGGAGCCCTGGGGTGGTTCTGGAACCCTGAAGTGGTTCCGGAACCTGGGGATAGTTCTGAAACCCTGGGGTGGTTCTGGAACCTGGGGTGCTTCTGGAGCCTGGCACTCCCTGGTCTGGAAATCTGAGCTGGTCACGCTGTGCAGAGCTCACCAGCCCTTCCTGAGCCCGGGCCTCAGGGCTGACCCACCAGCCCTGCTGCCGCTCGACTTCTCAACCCCATTGTGTCCATTTTACAACCCCATTGTGTCCTCGCTTCTCAACCCCTGTGTCTCAACCCCATTGTGTCCTCGCTTCTCAACCCCATTGTGTCCATTTTACAGGGAAAGAAACAGAGGTACGGAGAGTTTAAAAAGAGGTTTAAATTGTTCAAGGTCACACGCCAAGGCCACAGATTTAGGATCAAACTGGTATCTCTCTCAACTCTACACCTGAGCTCACTCAGTCATTCAACAAATATTTATTGAATACGTGAGTCCCAGTCCCTATTCCAGACAGCAGTTAGCAAAAGAGACAAGGACCCTTGCCCTCATAGAGCTGACATCCCAGTGGGGGGTGTGAGGGGGTGACACACAAGTATCCAGCTTGGCATCAATGTGAGAGGACACCATGGCTGCTCCCTCCTCAGCTGGACTGTGACTCGGAGCTACAGGAGCCACCACCATAACAGACCAGCTGACCCCTTTCCCCAGGAAACTGGAGCCGAGAAACGTTAGCCCGAGGTCTCTCCTCCAGCCCGGGATGCTCAGGTTCCCAGAGAACAGGGCTGAGGAGCCAGGCCCGGGCGGCAGCCCCCCTCCCCTCCGGGTGCTTTTCCGTTCGCTCACATCCGCCCAACTTCCAGCAAGCGGGCACCCAGCCTGGCTGCGCAACCCAGACCCCCATGAATTATGCACATCGCTCCCAGTTCTAGATGGAGTCGTGGAGGAATTACAGCTCCCATTAAGTCACACGGCACCGGCAGCCCAGCTGTGTCTCCTGCTGGGCCTTCCTGGGCTGGAAGGGAGCGCTGGGTGGTGGGAGGGCCGGAACGCTTGGCCACTCCATGCATTGCGCTCGCGCTGCGCTCCTAACTCCTTGGCAGAGAGGAGACTTCCGTGCCCAGCAGGGCTGGTGCTGGTGCCCCGCTAGCCGGTCTGATGCTGGAAAAGCTAGAGGAGACAAATGGTAACGGTTACGGCGAGGCCGGGCCACGTGTCGCAGGTGCCGCCCATGCCCGCTGTGCATATAAGGGGCTGGGGCTTCGGGCCACCTTTCCCTTTCCCACCCCTCCACTCGGCCTCGAGGGCCCGTGCGTGCGCAATGGGCTGGCCTCTCCCGGATGTGGCAGGAATGGGCAGGAGCAGGTCGGTGCGTGCGTGTAAGGCGTGTGAACGGGGCCGGGAGGGATTGCGGGGTCCACTCAACCGAGGGGAAGTGACTCATCCAAGATCATCTCGGGGGTTCGGGGCAGCACAGCTTGAGGTGCATGAGCTCGCCTAGCCACGCGGCCTCAGAGTGGGTCCCACCTGCCCCTCAGGAGGACAGCGACGCAGTTACCTGCCTGTGTAGCTGATTGGACCAGGGCTTGGGGGCGGAGCCAATGACAACCACAGGCGGGCGGTGGCTGAGCTCTGTCCAATAGGAACACCCTATCCTGGAGTGCGGCGACAAGAGCCAATCAAAGCCTCGCTCCGGGGGGGGGGGGGGGGGGGGGTGGGCAGGAGGGCTATAAATGCTCAGGCTGCCCCAGCTGCCCACCAGTGTGTCTGCTGCAGGGAGGCAGTGGGGGGCGCTGCTCCCTTCCTTCCCTGGAAGCTCCGGTGTCCGGCCAGTGCCTGGGACTGACTACCAGGTGGTGCTGAAGCCTCAGGTGAGAGCTCGCGAGGTTCCTGGACCAGGCCTCTGGGGGTAACCAGAAGCGCGTACAGGATTTCAGCGATGTCACCGCAAGTGAGTTACAGCATCTGCAGGCAGGCTGAGTTATATATGGCAAAGCCCAGCAATATTGATGAGCATCGATATTTATCAAAGAGGCATTGTTTCCGTATTGAGGGTGCTTGTCGGCTGGCCCTTAAAGACATTAATTCACAAGGCCCAGGGATATTGGAGTTGAGGGACCTTGAGGTGGACCTTGAGGGGTGAGGGTGGAAAACATTCGTTCACTCGTGTGTGTACTCGTCCATTCACCCGCTCACTCAGCCAGCTCACCTCCCAGGTCTGCCGCTTCCTTTCTGGGGTTCCCAATCAGTCCTTCTCTTGTTGATGCACTTGCTTGTTGTCTAGAACGTGACCTCCACGGCGGCGGGGCCTGGGTGTGCGTTACTCACCCCCGTGTCCCCAGGGCCTAGCACAGAGCCAGGGCTCCAGCAGTGTTGGCTGAGTGTTACATGAACGCTGGGACATCAAGAAGCCCAGATTTATGGAGCTGCTGAGTTGTGTTGTGTGCAGGCTCCGAGAGCCGGGTTGTTACTGCAGCGTGACCTAGCCCGTGCTGACTGACTGGCAGGGTCTGTGTGCAGTGGGTGGGGCCCAGAGCAGAGTGGGTGTCCCCAGAAGCAGCGGGTCCGGCTCTGCTGCTCACCCCCGCGGAGCCGGCCTTTTCTTTCCCCGATGCCAGGGACACTGTCTAGGGACAATGGAGACATTTTCCTCCGGCTCTTTCTCAGTTGGCTCTGCCGCAGGAAAGCAGAGAAACCCAGACATGAAGTCACCGCTTGTTTTCGGCGAGAGCACAAGAAAAAAAGCCGCGGCAGTATTGTGTTTGCCTTATTAAGGCTCATTTTCTCATTACAATTTCCCCTCCTAATTGCTAATTTTTCCAGCTTCTCCAAGAGCCATTCTACTTCCGCCTTGTTCCTTCCGCCTCCAAGAGCTGGCGCCTCGGGAACCTGCCACAGATGGGCACAGGGGAAACACACATGCTTGTTTGGAATTTACTTGAAATCCTCTTCTCCTGGTGCTACTGGGCGGGCGCTGCCAGGCTCTCCTGGCCTCGTGACTGGGACCGAGCCCTGAGGACGGCCCAGGGCGAGGGGCCTGAGCAGGCCCAGGGCTCCATGCCCTTCCCCAGGGCCTGCCTTAGCAGCAGGCAGCCCTCCCCGCCAGGACTCTGAGCCTCAGGAGCACGTGTGCACATGAGCCGAGGGGACGGCGGTCACCCATCCTTGGACGGGGCACCCGGTGTGCACCCAGAGCCGGGCCTGGACTGCTGGGTCCCCGTGCCAGCCCTGCAGCCACGGTCCCCTCAGTGGGAGGGAGCTGTGGGCACCCCATTTTCAGATGGGAAGACAGACTCAGAGAACTGGGGAGCCGCAGCTAAGGCTGCTTAGATAGCAACAGCACAGCAGGAATTTCCTGTAGGTCAGTCGGTCTGTCTGTCTGTCTGTCAGCTCCAGGGGCTCCCTCCACACCACAGGCCTGCCCAGATCAGCAAGGAGCCCAGATCAGCACATTCAAGTGACAGAAACCTCTCTCTGCTCTCCCCTGAGTCGTCTGAGGTACCACTCACTACTCCCCACCTTTGACTGAGGGTCTGGGATCAGATGCTGCTTGCAGGTCTGACGTGGGACTCCATGCGGGACAATCTCTCAGGCCCTCCAATCCCTGTGAGGCAGGAGGACGGGGCTGGTGACATGACACGGTGGGTAGGTTTGGAGTGTCCACTGGCTCCCCTCTCCCAGCCCGGCTTCCTCACCTATAAAAGAGAGGAGTCGTCCTGCCTCATGGATGGGAATTAAAACATAACTGTAAAGCTATTAGCCTAGGATCTAGCAACAAGCAAGCACACCCCCCCACCCCCCATGGCATTCGTCGTCATCATCATCATCGCTCTCGTTGTGATCATGCTATTGTTTTTAGAACTGGAGAAAGTCACAGCTGCTACAGACCAGACAGCTCACCTGACTCAAGTTCTGTTTCATAGAAATGGGAAAGCAAGTCAAGAGAAGAGGAATGTGTGCTTCAATTGGGATCAGCAGAGAGTCAGCAGAGCTCTGTGTTACACGCTGCCGCCTCTCCCCACGGGTGGCAAAAGAAAGCACCTGCATTTGGAAACAGCTGGGATGGGTCCGGTCCCCGCAGGAAGGAATCCGTCAGATGCAATTCTTGCTGATCACGTGTTGTCGTGAGAGTCCGGGGAACCCTGTGCCTCCATCACGGTTACCCAAAGGCTGGGCAGCAGCCGAGGCCTCCAGGGTTGGACCCCGGCGGCCCGCCTCTGGGGTAAGGTCATGTCAGGGGGTGAGACAGGCCCTGCTCAAGATGCTACCCAGGACCACCTGGGCCGCCCAGAAGCAGCTGTTCTTCGAGGAATGGAAACGCACATCTTTGCGATCATGGACTGGACTGCCCTTTCCTCATTGGGGTGATTGCACCCCAGAGTCTTCCCCTCTGTGGCCCGAGAGTGCCCAGTGCCTCATAGGAACCTGCTAGTTGGGGTGAAAGAAATGAACCAAAGGCTGCGGAATGGAATCCTTTGTGTTTCTTCACCAGTTTTGAGTTCATGATATTTCTTTATATCCACTGGTCTCATTCATTCACCCTTCCACATCCCTGGGAGGGAAAGACTCACAGTCCCATGTTGCAGGTTGGAAAACAGAGGCTCTGAATTTGAAGCTGGGTTTGCCAGCGTGGTAGCCACCTGTGGCTATGTACATTAAAATTCAATACAATTTAAAGTGCTCCATTCCTCCGCTGGATGAGCCACATTTCCAGGAGTTGGTAAATAAATAAGGCGTGTGGCTAGTGACTGCCACACTGGACAGTGAAGTACGGAGTATTTTTTGACATGTGGCAGAAAGTTCTGCCAGATGGCTCTCTGACTAGTGCAGGCTCTTGGGGCAGAGAGAGTGGAATTTGGAGCGGTGATGGGGTGTAGGGGGTGCACTCAGGACTTCTCTGGGCACGGGGTTTCCCATCATGCCCTTGGGAACTGGAGGGCCACCTTGCTGGAGGCTGGCAGGCAGTGTGAGCGTCTCTCCAACAGGAGCACTTCCTGTTTCCTGCTTTGCATAAGACGAGTAGGAACTGCTCCGTGAACCGCAATGCATTCATGGTGGTGTGGCATCCTTTTCTAATGAGACGGCTTACAGGCCTCCATCGACAGGGTGTCTAGGGCCTGCCCCTTGGACTCCCCTCCTCTGTCCCCAGAGTCGCCGGAGCCTGGAGCCCAGGAACCCTGAAAGGGGCTCCCGTTCCTCCTCCTCCTCTGCCCAATGGGACAGAAGTGGGTTCTGAGCGCTCCCGGGTGCCCCGAGGCGCGGGACCACTCCTCCAGCGGGTGGCGGCCTGGGCCGAGGCTCCCCTGGAGCGGTCCGGTCCGCAGTGACCAGGAGGTGGGCTGTCTAAGAGTGTAGCCACAGGGATGGGAACAGATACCCCGTGGAGCAGGGGCTGGGGCTGCCTGCTCTAGACCCAGCAACGCCCCCTCCTTGTCCCGTGTGTGCACGTGGCTGAGCCCGGAACGCACCCACAGCAGCGTGGGAAGGCTGGCAGGAGGGACTGAGGGGGTGGGTGAGGCCACAGGCTGGGTTTTGAGAGCCTGCTGGGAGCCAGGTGGGGCTGGAGGCATCCTTCCATCTCCTCTCGATTTAATATTTATAATAATCCGTCCATGGGGGTGAAGATGCTCCGAGGGCTTAGCCTCAGGCAGCTCACAAGCCCAGAGCCCCTGCCCACCTCGGCGCTCGGAGGCCGGCACTGGTCCTCCCAGTCCTTACTCCTGGGACAACGACTTGCCCAAGGACACGGGGTCGCTGGTGGCCGAACCTGGCCCCCAACCCAGCAACATTTGACTCCCTGGCCCTTAAGACAAAGGAGCTAAAATTCTCTGTACCCCGCAGCTCTGCGGCCTTTCAAAGCTTCGCGGGTGTGGGGCTGGGAAGGGGGGCTGGGACCGTCTCCAAACGCAGGGTCGCCTCGGAGTTGTTTTTTTTTTTTTTTTTAATTCTTGTTTCTGCTGCCCTGGAGTTTTCTATGTCTCCGTATGTTAAAAAGAAAGAAAACAATTTAACGACAACAACACAGAGAAAACTTAGTTCATTAAAAAAAAAAAAAATACAGAGAAGTCTGACTTATGTGAAATTTAATTTAATTTATTTTTATACCAGCAGCTGTCAGTTCAAAGAACAACAACAAAGTAGCCATCTGTGCTTAATTTCATCAATCCACCGCCGATGGTGATGGTCACGTGAGCAGGGCTTTGGACGGGAGGCCGAGCACGTGGCCAGATCGTGGCCCCCCTGCCCCCCACGGGCCCTCCATCCAGGTGGGGGCCTGGGGGCTCCGTGCGGGGAGCCGTGGGGCAGGCACCTGGGCCCTGGGGCTGAACTTGCTGCCAACTAGAAACATGCAGTCAAGACACAGTCGCCCCGGCTTGTCATCTTTGCTTAGCCCTGTGGGTCTCACCCACGCCGCATGCCGTGGTGAGCGGGCCTTTCAGCCCTGAACAGGCGGGGAAACTGAGGCTCGG
This sequence comes from Ia io, assembly GCA_025583905.1. NCBI lineage: Eukaryota > Metazoa > Chordata > Mammalia > Chiroptera > Vespertilionidae > Ia > Ia io. The sequence goes on from JAJQQW010000008.1 coordinate 6,058,757, forward strand.
AGGGGTCTCTCGCCCGGAGCCACACGGCCGGTACACAGATTCAAACCCTGGTTTGTTTCAGCCCGGAACCCAGTCTTCTCACTAGGCCCGGGGCCTCCTGAGCTTGAAGCTACTGCAAAACTTCGCAGGGGGAGAGGTCAATGGAGGGAGCGGGGGCGACATATGTGGTACTTTAAACCAGGCGTCCTCAAACTACGGCCCGCGGGCCACATGCGGGTGTTTTTGCCATTTTGTTTTTTTACTTCAAAATAAGATATGTGCAGTGTGCATAGGGATTTGTTCATAGTTTTTTTTAAACTGTAGTCCGGCCGTCCAGCGGTCTGAGGGACAGTGAACTGGCCCCCTGTTTAAAAAGTTTGAGGGCCCCTGCTTTAAACAACAAAGAATTTAAATTAAAAAAGAAACCTTCTGCGGGACCCAGGGCGGGGGCGCTCTCTGGGCACAGCCCTGCGCCCACCCTGCAGGACAGGAGGAGTGGGATAACGGTGCCCTCTCCTGGGTGCAGCCTTCCCCGGCTCACCGCCCCCCCTTCCCTGGGGGCCGTGCCCATGCCTCAGGGCTCAGTGAGGAAGGTGGGTGTTCCACTCTGGGGGACCTGTCTGAGGTCAGGTAGGGGGTGAGTGCTGGGGGCGGGGTCAGATCTCAAAGCTTGGAACGTGGTGCTTGTCCGAATCACTAGGGAATCCAGAAGAAGCCAAGACTGCCCGGTCCAATCTCAGGGTCAGACCCACAGGGGGGCCTCAGGCACCCGCAGGGCGGGCTCCTTCCTGCTACAGCCTGAAACCCAGGCCTGTGCGGGAGAGGGACCCTCCCGCCTGGGTCGGTGCGGCCCTAGGCTTCATCCCACTGCAGGCCCCCTGTCCCCCTCCATGGTGGCCTGTCCTCTCTGAAGTGGGCAGGGTTTGGGGGGCTGTGTAGGGCCCCATTTCTTTGTGATTCAGGCAGTGAATCCTGGGATTGAACTGGCCCCTTCCAGAGGCAGGAAGGGTGAAATCTGGCAAAACCCTCCTACCCCCCCCCCCCCCCCCGCCCAAAAAAAAAAGACCCAACCCCCCAAAGCAAAATCTAAAGACGCCCCATAGGAATTCCTAGGCAAATCACAGCGTTAGTTGCCACTGGATTAAGAGAATTAAGAGTGAGCGAGTCAGAATCATTAAAATAGAGATCAGGAAAGTCACATTTTTCGATCTGCCATATTCAAGAGAAGGGGGAACACGCCAATTGGCTTGTCATTTTCTCATTAGATAACAGATGGCCGCTGAGTCACGGCTCCCGGCAGTCCGGACGCTGCTGTCTGCCGGCTTCCTCGCTGGGGCCCACCCGCTCGGGACTGAGGTAGTCTGCGGGGGGCAGAGGAGGAGGCCCCCTCCTTCTGTCTCCTCCTCCTCCATCCAGGCCTGGTCCTCATCCCCAGCCTCCAGAGATTTGAAAAAACCCTTCTCTTCCTCTCTCGTTCACTCAGCCATGATCCTGAGCACGCCCACGTGGGGCCCTGGGCCCCTGTGCCCACAGCGCCTCCAGCCTGGGAAGGGACCCAGAAGATGAGCCAGAATGTGGCACCCTGGCGTTGGGGTTGTGGGGGGGATGCCCAGGGGCTGTGGGGACCCAGGAGAGGCGCCTGACCTCGCCTGAGGCCCCACCTGGATCTTGGGTAGAGGGGTTCTGAGGACCACTGAGGCAGCTACCCCGGGACCCTGCTGCCCGGAGGTCTGGGTCTCCCCACTGGAATCTGGCCCCTCCTACCAAAGGCCTTACTCCTGGGGGCCCTTCTCCCCAATATTCTTCCAGCCCCCACTGCATGAGCTGGTTGGGCGCCTGCAACTGCCAGGCCCAGTGGTGGGCACAGAGGAGCCGTGTCCCTTTCATCTGGGGCCATTTCTGCCCGTAGACGGTCCCTCATCGGTCCCTCCCCCTGACCTGCCGGCCCTCGTTATTGTTTCTTTTGGACACCCCAATGCAGGCCACACTGCGGCCGACGTCTCGCCATGTGGCAAGTGTGTTTCAGACGCCCTCCCCACGGAGCTCCTGGTGGGCTGGGGAGAGGCGGGCGCAGTCTGTGATGGGCTGAGGACTTGAATGAGGTCCCTTTCAATGAGCATTTTGAGGCAATTGGGAAAAAAATTATTATTATTATTTTTGGTTAATCCTCCCCCGAGGATATGTTTCCTCTGATTTTTAGAGAGAGTGGAAGCGAGGGGAAGAGATGGAGAGAAACATCGATGTGAGAGACACACATCCATTGGCTCCAGCCTCTGGCACGCACCCTGACCCTTCGCGCCCACCGCAGCCCCGAGCCCGGTCCTCCTGGCTTCCCTGTCCAGTTCCAGGCAGGACCTCGTGGGATCTCACCCCCAACTTGTGGCATGGCTGGCGGCCCCCTAGCCTTCCAGGAACTGCACCAGGGGTTCTGAGGACCCACAAATGTTACTCGGATCATGGAGTCCCGTCACGTCCTGGAGGACAATTCCAGAGGTCAGGAAACCCTGGCACAACTCCACATACTCTATGAGTCCATTTTCCCCTTGCACCCCCAGAGGGGAGTGCTCAGGGGTTAAAAAGCCCCTGCTCCCATAGGTGACGGAGACAAAATACACAGATGGCGAAGGACCGCTTCTCCCAGCCACCGACCGTGGTTTATGGCTCCGGCACCCAGGACGGACACATCGTGAGCTCAAGCCCGGATAAGCAAGACAGATGCCTCCCCTGGGAACGTTCACTCATCGACAGGGCACTTAGCGTCAGAGAAAGTAAAAATGTGATAACTGAGTGGGCAGACCTGAGTAGACAACACGGCACAGCCTCTCCTGCCTCCCGGCGACACGGACACACAGCGCTGGAGGGGGACACGCGGCCACGTCAGCGCGTCCCTAGGCTCAGCACAGGTGTCAGAGCACGGAGGACTCCGGCCCTACCTACCACTTGGGGCCCTTGAGACTCCAGGGGAACCATACCTGGTTCGTGGAAGAGACAACACAGGAGCCCCTGGGCCTGTCCAGGGGGCCAGCCTCCCCGGGAACAGTGAGGAACGGAGGCCAGAGAGAAGGGGCTCCCCAAGACCCTGACACCGGACTCTACGTCTCTCCATTCTCCATCCAATGAACTAAAACTAGACTTTGAAGATGCCCACCTGTGCATGGCGCTCAGTGTCTGACAGTTGGCAAAGCGTTCTGCAATGATCCTGCGAGGTCGCCAGGGCTGGGGTTGTCCATTTCATGTTGCTGATGAGGAAACAGAGGCACGGAGAGGAGAAATGTGGGCTGGAGACGAATTCAGGTTCCGGGCACAGGTTCCCGGTGCTCCCCTTCAGGAGCCCCTGGCATCTTCTGCCAGCTGACCTTAGAGGGGGCCATCTCAGGACCTTGCTTTTTAGCTCTTACATTGCTACCCACCCAGAGACTGCCCGCTTCTCTTGCAGCTAAGGGAATCCTTTATGGGCAATGCTTGATGAGAAGCTTAAGCACAAGTGTCCTGTGGAACTTCCAGGAATTCATCTTCAAAACTTAGAAGCACACCCTCCTTTTGTTAATCCTCACCTGACGATTGGTTTTCCATTGATATTTAGAGAGACTGGAAGGGAAGAAGGGACGGGGGGAGAGAGAGAGAGGGAGAGAGAGACAGAGAGAAACATTGATGTGAGAGAGACATCGATTGGTTGCCTTCTGCACATGCCCCAACCCAGGGATTGAACCTGCAACCCAGGTACATACCCTTGACTGGGAATCGAACCGGCGACCCTTTGGTGTGAGGGCCGATTCTCTAACCACTGAGCAACACCAATCTAGGGGGCTGCTCACCCTTCTTTAATCCTTCTGTCCTGCTGTCTGGAACATGGGTGTGATGGCTGGAACTCCAGCAGCCCTCTTAGGTTGTGAGGGTCCCAGGGTGCAGCAATGAGCTAGAATGGGCCCAGGTTCCTGATGTCCCTGTGTCCCCCACACCAGTCCCGTATTTCCTACGCCTGGATTTCTTTAATGTGAAGGAGAAATAGATTTCTCTTGTGTCTGAGTCACCGTTATTTTGGGTTCCCAGGCACACGTGGTTGAGCACTGTTCTCACTGATACCCCAAGCAAGCTTGATTTCTAAACAAAGCAGAACTCGGCGGGTATTTGCGGACCTCACACATTCCCCTCCCTGCGGCGGCCCTGGCGCCTGTCTGTGCCGAGGGGACACGCAGATCCTCGTGCACCTTGCTGAAGAACAAGAGACAATAGTTACAATCTGTTAATCCCATCTGCTTCCCGGAGCGGGGAAGATGGCTGCATGGTGACAACAGGACTTCTCAGGCCATGGGGAGTCTCCCATATCGGGGATACTGGGGACGGAGGGACGCAGGGAGGAGGCATCCACCGAGCCAACCACAAGAGACTTCTTATCAAGCAGTGACAGAATTTGTCATTTCCGAAGCCCACGTTCGTTTATTATAACCACGTTCACTCCTGCTCCGCGTTCTCCGCCCATAGCAGCATTATTTCCCTCGCTTCACACATGGTCTACTCGAGGCCCAAAGGGCAGGTAAATAGCAGGCTGCCTGGCTCCTTTTTGCTATGCATTCTCTTAGTGGGGGGAAGAGCAATCTAGCAACACATCTCCTAGATTTTCCAGAAAAGTTCCAGATTCATTCACTATTTTTTTTTTTTCCCTCCCAAAGAACATATGTTCCACACAGGTCGCTCACGCTGAGCTTTGGTTTGTAAATTATACTGGCCCCTGCGAAACACCTTTTAAAGTCATCCTCCAAAGTAGCAGGTGTTACGGAGAAAAGATAGAGACGGTGCTGGGGAGTTTAGGGGAAGTCAGAGAAGGCTTCCTGAAGGAGGTGGTCTTTGATCTAGGCGCAGACATAACACTGAACTGGGTGGAGGAATATGCGCTGGGGGTAATTAGGGCTACAGAGAGGAGGTGATGATGAGGCGATGGTCGTGGGAGGTAAGAACATTCTGGAAAGACCTAAGGACTCAGGTGAAGCATCCGAGAGCTAGCTGGGGGTGGGGGGAGGCACGTAATGTACCCAGGGTGAGAGTGAGGGGGGCCGAGTGGAGGCGACAAGGCAGTGGTCCCTCCGAGAGGTGGGGTGACCTCATCTAGGACAGGGGCAGCGGGAGAGGAGAGGGAGAGACTCAAGGATAAGACTTCACCATGATCATCACGTGAGGGTGGTCATCGGGGAGGAGGTGATGAGAGACCCCAGTTTCCGACTCAGCCGTGGGTACCACCGCATGAAGTGACAGATTCCCTTTTTCCTCGACAGGGAGGCGTGAAGTCATCCCACACAGGTTAGTAATCAAGGTTATTCTTTAGATATTTGCTTAATTTCATGAGCTCAAGGAGAGCGTGATTTCCTATGAATAACAAGTGCGTTCAGAAACAGATGGACTTACCACTGCTCTTCAAAGTACCTGGAAAGGGTTAACCGAATGCTGCCTGTATTTCCTTGTCTGTAGGTCTTGGCCTCAGTTCGGCTTTGTGTAAATGGTTGTGTCTCTGATAAGGAAAAGGCAGGTCAAAAGGGGTGAACCCCAAAGTGGTAAATCTTACCTATGTACGGTGTGAATATAGGCAATCCGATATTTTCCTTTGTGTTTCCCACGTTTTCTTCCCCGAGCAAAGGGATATTAAAAACAGGTGGCCCCAAAAGAAGGAAAAAAACGGGCTCACCCAGAGGCCTCCTCTGAGGACTACAGTTGGGAGCGAATAAAGGGTCTCTTCAGAATTTTGAGGGGCACGTTTGTGGGCCAAGAGTTACCTACCAGCCATGAGTGGTTCATGAGTGAAGGCTGCAGGGAGGTCTCCTTGGGTAGGCAAGACGAGGGAAATTATGGCTCCTGTTACCTCCCTGGAACAAAATGAAGACCTCAAGGCTGGAAAGGCGCAGCGTACAGCGTGGGAGCCAGACAGAGAGGTAGGTGGAGGTATAGAGGCTGCTATAAACAGGGAAACAGAACAGATAGGGGGGGAAAAGCCCCAAATTTCATAAGAAAAAGATTTATAAAATAAAAAAATTGGAAAAGGCTGGATTTATAATCCTGAATTGAAACAACAAAGACCTGGGGGGGGGAGGTGAGGGGAGGCAGGAAAGCATGATAAGTTACTAAAACACGTGGCAATTGGTCTTATAATATGGCTCTTGATTTTGGCAAGTATGGAAATGTAGGCCCCAGTGTGCAGTTGATGATCTTAAAGGAGATTGTGGAGAGCAGCTACAGCGTTTGGACAGGTTCAAGCCTGGGACTAATGAGAGGGCACGATCCTCTCGTGGCAAAGCCACGTGCAAGTCCCAGCACAATTATAGCCAAAGGCTATAGCTATAAGTTTGACTTTATGGTCCGAACCTGTGGTCCCACATGGCTGAGTGATATGGGCTGTGGGAGATGCAGCAAGTAAGCAAACCTTGATCAGGTGCATGTAATTGAGTAGATTCGAAACCCACAAGAACATTGTAAACATCTTGACCACGCCCTTTGCCTCATGGAATCTGGCTATAAAATAAAGACTCGGCTTGCAAGCTGTGGTGCCGTCTCTTCATCAGAGAAGCAGTGTCCCACCTAGCCCCAGCTTTATTCTCTTGTCTGTCTTTTCTAAATCCTTCACCGCCCCTCTCAGGTTCAACCATGGCCTTGATGGCTCGGCACAGAGATCACTAGTAGAACTAAAAATACATGCCAAGATATATTCGATGAAGAAGCTGTGTAAGAAAGAGGGAGATGCATACTAGTACACCTGTAATGTTCCCACAAAGCTGGGCTACTGCTAGGGAGGGTGGCTGAGGTCCTACTTGAATTCTTTCGAACAGTGTGGCAGGCATTTTTAAAAACAGATTTCTGAGGCATAATAGACATACAATAAACTGCACATATTTCAGCATACAATTTTATTCGTTAGACATAGGTGCACCTCTGTGCAGCCATCGCCACACTCTAGGGAATGAACAAATCCATCACCCCCAAAGGTGTCATCCTCTCTGCACTGGAACAGGTCAAAGGGAGCAGTGCTTCAGATAGACAGCAGGAAATGGGAGCAAAGGATAATAAGCGAGCTGAGAAACAGAAAGCATAAAATAAGACAACAGAAATAACCCATTGTATATGGGTGACATCTATACATATGAAAGCCTAAGCGACCATTCAACCGTTCAACTGTTTGACCATTCGACCAGTGGCTATGATGTGCACTGACCACCAGGGGGCAGACACTCGATGCACAGGCATGGAAACATGGAACAGACTGACAAATCTCAGAGGGAAGGGGGATATAGGGAGGGCGGGAAGAGATTAACCAAAGATCTTATATGCATACTAGAGGCCTGGTGCATGGATTTGTGCACCAATGGGGTCCCTTGGCCTGGCCTGCAGTGATTGGGCCAAAACTGGCAGTCCGACATCCCCCAAGGGGTCCCAATTGTGAGAGGGTGCAGGCCAGGCCGAGGGACTCCACTGGTGCACAAATCCATGCACTGGGCCTCTAGTAATCTAATAAAAGTCAAAGACTCTCAGAGTAATAATATCAATAAGATGTCTAGCATTGTACACACAAGTGAAGAATTCACCTTATTTTCAAGCATCCATGGACATTACGTTAGTAATCACAAACATCCTAGTATGTCCCTAAAATCATGAATTTCACAGACCACGTTTTCTGATTAAAAAAATTAAACCAACATCAACTCAATTTAAAAACATTCTCCTTAGCGATTGGAACATAGAGGAATAAAATACAGTCACAGAATATTTGGAAAGTAATGAAAATAAAAACACTCTACCTGATAAGAATAAAGCCATTCTCCAAGGCAGATTCATAGTATTAAATGCATTGTTTATAGAAAAAGAGAGCTAACCCACATATAATTTAAGTATTCAATTCAATAAATTAGGAAAGGAGAAAAGCAACCCCAATAAAATAAAAGAGATAAAGCCAAACCTAATGCAGCTCTATGAAAAATAGAGCTGACAAGGAAGTGTGACTTGATTTGAAAAATACACTTCAGTAATCTGGTGACTCTAATTAAATAAAAACATATAAAATAACAAGCAACATGACAAAGGATATCATTATAAAAAGAGTAATATGTATATAATTAATTATGCTAATGCTCTTAAAATCTCAATGATCTGGAATTTTCTGGAAAACTATATATTATCAAAAACTTCAGTAATTATAGAATATATTGGCATTTCTATAAAAATATTTTCAAAAGAAGGCTGCAGGCCCAGCAGTTTTATGTGTAAGTTATTTAGAATATTTAAGGAACAGATGTATAACGCTTCAAAGCAGAGAAAAAGACCAAGAGACCCATATCACCTTACAAAGCTAAAAGTAATCTCATCACCAGAAATCTATCCAAGCTAACCTCACAATGAAACGATCGACCTGTCTCACTTCTGAACACAGATATGGAAATTCTAAATACATAAAATACTCACCAGTCAAATTCTAAGTAGCATGTTAATGATTCATCCGAGTCCAGCAGACTTTGTCCCAGGAATGTAAGATGGTTTAATGTTAATGGTTTAAGTATAAGAAGTTGCATCAATAGGTTATATAAGAAAAGCCTTATATGATTATCTCAATACTAGAGACTGGGTGCACAAAATTCATGCACTCGGAGGTGGGGGGTCCCCTCAGCCCAGCCTGTGCCTTCTCGCAGTCTGGGAGCCCTCGGGGGATGTCCGACTGACAGCTTAGGCCTGATTCCCTTGGAGAGTGGGCCTGAGCTGGCAGTTGGACATCCTTAGTGCTGCTGTGGAGGTGGGAGAGATTCCCGCCACTGCTGCTGCACTCGCCAGCCTTGAGCCCAGCCAGGGGGCAGCTCCTGCAGTGAGCATCTGTCCCCCTGGTGGTCAGTGTGCGTCATAGTGGCCGGTCATTCCACAGTTCGGTCGATTTGCATATTAGCCTTTTATTATATAGGACATGCCTAAAAAATGAGCATTTATTTCATTCTTAAATATTTGACAGAATAGTTTGTACGATGTGCCGGTCACCTCGCTAAGTAGGTGGCATGGCTTATGGTAAACATCCATAGCAACACCTGGAGATGGGTCCCCTCTCTCACCTGCAGCGATGCCTCCACCTGTGCACTCATCCCTACCTCCCCTTCTCAGGGACCTTCCTCAATCAATCAACTACCCCTGTCCTAGACTTTCACCTTCTTCCCGCCCCCACATCTGGCTCCTTCCCATCAATACTGAAACAAGCTCAAGATCTTTGTTTAAAAAAAAATCTCTCTTGACCCTGCATGACCCTCCCCTGGAGACTTCTGGAAGAATTGTCTGTGTTCACTCTGTTTTCTCACCCTTCGCCGGGGCCCCTCCAGGCTGGTTTCTGCTCCTTTGATTCCCCCCCAAACAGCCTTCCCCAATGAGTTGCAAGCTGCCTGGCCCACTTGTCACGTTTCAATCACGTCACAGGGGGAATGATGCTCTGGGGTGAAGGACCTCCCACAGCGACAGAGGCGGAGGCAGGGCTGGAAGGCAGGTCCCCGCTCTCCCCGAAGTCACACGGCTTCTGCCCGGAGGTCACTTTCTATAGGTTTACAGCCCTGCCTGCCTCCAGCGGATGGCAGGCAGGTGCAGGGGGGCGGGGGAGGACCCTGCCAGCAGGTGCTTTCCTGAGGTTGGAAGCTTAGAAAGCCCCCTTGGTTTCTGGAACTCTCTCTTCCCCGCTGGAGTTTTCCCTGTGGGCCCGGCAGCCCCCTCCCTGATATGTTCAGGGTCCTGCTAAGAGCCTTTCAAATGTTCCCCAAGAAAAGGCCAGACCTGTTCCCTGGGCTCCGCGACGGGCCAGACCCCGCCCTCCTCTCTGCTGCTTAGAGATAAGCATGGAGGTGACAGGCAGCGTGGAGGAGTGGAAATGTCAGCGCGACACCCTGAAGTCTCCTCCGAGCTCGGCGCTCGCGATGGTAAAGGTTGCCCGGAACGCAAACTGTGAGCGAGGAGCCGTGGGAAGTTCCTCCTCGGGGTTCTTGGAGCGGCAGCTCCAGAAGAAGCGATTCCGCTGCCAGGAGCCCCCCCTGCCCCCCAGGCGAGCCGTGGGCAAGCGCCAGCAACCTGCTGCGCCGCGGTGCTCGGGCTGCGCCAGGCGGCTTGCCTTTCTGGCACGCGGCACCTCCGGGTCCCTTCCTGAGTGCGCTCCTGCCCTGTCCTCGCTCTGCTCTGCCAGCGTGCCGCCTCTGGTCACGCTCAGGCCCCCCACCCCCTGGCCTCCAGCACCTCAAGGGCAGAGACTGCGTCTCGCACTGCATCCCCTGGGGCCCTGTGAGGCCTGGCCCAGAGCGGGCTCCATCTATGTTGTCCCGGGAGTGAATGGCACTTCCCGGAGCTCAGCATTTGGAGTGGACCAGAGGCTGGGTCCTGAGGAGGACAGGCCACCCTTGTCTGGGCACCAGAGGCAAGGACCCTGGGTGTGGACAGAGGGCCACCCTGGGCAGGCCTCCCACCTACCCTCAGCCCTGGGCCTCAGCTACAGAACGGCGGGTGGGCCACTCTTGGGGCCCCCAGGACCAGGTCTGCCCTACCCACGGCAGCCCGAGTTCCTCCTCCTCCCACACATTGTCCCCAAATAGCCCTGCCTGGCTGGACCCCAGCCTTGACTCTGGGGGCTGCCCCACCCCAGCCCACCTCCTGCCCCTGCCAGACTTTAGCCGGCTGGAAAGCCAGGAGGCCTGGAGCTTGAGCGCAGCCCACTTCACAGACAGTCCGCCTGGAGGCGATGCTTAGGTGTGTGTGTCTGCGTGCTGGCACCTATGGCTATTTACGCACACACGTGTGCGTGCATGTGTGCATGTATGTGTGCGTGCGGGCGTGCCTGTGTTTGTATGTGTGCGCGAGTGTGTATGTGTGCGTGCGTGTGTGTGTGTCCTAGGTAACAGAGAAGGCTCGAGGGTGTGTCGTGGGGGAACCTAGTCTGACCTTCATGTGGTGCAGTGTCTGTGAGCGTCATCCCTTAGATTTGATTGGTGGCGGATCTGAATCAAGAGGGGCACTGGGGGAATGGACTTGGGGTCCGGTGGGCGTCAACTGGGGGAGGGAGTGGCGTGTGTAAATAGGTGAAGGTCCACGTGTGCATTTGCTGTTTGTGGCTGTTTGTGAGTGTGTGATTACATGGGTGTGTGTGTGTGTGTGCGCGCACGCACACGTGTAGAACCCTCCTTGGACCTGTCCAGGAGCAAGAGGAGATGTCCTGGCGGCAGATGGAGGCCTGGGTACTCCGACACCTGCTGGCCCCCGGCTGGCCTTTCCTTTCTGTCCATCTTTCAGTACCGACCATCAGGCCTAGAAGTGCTGGCTCGGCCGCGGGCTCTCTGAGCCGGTGCCGTGTGAACTGAAAACCGTCTACCCAAGTGGGAGGCAGAGACCGGTTCCTGTTTTAATCCTCTCTGAGAGGCAAAGGTTAGTGGTTTCTGCAGACCAAACCGTGGGGTCATGAACACGAGCGCCTCGCAAATGTGGCTGGTGGCTGCCGGCCGGAGCCCCCCTTCCTGAGCGTGGTGCCCAAGCAGGGCCCGCCCCGCGTGGGTCCCCTCCCGCCCCACGTGGTTCTCCTCTGGCAGCAGAAACTCTGCAGGGACCTCAGAACTCATGCAGTTGAACCTTCTCACCAATAGCTGGGGACGCTGGTCAGGGAGTGAGAGTGCCATGCCCAAGGCCACATGGGAGCAGAGATTGGAACCCCAGTGTGTCCAGCCCCCATGAGCGCATGCAGAAGGAGTGGCGGTGACTCAGGAAGGTGGGGGCCGGGGAAGGAGGCGGGGCTTTCCCAGGGACAGTGGGAGCCATGGATGGTTTTTGAGCAGGAGAGGCACATGTGGGGGAACCTAGTCTGACCTCCATGTGGTGCAGAGCAGAGTGTTGATGGAAGTGGAGACGGAAGCCGGGGGCCCCTGTCGGGGAGCCTGCACAGAGGGGGCTTAAACAGCAGGGATTTATTTCCCCACAGTTCTGAGGCTGGAGGTCCAAGATCAGGGTGTTTGCTGGGCTGGTTCCTTTGGGGGTGGGGGGAGGGGGAGTCCGGGCCTCTCCCTGAGCTTCTGGGGGTGGCTGTCCATCTCTGCAGTCACTTGACTTGTAGCTGCCTCGTCACTCTGACCTCTGCCGTCATCGTCACCCTCACGGTGCCGTCCCTGTGTGTCTGTGTCCAGATGTCCCCTGTTATGAGAACACGGTCATCCTGGACCAGGGGCCTCTTCATGACCTCATCTTAACTCGACCCTGTTCTGTGTTAGTCTCTAACGTGAGCTTCCTGGCCTGGTGCGGGGAGGGGAATGAGACGCGTGGAAAGCAGGTACAAGGTGGGGAGATGAGGGCTAGGCCTGGTTCTGGGCTGCGGTGGCTGGCCATCTGGCACATGGTGGGAGCTGGCCGCCTCTGTGCGGACGGATGAGTGAATGAGAAGAGATTAGGAGCGGGCCCAGGGGTGCGGGGCCCCAGAAGCACTGACGCCCCTTGAAGAGGCAGGAAGGAATTCTCGCCCCAGGCTCCAGCTCCCTGCTTGCTGAAAGATCAAATTCCTGGCATTCATCTCCTGGTCTACGGGGGCTGCCCCTGCATCAGCGCAGGGACCCGGGAGGTGCTGGCGGCGTGTTGGGGCTTGACGGAGGGCGTGAGCGGGGCTCACGGGCAGCCTTGATGGCAGGGGCCGCCGAAGCCGGCAGGATGCTTGTGTGGTCTCCGCACAGAATCTTTGCATCGTCCAATGGTCTCTGTGAAAAGCTGGAGGGACAGTCCCTGGGGAATCAAAGCCTGGCTTTCGGGGCCCTGTGATTTAACAGTCACTGGTGTGGGGACTCCCGCCACCCTGCAAATGTCAAAGCCCCCACGTGGCCCAAAGTGGGGCAGACGGACAGACCCGGCTTTGCTGGCTGTCGAGGCCCTGGGCCCTGCTTTTGTGGTTCCCCCTCTGTGGGAGCTGGCGTGGGCTCCTGGGGCAGGGGTTCCGTGATGGGGACACGGGGTGCTTTCTTTTAAGGTCTCTTCGGTGATTTGGTGACCAGAGTCGGGGGTCCTCTGTCAGCCATGCCCGCCATGCAATCCTAGCAAGTTGCTTTCTCTCTCCGAGCCTCAGTTTCCCCATCTGTGCAACATGGACTAAGATGTTGGGCGCAGTCTGAAGTGGAATGGTTCTTTGGGGTCTGAATGACGTGATCATGATGGTGGAGGGTCTGCAGACCGCATAGCTGTTCTCACGGGGACCCTGGCAATAGCAGCTGACATGTGGGGGAAGGCTTGGCAGCACCAAGATGATCTGGAACTTCACAGTGGGGTTGGGTGGGGAGGGAGGTGATCGCTGACCCAGGATTGGCCTCCTGTGCCTCCTGGGAGGGGCAGGGGACCAGCAGTTCCCCGTCGCTGTCCTCGTCTGCCTCTATCCCTCACGCTCCTGGCTGTTGCCCCGAACACAGCACAAGTGAAATGGCAAAATGTGGGCTCCCGCCAATGTCAAGATCCACCAGCTCCTCTTGGCGCTGGGCAGGGAGGCCTGGCCACCGCCTCGCCTTGGGAGACCAGCCTGTGCTTCCCGGGATCCTCCCCGCTGAGCTGGCATCCCTGGATTCAGCCTTTGTGAGCATCCCAAGTGCGTGGGGGACTCGTTCCAAACGCCATCGGCGAACAAACCTCTGCTGCTTGTTGAACGAACGGGTGGGTGTTTATTCTGGGGCCCACGGACTGTGGGTGGAGCCTGTCTCCTGCGGCTCCTCACGCTGGCCGGATGATCCGCTTCATCCGTACTCAGTACACAGACTTACAGGCCTCGGGGGGAGGGGCCAAGCTGAGATGGACAAGCAGGACTCTGGCCAGGAGGGAACAGCCTGGAAGGTGACATGGTTCGTTCCAGGTGGCACAGTCTCCTTGCGTGGCAGACGGGACCCGGGCCAGTTCTCCCGCTCTTAGTCCAAGACACTCACCTCCGACAGAGGGTCCAAAACGGGCCAGACCAGCAGCCCTAACGGGGCCGAACGAAGCATCTCGCCCACTGGGTGCCCAGGACACGGACGTCTCCGTCACAGGCTCTTCGTGCTCTGGGCTCAAGGCATCTGCCTTCGGGGGCCTCGGGGGCCGCACAGATGCCCGGGAGGAGTCACGGGAAAGTGCGGGCTGTTCGTCAGGAAACAGGAACCCCGAGCCCCCAGCTGTGGACACAGTGCTCGCCAACGCACTCTGATTCAGGAGCCGAGACCCGAGGGAGAGAAGCACCTGGGTCCAAGGAGAGGCGAGAGTCTGGGGGGTGGGGGGAGCCGTGGTGGGGGCCACACAGCGGGGACTGGCGCAGTGCGTGAGGTGGGGCGGGCAGCCCGGCCCTACTCCTTGTCTCTCTGTCCATCCCCCAACCCCGAAGGAGGCGAGGGACCCAGAAGGAAGGAGGAGCGATGGTGGGAAAACAAAATAACGCCCTGAGTGTGATGCACAGAACCTGCAGACGCGGCCAGTTCGTCCTCACAGGAAGCCAGCGAGCACCACATCTCCGAGGTGCGCCAGGGCTGGGGGCCCTGCCTTTTTATTGGCTAAGTCTGGGAACCTCCACCACGAGGACATGGGCGGACGGGGCTGCCGGCACCCTCCGAGGGAACCTTCCCCGCAGCTTCTTATCTGGTCTCTAATGTGGGTGGGGGTGGGGGCGGGCATTAGGGCTAAGCGCCATTCAGTTGGGGCCCAGTCTGCAGGCCCAGGTAGCAGGTGCTCTGACGTGGAGCCCCATGTGGGCTCTCGGCTGACCTGATGGTTAATGTTAGGCGCCAACCTGAGTGGGCGCCCAGCCGTTTGGTCCAGCGTGGTTCTGGGTGTTGTTGTGAGGGGGGTTTGGGGGGGAGGTGAACTTTTAAATCTGTAGACGGAGTAAAGCAGACTGCCCTCCCCATGTGGGTGGGCCTCACCCCAGCAGTTGATGGCCTGATGAGAATAACGAGTTGACCTGCCCTGGGGAAGGGGAATGCCTTCTGCCTGACAGTTTTCCGGCGGGGACATGGGCTTTTCCCCGGACTTTGACCTCCGTCCTTCCTGGGCCTTGTCAGCTGCGGATCTGGGACGTGTCAGCCTCCATAATTGTGTGAACCAGTTCCTAGGCTAAACCCCACGGGTACCCTCCTGGTCTGCTGTCCAGGGAGCCCTGCCCAGTGGGGCCGAGTGTGGAGCTCCTGTCCCCGCCAGCCCCTGGCGCCCCTCCCTGGGCCTGTCCTGGGTGCTGGGGCCTCGCCAGGACAGCCAGGGCACTGGATGGCCCCAGCGCAGGCTGCCACGGAGACGCCTGTCACCTGCCTGCGTGCGACTGAAGGCTCTCGGCGCTGCTTCCCGGAGGAAGCAGATTTTTGGGAGAGAGACGTGCTCTTTGTTTCCTCTCAGATTTGCTGGGATGGCACCAATCTGCTTTCTAAAAGCAAGAGAAATGTCACATTCCAGGAAGGAAGGCGGGAGGAGGCATTGATTAAGCTCCTCGAGCAAGCCAGCTCCCTGCAGGCGCCGTTCTGTGAGGCCCGGGGACACGGGACGAGGTCACGGTGCTCCCTGGCTCGTGCTGCCTGCTCGCGACGGCCCGCGGGTTTATATGTCATGTATGTGCATCTTAAAGCCTGCGGACCTCCCGCCCAAGGCGGGAGCCGGAACACTGTGGTAACTTCTACCCAGGCATCTGCTCGGTCCCGCCCCAGGGACCGCTCCCGGATCTTGTGTTTGGTTTTACTTTTTGAAAACTTCCTAAGAAGGCGTCTCTTTTCATGAATTTCCCAGGAACTGTGGGAGTGCCTCCCCTCCAGAGGCCAGCCTCTGTGTGTGCCAGGCCTCTGTGTGTGCCAGCTCGGGGCCCGGCCGGCGGAGCCTGGGTCAGCCCTGAGCCTTCCCGGAATTGGTCATCGGGCTCCTGTGTTGCCTGGCGTCTGACTCAGACTCTTGACTCACTGCAGCCCGACAGGGCCGTGTGCTGGCTCTGCCCACACAGGCTGGACCAACGCCTGGACTCATTGGGGGGCGGGGGGCAGGGAAGGGAGGCCCACAGTGGAGATAGGCCTGCGGGCAGCCGAAATCACCCCAATCACCACCAATGGCCCAGGACGGGGCTCCAGGAGGTTCCCACCAAGGGGTGTGTCTCCAAGGAGGATGGAGGGCGGAGGCCTGGGGGTCAGGCTTTATTCTAAGTTGCCGGTTAGTGAGCATCTGCCACGTGCTGGGTGCTGGGTGCTGGGCTGAGCACTCAGGGGCGTCCCTCTCCACGCTCCACTGCCTCCCCGCTTACAGATGGGGAAACAGGCTGAGCAAAGCCAACTGATTGGCCGCTGAGAGGGGAGGAGCCAGGCCTTTCTGCACCCCTGAGGCTGGGACGCCCACGCAAACCCCTTAGGGCAGCATGCATTTCTCAGCACGTGGTGAAACCCGTCTTTGCCCTCCAAGAGTCGGGAAGATGAGAAATCAATAGAGGAGAGGAATATGAAGGGAACCAGAAAGTCTGATGTCCCTCAAGCTTGATGCTAGGTCAAGGGTCCGAGAGGAGAGTGATCCCAGAGACTGGGCAAGACAGGAAGGCTTTCTGGAGGCGGCGGCACTGGAGAGGGGAAGGAGGAGAAAGGGTGGCCCAGGCTGGGTCTGGCCAGAGTCAGGGTGCAGGCTGGGTAGGCTGGCAGGTGTGACAGGGGAACGGAAGCCGCGTGGTGGGATGGGTGCATGTGCTCATCTGGGTCTGGGCTACTGTCCCCATTCTGCAGCTGAAAATACTGAGGCCCAGTTTCTACGGTGACGTAAGAGGTCAAGCGCAAACCATGATGTCCCAGTTCGTGGTCTGCTGTCTTCAATGCCACAGGATGGCCTTCGAGGCCAAGACAGCTGGGCAGGTGCACAGGCATGGGATTGGAGGTGTGCGGGGGCTGGTGTGGCTGAAGCAGGGCTCACACAGGCCACCGCGGGCACTGTCCACGGCTAGAGGCCAGGGTCAGAGCCAAAGCCAGGGGGGGGAGTCCAGCGGATACAGATGCAGTATGAGCCTCAGGAAGAGGCCAGGACAGAGGGCCAGGCGCCAGAGCCAGGAGGCGGAGGGCTGGGACGCCAGCGGACAAACACAGTCATTCCTCGGAGGGGGCCGGTCTCCACAGGCAAAGCTTCTTCCAGACCATCTCTCCAGTGCTTTCCCCTCCCCTGGGGAACCGAGGCAGCAAGCGGGGTGCCTGGGAGGGAGCACCACCTCGGGGAGGGGAGCCCTTCCACAGAGTCCCCAGATCCACACTTCCTCGGCACGAAGATGCCTCCTGGGGCCTTGGAAGGAACAGAGAGGCTCGGAGTCCTGGGGTCGCTGCCAAACCCAAGGTTCGCTCCCCAGGCGAATACCTCCGGAGGGGAGAGAGCGACATATGGAAAGCCAGCGTCTTCCACACTGCGGGAGAGGCAGCCGCCCCTCCACAGCCTGCCGTCCCGGCCCGTTCCCTCTCTGTTCCCCGGTGCCTGCCAGGGACCGTGACTGGGGTCTCTGCAGCAGGTCGGGCTGTGTGTGGCCTCCAGCAGTGGCACCAGGTTCAGGGAGCCTGAGGGTGCAGGGGGAGACAGGAAGGGGAGGTGATGGGAAGGCGTGGCCAGGGGGAAAGACACTGACTCTGCTGCGGAGATCCAGGAGGGCTTCCAGGAGGAGGTGGCGGTTGAAGTAAGCTGGAGTCAGGCCAGAGCAGGAGAGGTGCCAGAGGTGTGTTTCCACCTCTGCGTGTGTTTGAGATGTTGAAGCACAAAGAAGTGGGGGCTCCGAGGTGTGAGGGGGGTTTGCCCAGGGTCACACCGGAAGCAGTAGGCAGGTGAGGCAGGATTTGGACCAGGAACCAGCCCCGGCCGGGTCTGTGTCCGGGCACCTTGATTCTGGAAGAGCCACGCCAGGTGCCAAGGGAAGAAGCTGGGAAAGAAGTGAGCCTGGCTTGTGCGGGGTGGGCACTGAGGAGGGGGTCTGGGACTGAGCGAGGAAGGGCCCGTCCCCTGTTTTCAGGGGCTGGGTGCGCGGGAGTGGCGGTGGGGGAGCGGGGAGAGAACTGGGGTTCCAGACACACCATGAGACAGGGTCTGGAAAACCTCCAGTCTTCTTTGCCAAGGCTCTTGGTATGCCCCTCAGTGTGAGTGTGAAATGCATGTGTGTGTGTGTGTGTGTGTGTGTCCATAAGTGTGCAGGCATGCATGTTTAAGTGTGTGAGAATATGTTTTGTGTGCATGTGTGTGAATATGCATGCATGTGAGTTGTGAGAATGTGAGTGCATGTCTGTGTGCACAGTGTGCATGCATGTGAGTTGTGAGAATGTGAGTGCATGTCTGTGTGCATGAGTGAGCATGCATGTGTGTGTGAGAATGTGAATGCATGCCTGTGTGCATGAGTGTGCATGTGTGTGAGAATGTGAATGCATGTCTGTGTGCATGAGTGTGAATATGCATGTATGAGTTGTGAAAATGCAAGTGCATGTCTGTGTGCATGAGTGTTCATGCATGTGTGTGAGAATGTGAGTGCATGTCTGTGTGCATGAGTGAGCATGCACGTGTGCGTGAGAATGAGTGCATGTCTGTGTGCATGCCTGAGCATGCATGTGTGTGTGCCTGAGCGTGTGTGCGTGTGCACACAGCACCCTCATTAACCAGTGGTGAATGCGCAGGTGCATGGCAGGACCAGCCTCGGTGGCACCAGGGGTGTCCAGGCACAGGCACCAAGCGTGCCGATGCTCCCAGGCAGCCAGCCGTGTGCCCAGGGCTTGGTGGCAGCTTGTGCCCTGCGGCCTGCTGAGCACGCTGGAGTGGGCAAGGTCAGCACGTGGGCAGCAGGCACCTGGGTGCCGGGTCCTCTGCTCTGCCTCCTGTGAAGAAGCAGGAGAGCAGGACAGGAGCCCCGAGGAGGAGGCGGGGGCCCAGCATCCCGGTGGCAGGGGCCCAGGGATGCAGGAAGCTCCCCACTGGGGCGGGCGGGGCTGGCGGAGAATTGGGAAGCATTCCTGTTGAACCCTTACTGGCAGAGTATGGAAGGGGCTGGCTGGATGCCATCTGACGTGTCAGGTAGGGTCAGTGTGCCCTCTGTCCTAGGTACTCTCATCGGGGCACCCACAGAGTGACCACCAGGGCCCAGATGACTGGGCACCGTCCGGGGAGGAAGTGGACGGAGGAGCCACACGGGGGCGGAGGAGGTGAGAACCCAGCCCGGATCCGCTCGGGGCGTTTTCTCACCTCCTTCTTAAAGGCCGGCCTGGCCCCGGCCACAGCCTGTGTGGTCCGCCAGTGGGTCCAGGCTCTGACGCCACCAGGTCACCACTCTGTGGCCTTCCGGTCCCTCAGCACTGGGGGAGGGGTGCTCCTGGTTTGGGGGTGTGTGACAGCTCTGCAGGGCACATCCCCAAGCTTTCCTGGGCTTCCCTGAGCCCCTGAGAAGCCTCCTGACCCCCCTGGGACTGACCATGTCCTGCTCATCTGCCTCCCAGTCCATCCAACCCAGCCGATGGGGGGAGTCCTCCTTGAGCTCCTTTGGGGGGCCCTCCGCCCACCTCAGTGCAAGCTCGCCCACAGGGCGGCAGGTCCTGGGAGCACCACGCGAAGACCTCCGCAGGCAGTGTGGACCGGGGGCCAAGAGGCTTACCAGCTAGCGTGGCGCCCCCTGGTGGCAAGAGCACAGCTTACAGTGCCCTCTGCGCCGCCCACATAGAAAGTCTGATTTCTTTCTTCCCTGCTAACAAAAAGGAATGTCGTGGTTCCTTGATGAGCTCTAAAATGATTTGTGGGTTTTCACCTTCATTCCACTCCGGTCACGCACAGAGGCTTCGTCCACGTTGCTACATCCGGCTGCAGCAAACCTGTGTGATTTGGGTTTGCATAAAATGCGACTCACCTGTATGTTGTTTTAATGGTTTAGTTAAACATTGCAACCAAAAAAATGATTTATTAGAAAAGGAATAACTGTCTTTACTGCCCCAGCAAACACTTCCCAGGGGCCCCTCATGTCAAGCTGTACCCACTGAGCTGGGGCATCTGTGCCCTTAGGAGCCCATGGTCCACCCGGGGAGACCGATGTTCACAGACACCCCATTTCCGAAGTATTCTGGACACTGATCCCCTGAATCCTTAGTCTAAGATGGTCATGTAGGTATTATGAGCCCATTTTATAGATGAGGAAACCGAGGTTCAGAGAGGCGCAGAGTCACGCAGCAAGGGAAGGCACTGGGGTAGAAGGGCTTGGCAGTGTTTGACAGATCGCAGGTGGGCATTCAGTGGAGACAGGGGGAAACTACTCCTTACCCTGTCTTCTGACTCCGGTTTAACCTGTCCTCCCCTGTGTGTGGCGCTGGCCTTGCTGGGGACGGCTGTAGCGACAAGATAGCACATGTCCCTGTACTAGCAACGCTGACAATGTGGCTTGGCTTTTGTCCACTCTCTGGCCCCATCTGGACAAGGTCACATCTCCCCTGTCCTCTTCTAATCCCCGCCCCCTTGGGCCGAATCCTGTGCCGCTGAGAATTCCAGTCTCACACCCAGCGCAGGGCTTCCCTTCCACAGGAGGGGGCACTTGATGTCCCCTGGGTGGCCCACCCCGTCCAGACCCTGGCTCGCAGGGGTGTGTGATTGCAGGGCCGCCCCACATGGCTCCCTGGCGTGCAGAGCGGGCTGCCTTCAACCTCATCCTGCCCACAGCCGGCCCCCACAGCGGGTCGCCCTTGCCTCTGGCTGCCGGCCAGGGTCCCTTCTCCAAGGTGACCCTCTAGGTGAGGCGGCTGCAGAGCTCAGACCCCTCCTCCTGCTCTGTGACCTCGTGGCCTTTGGGAGACTTACACGTGCCTGTCCCTCCAGACAGTGCTCCCTCTGCCCCTCTCCCTGCCACTGTCTGTGTCTCATTCTCTCGCCTCCCCAGAGAGGCCGGGCTGGGGTGGGGCAGCCAACCCACCACCCACCACCAGGGCAGAGAGTCTCTGGTGGCCCGTGGGAGAGGCCGGAGGTCATCTCCTGCTGTGACCTGGGCGGTGGTCAAGGGAACTGGGCCGCCACCAGCCTCTCAGGCTCCCCCCACCTCCCCTGGGCAGGCTTTGGTCCCCACATGGCCGGGGTCCTGCAGGAAGCAGAACCCCACGCAGGAAGAAAACGTGACTGAGGGATGGTTTACAGACGCGTGAGTCGGGTTAAAGGACCCAACAGGGCATTGCCACCTGGGCCGCCAGCAGCGGGAAGGTGGGAGCTCCGCTTCTGTGTGTGGGGTGCCCCTGACGAAAGCTGCCGTCCTGTGAGGATAAAGCTAAGGGAGCCAAGGAGCACCCCGACCTCTGCGTGCACCTGCCCCCCGACCTCTGCGTGCACCTGCCCCCCGACCTCTGCGTCCACCTGCCCCCCGACCTCTGCGTGCACCTGCCCCCCGACCTCTGCATCCACCTGCCCGCCCAGCCTCGGTTGCCACACCCGACAGGAATTCCCAGGGCAACGCTGCCCAGGAAGTGTGGGCTGTCGCCAGGCCACAGAGCAGCCCGGAGCAGGGCAGGTGCTGGCACGTGGAGCTAGGTCACCCAACCTCCAGGTGGCTCTGGGCTCCATGTCTCCGATCTTCCTGTGATCTTCTAGATGACCCTAGACAGAAGGCCCGAGGCAGCCATGCCCAGGCTTCTGCGGGCAGTGAGGACCCTGCCGAGCTCAGCTCAGCCCCAGCTGGCGCCGCCCCTGGGGAGCCAGGCCTCGGCCTGCTGCAAAGGCAGTGGTAGCGGGTCCAGGTCCCTGGTGGCGGGGCCTAGGTCAGTGGAGTTGCCTGGGATCCGAGGCCTGAGATCCAAGGCCTGATTGGTGCATTCTCCCGGGCAGTGAACACAGCTCCCGGGCCTGCCGGGCCCTGGACGGTGAGCACAGCTCCTGGGCCTGCCGGGCCCTGGACAGCGAGCGCGGCTCCTGAGCTGCTGCAAGGATTACCGTGAGTAACAACGCCCACCACGTGTGGTGTGCTACGGGCTGTGTCGGAGGCTGCTGTTATTCACAAAAATGCACAAAGCATTCGCGTGGGGTCGGCGTCTGTTTTCCTGTCCAGTGTGATCCTTACCGTCCAATGACATTTATGCTACAGAGGATGACCCCTGACAGCCTGCCCCGCCCCAAAGGTGTGGGCTCCTCACCCGTACCTGGACCCTACCTGGGCGGAGGCTATCCTGGCCTAGAAGAGACCACAGGGAACATCGGGGCCCTGAGGCCCGGGGGGGGAGGGGACCTGCCCAGAGCCTCCCAGCCCATGGGGCAGCGCAGCTTGGAGCCCCTCCGTCCCGGGCTCCCTTGGCCCGATGGCTCGATTCCCACTGTGACCAGCGCAGCTGTCGTTTCTGAGGCCAGTGGTGGACTCTGGATCATTGACAGACCAGGAGGGGGAGATAAGGCTGCTGTCGATGCCTGTTTATGTGCCCTTTATGGGTCATAAAGAGATGGCACTACTGGGAGCCACGCTCCCCTGCCAACCCCCCCCCCCCCCACACTGTCTCTTTCTGCCTATCTTTTATTGTCCACTCTTATCTTTCTCCCTCCCCACGCCCCACCCCAGTGTAGATCCCAAGACCATAGCCTTCTCTAAACCGTCGCTGGCTTTTCCTGACCTTCTGCCCCAGGCAGGGAAGGTAACTTTATTAGCTGGGCTGGTGAGGGCTGGGCTGGGGCCCCAGCCCGGGACGGCCCAAAGGGGAGATGATGCCAGCAAGCAGAGCCCCGAGCTGCCCAGCCTTGTGGGGGAGAGGGATTCAGGAATCCGATCCAGAATAGTAGCACCTGGCTGCCTCCAGCATATTCTCCCACCCCCTTCCCCATCGACAGCTCCTGCCCCTCAGGGTGGAGATGGGAGCTGCATTGTCTGTCCTTCCCCTGCTCACACGGTGACCACTTCTCTGATTGGACAGCGAGGGGACAGGTACCCCTCCCCCCCATCACCAGGGACCGTCAGGGACTCCTGGGTCTCTGTCTTTGCCCCTTAAAATGGATTCAGGGCCTGGCTGTGTGTCCAAACCTTCTCTCAGTGTGACAAGACTAGTTCCCCATGGATGCGGGCCGCCCTCCTCATTTTGAGAGGAAATAAGAAATCAAGTGGCTCAACCAGAAACCACCACTCAGTTGGGTGGGGCCCGAGCCCCGGAGTCATCATCTGCCGAATGGAGCCGATCTCGACCTCACAGCCGCCACGGGCGGGCGGGACCAGCACATTTGCTGGGAGGGCTCTCCCCCTGCAGCCCCGTGGGAGGTGGGCAGCGTGGGTTCAGGTCTCGGTGTCCCCATTGGGCGAAACCTCCTCTGCGCACCCATTTCCTGTTCCCAAAGTGGGGGCATGGAGGCCTTTTCTCGGGTGTTGAGAGAAGCACAGTGTGGCGCAGTGGCGAATGCTTAGCAAAGGGCAGCAGCCAGGACCAGCGCTGAGAGGAGCCGTTGTGGACTCCGTGTCACAGGCGAGACCCCGAGATCCGGAGGAGGGTCAGATAAATGGGGGAAGCGGGTCAGCCCTGGCCTGCCCGATGCCCAGGAACCCACTGCCTGCTGGGCCCCTCTCCCTCCTTGGCTCAGCGGGACTGTTTGCCCCTGGAGCGAGCCCACCCACCCAGCTGCTCCTGCCTCCCTCCGTGGGCCAGTCCTGGCCTCCGGGGAGCGTGGCTGGTGGGCATCTGCCCTCCGTCCCTGGACCTGCAGGGACAAGCTCGCAGCCATTACCCAAGGGCTGTGCATCCCGTCACCAGCCAAGGACAGAGGGCGATGGGTCCCAGGGGTGGTCTTGGGCATCTGTGCCCGGCATGCGGACCAGCCTCCTGGGTGACACGGTGGGGCGCTGGGGTGAACTGGCTCCCACCGGTCCCGACTCCCTTGAGCCACTCCTCTGGGGCCCAACCCATGTTTGTTTTGTCTTTCTGGGTTTCAGCCCTTTGGCCAGAGGGAGGTTAAAGATTACTGCGCTGACAATAAAAGTGCCCGCGCTCTGGCCTTTGACCGCCCCTGAGACGGCAGCGGGCTCACACTTCGAGCAACCGTCCCAACGGTGAGAGCGGCGCGGGCGTGGGCGCGGGGCACGCCCTCCTTGTATTAATGTGAAGGGACAGTCGCTCCTGCCTGGCACTCAGGCCAAGTTCTCTCTTATCTGCAGCCAGGGCCACAATGGGGCATTGTTCTTGGTCTCAAAGGCCCGGAGTGGACCCAGACGGACTCCGCCTGGCAGAGCAAACACCGCCGGCGGTGGCCAGTGCCACCGGGGAGCGCGGCTTGCGTGTTCCTCCTGGGAGAGAGGTTTTTCCTCCAAAGGAGTGTGGGCGTCCCGGCCCCCCAGGTGTGGTTAACCCCTTTCCGGGCCCCAGTTCCCTCACCTGGACCCTGGAGGTCCGTGTGCACTCCACCCCCCAGACAAGGCTCTTTGCTTTCCTGTGCTGTGGGGCAGGCAGCGGGAGAGCCCCCTTCTCAGAACCAGGATGTACAGCCGTCAAGATGCTCAGAGAGCAGTTGGAGGTCCGGCAGTCCATGTGCTTCCTTAGGGGTGCACTCCCTGGGGGGTGAGGTCCCGCCGAGGAGACCACCCAGCGACAGTCATTTCCGAGTAGGGATGAGTGGAGCTGGTATTGCAAGGTGTCTGTAGGAGCCGAGTCACAGGCGCTGCCTGCTCCTCTGAGTTTTTTTTTTTTTTTTTTTTTGGGGGGGGGGGCTACATATCTCTTTTTAAAATTAGTATTTTGAAATAATTATAGATGCATCAGAAATTGCAAAAAGAATAGAGAGGCCCCACTGACCCAGGCCCAGCTTCCTCCAGCGGCGAATCTGGCATCAGTAGGTACGTGATCCTAACTGGGAAACTGGTCGGCACAATACGAGGAACTCGATGAGAAACCTTACCTTGATTTCGCTGGCTTTTGCATGCACGGGTCTCTGTGTGACGTTTTTGTGTCTAGTCCTGTGGTGTCTTATCACACGTGTAGACTCACGTCGCCACCGTCACAGTCAAGGTGAAGAACTCTTCCTTTGTGACAAAGGAGCCCCTCATGCTGCCCCTTTATGTCCTACCTCCTCCCCCCCCCCCCCCCCCGTCATAGTCCCCCCAGCCACTAACCTGGTTTCCATCCTGTACAAACAGTGATCATGACCCTGCACTGGGCACTGAGCAGGCGCCTTCCCACGCTCGGAGAGGGTGGGTAGTTCCCCGAGGTCGCTCAGCAGTCAATAGCAGAATGCCGTCAGTGTACCCAGGCCTTCTCTCTCCAGCCTCACCCACGAACCTCACAGTCTCCAGAAAAAATACCCCAGATGCAAATTGGGAACCCTGGGCTCAGTTTCCAGTCCCACCTCCCGGAAGCCGGGTGATTTGGGGCACATCTGAACCTCTCTGAGCCTGGGAGTCTTCACCTGGAATTCGAGGATTTCAGTACCTGCAGAACAGGAGGGGAAGGTATGACAAGCTCATTGGGATGCGGATGCTACTGGGTGGACATGGAGGGGAAGGCCTCACACTTCGATGGATTGTTTAGCATCTATTCAGGGTGAGCTGCCACCGCCCAGGTGGAGTGTGTGCATGTGTGTGTGAGCATGTGCGTGTGTGTGTGTGTGTCCACCAAGCTTCTGCAGGCCGCTCTGGCTCCAAATCCCCAACACACACACACACACACACACACACACTCTCATGATGCTTGGTGGCCAGGTTGTCCTTACATTCCCATGATCTCACATGTCCCAGAGCACTTGGCCTGAGGTCCAGACAGTTACGCGTCTGGAAGAAGGGCAGGTGGAGGTGATATCTGGCAAAATTCCGTGCTGTCAGTTGCCTGAGGAAATTGGTGGGAAACTGTCTGCATTTAGCCCACAATTGATTGAATGACTAAATAAACGCGTGAACAAATATCCTCAAAGTCACACGCCAGGTAGTTTTCTGAATTTGCTGAAATCCTGTTGATGACCATCTACAAAATTCCCACTTGAATTGGCTTTAGGGAGAAAAAAGTTCATGTGATTAAACATCCTCCTAGAAGTAAAAAATACATAAATAAATAAAAAGTAATAATTGGAGTTAAAAATTCAATGGACAGATTTAATAGCAGTTCAGAAAAAGCTACAGAGAGAATTAGTGAATTTGGAGATAGAAATAGGAAGTTGATAATCAGCCCAAAAAGACAAATATATGGAAAATATGGACAGAAAGTTAAGGGGCCTAAAAAATAGAGTGAGAAGTTCAAATGTAGTCTAATTGCAGCTGCAAAGGGAGGGGAGAGGAAAAAGGAAGAGAGAGAAGGAGAGATGATGGGACAGAGAAAGGGAGAAATGGAGCAAAGCCTGTCATGTGAAAAGATGATGGCTGAAAACTTTTCAGAATTGAGGAAAGAACAATCCTCAGAAGCCCCCAAATTCCAAGCAAGTTAATTTTAAAGAAAAACATAGCACAATGAAACTGTGGGTCACCGAAAAACAAAGAATAGACTTTATAAGCAGGAGAGAAAAGATAGATTATACATAAAGGACAGACAAGCTTACGGCTACCTTCTCATCAGAAACAATAGGCTCTAGAGGACAGTGTGATGCTATCTTCAAGGTGCTGAGAAAAAAAAATCGTCAACCTGGAATTCTATACCCAGTGAAAATAACTTTTAACAATGGGGATTAAATACAGTTGTTTTAGATGGACAAACCCAGAAAATTTGCCACCCATAGACCCTCCCTAAAAAAACTCAAAAGAAAAATGATTTCAGGTTGAAAGTCTGAGGCACAGAAGAACTAAGAAGGTTAAAATGTGGGCAAAAATTGTTTTTGGAGTATATTAAAGTATATATACCTGTCATGTGCTCATCAATAGTAGTAGTGATGATGATGATGATGATGATGATGATGATGATGGGTGGTAGTAGTAATGATGATGATGATGATGGGTGGTGGTAGTAATGGTGGTGGTGGTAATGATGGAGATGGTGATGATGCCAATGGTGAATACAATTTGCAGGATGGTTATATAGAAAGGGCATAGGATTAATAACAGAAAAACTCAGGTTTAATCATAAAACTTCCAGTTATTAGTTGAACGAGTTTGAGAAAGTTACTTCTACTCTCTGTGGCTTTATGATATATGAGATAGGGATAAAAATAGTGCTCATATAATTTTTTTTTTGAGAAATAAAAATAGAAAATGTGTATAAAACATGGATTACAGAGCTTGGTACATAGCTGAAACTTTGATATCAGTTTGAATCTCAACTTCTCAAAGTTTGGAAATGGAGGGGTAAGAGGTTGAGAAAGGTGGATAGGGGACCGATTGCTTATGGGTGTTAAAAACAAAAGCTACTGCCTTAGCTGGTTTGGCTCTGTGGATACAGCATCAGCCTGCGAACTGAAGGGTCCCAGGTTTGATTTTGGTCAAGGGCACATGCCCAGGTTGTGGGCTAGATCTCCAGTAGGGGGCATGCAGGAGGCAGCCCATCAATGATTCTCATCACTGATGTTTCTCTCTCTCTCTCTCTCTCTCTCTCTCTCTCTCTCTCTCTCTCTTCCTCTCTGAAATCAATAAAAATGTATATTTTTAAAAAGCCACCATGCATTGAGCATCCACTAAGCACTAGGCATGGCCATGGCCTTTGTATAATCTACTTATCAGCAGCATTTCTAGTCTGCTTAACAATGGAAGCAGGTGCTTTTTAACACTTTCCTTCCTCAATGTAACAAAACTATTTAAGGAATAGTCATACAATAACCAGTAATATTATTTTCTCAAGGGCTACTTAGTTCTAAAACAATAAACAATTTAAAAGAAATATCAATGTTAAATATATTTAAATTCAGCAAAATAGTTTATTTATGAATTAAAATTCTCACTTACAAAAGTACTACACCTCTCAGCTTGCAAGCTTGCATGCTTCCCAACCATTAGGAACTTACTTTCCAAATGAACATGTGGAACTGTGTTCACGTGTATTGGGTGCAAACCACTTAACTGGGAGTTCTTTGAATTAACTTCTATGTAGGATACAATATTCAATAAAGGGTGAGTAATAAAAATGTGCTAATTTGAAACTTGCCTACAAGTTATTAAAACTCAAATGTAATAGCAGCAATTACTTATAAGTTAGGCCAACAAAATATTTTTTTCCAGGAGTATTTTATTACTAGCATTATTTAGAATGGCCAATGTGTGGTGTTAATAAAAAGCAAATAAACGCCTAGCTTTATTATTGTTTAAAAATTATCTAGAGACAATTGCCTGCACACAGGGTGACTATTCTCCTGGGCACGCCCTTACCACGCCCTCATAGGCCACTGACTTCGATATTTCCTTCAGAAACTGTCCTCTTAGTCGGGGCTCTCACTTTCGAACTTCCAAATTTATGATATCTTTGTGCTTCATTTAAAGTGGTCTATTTAAGAACTGTCTTTCTCTCCATCCATCTAAAATGAATGTGTGTGTACCTACATACACCTAAGTGTATAGTACACAGCTCATAAATGTCATGCTATATGACTTTTTAAAACGTTCCCTTAAGGTGTCTTGAAGATATTTCCAAATTAGTACACATAGGGAAAACTACCTCCGTAAAAATGGTTACATGGCATTTTATAGTGTCGATGCAAGCTGATTGTCAAAGTAATTTAAAAAATTGAAGTGCAACATACATAGAAAAACATATTTGGACCACAGTTGTATAAGTTAACGAATTTCTGGAAAACCAGCCCATTTGTGTAACCACCACATATGTGAAGAAACAGAAGACTATCAGTACCCCAGAAGCCCCCTCGTGTTCCCATCGCTTTCCCTCAAACGTCACCTCCTTTGTGACTTCTATCACTGTGGCTCATTTTGCCTTTTTTTTTTTAGCTTTATATACATGGACTCATACAGTAGGTAGGCAATTACATCTGACTTTGTGAGATGTAGCCATATTATTGCATAGATCATTGGTTCATTTTATTTTCTTATTGATCTATATGGTTATCTATTTTATGACCATACCACAGTTTATTTATTCATTCTACTATTGACAGGGATTTGGGTTGTTTCCAGTTTGGGGCTAAAATGAAAAATGCAGCTACGCACAATCTTAAACCTGCCGTTTGGTGCCTATGGGTGCTCCCATTTCTGTTGAGGAGGGGAGGCTAGGGTCGGCATGTATTTTGTTTTAGTCCACATTCTTGCCTTGTTCCTAACCGGAGGGGGAAGCATTGTCTTTTACTGGTAAGAATGATGCTAGTGATGTTTTTTTTTTTTTGTAGCTGCCCCTTGTCAGGGTGAGAAAGTTTGCTTCTACTTGTAGTTTGCTGAGTTTTTAAAGCATGAATGAATGTTCAATTTTTTTCAACTGCTTCTTCTAAATTTTTTGAAATGATTATGGTTTTTCTCTTTTATTCTATTAATATAGTAAATCACATTGATTGATTTTCAAATCTTAAACCAAATGAAGATTTCTGGGATAAACTCTACCTGGTTATGATGCATTGTCATTTTTATGTATTGCTAGATTTTATATATTAGTTATTAAGAGTTATATATATATATATTAATTTTAAATATATATATATTTATATATTAATTATGTATATATAATATATATTAATTTTTAAATCCTCACCCAAAGATAGATGTTTCTTAAATGTATTTTTTCGTCTTTTCTAATACATGTATTTATTAATTAATTTTATTTTATTGTTGACAGCATTACAGATGTCTCCCAATTTCTACCCCTCCTGTACCCGCTCCTCCCAGCCCCTGCCCCACTGCAGGCCTTCACCACACTATCGTCTGTGCCCATTGGTTATGCATATATGCATGTACGTTCTTAGGTGGCCCAGCTCTCTGCCCTCATGCAGCTTGTGTTCTGGTCGGTGAAGACAGACAGTACACGAAAGAAGTAACATATACCACGGAGGGGCAAAAGAGTATAAGAAACACAGCTTATTCCTGCGTTATTATTCACTCATCATTGTGTTGCTTTCCCCCCCCCCCCCCCCCCCCCCGGGCAACTGTATGCCTACTGTGGCCGCCCTTAGGTTGAGAGTAACTACCTGCCCTGGAAGAGATAAGGCCCAGGGAGGCGACAGGAAGTGCCAGGAAAGGCGCTGGGTGGCCGCAGAGACGAGTGACTTCACGCAGCGCCCGACCCACAGAAACGCTGCAAGAACGAGGCAAATGATCCTCAGGTTCTCATCAGCCACCTCCCGCCGCACGCTGACCTATTCCTCCGCTTACTCCCCTCCCCCACCCGCGCACTACTCCCGTGCGATGCCTTTACCCCTAAATATTTCTGAAATCAAGGGCTTCTCTTCGATAACCACAGTCCGGTCCTGGAAGCCAGGCAACGAGTCCTGCTGTCCGCCCGGCGCCCAGGTGTGCGCTCTGCGCGCCTGGCCGGGCGGCCGCAGGGGCAGCGTCTGCGCAGGCGCCCAGCCAGCCTCTCGGGAGTCCGCCTCCGCCAGGCCCACCGACTCGCGGGCCCCGGGCACCGCCAGGAGCGACCGTGGCCGGAGGCGGGTCTCCGCCCGCGGTTGCCTGGTCCAGGTGAGGACGGAGGGAAGCGGTGGTGGCCGCTGGAGCAGGGGCAGGACTCCGTGGTCCTGGAGCCGGAGGGCCGAGCGAGAGCCACCGGAAGGAGGTGGTGCCGGGCGGGCTTCCTGGCCCCGGCGCCCAGCACGGAGGTGCAGCTTGTCACCTGCTGCAGGGACCCGGCCAGAGCGCCCAGGCAGAGGGACACGGCGTGAGGCCACGGCAGGCCCGGCACTAAGCCCGGCACCCACGCAGGTGGCCAAGGTGCTGGGCTGGGGATGAGGCGGCCCCTGCCGTGGGTGGGTGCCCTCCTCTGTGACCAGAGGGGCTGGGACTCCCCCACGTCCAGTCTGCCCCACTGCGACCAAGTCCCCGGCAGACCGGAGTGGTTGTTTCCCAGGTCGGCGGTGAGCCCAGCCTCACGCCCCATGAGAACGCACAGAGCAGCTGCGACCCTGCCCTGGTGGGCCTGGGGGCCAGCGAGGTCCCTGGGACACGCCCCCTCCTCCGCCCCCGGCGGGGAGCCCATCCATGTGGATGTCCACTTTCCCGAGCGGGGCCCTGACTTCTTTAGGACCTGGTGGCCATTCTGGAGTGGACACCTCGTCCAGGGTGAGGGCTGGCCCCTCTGGCCTGGTGCAGGGCACACGTGGCAATGATGCCAGAGTCCCACCTCACACATCATTTCTCTGTCACCCCCTGTCGACCGGGGTGACTGGCTGTCGGGAGCCTTTGTCAGGCCTAATGGAGACCGAGTCCTATGATTTCTAATCAGCTTATTTCTCATGTGATACTGAGAGATGGAAAAGGGATTTGGGGAATGTCTGGGGTGCAGCCACGGGCCTGGGGGTCGGGACACTGAGGCCCCCACACCCCACCCAGGCACTCCCTCTGGCCAGGTGCCTCCTCCCCTGGCCTCCGACTCCCTCCCCAGGTAGGTGGACCCCATCATCTCTCGGTTCCTCCCAGCTTCCAAGTTCTGTTCCAAATCTGTCCATCAAACGGTATTTTGAGGGCTTCGGAGTGACGCCTGGCTGTTTTACATGATCCCACACACCTGTCTCACACCTTCCAGAGTTCCAAAGTCTCTCTGGATTGGCATGTCAAGTGGACACACTTTGGGACTGGAGAGGCTCTGTCTGGGAACCCCTTCATCCTAGGAGCTGACTGGTCCCTTCAAATCCTGCAGGCCTGTGTTCTCCTGACGGCAAGATGCACAGCGAGTTCTAATATCTCCTGGAGGAGGACCTGCGTGTTCCCCTGCAGGCCCCGCTCCTCCTCAGCGTGACGGGGGCAAGCGGAGAGGTGGTTACAGAAACGGTGAGCATCAGAGGGTGGAAAAAGCTCATTGGCTCGGAATGAGAATCCTGAGTAAGTTATGTAACACATTGGGCGTGTTATCTCTGTCAGGGAGCCATCCTCTCGCTCCCCACGTTGACTGGTGAAGAAATTTCTAGTTAAGGCCCATTTGTCCTTTCAGTCAAGTCACGGTATCCAAGGGATACAGCCCTCCAATGTTCCAGGTGCTCGTGCATATTTCCCAGCCTCCCTTGCAGTTAGATTGGGTCCTATGACTAGCTCCGGCCAATGGGCTGTGAGTAGAAATGCCATGTGTCGCTTCTGGGCCGAGGCCGTTAAGAGCCAGTGTGACTCTTCGGTGTCCCTGCTTGTGGCCCTGCAGGCCAGGAGGTGTGGCAAGAGGGGCAGGAGGCTGCCAACAAGCGAAGCAGAGGACAGCGGGGAAACGATGCTTTTCTTGTGCAAACCTCGATGGTTAGGGAGTGTCGGTGACTGCAGCACGGCCGGCGTGTCCTGGCTAACATGAGGATGTGGAAGGAAGTGGTACCCACACCCTTGGGAACTCTGCCGGGACCGGCCGTGCAGTGCTGGGCAGGCTGCCCGACTTGGTTTTCCCACCTGTAAAATGGGACACCGGCGTCTAAGCGACAGGGTGGGCATGTGGAGGAGTGGACGCAGGGTGTCCAGCCAGGGCCTGGCACACAGCAGGTGCGCAGGCTGTGCCTGTTCTCCTCTGGAAGCCCAGCCCCAGGACCCCGCTCCTCTGGATGGTCACAGTCTAACAGGGAGACAGATCCCTATTAGCCTAAGTTCCACCAGCTAGCCGTACGTGCGAGCGTTTGGTCAAAGTCACACCTGGCCCTGGCGTGACTGCAGCACTTCTGAGAGGTGTGACTTCCCCGTTCTCCCTCCATGCTGCACACACAGGACCCAAGGCCGCAGAGCCACCCGGAGTCCGTTCTGCCCCTGGCCTGAGCTTTCTTTCTTTCTTTCTTTCTTTCTTTCTTTTTAAAAACACATTGTTATTGATTTCAGAGAGAGAGGAAGGCAGAGGGAGAGATAGAAACATCAATGATGAGAGAGAGCCATGGATCGGCTGCCTCCTGCACACCCCCTACGGGTGATCGCGATCACAGCCCGGGCATGTGCCCCGACTGGGAATCGAACTGTGGCCTCCTGGTTCATGGGTCAACACTCAACCGTGGAGCCACGCCAGCCAGGCCCCCTGAGCTTTCTCACAGGGCACTCGGGGAGAAAGGTGAAGAAGTTCCTCTCCGATCTTGATGCTGGAGCAAGGCTGCTCTACCTGCCTGGAGGATTTTTCAGGTGTGTGTGTGTGGGGGGGGGGTGGGGGGGTGGGGGTGGGGTGGGAGGAGCCGTGCTTCTATTATATGCAAAATGGTTTCAGTGCAAACCTGAGAGACCTGTCTTGTACCCAGTTCCATTTTCTGTAACCCTGTCACTTACTGTCGCGACTGCAAAGTTTCTTACCCTTTGTTTCTTACCCTTTGTTTATTTAACCCCCAATGAAAATGAAACCCAACCACAACCCAACCTAACACCTCAGGTGCTGAGGCGCATGAGGGCCGCTGTTCGCTGTTCGTTCGGGAGTCACCTTCTGCAGATGCTGAGTGTGTGCTTACTGGGGGGAAGGGGTGCCCTGGGGGCCCTGGGAGAGGCTTCCTCCACCAAAGTGTGGCTTTCCCCAAGTCCTGCCATTGTAGTTAGAGTTTGAAGTTTGCTCGAAGCCTGGAGCTAGGATGAGAGGGTAGTGCGGGGTTTTTTGGGGGGGGTGTCAGGATGGAAGGGGGAACCTGCCATTGTCTTGGCCTCATGACTGTTATAGTCCAGTCATCACTGCTCGACTTGAGGGTGACAGAAGGGTGGACAGTTCTCGTCAACATCCTCTTTGCAAATACAGAGCCCGCGGGTTGTAGGCAAGGCCTGTGGCCTCGGAGCCTCCCCGGGCTGGCGCTCCTCTGGGCTGTCCAGCTCTGCCGCCTGTGCCTCGCTCGGGCCCGCACGCAGCCGGAGCCTGTGTTAGTCTCCTGGGGCTGCCGGGACAGAAGTACCGCAAACCGGGTGGCTCAGAACCAGACGCTGACGGCCTCCCAGCTCTGGAGGCCGGAGCCTGGACTGCAGGTGTCGGCCTGGCCACGCTCCCCCCGAAGGCTCTCAGGAGGGGCCTTCCTCGCCCCGTCTGGCTCCCAGGGCCCGCTGCGCTGGGCATCCTTGGAGTTCATCGTCTCCGTGGACCTATGAACTCACCCCTGTGCGTCTCTCTCTTGTGTGTCCTCTCCTTTTCCTATAAGGACTCAAATCACATTGGGTTAGAGGTGCACTCAATCCCGTGTGACCTCACCTGAACTCATCACACCTGCAAAGACCCTGTTTGTGACTAAGATTGTAACCTGACAATCAGTGGGTCTGGGCTGCCTGTCACTACGTGAGCCAATGAAGCAGAGACAGGGTTGAATCCTATATGAGCGTTGATTCCAATCCTGCCGGCAGTATGGGAGCAGCAGGTCATCCACAAACATCTGCTCTGCAGCCCCCCATAAAGCAGCTGCTTATGTTGGGGAGAAGAACAAAGATTACGTGGGGAAGCAGGCTAACGGTTATGCCAAATGGGCAGTTTGCAGATATGCAAAGGGGCTGGGTCTTCAAAGGGCTCGGTGATCTGCAGGGGCTGGTGTTCTTCACAGGCTGGCGACTCTGGTTTCTGCAGCAAAGTTGTCCATCTTTCCACGGGAACAGGCAGCTCCAGATGGGGAGGAAGGGCTGCATCTCCAGGTGAGCTCCCAGGTCCCGCTAGCCACTCCCAGCCAGGCTAGAACGTGCCTTCTTCAATCAGAACAAAGCCATCACGCCTAACAGAGCCTGATTGATATTTCCTACAATTTAGCTGGTTCCCCAACATTCTGTTTCTGCCCCTATCAGGATCAGGACTTCAATGTATTTGCGGGGGGGGGGGAAGAGAAACACCCTCCAACCTACAATAGAACTCAATCCGCAATCCATATTTCCCCGGTGAATGACCAGCCGCTGGGGAGCAGAGGGGCCACTGGGATGCGGAAGGGGGTGGCCGACAGGGCGGTGCGGTGCTGGGTGCTGCTGCGAGGCTTTCACCGCGCCCCCTCCCCCTCAGCCTCCTCTCCCCCGAGGGCAGGCCCAGCGTCTCCCTCTGACAGTGACCTCCTGTGCTTTCTCGTTCATGCTGAGCTCTGATGAGCCGGAGAAGTGAAGGGTGCAGTCCCCTCCCCCAGGGCACTGGCCAGGCAGGGCACAAGGCCGTGACAGCGGCGACTGCGGTTCCATAGGCCGGTAGGCGTAGATCTCATCCGGGAAGGCGAGCCGAGCAAGATTAAAAACAATACAAACTTTTTTTTTTTTTTTTAGTTTTGTTTCATCCAAGTCAGGATCCCTGATGTAAACCACGCTTGACCTCACGACTGTGGAGGAGAATGTGGGCGCCTGACTCGGGCCAGGGTTTTCTCTGCCATGACCAGGGCGTGGGCGCCCGTGACAAGCGCGTTTCCCCGCGGCGGCGGCGGCGGCGGCGGCGGCTCCGGGATGGAAGCAAATGCTGCTCAGGGCTGGTTGCGAAGGTTCCAGGGGACAGTGTCCTTTGCGGGAAGAAAAAGAGCCATCCTTGTCACCTTCCATGTTCCAGAAGGCTCCGTGGTGAATACATAATTAGGCCTCTGTAATTACCCGTTTGAATCTGCCTAGGACACTAGGGCTCCCACCCCCTAATTTACCTTATAAATTTATTCTGCTAAAAGTGTTGGAAATGTCAGTCTTCTGTGAGAGCTGCATAAATGAATTATCCCCCAGATGACAGAAGGTGGGAAGGAGGGGGAAGCTACAAGGGGTCATTGTTCACTGTGAGTGTCTGTGGTCCCCACGCAGCGTGCACCCAGCCCAGGGCCTAGGGTACATCCGGGGCCAGAGCGTCCCCGAGGCCTGGCCTTCACCAGGTGCCGAGTCCCAGTGCCCTGTCCGTCCCCGGAGCGTGGGGAGAAGAGGCATTCAAAAACCAGCCCCTTTCGCTCAGTGCTTGAGCATCAACCTATGAACCAGGAGGTCACCATTCGATTCCGGGTCCAGGGCACATGCTCAGGGGCGTGGAATCGATGCCCAGCAGGGGGCGTGCAGGAGGCAGCTGATCCATGATTCTCTCTCATCATCGATGTTTCTCTCTTTCTCCTTCTCCCTTCTTCTCTCTGATCTCAATAAAAAGCACGTTATAAAAATAAAATCAGCCTCTTTGGATGTCAGAGTCGACATCAGGGCTGGCAGTTTCAGGTGATGAGGTCCCACACAGAAGGGGAGGAGGGAGAGAACAAGGCAGCTTCTTCTCCCCCTCCCTCCCAATGCGAGAGAGAAACATCCATCGGGCGCCTCCTACACGCGCCCCAAGACCTCGGTGCATGGGACGGCGCCCTAACCACTGAACACACCAGCCAGGGCCACAAGGCAGCTTCTTAAAAAGGGTCCCATCCAACCTTGTCCTGCAGTCCCCCGCCCCCAGGGCGGTCCCATGCCAGGGCAGAGCCCTCCTGTGACAGCCTCTCAGAGCCAGACACCCCCAGGAGCTGTTCTTCATAGCCCCGCGATCGCTCCCTCGATTCTTTTACAAACTTCATTAAAAATGTATGGCAAGTCTTTAAGGGCATTTTAGGAGGTTTGGGAAATAACGTTCTTTAAGAAGCCTCTGGAATCCCATAATGGTAACACTCAGCGGCCATCATTTCGGCCTCTCCTCCCAGGCTTTTCGTCATAGGCTGTCTATTTATCCCTCTGTCTCCCCCCACACCCCTCCCCCCCCCGCCCCGCCACCGGCTGAAGTATGCTGACCCTCGGGTCCCCATCTCTGAGATGACGCCTGCTGACACACCATGGGCTTCCTCCCGGCTTTTGCTCTGAGGGCCCTGTGCCTGGGTGCAGATGTGCTAGGCCTTGGGTGCAGGCCGAGCTGGCTCCTTGGTCACCTGCCACATGCCGCCCTGGGCAGAGGAGAGGGGGCAGACTCCGCTGTCGGCTGCGAGGGGCCCATTGCCCAGTGGCGGGCTATAACCCTGGCAGGTAAGGACCATGATGTCTACCTCTGGGTATTCCCAGAGGTTAGGCTGGTCCCTGGCATATAGCAGGTGCTTCATCAGTATTAGGTGACTATGTTCACAAATGAACTCTGGGGAGAGTTAGTCTTTTCAGACCTGAAATGAAAGTGCTGAAGTGTATGCCATAGATGGATTGAGTGTGAGGCTCCTCAACCCTAGCATAAGGCTTTAATAATATAATAATAATAATAATAATAATAATAATAATAATAAATACCTATAATTTATTAAATGATCACTGTGTGCCAGGCCCGGTGCTGGGGGCTTTCAGATAGGCAATTTGATGTCTTGGTTGTAATACAGATGCCGAGACTGGTGTCCCAGCTCAAGTGGCATCAGCATGTGTGTATGTGTGTGTGTGTGTGTGTGTATGTGTGTGTGTGCGCGCACGCGCATGTGTGCATTAAGCCGGTGGTGCCCTGCCCTGCGTATCTCACAAGGTTGCTGGAAGGACAAACTCAAGTCAGGGAATAAAAGGGCTTTGTGCTCTGTAACGGTCTGTACCAATTTTGGTTATTTGTTCCCAAATTTAACCGGCAGACCCTCTGCCTTCCCCACCACCTCTCACTGTACCCCAAGCCTGTGGCTTCTGCTCGGCCGCCTCTGAGACCCACCATCCCCAGATGTTCTCCATCTTTTCTCCTACGGATCCCTCTCCGCCTCAGTCACTGGGTTCCAGAGCCCTGGTCACGTTTCCCTGGATTCTTCCCAAATGAAAGAAAACTGCTGCTGCTAACCCCACAGTGGGCTTTGTTTCCCTTTTCGTTCTCTCCCGCCTCTTCTGTGTCCTGGGCCTGCACTGCCTTTGCCTTTGCCAGTGGTGTCTGCAGCTGCCCGCTGCGGCCTTGCAGGAGGGTGGACCCGAATCTGGGAGGGACCGGGAGGTGGTTGTCCCCAGGCTGCCTGTTAGCTATTGGTCGTGGGCTTCTGGGAATGAAGATCTTTCTCGTTCCTGGATTAGGTAAGATAAGCCTGGCAGTGGCCTTGGTCCACCTGTCTTTGACCTAGCAGGCCTCGAAGGTCTGAGAGGCAGTCTGTAGCCTGGGACCAGCACCCAGCCCCCGCTCCTGTGCCCCGTGGCACTTGGGACTCCGCCAGGAGCCCCTCCCTTGTGGGTTGACTGTAACTGCCAGGGCCCTGTACCTGTCACAGACTTCTGCTCCACCTCCCACGTTCCTTGGAGCAGCGATGGTGCGGCGGATTCAGGCTGTCTGAATGCGGAACCTGGGTGCTAACCACCACACCCTGCCGTCTTTGGGCCCCAGCGCCCCTCACTGTGCTTGGCACATAGTAGGCTCCCCATCACGGCGTGCTGTTGGAAGAATGAGACATGGTGATGCTCATGAAGTAATTGCTGGGGGCCGGAGCCTGGGCCCGGCGCCAGGGCCCACCTCCCGCAGCTCAGACGGTGGGCCACAGGTGACGTAAGCCCCGTCTGACAGGGAGATCGCAGAGCCTGAGAGTGAACGCCCTCTCCCCTCGCCCCGGACCACCCAGCCTGAGACCAGCTCTGAGGTCCTGGCCGCACAGAGTGGCAGGGTTTTGCAGGGGTGGGGGGGGGTGTGAGGTGGGGTGGGGAGCTCTTGGCTGGTGGGGAGGGGCTGACACTTGGCCTGGCTGTCACTCCTAGCAGGCAGGGTTTAACGGGTGGCCACCTCATCCAGACCCAGCCTCCAGTTTTCATTTAGAAATGACCGTTGACGGGCGCTGTGTTGGCGGCTGAGGCTAATGCACGGCCTGGGAGCTACCCTGCCTCTGTGGTTCTTGTTCCCTCCAACCACTCGGCGGCATCTGCCACTGGATTACACGCGGGACCTTCAGGGGCTGTGCGCTTCAGAGGCAGGGGTCTCGTCAGAGGCCGGGCAGGGCACCCCTCCCTGGCAGGAATTAAAGGGGGACCTGGGCGACCACTGCCCCGCCTAATCAGTCGTGATCAGTCACAGTGGAAATTGCCCTCAAAGACCTGGGTGGGAAGCAGCCACTCAGACAGCCCAGCTCATCGAGGGAGGAGACCGCCTTGCCCAAGGGCTTCTGGGAGAATCCCCGCCCCGGCTCGAGGACTCCAGCTTCGCGGGCCTCCCTGCAGCCCGTGCTGGTGGCGGGGGCTGGCCTGCCTGGCCCCTGACGTGGGAGCCGGACCCCTTGGAGATCAGGGGGAGCCTGGGAATCAGACAATTCAATAAACTCACAATCAAACATCCGCAGCCCTTCATACTTTTTCACTTTCTTTAACTCAATTTATTTTTCATTTTGTGGACAGAGATTTAGTCCGGGTATTAGTTTATGATTTTTTGCTGAAGGAATTACTCAACACACACACATATAAAAAGGAAATATTATTTTTATCATTTATTTTGTGCCATGTATACCATAGGAGGAAAAAACGGAGTGAAATCACTTCAGTACCGCTGTGTTTCATTACAAAGTTATTACATATAGAAATTACTCCAAATTATCTGAAATGAATGGAAATTATGAGGTTTAAATTCCCCAGGTTACTGCAGGCACAGCTCTGGAAATTTATTTTGTCATCTTGCTGAACATAATTGCTACAACAAAATTTCTTCCATTTTACAACTGCAGCATAACTTATTTATACCGGTATAGCTGTAATTTTACATCAATAAGTTGCATGGGAAGGAATACACAGGTGGTAATTGAAAACAATAATTTGTACTGAGGTCCAGGTGGAATGGCTGGCGGAGGAAAAGACTCCAGTTACCGTCGGCAACAGCTTTGTGTC
The DNA here is from genome assembly GCA_025583905.1 of Ia io. Classification (NCBI taxonomy): domain Eukaryota; kingdom Metazoa; phylum Chordata; class Mammalia; order Chiroptera; family Vespertilionidae; genus Ia; species Ia io. The sequence continues at coordinate 6,098,325 of JAJQQW010000008.1, forward strand.
ACTGCTCGCTCTTCCCATCCGGTTCGCCAACACCCTGCAACCCATCCAAACACCCTCAATCACATCCCTGTGGTTGCCCGGGGGAGAGCCAGGGTGGCCCGACTTCCCACCACGGCCCAGGCATCCTGGTCCGGAAACGGAGGTCTTGGGCCAGGGGTGGAGGGCGAGGGAGGCCCTGGCATCTCGGTGCAGCCCTGCCCTTCCCCTCCCACGCCTTCCAACTTGCCTCTGGGTTGGGCACACTTAGGTACCCAGAGCTAATTAAGGTGTTTGATAGATTTCAATTGGAGTATGAGTTTTTGCCAGAAACATCAACAATTCGATTCCCCAAACACAACGCGGAGTGTTCAATCCACTAATGCTTTATACATTACTGTGTTCCTTCCCAGCCGGAATGTGTGGTCTGGGTACAATACCGAACCGGTCCCCAAACGGGCGTCCTCACTCTTCAGTTCTCTAATTGTTCCTGTTAAGCAGATACAAATAATGAAACTGCAGATGCCTGTACTGAGTCCCCGCAGCCGATGCATCTGCCCATTTGAATCCGGAGATCCAAATTCAGATGTAAGAAAATGGGCCGTGCATCTGCCCTGCTTAGATTGCAGACCATCGGAGATGGGTCAGAGATGGGTGTCCTTGCTTCTGTCCAGTTCCATTTCAGGACACAAGTGGGCAGAAGAGAGAGAGAGAGAGAGAGAGAGAGAGAGAGAGAGAGAGAGAGAGAGAGAGAAAAGATGGTGGTGGTGGTGGTGGTGGTGGTGGGGGCAAAGGGCTTTGTCGCAAGTTCAAATGGAAAGTGTTATTGCCACATCCATATTTTAGAAGCCATTGTTGTTTCAAAGATCCCAAAGGCTTAAAATCACAACGAAATCATTTTTATAAAAGGACCAGATTAAACGCACACGCTGTACCAGAATGCACAGCAATCCAGCGTCTCGGTTTCCCTGGGTGGCATTAATTATCTTTTGTTGCAGCAAATTGTCTGCCTTGTAAATTGAGCCGAGAGTGTGTCTTCAAGCAGATTCAATGTTTTAATATGTGCATAATGGAATTTCTATAACTTCCACGTCCTATAGATCTATTATTCCACCTCCAACAATGTGCCCGCCGTTCACACTGTGTGCTGTGCAGGCTTGTTTGTCGTCTGGCAACCCCAGCCCCTGTTGGTTCGACAGAGGGAATGCCACTTAAATGTTTTCTAGGGTACAGACTACCTTTGTTGAATTCACTCGAAAGCATACATGGCTGTTTCTAGAGCTACAAAACAACAGATAGCTCCCAGACCCTTTCTTTCCCAGCTCCGGAAGGCATATGTGCAGCAAGGTGTTGGCTGGTTTTTATGTTTACTTTTCCGTAAGTGGTCCCTCGCAGCATTCTCATTAGACGTGCCTTTCGGAGGATGCTGGCCTGACTCACGCCTCTCTCTCCTCTGCTCTTCCCCAAGCCAGTCCTTCCCCCTCACTCCCCTCCACCACTTCCTCTGTAGTGCATCTCAGCACAGACAGGCATTTCAGAGCCTAGGTTGGAGGTGGGGGGGCTGGGAGGGGGGGAAACGCAGGGCTTGCAACTGAGTCAGATTCATCTACAACTCCAGCTCAGCATTTACTGAAACTTCCTCCTTCTCAAACTGCTTAAGGATACAAACTAATTAATCCTCACAGTCTCATAAAACCCTTGTTAGAAGGTGATCATTATTGCCTCCACCCCACCCCTCCCCATTTCCTATTAGCAGACACCTCGTTGCCACTGCAGTCTGACAGCCAGAGTCAGAACTGAAAATTTTCTTCTGGTTCTCAGTTCTTTCCCAAATGAACCATTTAACCCTCTCTCCCCGGCTTGTGCTCTCAGTAGGGGAGATTGACGGCCACTGGACCAATGAATTCAAACTCGTGTGTGCGTGTGTGTGTGTGTGTGTGTGTGTGTGTGTGTGTGTGTGTGTTGCACATTCAGTCTTTTATTTCGGAGACTCAGTGACAAGAGAGACACAGCAGAGGGACCCTTTCTGCACATCACCTCCCCCACACGCCCTCACCCTCTCACAGTCACTCTGAACTCTGTGCACGGGGGAGGTGGGGTGGGGTGGGGTTGGGATTTGCTGCAATCGGATCATCTTTGTGAACAGTATTTCTCCCTAGCCGACCAACTGGGTGATGCCAGTCCCTACCAAATTTGAATTGATGACTCAACTAAAGAATTAAAATTAGCAAGGCAAGAAAATTCCAAATGAGGTGAGAAAGCTGTAGAAATAGTTCCAGATCCCCTAGTACTGAGCCATTCAATATCATTTCTGATGACAGGGACAGAGAGCTAGGAACATTCCGTGTGGGTGTGAGTCTTTTTCATATATGGAGAGCTGGGTTAAGTATTTTTTTTTTATAAGAAAAATAATGCATGAATCAGAAACAGTGACTTTGATTTAACCCCTTGCAGGCTGCAGCTGTAAGGACAGCAAACAGTGGTACCCCTTAGATTTCCTAGGACATTCCTATGCTCTACACAGTTAAGCAATAGTGGGAAGTCCACCCTATCCAGCCCAAGTGTTACAGAAACAACAAGGTACAAACAGGTGGCGTGTTTGAGCAAAGGCAATGTTGCTAAATTCAGTACCTGCAGAGAACCAGCCAACCAGGTGTTGGAAGGCCAGCGTTGTGGTCCTGCCTCGCTACAAGGTGACAGACTGCGAAGTCCCCTTCCGAACCTAGCAAGCAAAGCCTTCCTTGCGTGCTGGCGGCACCCAGAAATTTGCTGTAATTTTCACAAGTGACATCAAATAATCCTAGAAGATATGCCAGGAAGCCCAAACGGCCTCTTTTGTCTTTTTATGCTTCTGGATTTGATAGCTCCTAGAGATCCTAGCATGGTAAGGAAGGAGATCAGGGCCCTCTTATTAATATGTGCACACATAGGATTTGCTTAGTCCCTCCACTGCGGTTTCCTCGAAAGTGAAAACAAGTCAATCCACCGGTCAGGTCGATGCATTTTATTTATCTTCATCTTCTCTGTCAATAGCGTTTATAGATTCCCGAGGACTAGAAAGTGGAGACAGTTCGCTTCCGCATTGGCCCTCCACCTGTAAATACGCAAAGACTCGCCGCCTCTTTGCACAGATTTCCTGCAGAAGCATTGGGAGTTCCCATTTCTACTGCCATTACTCATCCTGATTCTTTCCAAATTTTTGTAAACACATAATATAAAATATAACAGCTCAGAAGGCAAAGATAACATTGTAGAATCTCCTATAGCCCCCGGTCTCAGCTAAGAGTTAAGGATGAGAATCCTTCAAAGAATTTGAAACAAGAATCTCTGCTTGGGGGAGGGGTCACGGGTCTGTGTCTTCTGCCCCCACTGCAGGGCGTGTCACAGGCAGCACGCACAGGGAATCAGAGCCCCGCACGAGATGAATCAAAATGCACCCCGATTTGATGGAACTGATCTCTGACTGCTGAACTATTCCTCTATAAGGAAATTTAAAATGACTGAGAATATGGGGGGTTGGAATGCACTGAGAAGCTAGAAAACGGAGAGCAGGGAAATAGTTGTGAGTTCAAAAAGCTTTTTGACATCTGCTGTGTGTTTTTTTCTTCTCTCTCAAAGATAGTGCAGAAAATGTGGCATTTCTTTCCATCTGATTCTAATCTGCACAAAGCCCCAGCACTGGGTCCAGCACACAGTAGGCCCACTGCAGGTAGGCGCTGGAGAAATGAGTGTGAAGTTGTGTAATATTTGGGACTGCATAAGCACCTGCACTTTTTCCTTTATATTTTCATATGTTAAGCACCTGCCCCCCAACCCCACCCCCCCTGTTGGGGATGGAGGGACTTTTACTCTAAACAAAGGCTTGGTAGATCAAGGAGTGGTGTGTGTGTGTGTGTGTGTGTGTGTGTGTGTGTGTGTGTGTGTGTGTGTGTGTGTGTGCGCCCCGCGCAGTGGCCTCAGAAGGGTACAGGATTGATTACAGGATCCTCTGCCTGCCTGGGTCCTGAGGAAGAGGAGAGACCGGGCTGTGGCCGGAGCTCCACCACCCTCTTGTGTGGGTATCAAGGCAGTGGAGAAATATTAGAGTGGGCCAGCTGCCGGAGCCGGGCGGGGTCTAGGGAGAGGTCAAGGTCGGCCGAGAGGCGGCTATTGATCTGGCTTGGAACGCGAGACAGGGAGCGCAGCAAGACTAAAGGGGGAGCTGTGAGACCAGACATTAACAGCTTTCAGCGCTAATGATGCCCGTGCCAGACGGGCAGAGGGAAAAAAAGGAGACTGGAGCGGCAGCTGGGATTGCTCGCTGCCTGCACCCGGCCGCCTCTCCGGAGAGGAGGAGGAGGAGGGCACAGGGGCCAGCGCCTCCACTCCCCGGCCACGGCGAGGTGGAGCGCGCTGGCGGGCGGTGGCGTGTCCGGCCCTGCGCCGGCCCGCCCGCGCGTCCCTCTTCCCGCCGTCGGGGCAGCGCGGGGCCAATGAGGAAGCGCTCCTCTGTCAGTCGCTGCCCGGGCCGCCCCCCGCCCGCTACTTCCTGCCGGGGGTGGGGCGGAGGGTGCCCCTTCCCCAGACCTCGCGGCCCCCGCGCGCCGGAGGTGGCAGCTGCCGCTGAGGCCCCCGAGCGCCCCGCGCAGTCCCCGTAGGGGCCTCTTTCTTGAAGGGGGGGACCCCATTCCCCCAGCCCCAGTCCCCTCCCTTGTAACCAAGCCCCGGAGGGCGAGGGTTGACGGTCGGGATTTCGGGCGCCCGAGCGCAGGCGGCGCGGGCAGCAGGCTCGCCGAGGCGGTTGGAGTGGAGACCTGCCCCATGCGCTGTGTGACCTTGGGCAAACGCTAACCTTTTCTGGACTTCACGATGCCAGTTCCCAGGAAGGGAGCTTACTGCGCCCCCGCATTTCAGAATCTGGGCGGGTTAGGGTGGCCGGTTTTTGGTTTTCTTAAGTTTATTAAAGGTGCGTGTGGGCATTTTTTCTTCCTTAGGCCACTTCTTTGGAAGGATTTTCGCTGTAGGGCGGCATGCGAGGCGAGGGAGGTGCTTCTAGACTTTGGACCACGTGGAGGTGGGGTGTGGGTGGCGGGTGGTGGGCAGCTGCCGTAGTCCTCGGGCTGGGGGTGGGGAATGCAGGCTCGCCCCTCCCTATTCCCCTCCACCCGCTCGGCCGGCGACCCTGCAGCCCATCTGACAAACTACATGCTAGGGCACATTTTATTGTGATTATTTTTTTTTTTGGGGGGGGCGGGTGGTTTGGGCAGGGAGCTCTTTCTATCCTCGCTAATGGGCGCTGCGCTCGGCGGTTAAGTAGTTGGTACTGTCGCCCACCCAAGACCTCGGGGGCGAACTAAAACCGGCGCGCCCCCAAAGGAGAAGGCCCCGAGGGAGGCGGCGCGCCCGGAGGCGTCACAGCCCAGCCCCGCGCGCTACGGTGAACCGCCCGAGCCGCGCCTGGGGGCGGGGTGGGGTGGGTGCAGCGCGGCTAGCCTGCCAAGCCCAGCCCCAAGCCAGGCCCCGACCCGCCCAGGCCGCCTCCCGGCCCGGCCCGGACCGAGAAGCCCTGGGAAGGGAGAGCGCTGCAGCCGCGTGGCCCGCCCAGCCCGGGAGCGCAGGTCATCCAACAGACGGTTAGCCGCGGCCTGGGCAGGGAAGGGGGTGTCCACAGGACCATGGCCTGGCCTTGTCCCCGGGCCACAGTCAAACCCTTCTCCCCCACCCCCCCTGTCCTCGCCGGCTGGAGATCAAACGGGTGACAAGACAGCTGTGTCCTTCCCAGTCTGCCCCGGGGGCTTCAGGTCCGGCCCCGGGCCTGGGCGCGGGGCACTGGGGCTGGGGGCAGCTTTCCTGCAGGGGCAGGAATTGCCAGGGGGTGGGCGGGAACTGGGGAACCCGAGTATCTTTGGAGATCCGGCCACACCTTCTTCTGGGTCAGCACGTACAAGTTCCTGTCCCACGTGGAGCTCCCCTGCCCAGGTACCCCCACACTTCCCACAGACCCTGGCCTTAGAGGGGGGACTTAAAGGGGTTGAGGCGGTGGGAGCACACGGACTCGGGTGAAGACTCTTTCCAGAATGAGACTCAAACAAGGTCTCACGTCCCTCCTCCCCCCAGTATGCTCTTAACTGTCTTCTCTTAGTTAATCTCTTATTTTGTCCACTTCGCTGCACAAAGCATCAGGACTTATACGAGACACACTTTTTTTTTTTTTTTTGTGGCAGTTTAACCCCAATCCCCCAATAAAATAAAAAGTAAAAACAACCAAGCTCTTTTCCAGGGAGACGAAGGAATTGACCATCACCTCCAGTCGCGGGGCCCACCCCAACTCTCGAAGAACTTTTGGTGGGTGGGTGGGTGGGTGGGTGGGTGGGTGGGGACTGGCCTTGATTCAACTTCCACACACACACACACACACACACACACACACACACACACACACACACGGCACTCCGCCCCCCTTCTCAGGGGGCCCTGCTCCCTGGAGGGGAGGAGGGGCCAGAGGATTTTAAAATTTTATTTTAAAAATATCCTGCCCATCTTCCCCCCTCCTCCCTTTGCGCTCCCGGTGCCAGGGGAGGAGGGTCCTGACCAAAAGAGTCGTTCGCACGTGTGGCCGGCCTGGGCTGTGGGTGTGCACACGGGCGAGTGTGTGCGAGTGTGTGTGTGTGTGTGTGTGTGTGTGTGTGTGTGTGTGTGTGTGGTGTGGCGTGCTTTCTTGTTCTCTTACAGGGTACAATGTTAAAAAGCCACCGCTAGTCGCCCCCAGTGCTCCGACTCTCTGGGTCTTTTTGTCTCTCTAGTGCAGATTAAACGTCACGTCCGCACTTGAACTTGAATTTTATCCCATTGTACAGAGGCAGCCCCAGCCATAGAGAGACCGAGAGCTCCCAGAGAACCCGGACTCCGCCATCTTCACGTTGCAATCTATAGCTCCCAGTCCGCGCCCGCACCGACCCAGGCGCACTGGGCGAGCCGCCCCGCAGCCCAGCTCCCCCCGGGCCCGCGGCGCCAGGGGAGCGCCGGGGAGCGCTCGCGGGGACCCGCAGCCTTTCGGCCGGCGCCAGCCTGCCAGGTGAACTGGGAAGGAGCCGCTCCCGGAGTCCCCCCAGAACCTCGGAAGGGTCAGTCTCCGAGAAAAAAAAAAACAGGCAGCCCGCAGAAAATCCAGAAACCACCGAACCCGGGCAGTTTTACATTGCTTCGGGTTTTTTTTGAGGGGGCGGGGTGAGGGGGTACGAGACAAGTCCCCAAGTTTTCTTTCCTTTTTTTCTTTTCTTTTTCTTCTTTTCTTTTCTTTTTTTTTTATTTGTTTGCATTTTTTTTTTCCTTCCCCCCGCTCCTGGTAGAAGTGCGCTTTCCACCTACCAGACCCTGAAAGAAAGTGTCAGGAGCCGGTGCAAAGCCCGGTTTAAGTCCAAGAAGACCTTGGAAGTCCAGGAGGCCAAGCAGTTTGAAGAAGTGCAACGGATTTTTTTTTCCTTCTGAAGAATATATTTTAAGGAAACCAGCCAGTCCCCGGCAAGCAACAGCAGATTTTTTTTTTTTTTTTTTTTTGCCTCTTTCTCCCATCGAGGTTTTTCTTCTCTTTTTCTTTTTGCAAACAAAACAAAAAACAGCATAGAAGAAAGAGCAAAATAAAGAAGAAGAGGAGGAAGAGAGGGCAAGAGAGGAAGGGGGCAAGAACCAAAACACCAACCCGGGCAGAGGAGGAGGCGCGGCGGCAGCGGCAGCGGCGGCGGCGGCGGTGGCGGCAGCGGCGGCGGCGGCGGCGGCGGCGGCGGCGGCAGCAGCTCAGACCCCCTCCCCGGCTCCCCTCATCAGAGCAGCTCTCCGGGCGATGCCAGAATAGATGCCGGGGCAATGTCCCGCCGCAAACAGGGCAACCCGCAGCACTTGTCCCAGAGGGAGCTCATCACCCGTAAGTGTCTGCGGCGTGCGCGCGAGGGGCCGGAGGATGGGGCTCCGGGCGCCCGGGGCTGGGGACGCCGAGCCGGGGGCGGCCGGGCCGGGCGCCGAGGCGGCCCGCGAGCTCGCAGAGGCGGCGGCGGCGGCCCGGAGCGTGGTGGGGGGCGGGGGTCCACAGGAAAGTTTCTTTGCAGCCCGGGGAGTCGGGGCGCTGCGCAGTCCGACGCGCCCCGGGCTCTGGGGCCTGCGTAGCGGGAGCCGGGCCGGGGAGGGGGCGCGCAGGCTGGAGGAGGTGTGTGCGCGCGCGGAGCCGGGCTGGACGCTCGCCCCTCCGAGCGGCGTGTGTGGCGGCGGCGGCGCTGGTGGCGGGGTTTGGAAAGGAGGGGGAGGGGGCTAGGGGAGAGGAGGGGGAGGGGGAGCTGGGAAGTGGGGAAAAGTTGGCGAGCGCGTGGGTCCGCGCTGACGGCGCGGGCGGAGGAGAGCGGGGTGCGCTCTGGGCTGGGGGAGACGCGGGTCGATCGGCGGCCGCCGGCTGCGAGGCCCGGGTCGCTGCACCCAGCCAGGCAGGGCTCCGGCCACGCCGGTCTCAGGATTCCGAAGCCGCCGCTCTCACCCCTCCTCTCGCTATTTGCAAAAGAATCCAGCTGCGCGGCTGGGTGCCGGCTCCTGCACCCCCACCCCTATCTCCCCACCTCCGCCGTCTCCTGGGATGATCTTCTCTTCTTCCCCCTACTCCAAAAGAAAGGTGGGGGTGGGGGCGATTGGGGGTTGATGAAAAATCCCGCCGCGGGGTGGTGGTGATGGGGGGGGGGGGAGCAAAGATTGTCAGCTAGGAGTGGGAAGCGAGGGATGTGCTTGTAAATTAGTAGTAAAAAAAAAAAAAAAAAAAAAGGAGAGAGAAAGAGAAAGAAAGAAGGAAAAAAAGCAGAAAAGGAGACCTATCACTCTCTTACCCATCCTTCTATCCAGTATCTTGCATCTTCTCCATCTAAATAGACAAGGCAGGTCGCAATGGAAAGCCTTGGGCTGAAGCCCGGTGCATTCCCAGCCAGTGGCGGGGCGGGCGGACGGGCAGCAGCTTCCAGCGCCGAGCGGGCTCGTTCAGAGCAGGAGCGGGCGGGCGCGAGCGGGCCAGGGCCCGGCTTTGCCGCGGAGCTCGCCCCGGGCGCCCGCACAGTTGCACCGGGGAGGTCGGCTGCAGCGCTGCCGGCCCGGCCCGCCGCTGCTTCGCGGCGCGCGAACGCTCCCCTGCGGTCCTTTCTCTCGCGGTGCTTGGGTCGCTGTTGATGCACATCTATCTATACGTTTAAAATTATATTGCAATAGAAACAAAACATCCTCTGGATGCCATCGAGACCGCGCGGGCAGGTTGTGTTCCTGAAATCCTCCCGGCGCCTCGCTCGTCGGGCTGGGGCCGGGCTGCCCGCGTGGAGCCCGAGACGACTGCGCGGCCAGTTGCCGCTGCCGTGGCTGAGGACTGGCTGCAGGGCAGCGGAGAGCCGAATATTTATGTTATATTTTAAAAAATTTAAATAAATAAATAAATAAATAAATATATATATATATATATATATAAAAGGGGTTCTCCCCTCCCCTGAACACCCAGCACAGGAACCATCTGCTCGGAGCAGTTGCTGCTGCCATCGCTCCTTTGTTACAGCAGACACCTTAGTAAGAATTTGTGGATTTATTCTTATTTTGGGGGGAAGGTAATAGATCTCAAAGTGGGGTTCACCTTGGGAGAGGGGTGCCTTTGGAGGGAGGGACGAGGACGTCTCTTTTATTTTGCACCATTCTAACATGAAAGAGGACTTCGCGGTTGCATTTAAAAACAAAATGTTTTGCAACCAGATTTGAGCCTGGCTTGACCCAGGTCCTCTTTTATGCCAGTTGACATTGCGCCCTTTACCGATAATCAATTGCTTCTCACCCTGACCCCCCACCTTCAGATAGTGGAGTGGTGGTTAGAATGTCTGTACTTGCAGACGCCTAATCTCTCCAGGAGGCAATTTGCCCCACACAGCTTCTGTATAATTGCAAGAGTTGTTTTTGAGGAGGGGAAAGTTGGGAGGGGGGGTCTGGGAAAGGGGGAGTCGTGGGGGTGCATTGCTAAGCTGGCAGCTTCACAAAAGCAGCCAGGCGTGTTTGCAGTTGTGTGTCGGGGGGAAGAAGCAGGTAGGTTTGCTTGCCTTTTGCTCGCTCCCTCTCTGGCATTCCTGGGAGAAAGCTCGGACCAGGACTGGCGGCAGCTGGGTGTGGGGGCCCGGGGGTGCCTGGTTCGACATCCTTCCATGTTTCATTTGTTCTGAGTCTCTCTTAGCCTTGCTCGGAGCGGTGCTGGGGAAAGCCAGCACGGAGCCGTGGCAGGGAGGGAAACGAGAGGCAAAGGAGAAGGGAGGTGGGGACAAGGCGGCAAGAGGGCAAAGGGTATCCTGCCCGCCTCTCAGGGGGCAGGGAGACCGGAGCATGTGCAGGGTTTAAGCGGGGAGAGTGGTCCAACCAGTTTCCATACAGGCTATTTATTATCCCAAAGCAGCTGGCTTTCTGTCTGTCCCGTGTCACCGGGAGGTGGGAGTCCAGGCTGGGGAAAGGCCAGAACTGGGTGCAGTTTAGGCTGCAGCGATGGGTGCATGTGTCCCTCCACAATGCTGGGGGCCTGGCTGGGAGGTGCGCTGGAGCCCTGGTCAGCAAAATGGGTGCTGTCACAGCCCCCACCTGGAGTTCACAATTTAGACTTAAAATGTGAAAGGAGCCACCTACAACGTGGTACAGCTTCGGCTGGGTGGCAGCCCGCCGGCCTGGGGAGCAGCACCTCGGGTTCTTTAGGGATGATGCAGCCTAGGCATAACTGATGGTCTGGGAAACACCAAGAGCACAGAAATAGCCTAGGTAATCTTGGGGTGACGGGGGGAGGAGGGGGGAGTCGAAGGGCTCCATCATGAGCTAGTTCAATTTGCAGACAGGACCCGTGAGAAGCGGAGGGAGGTATGAAGAGTGTGGGAGACAGCTGGGGACGAAAACCTGGGCTTCTGGTTTGTTTCAAAATGTTTGACCCAGATGGATATGGCTTTTCAAACCGGAGGACAGACGCAGCTATTAATCTCCAGACAAACACCAAACTACACAGTGTCAAGAGTGAAGAGGGGAGGAAGAGCGGCCGGGAGGACCAGGCCGAGGGAAGGGCCTGTGGTGCCACACAGGGTGAGACGCAGGGTACGAGCACCCGTCCATGAGGAGTTGAGGTTCCCCAAGAAACTAAGATGCCGGTGGTGAACGACATCACCCCAGGAAAGGTGAGAGCTCAACAGCCCACCAACAGGTTTCTGTGGAAGATGAGCGATTTTCCATAGGAAGTCTCGGTTTTGTGAAACAACTAGAGACCCAAGATGGGACTCCGAAGTTCGGCCGTGTGAATTCCATGGTTGCCTCGGCATCCGGCTTTGCTGTAGCTGTATGTTTGGAAGGCGGTGCCGGTACTTACGAGGATCCTAACCCCCCAGGGTAGCGTAGTGTATCTCCAGTTGTCCACAGATCTTTCAGAATTGGGCCTCTGATACATTTCATAAGCTATCGGCCCCTCTCTCTCTTTTTTTTTTTTTGGTAGTTGGTGGGGGGAGGGAAGTCTGTCTCCCCCTCTGCACAGAAGGAAACCCCATATCATTAGAAGTGTGATATAAGTCAGCTGCTCTGATTCCACGGGAGAATAAAATGTGTTCGCCCAAGGTGTGATGCCGGGCTGATTTTATTCATTTGCAATTCACACCTGAGAGGAAACAGCCGGGGGCATATTTTAACAACCCCTAATATTTTTTAAAGGGTCTTGCCTCCTCCCTGGATATTATGCACAGATGCCTGTTTCTTTTTCCTTTTTGGAGGGGAAGAGGTTGCTACCTGCCTGTGCTCTGGCCTTGGTGGTTTTTGTCTGGCCTTCAACATATTTCATAACAGAAAACGAGTCGTTTCTCACGTGCTGGAGGGAATGCAGTGAAACCGGCCTCAGGAACAGGGAGGGAGGCTGAGGGCCGAGGGCCGGGTGTGAGGCTTTGCTGACCACTGTGCAGGACCGAGGGGGTCCTGCTGACAGAAGCAGCGGCCCGCTGTGGGTGCCCTTGGCAGTAATTAGCATAATGTCTCCGTGCGATGGAGCAGGCAGAACAGCCCCTGTACAGAGATAGCCGTTTCCGACCGTGGAGTGCACCGGCTCCCAGCGCCTTATCAGAATCGGGCTCTTGGCGCTGCCTTTTCGCTTAGAACTCGGCTTGCACTAGCCGTCCCTTTTCCCCTTTCATCTCCCTTCTCAATCGCTTTGCAATCTCTGTTGCTTGTTGTGATAAAAGACTTTCCAAAATAAACTTTCAGTTGCATTGGCTTCTGGTGGATGACAAGCCTGAGTTGCCGATCCGCGCGTGGCGCCACTAGGCGGCTAGGGGGCGCTCGGCGCCCGTGTCATGTCTCGGCCGCCGTGGCTGCAATGGCGAGGAATGGGCTTCCGTAGGCGGCTCAGGCCCTTGACGTTGCTGCTGCAAAAATGTCTTAAGCGTGAAGTTGTGATATTGATTTTCCTGCAGAGATTCGAGCAGGGCAGAATGAGAGGATAAGTTTGAGAAATCTATTTCCATGCCATCAGCATTGATTTACAAGCCCTCACTTGGCAGGTGGGGGCATTTTTTCTTTTCTTTCTCTTTTTTAAAAACAAACAATTAAAAAGGGTTAGTTTTGAAGGGTGTGTTTCCCCCGATGAGTCTGTGGTCTTGCTTTCTGAAGACCCCCCTCGGCTGCCGAGGCCTGCCTGACCCGGCGAGGGGGTCTGGGAAGCGTGTGCATCATGCTGTCCCTTTCTGGGCAGCACACCACCGAGGCAGGGGACAGCCGAGAACCAGTGCTTTGGGGAGTCATGTACCCCCAAACGGCTTGATGAATGGAAGTCCTTTTAGCTCAGGTTTGATAACACCTGGATTCTCATTTCCATTTATTAGGTAATGCTCCCACTGTCCTAAGGGACATGGCATTGTTCCCCAAAGATATAAAACGCCGACTCAAATAACGTGTGAAACTTTGTTTGGAAGGAGGGTACGCTTGCTGGTCCCCACGTTGCGAATCCCTTTCACCCCAAACAGGGCTCGCAATGGATGGCGTTAAAGGGACTCTTTCTCCCTTAATGTGCGGTCTGGTGCTGGGGAATGTGCGTGTGCTTTTGATCACAGCATTTCTGCATCTCTAATGGCTTCTCCTTCAAGTTCCAAGGAATCTGGAGGCAGCCCAGCTAACCCCGAGTCTTGTGCTCGAGTTCAGTATCTGGGCAGAGGAGGTTGCCCTGCGACAGGGAAGTGTGCTTTATTCTAACCTGAAAGAGAAATAAATTAGGTCAGACAAAAGCCGAGCGCTGTCATCAGCCGGAGGAGCCTTCCCTCTCCAGTGCAGAGGGCCGGCAATTTATCTGATGATTTCTCTACTTCATTTAACGTTTGAATCGAGCCGGTGGTAAGCGCAGCCCAGCAGCGGGCTCATCTGACAACTCAGAGACGCAGCGGCCCCGTCACCGGGCCGCCTTGGGCTGGGCAGTGGCCTCTGGCCTGCAGAAAACCGTTAAAAACACGCACTTTAGAAACCCCCCATCCTGTGCCTTGGAACTTGGGGGAGTTTCATAAGCTGTAACTCAGTACAGACCACAGATATGACAAAGCTTGAAAAAAAAAATGTGTATAAGGGGGAGGGTGAAGATGAGGTTCTTGACCTTTGGGGGCTGTCTCCTGCATGTCTTGTGGCTCAAGGAAGGCTCCCCCCGCCCCCCCTGCTGCCCGGTTAGGTCCTGCCTTTAGCTGAAACTCTCCAAGGACTTGGGCTTCTCGGCTTCACGCGGTGCCACATTGGGGAGGACGAGGGAAAAGAAATACGCTTTGGGGACTGTGCCCTGGGCCTCATGGTCAAGTTATTGATGCCACCGAGCATGCCCCTCTGGAGGGGGTGTTAGCCAGAGGGACACTGACATGTTTTTTTTTTTTTATTGGGGTGAGGGCACAGGAGAACGCCAGCGATGCTCGTCTGTGTCACCCAGCTGCTCCGGGAATGGCTTTGTCACTCCGGAGCATTCTTGATGTACTGACGATCGGGCCCGGAGTCCTGTGTGTCCTGTGTCTGCCCCCACCCTGTGCTCCCACTCCCACAAATCTCTCTCTCCCAGGGAGCCCGGCGTCGCCGAGATCTCCCATTCTCCCCTCCCCGAGCCGAGCCGCGTGTGGACGGCCTCCCCTGAGCGGTGGTTTTCCCAAGGCGAGGGTGAAAAGTGCCGAGGCCAGGCTATCTGGAGGCACATGGAAGCCGAGGGACACGCTTCCTGCACGAGCCGGCGATGGGGGGCGGCGGGAGGCGGGGGGGAACAGCATCGTTTTTACTGGCAAAAGCGACACCAGATCGGAGGTTTGATTAATGGCGCTACCTTCACGGGGACTTTTCGTCCGGCATTTTGACATATGCAAGTCTTTTGTGTAGTTGGTGAAATTCAAGATATTCAGGCCTTATTTTCTTTTTCTTTTTTTTCCCCCTGAAGCGGCCGATCATCTGCTTGGGTGTTGGATTAGGGAGGCTGGGCTATTTTACTCTCATGAAAGCCCAGACCACACAAAATTAAGTGACTTAAAAGTTTAAAAAAAAAAAAAAAATCCTCTGTTGTACATAACTTTTGAATGACCCCCTTCCACTGAACTGCTGAAATACAAATACATTTGCTCATGTCTGCAGGAGTTCTCTACCAAAACAGCACAGGGAAAAAACACACAAAAAACCCACGGCCGAAAGTTGAATGCCAATGTGATTGTGACTCACGTGGGCTTCGGAAGTGGAGGTGCTGCTGAGGAAGAAGATGGGGGGGGCTTGTAAGTGTCGACCTTGGACCTGGGGTGTGGAAAGCAGCCGGTGCCTGCGATGTTGGCGTCTCCCTCGGAAGGCCCTCCGGCTGCCGGCCACCTGCCGGCCGCCTGCCGTCCCTGTCCTGGGGGGAGGGCCCCTCTTTCTCCTGCTTAGCACCTTTGGGGAAGCATAGCGTTCCATGAAGCCAACCTCGTCATCCAGCCGCAAACAGTGCTTTCCTTTCGCATCCTTGGGAGCCCTGCGGTGGCTCGGGAGGTTTAGGGCATTTGCAGTTTTGTAGGATCTTCTGAATGTGTTCAGGAGGATTTCTGTACATTGTGGTACATCTTTTTTTTTTTTTTTTTAAATTAAGTTGACTTTTATTTATGAAAATGTAGGCCACTCCAGTCTTTGGTATCATGGACTTGGCTTTTTTAGTAATCCTGTAGTAATGGACAGGATCTGTGAGAACACCTGGACGCTGTTTTCCTTTTTCTGCTTTTGAATGCCTGAGACCGGCCTCACACATCTGGGGGTTCTGGAGAGCTGGATGTGGTGGGGGGAGGTGAAAGGTCGGACTAAGTCTGTAGAGCGAGGGAGGGTCTTTCCACGGAGCTGTTTTGGATAAGCTGCAGTGTCCTGGCACCAGGCGGGGGTGTGTAGGGCCATGTGAGCATCTGGGCTCCTCCTCACATCCTCGCACTAGCCCATCTGGACCTGCCCCCCCGCCCCCCCCCCCGCCGGCTGTGTGGCTGAGGTTCTTCCTGCACCTCAAACCTCTTGGATGAGGCCTCCTGACTTCCGGAATGCAGGCCAGGCCCAGGCCTTCCCCTCTCCCCCTCAGCCAGACCACTGGTCATTTTCCTGGCTAGGGAAAGCCACATGGCAGAGGAGGTGGTATACTGGCAGCCTCCTCTCCGTCTTCTGCCCAGATGTCAGAATTTTGAAAATTTCAGTTTGAGATGCGGTTGGTGTGGAGCAGACAGGGCCTCATGGGGGTGGGGTGAGGATGGGGGCCCCAGTGTGCACTGGTCTGGGGTCCCTCCAGTAATTTGAGGGTGGCAGGGAGGGGGCCTTTGGTGGTCTCAGGGAGGCCCAGGGCCTGGACCACTAGCGCTGCCACACCTGGAACAGGCGAATGCCTCAGGCTTCTTGGCAAGAGGGCAGGTGGTCAGGAGAGAGAGGGTCCATCAGAATGACTTGTCCTGCTCGGACCCGGCCGCTGCGCCCTCCCAGGGTCCAGCCACAGCCTGAGCCTTGCTGGCTGCAGGACTTTGGTGGGCAAATGGGCTGGGACCTGGATTGCGACCCTGTCCTAACCCTTCTGTCCTAACCCTTCATGGCCCTGGGAGGACAGTCCTAACGCGTGACTGGCTAGGCCAGTGGTCCCCTCTGATGTCCTTCCTGCTGCCCTGACCCGCACTTCATCATTCCCGGTGCTGGGAGAACTTCATCAAG
Source organism: Ia io (assembly GCA_025583905.1). Taxonomy (NCBI): domain Eukaryota; kingdom Metazoa; phylum Chordata; class Mammalia; order Chiroptera; family Vespertilionidae; genus Ia; species Ia io. Next base: position 6,114,492 of record JAJQQW010000008.1, read on the forward strand.
CCTCTTGCTGTGCCTTAAAGCGTCATCCAGTCATAGATTATTTTCTTCACCAAGAATTGATTCCTCCTCTCTCCCATCCCCCCGCGCTCCCCCTCTCCCCGCCTCGCCGCGGTTGTTATTTTCTCTTGGATCCAATAAATTAAAAATTGATGGCAGCTCAGAAAGTGTTGTGCTCCGCGGAGTGCGCGTGCGGGTTGCGTTTCCGCGTGGCCGCCTGGAGTCCGGGCCCCTCCCTGCACGTCCTCGGGAGGGAAAGAAGCGATCCCCCCCCCCCCCCGCAGATATTCGGACGCGGGTCGCAGGAAGCAGGTGTGGAGGCTCCAGTCGGAGTCAGAGCTGGGTGGATGGAGGCTGCACAGTTCTTGTCAACACGGGTCCCCATCAGGGTGGCGTCGGTGACGTGGGTGGCACACGATTTTAAGATCCTTGCACCCCTCCCCCCACACCCTTCCCCGTTTCCCCCCGCATACCCCCCGCCCCCCCATTCCTGAGACAGTCATTCTGTGTGTGTTTCTCCCGGATTGTGGCTTAGCCATGGCCGACAGAGGTTTGGGTTTGAATCACTGCAGGGTGAGGGGAACGCAGCCGAGGGCTGCGTGTGCAGCGATGCCCCTGGGACGGCAGGTGCCCGCCTCTCTCGGCTGGAATTCCCGGGAGGGCAGGTGCAGGGGCAGTTGTGAGAGGCCCACCCTGTGGGCGGGGCCCAGGGGATCCTGCGTGGGGGGATCCACGGCCAGGTGAGGCCCAGCTAAGCCTGAGCAGCCTGGCTGGGCCAGAGTTAACCATGCCTTCCCATCTCTGTCTGCTGCCCAAATTCCTTCGCCGCCGAGCTGAGGCGCAGGAGAGTTTGCCTTAGGATCAAGTGCTTCCCCTGTGCACTTAATGTCCATTATTATTTGTGAATCCTGATTTCATTGCTTCTAAATGCACTCACCAGCTGGGAGGAGGCCCTGCCTTGTAAATAAAATGTGGTTTTGTTGTAAAAGAAGAGGAACGTGCTCTGTGTGTGTGTCTGTAAATACGTATTTGGCCGTGCACGTTAGGATTTAACATTTCACCCACCCCAGTCCGGTGTGTGACTTTGGGACAGCGCCCTGGGCATCCACTCCTCTCTCCTCTTCATGAATCCAACAGTGTGGCCATCTCTCTCCCTTATTCGGCCCAGAACTGCGAGCGCAGCAGTATTTTCCAGGGCTGCCCAACTCGGGGAGCTTCCCACCGCAGCCCACAGCCCCTCAGAGGACACACCTCATCTTCCACTGGGGCCCGAGTTTGCCCGACAAGGCAGGGGGCTGGTCTGCAGGGCCTGGGCATTCAAAAAGCTGGTTTTGTCTGAGTGTCTTTTATCTTTCCTGGTGCTTTCTGGTCTCTGGGTGGCAGTTGGGACCGCTCTGCCTGCCAGGCACAGGCTGGTTCTCCGAGGCGGCGCCGAGCTGTGCGGCGAGGCGCCCACAGGACAGAGGAAGCAGGGTTCCGGGGGGCCAGACGCGACCCCACTTTGCCCGTCTCTAAGCCTGGCCAGGTGGCTCTTCCTCCTTTTATTTCTCCCATCAGTGATGCGGTTCTAAGAAGGGACGCACACATGCGCTCCGCACAACTAGTTTGGTATCCGCCTGCCAGCGGAAATGAAACCACAGCCTGACTTTGGGGGTGTCTCCCAAGGCCTTGGGTGTGAAGTTTTAAGGCTTAGGAGGCTGTTTTGGTCTACCCACTCTGACCCAAACATTCAACAGTTTGGGGGTTGGGGGTGCCATTGCCACCGTCCTGGGAAGTGTCTCCTGCAGCAGGCCCCACGCCCCAGGAGGTGGGGAGAGGGAACCCCATTCTTGGGCTGGGTGAATGCCCTCTTCAGTTGGAGTTTTACTTTCAGCACTGGAAGTGGAGTGTGGGGGAGGGGGAGAGCTTTCTGGTGGTGTGTCCTGGCCTCCCTTGGAGGCTCTGAGCTGGATCCTGGGTCAGGAGGTGGGAGTAGAGCTCAGGGCTGTCTGTGGCTCGCCAGTGGGCCCGGCTGCCCGGTGGGTTGGCTGTGAGGGGACTGGAGGCGGGACCCTGAACTGCAGCGGAGACTTTCAGACTCAGTGACTGGGGCTGGCGGGGCTGGCGCAGGAGGAGGGGGTAGGCAGAGGCCGAGCAGTCAAGGAAGGCTTACAGATGTTACCAAAAAAAAAAGGGGGGGGGGGAGGACAAGGAAGACAGAGCTGGTGCACAGAAGGGTCGGGGGGAGGGGGGAGAGGGAGGCATGCTTGCAAACAGTGCATGTGACCTTGCTAATTTTTAAATGAGCCCGTGTTTCTTTCGAATTACAACAGGAATTTGAAATTACGTAGCTCCCCCCTGCCCCCGCCCGCGCGCCCCCCTCCCCCCGTCACAGCAGAGAGAGCAGTGCACTTCCTAGACCTGCACAGGGAGCCAGGGACCGGGCTGGAAAGGTTCATGGAAAGCAAAGCACCCAGCAAGGCGGGGAACCAGAGGCGACACTCGTCAGCAGGAGACCCCTCCGGGCCTCGGGGTGATGCTGGGGAGCGTGCACCCGCCTCCTTCGTCCTTGTTTGCTGTCATCACGTGGCCCGAGTGGCAGGCCGGGCGCCCGCCGGGGCAGGACTGGCTCTCGCCAGGGGACAGGGGGCCGCCCGCCCTGCCCCCCATGAACTCACCCGTTTCATTGGAATTCTCAATTTCATTTCGTCCTCTCCCCGCCCCCCCAGATCATTTCCTTTGTGCCTCTCTCCTTTTTAACAAAACAATATTTTGACACCCTCCTCCCATTTGTTAGAGTCCTTCTCTAGCAGGGGCGCAGAGGACGCCCTGCTATTTCTAAAGAGCTGTTCTCACAGCCCTCTCCTCTGGCTCTGGAATTCTGTGTATGTAATTGGTAATTAAAGGTGTGAGCTTTTCAATATAAACAGTATTGCTCAATGTTAGATCATTAAAGGGAAAAGAGGCTCCGAATAATTACCTTTTCCGTCCTGACGAGCGGTTCGCGGGAACCCAGGCCCGCCCCCCCCGCCCCCCCCCCCGGAACCGCATGGGACGGGAGGGTGGCGATTCCACTTTAACCGGAGCAAGGCACCTTTTCCTAAAGTAAACGGGTAAATTAATTACGTAGCATTGTCTTCCAACTCCTTTCTGAGTCCACTCCCGTTTCCTTAAAGCGTGAGGAGTGGTTTCAGGGGCGGGCTTTGTGCCAAGTGCCTGTCGGACCCCCCAGGTTCTTTGGGTTGGAGGGAAGCAGACACAGGTTTAGGGTTTCCTCATCTGCGGGGTGCTTTTGTAGGACCACGTTTCCCACGCGGGTCTGCGTTCTGTTCATGGAAGGCTCTGTCTGCTTTTCTAGAACCCCAGGCAGGATCTCAGACACCCATCTCCCTTCTCAGCGGGTCCTACTCGGGGACCCACACACTCATGTTTCATACGTGTTCTGTGTCGTGTTCCGACTACTGTGGACGCAGGCCTGCACGTGGACACGCACAGGCCCTGAGGAAGCCTGTGTTCAGAACACGCAGAGCAGTGATTTATGTATAGGATGAAAGATGCCACAGGATTTTTTCCTGAAATTATCTGTTCTCTGGCTCGGGCCCGCCCATAACTTCACGGCCACGGAATGTGTTTTCTCCCTTCCCGTCCTTCCCGCTGTGCTCTTGCGGTTTGCCCGATCCTTCCTAAGCAGCTCACCCCTTAACGTGTACCTGCCTCCCCGGGTTTCCCACCTCCGAGGACCCCGACACGCGTGCCATCTTCCCGACCCCTGACATTTGCTCTCAAAAATCTCCACCTCGAATTCACTCCGACCCGGAGGGAGGACGCAGCTCCGTGTCCACGGCCCTGGTTTATGACACCTTTTCTGCTGCTGGGTCTCCCAGGGCCCCCCTGAAGTATTTACTGGTTCCAAAATATTTGTGTCCTATCCCCTTACCAAAAAAAAAACAACACAAAAAACGCAAGTGTATCGGCTGCTAAAGAAATCGGAAAATGTACATATAAACCCATTGAAAGTGTGGTTTGTCATCGGCCGAGTAATGCTTCTGGCATCTGAAGGATTTTCCCCCTTTTTCTTTTTCTGGGAGTGAGAGTGAAACCAACAGGCACACAGCACAGGGGCTGTCGGTGAGTGTTGGGAAACCTACAGAGCCGTGGTCTGACCCGTGCGGGGTGCTCGGGACGGCCAGCGGCCCCGCAGCCACAGCCCCGCAGCCACAGCCCCGCAGCTGCAGCCCCGCGGGGCCCCTGCCCTTCCCGGCCCTGCTCTTCCTTTGGCTGTTTCTCCGGGAGCCGACGCTCACTTGTTGCGGAGC